>CM074727.1:27787347-29147347 GCA_037306005.1 Rhinophrynus dorsalis | reverse complement strand
CACAGTTCAAACTTCTAGTGTAAACAATCCCCTTAGGAGTATTTAAAGTGCGTACCTCCAAGGTGTCCCTCATTGAGACCCAAATCCCTCTGTTACTCTTTTTTTACTAGGACAGACTGTGTGGTGTGTATAGAAGTGTATCACCCTGGTGTCCCTGTGTTTAGGAGATCAGACTGTGTGGTGTGTATATAAGTGTATCACCCTGGTGTCCCTGTGTTTAGGAGATCAGACTGTGTGGTGTGTATATAAGTGTATCACCCTGGTGTCCCTGTTTTTAGGAGATCAGACTGTGTGGTGTGTATAGAAGTGTATCACCCTGGTGTCCCTGTGTTTAGGAGATCAGACTGTGTGGTGTGTATATAAGTGTATCACTCTGGTGTCCCTGTGTTTAGGAGATCAGACTATGTGGTATGTGTATATAAGTGTATCACCCTGGTGTCCCTGTGTTTAGGAGATCAGACTGTGCAGTGTGTATATAAGTGTATCACCCCGGTGTCCCTGTGTTTAGGAGATCAGACTGTGTGGTGTGTATATAAGTGTATCACCCTGGTGTCCCTGTGTTTAGGAGATCAGACCGTATGGTGTGTATATAAGTGTATCACCCTGATGTCCCTGTGTTTAGGAGATCAGACTGTGTGGTGTGTATAGAAGTGTATCACCCTGATGTCCCTGTGTTTAGGAGATCAGACTGTGTGGTGTGTATAGAAGTGTATCACCCTGGTGTCCCTGTGTTTAGGAGATCAGACTGTGTGGTGTGTATATAAGTGTATTTTTTGTCTCCCTAAGTTTAAGGGCATCCCAGGCATGGGCCCTTGCTTCCATGTGCCTAGAGGGATTCGGCTGCACCACACTGACGAGGCTCACATAGGCCGAAACGTACGTCTGTGGTTTTGCCGTTTCTCTCGTGCGGAGGGGATTTGCCTGATATTTCGGAGCTGGACTGTCTGTGGGCGGGACCAGTCTGATATGGACATGGAGATTTCCTCTCTGCAATGGCAGATGGGAGTGAAAAACGTGAGTTGTAGCACCATTGAGAGGCTACCATGCCTTAGAACAAGACACTTAATCTTGTTCGTGCTTGATGTGTGCTCCTCACAACTCTTTTTGTCTCCCTAAGTTTAAGGGCATCCCAGGCATGGGCCCTTGCTTCCATGTGCCTAGAGGGATTCGGCTGCACCACACTGACGAGGCTCACATAGGCCGAAACGTACGTCTGTGGTTTTGCCTGACATTTCGGAGCTGGACTGTCTGTGGGCGGGACCAGTCTGATATGGACATGGAGATTTCCTCTCTGCAATGGCACATGGGAGTGAAAAACGTGAGTTGTAGCACCATTGAGAGGCTACCATGCCTTAGAACAAGACACTTAATCTTGTTCGTGCTTGATGTGTGCTCCTCACAACTCTTTTTGTCTCCCTAAGTTTAAGGGCATCCCAGGCATGGGCCCTTGCTTCCATGTGCCTAGAGGGATTCGGCTGCACCACACTGACGAGGCTCACATAGGCCGAAACGTACGTCTGTGGTTTTGCCGTTTCTCTCGTGCGGAGGGGATTTCCCTGACATTTCGGAGCTGGACTGTCTGTGGGCGGGACCAGTCTGATATGGACATGGAGATTTCCTCTCTGCAATGGCACATGGGAGTGAAAAACGTGAGTTGTAGCACCATTGAGAGGCTACCATGCCTTAGAACAAGACACTTAATCTTGTTCGTGCTTGATGTGTGCTCCTCACAACTCTTTTTGTCTCCCTAAGTTTAAGGGCATCCCAGGCATGGGCCCTTGCTTCCATGTGCCTAGAGGGATTCGGCTGCACCACACTGACGAGGCTCACATAGGCCGAAACGTACGTCTGTGGTTTTGCCGTTTCTCTCGTGCGGAGGGGATTTGCCTGACATTTCGGAGCTGGACTGTCTGTGGGCGGGACCAGTCTGATATGGACATGGAGATTTCCTCTCTGCAATGGCACATGGGAGTGAAAAACGTGAGTTGTAGCACCATTGAGAGGCTACCATGCCTTAGAACAAGACACTTAATCTTGTTCGTGCTTGATGTGTGCTCCTCACAACTCTTTTTGTCTCCCTAAGTTTAAGGGCATCCCAGGCATGGGCCCTTGCTTCCATGTGCCTAGAGGGATTCGGCTGCACCACACTGACGAGGCTCATATAGGCCGAAACGTACGTCTGTGGTTTTGCCGTTTCTCTCGTGCGGAGGGGATTTGCCTGACATTTCGGAGCTGGACTGTCTGTGGGCGGGACCAGTCTGATATGGACATGGAGATTTCCTCTCTGCAATGGCACATGGGAGTGAAAAACGTGAGTTGTAGCACCATTGAGAGGCTACCATGCCTTAGAACAAGACACTTAATCTTGTTCGTGCTTGATGTGTGCTCCTCACAACTCTTTTTGTCTCCCTAAGTTTAAGGGCATCCCAGGCATGGGCCCTTGCTTCCATGTGCCTAGAGGGATTCGGCTGCACCACACTGACGAGGCTCACATAGGCCGAAACGTACGTCTGTGGTTTTGCCGTTTCTCTCGTGCGGAGGGGATTTGCCTGACATTTCGGAGCTGGACTGTCTGTGGGCGGGACCAGTCTGATATGGACATGGAGATTTCCTCTCTGCAATGGCACATGGGAGTGAAAAACGTGAGTTGTAGCACCATTGAGAGGCTACCATGCCTTAGAACAAGACACTTAATCTTGTTCGTGCTTGATGTGTGCTCCTCACAACTCTTTTTGTCTCCCTAAGTTTAAGGGCATCCCAGGCATGGGCCCTTGCTTCCATGTGCCTAGAGGGATTCGGCTGCACCACACTGACGAGGCTCACATAGGCCGAAACGTACGTCTGTGGTTTTACCGTTTCTCTCGTGCGGAGGGGATTTGCCTGACATTTCGGAGCTGGACTGTCTGTGGGCGGGACCAGTCTGATATGGACATGGAGATTTCCTCTCTGCAATGGCACATGGGAGTGAAAAACGTGAGTTGTAGCACCATTGAGAGGCTACCATGCCTTAGAACAAGACACTTAATCTTGTTCGTGCTTGATGTGTGCTCCTCACAACTCTTTTTGTCTCCCTAAGTTTAAGGGCATCCCAGGCATGGGCCCTTGCTTCCATGTGCCTAGAGGGATTCGGCTGCACCACACTGACGAGGCTCACATAGGCCGAAACGTACGTCTGTGGTTTTGCAGTTTCTCTCGTGCGGAGGGGATTTGCCTGACATTTCGGAGCTGGACTATCTGTGGGCGGGACCAGTCTGATATGGACATGGAGATTTCCTCTCTGCAATGGCACATGGGAGTGAAAAACGTGAGTTGTAGCACCATTGAGAGGCTACCATGCCTTAGAACAAGACACTTAATCTTGTTCGTGCTTGATGTGTGCTCCTCACAACTCTTTTTGTCTCCCTAAGTTTAAGGGCATCCCAGGCATGGGCCCTTGCTTCCATGTGCCTAGAGGGATTCGGCTGCACCACACTGACGAGGCTCACATAGGCCGAAACGTACGTCTGTGGTTTTGCCGTTTCTCTCGTGTGGAGGGGATTTGCCTGACATTTCGGAGCTGGACTGTCTGTGGGCGGGACCAGTCTGATATGGACATGGAGATTTCCTCTCTGCAATGGCACATGGGAGTGAAAAACGTGAGTTGTAGCACCATTGAGAGGCTACCATGCCTTAGAACAAGACACTTAATCTTGTTCGTGCTTGATGTGTGCTCCTCACAACTCTTTTTGTCTCCCTAAGTTTAAGGGCATCCCAGGCATGGGCCCTTGCTTCCATGTGCCTAGAGGGATTCGGCTGCACCACGCTGACGAGGCTCACATAGGCCGAAACGTACGTCTGTGGTTTTGCCGTTTCTCTCGTGCGGAGGGGATTTGCCTGACATTTCGGAGCTGGACTGTCTGTGGGCGGGACCAGTCTGATATGGACATGGAGATTTCCTCTCTGCAATGGCACATGGGAGTGAAAAACGTGAGTTGTAGCACCATTGAGAGGCTACCATGCCTTAGAACAAGACACTTAATCTTGTTCGTGCTTGATGTGTGCTCCTCACAACTCTTTTTGTCTCCCTAAGTTTAAGGGCATCCCAGGCATGGGCCCTTGCTTCCATGTGTCTAGAGGGATTCGGCTGCACCACACTGACAAGGCTCACATAGGCCGAAACGTACGTCTGTGGTTTTGCCGTTTCTCTCGTGCGGAGGGGATTTGCCTGACATTTCGGAGCTGGACTGTCTGTGGGCGGGACCAGTCTGATATGGACATGGAGATTTCCTCTCTGCAATGGCACATGGGAGTGATAAACGTGAGTTGTAGCACCATTGAGAGGCTACCATGCCTTAGAACAAGACACTTAATCTTGTTCGTGCTTGATGTGTGCTCCTCACAACTCTTTTTGTCTCCCTAAGTTTAAGGGCATCCCAGGCATGGGCCCTTGCTTCCATGTGCCTAGAGGGATTCGGCTGCACCACACTGACGAGGCTCACATAGGCCGAAACGTACGTCTGTGGTTTTGCCGTTTCTCTCGTGCGGAGGGGATTTGCCTGACATTTCGGAGCTGGACTGTCTGTGGGCGGGACCAGTCTGATATGGACATGGAGATTTCCTCTCTGCAATGGCACATGGGAGTGAAAAACGTGAGTTGTAGCACCATTGAGAGGCTACCATGCCTTAGAACAAGACACTTAATCTTGTTCGTGCTTGATGTGTGCTCCTCACAACTCTTTTTGTCTCCCTAAGTTTAAGGGCATCCCAGGCATGGGCCCTTGCTTCCATGTGCCTAGAGGGATTCGGCTGCACCACACTGACGAGGCTCACATAGGCCGAAACGTACGTCTGTGGTTTTACCGTTTCTCTCGTGCGGAGGGGATTTGCCTGACATTTCGGAGCTGGACTGTCTGTGGGCGGGACCAGTCTGATATGGACATGGAGATTTCCTCTCTGCAATGGCACATGGGAGTGAAAAACGTGAGTTGTAGCACCATTGAGAGGCTACCATGCCTTAGAACAAGACAATTAATCTTGTTCGTGCTTGATGTGTGCTCCTCACAACTCTTTTTGTCTCCCTAAGTTTAAGGGCATCCCAGGCATGGGCCCTTGCTTCCATGTGCCTAGAGGGATTCGGCTGCACCACACTGACGAGGCTCACATAGGCCGAAACGTACGTCTGTGGTTTTGCCGTTTCTCTCGTGCGGAGGGGATTTGCCTGACATTTCGGAGCTGGACTGTCTGTGGGCGGGACCAGTCTGATATGGACATGGAGATTTCCTCTCTGCAATGGCACATGGGAGTGAAAAACGTGAGTTGTAGCACCATTGAGAGGCTACCATGCCTTAGAACAAGACACTTAATCTTGTTCGTGCTTGATGTGTGCTCCTCACAACTCTTTTTGTCATATAAGTGTATCACCCTGGTGTCCCTGTGTTTAGGACATCAGACTGTGTGGTGTGTATATAAGTGTATCACATTGCTCCACAGCAATAAAACTCACAATGTTTGTTTAAACTTCAGTATAGTGTCTGTGTACATAAAATACTTTGCTCTTGCTCTAAATGATTTATTCAGTTACACAAGGAGATGCCACTAAGTAATGAAATAGCCTAAAATTTCTCAGTGAAGCTCCACCCATGAGCCACGCCCTCAGCAACACATCCTACAACAAAAGGGTCTCTCTTTGGAATGTGGAGCTCTTACTTTAGAACAACGAGGTGATTTTGAACAAGTTTGCAAAAGAAAACCATATTTATGTTAGTTCATAAGACATTTAGATTTATTTATTTGTCAGTAAGTGCAAGTCTCCAGGCATGTCTGTATGCTTGCCAATTGTCCCTCTTTATGAGGGACAGTTTCTCTTTGAGACCCACATCCCTCTGTCCCTCTTTCCCATCATGGTGTCCCTGTTTGTTTAGCAGATCAGACTGTGTGGCTTGTATGTAAGTGTATCACATTATTCCACAGCAATAAAACTCACATTAATGTTTGTTTAAAGGAATAGCTATGTTTCACAAACAAAGCAGCTCCAATTAATCTTCATAGTATTTGGGCCATGGAGAGTGTTATTTCAGTACTGTCAGAGATGTAGTTCAAGAGTAATTGAATGATAAAGTATCCCCCTCCCGCCCCCTTTACCTAGTGTAAGCCACCTCCCCTCAGATGTGGAATCTGGTCTCTTGACCGGACAGGTCACAGCAAGGGACAATCGTCTTACTGTGAACATAAGGAAAACCTTGCACCCTTGACAGGTTGTCCCTCTCTGCTATCCATCTAGATAGTCTTGCTGCTCTGAGGTGAGTAGTGTTACATCGGTAAAAGGGGTGGGAAGGGGATACTTTATCATTCAATTACTCTTGTACTACAACTGGAACAGTATTGAAATAACACTCGCCAAGACCCAAATACTATGAAGATTAATCAGAGCTGCTTTTTTGTGGAAAATGAGTATTCCTTTAAAGGCAGGATGCAGTAACATAGGCAAACCTGGCCCAAACCGTCTGCATGCACTATTGGGTGTAAACAAAAATGTCCAGTGAAATAAATGTGGTTTATAACCTATTGAAAGCTAGTGAGGTCTACAACATATTGCGGGGTAACGCGTTGGAGACATCTCTCTCATTCAATGGGTTAAAAGATTAATAATTTAAATCCATGGAAATTTGAGGAATTGTCATTTGCCCATATATAACAAATGGTTTTGCCCAGAATGGATTCTTTTTTCTGCATAAGCCCTAAATTGTCTCAGACATAAGAGGGCCCCCGGATCTCGATAGATTTAGCTCCAGGAGAGTTTCAAATAAGCTCAAATAATAGACCTATGTAAATAAAATTGAACAAGACAGATTGCTGCTTTTAAACAGTGGCATTTGTAAAGATGAAGAGAAGATTTCTCTTTCCTGGAAGGATACCAAAAATCTGGAACTAAATGAAGGCAAGAGCCATCTGTTGTAGAAATACAGCAAACCAGTGTTACATCTAATTTTTAAGCAACAAAAAATGCCAAAATGGTAACCTTGCTTTAGGTGCCAATTTTAATTTATTTAGAGTTTTGACTGTTTGAAGTACATTTGCATATATATCGTGTGGCTCAAATCTCATTTAAATACCTCCAGTCAAAATAAGCTCACAATTGCAATGTTTTGTGATATTATTATGATTTGTAGTTAAACTTGTGGTTGTGCCTTCCATTTGAAAATTTGAAAGCCCACCAGTGAAACTGATGTGTGGATTCTGAACAGATGGTGTTACATTGTTGTGTTTCTGCTGGTATAAGGTTGAATTAAATGATTACCGGCGAACACCTCCTAATAATACTTCCCGACATACCTTACATCGATCAGAAAATCCTAATGACCCCTATCAATTTTGCACTTGTGCCTTTGTTCAAGAAAAAAAACATATTCCATTAGTTCTGCATGTCACGTACCTGGAAGCTGATATCAAGGATGTGCAAAAACTTTCACTAAAAAGAGAAATGTGAAAAAAATGGTTATTTTCACTTTTAGCAGGAATTCCTGTGAAAAATACCCTTTTCTTGTTTTTTGTTCCATACATGGGATATCCCTCTGGCACTCAAAGGTACACATTCATGTTCATCAATGGTAAGGCATTAAAGGGATAGTAATGTTTCATAATAAAAGCAGCTGTAATTAATCATCATAGTATTTGGGCTTTGGAGAGTGTTATATCAGTTCTGTCAGAGTTGTAGTTCAAGAGTAATTCAATGACAAAGTATCCCCCTCCCACCCCTTTTACTGATGTAACACTGTTCAGCCAGATCAGAAGGGAGGTGCCCAGGTAGACTGCAGAGAGGGACAATCTTCAATTAAGATAAGATAAAAACCTGAAAAACTTGTCAAGGAGGGCAGGGCTTTCATTGTTCTCATAGGAAGAAGATTGTCCCCTGCTGTTATCTGTCTGGTCTATGGACTAGATTCCACATCTGAGAAGAGATGGCTTACACTAGGTAAAAGGGGCGGGAGGGGAAACTTTGCTTGTGAATATCTGTCAAACCATAAAGGTTTGAGAGATAAGACTTATATCGTTCTTCATGTTTTTTTAATGCCTACAAAATAAAATAAAGATAAAACGAAGTATTACTATCCTTTTAAACACTCTAAATACAAGAAGGTGGCTACTTAGGGAAGCCATACTTTCCAAGTCAGAGGTTATCTGTGTGCAGGAAACTCATTTACATAAAGACAATGCCCCTATTCTTAAAAATTTATTTTATTCTTTATCCTTCTCTGCCCCGACAGACTGCAAAAAAACCCCACAAACATACTATTCCATAAAGAGTAGTGACCCACGTTAAAACGATTGTGGATCTGCTTGGCACATATCTGACCATGACTTGCAGAATAATCATACATAATTTGAGCGGAGGCTTCTGAGGACGAACAACAGCACAATGGCCTGTTCTACAGCTAGTCACCGCCAGGGCCGGATTTATAATTAGGCAGAGTAGGCATCTGCCTACAGGCGCACCCAACAGAGGGGCGCCTGTCACTGGGATCATCTGAGCATGTGTGTGGTGGGATTTTTTTTTTTTTTATTATTCGCCTCCCCGCCGGTGCCATGAAGACAGGTCTGTGCTTCCTCCTTCGGCACAGACCTGTAGCTGCTGTGCTCTACCGGCTCTTTAGTAATACAGAGCACTAGGAGATGACATCACCTCCCAGCGCTCTGCATTACGTGGGAGCTCCAGCAGCTACAGCTCTGTGCCGAAGGAGGAGGCACAGAGCTCTCTTGCCGCTGGACCACCAGGGAAGAGGTAGGAAACGGACACTGGGGCAATGTGAAGGTAATATGGAGATGATAGGGGCAATGTGAGGGCAATATTGAGCTGAAGAGGGGCAATATGGAGGTGATGGAGGGCAATGTGGAGTGATGGTGGGCAATGTGAGGGAAATATGGAGCTGATGGGGGCAATGTGGAGCTGATGGGGGCCAATGTGAGGGCAATATGAAGCTGATGGGGGCAATGTGGAGCTGATGGGGGCCAATGTGAGGGCAATATGAAGCTGATGGGGGCAATGTGGAGCTGATGGGGGCAATGTGAGGGCAATATGGAGCTGATGGGGGCAATTTGGAGCTGATGGGGGGGCAATACGAGGGCAATATGGAGCTGGTGGTGGCAATGTGGAGCTGATGAGGGGCAATGTGAAGGCAATATGGAGCTGACAGGGGTAATGTGGAGCTGATGGTGACAAGTTGGACCTAATGGGGGGCAATGTGGCGATGATGGGGGCAATGTGAGGGCAATATGGAGATGATGGGGGGCAACGTGGAGATTAGGAGTATTGTGGAGGTGTCCAGTGCAGATGGCTCGACGGTGGGGGGGGGGGGGTGCTTCAGATTTCTGTGCCTACAGGCTCCTGAGATGTAAATCCGACCCTGATCACCGCTCAGAAGCATCACATTTGAGCTCTCTAGTGCCATTGCAGAGGAGAAATTTCCACATACATACATACAGACTAATCCCACCCAAAAGGGTAGTCAAGTACCAAAATGACAAGCAAGTCCCCTCTGCACGTGAACACCAGCTAACCCTCGACAGTAGCAACATCAATAGTAGAACAGTCGATCACACTGATCTTCTTTAAAACTTAGCGTTTATTTGAAATCATGATCTTCTTTAAAACTTAGCGTTTATTTGAAATCATAAAACATACCTAGTTCAGAATATGGTTCAGTCCAAACTGAACCATATTCTGAACTAGATATGTTTTATGATTTTAAATAAAAGCTAAATTTTACAGAAGACAAGTGTGTTCGACTGTTCTACTATTGATGTTGTTACAGTCAATATGTAGCAGCTTACTCTTGTCAGTTTATATGTACCCAATTCCTCTCAATTAGCCTTCTTAAAGGAATAGTAATACTTTATTATTACTATGCCCCATATTGTAGATATTTGTAAAATAATTTAATAGCCCCCAGGTTCATCTCTCAAACCTTTATGATATGAGAGATAACCGAATGCAAAGTTCCCCCCTCCCTCCCCTTTCCCTGAAGTCAGCGTTGTACTGACTGCAGGGGAAGTCTGTCGTATGATAGGCTTGCGGCTCTGCAGCTGAACCGAGATCCCGTTAGTGACAAAGAATTCTTTCACTGAAACGGTCTTCTACGTGTGCTTGGTTTGTGCTTGGTTTGCAAGCACATGTAGAAGACCATTTCAGTGAAATAATTCTTTTTCACTAACGAGATTGCGGCTCTGCTGCAGAGCCGCATGATGAATGTCAGACCGGATATCCCTGCAGTCAGTACAACGCTAACTTCAGCAAAGGGGGAGGGAGGGGGGAACTTTGCCTTCGATTATCTCTCAAACCGTAAAGGTTTGAGAGATGAACCTGGGGGCTATTAAATTATTTTGCAAGTATGTACAATATGGGGGGATAGTAATAATAAAGTATTACTATCCCTTTAAAACTATTTACCCTAGTAGATAAATATAAAGAGATCAAGTTAATTGTGTGTAGGGACCTTAATCTCTTTCTTCATTCTATACTCTTCAACTTTGCCTTTCTCTTCCATCTATATTCCCCATAAAAAGACACTGGACAGTGTGCTCAACTCTTTCAAGCTACATAACATCTGCAGACAATTCCACCAACAAGAGTGAGATTACACATTTTAATCTGCCCCACATATCTCTTATTCTTATTTAGATTTGTTGTAGGTAAATTATCCCTCCAGAATGTAGTTACATCTTCCATTGGTACTTTCTCTAGGCATGACCATGCCCCCAGATTTTTATCAGAGAATCTTATTGACATGAAGGTCTTCCGGAATGGAATCTTAACCCCTTAGGGACCCTTGACGTACCAGGACCGTCACGGTCCTTGAACTACTCAAGGACCGATGACGGTCATGGTACGTCACATACTTTTTACTTACAGCGCTCTACCGGGAGCGCTGTAAGTAAAAATAGGGCATGAAATAGACCGCTCCAAGATCGGAGCGATCTCTTTCAAGCTCCATAGTGACGCGCCGATACACGTGACAGGTCACGTGTACCGGCGCGTCAAAGTGCCCCTATGCGGTCACTATGGGACGGAAATGTCCCGTGACCGCCGGTCCTTAAGGGGTTAACAAATCCTGAGTTAAAGGGATAATAATGTTTCACAAAAACAGCAGCTCCAATTAATCTTCATAATATTTGAGCCACAGAGAGTGTTATTTCAATACTGTCAGAGTTGTAGTTCAATAGAAATTGAACGATAAAGTTTCCCCCTCCCGCCCCTTTTACCTAGAGTAAGCCGCCTCCCCTCTGGTCTTGAGACCAGACAGCTCACAGCAAGGGACAATCTTCTTACTGTGAGAACAATGAAAACCCTGCCCCGCTTGACAGTTTTTTTTCAGGGTTTTGCCTTATGTTAATTGAAGATTGTTCATCTCTGTGATCCACCTGGACACCGCCTTGCTGCTCTGAGGTGAGCAGTGTTACATCAGTAAAAGGGGAGAGTGTGAGATACTTTATGATTCAATTACTCTTGAACTACAACTCTGACAGTATTGAAATAACACTCTCCATGGCCCAAATACTATGAAGATTAATTGGAGCTGCTTTTATTGTGAAATATTACTATCCCTTTAAAGATCATCCTCAAGTAAACTCCTTCTCAGACTCCCATCAAGAATATTTTTCCATTAACACTTCACCGGATATTTCTATCTCTGTGCTCTGGAGTGCCCTAATGGCTGTGATGCATGGTCACTTTATTCAACAATTGTCTAAACTCAAGAGGGAGAGGTAAAAGAAACATACTAGCCTCATGTTTAATCTCTCCAATCTCAAATCTCAGAACAAATCCAATCCTTCAAAGAAGCTGTCCTCCGAAATCAAACTCGTAAGAGGAACTGAATGTTACAGCTCTGGCTAAGACAGAAAATTATGCTACACAAAAAGATTATAAAGCAACATTTCTTACCTCCTAGACAGTTCAGGCAAACATTTTTTGCAAATGACTATGCTACCACTGTCGGATTTCCATCACAGTAGGCCTAGGCATGGCACTGTAGGTGCCTTTAGCCCCACCTCTGGCCACACCCCCATTCCTCACATGGCCCCACCCCTGTCCTATCCACTGTTTCCTGGCGAAGAAAATATCATTGGCCTATAACAAGCAAGAAAGAAAAAAGATCTGACCCCTTGCTTGATAAAGAAATCTCCAACCCATTGCTCTGCAAAGAGTTGGAAATCTCTCTAGCATCCAACACGGTTAAATAATACCTTGTAAAACTGGTGCAGGGACATTGAGATTGTGTTAGCCACACCCACAGCTTAGGCACCACCCTTGAAAATTTGGACCTCTAGGCAACTGTCTACTTTGCCTACTGGGAAATCCGGACCTCTGTGCTACCCTCTATAATTTTACAGGCTGTCCTTTTTATAATCCCCTACTATGGAGAAGATTGATGACTTCCTCAGTACCATACATCTCCCTTAAATTGATAAAGGCCCTTTAGAAATGCTCAGCTCTCCAGTCACCATTGACTTCGTAATTAAGAATCTCATAAACGGCAAAGCTTTGGGGACTGATGAATCGTTATTATAAAAAATGTCAAGAACTTATTCAATTTCTTCGAGCAATCTTTGTCCTGTATACTTGCCCATCGGTGAGAGTTGTATCAACAGGATTTTCCTCCAAACCAATTTTACAGGCTCTCCCTCTTATTATCCCCTACTATGGAGAAGACCGATGACTTCCTCAATACCATAAACCTCCCTCAAATTGATAAAGGCCATTTAAAAATGCTCAGCTCTCCTGTCACTATTGATGAGACCAATTTCGTAATTAAGACTCTCATGAATGGCAAAGCGTTGGGGACTGATGAATCTTTATTATAAAAAATGTCAACAACTTCTTCCATTTCTTCAAGCAATCTTAGCCCTATATTCTTGCGCATCGGTGAGTGTTGTATCAACAGGATTTTCCTCCAAACCATTCTCTATGTTCCCGTGCAGAGGGGACTTGCTCATCATTTTGGAACTGGACTGCCCTTTTGTGAGGAATTAGTTTAATATGTATGTGGAAATTTCTCCTCTGCAATAGCACTAGAGAGCTAAAACATGATGCTTCTGAGCGGTGACTAGCTGTAGAACAGGCCATTGTGCTGTTGTTCATCCTCAGAATCCGCTCACATTTTGTATGCTTATTTTGAACACTCTTAGGAGGTCTCCCTAAGAGTGAAGGGTAATCCAGATGTGGACCCCTTGCTCTCAGTGCCAAGGAAAGCCAGCTGTGCCCTCTTGGTGAGGCCCAAGAAGACTGCAACGTATGGCGGGTGTTAGCTGGTGTTCCTGAGTAGAGGGGACTTGCCCATCATTTTGGGCGGGATTAGTCAAATATGTATGTGGAAATTTCTCCTCTGTAATGTTACTGGAGAGATAAAGCATGATGCTTCTGAGCGGTGACTTGCTGTAGAACAGGCCATTTTGCAGTTTTTGTCCCCAGATGCCTCTCACATTTTGTATGCTTATTTTGAACTCTATTAGGAGGTCTCCCTAAGAGTGAAGGGTAATCCAGGTGTGGACCCCTTGCTGTCAGTGCCTAGGAAAGCCAGCTGTGCCCTATTGATGAGGCCCAAAAAGGCTGAAACGTACGGCGGGTATTAGCTGGTGTTCCTATGTAGAGGGGACTTGCCCATCATTTTGGAACTGGATCACCATTTTGGGCGGGATTAGTCAAACATGTATGTGGAAATTTCTCCTCTGTAATGGAACTGGAGAGATAAAACATGATGCTTCTGAGCGGTGACTTGCCGTAGAACAGGCCATTGTGCAGTTTTTGTCCCCAGATGCCTCTCACATTTTGTAAGCACATTCTCTATTTTCAACAATACAGGGCAGGGATATTCCATATCCCTTCTGAATTTTGCCCTCACAATTGAACCCTTAGCTTCTACTATCTGACAATACCCTAACATCCAGGTGGTCAAGGGAGATTTTACAGAGCAAAAGATTGATCTTTTCTCAGGTGACATTATCTTCATTCTAACTGATCCTAACGTTCTCTTCCTAGACCTAAAATCATACTTTATTCCTTTGGCAGCATCTCTACTTAATTCTATATTAATCTAAATCTCAGATTATGAATCTAGGGTATCCTTCTACCATTCAAGATTATACTAGTCAACCATTTACCTTTGAACAACAGAGAGAATGTATCACTTATCTTGCTATTAAGATTACAAGCTCTTCCACATCTGGTGGAGGTACTTGGTGGTTCAAGAGTTTTGGAGGAAGACTGTTGCAATTACTCATGCCATCACAGGCATTCAGGTAGACATTGGCCCAATGGTGCTGATCCTCGGGATTTACCCACAGAGTCTATCCAGGGCTACCTGTAGATGCTTCACACACATTCTTCTTGCTGCCAGAAACCTTATAGGTTCCTACTGGAAGAAACCAATACTCCCTGAACAGACTTGACTCACACTCACTGTGCCTGGCCCATCTTCACGATGATAAAATTGACTTCCCATTTGAAAGATTCCTATGACAAATGTTCATGTAACTTGTGAGCTGCGTCTGATCTATTCAGATCCTTTTCCTGATGTGCTTGCTCTTTGAACCTTGCTTGACTCCCTGTTCTTGCTCTTGTTCATACTACCTCAAAGGCCAGGGCTTACTATCCCCGTTGCTGTTCTCCCTTTCCTTTTTTGCTTTTTTTTCCCTATTTTTTTCTCTCTTTCTCCTAGCTATTGTTAATGCTATTTTACTCTCTCTCCCATCCCTCTCCTTCCCTTGCAATCTTCTTTCCCTCCCTCATCCTCCACACTGCATTTCTAGATGACAGCACCTATATATCATCATTTTTTTTTTTTTGCTGTAGCTAAATTTTCTTACCTGTTACAACCTGTTTGCATCTGTTGTTAATCTAATGTGATATGATTGAAAAGATGCAATTTTTGCCTTCCCTTTCTCCCTCCCTTCGCTTTTTTCTGTGCCCTGAAAAAATATTACAAACTCTTCCTCGAACTTGTATTTGGTTAAGTTCCTCACCCCCAAATTCTCATTACAAAACTATAACACAACAATTAAAATTCCTAGAGATCCCATGGCTGGGGCATATTGATGTCAATAGGATGAATTTGCGACCTGTTCCTACTCAGTTCTTCAGCTAATAAAATCCCAATTGTATCCTTTCTCATACTTCAAAGAACAATGATGAAACGGGGTCTGGTTGTAACCAACATTAAATGTTACTATCAACTCTCCTTATTAGATCAAATTATCCTTTGGCACCCTCTATACTATGATAAGCATTGGCTAGGATTTAAAGCTTCATTGATTCAACCTTTTGGAATACCCCCTCCTGCTATGGTTCCCCAAACATTTAAGAAAACTGGTTTTCCCTACTCTAGACACTATTTTTGCTTCACATATATTATGGGATTCTATCTCCCAGCTCTTGCACATTACACTATATCCCTCTCTACCTATTCCTCTAGGGCAATCATCCCAAACATTTATCTAAGGGATTGGGTGTCCAAAGAACCCCTACCTGGTTTACCCGAACCAGGTTTCAGAGGTTTTATATCTCAGCCTCACACTACTTTAAGTATGCTCAATTATATCACTTTATCCATCACTACAAAACTTTCCAATAATTTCCTTTGTCAGGCCACATCACTAGAGATCATTTATATGAGGAGAAACAAAATCGATGGCAGTATGTCCATAGGTTATCAAATACTTTGTAACACTCCTGGGTGCAGGAGAAAGGAGGAGGGAGGGAAGTGGTCTACCTTATTGGGTAGGATCCATGCAGAACAGGAGTAGAGAAGTATCAAACCTTATAGAACTGTAGGATCTGGGAGGTAGAAGGAGATTGGAGGAGGGTGGGAAGGGTTCAAGCAGACCCCATACTGAAGAGGGATAGAGAAGAATCACTTTTTATGAAACTGTAGGATCAGGGGGAAATAGGTGAGGTGGCCCCATCTTATCAGGGAGATGCCATGCAGAAGGGTGGTAGAGAAGAGTCAAACTTAATGAAACTGTAGAATCTGGTGGGAAGTAGGAGAAGGAATTGGGGTGGGAAGGGCAACCCTCATCAAGCAGACTCCATGTAGGAGAAGGGTAGAGACGAACCAGACCTTATGGAACTGTAGGATCTGGAAGGAAGTAGGACAAAGGAAGAGGGTGGGAAGGGCTCCACCTTATCAGGCAGCTGCCATGCAGGAGAGGAGCAGAGAAGAATCAAACCTTATGGAACTCTTGGATCTGGGAGGAAGTAGGTGAAAGGGAAAAGATGGAAAGGTCTCTGCCTTATCAGTCCACTGCAATGCCGAAGAGGAGTAGAGAAGAATAAGACCTTACTGAACTGTCGGACTTGGGAGGAGGAGTGAGAAAGGAAGAGGATGGGAAGGGGTCTACCTTATCAGGCAGATCTGATGTAGAAGAGGGGTAGAGTTATTGCACCTACAAAATTCAAGTTCGAGCTGCAAAACCCTTTGAATAAAACACCTCCCTGCATGGGGATTGCCCTTGTTTTACTCAGGAGGATAAACCCAACAATACAGATATATTTTTACATATTAAGTGTTATTATCTCTTTAAAGGAAATCTAACTATTTCATATATTTGGAGGCCTCTGTTCTCAATTTTGCCACTGGTGTCAAAGATCCTTAAAGTGCCCCTACACTTGCCACTATCTAACTCCTTCACCAGCAAAGTAAGATATCGTAGGTTCTGTAGCATGTCTTGTTTCTAGTAATTCCTGATGACTCAACATTGTCAATATCCTTTTCTTTTACAAGAACAAAGCCTCAATGAAGTGTAACCTCTACTGAACCTGTACGTTCTCACAGGCAGAATAGAGTATTTCTTGTGAAAATGGAATGTTCTATGTTGATATGATGAGGCAGGTGTGGTTTTTTAAGTATTACCCACATTACAAGCCACAACATTTTGTAAGAGCAGCCTACACCCAGCATGTTGTACCTAACCTATTTTGTAAGGAAGGCAAACTGTTATACATAACCCGTTTTGAAGTCTAAAATATTCCTATTCTTTTTTTTTATTTTATTAACTCATTTTTCCAATAGAAACAAATACATATACATTCTCATTCTCAGACAAACTTCCAACATAAATTAAATATGATTACATTTACAGTAAAATTACATCCATGTGTATAAAGATTCACAAATCCTATACTTCAACATGTTCAAGGGATAGTAATACTTTGTTTTATCTTTATTTTATTTTGTAGGCATTAAAAAAACAGGAAGAACGATATGTCTTATCTCTCAAACCTTTATGGTTTGAGAGATATTCACAAGCAAAGTTTCCCCTCCCGCCCCATTTACCTAGTGTAAGCCATCTCTTCTCAGATGTGGAATCCAGTCAGTGGCGTAACTAGAAGCCACCGGGCCCTGGTGCAGAAATTGCCGCCGGGCCCGGCCCCCCCCCAATCTTCACGTTGCCCCATTCACATCTCTTACCTCCATCTCTCGCTCGGTTCTTAGTAATGCAGAGCACTGGGAGATGATGTCATCTCCCAGCGCTCTGCATTACTAGAGCGCCGGGAGATTAGCTGAGCTGCTGCGGGCAGGGCTGTGGGCGAGTGGCGATGGGTTCGCAGGGGGCGGCCGGGCCCCTTGGAGTGACGGGACCGGTCGCAGGTGCGACCCCTATTGTTACGCCACTGAATCCAGTCCATAGACCAGACAGATAACAGAGGGGGACAATCTTCTTCCTATGAGAACAATGAAAGTCCTGCCCCCCTTGACAAGTTTTTCAGGTTTTTCCCTTATCTTAATTGAAGATTGTCCCTCTCTGCAATCTACCTGGGCACCTCCCTTCTGATCTGGCTGAGCAGTGTTACATCAGTAAAAGGGGCGGGAGGGGGATACTTTGTCATTGAATTACTCTTGAACTACAACTCTGACAGAATTGAAATAACACTCTCCAAAGTCCAAATACTATGATGATTAATTACAGCTGCTTTTATTATGAAACATTACTATCCCTTTCATATTTCCAATCAACAAACACCAATGCTCCCCTACTCTTCCCCTCTCTCCCACCATCTCTCTAAAGAAACATTGGAGAGAGGAGAAAATTCCACCCCCAAATACATCAGAGATGTTTCAAAGTGACTACAAATCTAGTCAGATACCAACAGCAATGCCCAGGGATTCCATATCTTATTGTATGTCTTTAAAGGAGCAGTAAACTTTCTTTTTATGAAAACACATTTTATAGAGCATTTCCTGCTGAATAAAACAAGGTCACTCCAACTGTTATCAGATGTTTTATTTAAAATTTATAGCAGTTCAAATAATCAGGAAGTGAATTTACTGTGTTTACTTCCTGATAGTTCTAACTGACAGGAAGTGACAGACAGTTTATATCACATTCTATGGAGAACTGTATGTCTCTGACTTTCCTCTCCATTAGAATCTAACAGGAAAGCTAATTAGAATTTAACCACTAGAGGGCACTGCTAATGTAAAAAAACATGGGTTTAAACTGTAATAACTCTGGAAATATAAATCTCTCAGCAGCGGGGGTACCCTTATCTTACTCAATAGGAAAATCCCTACAAAATATATTTTTTCATAAAAAAAAAGTTTACTGCTCCTTAAAGCAAGAATTAATGAAGTAATAATAGCTTTCCATCTGATGTTGGTAATCAATCTGTTTAATAATTTCAGGCCAAGAGGGCACATCCACCTTTCTCCAATATCTGGCCATAACCAACTTCATAGCCGATAGTATACTTATGACCATATATATATTTGACTTATTCTTCAATTGAAGCAGAACTACCACCTCCACTAAAGTCGCCCTGCAATACTTATGCAGGTGACGACTAGCTTTGTAATCATTATTTTACCTCTCAAAAGTGCCCACAAATAAAGTTATCCTTAGGCTTCAGAGACTGGAAGCCAGGCATCACAGCGGATATCTTGAATGCGCACCTGGGCTATCAGTCCTCTTCATCCTTCACAGGCATTGCACTGACCTGGACGGCTCAGGAAGAGACTGATGGCGCAGGAGCACAGGCTGCAGTAACCTGCCCGTTAGTCTCTGAACCTTAAGGATAACTTTATTCGTGGGCGCTTTTGAGAGGTAAAATAATGATTACAAAGTTAGTCACCACCTGCATAAGTATTGCAGGGCGACTTTAGTGGAGGTGGTAGTATCGCTTAAAATAAAAAACGTTGTGGATAAAGAACGATATCTACCCGAAACAGTTGATTAAGGATATCCGTCACTTTATCCTTGATTTCACTCAGTTTCTCACATTCCCACCATATATGGTTAATGGCCCCTTCCTGTTTATTACATCTCCAGCACTGACTTGAGGAACTGTGTTGAAACTTATGCAATCTAGAAGGGAACATGTACTGTCGGTGCAATCCTGTATAATAAAACGCTAGCGATGTTTGTCAGAAGCCGTCATGCGCAGTCGAGACTGCGCGCTTTCGGGCAGTCTCTACTGCGCAAGACTGCATCATGTGGGGCAGTGAGGTAGCGGACATTTAACCCTTTGAATGAAAGCAATGCGTTGCATACCCCTCTGGCACTCAAAGGGTTAACATTACCCGGACCTTGGCCCTGTACATGGGCTTTTACACTAGTATTCTATAAAACACTTAAACCTTAATCCATGTTTCATTCCACACTTTATCCAAATAGTGAATAATGCCCGAAGAATAACCAGCAGTTTCCCAAAATCCAACATGAGTCTCTTGGATTAAAGGAGAAGGAGCACCTCCTGTTAATAGACCACCATTTACCTTACTATGTCCAGAACATGCCCCCGGCTGGCAATCTTTAACATTGCCCCCAGCTGTCTTGCTTTAACCACGCCCCCAACTGGCTTGCTTTAACCATGTAATAGTGCTGTTTACATGGCTAGCATCAAAACATCATGTTCACAACATCACAGGCATCAAACTGGCACTTTTAGTATGACGGTTAGGTTAGGATTGGTTGGCAGGTTCAGTTTCTGTTAGGTTATAGGTCACTGTAATTGCCATAGATTAGGGTATGGACGTTGCTGGGTTCACTTTCTATTAGGTTAGGTTATAGGTCGCTGTAATTGCCATAGATTAGGGTATGATACGTTGCTGGATTCACTTTCTGTTAGGTTAGGTTATAGGTGGCTGTAATTGCCATAGATTAGTGTATGGTACGTTGCTGGGTTCACTTTCTGTTAGGTTAGGGTAGGTCCCCCGTTTCACTATATGTTAGGTTAGGGTATGCTACGTGGGGGTTCACTATCTGTTAGAGTATATTAGGTTAAGGCCCTTTGGGGGTACAGTTGTTAGGATTTGGGGGTGGGTTTCTATTAGGTTTGGATAAGCCAACATTTTTCATGATGACATTTTCTATGTGCCATTTTCACTCCTGCTACATATTAAACAAGCATTCTTAAGCAGCGTTCTTACACCTGCAACATTTCCATATTAAACTGCTCATGCTCACAGCTGGCTTACTTTAACCCCATTTGCCCTTACATTGCAACACCCCTGAATCCAGGTATTCTTACTGAGTACTTTTTTCTTTTCTTGGGTAATAGGAGGAATCTATTTCTGGAAATACCGGGTACCCCTACAAATGTGGCACAGGAGCTTTATTCAAGAAGAGTTAGACTGACAGGTAATTGATCCTACACTCACATAAAGATAAATATTAGCGAGACATAAAGGATATCATAGTGATCCCTCGTTACTTTCCGCTTGTCATGTTGTCTTTTGTATTTTCTGCAAGATCAATGTTTTGACTCAAAGCTGTCAGCGCAAAATTACAACTTGTCTTTCTACCGTGCATGTTATTTAGTCAAACAATTTAATTTGTCTTAATTATGGCTCATTGTGGGCGAGAGAGAAGGAGAGTGGGGAAGTTAGGGTAAAGAGAATTAAACGAGGGTGTGTAAAGAGGGAGGGGAGAGATGATTTGGGGGCAAAATTGAGATAGGCAAATATATAGAAAAGAAAGAGAATGAAACGAGTTTGTCTGTAGCAAAATATTGCCTGACTAGTTGAAAAGCCTGTTAGACGGGCCACAGTGCCACTGCTAGCCGGTCGCGGTGCAGTCATGTGCAGTAGAGACTGCCCGCACTGTGGCTCATCACGGGCAGTCTCTACTATGCATGATTGCGTCATTACACACGTTTTAGCAAATTATTATATAGAGAATTCTGTTGTCTACATCCAAAACTGATACAATGCGGCGCTCCGCTCTGTATAGGGTTGCCACCTTTTCCTAAAAAAATACCGGCCATGGCATTCTCTCCATAGACTTAACATTGGACAGGATCCAATTTTTTACCGGCCTGCCAGTAAAATACCGGCTGGGTGGCAACCCTAGCTCTGTATCAGCCTCGTCACGGGCAGTCTCTACTGCGGATGACTGCATCATTACACACGTTTTAGCGAATTATTATAAAGAGAATTCTGTTGTCTACATTCAAAACTGATACATCTTCAGGAAGAAAAATGAAACCAGATGCACTTTTGTAGGATTCAAGGTGCCTTATGTATAAACTTCAACTGAAGCAGTACTGTAGCAAACAACTTGTACCATTTGTACCATAGGGGACGGAAATGAACCCCCCAAATTCCCATTCATTCACATGGATCGCCTTCCCACCTGTCTAGCACTGAAGCAGTTTAGAAAATCAAATTAAAGCGGAACTATCACCCTTAAAAAACATTGTTCCAAATAATTCCCCCGTCTGGAGACTAGCTGCTCAGTAGCGCAAGTCGCCAGAATTATTACCTCATTCATGAGAATGAGCCACTACTCCCAGACTGACAGGCAGGAAGGAGCGCAGACATCTTTCCCTAGTGACGTCTGCGCGCCTCCTCTGTCAGTCCCAGACGGCTCTAGGAGGTGTTGCTAGGAGCTGTTCGGCTCCGGAAGGGAGTGACAGTGCAGACGTCACTATGGAAAGACTGGGGCAAACCAACTTCTTTATAAGGGAGAATAAACATTCCTTTTATTTAAAGCAGAACTATCACCCTTAAAAAACATTTTCCCAAATAATTCCCCATCTGGCGATTAGCTGCTCAGTAGCGCTAGTCGCCAGAATTATTACTGCGTTTATGAGAATGAGCCACGACTCCGGGACAGACAGGCAGGAAGGAGAGCAGAAATTTTTCCATAGTGACGTCTGCGCTGTCACTCCCTTCTGGAGTCAAACAGCTCCTAGCAACGCCTCCTAGAGCCGGCTGGGACTGACAGAGGAGGAGCGCAGACGTCACTAGGGAAAGATGTCCGCACTGTTTCCTGCCTGTCCATCCCAGAGTAGTGGCTCATTCTCATAAATGCTGAGTAGCTAGTCGCCAGATGGGGAATTATTTGGGAAAATGGTTTTTAAGGGTGGTAGTTCCGCTGTAAATAAAAAGGAATGTTTATTCTCCCCTATAAAGAAGTTGGTTAGCCCCAGTCTCGTCACTTTTCGCTTTTATAAGGCCCAAGGAACCGAAACTCCTCCCATTGTGGGCTTCCAAAGAACTTCAGTGAAAGGAGTTTTTTTGTATTTTTTTGAGCCCCACAAAAATAATAATTTCTGCCTCTGTGGACATATCTGGTACTAATTAAAGATTCATTTTTGAGAACTAATCTGCTCAAAATGTTTCCGTATTGGCCATTAGGATTTTCTGCTAGTTTTTGAGTTTAGGTTGTTAGATTTGCTAATTAAGGCATGCTGTGCAGGCACTTCCTGTCTTAGTTCTACAGTGAAACATTCTTAATTGAATGGGAACGCTACTAGCATGAATGCCATTGTAATTCAATACAAAGTATCACTCACCAATTAATATGCAGGTTGCAGGTTCGGAGCACTCCCTTCAGCCCCAGCCAAGGGCTCCGACAAACAAGACGACACTGGAAGGGGAGTGCATTCACTGACCCGCTTGTCACCAAACAGCAGAGGCGTAACTAGAAGCCACCGGGCCCTGGTGCAAGAATTGCCATGGGCCCCCCCGCCCACATTGGCCCCCTCATCCACATTGCCCCTTCCACAATGCCCCCTTCATCTCCACAATGCCACTTCCACAATGCCCCCTTCATCTTATCTCCACAATGCCCCCTTCCATCTCCACAATGCCCCTTCCATAATGCCCCCTTCATCTACACAATGCCCCTACCTCTAGTCCCTGGTGGTCTAGCGGCGTGGTTTGACAGATCTATGCCTCCTTCGGCACAGATCTCTAGAAGTGAAGCTCCCGCTCGCCGCTCTAGTTATGCAGAGGCTGGGAGATGATGTCATCTCCCAGCGCTCTGTATTACTACAGTGGTGCGCCGAATGGGAGTTCAGGTAAGTGACTGCTGCGGGCAAGGGGGTCGCAGGCGGTGGCCGGGCCCCTGCAGTGACGGCCTCTATTGTTATGCCACTGCCAAACAGCCTTCACAGATTCGATTTCTATCAGTAAAAAAAGCTCTTTATTTCACAAAAGTTGAAAACATAAGACTCGGTCTTTTTCAGTCAATGGACTACACAAGACAGCATTGTGCTACGAATAGGTGAAAATAGCAAGAAACACGTTAGGCGGCTGATGTGCTTAATTTTATTACTGTATTGCGGTCTTGTGTAGTCCATTGACTGAAAAAGGCTGAGTCTAATGTTTTCAACTTTTGTGAAATAAAGAGCTTTTTTACTGATACAAATCGAGTCTCTGAAGGCTGTTTGGTGAGGAGCGGGTCCGTGAATGCACTCCCCTTCCAGTCAGAGGCGTAACTAGAACTCTCCGGGCCCTGGTGCAAGAAGTGCCATGGGCCCCCCCAACCCCCGAACACATTGGCCCCCGGGCCATCCACAATGTCTCCATTTCCTACCTCCCAATCCCTGGTGGTCCAGTGGAGTGGCAGGAGAGACGGGCTGGCGCGATGTGCTCCCGCGCTGTCCTCTTCTGTAATGCAGAGCGCTGGGAGATGATGTCATCTCCCAGCGCACTGCATTACTAGAGCGCCGGAGGGAGATTGCGGCACCAGAAGGTGGGGGTCGCAGGGGGCAGCCGGGCCCCTGGAGTGACGAGCCCAGGCGCGGTTGCGACCCCTATAGTTACGCTACTATTTCCAGTGTCGTTTAGTTCTATAGTACTTCCCCCCATTCACTGACACAGAAATCCAATACAATGTCCACCTCCCCTAGCTCTGAATGTGTTAAAGGGATAGTAATGTTTCATAATAAAAGCAGCTTTAATTAATCATCATAGTATTTGGACCTTGGAGAGTGTTATTTCAATTCTGTCAGAGTTGTAGTTCAAGAGTAATTCAATGACAAAGTATCCCCCTCCCGCTCCTTTTACTGATATAACACTGCTCAGCCAGATCAGAAGGGAGGTGCCCAGGTAGACTGCAGAGAGGGACAACCTTCAATTAAGATAAGGGAAAAACCTGAAAAACTTGTCAAGGGGGGGAGGGCTTTCATTGTTGTCATAGGAAGAAGATTGTCCCCTGCTGTTATCTGTCTGGTCTATGGACTGCATTCCGCATCTGAGAAGAGATGGCTTACACTAGGTAAAAGGGGCGGGGAGGGAAACTTTGCTTGTGAATATCTCTCAAACCATAAAGGTTTGAGAGATAAGACTTATATCGTTCTTCATGTTTTTTTAATGCCTACAAAATAAAATAAAGATAAAATGAAGTATTACTATCCCTTTAAATTGTGAAAAGATGAACTTTAACCTCAATGATAATATTAAATGAGTCTATAAACTATGTGGCCCGTGGTGTACAGCTTTCCATATCTCCTTCCATCCCTTAACCCCTTGAGTGCCAGAGGGGTACGCAACGCACTGCTCTGCAGTGCGTTGCGTACCCCTCTGGCACTCAAAGGGTTAAAGGTTAAGTTTCCACTGACACAACTTCTGTACAAGGCCGTCTCCTTCTCGATTGTGTTGGAGCCACTCTAATCCTTTAGCCCCACTTTGTTCCCTATTTGTCTCCCTAATTTATTCCCCTCTTCTGTTTTAGTTTTCTTTTTTCCCATTTTGCTCACCCATCTCAATAACATACAGTTAAAAATGGAGTCAGCCGTCTTTGACGGGATGGTCTCAGACTCCATGCTCCTATATGCTCTGACATAAATGATACAGCTGAAAACTTCTTTCTTTTCCCCTTTCCTTTAAATCATATTACTTTTTCAACATATTTTATGGTTCATTTTATTACGCCAATGTAACCCATGTATTCCACTCTTTTATTGTATGGTACATTACTAAATGCTTGTTGTCCTTGTATATTTTCATGCCAACAATGTTTCAGTAATGTTATTCAAGTCTACAAAAAAAAAATGTGATTATAAAATCTCTTTCAAAATCACAAAAGTTGCTTTAAAGGGATAGTAATACTTAAGTATTACTAATCCCTATAGTAAAGTCCTATTAAAAATAAATGTATTGCCCCCAGTGTCATCACTCAAACTTTTATGGTTTGAGAGATAATCATTCCTAAAGTTCCCCTCTCCCTCCCCCTTCCCCGTAGTCAGCGTTCTAGTTGACTGCAGGGAAGCCAATCAGGCGGCTCTGCAGCACAGCCAAGATCGCCTTAATAAAAAAGAAAACTTTCACTAAAACGGTCTTCTATGTGTGCTTGGTTTGCAAGCACACGTAGAAGACCGTTTTAGTGAAAGATTTATATTTAATTAACATGATTGCGGCTCTGCTGCAGAGCTGCCTGATGATCTATGACCGGTTTTCCCTCCAGTCAGCTACAACACTGACTTCGGGGAAGGGGGAGGGAGAGGGCAACTTTAGGACCGATTATCTTTCAAACCATAAAGGTTTGAGAGATGAAACTGGGGTCAATACATTTATTTTTAGCAGGACTTTACTATAGGGATTAGTAATACTTAAGTATTACTATCCCTTTAAGGGAGTCGGTTCCCTAAGCAGAACAATAATTCCCAGCTCTGCTTCCCATGGTGGTACTGCAAGTGCTGGTGACTTTCGGTCCTGAGATGGAGAGAACTGCTGGTACTGAGTCCTACATTTATATACAGAACTAGCCGGTGTGTGGCATAGCTTTGCCCATGCATCAAACCTTGTTGTTTTTTTTTTTTTTTTTTTTTTTTTAACCCTTTCCATGTCAGAGATGTATCCAATGCAATGCGTTGGATACCTCTATGCCACTGAAAAGGTTAAATGGTATTAAAAGTCAGACCTTGTGGTGGGGCATCTGGACCCCTCATGATGCCCCACAGCTACAGATCTCCCAGACGATTCAGCTGGGAGACTCTACCCCTGCTACTGGATAGGAGTGGATGGATTTAGGGTGACCACATTTTAGTTCTGCCATTCAGGGACACTGCGGAGAAAAGAGTGCACCACAGAGTTCTAGACACTAGAGGGAGAACTGTCTATTGACTGCTGTGACAGAAAGTGATGACTGTGGTGAGCTACCAGATAATGTGCATCACACCCAAAGCCTTTGAGTAACATTATACTATAAGAAAATAGCACTACAGCTCCTGATTGATGTCAGAATCAAGGCTTAGATCTCTCACTAGTGTTTAGAGCTCTGTCTGGAAGCCATTTCCTTGGAGCACAGCAGAGGCATCACTTCCTGTCACAGTAGACAATGGACATTTCTCCTTCTAGCGTTTGTGCTCTGGAGTCTTCATTCCAGGACTTTGTATTGTCCCAGAAGGGGGCTGCCCGGGACATGGGGCACATATTTAAAATCTGGGACTGTTCTGAGCAATCCGGGACATGTGGTCACCCTAGTGTCACGGTTCCCAGAAATAAACTAGGAGTCAGTACGGTAAAGTAAAACAATCTTTTATTAGAATAATAACAGTAATGCATGTAAACAGATAACACACAGAGGGTGATCAAAGAGTCAAGCACTGTATCAAAAATAGCAGTCCACCAAAAGATCAAGCACACTGTCCGAGACTAGGCCTCAGCCCACTGGAGCCTCAAAGTAATTTGGAACGCCCAAAGGACTAGCACTGACTCAGCCTGCAGTCAGTCTAGGAGTCTGGTAGAACCCCAGGTCCACTCTAGGATGGGTGTTTGTGGAGCGGGGACCAACACACAGAGGAAACAGACAGAGCCCCGTACTCAGCACCAGAAAGGATAGTCAGACAAGCCGGGTCATACACTGAGCGTGTAGTCAGCCAGAGACACAGGTTTGCACCAGATAGGATATCCACTGAAGAGTTGGTATGCTGAAAGTGCAGTGGACAGAGCCCCAAGTCAACACCAGAATGGGTAGTCAGACAAGCCACTTCATAAATGGAGCGGGTAGTCAGCCAGAGCCACAGGTTTGCACCAGAAAGCATGTCTAAGCCAAATCGGAATGTACAAGGATAATGGTCAGACAGAGCCACAGGTCAACACCAGAATGGATGGACAGACAGGCCAGGTCATACACAGTTCAGGTAGTCAGCCAGAGCCACAGGTCTGCAGCAGATTGGGTTTTCACTACACAATGGGAGCAGGCAAAAGTGTAGTCAGACAGAGCCACAGGTCAGCACCAGAATGGATGGTCAGACAAGCCAGGTCATACACAGAGCCCAAGGGAAACAGAACTGTATTGTACAACAACACAAGGGCAACTGAGTCAGGACTCAGTCAGCCCTTTAAACCCCTCCTCGGGAAGTAGGTAGGAGGAGCAGCTCAGAGGGAGGAAGTAGGTAGGAGGAAACTACAGGAAGCAAACACATAAAACAGACGCCTGCTGCATGCTTGAATCCTCGCGCCTGCAGATGACACTGAAACCAAGGTAAGCTGTAATGCCTAGCAGGATCGCTAAACCCTCTCATTTCAATGAAGGAAGCTTTCACTCATTGATGTGTGGGAGTTTTCTGATCCCGCCCACTCCTACCTTGTAGTAGCGGTATTATGGTAAGCTACTGCACAACTGCATTGCCTCCATTGATCTCCTAGCTGAATCAACTGGGAGGTCAGTAGCTGGGGGGCATCAGTAGAGGTCCAGATGCCCCACCATGAGGTCTGACTTTTTGTTTTGTAAGCTGCTGGTTGAGGAGGCAAGGGACTGGTTAACTTTTTTTTTTTTTTTAAACAGTGGCAGCGGTGGTTGGCTTAGGAGGAAGGTGCTACACCCCCTACCTCCTCCTCAAGCAATCAGCATTTTCTAGCCAAGCCCCCTGACAGCCAACCAGATTCACTTAGATTTTTATCTATTGCATATATTGCATCCTTAATGTGTCCCTTATTGCATCCTTAAAGCTTCTCTTATTGCATCCTTAATGCATCCTTCAGTGCATCCTTAATGCGTCCTTCAGTGCATCCTTAAGTGCAACTTAATGAAGATGTGATCGACATTTTGACGCAGCCGACATGTAGAAGGCGCCATCTTGTGCAAGGCAACATACTGAATGTGCAAATATTTAACATGTGACATTGTGAATGCG
This sequence comes from Rhinophrynus dorsalis, assembly GCA_037306005.1. Classification (NCBI taxonomy): domain Eukaryota; kingdom Metazoa; phylum Chordata; class Amphibia; order Anura; family Rhinophrynidae; genus Rhinophrynus; species Rhinophrynus dorsalis. The sequence continues at coordinate 29,119,011 of CM074727.1, read as the reverse complement.
TCATTTGCAAGCAGGTGACCGAAGAAATGTGTGAGGCGGCGTACAATATTTCAAAAGGATACCGATTTTTATTTATGTAGAGAAGAGTCTGCTGTACTATAAACAACTAGAAAAATTCTGGGGCAAACCAACTATTCCATAGAGGACAAATAGTATTCCTGTTGATATAAATTGATATTGTAACCCTTTGAATACTATAGAGATCTCCAATGCATTGTGAAGCAATACATTTGAACCCTCTTTTACATTCAAGGGGTTAAAAGAGACATTTATATCAATGCAAAATTTAGGAACTATTATTTGTCTCCCTTCAATGCAGTTGGTTTGCTCTAGAATTGCTCCATTGTCTTTGGTACATCATCTCAGTGCATGTGTGAGAGTCAATTAGAGTTGTTCAGTAAGTGCCAAGCCCTGCTGTGAAGGGTTAATCCCAAGGAATTTAAATGATACACTGCATTTAGTATGCATTTCAGATCAGGGTTTAAATAAAGAAACAACTGCTAAAGCAAATATCTGCAGATGTGTGAAAATGAAAGATGAATTAAAGATAATTATATTGAATGTTCCTTCTAACTTAGAACTTAAACTGTGCAGCTCCTGACAAGTTCTGCTTCTCCGCAATGGGAAGCATGGATTGATTTACATCCCAGGCTCCCCTAGATAAGGTACTCTAGGTACTCTTAGCTCCACCCATGACCACAGCCCTGTTCCTAACATGGCCCCACCCCTAGTCCCATCTACTATTTCATACCTCCCAACATTTCAAATGGCCAAAGAGGGACAGTTTCATTTTAGGTGGTGGTGCTGGGGGCGTGGCTGATGGGCAGAGCATTGATAATTTTTTTGTCATTTCATGACCTTCTGATACCTCTTTGTGTAGCTGAATAAATGATTTAGAGCAAGAACATAGCATTTCATGTACACAATCTAATTTATAAAGACATATACTGAAGTTTAAACAAACATTAATGTGCATTTTATTACTGTGGAGCAATGTGATACACTTTATGCACATCACACAGTCTGAACTCCTAAAAAGAGGGACATCTGGATGGTAAAGAGGGACAGAGGGATTTGGGTCTCAAAGATGGACTGTCCCTCCTAAAGAGGGACAATTGGGAGGCATGCTATTTCCTGGTACAGAAAATACCCTTGGGGGCAAAAAAAAAGGCTTGAAAGGAGAGCTTTCACCCCTAGATAAGTTAATTTAACTTGATTCTTCTATTAAAATTATCATTAAAACTTAGATTTTTAAATTACAAAAGTCTACAAAATGGGATATATTAAATTATTTACGTAACTGGTGATGTAGCAATCATGCTCCCTGTGGTACAAGCTGTACCGCAAGGCTTCTGGTAACCGCTCCTTCCACTTGGCGAACCTAGTGGCATGAATTGAGGAAGAGGCAGTCATTTCACTCGTGACAGACATGCAGAGAGGGAGAGCGCAACCACTCAGGAACACGTCAGCAACATGGCTGTGCTTTTACTTAGGGTTGCCACCTTTTTGTAAAAAAAATACCGGCCATGGCATTCTCTCCATAGATTTAACATTGGACAGAAGCAAATTTTTTACTGGACTGCCGGTAAAATACAGGCTGGGTGGCAACCCTACTCTTACTCTCCCTGTCGGGCAGAATAGTTGGCAACAATATATAGAAAAATAAATTGAAAAAAAAGTTCACATCTTTATTTAAGGCGTACAAATAAACATCAGTTTTACTACAAAGGGTAATTTTATGAAGTGCCCTTATTAATGTGCAGTAATAATGATTCTTACAAGTTAAAGAGAATTTAATGAATGAGTGTGTCAGGACATACTGAGATCCATGAAATTCTGTTGAAGAAAACAGATGATTTCTTACTTAGTGCTTGGAACTTGGGAGCAGCACAGAAATTGACTGCAGATAGTATATAATATGGCTCGTGCAGCCTGCCATTTCCTTAAAGGAGCAGTAAACTTTTTTTATGAAAAAAATATATATTTTAGGGATTTTCCTATTGAGTAAAATAAGGGTACTCCCACTGCCCAGAGATTTATACTTCCAGAGTTATTACAGTTTAAACCCATGTTTTTTTACATTAGCAGTGCCCTCTAATGGTCAAATTCTAATTAGATTTCCTGTTACATTCTAATGGAGAGGAAAGTCAGAAAAGTCAGAGACATACAGTTCTCCATAGAATGTGATAGAAACTGCTGAGTCACTTCCTGTCAGTTAGAACGACCAGGAAGTAAACACAGTAAATTCACTTCCTGATTATTTGAACTGCTATAAATTTTGAATAAAAATTCTGACAGCGATGGGAGTAACGTTGTATTATTCAGCAGGAAATGCTCTATAAAATATGTGTTTTCATAAATAAGTTTACTGCCCCTTTAACCTGTTAACGACTGCCCAATCCGGAGAGTGGACGGCCATTTAGGAACACGGAGCTTCCTTTTTTTTGTTAGCGATTTGAATTCTGGGATGGTAGAGCGGCTTGCAGCCGTCCCAGGCATGTGATGCACCAAGGCAAAAGTACCCAACTCTTCTCCTCAAGAGCTATAGAGGTGCATATTTTCAGGATATCTCTGCTTGAACACAAGTGTATCAATCAGTGGCTCAAGTCACTTTAATTTTACCCTCCAATAATTAAGCAGGGATACCCTGAAAATATAAACTTTTAGCATACCTCCAAACATTTCAAATAGCCAAAAAGGGACACTTTTGTTTTAGGGGGTGTTTCTGGGGGCATGACTGGAGGGCGGGGCATTACCGAGAATTTTTAGGTTATTTCACGACCTACAGACACCTCTTTGGGTAACTGAATAAATGATTTAGAGCAAGACCAAAGTATGTTATTTACACAGACTAATTTATAAACACATACGTGTGTAAACAAACATTAATGTGAGTTTTATTGCTGTGGAGCAATGTGATAAACTTAACCCCATGGACCGTCATGGATTGTTATACCCTTAAGGGCCCATGACGGCCCTGGACCGTCATGGAATTCCGGGCTCCCCGCGCGGCTGTACGCCATTCGGGGAGTCTGGAATCCGATTCAGAAAAAAATGGTCCCTGGTCCTTAAGTGACCGCACCGTGCATGCGCGGCCGATCCTTAAAGGGATAGTAATACTTAAAATGTAAAAAAAAATATGTTGTAGGGTTTATCCCCCTGAGTAAAACAAGAGTACTCCCACTGCTGAAAGGTGTTTCATTCAAAAGTTATTAATGTTCAAAGTTTAATTTTTTAGGTGCAATATCACAGTGGCCTGAAATTGTACAGTGGCGCTGTTGCTACACCATCCTATGGAGATTTATGGTCAATTGACCAGAGCTGTCCATAGGATCGTGTAGCAACAGCGCCACTGTACAATTTCAGGCCACTGTGATATTGCACCTAAAAAATTCAACTTTGAAAATTAATAACTTTTGAATGAAACACCTTTCAGCAGTGGGAGTTCCCTTGTTTTACTCAGGGGAATAAACCCTACAAGATATTTTTTTTTACATTTTAAGTATTACTATCCCTTTAAGGGGTTAAATACACCACACAGTCTGATCTCCTAAAAAAGGGACACCAGGCTGGGAAAGAGGGACTGGGGTATTTGAGTCTCAAAGAGGGACTGTCTCTCCTAAAGAGAGTCACTTGGGAGGTATGGTTTTAGTAGATCTTGAAGCCAAGTTTTGGCTAACCCCTTCACTATGGTGAGAGAAGTCACTCCAGCATACCTCCCATGTATACCTTTTTGGGAAATATTAGTGGTGCATACCTCCAAGCGTCCCTCTTTAGGAGATATTAGCAGTACATACCTCCCAAGTGTCCCTCTTTAGGATATATTAACAGTATATGTCTCCCAAGTGTCCCTCTGTGAGACCCAAATCCCTCAGCCCCTCTTTCCCACCCAGGTGACCCGCTTTTTAGGAGATCAGACAGTGTAGTGTGCGTGTATATAAGTGTATCACATTGCTCCACAGCCATAAAAAATATTTGTTTAAACTCCGGTATATGTGTTCATAAATTAGTATGTGTAAATAAAAAAACCATGATCTTGTTCTAAATCATTTATTCATTTACACAAAGAGGTGTCAGTAGGTAATGAAATAAACTACAAATTCTTGGAAATGCCCCACCCACCATCCACACTGCCAGCAACAGCATCTAAAACAAAAGTATCCCTCTTTGGCCATTCGAAAAGTTGGGCAGTATGCTCCCATGGCCGGATTTACATCTCAAGTGCCCCTAGGCACAGCACCCTCTAGTGCCCTCAGCCCTGCTTTGGCCCCACTACTAACCACACACCCTCATCTAACCCCACCCTCTTCTGTGACCAAACCCATTTTTGGATTTATTCTTCACAGTAATGTGAAATTTTACAGAAGAAGATGAAAATGTTCAGTTTTCTTGCTCCATTTTGGAGAAATTTTAATACATTGGCTCCATAGAATAACATTGGACTTGGAGATATTTTCTTTACTCTTTTGAGCCAATGCACTAATACCTCTAAAGCTGGTGAAATCTTTAAGCATTGGTTCCATAGAATAACACTGGAATTGGAGCATCATTTTTTAACCATTTTCAGACTCCATTGTTTGTTCTGTTTTCTTGTTGTGTTTTTTTTTGCTTAGTTTTCTTGCTCTTTTTTGCTTTATTTTTGTTTTCTTGCATCTATCGATCCAATGCACTATCACCTCTATTTTTGCACTGTTTTCTTGCTCCATTTTTTGCACCTTTTTTAAGTTCTATTTTCTTGCTCCATTTTGGAGAAATCTTAATACATTGACTCCATAGAATAACGTTGGACTTGCTGATCTTTTCATTATTCTATGGAGCTCTATGTTTTCCATGGAGCCAAGGAATTAAAATTTTTCCAAAATGGAGCAAGAAAATGGAGCAAAAAAAGGTGCAAAATGGAGCAAAAACAGAGCAAGGAAATGGTGCAGAAAATGGAGCAATACAAAGGTGCAAAAAAGCTCCAGATTTCTCCAACATTAGAGGTATTAAATCCTGTCCTGTTAGTGGCCCTGGAGGACCAGACCTGGACACCCATGCTCTAGGGAGCCAATGCACTAAGGGCCGTATGTTCAAAGGGATAACCACAAAAAAATGCTGTATTAACGACAAAAATAAGTAATTGTATGCATGAACAACATATTTTCTACAGAGTATACGACAAAAAACTAGTAATGTCCGTTGTGTACAACACAACTCCAGAACTGACGGGCAAACAGGCCGGGCAAGGGCGTGGCTAAGCTATTCTCCAGTGTCGTATACAGGAAAAGAAAATTTGTCGTATACAACGACAAAAAAATGTCTTGCAAAAGACAAAATTTGTACTTTACGAAAAAAGTGGAGAGAATGTGGAGTTCTGAATGTGAGAATTTTCGTCTTTACTGAAGATATTTTTGTTGTTAGGTAAGACATTTTTGTTGTCAGGTAAGACATTTTTTTGTCTTTACATATGACAATTTCAGTCAGGACAAACAACATATTTCCGATCACAACCGACACTCTCTGAAAATATTAATGAGCCCAACGAAACTTTGAAAAGTCGTTACAAACAACAAAAGCTATTTTGCTACTTTTTTGTACATATGGCTCTAAGACCTCTAATGTTGGAGAAATCTGTGTGCATTGGTTCCATAGAATAACATAGGACTTGAAGCTCCATGTTTTGCTCCTTTTTCTTGCTCCACTTTTTCTCTGTTTTCTTGCTCCATTTTTTGTTCCATTTTGTTGCTCCATTTTTTTGTTGCTCCATTTTGGAGAACTCTTAATACATTGGCTCCATAGAATACGATTGTAAGGGATGGGTTTTGGTGATCTCACAGTTAGTTGGGGGTTAATGCTCTGCAGTTGTGGTTAGCAACAGCAGAGGGGCAGGCAATGCCAGCTTACGCAGTGTTTATGAGAGACAGGTAGTGCCATCTCCAATATTCAGTGTTATATAACCAAGCACATACGCATGCACAGTGTTAGACATCCCTGCATACCTATAAGGACGTAGTCTGTATTTTACCCTTTAATCAACACAGTTTTTCTTAGAGGCATTTTTGGGACGAAAGAGAGTGTACCTGATTCTCACGTCTGTCCATTCACCTGTATCTCGATACTACGGAGTTTCGTGTGGAGGGCTCTCCCACACTGATGTACAGCTCCGTTGATAAGTACCTTTCCTTTCTTCTTCTTTTTGTATTGCAGAGTCTGTCTTTCATACTGATGTAAACTCTGGCAATAGCTCTGGTTTCTTTTTATCTCATCACATGTTAAATCATTGCATGTTTTAATAAACTGTATTTCACTTCAGTGTGTTTTTATCTTTAATCTGAAATTCCAGACCTCTATTGTAACAAAGATAGAGATATTTTCTTTAGTCTATGGATCCAATGCACTAAGTCCTATGTTACTCATTGGAGATCTCTCTAGTGTCCAAGGGGTTAAATAGCAGACTGTAAAGGGGTATGTAACCGGTTCAGAGACATTAAAATTGCTCTGACCACACCCACAATTCAGAATGGGATGTGGCCAGCACATTTGGAGCTCTAGGAGGGTACCTACTCTGCCTATTGGGAAATCCAGCCCTGTATGCTCCAGTGAAAGAAACCTCTGTAAATCTTATGTTATTCTATAGAACTTCTGAATTAAGAACTACTCAACTGGAAAATGCATCCACCCTCTACTTTTTGCGCATTTTTTCCATATTTAGTGCAATTCCTGTTTAGATCTACAGCTCCCCTAGTGGACTGATTTAGAAAAACATGCACAAGCACTGAGCAGGATGGCGCTCTTTTGGTGTTCTGGATATCTGAAAATGGCAAATACATTAGCAAGTGCTCTAGTATTTTAAGACAACAGAAGATACTTAATGGGCTTAAAAGAAAACAAACCAAAAGTAAAAAAAAAACAAAACCTTTTTTTACACCTGATACTTAAAGTGGACCTGTCTCCCTAATACAAGTTTAGTTAATTTGAAAGAAAATGAAAAATCGCCTTATTTTGTACTATCCATTTGTTTGTAATATAAATTGCTTTGATAAATTTACATTTATTTGTTGGTGGCACAGTGCGGCACTTTAAACAAATTAGTTTCTGTGCTGGACCAAGAATACCACACGCTGTGCTATGAACGAATCTAAACACAGCCCATTGGTTCATTTCAAATAGCACAATGAAAGATAATGCTTTCTAAAGACTTCTTTTTTATTTTTTATTTTTTATTATTTTATTTTATTTTATTTATTTTATTTTCTCATGTATGTTTTAGTTGTGCAGTAGGCTACATTTTATCTAGTATGACAATTTTTTTTTTTAGGTGTAAGCAGATTCTGTCTCATTTATTTCTTATTTTAAGGTCGGCTTTCATCCAGGAAAGGTCAGCACCAGGCTACAATATATGTATATTCCGTTGTGTAGAGGTGGTGGAGCCGTTAGCTGCAAGACCGAGCCGCCATATAAATTTAACGAGAGCAAATTCATATGTTGAACTGCTCTCCGTGTCAAGAAAAGTTTTAACCCTTCTAACATCATATCCAAACATCCTAGAGCGCCTCCATTTTTGTGGTATTTTCAATGAGGGATAAGTTTGGCCTTGAACATTATTAGCATACTGTGTGACATACCTAATTACCATACTGTGCAGAGAATTAGCATAACGTGCCACACTGTGTCACCAAACTATAAATGTCAATTTCTCAAAAACTATTTATTTTACAGAAAAATGGTTAGAACAAAATACAAGCGGACTTAAACCCTTTGAATGCCAGAGACGTATTGTTGGATACCTCTCTGACACTAATAGGGTTAATAATATGTAAAGCAAACAAAACATGTTATCCAAGGTGTTAAATTCCTTTACGGTGAAGGCTACAGCATATGTGGAAGACCAGCTTACACCTTGTATCCAAACACAGAGCTAATCCTACTAGAGGTTAGGACAGATGATTTACTGACTGTGCAATTCATACTATCATTTTTATTCACTGTCAGAAAGTAAATTACAGCTACTGTAGGGTAATATTTTATCGCCCTGCCACAGTATTCAAATAGACTTCATCAAATGCATATCTATGTTTTCAAGGGCATTTCTGTTGGATACTAAAACAATAGATGCCAAAGCAAATCATGTTTACAAATAGGACACATGAAAAATAGTTTAGGATCTATATATAATTCTGGACACAGATGCATTAAAAGGACCGAGACAGATCATTTACCAGTGTTGTGTAGAAGGAGTTACAGGAAGGGGTTATATGGATCAACAGGAGGAGTTATAGGGAGGGGTTATATAGAGCAATAGGAGGAGTTACAGGAAGGGGTTATATGGAGCAATAGGAGGAGTTATAGGGAGGGGTTATATGGAGCAATAGGAGTAGTTATAGGGAGGGGTTATATGGAGCAATAGGAGTAGTTATAGGGAGGAGTTATATGGAACAATAGGATGAGTTATAGGGAGGAGTTATATGGAGCAATAGGATGAGTTATAGGGAGGAGTTATATGGAGCAATAGGAGGAGTTATAGGGAGGAGTTATATAGAGCAATAGGAGGAGTTATAGGGAACAATAGGAGGAGTTATGGGGAGGAGTTATATGGAGCAATAGGATGAGTTATAGGGAGGAGTTATATGGAAGCAATAGAATGAATTATAGGGAGGAGTTATATATATACCAATAGGAGGTGATATAGAGCGGGGTTATATGGACCAACTGGAGGAGTTATAGGGAGGAGTTATATGGAGCAATAGGAAGAGATAAAAGGAGGGGTTATATGAAGGAATATGAGGAGTTATAGGGAGGGGTTTTATGGAACAATAGGTGGAGTTATAAGGAGGAGTTATATGGAGCAATAGGAGAAGTTATGGAGAGTAGTTATATGGAGCAATAGGAGGAGTTATAGGGAGGAGTTATATGGAGCAATAGGAGGATTTATAGGGAGGAGTTATATGGAAGCAACAGAATGAGTTATAGGGAGGAGTTATACATACCAATAGAAGGAGATATAGAGCGGGGATATATGGACCAAATGGAGTAGTTATAGGGAGGAGTTATTTGGAGCAATAGGAGGAGTTATATGGAGCAATAGGAGGAGTTATATGGAGCAATAGGAGGAGTTATATGGAGCTAGGAGGAGTTATAGGGAGGGGTTATATGGAGCAATAGGAGGAGATAAAAGGAGGGGTTATATGAAGGAATAGGAGGAGTTATAGGGAGGGGTTTTATGGAGCAATAGGTGGAGTTATAAGGGGGAGTTATATGAAGCAATAGGAGGAGTTATATGGAGCAATAAGAGGAGTTATAGGGAGGAGTTATATAGAGAAATAGGAGGAGTTATATGGAGCAATATGAGGAGTGATAGGGAGGATTTATACAGAGCAATAGCAGGAGTTATATGGACCAATAGGAGAAGTTATGGGGAGGAGCTAAATAAAGCAATAGGAGGAGTCATAGGGAGGAGTTATACGATATAATGGGAGGAGTCATAAGGAGAAGTTATATGGAGCAATAGGAGGAGTTATAGGGAGGAGTTATATGGACCAATAGGAGTAGTTATAGGGAGGAGTTATACGGACCAATAGGAGTAGTTATAGGGAGCAGTTATACAGAGCAATAGGATAAATTATAGGAAGGAGTTATATGGAGCAATAGGAGGAGTTATATGGACCAATAGGAGGAGCTATAGGGAGGAGCTATACAATATAATGAGATGCATTTTATGAAGCGATAGTTGGAGCTACAGGGAGGAGTTATACGATATAATGGGAGGACTTATATGGAGTGGTTAGATGGCTCAATAAAACACGCTATAGTGAGGATTATATCAGGTCAAAAAACAAACTAGACTGTACTCCAGAAATCAGAACAGAAGAATTAATGTTACAGTGGCACATAAGGATTCTATGTTCAAAACTAAAGTGGTAGATTCCATAGCTTAAAACACTTCTGTTTTCTCTCCATCCTCCCTGCAGATCTCCATGATCTGCAGGTTTGGGTGATGGCAGCATCTCACTCCACGCTTCAGGAAGCGTCCTCAGCATCAATAACTTGTGCATTAAAACCCCCTGCTTGAATGGAGACTACAGGAATCTCCCATATGTGTGAGAATCTGACTTAACCCCTGTCCTGCAGATCATAGAAATCTGCAGGGCTATTGGTGATTGAATGGCAGCATTTTAAGCTTTGAGTGGCTGTGCTTTAAACTGATTGGCTGGGAGGTGTATAAGCATATCCCAGCCAATGGCTGTGAGGGAATTAGAAGTAAGGCTGCCCATGTATAACGGCAGCCTCAATTCTAATTCCCTCAGACCGGAGCGGGCATTGGTTTGTAAAGAAGAAGAGGGGAGGGCTGTGCCACCTTATTCTGTCTCTGCTGCCACCTCAGAGCCTCAAATAGCGGCGGAGAATGCAACGATTTAATCTGAGTTGGCTTTTTATTTTCTTATAGATAATAGACATACCATGGCATTACGATATATATGGCAAACATTTCCTAACATGCATTATTATTATATATGGGGGATTTTTATTTGAAGACTGGCACACTACTATGTACTTTAACCCTTTGGGCCCCAGAGAGGTACGCAACGCATTGCTTTGCAATGTGTTGCGTACCCCTCTGGCACTCAGTGGGTTAACGTATCTATGCTTTCAACTCAAACTTATTTTTTTTTTTCTATTACAGGGAGAAGATAGAAGAGAAGAAAGAAGACAGAAGATACAAGAGAAGATAGAAGAAAGAATGGAGACAGAAGGAGACACACAGTGAATGACAGGTAAGTTTAACACAGACTTTGTAACGATCGTTAGTTTTTTTTTTACTGTTAAGTTCCCAAACTGGAGTTATTTAGTGGCGTTTTGGGACCTTAACGGACATTTGGACACGACACCAGTTTTGTGTCTTAACATCCGCTGTGCTAAATGTCGATAGGACATTTGAATATCGACCAAGACATTTTATTTTGTCGGTCGGTATCCATTTTGTCCTACAGAGATTTTTCTACTCCAACATTTGGATCGAGCCTTTAGTGCATTGACTCGATAGAATAACATAGGAACTGGATAATAAAATGATAATAATAATAATCATAAAAATAATAATAATAACTAGTATTTATATAACACCTTTCTACCAGTGGGACTCAAAGCTCTTTTAGAACACGCTCTCTGAATTAACCAGATTGGCAGCTGAATAATAGATGTTATTACTACCCAATCAATGGTACTCAGAAGTGATGTCCATACCTGGGAGCTTTCTCTTCTGGAGGAGACACCTCTGGTATCACTTGGAGATATAACTGATGTGAATTGCGACAAAAAGGGGTGCTATTTTGGGGTGTGGCTTAAGTGCATCACACAAATGGGCGGGAAGTGGGAGGAAGTGGGTGGGGAAAGAGGAGAAGTTGGATTAAAAGGATGAGAAGGAGCAGAAAAGGGCAGAGTTTCAGAAGAAACTCCCACATCTGGAGAATCAGCCACTGTCCCTGGAGAACCGGTGATGCAGTGTCCAAATCGGGGTCTCCGGGGAAAATCTGGGGAGTTCGCAGGTATGGTGATATCGCTAGAGACATAATCTCTACTTTATCATCTCTTTATCACACCTTAGTGCATGAACCCCTCTTCCTTGTGGACCTACAGGAGAGTGGAATTGGTAACTAAAAGTGGTCTCAGGTGCTTCCTTGATGGTCTGGAGCAGTGGTTCTCAACTCCTGTCCTCGGGACCCACTAACAGGCCAGGATTTGATGATTTCCTTGTTAGAGCACAGGTGAGTTAATCAATGTGAATGAACCTCTGATCACCACACCTGTTCTCTAACAGAGAAATCCCTAAGTCCTGGCCTGTTAGTGGGTCCCGAGGACAGGAGTTGAGAACTACTGGTCTGGAGAGAAGAGTCTAAACTGCAGGTCTGGAGTCTCTGAGTTCAGTCTCTTGTCCTGCACAGAACAGTCACCATAGACCTTCTACTTGGGACTTGAAGGTCTGGCTGAGAGGATGTATATATAAATATAGGGGGGAGGGGTGCAGGCTATTTGTGGTTGACAGCCAGATACTTCAGCTAAAAGGAGAAGTTTTAGGGCTGCACATGCCACCGTGGGCATTTTAATACGTCTGCTTCTATAGGAGACAGTAAAGCATGAGGATTTAATTTAAACCCTTTGCGTGCCAGAAAGGTATCCAAAGCATTCTCTTGAAATGCACTGGATAACTCTTTAGCACTCAGATCGTTAAAGTTCGCTTATACAGATCATGAAAACCTACAGCCCTTTGCGTGTCTCTTCTCAGTGAATGGGGGGATGGCAATTCCCCACCAAATCTTTCCACTGAGGTGTTCAGGTGATGTCACAAACCACAAGGCTGGGACCAAAATGTCAGCAGCAAAGCATGAAAGTCAACCTGATATTTAACTTTTAAAAAGCCAAAAAGGTGTGCGTGTGTGGGTAGAATTATCAGAAAAAAAATAATTAATAAAATAGCTTTATATATATATATATATATATATATATATATATATATATGTAGTCTGGAATGCACTCACTGTTGTATTATTAACTTGCAACATGCATTGAACCTTCACAAAGAACCCTGGGAGCATCGTCTATCCTTCCAAAAAACTATATGTATGATTTACTATTCTACGATGTGCACCCAGGTCATTTAATAATACAACAGTGAGTGCATTCCAGACTCCAAACGGAACTGTATATATATATATATATATATATATACTGTATAATGTATAATGTATATATATATATATGTGTTTATTTTAATGAGGCCTTAACCCTTTTAGGGCCACAGGGGTGCACAACGCATTGCAAAGGAGCCTCTGAAATATAAATATGGTGCCCCTGATGCCTTGCAAGGTCACCCAAAAATAAGGTGCATTGCAACCTAAGGAGCCTTTCACAGGTGAGACTGCATTGTATAACAGTTGTTCATGGATGCAGTATGCTGCAACTTCCCAAAAGATTAGCAGTGGTCTCCAGGAAGTTGCAGGAATGAAGGTCTGAATGGATGCCTATGTGGCAGCCATGCAGATCATTATGATAATCATACCTGGTAACAAAATTAGCTGACTCTGAGATCTTGTGAATATTAACCCTTAAAGTTTTCATATTGTAGATTCTCTGCGATATGTCCCTGATCACTGTAATCGAGATGTGCTCTATGCAGTCCTCAAGGAGTCATTAATACCCAACAACTTAAAGGCATAGTAATGTTTCACAATAAACGCTGTTCCGATTAATTTTCATAGTATTTGGGCCATGGAGAGCGTTATTTCAATACTGACTGAGCTGTAGTACAAGAGTAATTGAATGATAAAATGTCCCCCTTCCTCCCCTTTTACTGATGTAACACTGCTCACCTCAGAGCAGCAAGACTGTCCAGATAGATCACAGAGAGGGACAATCTTCAGTGAGCATAAGGAAAAACCTGTAAAATCTGTCAAGGGGGCAGGGTTTTCCTTATGCTCACAGTAAGAAGATTGTCCCTTGCTGTGATCTGTCTGGTCAAGAGAACAGATTCTACATCCGAGGGAATACGGCTTACACTAGGTAAAAGGGCGGGAGGGTGATACTTTATTATTCAATTACCCTTGAACTATAAATCTGACAGTATTGAAATAACAATCGCCATGGCTCAGATACTATGAAGATTAATCAGAGGTGCTTTTTTTGTGAAACATTGCTATCTCTTTAAGCATATCACTGCATGAACACACACAAGACAAGTAGGACTTCTCCCTCTGCCTCCCTGGCACAAGTGGAACCAGGTCAGGTTGTCCCAGGGACAAGGGGGCAATAAATCTCTCCTGGTTGGCTGCAGCCTCCCTCCAATTAACACTTGCTGTCATTGGAAGGCTGTTGGCCCAGTAACTTGTTAGCCTACATTTTGAATTTGTTGGGCCACCATCAACACGGGACAGAAGGGAAGTGTAGTGTTGACTGTGGAACCAATTTAAAGTCCAAAGCAGCAATTAACTGGAGCAGAATATATAATGGGTACCACTGGGCTCTCTAACCCTGAGATTTTGGCCCTTCACCCTGGGATCCTGAGATTTGGGTGAAAAACCTGAGTCTCAGGGTCAGTCCCTGAGAGTTCCCAGATATGATGATGAGTGAATTGTTGGAATGTGCATCCAGTCATTGGCTGGTTCTGTATGACAGACATCCATGTGGGCATGCTCTGATCTCTTCAGTACCCGCCTCCCCCTGCAATCACAGGGAAGGAGCAGTGCACTGACATTGCTAGGACATTAGAAATTCACTGCACTGACATTGCTAGGACACGGGAAATTCCAAAGTGTAAAAATCCAAGGGGTATTTCAGGAAATGAGAATGATTACTGGTCCCTATGGTGCAGTTGGTTTGGACCAGAATTGCTCCAGCTCAGTTTAGTGCATCAGTCTCACTGCATTGATCAACTCATACCTCCCAAGTGTCCCTCTTTCAGACCCAAATCCCCCTGTCCCTCTTTTCTACCCTGTTGTCCCTCTTTTTAGGACATCAGAGTGAGTGGTGTATATATTAGTCTATCACATTGCTCCACAGCAATGAAATTCACATAAATGTTTAGTTAATCTTCAGTATATGTGTGTTTGTAATTGAATCTGTGTAAATAAAATACTTTGCTCTTGCTCTAAATCATTTATTCAGTTACACAAAGAGGTGTCAATAGGTGACAAAGTAACCTAAAAATTCCCCGCCCACCAGCCACGCCCCTAGAAACACCACCTAAAACACAAGTGTCCCTCTTTGGCCATTTGAAATGTTGGGAGGTATGTCAACTCAGAAAACTGGAGAAATTCTGGGCCGAACCAACTGAGTTGTAGGGGATAACAAAAATTCTATTTGATTAAAATGGGGACCTTAACCCCTTGAACCCTAGAAACTAAAAACACTATTTAACTCTTTGCGTGCCAGAGAGATATCCAATGCATTGCAGTTGTAATTTTTATTTGTTCCCTATAATGCGGTTGGTTTGCCCCAGATCTACACCACTTTTTATTAGTACATGCAGCTCACACATTCGTTCAGGCACAAACCATCAGAAACATCAATACGCCCATGCTTCTGTACTCATAAATAATCAGTTTACAGAGGCCGTTACTGCTGCCTATTGGAACATTAAGTTGGGGGGGGGGGGGTGAGACATTTAACCCTTTACTGGCAATTTCCAATCTGCAATCTGACAAATAGAGAGGGTCAGGCAACTAAAATTCCTTCAGCTGTTGTTGGACTACAAGTCCCATCATCCTCATCCTGTCGCTGGCCAGCTGAGGATGATGGCAGATGCAGTCCAACAACGGTTGGAGAGCCACAGTTTGCCCACCCTTGCTATACGGTCTTCCAAGCCTCTGCTGTGCTTTACATAAAATGTCCATCACAGAGTAATGTGAAAATGTTTTCCATTTCCAATTTGTTTTTATAGTTGTGAATTCTGCAGGCAGCCATCCGGAACGCAAACCAAATAAACGGGTAGCCACGGTACTGCATTATAACGGATCTGTACTGTGTGTTTATCACTGGGTAGATTCTGTGTTTCCAGAAACCCAGGAGGGTGCATGCGCAACCTAGATTCCACCCTAAACCGCACACTGGACTCCATTTGTACACCATACGCCTGCCAGACACCAGTTAAGTAGTCTACGTACCCTGCAATTCCTCCCCTTAATGCCGCTTGCGCCAGATGGCATTCTGTGTGCTTTTTGAGGAGTCCCTTTCCTTTATATCTTTTTTTAACCCTTTTTGGATACCTCTCTTGTACCCAAAGGGTTAATATTACGAAGTAAGCAAGGTGCGGAGGGAACAGTGTGATTTTATGCCTTTTTCCTTGCACATGGCTGGCATACAGGATTTGTGGCTTCAAAGCCCTAATAATGGCAGTGATCGCCTGCTAGTATACACTAAAGCAATCATACCCTGTAGCACAGCTATTGATGTTAGAGGCATGACCTGAATTACATCCAAGTTGCCTCCGAGTAAAGAACTTTAGGCACCCTAACCTTCACCCATGGCCACACCCCTAGTCCTCGCATGACTCCATCCCAAGTCACTGTTTCCTGTCACAGAAAATACTTTGGCCTATAGCAAACAAGAACAAATAACATTTTAAATTGTTTGTAATACTTCAATAGATTTAGTTCTGTAGATACTTAAAAAATAAATTAATTGTGCCATTTCTGATCTCCCAAACCATTATGGTTTGGGAGATATATGTCTGCAAAGTTCCCCCTTCCCACCCCTGGTGCTGACGTCAGCTTTCAAAGTTATAGACGGAGGTTGCAGTCCATAGACTGTCCTGCGGCTCTTCAGCAGAGCCGTGATCGTGGTAGTTGCAAATAAATACTTCATTTGAACGGTCTACAACGTGTGCCTGGTTTGCTGCAGTTTTTGTGAAACATTCCTATCCCTTTAACATGCAATCTGAAATTTTTAAGCCTTTTATAAGTAACTAGCAAATGTCGCACGGCATGTGCAGTGAACCTGTTTGTTTGTTTATTTTTGTAAATTATTATGTAATTTAGTTTTAAAAATCAGATCTCATGGTGGGGCATCAGGAGGACCCCTCCTGATGCCCCCCAGCTACTGATCTCTCATGCAATTCATTTGGGAGATCAATAGACGTGACATAGGGGAGCCCCAAAATCCTTTCTACCCAAAGTGCCAAGTAGTAATGGAAAACCCTCTGACGTCACTCGTGTCAATGAGAGAAAGCCTTCCACATTGTGTCCTCCTCTTGAGGCAAATTCAATTGTCCACTTGGCTTTGCAATGTGTATTATGTTTGGTTGAGGTGAGTTTTGCATAACCCTGTCTTTGTAACTAGGGTGACCACATTTCCATTCTGCCATTCAGAGACATTGCAGAGATGAGTGCACCACAGAGTCCTATATACTATTGACTGCTGTGACAGAAAGTGATGCATGCGATGGACACAAGATAATGTACATCACACCCAAAGCCATAATATTACACTGCAACAAAAATGCACTGTTGGTCCTGTTTGATATCAGGATCAAAGCTCAGTTCTCTGTCTATGTTTAAAGCTCTGCCAGGAGCCATTTTGTTGTAGCCCAGCAGAGGCATCACTTCCTGTCACAGCAGGCAATGGGCAATTCTCTTTCTAGTGTTTAGAAATTTGTGCTCTGGAGTCTTCATTCAGGGACTTTGTATTGTCTCTGAAAGAGGCTACCCGGGACATGGAACCCACATTTAAAATCAGGGACTGCCCTGGGAAATCCGGGACACGTGGTCACCCTATTTATAATGCTCCATGACGTGGCTGGCAGCGAATCAGGAACCATCTTAGAGTTTTAAATATATAGATTAGAATTTTATATATATCGATTTTACAAGTTCTTAAAGGGATAGTAATGTTTCATAATAAAAGCGGCTCTAATTAATCATCATAGTATTTGGACTTTGGAGAGTGTTATTTCAATACTGTCAGAGTTGTAGTTCAAGAGTAATTTAATGATAAAGTATCCCCCTCCCACCCCTTTTACTGATGTAACACTGTTCAGCCAGATCAGAAGGGAGGTGACCAGGTAGACTGCAGAAAGGGACAATCTTCAATTAAGATAAGAGAAAAACCTGAAATACTTGTCAAGGGGGGCAGGGCTTTCATTGTTCTCATAGGAAGAAGACTGTCCTCTGCTGTTATCTGTTTGGTCTATGGACTGCATTCCACATCTGAGAAGAGATGACTTACACTAGGTAAAAGGGGCGGGAGGGGAAACTTTGCTTGTGAATATCTCTCAAACCATAAAGGTTTGAGAGATAAGACTTATATCGTTCTTCATGTTTTTTTAATGCCTACAAAATAAAATAAAGATAAAACGAAGTATTACTATCCCTTTAATGAAGGGTACAGTAATAAATGTATAGTTATCCTTATGTCCCACATTCAGAATGACAACAAAGCATGCTGTGCATAATACGTTCCATATCAATAAATTAGAAACTCAACTTTAACATTTTTGTCATATTCTTCCTCTAAAAGGGGGGGCACCCTAAGCTTGCGTACAAGGCACCTCAAAGTGCCACTTCACACTGGTTGAGAACCACTTCCCTAAAGAGCTTACAATCTACCAATATAATAGGAGAACTGCTCAAGGAACTCCAGGGCTCTCCTTGCAACAGGAAGACCCTTCTGAGAAGACATTAAAGTCTATTGCAGGGGGCGGGGCACCAGAGACTTTCCAGCTTTGCGGGACTACAAATCCCATCATCTAGCTGCATACCTCCCAAGTGTCCGTCTTTAGGAGGGGCAGTCCCTCTTTGAGACCCAAATCCCTCTGTCCCTCTTTCCCATCCAGATGTCCCTCTTTTTAGGAGATCAGACTGTGCGATGTGCATAAAGTGTATCACATTGCTCCACAGTAATAAAATGCACATTAATGTTTGTTTAAACTTCAGTATATGTCTTTATAAATTAGATTGTGTACATTAAATGCTATGTTCTTGCTCTAAATAATTTATTCAGCTACACAAAGAGGTATCAGAAGGTCATGAAATGACAACAAAATTATCGTCAATGCTCCGCCCACCAGCCACGCCCCCAACACCACCACCTAAAATGAAAGTGTCCCTCTTTGGCCATTTGAAATGTTGGGAGGTATGTAGCTGGCTGTGGATGATGGAAATTGTAGTCCTAAACAGTAGGGGGGCCTCAGGTTGCCCACCACTGGTCTGTTGCTATAAGGGGAGATCCTGCAGGTTTCTTAAACATACAAATATTGATGATACTCATTAAGAGAATGGTTCCCACTTCTCTTCCAAAACCCTCTAAAGACTCTGCCTCACCCCACCCCCCAGTACCCAGCTTTAGTGAATCAGAATTGCAGGGAGGATTTGCATATATAGTATTGAGATCAAGAGGATAGAATATTTAAATGCAAAATTCAAGGATCTCATGAATAATTCAATAGTGTGCAGAACACCCATCCCCCCCCCCAACCAGCATTGGGAGAGAGAGATTGTAATCTTCCAGAGGAGAAAGCTGCCATCCACATTGGAGTAAGGTTAACACTTCTGCTGCTGTAACACAGCAACAATCGAGATCACTGATTAAAATTCGGTAGAGGAACATTTGACCCCTTTGCGTGCCAGAGGCAATGGGTTGCATACCCCTCTGGCACTCAAAGGGTCATGGAAAGCAAAAATAAGGTATCGTGTGCGCAAATTAAACCTCTGTTAATACATATCTCTCAGCATTTCAAATGGCCATAGAGGGACACGTTTGTTTTAGGTTGTGTTTTTGGGAGTGAGACTGGTGGGCGAGGTATAACTAAGAATTTTTAGATTAGTTCATGACCTATTTTCATCTTTTTATGTAAAAGAATACATGATTTAGGTCAAGGCCAAAGTATTTTACTTACACAGGCTAATTTGTAGACACATATATACTGACATTTAAACAAACATTAATGTGAGTTTTATTGCTGTGAAGCAATGTGATACACCTATCCGCCATTGAATTAAATGGGGCATTTAAAACTCACCACCATACCTCCCAACATTTCAAATTGCCAAAGAGGGACACTTGTGTTTTAGGGGGTGTTGCTGGAGGCGTGGCTGGTGGGCAGGGCATTACCAAGAATTTTTAGGCTATTTCTTGACCTACTGACACCTCCTTGTGTAACCTAATAAATGACTTATAACAAGACCAATGTAATTTATTTACACAGACTAATTTATAAACACACATACTGACCTTTAAACAAGCAATAATGTGAGTTTTATTGCTGTGGAGCAATGTGATACACTTATATACACACCACACAATCTGATCTCCTAAAAAGAGGGACATCAGGGTGGGAAAGAGGGACAGAGGGATTTGGGTCTAAAAGAGGGATTGTCCCTCCTAAAGAGGGACACTTGGTAGGCATGCACCACCACCAGAGAATCAGCCTTTGCCCCGAAGATGTGGTACTTCTTTGCAAAAATCGAATTCTCTGGGACAAATCCAGAGTGTTCCCACATATGACTGAAAGACTTAAGTGACAATGAGTGGAGGAGGTAATATAGGGCTAAGACAGGAAGTGCCTGCGCAGCATGTCTTATTAGCATAATCTATACATCTAAATAGGACAAAAATTAGTATTCTCAATAAAAAATGGCTAGTATAACATAGTGAATTTTTAAATCTGTTTCAAAAGTTGTGTTTAAGTGATAGGGCCCCTTTAAATCAATAGGAATGGGGGGGGGGGGTAATTTGACCTCTATGGGGCAGTTGGTTTCTTTCAAAACTGCTTCTCTTTCTTCTAAGTGTGAACTTCATATACCTAGGACTCTCTCTCTCTCTTTTGCTTTCTCTCTCTCTTTCACTTTCTTAAAGAAATACTATTAAAAAATCAAATTGATTGATACTTAAAGTTTGACATACATTTAAAGGGATAGTAATACTTCATTTTATCGTTACTTTATTTTGTAGGCATTAAAAAAACATGAAGAATGATATAAGTTTTATCTCTCAAACCTTTATGGTTTGAGAGATATTCACAAGCAAAGTTTCCCCTCCCGCCCCTTTTACCTAGTGTAAGCCATCTCTTCTCTGATGTGGAATCCAGTCCATAGACCAGACAGATAACAGCAGGGGACAATATTCTTCCTATGAGAACAATGAAAGCCCTGCCCACCTTGACAAGTTTTTCAGGTTTTTACCTTATCTTAATTGAAGATTGTCCCTCTCTGCAGTCTACTTGGGCACCTCCCTTCTGATCTGACTGAACAGTGTTACATCAGTAAAAGGGGCGGGAGGGGGATACTTTGTCATTGAATCACTCTTGAACTACAACTCTGACAGAATTGAAATAACACTCTCCAAAGTCCAAATACTATGATGATTAATTAGAGCTGCTTTTATTATGAAACATTACTATCCCTTTAAATATTATGTATTTCCAGCTATTGTATGTAAAAATTACTTATTTTATAACAGATCCCTAAAATATAATCCAAATCTTGCATTTCTAATACATGTGTAGCCTGTCTCACGAGGACGCCATTTTGGTAATTATGATCATGATGTTCCAAATGTATACATAAAAACTGTTACTTTATCTCAGCCAATTTACATACAGTTCAGCACTATTGATTCTCAGACACCTATCAAGATTGTAGTGGTAATGGAAGTCAGGGAGCCGTAGCATACCTCCCAACATTTCAAATTGCCAAAAAGGGACACTTGTATTTTAGGGGGTGTTGCTGGGGGTGTGGCTGGTGGGCGGGGCGTTATCAAGAATTTTTAGGCTATTTCATGACCAACTGACACCTCCTTGTGTAACCTAATAAATGACTTCTAACAAGACCATAGTATTTTATTTACACAGACTAATGTATAAACTCATATACTGACATTTAAACATACAATAATGTGAGTTTTATTGCTGTAGAGTAGTATGATACACTGATATTCATACCACACAGTCTGATTTCCTAAAAAGAGGGACACTAGGGTGGAAAAGAGGGACAGAGGGATTTGGGTCTAAAAGAGGGACTGTCCCTCCTAAAGAGGGACACTTGGGAGGTATGCCGTAGAATGGCTGCCCTCAGAGATCATAATTAAACCAGAATTTAGACCTAGGGGAATAATTAGGGATTGTTTACAGATGCAAACATTACCCCTTTGAGTGCCAGAGGGGTATGGAACGCATTGAAAAGCAATGCGTTATGTACACCTCTGGCACACAGAGGGTTAATAACCCCAGATGTTAGTGTTCCTTTAAAATAAGTTGGTTTCTTTAGTGTTTTGTGGCAAAGGAAATAAACAGGCATGGTGGTTTCTGTAACAGGAACTACGTTATTGTTTTTTCAGCACACTATTTTATGTTCTGTCAGCTACATTTAATCCTTTGAGTGCCAGTGGGGTAAGTAAC
Organism: Rhinophrynus dorsalis; assembly: GCA_037306005.1. NCBI lineage: Eukaryota > Metazoa > Chordata > Amphibia > Anura > Rhinophrynidae > Rhinophrynus > Rhinophrynus dorsalis. The sequence goes on along the minus strand of CM074727.1, from coordinate 29,097,152 downwards.
GCACCCAAAGGGTTAATAGAACAATAGCATTATAACGACCCTGTTCCATGTACTCAAGTCTAGAACTCATTTGCCTGTGGAATCTCCAAAGTTTTGTCTGAACTTAATGATCCATCGCCTACAGGTGTCCCTATTTTCAAAAGCATATCTGTTAAACACAGTGGGGTCTGACCCTGAGTGGCAGTTTGGGCCCATTATGAAGTCTGTACAGGGCCGGATTTACATCTCAGGATCCTGTAGGCACAGAAATCTGAAGCACCCCTCCCCCCAATTGGCCATCTCCACATTATCCCCCATATCCATATTGCCTTCACATTGACCCCATCAGCTCCAACTTACCCCCATCATCTCCAACTGTCTTGCCCCCATCAGCTCCAACTGTCATGCCCCCATCAGCTCCAACTGTCTTGCCCCCATCAGCTCTAACTTGCCCTCATCAGCTCCAAGCTCCAACTTGCCCCCATCAGCTCCAACTGTCTTGCCCCCATCAGCTCCAACTGTCTTGCCCCCATCAGCTCCAAGCTCCACATTGCGCCCATCAGCTCCAACTTGCCCTCACATTGCCATCAGCTCCACATTGCCCCCCCCCCCCGTATCCGTTTCCTAACTCCTTGGTGGTCCAGCGGCAGAAGGTGTCTCTGCCGCCTTCTACACAGACCTGCAGCTGCTGTTGCACCCCGCGTGGTCTTCTCTTTAGGAATGAAGAGCGCTGGGAGATGATGTCATCTCCCAGAGCTCTGCATTAGAGCTGACGAGGGTAGAGCAACAGCAGCTACAGGTCTGTGCCAAAGAAGACACAGACCTTAGCATGCGAGGGGTGGGCCGGGCTGCGGGTTACTGTGTGCTGTGAATTTAAAAAAAAAAAAAAAATTATTTCAATGACAGACTCCCCTCTGTGGGGTGTGCCTGTAGGCAGGTGCCTACTCTGCCTTATGGCAAATCCAACCCTGAGTCTGTATATGCTAAGAGCTCCAGGTTTCAACTCCATAGCTGTCCTTTCACTATGATTCAAGGGATCATTTGGGTCTGCATTGTAAAAATGCAATCAGTGTCCCCAGTAGACTTGGTCCACAAGGTCAACATAACACTTTAACGACCAGAGAAGTGTGCTTTGTATTGAAAAGCACATCAAGTGTGTTACTCACATCCGATCGCCTGCATTCTCGCAGCAATCCTATTGCACTTGGCTTGGACTTTTCTTTTTTCTTTAATTCTCTGTGTGAACTTACTTTGAATCAGCTATTTTAATTCTTCTTTTCTTTCCACTTTTAGTGATATGAGCGCCCTCTGCCTGTAGTTTGCATAAAGAGTCTGCAACTCAAATATCTGCACAGGATTATGGCGATTCTGCCTTTTACTTTATGTATTGTAATGTTTCTGAAGGTTGTAACCCAATGGCAGGTGACTCTGGTCCACAGAGAGATAACTGCTAGCACCTTGGGGTTAAGCCCAAGAAGTTGTGTAGCCACCAGTCGTCAGAGAAGCAAGTTCAATGCACAGTACACATGGGCTGATGCGATAATGTGGCCAGACAATCCGGGTTCAAAGGAAGGCATCTCTGATTCAGAATTGGATAAGCAAGCTGTCACGGGGTGACTGTGGAATAACGACACTGACCAGTACAGATACAGTAAAATCAATATCCTTATTAAAATAAGAACAGAATAAACATGAATAGTAGTGTTGAGCGAGCACCCCGATGCTCGGGTGCTCTGACCGAGCACCCCCTGAGGCTCGAGTGCTCGGCCGAGCACCCGAGCCCCATTGACTTCAATGGGGCGACACCAGGCACCCCCTGCTCTGATGAGGGGAGGGTGCCTGGTCAATGCCCCCTTCATCTCCGCTATGCCCCCTTCATCTCCGAATGCCCCCTTCATCTCCGCAATGTCCCCCTTCATCTCCGCTATGCCCGTCTTCCACAATGTCCCCCTTCATCTCCGCTATGCCCCTCTTCCACAATGTGCCCCTTCATCTCCGCTATGCCCCTCTTCCACAATGTCCCCCTTCATCTCCTCTTCGGATCTGTGCCTCTTCCGGCACAGATCCCCGCCACCCGAACATGGCGGGCGAGCACATGGCGGTACTCGACGAGTACCGCCATGTGCCGAGCAGAGCGATGCTCGAGCCGATCCGAGCATCGGCCGAGCACGCTCGCTCATCACTAATGAATAGCACTTCCCGAGCCCTCACAGGACCAGGTGTGAAGAAAGCACAGGATCCCCGACTGTAAGGAGGCAAATACCACTCGGACTGAATATATGTACTAGTAGTGAGGATGGTAGTAGCTACCAGTACAGGAGCAGCTGTGAAGCCCCTGTGAACAGAGGGAAAATCCCCTAGTACGCTAGGGTGGTTTAGCTCAGAGACGGATCTCCCTAGAACAGTAGGGTAACGGAACAGGCAGCAGTGACTGAGAATCCCTAGAACTCTAGGGTAACGGAACAGACAGCGGTGACTGAGAATCCCTAGAACGCTAGGGTAATGGAACAGGCAGCGGTGACTGAGAATCCCTAGAACGATAGGGTAACGGAACAGGCAGCGGTGACTGAGAATCCCTAGAATGCTAGGGTAACGGAACAGGCAGCAGTGACTGAGAATCCCTAGAACGCTAGGGTAAACCAACAGGCAGCGGTGACTGAGAATCCCTATAACTCTAGGGTAACGGAACAGGCAGTGGTGACTTGAGAATCCCTAGAACTCTAGGGTAACCCAACAAACAATGGTGACTGAGAATCCCTAGAACCCTAGGGTACCCAATGGCACCGAATGGAACAACAGACAGTAGGAATGCCAGTGGCACGGACTGACGCAGACTGAGCACCGCTTGACCAGAGGAAACAACAGAGCACGGAGAGTGCAAGCAGAGACAGTAGGTCACAGGTATAGAATGATGGATGGTCAGCCGGAGCAGGGGTCAGCACGAAGCGGGTAGTCAGCCAAAGCCAGGAGTCAGACCGGAGTGGGTAGTCAGCCAAAGCCAGGAGTCAGACCGGAGCGGGTAGTTAGACAGAGCCAAAGGTCAGACCGGAACGGAATGCAGTAGTCAGGGATCAAACAGAGCCGAAGTCAAAATGTAGCCAGGAGTCATACACAAAAATGGAGCATCGGAATCACAAGAGCTATAGCGCACAAGTACACCACGATAGGGCAAAGGAGTACAGGCAGGCTGAGGCCTAGAAGACCTAGCATGTAGGCGGAGACTCACTCTGGCAATTAACAGCGGCCAATAAGAATAGCGAATGTGCCTCAGCGCGACAACCAGGAAGTAATGAATGTTGCTGCAAGCACAGTGTCGCTGGAGGCAATCACGGGCACCGTGATACAAGAAATAGGTCAGGGCAAACAGTAATCAGGAATCCAATGTACAAGCCGGTCAAGATCAGGGCATCAGGAACTGTAGCATAATGTCTAGTAGTAAGGAATGAGCTAAGACCACTAGGAACTGTTGGACTGTAGTTGGGGCTTTTTTATAAGAGATGTTTGGCACCAAGCAGAGTGTGACCTTTTGTTACTTTCACACTTCCCATGTTCTTTAGTGATTGTGAACTTTTTCTGCACAGAAATTCATGCAATATTAATATATTGTGCACAATATTATGGTAAGAGAAGGACATGATGGATATGAGGATGACGGGTGCCATTTTGTCAACCACCATCAACATACACACCAGCAGAACAAATACGGTGGCATAGTGGCTTACTCACCAGCTTTCTGATTATGGGTATTACCATATCTCACTAATATTTGTGTGATTATACTATGAAAGAGAACAGCCTTGTCTGCATATTTTTCTTCTGGTGTTTATCCTTTAATTATTTGAGATGACATAGTCTTCCAGTGGGACCACCTGATTGCTCTTATCAGTTGAGCCGTTTGCTTTATGCCAGAAGTAATATCCTCCATATTACTTGTCAAAAGATCATGTCCATCTACATTTAAATTTGAAACCTTATTTTCTCAATTTCTAGAATAACCCTTTTTTCGAACACGTGCCCAAAACTGTAATGCATATTCCAGCGAGGAGATGCACTAAGGCATGATAAAGAGGTGATAAAGTAGAGATCACTTCTCCAGTTCCTATGTTATTGTATGGTGCCAATGCACTAAGATTCCTTCAACTTGAGAGACCTTAGTGCATTGGCTCCATAGAACAACATAGGAATTGAAGAAGGTATACCACTCTTTATCACACCTTCATGCATCTCCCCCATTGTCTTAAAAACAATTTGGACAATGTCAGTAGGATGCTGCTCATCCTTGCATCAATACCACCCTTTATACAGGAGAGTATTTTGTTTCCTTTTGCTGTTGCTGTTTGGCACTGATCAATACTGCCAGTTTTGAAGCTTATAAGTTTTCCTACATCTTTTACAAGCAACAAGTCTCCTAGAATACTTAAGTCAATAATTAAGTGCATGATTATTTATAGTTCCCCAGTACATAACCATGCATTTTCCTACATTTAATACCATATTCCATTGGGTTATTTCCTTATATTATAACAGGGGCGTCTTTCAGTTTTTCCAGTTGTGGGCCACATGATCAGAAAGCGGTTTAAGTATGAAGGCCACATTATTATTTTTTTTTTTTAATTGATAACGATGATGATTTAAAGCCATCTATGCAAAAATATGGATTTAATTATTTATTACACTGATATATACCAGACACTTACTCTTGAACTGTATGGCAGGCAGGGGATTAAGTCTTACTGGCCTACTAGTGCATGTCTTGGGCATGCGGTAATGATCCAAGTAAGACACACAGACCATAATATGGATGTAAAACAGTCCACAGCTTTATTGAATTAACAAATTCCATACAACAACCAGCTTATGAACCCTTGCCAAGAACCTGGGACATAATCCTATGTCCCCACCCCTACTGAGCGTAAAGCTCAGCCCCTTTTTTTAAACTCCACCCCCACCACACCCCATTAGCTGGTCTGTGCAGCTCAATGGGGGGCGATGACCAGAACCCGCAACCGTGGTCCGGGTGTTTACCTAGGCCGCTGGCCTAACATCTTCCTGTTCCCATATATATACCACACAATTGTTTACCATTGTACCCCTTGGTAAGGGCCCAAAGCGCCAACAGCTGTGACAAAACCAAACCCCCACAGGTGCTTTTACGACCTGAACAGTGAGGAACCCCCACCCAAAAGCCCCTAGACAAATAGGGAGGGAGGGCAGATTTCCATTGGATCCAGAAGAGGAAGTGACTGGTAAGACAAGTGTATTTATAGATGTCCCTCCCATTCCCTCCCCTCAACTTCTTTTCCCCAACCAATAACAAGAGGCCTTACTTAGACCCCTCAGCCCACACATGATTCCCCTTCTTAGTTTCTTGTGGGGAATTCTCGTGTGCTAATCAATTAGGTAAAAAATATTTATTTTAAAAAATTCAGGCGGGCCGCACCCTGTAGTCAGGCGGGCCACATTTGGTCCACAGGGTGCAAGTTGGACAACCATGTATAACGAAAATAATAAGGTCTAATTTAAAGCGGAACTTTCACCCGCTATAAAGTCGCCCTGCAGTAATTAAGCAGGTGGCAACTAGCTTTATAATATACATTTTACCTCTGAAAAGTATCCGATTATAAAGAAATCCTTTATTGTAGGAGACTGATGGGCAGGTTAGTGCTATCTGCACGCCTGCGCTGTCAGTCCCTTCCGGTTACCTTGTGGCGCACTGCAGTGCTTCTCAATGGAGACCGGGACTGAAAGGGACTGACAGGATTTCCTTATAATCGGATACTTTTCAAAGGTAAAATGTATATTATAAAGCTAGTCATTACCTGTTTAAAGGGATAGTAATACTTCATTTTAACTTTATTTTATTTTGTAGGCATTAAAAAAACATGAAGAATGATATAAGTCTTATCTCTGAAACCTTTATGGTTTAAGAGATATTCACAAACAAAGTATCCCCCCCCTGTTCAACCAAATCAGAAGGGAGATGCCCAGGCAGACTGCAGAGAGGGACAATCTTCAATTAAGATAATGGAAAAAGCTGAAAAACTTTTCAAGGGGTGAAGGGCTTTCATTGTTTTCATACAAAGAAAATTGTCCCCTTCTGTTATCTGTACTGTCATACAACCTGATCCACATCTGAGAAGAGATGGCTTACACTAGGAAAAAGGGGCGGGGAGGGGAACTTTGCTTGTGAATATCTCATAAACCATAAAGGTTTGAGAGATAAGACTTATATCATTCTTCATGTTTTTTTAATGCCTACAAAATAAAATAAAGTTAAAACGAAGTGTTACTATCCCTTTAATTACTGCAGGGCGACTTTATAGCGGGTGAAAATTCCGCTTTAACCTCTTAATGGCAATGTTAGGACTGTCACTGGTGAATTTGATTTAAGGACTGATGACAGTACTGGCACGTCATGTACAAAACCGAAGCGGTCAGTATTGGATCCTCGTTCGGCGAGATCAGTCATGTGTGCTGGCTCACTGAATGAGATCAAAGTGGTCCTTAAGGGGAATCCATCCCCCACCTAACACGCACTTACCTTTCTACAGGCAGAGAATCCTGAGGCCTCTATACATTTTGGCCTTGTGCCTTCATTCAAGAACAGAGCCGGATTTACATCCCAGGCCCCCCAGTCATGCACTCTAGGCGCCCTTAGCTCCACCCATGTCCACACTCCGTTCCTCACCTGACCCCACCCCACACCCAACCACTGTTTCCTGGCACAGAAAATACCCTTGGCCTTTAAGAAGCAAAGAAAATAAAAGACTTTAACCTATTGGTTGCTAGAGAAATGTGTTGGAGATCCCTCTAGCATCCAAATCCTATATAATAATTCGCTAAAACGTGTGTAACGATGCAGTCATGCGTAGAGCGTCCAGCTCTGTATCAGATGCTGTGCGGGCAGTCTCTACTGCGCATGACCTCCACGCGACCGGCTGGCAGTGGCACTGTGGCCCGTGTAACCGGCTTTTCAACTAGTCATTAAATAATAGCTTTTAAATTGGTATAACAACTGTCATAGGAACGTTGACATTTCTCTGGCCACACCCACAATTCAGAATGTGGGTGTGTCCAGCACAGATGAGACTCCCCTCAGAATTTGGAATTCTAATCAGTTGCCTTCTCTGACTATTGTGAAATCCAGGAAATCCCTGCTCAAGAGAAATAATTTTCAATCAGTCCTAATGGAAGCAGACATGACAGATGATAGCAGGTCCACAGGACCTCAAGATCTACTCACTGCTTAAGGTAATCTTAACCCTTTAACGAAATGCATTGCACACCCCTCTGGCCCTCCCAGGTAAAGCACTCTCATGCACTCTTCCTGCTTCAGTCTGAAAAAAATTTCAGCAACTGTCATGTCTTCCTCCATGAACATGACATCCAGGACTGATTGAAGATTTTATTTCTTGAACAAACGCCCAAGGACAAAATTCATGAGGGCCATTAGGATTTTCCGGCTATGTAAATGTTAGTGGGGGACTATTATTAGACAGTGTTAGTTGTCCTTTAAAGGGACAGTGATAACTCTATTAAAGTTTATCTCCAAGTCTTCTTTACATTTTTTTTAACATGTAGCGCTATATTTAGTTACTTACAGTTCTGTAGTTCAAATGCTATTCAAGACAAAAGGATCCGCCTCCCGCCCCTTCTGGTCTCCTCCCATGAGATCTGGTATCCAGTCGTGGGACCGGATGGATGCAGAGAGGGACAATCTTCAGTCAGTAAGTATAAGGAAAACCCTGCCCCCTTGAGGAAGGAAGGCAGGATTTTCCTTTTGCTTACAGAAGATTGTCCCTCGCCGCGCTCCATAAGGACCACGCAGAGAGACAGTGTGATGCAGGGAAAGGGGCGAGAGGGGGATCCTTTCATCTTGAATAGCTTTTGAACTAAATACGTAAATTAATATAGCGCTACATGTTATAAAAAATTTAAAGAAGACTTGGACCTAAACTTTTATAGAAGTATTACTATCCCTTTAACCCCTTAAGGACCCATGACGGTCCTGGACCGTCATGGGTTGTTATACCCTTAAGGACCCATGATGGTCCTGGACCGTCATGGAATCCTGGGCTCCCCGCGCAGCTGCACGCCGTTCGTGGAGTCCGGAATCCGATACTGGGAAAAAAAATGGTCCCTGGTCCTTAAGTGACCGCACTGTGCGTGCGCGGACAGTCCTTAAGGGGTTAAAGTTCTTATCACACCTCCTCTCCCTCCATACATAAACACATACATTTTAATCCCAGAGGCAGAGTGGGCTATAGTGTAACAAAGACACAATAACGCGTTTCGCAAGGGCATATACAACATTAGAAAACATGAAATTAGAATTAACAGAGAAATCACAAGCAAAGAGGACTGTGAATAAATTGATACATTTTTATTTTTTCAGCATTTGTTGATTTAATGTGAAAACTTTGCTTTAATTTTCTTCCACCTATCTGCAAGGAACTGATAAATTCTGTTCTTTTCATAGGTTCCGCCACTCGTACAGAGACTGCTGGAAGTATTGTTGTATTGCTCTAATCCTGATGTAGTCAGATATTCTCTGAAATCCAATAAGAATGTGTATTTCTTGTAACAGAGGACTTTGAATGATAATGTTGTTTGCAGCCCTTGCATTAAAGGGGCAGAGCCTCTCGGGATATATAACGCCGATAAGCACAGTAGCATGTGACAATGGAGAAGTTAAATCAGATGTGTACTTTTATTTTTCTCCCAGCGTCTTTTATTCACATAAATATATTTAAGAGTTATTTGCAAACTTCTTGTGTTGCTATGGCACCGGGAAGAGTCCTTGCTCTCAATTTCTCCTACTCTGGTGATGTCAGTTGCTCAAGCCCCACCCAGCTCCCGCAGATCATGTCTTCGGCGTGGGGTAATAATCGACACACACGCTATTTTTTTGGTGTAAAAACAGGCCACAGCTTCTTTTAATTAGTTTACAACAAGTATCCAACCACAAAACCTTAAAGGGATAGTAATATTTCACACATTATGGCTGATACAATGGATACATTTAAGAGAAGATTAGACACATTTCTTTCAAAAGGGAACATACAGGGTTATACTGTATATAAGTAGGCAAATCAGGAAGGTCTGATAAATGACTAACTTATTTGGTAGCAGGATAGCTATAAAATTCTCATGTCACTAGGGTATGAGGCAAAGGTTGAACTTGATGGACTTGTGTCTTTATTCAATCTAATTTACTATGTTTCTTAAAAGCAACTCTGATTAATCTTCATAGTTTTTGGGCCGTGGAGAGTGTTATTTCAATACTGTCAGAGTTGTAGTACGAGAGTAATTGAATGATCCCCCTCCCGCCCCCTTTACTGATGTAACACTGCTCACCTCAGAGCAGCAAGACTGTCCGGATGGATCACAGAGAGGGACAATCTTCAATGAGCATAAGGAAAAACCTGTCAAGGGGGCAGTGTTTTCCTCATGATCACAGTAAGAAGATTGTCCCTTGCTGTGATCTGTCTGGTCAAGAGAGGGGGATACTTTATACTTCAATTACTCTTGAATAGAGTGACCAGACTTCACCTTTAACCGGGGACACATATGAAAAATGCATACTGCAGGGCTGCTTTGATTTAAGGGCAGTCCTGAAATATGCCTATTTCCTATGTGTCCCCAGTTAAAGGTGATGTCTGGTCACCCTACTCTTGAACTACAACTCTGACAGTATTGAAATAACACTCTCCACTGCCCAAATACTGTGAAGATTTGGAGCTGCTTTTATTTGGAAACATTACTATCCCTTTAAGTGCAAGACAGCCGTGACAACCCAGGCACATCATTGGTCCTTAAGGGGTTAAAATGCTTGCTGTCATAGTGACTTGCTATGTATTGCTCATCAATGCATTATTGTAAAAATAACAAACGTAGCATTTATATATATATATATATATATATATATATATATCCTGAATTTAAGATGTCTTTGACTTTTTTACAGCCATTTTATGCTTTCCAGCAGATCAAAGTTTTATCTCAGGAATGAAAAATGGCAGGAGATTCAGAGGAAATGATTAGGTCCAGGAAATATATAATCTTGAGGAAATTATTTTTAACCCCTTCACGATGATATGGTGGTCCAATACATTGCATGCCTCTTTGGTTGTCCACGGATTAAACTCACACCACATGGTTTACTAGAGTCAGAAAAAGTACATTTTAAATCAGTGGAAATTTGTTGAATTTGTGTTTGTCGCCTACTGCAGTGGTCGTTTTCTCCAGAACTGCACCTCTATAGCTAATCAAACTGCACTGTAAAATACAATGGGGGTTATTCACTAAGGTGTGATAAAGAGGTGCTAAAGTGGAGATGACGTCTCCTGTGTTATCACTTCTCCAATTCCCAGATTTTTCTATAGATGCCATGCACTAAGATCTTAAAAGTTAGAGAAATCTTAGTGCATAAGCTCCATAGAATAACATAGGAACTGGAGAAGTGATATCACTGGAGCATACCTCCCAACATTTCAAATTGCCAAAGAGGGACAACTGTGTTTTACGGGGTGTTGCTGGGGATGTGGCTGGTGGGCGGGGCATTAACGAGAATTTTTAGGCTGTTTCATGACACCTCCTTGTGTGACCTTATAAATGACTTCTAACAAGACCAAAGTATTTTATTTAAGCACACTAATTTATAAACACATATACTGACGTTTAAAGAAACAATAATGTGAGTTTTATGGCTGTGGAGCAATGTGATACTCTTATATACACACCACACAGCCTGATTTCCTAAAAAGAGGGACATCAGAGTGGAAAAGAGGGACAGAGAGATTTGGGTCTAAAAGAGGGACTGTCCCTCCTAAAGAGGGACACTTGGGAGGTATGCTGGAGAAATCATCTCCACGTTATCACCTCTTTATCACGCCTTAGTGAATCTCCCCCCCAGTTTTCTTCCATACTGCACACTTTCAGACGAGTGAGTAAAACATTTTTAACAGCTGCCAATATACAGTTTCATTTAGAATTGTGGTTTTAACAAGATCATATTTTTAACAGCTAATTCCGTGTTCTCTTGAAGGTGTGATGTGTTCTGGGGGAATAAAGTTTTGCAATGACTGAGAAACACTAAAAAAATGAAACAGAAAGTGCAGGCATCATTTCAAATATTTTGTACTTAGTTTGGGTACTTTATGTTGTAACACATATGCATTTCTGCCAGAGAACGGGTTAAATAATAATAAACAATTACATGGAAAAATAATAAGTGTAGAGAAGAATTACATTGAGCAATAAGAGGAGTAAAATGTAGAGGTTATTTGGATCAGTAGTTACGGTTCTAGGAAGCGTTTATATGGAGCAATAGGAGGAGTTATAGGGATGAGCTATACAGATTAATAGGAGGAGTTATAGGGAGGAGTTATAATGAACAATAGGAGGAGTTATAGGGAGGAGTTATATGGAACAAGAAGAGGAGATATAGATAGGAGCTATTCGGATCAATAGGAGGAGTTATAGGGAGGAGTTATAATGAACAATAGGAGGAGTTATAGGGAGTAGTTATATGGAACAAAAGGGGAGTTGCAGGGAAGAGTTATATGGAACAATAGGAGGTGTTATAGGGAGGAGTTATATGGAGCAATAGGAGGAGTTATAGGGAGGAGCTATACGGATCAATAGGAGGAGTTATATGGAACAATGGGAGGAGTTATATGGAGGAGTTATATGGAACAATAGGAGGAGTTATATGGAGCAATAGTAGGAGTTATAGGTAGGAGCTATACGGATCAATAAGAGGAGTTATATGGAACAATGGGAGGAGTTATATGGAGGAGTTATATGGAACAATAGGAGGAGTTATATGGAGCAATAGTAGGAGTTATAGGTAGGAGCTATACGGATTAATAGGAGGAGTTATAGGGAGGAGTTATAATGAACAATAGGAGGAGTTATAGGTAGGAGCTATACGGATCAATAGGAGGAGTTATAGGGAGGAGTTATAATGAACAATAGGAGGAGTTATAATGAACGATAGGAGGAGTTATAGAGAGGGTTTATATGGCTCAATAGGAGGGGTTATAGGGAGGAGCTATACGGATCAATAGGAGGAGTTATAGGGAGGAGGTATTATAGGGAGGTATTTGTACATATATTTTTGGTATTATATATGCCGCTTCCTGCATATAATGATCTCTGTTGAAGTCTGCCTTTAAACCACACCTCCTTTCAACACACAATAGGGTTAAATTGTCTTGTCAGCTTCACAGTTACATAGTTACATAGTTAAATTAAGCCGAAGAAATGACATGTCCATCAAGTTCAAACTTTTCCACAGTAAATTCCAGATAGTTAGAGTACAAACAACTAGAAGATACGTGTTAGTAGATTAACAGGAAGTTTTGGTAAGTAGACTAACATTTAGTATAACCCTGCATTGCCCTATCTGCTAGAATTGCCTCTAATCATCTTTTAAATGTAGCTATTGGATCTACCATCACCACACCCCCAAGGCAAAGAATTCCACACTTTAACAGACCTTACAGTAGAGATCTCTTTCTCTGCTGAATTAAATAATATTTATCAATGAGTATCGCTAGAAATTGCTAAACCCAAATACATGTATTTATCAATACAAGCCCCTTTTGTGTAATCTTACAGGGATAGTAATACTTAGTTTTATCTTTATTTTATTTTGTAGGCATTAAAAAACATGAAGAACGATATAAGTCTTATCTCTCAAGCCTTTATGGTTTGAGAGATATTCACAAGCAAAGTTTCCCCTCCCGCCCCTTTTACCTAGTGTAAGCCATCTCTTCTCAGATGTGGAATCCAGTCCATAGATCAGACAGATAACAGAAGGGGACAATCTTCTTCCTATGAGAACAATGAAAGCCCTGCCCCCTTGACAGGTTTTTCAGGTTTTTCCCTTATCTTAATTGAAGATTGTCCCTCTCTGCAGTCTACCTGGGCACCTCCCTTCTGATCTGGCTGAGCAGTGTTACATCAGTAAAAGGGGCAGGAGGGGGATACTTTATCATTCAATTACTCTTGTACTAGAACTCTGACAGAATTGAAATAACACTCTCCAAAGTCCAAATACTATCATGATTAATTGGAGCTGCTTTTATTATGAAACGTTACTATCCCTTTAAGGAGTGGCCACTCTTTATTTGGTCAGACCTTGGAATGAAAAGTTCGCTTGAGAGATCGTTGTTTTGAATAAGTTTGTTAGCCTTGAGGACATAGGTTGAGAGCCACTGACCTCGAGTATTGTGTAAAGTACTGGAGACCCGATCTCCAGAAGAATATAGATATTCTGGAGAGGGTTTAGAGAAGGGCTACTATAACAGTGAATGGTTTACAGGATAAAACATATCAGGATTGATCTAAAGTATCTGAACATGTACAGCTTGGAGGAGAGAAGAGAGAGGGGATATGATTGAAATATTCAAATGCATAAAGGGATTTCAATAAAGTGCAGGAGAGAAGCACATTTCAAAGGAGTAAAATAGGCCATAGTCTAAACCTAGAGGGACAGAGGCTTAAATATAATGTAAGAAAGATTTACTTCCCTGAGAAGGTGGGAGATAAGTGGACTAGCCTGCCAGAAGAAGTAGTAGAGGTGAGAGGGTGGAAGATAAGTGGAATAGCCTACCAGTAGAAGTGGTAGAGGTGAAAGGGTGGTAGATAAGTGGAAAAGCCTACCAGCAGAAGTGGTAGTGGTTAATACAATGAGGGAACGTAAGCATGCATGAGATAGGCATAAGGTTGTCCTGAACATAAGACAAGACCAAGGACCTAATAAGGTTTGAGATTTCTACAGTAGGCAGGGCTGATGCAAGGATTTTTGCCACCCTAGGCAAAACCTAATTCTGCTGCTCCCCATTGGCTCCGCTCCTTTATGCCCCTCATATTATTTCAACTAGTATATATGATGGTGGGGTCTTGTGTTCATAGACAGAGCTGAGGTCACCAGGACTGTAGATATGCACTCTGATTTACAATATGTCTGTAGACTCCATCCAAGTGTAAGGGCAAAACTGATATTTAGTCTAAATATCAGTTATGCTCTTACACTTGGTTGGTGTCTACAGACAGATTGTGAATCAGAGTGCATAGTCACAGCCCTGGTGACTTGAGATGGAAGAAAATAGGAAGAGGAGGGAAAAAATAAACCTCAATTTCACAGTTATATAGCGTCCTACCCCTGGGTCCACTCAGTCTCAGAAGTCACACATGTGCACAGCCGATGTCCCTGCTGTCTCAAACCACACGCACCCCAACCAGCCAATGAGGATAGACCACACTGTGCAAGTACACACCCCTTTAATTGGCTGGTGGTGCTGCATGTAGGTAGGCTGTGAGAAGCACACTGAGTGGAGTGGATATAGTGAATGTCTGTCGGGACTGGCTGTCACTGACGCAGCCATTGCCATTCAGTGAGCCTGATCCACACTGACACCGCAACACTGACAACTGACACTGTACATTGTGCTACACTACAGCCACAGCGCAGGAGCAGATAAGAGTCGGGACGCTTCATTGTCCCGGTTGGGGAGGGACACGGGACACAGACCTGGAGACTGGTGCCCAAAATAACATGCCTTGGGGCTGCATTTGTCCCATGATTAGGGTTGCCACCTTTTCTTCAAAAAAATACCGGCCATGGCATTCCCTCCATAGACTTAACATTGGACAGAAGCCAGTTTTTTACCGGCCTGCCGGTAAAATACCGGCTGGGTGGCAACCCTACCCATGGTGCGTCCCCAGTAGATGTGGCCCTAGGTCGGCGCCTGTCTCACCTATAGGTGGTGCCAGCCCTGACAGTAGGAAAAAAATGAACAAACTAGATGGGCCTGAATGGTTCTTATCTGCCGTAAAGTCTATGTTTCTGCAGTTCTAACCCTGATCCTCTCTGTGTATGAACATTTCTGGACCTGAAGTGACATAATTTTCAGTTTTTACAAGTCATCATGTACATGGCCAGACGTCCTATCAGGCAGACTAGGAAGTCATCTAGACCACCAAGTTTTTAGGGGTGGAGCCTCAGTAGTGCTGGTCACACCCACCTTCTGAGTTGTAGGCTATTATTTAACTCTTTGGATTCTAGAGAGGTCTCAATTACACTGCAAAGCAATGTGTTGAGACCTCTCCAGCAACAAAGGGTTAGACTTTTTTGTGTTCTTTTATGTTGCAGTCCAGTGGCCTTTTATTCAGAAGAAAAGTGAAGGAATTATGGGGTAAACCAATTGCACTACAGGGGAGAACGAAATATTCCAAAATTCACAAGCATTTTTAAAGGGGGATTTAACCCTTTTGAATGCTAGAGAGTTCTCCAATACATTACGAAGCAATGTGTTGGAGACCTCTCTAGCATTCAAAGGGTTAAAATCCCCATTTCAATCAACAGGAATTTTTAGTTCTCCCCTATAGCGGAATTGGTATGCCCCAGAAGTCCTTCACCATTCTATTGAACACACACCCCTAAGAGAATATTCTGTGCCAAGTACCAGTAGGTGGGGCTGTAGGTAAAGTCACCTGAGGAATGGGGGGTGTGGCCATAGGTGGGGCTAATGGCTCCTTATATGCAATAAGTATGCACCAGGCACAGGATGCTGTACTCACAACTAACTCATTTGAGGTGTCTGCAAAACCAAAATGGATGCCCAGAGGCTTAACTAGTAGCCACCGGACACTGGTGAAAGAATTGCCATGGGCCCCCCCCGACCACATTGGCCCCCCTCAACTACATTGGCCACCTCCATATTGCCCCTTCCACAATGCCCCCATGTCCACATTGCCCCTTCTACAATGCCCCTCATTCTCCATATTGCCCCTTCCACAATGCCCCTTCAACAATGCCTCCATCACAATGCCCCTTTTTCTCCACAATGCCCCCTTCACAATGCCCCTCATTCTCCACAATGCCCCTTTCACATTGCCCCTCTTTCTCCACATTGCACCTTCCAAAATGCCCCATCTCCATAATGCCCCTCAATCTCCATAATGCTCCTTCCACAATGCCCCTCAATCTCCATAATGCTCCTTCCACAACGCCCCTCAGTCTCCACAATGCCCCTTCCACAATGCCCCTCATTCTCCACAATGCCCCCATCACAATGCCCCTCATTCTCCCCATTGCCCCTCAATCTCCAAAATGCCCCTATCACCACATTGCCCCTTCCACAATGCCCCTACTGACCCCCCCCCCATCCTCCTACCTCGAGTCCCTGGTGGTCTAACGGTGTGTGAGATGACAGATCTTTGCCTCATTCGTCACAGACCTCTGTCTGGAACTCAAGCTCCCGTGCGGTTCTTAGTAATGCAGAGCGCTGGGAGATGATGTCATCTCCCTGCATTACTAGAGGTCCAGCCGCCGGGAGATCAGCTGTGCTGCGGGCACATGGTGAGTGGGTCACAGGGGGCGGCCGGGCCCCTGAGAGTGACGGTCCCGGTCCCAGGTGTGACCCCTATTGTTACGCCACTGTGGATGCCCCCTGCTTTGCAATAACAAATACATCAAGGGATAAACAGAGGGAAACTCTGTTGGAAAAATATACCCCTTTCTTGTAGATCAAATAATTATATATATATGTGTATATATATATATATATATATATATATATATATATATATATATACACCACCATTAAAAAGTTTGGGTTCACGTCAGAAATTCCCTTGTTTTCCATGAAAACATACATCAAGTTGCAAAATGAATAGGAAATACAGTAAAGATACTGACAAGGTTATAAATACTGATTTTTAATTTAAATAATAATTGTGTCCTTCAAACTTTGCTTTCATCAAAAAATCCTTCATTTGCAGTAAATGTAGATATTCCATTAAAAATCAGCTGTTTCCAGCTACAATAGTCATTTACAACATTAACAATGTCTACACTGTATTTCTGATCCATGTGATGTTATTTTAATGGACAAGATTTGCTTCTCTTTCATAAACAAGGACATTTTTAAGTGACCCCAAACTTTTGAATGGTAGTGTATGTATATATAAATATATATCCCTTTGAGTGCTAGAGGGGTATGCACGCATTGCTTTGCAATGCGTTACGTACCCCTCTGGTACTCAAAGGGATATACATGACTGTGTGTGCCTGTGTATGTGTATATAAATAAAGCTACAGTCATTGTCAATCAACTGCAGGATGAAGGCCTCTACAGCAAGCCTCCAACAGCTTCGGTCCTGTGCCCTGTGTTGCCACTGTGTACCAACAAATTTGGTAATTTCATCAACCAATCTTGTCTTTGTTCGTCTTCTTGGGTATTTAGTATCAATTGTAATCCATTCCAAAATTTGTTTGGTCCATCTACCATCAGGTCTTCTTACTATGTGACCTACCCATTTCCATTTCAGGTGCTTAACTCTTTCAATTACATTATAGACCATTGTTTGCTGAAGAATACACCCACATGTTTTTTGGTCTCGTTTTTGTTTTGCTTCTAACTTACCACTCCATACTTCGCTGTGTAACCTTAAAGGGATAGTAATGTTTCACAAAAACAGCAGCTCCAATTAATCTTCATAGTATCTGAGCCATAGAGAGTGTTATTTCAATACTATCAGAGTTGTAGTTCAAGAGTAATTGAATGATAACGTATCCCCTTCCCCCTTATCCACCTAGTGTAAGCCACCTCCCCTCAGATGTGGAATCTGGTCTCTTGACCAAACAGGTTGCCGCAATGGACAGTCTTCTTACTGTGAGCTTAAGGAAAACCCTGTCAGAGTTGTAGTTCAAGAGTAATTGAATGATAAAGTATCCACCTCCCACCCCTTTTACTGATGTAACACTGCTCACCTCAGAGCAGCAAGACTGTACGGATGGATCACAGAAAGGGACAATCTTCAGTGATCATAAGGAAAAACCTGTCAAGGGGGACAAGGTTTTCCTTATGATCACAGTAAGAAGATTGTCCCTTGCTGTGAGCTGTCCAGTCAAGAGACCAGATTCCACATCTGAGGGGGGGTGGCTTACACTAGGTAAAAGGGGAGGGAGGGGGATAGTTTATCATTCAATTACTCTTGAACTACAACTCCGACATTATTGAAATAACACTCTCTATTGCTCAAATACTATGAAGATTAATTGTGAAACATTACTATCCCTTTAAGTTTTTGTCTGGTTTTGGCATTCAGTGTCCATATTTCACAGTCATATGTAAGGACTGAGAGGACACACTGGTCAAAAAACCTTTCACTTGAGGCATAGTGGTACATTTGTCTTAAATATAGTACTATTAACTTTTCCAAATGCTTGCCATCCCAGTTTTATGCCTCTCTCAATTTCTATCATGAAGTTTCCATCTGATGACATTTCATGTCCAAGGTAAACATATCTGTCCACCACTCCTAGTTCTTCTTCATCTACTGTGATTATCTGTGGTATGGTAAATTTCTTCAACATGACTTCCATTTTGTTGATATTTATCTTTAGACCAAAAATTATTGCTTTCCTGTTGTAGCTCTTAAATACATTCTTGCAGTTTTTCAGGACTACTGGCAAAGAGTATGATCTTTAGAAAGATAGATAGATAGATAGATAGATAGATAGACAGACAGACAGACAGACCTAGATAGATAGATAGATAGATAGATAGATAGATAGATAGATAGATAGATAGATAGATAGACGGACGGACAGATGGATAGATGGATAGATAGATCCAGATAGAATAAAAATATCCTACATTCATTTACGATTATAGGAGCAGTACATTCTAATAATGAAAATATAGATGTTTTAGGTTTTTACCAATTCAGTAAAACAAGTATACTATCAATCCTGGGAGATGCCTTTTTCCAAAGTTATTACAGAGCTAATCTGTATTTTTCTGAGAGCTTGTGTTCAAGATGTTTTGCAGCCAGGTGGCACTGTTGCTATTACCATCTAGGTAAATCTTGTATCTGCAAACACTCAGCATTTTACATTCAGTGATAGCAACAGCACCACCTGGATGCGAAAATCTTGAACACCAATTATCAAAAAATGCAAGTTATCTCTCTAATAATTTTTAACTGTAACATCTCCAAGAACTGTTAGTACACTTGTTTTACTCTACAATATAAATATTTTAATAATAAGCATTTACATCCCATTTCATTGCAAAAACATTTCCTAAACGTGCTTCATGATCATCAAGCCACAGGGATTCTTGGTAGAACGCTCACAGCAATGTCCAAACATCCTGAGCAAAATATTTCTTTCCAAGTCACAATATTATAATGTATTCTTACACTAATATAAAGCATTGCTATAATCTAAATATTATGCTAGAATAATATATTTCTCATAATAACAATTATACAAAGTGTTAAAGACTAAAAAAAGACAGATATTCACTGCAGTATTTTGGTAAGAAAATTAGTAAGATTAATGGCACATTTTACACTGTGAAAGCTATCCTAAGTAAAAGATCTTTTGGAAAGTCCATTTAAATTCCTTCTCCTCTCTTAAACATTATGGCTTTGTTAAAGTCAGATGTTGCATGGATATATACACATCAATCCAAAAGAATAATTTACTCCTGAGGGATCGGGCAGAAATGTTTACAGCTTGCCCTGGCGAAGATGGGGGTTTAGAGTGTAACCGAGACAAAGGCAAGAAAAAATACATTTTAACCTTTTGCGTGCCTGAAGGGGCATGCCCAACGCTTACCCCTGTTGCATTCAATGGGTTAAAATTAGATTTAACCCGTTAGTGACAAGGACTTTTTGGCACTAGAGGACAAGAGCAATTTTGGCCTTTTTTAGTATAACTTTGTTTAAAGGTATAGTAATACTTCGTTTTAACTTTATTTTATTTTGTAGGCATTAAAAAAACATGAAGAATGATATAAGTCTTATCTCTCAAACCTTTATGGTTTGAGAGATATTCACAAGCAAAGTTTCCCTCCCCGCCCCTTTTACCTAGTGTAAGACATCTCTTCTCAGATGTGAGTCTGGTTGTATGACAGGACAGATAACAGAAGGGGACAATTTTCTTTGTATGAAAACAATGAAAGCCCTTCCCCCCTTGACAAGTTTTTCAGCTTTTTCCATTATCTTAATTGAAGATTGTCCCTCTCTGCAGTCTACCTGGGCATCTCCCTTCTGATCTGGTTGAACAGGGGGGGATACTTTGTTTGTGAATATCTCTTAAACCATAAAGGTTTGAGAGATAAGACTTATATCATTCTTCATGTTTTTTTAATGCCTACAAAATAAAATAAAGTTAAAATGAAGTATTACTATCCCTTTAACAGTATTTTTCCTGTGAGTCATTTAGTACACCCACTCAAATTGCATACCATTTTTTAAGCATAAGCAGGGCTTTCTTTTGGTACCACATTTCTTTGTATAACCCACCATTTTATTTGATAACTAGTTGAGGAGCCCGTTAAACGGACCACAGTCAGAGGCATAACTAGACGGTCTGGGCCCTGGTGCAAGAAATGCCATGGGCCCCCCCCCCAACCCCAGAACACATTGGACCCCGGGCCCTCCACAGTGCCTCCATTTTCTACCTCCCAATCCCTGGTGGTCCAGTGGAGTGGCAGGAGAGGCGAGCTGGTGCGACGTGCTCCCGCGCTGTCCTCTTCTGTAATGCAGAGCGCTGGGAGATGATGTCATCTCCCAGCGATCTGCATTACTAGAGCACGGGAGGGAGCTTGCAGCACCAGGAGGAGGGGGTTGCAGGGGGCAGCTGGGCCCCTGGAGTGACGGGCCCGGTCACCGTTGCGACCCCTATAGTTACACCACTGGCCACAGTGCCACTGGCAGCCAGTCGCGGGGCAGTCATGTGCAGTAGAGACTGCCTGCGCCACGGCTGATACAGAGCAGGACGCAGCAGTGGCAGTCTCTACTGTGCATGACTGCAGCACACGCAGCAGTCTCTACTGCGCATGACTGTGGCGTTACGCACATTTTAGCAAATTATTATATAGGATAAGCAAAACAAAATTAAAAAACCACAACATTTTTATAGGTTTTCCCGTGATGATTTGTTCATTTTTAACCCTTTGAGTTCCAGAGGGGTGCGCAATGCATTGCTTTGCAATGCGTTGCATACCCCTCTGGCACGCAAAGGGTTAATGGGGACTGGATAAAATTAACATTTGTTCATACCTCCCAAATGTCCCTTTCTAGGGGAGTGCTGTCCCTCTGAGGCAAAAATCCCTATGTCTCTCTTTCCTTCCTTGGTGTCCTTCTTTTAGGAGATCAGAATGTGTGGTGTGTATATAAGACACAGAGAAATTAGAAGGAGGAATTCATGTTGCTCCACCCCTTGCATCGCTGATGCATTTGTTAACATACATTGAATACTATCCTGGGATGAGATGCACCAACAAAAAGTTGCCAACTTTTCTCCTCAAGAGCTATTGAGGTGCATATTTTCAGGATATCTCTGCTTGATCACAGGTGTATCAATAAGTGGCTCAAGTCACTTTAATTGACACTCCAATATTTAAGCAGGGATACCCTGAAAACATTCACTTTTAATAGATCTTGAACCCAAGGTTTGTTTACCCCTTACACTAGGGTGAGAGAAGTCACTCCAGCATACTTCCTAACTATCCCTCTTTAGGAGATATTAGGGGTCCATACCTTACAAGTATCCCTCTTTAGGAGATGTTAGCGTACATACTTCCCAAGTGTCCGTCTTTAGGATATATTAGCTGTACATTCCTACCAAGCGTCCCTCATTAAGAGGGACAGTCCATCTTCGAGTCCGAATCCCTCAGTCCCTCTTTCCCACCCAGGTGTCCCTCTTTTTTAGGAGACGAGACAGTGCAATGTGTGTATATATAAGTATATCACATTGCTCCACAGCAATAAAAATCATATTAATATTTGTATAAACTTCAGTATAAGTGATTATAAATTCCCATGTGGGTATGTGTGTTTGATTATACCTGGGCACCTCCCTTCTGATCTGGCTGAGCAGTGTTACATCAGTAAAAGGGGTGGGAGGGGGATACTTTATCATTCAATTACTCCAAAGTCATCAGAAGTCCAAATACCATGATGATTAATTAGAGCTGCTTTTATTATGAAACATTACTATCCCTTTAAATGCTTGAACCCTCCCACATAATGTGGCGCTCTTGGGCCATGGCATCCTAGCATGAGAACGTCACTACCCACACCCCCAGCCAGGGCAGCTATCTAGGTGGAAAGGCCTTTTACCAGACGTTCTTAGTCCAGCCTCCCACCGCCTGAGGCAGTTGGCCACTTCGTGCCCTTAGTGTTGTGACTGGGCAAAACCTATCCACCCCCACTCCGGATACACTAGCTGCACAACCAGTTACCTGAATTTGTCCACCTTCAGGCATGCCCCACCATGCCACACTCTGCCAGTGTCCAGAAGAACCACATTACTTGGTCCTTCAATAGTTTAATCTCATAGGAATGGCTCTTTGGACCTATCATCAACCTCCTCTTGACAAATAAGTAAAACAGTCATTTTTAGTGAGTCCTCTTTTATACCCTAAGCCCCTCCCCATTACTACGCCCACCTGGGGGGAAGGTCAGGGAGCCCAACTCCTCCTCCCCCAATGTGTTCCAGCCGAATTGTGCGAGCTAGCTCCTGTCCTTTGTTCAGGGCCTGGCCTATGTAATGAGAGGGAACAGATGCAGTAGGGCAGTTTCTCTTACCTGCCATCTTTTAAAGGGGTATGAACCCTATTAATTCTTAGGTGATAATGTTCATTTAAAGTTTTAGTGCTGGCAGGATGTATGCACCGGTAGGTAGGCACTAAAGCCATCATACGTATTTGTATATACCCCACCCAGTTTCAAACTCAAGAGAATCATGTCTGTGACAATATTCCTCCATAGTAATGCTATAGAACAGTAGAAAATAATAAATAACCCTATAATTCTGACTGCCAATCAATGTATAAATAATTGAATCCCCCATGTAAAATGTTGGGAATTAATATGTTCTCTGCACCATAAATAATGCACTTATATATATATACTGCCTTATATAAAGTGTCAAGTGCATTAGAACTATTTATGTGCCATTATCCATACATAGCAGTGATATATAATGATCAAAAATAATGAATATATAATTCTGCCTGCCAATCAATGTATAAATAATTGAATCGTCCATGTATAATGTCAGGAATTAATAACATCTCTGTGCCATAAATAAATAAAACGTTGTATATTTCCCAGTTGAACAGTCATGCTGGCCTTAGTTCCCGGCTTAGCTATAAACAAGAAAATGTAGCCCCTTGTCTTTAACACTGATAATAACACAGAATTTTCTCCCTATAAATTGTAATGGGGATATATATATATACTAGTTGAACAGCCCGTTACACGGGCCACAGTGCCACTGTCACCCAGTCACCCAGTCTCCACTGCGCGTGACTGCCCGCGCCTGATACAGAGCTGGGCGCTCCTCGGACCGCCCAGCTCTGTATCAGCCGCGGCGTGGGCAGTCTCTACTGCGCATGACTGCAGCACCCTCAGCAGTGTCTACTGCGCATGTCGTGCGTTACACACGAATTAGCGAATTATTATATAGGATATATATATATATATATATATATATATATATATATATATATATAAAAACATGGAGTGGAGATCCACACCTTAGGAAACAAAGAAGCATTCTTATTGACGTAAAGGAGCAGTAAACTTTTTTTATGAAAAAAAAAAAATATATATATATATATATATATATATATATAAACATCAAAAGTTGGCAGTGGCACTCAACATCAAAAAAACTTTTTAAATAACCTGGTGCATGTCCCATACAGTATGTATACAAATGTACTTAGCTTCTACTGGAGCCGAAGAGACAGCACTCAATTAAAGAAATGAAGATTCAATTTTATTCCATCTTGTCTGTAAAAACACCAAATGTTTTCGGTCCAATAGAGGACCTTCATCAGGGTTACAGTGCTTAGGAAAACACAGAACTTAAATACCTATGCTTACTAGAAGACTACCTATCAACATTAAGGCGCCAATCTCGGCCTCAAGTCATGTCAGCACCGGGAACCGGGCTCTGACGTCACTGCCCAAGAAAGGTCAAAGAATCAACAAAGAAAAAAAGTGAATGGTTGAAAACTTACAGTGAAACAAAATTAAACATAAGACAATATTAATAACAAATAAAAGTCCAAATTGCCAGCAAAAAGTAGAAAAAAGAAACACAAAAATTAAAATATATGAATGAAAATATTGTTAGACATGATATTAGTTTAAATGCATCGGCGACTTCAATGCCCTAGCGCAAGACTATCAGCGCTTAATACCTCAAATCCACCACTGCATCCACTCTAAAAATAAATCAATTAAACATCAAAGATGTTATATGACATTACTTACAGGCGGCAACAAACAGAACGGAGATATAACCAAAATCCAACTACTGCCGTGCACCCTGCTATGCGCTGCGGCGGCGTGACTCCCACACAACAACGCACAACACATGGCACCAGCAGAATGAACAAATAAAATAAAAATAATAATTGATGATCATCATGACCATCATAACCAGATTTATTAAACTTATTGTAAAGTTGACTTTGGCAAAACCAAATACATATATATTGTAGGACATTTCCTGTTGAGTAAAATATGGGTACTCCCACTGCTGAGATATGCATATTTCCAAAGTTATTACTGTTTAAACCTGTGGGTTTTTTTTTTTAATTAGCAATGCCTTCTAGTGGTCAAATTCCAAATAGTTACTTTTTTTGTTACATTCTAATGGAGAGGAAAGTCAGTGACTTACAATTCTCCACAGAATGTGATAGAAAATACTAAGTCACTTCCTGTCAGAACTATCAGGAAGTAAACACAGTAAATTCACTTCCTGATTATTTGAACTGTTACAAAGTTTGAATAAAACAACTGACAGAGGTGGGAATGACCCCTTTTTACTCAGCAGGAAAAGCTCTTTAACATTTAGGTTTTCATACAAATACGTTTACTACTCCTTTAATCCTTTCAGTGCCAAAGAGTATCTCTCAGTCAATGGGTTAACCCTATGAGCACTAGATTAGTCTCCAACGCATTGTTGACTTAATATATTCTTCACCTCTTCTATTTTACAGTCTTATGTTCCTGACAATAAGCTCCTTGCCGGATCTGTTTGCAGAGAGATTTCTTTCTAGGACTACAAAAGCAGGTACAGTGATACAATGTAAAAAAAAAAAGATGCACTATAGAAGAAAGAAAGTGCTCAGTGCAGCAGGGATAATGTATACACCACATCACTGTCCAGTTTTGTTGATAACAGACCAGAA
Source organism: Rhinophrynus dorsalis (assembly GCA_037306005.1). Lineage (NCBI taxonomy): Eukaryota > Metazoa > Chordata > Amphibia > Anura > Rhinophrynidae > Rhinophrynus > Rhinophrynus dorsalis. The sequence continues at coordinate 29,071,932 of CM074727.1, read as the reverse complement.
AACTATCTAAAAGTAAAAAAAAAAAAAATATATATATATATATATATATATATATATATATATATATATATATATACATACTAGTTGAACAGCCTGTTACACGGGCCACAGTGCCTCTGGCAGCTGGTCGCGGGGCAGTCACACGCAGTGGAGACTGCCATCGCCTTGGCTGATACAGAGCTGGACGCTCCTTCGGAGCGCCCAGCTCTGTATCAGCCGCGGCACGGGCAGTCTCTACTGCGCATGACTGCCGCACGTGCAGCAGTGTCTACTGCGTATGTCGGGCGTTACACACAACTTAGCGAATTATTATATAGGATATATATATATATATATATATATATATATATATATATATATATACAAATTGATTTTAAATTGTATATACTTACAGGATATGCAAAGTAAAAAGGGCTACTGTCTCTTTAAATATCCAATAGCAGCAGAAGTAGTAGCAACAGCCAGCCCTGTTGTAGTTATTATTCCCGTGCAAATACTAAAGCTAGCTCTTGACTCTTTCATTTCATTTGTAGTCCCAGATCAAGAATCTGTTTAGCAAGAGGGTAAACAGAACCCCCACCATTCTACCGCTTTCAATATCCAATGCCATCATAGGAAAGGAATTTGTAGAGAGGCAGAGTGGCATCATCCCAGCATCCTCTGAGAGTCTCCCAGTACCACATGTTAATGACCATTATTAACAGAACAATTCATTCTCTGTAATCAAATAACAGAAACTAATTGCTGTGGGCGGGGGGGGGGGGGGGGGTTAAAATTGCCTTTTAATTACAGGCCCCCTTTGTCACCTGGGAAAAGAGATGGTGTGATTTGTAACAGTATAATAAACTGAATGGCTGAGGATGATTAGAATACTCTGAAAAGTACTGTAGTCGTTAAAGTAATCATTTCATTGGGTCGCTACAATATTTGACAATAGTTTTAGAAACGCAGAGCTGGGGTTTGACCCCAAAAGCTTCAGTAATGCTTGTGTAATTTAAAGGGATAGTAATTTTTCAAAATGAAAGCAGCTCCAATTAATCTTCATAGTATTTGGGCCATGGAGAGTGTTATTTCAATACTGTCAGAGTTGCACTTCAAGAGTAATTGAATGATAAAGTATCCCCCTCCCACCCCTTTTACTGATGTAACACTGATCACTTCAGAACAGAGAGGTGGTGTCCAGATGGATCGCAGAGAGGGACAAACTTCAGTTAGCATAGGGAAATACCTGAAAAACCTGTAAAGAGGAGCAGGGTTTTCATTGTTCTCACAGTAAGAAAATTGTCCCTTGCTGTGAGCTGTCTGGTCTTAAGACCAGATTACACAACTGAGGGGAGGTGGCTTACACTAGGTAAAAGGGGTGGGAGGGGGAAACTTTATCATTCAATTACTCTTGAACTACAACTCTGACAGTATTGAAATAACACTCTCCATGGCTCAAATACTATGAAGATTAATTGGAGCTGCTTTTATTTTGAAACATTACTATCCCTTTAACATGATGCCTCACATCTCAGAGGGAGTAGGCTCCAATGTCACCCAGATAAAATAAATACTTCATCGGAACGGTCTACAACATGTGCCTGGTTTGCAAGCACACATTTTATACCATTCCGATGAAGTATTTCTCTTTAGATATCGTTAAATCGGCGCTGTGAAGAGCCGCCGTCTGATCCAGGAACCAGAATCTGATTCTGACAGCTTTACAGCTCGTCAAGCAGAAAGGGGAGGGACCAGAGAACTTTATTTTCCTATATCTCTCAAACCATAATGAATAAGTGCAAGTACTCTCTTTTAATTGTATCTACTATATAGTTAATACTTTTTTTCTGACATTACTATCCCTTTAATACAGATAAATGCAAGGTTATACATTTGGGTTACAACAAACGAAAAGAATGAGACGAGCGCACACCGAGAAAGAGCAAAATAAAGTAGTTTACTCAAGGCATGTGTGGCCCCTCAGGTGCTGCTCAAGTCACGTTTTTCGCTCCCATGTGCCATTGCAGAGAGGAAAGTTCCATATTCATATCAGTCTGGTCCCACCCACAGGCAGTCCAGCCCCGAAATGTCAGGCAAATCCTCTCCGCACGAGAGAAACAGCACAACCCCAGACGTACGTTTCGGTCTATGTGGACCTCGTCAGTGGGATGCAGCTGTTCCCCTCTAGGCACACAGAAGCAAGGGCCCATGCCTGGGATACCCTTCCACTTAGGGAGACAACAAACGAAAAGAATGTGACGAGCGCACACCGAGAAAGAGCAAAATAAAGTAGTTTACTCAAGGCATATGTGGCCCCTCAGGTGCTGCTCAAGTCACGTTTTTCGCTCCCATGTGCCATTGCAGAGAGGAAATTTCCATATTCATATCAGTCTGGTCCCACCCACAGGCAGTCCAGCCCCGAAATGTCAGGCAAATCCTCTCCGCACGAGAGAAACAGCACAACCCCAGACGTACGTTTCGGTCTATGTGGACCTCGTCAGTGGGATGCAGCTGTTCCCCTCTAGGCACACAGAAGCAAGGGCCCATGCCTGGGATACCCTTCCACTTAGGGGAGACAACAAACGAAAAGAATGTGACGAGCGCACACCGAGAAAGAGCAAAATAAAGTAGTTTACTCAAGGCATGTGTGGCCCCTCAGGTGCTGCTCAAGTCACGTTTTTCGCTCCCATGTGCCATTGCAGAGAGGAAATTTCCATATTCATATCAGTCTGGTCCCACCCACAGGCAGTCCAGCCCCGAAATGTCAGGCAAATCCTCTCCGCACGAGAGAAACAGCACAACCCCAGATGTACGTTTCGGTCTATGTGGACCTCGTCAGTAGGATGCAGCTGTTCCCCTCTAGGCACACAGAAGCAAGGGCCCATGCCTGGGATACCCTTCCACTTAGGGAGACAACAAACGAAAAGAATGTGACGAGCGCACACCGAGAAAGAGCAAAATAAAGTAGTTTACTCAAGGCATGTGTGGCCCCTCAGGTGCTGCTCAAGTCACGTTTTTCGCTCCCATGTGCCATTGCAGAGAGGAAATTTCCATATTCATATCAGTCTGGTCCCAGCCACAGGCAGTCCAGCCCCGAAATGTCAGGCAAATCCTCTCCGCACGAGAGAAACAGCACAACCCCAGACGTACGTTTTCGGTCTATGTGGACCTCGTCAGTGGGATGCAGCTGTTCCCCTCTAGGCACACAGAAGCAAGGGCCCATGCCTGGGATACCCTTCCACTTAGGGAGACAACAAACGAAAAGAATGTGACGAGCGCACACCGAGAAAGAGCAAAATAAAGTAGTTTACTCAAGGCATGTGTGGCCCCTCAGGTGCTGCTCAAGTCACGTTTTTCGCTCCCATGTGCCATTGCAGAGAGGAAAGTTCCATATTCATATCAGTCTGGTCCCACCCACAGGCAGTCCAGCCCCGAAATGTCAGGCAAATCCTCTCCGCACGAGAGAAACAGCACAACCCCAGACGTACGTTTCGGTCTATGTGGACCTCGTCAGTGGGATGCAGCTGTTCCCCTCTAGGCACACAGAAGCAAGGGCCCATGCCTGGGATACCCTTCCACTTAGGGAGACAACAAATGAAAAGAATGTGACGAGCGCACACCGAGAAAGAGCAAAATAAAGTAGGTTACTCAAGGCATGTGTGGCCCCTCAGGTGCTGCTCAAGTCACGTTTTTCGCTCCCATGTGCCATTGCAGAGAGGAAATTTCCATATTCATATCAGTCTGGTCCCACCCACAGGCAGTCCAGCCCCGAAATGTCAGGCAAATCCTCTCCGCACGAGAGAAACAGCACAACCCCAGACGTACGTTTCGGTCTATGTGGACCTCGCCAGTGGGATGCAGCTGTTCCCCTCTAGGCACACAGAAGCAAGGGCCCATGCCTGGGATACCCTTCCACTTAGGGAGACAACAAACGAAAAGAATGTGACGAGCGCACACCGAGAAAGAGCAAAATAAAGTAGTTTACTCAAGGCATGTGTGGCCCCTCAAGTGCTGCTCAAGTCACGTTTTTCGCTCCCATGTGCCATTGCAGAGAGGAAAGTTCCATATTCATATCAGTCTGGTCCCACCCACAGGCAGTCCAGCCCCGAAATGTCAGACAAATCCTCTCCGCACGAGAGAAACAGCACAACCCCAGACGTACGTTTCGGTCTATGTGGACCTCGTCAGTGGGATGCAGCTGTTCCCCTCTAGGCACACAGAAGCAAGGGCCCATGCCTGGGATACCCTTCCACTTAGGGAGACAACAAACGAAAAGAATGTAACGAGCGCACACCGAGAAAGAGCAAAATAAAGTAGTTTACTCAAGGCATGTGTGGCCCCTCAGGTGCTGCTCAAGTCACGTTTTTTGCTCTCATGTGCCATTGCAGAGAGGAAATTTCCATATTCATATCAGTCTGGTCCCACCCACAGGCAGTCCAGCCCCGAAATGTCAGGCAAATCCTCTCCGCACGAGAGAAACAGCACAACCCCAGACGTACGTTTCGGTCTATGTGGACCTCGTCAGTGTGATGCAGCTGTTCCCCTCTAGGCACACAGAAGCAAGGGCCCATGCCTGGGATACCCTTCCACTTAGGGAGACAACAAACGAAAAGAATGTGACGAGCGCACACCGAGAAAGAGCAAAATAAAGTAGTTTACTCAAGGCATGTGTGGCCCCTCAGGTGCTGCTCAAGTCACGTTTTTCGCTCCCATGTGCCATTGCAGAGAGGAAATTTCCATATTCACATCAGTCTGGTCCCACCCACAGGCAGTCCAGCCCCGAAATGTCAGGCAAATCCTCTCCGCACGAGAGAAACAGCACAACCCCAGACCCCTTGCTTCTGTGTGCCTAGAGGGGAACAGCTGCATCCCACTGACGAGGTCCACATAGACCGAAACGTACGTCTGGGGTTGTGCTGTTTCTCTCGTGCGGAGAGGATTTGCCTGACATTTCGGGGCTGGACTGCCTGTGGGTGGGACCAGACTGATGTGAATATGGAAATTTCCTCTCTGCAATGGCACATGGGAGCGAAAAACGTGACTTGAGCAGCACCTGAGGGGCCACACATGCCTTGAGTAAACTACTTTATTTTGCTCTTTCTCGGTGTGCGCTCATCACATTCTTTTCGTTTGTTGTCTCCCTAAGTGGAAGGGTATCCCAGGCATGGGCCCTTGCTTCTGTGTGCCTAGAGGGGAACAGCTGCATCCCACTGACGAGGTCTACATAGACCGAAACGTACGTTTGGGGTTGTGCTGTTTCTCTCGTGCGGAGAGGATTTGCTTGACATTTCGGGGCTGGACTGCCTGTGGGTGGGACCAGACTGATGTGAATATGGAAATTTCCTCTCTGCAATGGCACATGGGAGCGAAAAACGTGACTTGAGCAGCACCTGAGGGGCCACACATGCCTTGAGTAAACTACTTTATTTTGCTCTTTCTCGGTGTGTGCTCGTCACATTCTTTTCGTTTGTTGTCTCCCTAAGTGGAAGGGTATCCCAGGCATGGGCCCTTGCTTCTGTGTGCCTAGAGGGGAACAGCTGCATCCCACTGACGAGGTCCACATAGACCGAAACGTACGTCTGGGGTTGTGCTGTTTCTCTCGTGCGGAGAGGATTTGCCTGACATTTCGGGGCTGGACTGATGTGAATATGGAAATTTCCTCTCTGCAATGGCACATGGGAGCAAAAAACGTGACTTGAGCAGCACCTGAGGGGCCACACATGCCTTGAGTAAACTACTTTATTTTGCTCTTTCTCGGTGTGCGCTCGTCACATTCTTTTCGTTTGTTGTCTCCCTAAGTGGAAGGGTATCCCAGGCATGGGCCCTTGCTTCTGTGTGCCTAGAGGGGAACAGCTGCATCCCACTGACGAGGTCCACATAGACCGAAACGTACGTCTGGGGTTGTGCTGTTTCTCTCGTGCGGAGAGGATTTGCCTGACATTTCGGGGCTCGACTGCCTGTGGGTGGGACCAGACTGATATGAATATGGAAATTTCCTCTCTGCAATGGCACATGGGAGCGAAAAACGTGACTTGAGTAAACTACTTTATTTTGCTCTTTCTCTGTGTGCGCTCGTCACATTCTTTTCGTTTGTTGTCTCCCTAAGTGGAAGGGTATCCCAGGCATGGGCCCTTGCTTCTGTGTGCCTAGAGGGGAACAGCTGCATCCCACTGACGAGGTCCACATAGACCGAAACGTACGTCTGGGGTTGTGCTGTTTCTCTCGTGCGGAGAGGATTTGCCTGACATTTCGGGGCTGGACTGATGTGAATATGGAAATTTCCTCTCTGCAATGGCACATGGGAGCAAAAAACGTGACTTGAGCAGCACCTGAGGGGCCACACATGCCTTGAGTAAACTACTTTATTTTGCTCTTTCTCGGTGTGCGCTCGTCACATTCTTTTCGTTTGTTGTCTCCCTAAGTGGAAGGGTATCCCAGGCATGGGCCCTTGCTTCTGTGTGCCTAGAGTATTACGGTCAGTCATACCTACAAAATGTGCAGTTTAAAGTGGCCACTGTCCCCCCCCCCTTGGGTGAAAATCCCCATGTCCCTTTTTCCCACCCTATTTTGAAACTTTTTTCATCCGTGACATTTGGCGGTGTGTATAACTGTATTACATAGCTCCACAACTATCACATTTCCAAAATTGTTTAATGAGATTATTTATTTATTTTTTTAAATTAAAAAAATATATATATACATTTTTACAAAGTGTGTTTTTAAACACAAAAAAAAAAACACAAGTATCATTGCAGGTCAGAAATTGACCTGCATTTAGCAAGCCTCTGGCACCAGCAGTGAAGGGGTTAATACCCCCAGCTGCTGTATTTTCATTTGCCACTAGGTGTCTCCTCGCTACTTCTGTCTCCCTTACTTTGATAGCAAGGGAGACAGAGGAAGAAGAGACACGCAGAGACAGCATGCTTTCTGTGCTGCCTCTGTCTCTCACTATGCCGGTACATATAATCGCTGCTATGGCGATCACATGAACCGGCACATGCAAGAAGGGCTGAGACTGAACGCCCCCAGTCTCAGCCTGGAAATAATGATAGCAGCGTGCACGGAGGCACACTGCTATCATTTAAGCCATGACGGTCCTAGTCCGTCATGGGTCCTTAAGGGGTTAATGCAGTAATTATTCTTGAAAAGACAACTATGTCTAGGCATATCGCTAATGTAATTATGATTTAAGGCTCTATGTTCATTTGACGAAAGTTCCACTTTAAAGAAAAAATTTATGACTACTGGTAGACAGTAAACTAAACAACACAGTTCAGTGTCACTCGGTTGCTGCAAGAGCCAAAAAAGTATTATCATGTATAAAAAGGGGTATAGATGCATGGACCAGGAATATAATTCTACCTTTATATAAATCCTTAGTAAGACCTCATCTAGAATATTATGTACAGCGTGTTCTTAAAAATACAAAAAAAAAAAAAAAAAGGATTGGAAGATTTTAGTTATAAAGTGTTACAGCTTATCTTGGTTTCAGCGTCATCTACAGGCGCGAGGCTTCAAGCATGCAGCAGGCCTCTGTTTTATGTGTTTTCTTCCTGTAGTCTCCTCCTACCTACTTCCTGTGGAAGGGTTTAAAAGGCAGACTGAGTTCTGACTCAGTTGCCCTTGCGTTGTTGTTCATAGCAGTTCTATTACCTTGGGCTTTGTGTATGACCTGGCTAGTCTTCCATCCAACCTGGTGCTGACCTGTGGCTCTGTCTGACTTTTCTTTTGCTTATCCCTATAGTGGACACCCAACCTGGTGCAGACCTGTGGCTCTGGCTGACTACCTGTACTGTGTATGACCTGGCTTGTCTGACTACCCCATCTGGTGCTGACTTGTGGCTCTGTCTGACTACTCTTACGTTTGTTCCTTGTACCTAGCAGACACCAAACCTATTGCGGACCTGGGACTCTGGTAGACCAGCTCTGATACTGACTGCAGGCAAGTCAGCTATTTCCCATTTTGACTGTAGGCGTGAGTCTGAGTTCGCTCCATTCTGACTGCAGGTGTGAGTCAGATATCGATCCCTACTGACTGCAGGCTTGAGTTGGTACGCCCCCTACATGGGATCAAGATCCTGTGTTCCTGTTTCTGCTCCTGGCTCCAGCAGGGACTACCAGTGGCTTAGGCCTAGTCCCCAGCAGATTGGTCAGGCTCGGCAGCCTACTATTCCTGATAGCAGAGCTCGCTGGCCTGTAACCATCTGCTTGTTCCTGCTGTATATATTTTGCTTACTTTTCGGTTGTCCATAAATTGCATTTATCTATACCGTACTGACTCTTGAACTTCTCTGGGAACCATGACATAAGGTAGATGGACTGCAGTTGTATGTATTAGAGAAGAATCACCTAAGGAGGGGCATGACTACAATTTACAGAAATATTCAAGGCCAATAAAAGCACTCCCTGGCGAACCCTTTACTCATATAGATGAGCGAAGAACAATCGCATGCTTTAACACTAGAGAACAGGAACTTTTGACAAAAGCAAGGAGTGTTTAAAGTAAGGGCATCAATGACGTGGCATTCTTTGCCTTAGGAGGCTGTGCTGGCCGACCACGTAAATAATTAAAAAAAAAGTACTGGTTATCTTTTTAGTTCAGAACAATATAGAAAATGATGTCAACTGGTTTCAATGCAGATGGCATGTTGATTAATCCTTTGAACTGCAATGTGTTGGATACCTCTGTGGCACTCAAAGGGTTAAGAGAGATATAGGATTACCTTTTAAAGTTTGTTTTTGTTTTGTTACCTGTTTGTGACTTAAAGGAATAGTAATGTTTCATAATAAAAGCAGCTCTAATTAATCATCATAGTATTTGGACTTTGAAGAGCGTTATTTCAATTCTGTCAGAGTTGTAGTTCAAGAGTAATTCAATGACAAAGTATCCCCCCCCGCCCCTTTTACTGATATAACACTGTTCAGCCAGAGCAGAAGGGAGGTGCCCTGGTAGATTGCAGAGAGGGACAATCTTCAATTAAGATAAGGGAAAATCCTGAAAAACTTGTCAAGGGGGGCATTGCTTTCATTGTTCTCATAGGAAGAAGATTGTCCCCTGCTGTTATCTGTCTGGTCTATGGACTGGATTCCACATCTGAGAAGAGATGGCTAACACTAGGCAAAAGGGGTTGGACGGGAAACTTTGTTTGTGAATATCTCTTAAACCATAAAGGTTTGAGAGATAAGACATATATCGTTCTTCATGTTTTTTTAATGCCTACAAAATAAAATAGTTAAAATGAAGTATTACTATCCCTTTAATTGGAAATGGATTTAACAGTTGTTTTATTTATTTATTTATTTTAAACAAGGGTGATATGGTAAGGTTGAATCTGATGGAGGGGTGTCCTTTTTTAGCAGCATCAGCTATGGTACCTTGCAATCAGTTCTAGTTGAATTGGTTCCTCCTAAATAAGGCCTGGATTCCACGGGCTGATAACTTTTTCATTTGTTTTTTATATTTACAAATGTCTCCATAGACGTCAATGAGAATATCTTAGATAAAGCTATTGATAACACTTATCATCCACAATGTAATCTATTCTAGACATTAATCTTTAATTAGCAGCGAATATCATGGCCATGGAGGCAGATGTAATTCTTTAACCCTTTAGTGAGATGTTACGTGCCAGGACCATCATACCGCTGCTGGTATTTCATGGAATTCTGGGATGCAGCGAGCTTGCACACCACACTGCCATCCCAGAATTCATTGCACAAAGAAAAAAGCTCAGTGGTCCTTAACGGCTGCCCCCGAGCCAGATCAGGTGATCGTTAAGGGGTTAAGCAGGACTCCAGTGTTTCAAACACCTCCCAATGAATTTGTCTTTGGAAGCCGTCAGTGGGAGCAGTTCAGAATCCTGGACGCTTGCAACAAAGAATCATATTTGCTTCCATTAACATGGTGTACAGAAGTTCTATTTAAAGATTAATTTTGTAAAAACAGTTCACATGGAATTGTTTAGTAGTGGTTATTATGATTTTCTGCCCATATTAAGATATGTGGGGGTTATTATTAGGAGATGTTAATTTAAAGAACATGGGTCACATCAGTACAGGTGTGTTGGTGATGTTGCTCATGCTGCTAAACTGTCTCCTCGCATGAATGCACCATATTCCAGCATGCTGCAACTTTACTGTATTCACAGAGGAATGCACCAAATTCCAGCATGCTGCAACTTTACTGTATTCACAGAGTGATGTACCAAATTCCAGCATGTTGCAACTTTACTGTATTCACAGAGGAATGCACCAAATTCCAGCATGTTGCGACTTTACTGTATTCACAGTGAAATGCACCAAATTCCAGCATGCTACAACTTTACTGTATTCATAGAGGAATGTGCCAAATTCCAGCATGCTACAACTTAACTGTATTCTCAGAGGAATGCACCAAATTCCAGCATGCTACAGTGTTACTGTATTCACAGTGGAATGCACAAAATTGTAGCATGCTGCAACTTTACTGTCTTCTCAGGGGAATGCACCACTTTCCAACATGCTACAACTGTACTTTATTCAAAGAGGAATGTACCAAATTCCAGCATGCTACAACTTTTCTGTATTCACAGAGGAATGCACCAAATCCCAACATGCTACAACTTTACTGTATTCACAAATGAATGCACCAAATTCCAGCATGCTACAACTTTACTGTATTCACAGAGGAATGCACCAAATTCTAGCATGCTGCAACTTTTCTGTATTCACAGTGGAATGCACGGAATTCCATCATGCAGCAGTCACAGAGGAATGAACCAAATGCACCAAATTCCAGCATACTGCAACTTTACTTTATTCACAGAGGAATTCACCAAATTCCAGCATGCTGCAACTTTACTTTATTCACAGAGGAGTGCACTAAATTTCAGCATGCTACAACTTTATGTATTCACAGAGGAATGTACCAAATTCCAGCATGCTGCAACTTTACTTTGTTCACAGAGGAATGCACCAAATGCTGAATGCTGCAACTTTATTGTATTAAAGGAGAAACATAGTAAAGATACAGAACAGCCTCTGACAGACCTTTCACACAAGAGATGCTGGTGGTTGAGATGCTCTTCGCAACCTCCAATAAATGACTGATCCATGTGGCTAATAGCCAATGAAATTCAGTTTATATAGGTTGGCCATCAGCCATGCCTGCCCCATAGAAGGATTTGGCAAAGAATCGCTGGAGTAAAATAAGATCACAAAACAGGCAACAAAAATGTAGCAGGTGGGTACTACAGTCCAGTCTCCCATAAAAATAAAAGAGAGTAACACTTTAAATATCACCCCCCTCCATCACCACTATTGTGTATATACCGTACCTGGGAATGGTTTGGCTCTGCCATGGAGACTCCGGTTTTCATACTTAATTACCAGGTCACAAGGAACAGAGTCTGATTCTTTGTTTCAGTGAGTTCAGTATGAGCTCCATCTACTTTACTACCCTTTTGTCCTATTCTGCCCCCTTCCGCCCACTTCCCATCCCATTCAAGTGAAAACCCCACCCATTAACCTTCTAGCTCCACCCATCCTGATTGGGTCCAACCCCATTCTGACACAACGCTTGTCATTGGGGCACTCTCATCCCTACTCCTATGAGTTTCTCCAGGGCCCCAGTACAATAAGGTTCCGAGGTATGGTAAATACTAATGGTGCCTCGCTGTGTAGTTCATGTGCTGTAATACACTGTGTTATCCCCTCTGTTCTCATAACACCGGGCAGTGGGCCAAAAGATAATGAGAATCTGCATTGCTCCAGCCTGCAGGATGGGGAGAGGATCGTACACGAGCTGGAAAATGAGAGAACAGTATCATACACCACAGCAACAAAGAGACACTGCAGACGAGCATTTTTATTACTGTTATCAATTATGTATAAAGTGCTGATGTTTTCAAGCTCTTTACATTATATGGCAAATATTTACAAACAAGACAAGAACGTGTACACAAATGTAGCCGTAGTTAGCACCAAAATGTCGGAGAAGTTAGGTAAAATTCACAAAGAAATGAGCACCATTCAAATGGGGATTTCAACCCCTTGAACACTAGATAGGTCTCCAACACAAATGCATTAGAGATCTCTCTGGTATTCAAGGGGTTAAAAACAAGTCCCTGAAAACGACCACAGAGTGTCTCATTATCATCTCCTTGGCACAAGTTGCTTTAAAGGGGAACTTTCACCTCCACATTATCATTGTTGTATCGCTTCCTTTGTGTCCCCTCTGTACATTGCGGTGTTTCTTTTTGCCTAAAAATATGTTTAAATGAAGCAAAAAGGTACTTGAATTTTGTACCTGATGACGTTAGCAGCCGTACAGCCGCGCACCGTATGGTGCAGAAGACACTCCCACAGCCTCAGCTCCTTTCACTTGCCCCAGCATCCTCCGATGACAGAGGCGTTCTGTTAGTAAGCTGGAGAGAGATCTCATTGGCTAGATATCGATCTCTGCCAATGAGATCTCTCTCCAGCTTACTAACAGAACGCCTCCGTCATCGGAGGATGCTGGGACAAGTGAAAGGAGCTGAGGCTGTGGGAGTGTCTTCTGCACCATACGGTGCGCGGCTGTACGGCTGCTAACGTCATCAGGTACAAAATTCAAGTACCTTTTTGCTTCATTTAAACATATTTTTAGGCAAAAAGAAACACCGCAATGTACAGAGGGGACACAAAGGAAGCGATACAACAATGATAATGCGGAGGTGAAAGTTCCCCTTTAAGAGAAGGATTTTTGGAAAGTGGTTTAGTAAATTGGCATTAAGTAACCCTCAGAGCCGGGCTGGAAAGCTAGGCAGAGAGCGACATGACTGGGGCTAGGCAGTATCGGGTCCTAGGAAGGGTTGGGGGCGGTGACTTAGGACAGGGGGTGTGGGTAAAGGGGGGATTTAGCTTTCCTCGCTTATGCTTCCTCTTCTCTGTGTTGCTGCGTGAAAGAGTGTCCCTCCCTCCCTGCCCTTTTTTTGGGGGGGTCCTTGACACTTTAAAAGATGGTTGGGGTTCCTGGCTTCTAAAGGGTGCATGGGGTCCCTGGGAAGTGGACAGGCACGTGATTATGGATGCCCACTGAGCTGGTAGGGAGAGGCGACTAGTGGAGATACGCCCAAGGTGGGACTGGTGGCGATGTTAAAGGGATAGTAATATTTAATTATTGAAGTAAAATAGACTCTTCTTTATTCTTTTTTTATAATGATGTGTATCAAGAAAACATTATTAAACGCTGCAGTTTTTCATTTATAGTCTAATAAAGTTTCCCCCTCCTGCCCCTTCCAATTACCTCAGCAAGCCAGCCTGGACAGAATGCAACAAGTGACAATCTTCTCCCAGCATAAGGAAAAACCTGCCCTTTTTTCTTCATAGTATTTGGGCCATGGAGAGTTATTTCAATACTGTCAGAGTTGTAGTTCAAGAGTAATTCAATGACAAAGTATCCCCTCCCGCCCCTTTTACTGATGTAACACTGCTCACCTCAGAGCAGCAGGACTGTCCGTATGGATATCAGAGAGGGACAATCTTCAGTGAGCATAAGGAAAAACCTGAAAAACCTGTCAAGTGGGCAGGGTTTTCCTTATGTTCACAGTAAGAAGATTGTCCCTTGATGTGAATCTGTCTGGTCTTTAAACCAGATTCCACATGTGAGGTGAGCAGTGTTACACTAGGTAAAAGGGGCGGGAGGGTGATACTTTATCATTCAATTACTCTTGAACTACAACTCTGACAGTACTGAAATAACATCCTCTATGGCCCAAATACTATGAAGATTAATTGGAGCTGCTTTTATTTTGAAACATTACTATCCCTTTAAGAAAAACTGCTTTATGGAAATTGAGTTTGGTACATGGAATAGCTTCACATCTGAGCAGATGTTGAAGCTAAACAAGTTAAAAACTCTTGGGATAGACATATGGCTATTCTAAGAATAAAATAAGTTCGAGATAACTAGATAGAGAAATAGACAGAATAGATGGGCCAATTGGTTCTTGTCCGCCACCAAATTCTTTATTTAAAGTTATATTCTCTACATGATTCTGTACCTGAATTTATGCTTATCTTAAGAAGCAGCACTTTCTTTTATGTAATCCTGTTCCATTTGGTGATTAATATGCTGCGCGTTATCACTGGTCATACCTTGAAGGGTGTGCAGAGCTTTATTGATTCCACACTTAAACGATGCTTTTATTTTGGAGATAAGATGGAAAAGATGCTTCATTAGCCGCATAAATGTTCAATGGCAAGATGTATCACAGGGTTGTTTCAAGGTGTTTTTCTATATGTAATGCTTTAGATATAATGTGGGATGTATAAAAAGCCTTCTTAGTGTATACTTAAGCAGGGCTCAAAATTTCCACTCTCCACTAGCCAATGGCGAGTGAAAATTTAGCCCTGGCGAATAGAAATTCAGCCCTGGTGGGTATGTTATGGCTTTCAGTGACGAGTAACTTTTCAGGTCTGGCTAGTAGCAAAGGACTTAACATTTAAAGCCCTGTACTTAAGAATTGTTGCTGAAATTCACGCCTGGTCATATTTATAAAGAATTTAATATTCGGAGGAAATTTGCACCTTTGAATATATTTTTGCACACATAGCGGTATTATATTCTTCCATTAAGAACATGTTTTACCTGGTTTAGTGGCGCGATGCAAGAAACGTTCGCATCAGATAAAGGTATTTTTGTGTGCAGATAGATGTTGCGCATGTTCTAATCCAGGAAGCTAAATACCAAACGCTTCTTGAATTGCGCATGAAAAATTCCATTTTACGACAACAGTACACAGACATATAAATTAATTCGCAATAGCAGTTCTTGCATTGGGCGCATTCGCTATTCCACTCACACAGATTCGGTAATCTTAGCCACGCCCACAAAATATACGCAGCCGTTCGCTAATCTTGAATTTTTATGCGCAATTCAACAATATCATGTGCATTGCATTGCGTACGACGCTGACATACTTCCCAAGCATCCCTTTTTAGGAGGGACAGTCCCTCTTTGAGAAGCAAATCCCTCTGTCCCTCTTTTCTACCCTTTTGTCCCTCTTTTCAGGAGATCAGAATAAGTAGTATGTATTACATAGTTCCACAGCAATAAAACTCACATAAATGTGTAGTTAATCTTTAATATATACATTTATAACTTAATCTGTGTAAATAAAATACTATGGTATTGCTATAAATAATTTATTCAGTTTCACAAAGAGGAGCCGATAGGTCATGAAATAGCCTAAAAATTCTAGGTAATGCCCCGCCCACCAGCCACGCCTCCATAAACACCACCTAAAACACGTGTCCCTCTTTGGCCATTTGAAATGTTGGGAGGTATGCTCTGGCACTCAAACGGTTAACACCCTTGCATTGTGAAGAAGTCTCTACCACATAGATTCAAGTTCCCCTGAGCACCAGGGAACACTGGCCAAGATTTATAAAAGCAAACTGGAGTTATTCCCATAGGGGACGTGTTAGAAACGCTTCTGGTGATAGCGAATCCTTTGTTGTAGAGCTGGAACAACACAGGTTTTTGGTTCAGCAGCATGATTACAAGTTTACAGAAGGCTTGATGGTTGCAATGATGTTACCGATGGATCAGCGATGTTGTGGCTTTGATGTTAAAAGCTGCCTTGAACTTAACTCTTGCAATTCCTGTGGCTGGCTTATATACAGTTGAACCAGAATTTCCCACCAGAAACTAAGAAGGGGAATCGTGTCTGGGCTGAGGGGGTCTAAGTAAGCACCTTGGCTGTGAGGAGGTCAGGGGGAGGGGTAGAGGGGAGGGACAATATAAATAGGCTTGATATTGTACGTGTACTTCCTCTTGGGATCTGCGTGGGAATCAGCCCCGCCCTCCCTGTTTCGGTGCATGTTGTATGTTTAAAGGGATAGTAATGTTTCATAATAAAAACAGCTCTAATTAATCATCATAGTATTTGGACTTTGGAGAGTGTTATTTCAATTCTGTCAGAGTTGTAGTTCAAGAGTAATTCAATGACAAAGTATCCCCCTCCCGCCCCTTTTACTGATGTAACACTGTTCAGCCAGAGCAGAAGGGAGGTGCCCAGGTAGACTGCAGAGAGGGACAATCTTCAATTAAGATAAGGGAAAAACCTGAAGGACTTGTCAAGGGGGCAGGGCTTTCATTGTTCTCATAGGTAGAAGATTGTCCCCTTCTGTTATCTGTCTGGTCTATGGACTGCATTCCACGTCTGAGAAGAGATGGCTTACACTAGGTAAAAGGGGCGGGAGGGGGAACTGTGCTTGTGAATATCTCTCAAACCATAAAGGTTTGAGAGATAAGACTTATATAGTTCTTCATGTTTTTTTAATGCCTACAAAATAAAATAAAGATAAAACAAAGTATTACTATCCCTTTAAGGGGGGGTTTCTATCTCTTCAGGTCGTAAAAGCACCTGTGGGAGTTGTTGTTTGTCACAGCTGTTGGAGCTTTGGGCCCTTGCCAAGGGGGACAACGTTAAACAATTGTGTGGTATATATTGAACAGGACAAGGTTAGGCCAGTGGCCTATGAAAAATACCCGGACCACGGTCGCGGGTTCTGGTCATCGATTCCCATTGAGCTGCACAGACCAGCTAAATGGTGGAGTGGAGTAAAAAGGGGACTGAGTTATATGCTCAGTAGGGGTGGGGACATAGGGTTATACCCCGTATACTTGGCAAGGGTTTATAAGCAGGTTGTATGTAATTATTAATTCAATAAAGATGTGGCCTGGTTTCATCCATATGATGGTCCGTGTATCTTACTTGGATCATTACCACATGCCCAAGACATCAGTAAAAGGGGTGGGAGGGGGATACTTTATCATTGAATTACTCTTGAACTACAACTCTGACAGATTTGAAATAACACTCTCCAAAGTCCAAATACTATGATGATTAATTAGAGCTGTTTTTATTATGAAACATTACTATCCCTTTAAAAAAAAAAAAGTTAACTCTTAAAGGACCAGACTGCTGCACACATGTAAAATCAATAAGAAATTTGAATTCTACCCAATGTTGCATTTAGATTATCCCAGAATTCCACTGCTTCTCTTTTGAACACAAGGCCTCATCTCTATAGTTGAATGGTACCCAAACTAACCTTTTACCTCTCTCTCCTTGCCTGGCAGCATTCAAACCCGACAGAAGAACTCTAGTACTCACAAGAGAGCCAATCAGATGGTTTTACTGCAAGTATGAGGTTGCATGCTTTCTGTCTGTACTGGGCAGTCTGTGTTAGTAGGAAGGCCGGACAAGACAATATAGATATATAATTTATTGTGGTAGCTCTGGACTTACTACTGTACAGCAATCAATACGTGGACTTAGGGCTCATTATATATTTGCCATAATTACTTTTCAGCTTGACATCTCCAATTCATTATTTAGTAGATCCAGAGTCACACACTTTCTATCAGCAGATACTGTAAGGATAAGATCCCGCTGCGTACGACCGCGATGATTATCCGATGCTTAGAACAATGTTGTGCAATGTAATACTGACTTCTTAATGAGCTTTCAGCCTTGAGACAAATGTTCACGTTGTAAGACAACTTGCAACCCAAGGGCCCTATTTTCATGAGTAATTCTAGGGCCAATCAACTTCATCATAGGGGAACATTAAATTATCTACAGTGCCATGATTTAAATGGGGACTTTAACCCTTGGAATGCCAGAGAGGTCTCCAATGCGACCTCTCTAGCATTCAAAGGGTTAAAATCACCAGTTAAATTTATGTGAAATTTAGGAATTATTATTTGTGCCCTAGGGTGAAGGTAGCTTGTCCATCAGCCTCAGCAGGGTGAAAGCACAAATACACCAGCACAGATACAATCATGTCAGCTCCCAACGCCAGCTGCTCCACGTCACTGTACACATTAGAGAATATGATGGCTTTACTGCATGTCTGGGAGCTAAGGTGATCATGTGTCCCGGATTTCCTGGGACCAGGGCTGGTGCAAGGATTTTTGCCACCCTAGGCAAAACCTAATTTTGCCTCCCCTTGGCTCCGCCCCTTGTGTCCCACCCCTTTATATCCCGCCTACTTATACCCCAACTCTTTTCTTGCCCCATCAGCTCCAACTTGCCCCCACCAGCTCCACTTTGCCCCATCAGCTCCACTTTTCCCCCTATCAGCTCCAACTTGCCCCCACCAGCTCCACTTTGCCCCACCAGCTCCAACTTGCCCCCCATTAGCTCTACTTTGCCCCCTATCAGCTGAAACTTGCCCCCACCAGCTCCACTTTGCCCCCCATCAGCTCCAACTTGCCCCCATCAGCTCAATTTTGCCCCCTATCAGCTCTACTTTGCCCCCTACCAGCTCCAACTTGCCCCCACCAGCCCCACTTTGCCCCACCAGCTCCAACTTGCCCCCACTAGCTCCACTTTGCCCCATCAGCTCCAACTTGCCCCCATCAGCTCCACTTTGCCCCCCACCAGCTCCACTTTGCCCTCCACCAGCTCCAACTTGCCCCCTCAGTTCCAACTTGCCTCCTCAGCCCCAAATTGCCCCCCATCAGCCCCAACTTGCCCCCCATCACAGACCTGTAGCTGGAGCTCCCGCGTGGTCTTCTCTTCAGTAATGCAGAGCACGCTGGGAGATGTGGACTCCCAGCGCGCTCTGCATTATTAAAGAGCCGTCATCAACGAGGGAGCACAGCAGCTAGGGCAGAGCATGACGCGGCTGTACACTCCTAGTGGGAAGACCTCAATGACAGGTCCCGCCTCCTGGGCGTGACGACAATGGCCCCGGGTGCAGCTCTTCTCTGCTGCATACCTGCTCCACCAGTACATGTGTGCTCTAGGCCAACGCCTACCTCGCCTATAGGTGGCGCCGGCCCTGCCTGGGACAGTCCCGGATTTTATATGTGTGTCCCTTGTACCGGGCAGCCCCCTTCTGGGACAGTACAAAGTCCCTGAATGAAAACATTGATACTGTAACAGGAAGTGATGCCTCTGCTGGGCTACACCAAGATGGCTTCCAGAAAGAGATCTATACACTAAACAGAGAACTGGGCCTTGATCCTGAAATCAATCAGGAGCTGTAATGCATTTTTTGCAGTGTAATGCTAGTCTAAGAATTTGGGCTTTATGTACATTGTTTTTATCGTGCACCACAAGCGTCACTTTTTGTCACAGCAGACAATGGGCAGTTCTCCCTTCAGTGTTCAGAACTCTGTGGTGCGCTCGTCTCTCCACAGTGTCCCTGAATGGGAGAACTGAAATGTGGTCACCCTACTGGGAGCTCTCAAGATCTTCCCCCACGGGACATAGGTGATTCGCTGGATAAACGAGATCCGTAGTAACTCCACCCGCTTAGTGTTCTGCCCACTCCCCGCCTCATTCCGCCCACTCCCTGCCTCTTTCCTCCAATTAAGAGACACCCCACCTTCCCTCATTCCAATCCCACCCACTTTTATGAAACTCCACCCACATTGTGGCTCATATCACATCATTTGGACACTCCCACCTTTTATTTTGATTGATTTATTATGCTAATTAAGGCATGCCATGCATGGTCGCACATTACCTACCTCCACTGACTGACAATTAAACCTTTTATTGCTATGGGAGGTGGAAATGCATTGCTGAGCTGTGCCAGTGAGTGGGGGAGGTAATGTAGGGATAAGACTGGAAGTCAGTGCTAGAGGTGGTGGGCAGTGCATTGCTGAGCAGTGTCAGTGATTGGGGTGGTAATGTAGGGATAAGAGGAAGTCAGTGCTAGGAGAGGTGGGCAATGCATTGCTGAGTAGTGTCAGCGTTTGGAGGAGGTAATGTATTGATAAGTCAGGAAGTCAGTGCTAGGGGAGGTGGGCAATGCATTGCTGAGTAGTGTCAGTGAGTGGAGGATATAATGTAGGGATAAGACAGGAAGTCAGTGCTAGGGGAGGTAGGAATGCATTGCTGAGCAGTGTCAGTGAGTGGGGAGGTAATGTAGGGATAAGACAGGAAGTCAGTGCTAGGGGAGGTGGGCAATGCATTGCTGAGCAGTGTCAGTGAGTGAGGAGGTAATGTAGAGATAAGACAGGAAGTTAATGCAAGGGTAGATGGGCAATGCATTGCTGAGCAGTGTCAGTGAGTGGGGGGAGGTAATGTAGGGATAAGACAGGAAGTCAGTGCTAGGGGAGGTGGGAATGCATTGCTGAGCAGTGTCAGTGAGTGGGGAGGTAATGTAGGGATAAGACAGGAAGTTAGTGCAAGGGTAGATAGGCAATGCATTGCTGAGCAGTGTCAGTGAGTGAGGGGGGATAAGACATGAAGTGTCTGCATTGAATGCCTTAATTAGTATAATCTACAAATTAACTAACTAACCAACTCAAAAAGGATTTTCTAAATAAATAAATGGTAATACAACATATAGGTGATTTTGAGAATTCTTTCAAAGTTAATTTAGGTGATAGGGTCCCAGAGGGATAGCTTGCCATAGGGGCACACAACACATTGCTTTTCAATGTGTTACTTACCCTTCTGGCATTCAAAGGGTTAACCCTCTGAGTGCAGTAGAAATATCCATCACATTGTCCTCTGGCATTCAGGGGTTATCACATAGATGGGAATTATTTTTAACATTCTGTTTTTCCCATGTACATTTTCTTTCTTCAATTACAAAAAAATGGAGGATTCGCAATTCAATAGCATTTTCATTCTGACATATCTGCCACCGTAAACTCTCCTAATGGACTTTCATTTGCAAATCATTTTTTAAAATCTGCTCTGCGGTATGTTTTACACAATATTTATGACTCTGTCGTCCCATTACATAAGCAGTTATTTTAGCTTTTAAACAGCAGTTTACAGAGGCCACAAATTTCAGCACTTTAGCTCTGTGATTAGCAAGATTGTAGTTTTCTAGGTCATTACAGAAAGTTACACAGACACAAATACATTTATTTTATTGTATCTCCCTCCCCCACAGCTGATACATCTCCAGCCTGAAACACCTCCAGAAGGCCTCCTATTTCCTGAGTTATATAGAATGTTTATGCGCTAGTTATAAGTAAGAACCACCAGCGTAGACGCCAGACACCTGTCCAGACTTCTCCCTATCCTAAGGTTAACGATGGCTAGTCTCTGCTGGTCTGTATTGATGTTAACATTACAAGGTGGGCATAATGCGTTGGATGCCGGTCTGGAAATCATAGGGCTAACAATGACATTTGAAAACTGAATGTCTAGTCAACTCAAAAATCATTATAATTAAAATAAATGATAATAAATGGGCAGCTTATTGATACAGATAAACACCACCACTAAAGTGTATAAGTGAGAAAATAAAAATCTTTTAAAAAATATATATCCAAGCGCCCTAAAATATACCTACTTAACCCCTTAAAGGGATAGTAATACTTCGTTTTATGCTTATTTTATTTTGTAGGCATTAAAAAAGCATGAAGAAAGATATAAGTCTTATCTCTCAAACGTTTATGGTTTGAGAGATATTCACAAGCAAAGTTTCCCCTCCCGCCCCTTTTACCTAGTGTAAGCCATCTCTTCTCAGATGTGGAATCCAGTCCATAGACCAGACATATAACAGAAGGGGACAATCTTCTTCCTATGAGAACAATGAAAGCCCTGCCCCCCTTGACAGGATTTTCAGGTTTTTCCCTTATCTTAATTGAAGATTGTCCCTCTCTGCAGTCTACCTGGGCACCTCCCTTCTGAGCAGTGTTACATCAGTAAAAGGGGCGGGAGGGGGATACTTTGTCATTGAATTACTCCTGAACTACAACTCTGACAGAATTGAAATAAAACTCTCCAAAGTCCAAATACTATGATGATTAATTAGAGCTGCTTTTATTATGAAACATTACTATCCCTTTAACGATCACCCGATCCGCGGGAGGGCAGCCATTAAGGACCATGGTGCATTCCCGAGGTCACCGAGTGGCGTGCAGCTGAGCGGAGAACCCAGAAACCCATGAGTTGCCAGGACCGTCACTGGTCCTTAAGTACCACACTGGTCCTGGCACGTCAGTAGTCCTTAAAGGGTTAATAAGTGGAAAAATAATATCTAGTCTAAAAAACTATTATAAATGGTGAGGATGTGCAGAAAACAAACGGGACAAATACATCTTATAAATCAGATTTATTTGTCCTGTTTTTTCCCTCACATCCTCTCCATTAATTATAATTATTTAGACTAGACATTTTTCCACTTATTAACCCTTTTAAGGACTAATGAAGTGCCAGGACCAGTGTGGTACTTAAAGGGATAGTAATACTTAAAATGTAAAAAAAAAAATATGTTGTAGGGCTTATCCAAGTTGGGCTTATTCAAAGTTGAATTTTTTAGGTGCAATATCACAGTGTCCTGAAATTGTACAGTGGCGCTGTTGCTACACGATCCTATGGACAGCTCTAGTCCTGGGATCATAAATCTCCACAGGATGGTGTAGCAACAGTGCCACTGTACAATTTCAGGCCACTGTGATATTGCACCTAAAAAATTCAACTTTGAAAATTAATAACTTTTTAATGAAACACCTTTCGGCAGTGGGAGTACTCTTGTTTTACTCAGGGGGATAAACCCTACAACATATTTTTTTTTTACATTTTAAGTATTACTATCCCTTTAAGTTATTATTTTTCACATATTAAGGAGGTATACTTTAGGGCGCTTGGATATATATATTTCTTACATTTGCATGTTAACCATTTGCAATGCATTCCGTACTACTCTGGCACTCAGAGGGTTAAAGTGGATCTATCACCTTAATTCAAGTTTGCATATTTGAAAACTGCATTAAAAACGACGTATATGTCATGTTAACCAAAAGTCCAGAAGATGAATAGTTTTAGAAATATTCACACTTTTATTTCAAGACAAAGTGACAATACACACTTCCTGATACTGCCAGAGCTGTATTAGCATATGAAACTTCATTGAAACCTCTATTAGCATATGAGACATAACTGAAAAGGCTTCGCTGGCATATGCAACATAAGGGATTTATTTAATTAGCATATGAAATCATCACTCATGCCTCACTGTACCGCAGTTAGTATACAATAGCATATTTTTTTAATGCCGTTTTCAAATATGCAAATTTGAATTAATGTGATACAGCCACTTTAAAGAGCTCAGAACTGCTCCGCAATGTTCCCATACCTCCCAACATTTCAAATTGCCAAAGAGGGACACTTGTGTTTTAGGGGGTGTTGCTGGGGGCGTGGCTGTTGGGTGGGACGTTACCAAGAATTTTTAGGCTATTTCATGACCTATTGATACCTCCTTGTGTAACCTAATAAATGACTTATAACGAGACCAAGGTATTTTATTTACACAGACTATTTTATAAACACATACACTGACATTTAAACAAACAATAGTGTGAGTTTTATTGCTGTGGAGCAATGTGATACACTTATATACACACCATGCAATCCGATCTCCTAAAAAGAGGGACATCAGGGTGGGAAAGAGGGACAGAGGGATTTAGGTCCAAAAGAGGGACTGTCCCTCCTAAAGAGGGACACTTGGGAGGTATGTGTTCCTACGTGTCAAAATGTGCTAGTTACAGTGTAATAATATTTTGAAATTGATCCCTCCCCTTTCTTCGTTCCTCTCCTCAGATCTGAAGACTGGTCTCATGATCGGAGAGATCACAACGAGGGACAATCCTTCTTCAGTATAAGGTAAACCAAGGAGGGCAGGGTTTTCCTAATACTGCGTAAAGATTGTTCCTCGTTGTGATCCACTGTCAGGATCTGGGATAATATTGCTTACGTCAGGGAAAGGGACAGGAGGGATCAACTTAAACATATTATTACACTGTAACTAGCTAGTTTTGACGAGTAGGAGCATCACGCAGCAGTAGTATTAGATATGCTCAACGTCATGAGCTACACATTGTATGAAACATTGCTGTCCCTTTAAAACAAGAATGAAGAAAACTATAGATATAAATGTAACAGACTGTAGGCCGTTACTTGGAGGCCTTTTCAGGCCTAAGGTACTGTTGGTAAAAAGAGCCTGAAAATCACGGATATTGGAAAAGTAGGCAGCTCACGGATTGGCTGATATCGCCCAGGTGACAGGTTTAAAGGGTCTCAATAGACTTTACATGGGAAAAGTAGGCAGCCACCTGTCCATCTAGTGTGTAGCTCCGGTTCCTATTGGTTGCGGAACTGAAGCAGCATAATTGTGTTATTCGACAATTTGTCAGACCCAGGTAATTCCATCTCCTATGGAGAACAATGGCCCAGGTCCTGATTGGTCAAATGCACTCTGTCACTCCAATTCCTATTGGCTAGGAATTGGAGCGGCAGAATTGAATTATGTAAAGTTGCTTTTTGACTGTGTACTGTCCCTTTGTTCCTATGTTTACATATCCATTGTTCATTTGTGTATTGTGCCCCGCCATCATTGTTCCCCATTGTCCCCTGTTGTATCCAGCCCATAGTTTATTGTACTAACTGTACAAAAGAGCTGAGTTTCACCAATGAAGTGAGTTAGTCGTTTTGCACTAAGAAGGATCTTGTGTCATTATTTTGGATGGTAGAAAGGGGCCCCTTTGCCCTTCATTTAGGAGTCTTCTGTTCCAGTGTTCCAGCATTTCCAGTGGATTGTCCAGTTTATTTGATACGGTATTTCCCACTTGCTTTCTCCAGCCATGCTCCAGTGGTTCCAGGTCTTTTGGTGAAGTTACCAGGACCAGCTACCCATCTTGTAGCTGACATCAGGAGAGCTATGTTCATACCTGGGAACTCTCCGGATTTGCCCCGGAGACTCCGGTTCTGACAGAGCTTTACCGGGTCTCCGGGGCAGAGGCAGATTCCTCCGGATGTGGAGAGTTTCTATTGAAACTCTGCCACATCTGCTTTTTGTCCCGTTGTGCCTCCGTCCCCAGCCTTCTGTGTGACACATTTAACCCTCTGAGTAACAGAGTGGTACGGAATGCACTCAAAGGGTTAAATCCCCCCCAACGCTCGAGTTAAGCCCCGCCCCTTTTTGACGCGATTAGCGTCATTTTTGCTACCCCCTGGTGAACAGAGGACTACCCTCCGGGTAGCCCTCAACTGAAAGTTCCCAGGTATGGCTATGTTCCAGTGTCCAAGCCTGCTATAGCCATCCATCCTTAGTCACCGGAGCCGCTATCCTTCTGCAGCCGCTTGTAGGAGAGAGGACCCCGGCACGACGGCCCAAGTCAGGACGAGGACTTGAGTTCCCGTTACAAAATGTATTTTGGATAGCCCAACATTCTTTTCTATACAAAGAAATAGAAGGTTCTCAGAGATGACTTAACCCTTTGAGTGCCCTCTGGCACACCTGCTAATTAACCTTGTCCGTACTTGGTGAAAAATTACTAGTTGCCATGACAATATTTGAAACACATATAGTAAATTAAGGTTATTGAAGGATATTCCTAGGTGAGATTGGAGTTTTGCACAGGTATTATGGCTGCCATGATCAACTATTTTAAAAAAGAAAAATGTTGTAGGGTTTATTCCACTGAGTAAAACAAGGGTACTCCCACTGCTGGCAGGTGTTTTATTCAAAAGTTAGTACAGCTCAAACATGAATTTTTGAGTTCCTGTATCTCAGTGACCTGAAATTGTACAGTGGCGCTGTTGCTACACCATCCTATAGACAGCTTTGGTCAGCTGAACATAAATAGGGTGACCACATTTCCATTCTGCCATTCTGGGACATGTGGTCACCCTAGTCCCGCGGGTTAGGCTCCCGCCGGCGCTGACCATCTTTCTGAGGCTGACACAGAGTAAGAGTTCCCAGTGGGAACAGCCTCAGAAAGATGGTCAGCGCCGGCGGGAGCCTCAGCCACAGGTCTCACTTGCAGCACCAGCATACCTGCTCCATCCAAGCTTTCTTGCACGCACCAGTCCAGCCAGCCAATGAAATGTATTTGCTATATGGTCTTCATTGGCTGACTGAGCCAGCCAATGAGGACCATATAGCAAATACATTTCATTGGCTGGCTGGACTGGTGCGTGTTGCTCCATTGTGAGACTCTTTGTTGTCCCGGTGGGGGGTGACCCGGGATGCGGGACACAGACCCCCAATAAGGGAGAGTCCCGGGCATTCCGGTACGTGTGGTCACCCTAAACATAAATCTCCATAGGATGGTGTAGCAACAGCACCACTGTAAAATTTCAGGCCACTGCTATACTGCATCTAAAAAAACTCCAGTTTGAGCTGTAATAATGTTTGAAAAAAACAAGTTCCAGCAGTGAGAGTTTCCTTGTTTTACTCAGGGGGATAAACCTTACAAGATTTTTTTTTTTTTTTACATTTTACGTATTACTATCCCTTTAATGAAATGCAAGCCAGGCAATATAGCCCACGTTCCTGAAACAGATTGCTTTATAGTGTCACTATATTCCAGTAATCTAATTTTCTTAATAGTAATCCTTACCTGGTATTGAATGAACAGCTCGGATAAACCTTCGACAGGTGCAGCAGAGAAGAAAGATGTGGATAGGCGATGGCATTAGTTACTTACCATAAAGATGTGGATGGTAATTTAATTACAGGTGCAATTCCACCTAAATGGAAAAAGGTATATACATCAAACAGTATGACGATAAAATGAGTTACATTAAATTCTCAACATACTTTAAAAATTAACTTAAATAAAAGAAAACAACTTTCATTATAAATTATATATAACATATATCCAGGGACTAATTACCTGTTAGAAAGTGTGTCCTTTAAAGGGACAGTAACTCTTAACCCTTTGCAATACGTTGCTTACCCCTCTGTCACTGAAAGGGTTCATATACAGCAAAAATTATATTGTAGGGTGTATCCTAACGAGTACAAAACGGGTACTCTTACTGCGTAGAGGTGTTTTATTCAAAAGTTGTTGCAGCTTAAACTTGCTGGGAGATACAACGCATTGCAGTGCGTTGGCCACCCCTCTGGTTAAATTAAATGTGAGTAACAGCTCCACCTGCTGTCCAGAAGACATTTTTTCCTATTGCTTTCGATGGTAGAGTTGACTTTAAAGGCATAGTAATGTTTCACAATAAAAGCAGCACTGATTAATCTTCATAGTATTTGGGCCATGGAGAGTGTTATTTCAATACTGTCAGAGTTGTAGTTCAAGAGTAATTGAATGATAAAGTATCCCCCTCCCATCCCTTTTACTGATGTAACACTGCTCACCTCAGAGCAGCAAGACTGTCCGGATGGATCACAGAGAGGGAAAATCTTCAGTAAGCATAAGGAAAAATCTGAAAAATCTGTCAAGGGGGGAAGGGTTTTCCTTGTTCTCACAGTAAGAAGATTGTCCCTTGCTACGTTTTGTCCAGTCAAGAGACCAGATTCCACATCTGAGGGGAGGTGGCTTACACTAGGTAAAATGGGCGGGAGGGGGATACTTTATCATTCAATTACTCTTGAACTACAACTCTGACAGTATTGAAATAACACTCTCCATGGCCCAAATACTATGAAGATTAACTGAAGCTGCTTTTATTATGAAACATTACTATTTCTTTAAAGCAGTGGTTCTCAAGCTTTTTTGCTCCAGGCACCCCTAACATGCAGTCTGACATTTTCGGGGCAGCCCTATAATTTTATGTCATTTGTTAAGGGTGAAATGAAGGTTACAAATACAAAAATAGCTTGTTTGTTTAAAGAGGACCACGTCTCACAAGACCATTTTAATTTATTTTACAGAAAAAATTAAAAACTGCATCTATATGTATATATAGCCATTTCTCTGTAAACAAAATAATATTTGAGAAATTAGCTTGTTTTGTTGGCACAGAATGCTAAGTACGGTAGTTGTGTTCTAGACAAAATAAAATGCTCACTTGTCATTAGCATACCTGGGAACTTCATCCTCTTGAGCTTCTTGAGGGATCATATGCGGAGACCAGGGGGGATGTAAGTGACACAGTTTGGGTCATAAAGGGGCAGAGGCTTCATTGGGTGGGCTGGGCTTATCATTATTGTGCAGTGGAGTGGGCGGGAAGTGGCAGGAAGTGGGAGGAGCAGGATGGGAAGGAGGAGAAGTGGGTAGGAAGTGGGAGGAGCATGATGGGAAGGAGGAGAAGTGGGCAGGAAGTGGGAGGAACAGGGTGAAAGGAGGAGAAGTGGGCAGGGTTTCAAGGAAAACTCACCACCGCTGGAGAATCAGTTGCTGTTCTGGAGACCGAGTAATTAACAAAAGTCTCTAGGGCAGGTTTGGATAGTTCCCAGGCATGGCCATTAGAAATGCCTAGAGTGAGTGGGCTCTGCCAAAAGTAATTCATACCACAATGCGTGGGAATATTGGATCAACATAAAATGCCACGTTGTGCCACAAAAAATGAAGAGTAATTGCTCAAAATCTATTTATATTAAAATGTGGTAGCACAATTATAAAACTAGCTAAACCTATCTTGGGGTGACAGGTCTATATTAAAGTGGAACTAATCCTATATAATAATTTGCTAAGGATTTTTGTCAGAAGCCGTCATGTGCAGTAGAGAAGGCTGCGCGCGCTGCATTCATGCGCAGTAGAGACTGCCCACGTGGGTGCTTCAAATTCAGACCGGAGTCCTCTCTGCGCACCTTCCTGGGACCACTTGGTCCCAGGAAGGTGCGCAGAGAGGACTACGGTCTGAATTCGGAGCGCCCCGCTCCGTATCAGCCGCAGTGCGTTGGGCCAGTCAGTACTGCGCATGAATGCAGTGCAGCCACTGACAAGAAAGGTTCCGGCCGGTTGCTGGGTGGCACTGTGGCCCATGTAAACGGGCTTTTCAACTAGCACTTTATAATAGCTTGGGCGCTTTTGTAAGGGCATTATTTAAAAACTATAGTGTGTTAGATATGTAGCTATATTTATTTGTCAGTGTTTGCAAATTAACTAGTACTTCCTGGTAGGAAGTGGCAGTTGGGAGAGAGAGTGTGGGATACGTGTATCTGACACATCCACAGGTGCCAGTCAGCACTGCCTAATTTGCATATACTGACAAATAAATGTAGCTAAATATATTGTAAACGACAGTTTTAATTAAAGAATGACTAACACAATCACGCAAGTCATCAGAAAGTGTTATCTCTGCATTAACCCTTTGAGTGCACTGAACACCCCTCTAGCACTCGAAGAGTTAAGCAAACTTGTATCTCAAAAAAGATAGCACAGTAATGTGTGTAAACCAGGGTTGAGCAACATGATACCCTCCATCTGTTACTGAAAAAGTCCCATCATCCTTTTCCAGCCGTTGCCGATCCCTTGTATAGATTGTAATAGATTATATAATAGCCTTTATGTACAGAATAGAGTAAGGTACTAACGTCAATAAATAAACTGACTTCAGTTATGTCACTCATTACATGCTACTCAAGCAAAAGTATCAATAAATGATTTAATAGGAACATGGATTTTTATACATCCATTAGAAAAGCAAGTTTAGTATTACATTTGAGGCTTCTGGAACCAGATATTTTAGAAGATGCTGACAGGAAGTAATGCTCCCGGATATTAAAAGTAAATGGCGCCATCTTCATTACTAGATGTTAGTTTCCCTTTAAATTGCTTGTTGCCAAGCAACAGCACAGATGCTAGTATAAAAGATTAATCATTGACAACGAGGAAGGAAAATACAACAGGCAATCTATCTGAAGATGGATCTATAGCATAGTGAGGAGAAAAAACATATGTGTGAACAGATGGGAATCATTTTTAATATCCTGCACTGTGCATTATAAAAAAACACTGCATGATCTGTTACACTATCCACATACAATAAACATATGTGAACATACACATATATATATGTACCAACTCAATGTTTATGTATACTTTCATTTTTACTAAAATATAAAATTATTTTTGATATTTAAGGTCTGATTATTAAAAGTTAAAGGAATCTAATCAACTAAAAACAACTTGAAAGAGCTTTCAAAATCACCAGTATGTTTTTATTGGCCATTTTCTATTTAGAAAACTAGTTTTTGAGTTATTTAGATGTTTTGATTGTGCTAATTAAGGGGTGTCTAGCAGGCACTTCCTGTCTTTATCCCTACATTACCTCCCCCATTCACTGACACTGCTCAGAAATGCATTGCCCACCTTCCCTAGTACTGACTTCCTGTCTTATCCCTACATTACTTCCCCCATTCACTGACACTGCTCAGCAATGCATTGCCCACCTCCCCTAGCACTGACTTCCTGCTTTATCCCTGCATTACCTTCCCCATTCACTAACACTGCTCACAATGCATTGCCCACCTCCTCTAGCACTGACTTCTGTCTTATCCCTACATTACCTCCCCACTCGCTGACACTGCTCAGCAATGCGTTGCCCACCTTCCCTAGTACTGACTTCCTGTCTTATCCCTACATTACTTCCCCCATTCACTGACACTGCTCGGCAATGCATTGACCACCTCCCCTAGCACTGACTTCCTGCTTTATCCCTGCATTACCTCCCCCACTCACTAACACTGCTCACAATGCATTGCCCACCTCCTCTAGCACTGACTTTTGTCTTATCCCTACATTACCTCCCCACTCGCTGACACTGCTCATCAATACATTGCCCACATCTCCTAGCTCGGATTTCCTGTCTTATCCCTATATTACCTCTCCCAATCACTGACACTGCTCAGCAATTCATTGCCCACCTCCCCTAGTACTGACTTCCTGTCTTATCCCTACATTACCTACCCACTCACTGACACTGCTCAGCAATGCTTCAGGCCCAGATTTACATCTCAAGCACCCCCTAGCCCTGTCTTGGCCCCACCCCTAGCAACACAACTTCATTTAACCACACCCTCTTATGTGGCCAATTTTAGATTTAATCTTCACAGTAATGTGGTAATTTTCCAGAGGTGGCTGAAAATGTTATGGATACAGATGGGGTATTTACAGCACACATACAGAAACCATTAGTGACCTATACTAGATATGTCACCTCTGAAAATGTACCCATTCTTTTTTTATCTCAAAACAAGGGAATCAAACATTTATATAAAATCCAATTGTCTCACCAAGTTGGTTAGACCTACCCGGCTTCTTCTTGGATATCCTGACCGTTAGTTCCGTTATGGAACTAAGGACAATGCACATGCATTGATTTAAAGGGATAGTAATGGTTGCTTTTAACAAAGTTTAATAGTGTAGACATATTAAATAATAAATGAATTGATGTAAGTCTGGTCGCTGAAATGTGTATAGTTTGAGAAATATAGGCTTCTAAAGTTCCGCCCCTCCCACCCCTTTCACAGTTGTCAGCGCTCTAGCTGATAGATTGAGATTCTGGTCATTTGACCGGACGGCGGCTCTTCGAGCGATCTAAAAACAAATACTTAATTGGAACGGTCTACAAAGTGTGCTTGCAAACTAAGCACATTTTGTAGATATTTCCAATTAAGTATTTCTTTCTAGATAGTGCTATTTCTGCTCTGCTGAAGAGCCGTGGTCAGGTCGATAGAGTGCTGACGTCTGTGAAAGTGGTGGGAGGGGGAAACTTTAGAAGTATATACCTCTCAAGCTATACATATTTGAGAGACTGGACTTACATCAATTCATTTATTTTTTTATATCTACAATATTAAACGTGGTTAAAAGCAGCCATTGCTATGCCCTTAAAGGGATAGTAATACTTCGTTGTATCTTTATTTTATTTTGTAGGCATTAAAAAAACATGAAGAACGATATAAGTCTTATCTCTCAAACCTTTATGGTTTGAGAGATATTCACAAGCAAAGTTTCCCCTTCCGCCCCTTTTACCTAGTATAAGCCATCTCTTCTCAGATGTGGAATCCAGTCCATAGACCATACAGATAACAGAAGGGGACAATCTTCTTCCTATGAGAACAATGAAAGCCCTGCCCCCCTTGACAAGTTTTTCAGGTGTTTCCCTTATCTTAATTGAAGATTGTCCCTCTCTGCAATCTACCTGGACACCTCCCTTCTGATCTGGCTGAGCAGTGTTACATCAGTAAAAGGGACGGGAGGGGGATACTTTGTCATTGAATTACTCTTGAACTACAACTCTGACAGAATTGAAATAACACTCTCCAAAGTCCAAATACTATGATGATTAATCAGAGCTGCTTTTATTATGAAACACTACTATCCCTTTAAGGAGAATTTTTACTTGTCTCCCGTGGAGCTGTTGATGTGCTGCAGAATTGTTTTAGTTCTTTTGAGATCAACATCAACATTATAAATTATCCCTGTTCACAATATTGGGTTTACTCATGCCTGTTACTTTTAATAATAAACAAATATACCATTTGACTAAATGTGAATAAATGTGATTTCCACAGACTTGAGAATGCTGACATCTTTCTTTCCTTCATTGCTTTTTTTCAAGATAATTTTAGGAAAATAATGCAGTATGTGAACTTTTAGGTTGAAAAAAAAAACATACATTTATCTGTCATTATATAAAGCTGAAAATATATTAATCCAAAAGCATTAGCAGTGAAGGGTAAAAGAGATATATTTTTTGTGTAGAGAACACCCACACAGAAATATGACTCACTTCTTGTGAAAACGATAGGATGGTTTTTATTGTAATTTTTTTGATGTAATTAAATCTGATTTCTTCTTGATCTTGGTGAAGGTGTGAAGTGATAGCTCAAGAAAAGTAAAAATAAAAACAGATTTTAGTAAACTAAAATGTTAGGTTAATATATCAAGAATTTAAATGTTGCGTGACACCCTCCCACCAAAAATTAGCACAATTCATACTTGATTAACCCCTTACCGACCCTTGACGGTCATAGTACATCAAGGGTCGATTTGACTTAACGACCGATGACGTAGTATGACCGTCATTGAGTTCCGGGCTCCCCCCGCGGCTGCACGCCGTTCGGGGAGTCCGGAACGCAATGGAGCAATGAAAAAAAATTGCTCCGTGGTCGTTGAGTCACGTCCGCGTCTGGATTCCCCAGTCGTTAAGGGGTTAAAATAAATTTAGTTGGAATATAAGACTGCCAGTTCCAGTTCCTGCTATTGCTTCTCCCAGAATCCTTTGGGATTTGATAGGTTGCCTCTCCCAGCTGAGGCCATGACACTATCATCCTAATCCCCAGCGTCATTTTGAAGGCGAAGAAATATGTCTTAATAATGACCTTCCACATATCTTATTTTTGGCTTTTGTTCAAAAGAAATCTGAAGAAATTGTGGGACAAACCAACTACACCATAAGCATACATACTTGAGCCCCTAGATCAGTGGTTCTCAACCTTCTGCCCCTAACATGCAATCTGGAACTTTCGGGGCACCCCTAACGTGCTTAATGTAATTTATCAAGTGCATAATAATGATAGGTACAATTCATAAATAAACAGATATTAGCAGGTCTCACAATCATAGCAATAAAAATAAAGAATTGCACTCACTGCACACGGTAATCTTATGCAGCTCACACACTCTGCCTGCTTCAATTTAGAAAAAGTGCCAGCAACTGTCATGTCGGCCTCCGTGGACATGACAGCCAGGACTGATTGATGATGTTTTCTCTTGAACTAAGGTGAAATGGCAGAAGTAATTCGGGCCATTAGGATTTTCTGGCCGTAGTAAGGTAAGTGGAGTTTATTATTGGAAGATGTTAGGTCTCCTTTAAACTGTAGGACATTTCCTGTTGAGTAAAACATGGGTACTCCTTCTCCCCACACCTTCTTTATTGAAAAGAGATATACATACCTGGGACCTCTCTGGACCTGCCCCAGATAATTACCGGGTCTCTGGGGAAGAGACTGATTCTCTGGGGGTAGTAACCGGTTACCGGGTCTTTATTCCTTTTTAATCAATATTTTTATTATTTTATAATAGATTTGTTAGACTTTTTTAACAACTGGAGTAGTTTGCAGTTTATCTACATCTTGGAATCGGATTGCCGGAGTCACCCAAACGGAAATGAGTTTTACTTCCTGCAAGCGCAACTGTCAGCTTGTCCTTATTGCTGACCATCACACTGGTGAGTACTCATCTGTACGTTTATATTTTTATTGATCACATTATTGAATTAACACTAATGGGCGCCTTCTATTTGGGACACTTGGGAGGTATAGACCCATAATATCTCCTAAAGAGGGACACTTGGGAGGTATAGACCTCTAATATCTCCTAAAGAGGGACAAATTGGGAGGTATGTACCCCTAGTATCTCCTAAAATGGGACACTTGGGAGGTATGGACCCCTAATATCTCCTAACGAGGGACACTTGGGTAGTATGGACCCCTAATATCTCCTAAAGAGTGACACTTGGGAGGTATGGACCCCTAATATCTCCTAAAGAGGGACACTTGGGAGGTATGGACCCATAATATCTGCTAAAGAGGGACACTTTGGAGGTATGGACCCCTAATATCTCCTAAAGGGGGACACTTGGGAGGTATGGACCCCTAATATTTCCTAAAGACGGACACTTGGGCAGTATAGACACTTAATATCACCAAAAGGGGAACACTTGGGAGGTATTTGTTAGGCTAAGCAAAGGTATATCACTTCTAATCAACAATTTGGGAAACTTTAAGGGTTAATATTTCAAACATCTCAGCTCATGTGGAAAGGTCCCTGGTATGCAAATACTGAGTTAGTTCAAATGCTAGCTCACCCTTTTGTTTAAATGTCAGAAATGCTCAAATACTAGTTATACGCAAATATTCAAAATCTCCAGTGTTCGAAATATGTAAATGTTCACCCTCAATGCTTTGGTAAACCTTGTTAAAGGAACACTAACACCTACTAATTCCAAATGTTCAACTTGCCTTTATTTGAATAGAAATCCAAATGTCCCCTATGAATCAGTACTTTGTGGAGTTTTTCTCCAAAAGTAATCTTTAATTACTACTGTATTTCATGCCCATGCTGGCAGACTTGATTTTCTTTTGCAGGTCTCCTAGAAGTCAAAGTCCTTCAACCGTATGCTTCCTGAGTCCAGCTGGCAGGGGGAAGAGATGTACTAAGGTGTGATATACTGCAGATAATGTCTCCCGTACGATAAACTCTCCAGTTTTTATGTTATATGGGAGAACTTTAGTTATAGACTACAGGAGGAGATGCACTAAGGTGTGACAAAGTGGAGATAAAGTCTACAGTGAGATAAACTTTCAGGTTCCTATGTTATTTTAGGGGATAGCTTTAGTTATAGACTACAGGGGGAGATGCACTAAAGTGTGACAAAGTGGAGATAAAGTCTACAGTGAGATAAACTCTCAGGTTCCCATGTTATTTTATGGGATAGCTTTAGTTATAGACTACAGGGGGAGATGTACTAAGGTGTGACAAAGTGGAGATAAAGTCTACAGTGAGATAAACTCTCAGGTTCCCATGTTATTTTATGGGATAGCTTTAGTTATAGACTACAGGGGAGATGTACTAAGGCGTGATAAAGAGACCACTTCTCCGGTGTGATAAACTCTCCATTTCCTACGTTATTCCAATGGAAAGCTTTAGTTATACAATGCAGGGATGTACTAAGGTTTCTAAACATGAGCTAACTGCTGCAGTGTGATAAACTCTCCAGTTACTATGTTATTTTATGAGATTTTACACCATAAGATCAATGGTACCTTCACCTGTAAATCATCCAATGTAATATACCTTATCATGTGTGCAAAATGCCCAACAGCTCTGTATGTGGGAGAAACTGGACAAGCACTAAATAAGAGGTTTAATTCCCACAGATCCAGTGTCAACAACAAAAAGACAGGGGCACCAGTGGCAGAACATTTTTGTCAAAATGGGCACAGTGTCAGGGCCATTAAGTTAACTGTATTGATGGGACTGTTCCGCACTCAGAGGGACAGAAAGGTATGGGAGGTAAAATTAATGTTAAAATTTAATGCAATTTGTAGTGGTTTAAACAGAGACAAAGAATTTTTATCACAATTTCAATTTAGTTAATTGACCTTTCCAACAGACCCAAGAGCATCGTAAATACCTCTAAAGCCTCAGAGGAAGAGTACAATTTACCACTGACTGATCAAAGTATCTGGATTGAGTTCTCTTATCTGATTTCCGTGCTAAACAATGTGATGTGTACTTGTATTTAAGAGAGATGGTTTCATATTTATCTGTATAACATGCCTGAGGAAGAGACATAAGGTCTTGAAAGCTTGCATTTAAATCTGCTTAGTTAGCCAATAAAAGGTATCAAAAACTATATTTGCCTCCTGTATGTTATTTTATGGGAGAGCTTTAGTTATAGACTACAGGGGAGATGTACTAAGGTGTGATAAAGAGATCACTTCTCCAGTGTGATAAACTCTCCATTTCCTATGTTATTATATGGAGCCAATGCACTAAGATCTATCAGATCAGAGGGATGTTAGTACATATTTTCCATAGTTATAACATAAGAACCGGATAGTTTGTCACCCAGGAGGAGTAGCAACCCTTTTATCATACCTTTATCACGCATTTGGTGGCATAACCCCCTTGAAACCATGCAAATATCATCATGTCTTCCTCCACAAACAGGGTATGCAGTGCCAGATAAAGCTTAATTTTAGAGAACCAAGCAACACAGAATTCCTTCATGGTGGCCATAAGGATTTTCTGTCCAGAAGCAGCTTTATTTCATTCTCTCCACCATAACTACAGTCTGGCTTTCAGGAAAGAAAATGGCAATCATATATTCCAAATGACGCATTTCGCATCATAAAGTGGGCAGAGCTTAATTGGGGTGGGTGCGATAGGGAGGAGGGGCTTGCCCTTACAATGGGCAGAGACAGGGAAGAACAGGCCAGAGAGTGACCGGAACTGGCAGCGAAGAGCGGCTGAGTTAAAAGGGAACTCACCGGGCCCTGAGAATCAGCCTTCGCTCTTGGAGAACTGGTAATTAACCTTTTGTGTGCCAGAGGGGTACACAACGCATTGCAAAGCAATGCGTTGCGTACCCCTCTGGCACTCAAAGGGTTAAATATCCAAGTCAGATTCAGAGGGTTTCCTGGTATACCTTTAACCTTTTGAGTGCTGCAGAGGTTTCCAACTCATGCCTCTCTAGAATTCAAGGGGTTAAATCAGCCTTCCTGCGCTGCGCTGTAACATTTGTTCAGAAACTCTACTCAAGATATTTCCTATTGGCTCAAGCTGAAATCACTATTTGGCAAAGGAGTTCGGATTTTCAGCAGCCTCCTAATGGAAAATGCTATTTATCTTCCCAATAAATGCCACAGCTGTACTAAACGGACAAATTCTAAGAGTTTGAGCAAGCTAAAAATAATTCTGTTTGGTGCAGGCTGCGGTCACGTTGACAGGTCCTTAGGGAACAGAGAACCATGCTTGGCGTTTTAAGGGGCAGGATGTGCCAGTTCCAGGGCTGGATATAGGCAGACTAGGCAATGGCCTAGACTTCTGAATTTTGAAGGGCAGTGCCTTAGCTGTGCTTGCCACACCCACAATGTTAATTGTGGGTGTGGCCAGAGCAATATAATGTCCCTGTACCAGTTTGGATACAAGAGAGATTTCCAGTTTATTGTAAAGCAATGCATTGTAGATCTCTCTCTAACGACCAAGATGTTAACCTTTTGAGTGCCAGAGGGGTTACATCAGTAAAAGGGACGGGAGGGGGATATTTTATCATTCAATTACTCTTGAACTAAAACTCTGACAGTATTGAAATAACACTCTCCATGGCCCAAATACTATGAAGATTAATTGGAGCTGCTTTTATTATGAAACAATACTACACCTTTAAAGGGATAGTAATACTTAAATATTACTAATCCCTATAGTAAAGTCCTTTGAAAAATACATGTATTGCCACCAGTTTCATCTCTCAAACCTTTATGGTGATCGCTCCTAAAGTTGCCCTCTCCCTCCCCCTTCCCCGTAGTCAGCGTTCTAGCTGACTGCAGGGAAGCAAGTCATACGACTTTCAGGCGGCTCTCCAGCACAGCCGCGATCACGTTAATAAAAAAGAAAACTTTCACTGAAATGGTCTTCTACATGTGCTTGGTTTGCAAGCACACGCAGAAGACCGTTTTAATGAAAGATTTTTTTAATTAACATGATTGCGGCTCTGCTGCAGAGCCGCCTTATGATTTATGACCGGATTTCTCTTCAGTCAGCTACAACTCTGACTTCGGGGAAGGGTGAGGCAGAGGGCAACTTTAGGAGCGATCACCATAAAGGTTTGAGAGATGAAACTGGTGGCAATACATGTTTTTTAAAAGGACTTTACTATAGGGATTAGTAATACTGAAGTTTTACTATCCCTTTAAGTTGGCCCAAGCTGCCGGTCTTTTGGAGAAAGCTTCTGGTTGTTTTGAGAACTTAGCACTTACCCTGAGCACAGGTCCTTGTTTAGAGAAACAAAGAGCCAACAGAAATTCTGGAAATTAAGAGTGTTTGAACAATATTTAGATCATATATTTAACTCTCAGGGTTAACCACACCGGCATTAGATATCGCATACAGGGAGTTTAAAAATACACTTGTCCCTGCTCAAGCACCGATGAATCATTTTGGGGTCTCAATGGAAATCCTCAGATAGATTTTTGTCTTTGAATCAACAAATACGGAAGAATAAGGAGAACTGCAATATTAGTTTATGTAATAAAAATACTTCATATAAAAATAACATCTCTCGTATGCAATAAAAACACTACTATAGTTCATTCATATAATGCAATGTGTTTTGTGACGATACAACCTGCCACTTTATCAAGTTGATATGAACAAACAAACAAAAGCTTCATTTAAAGGGATAGTAAAGTTCCAAAATATAACTTTGAATCTATTGAAATGTAATAACGACATAACCTACCACTTTATCAAGCTTAAAGGGATAGTAATTTGTCACACTAAAAGCAGCTCCAATTTGAGCCATAGAGAGGGTTATTTCAATACTGTCAGAGTTGTAGTACAAGAGTAATTGAATGATAAAGTATCCCCCTCCCGTCCCTTTTACCTAGTGTAAGCTGCCTCCCCTAAGATGTGGAATCTGGTCTTAAGACCAGACAGATTCACAGCAGGGGACAATCTTCTTACTGTGAGAACAATGAAAGCCCTGCCCCCAAGACAGGTTTTTCTGGTTTTACCCTTATGTTAATTGAATATTGTCCCTCTCTACAATGCATCTTTACACCACCTTTCTGTTCTTAAGTGATCAGTGTTACATCAGTAAAAGGGGCGGGAGAATGATACTTTATCATTCAATTACTCTTGAATTACAACTCTCTCAGTAATGAAATAACACTCTCCATGGCCCAAATACTACGAAGATTAATTGGAGCTGCTTTTATTTTGAAACATTACTATCCCTTTAAGCTTGATAAAGTGGCAGGTTATGTCGTTATTACATTTCAGCGGATTTATCAGCTTCAAAGTTTTGCTAACTTGAATATTAGCACTAATAAAATGTAAACAAAATGTTGTCTATGAACCTCAGCTGTTAGTAGGTTATTTTCAAAAACCACATTTTCCTCGGAGTCAAAAGATTTAAAACACATCAAAAACACAACCCTAGTCATCTTGAATTAGATTTCATGATAAGGGTGTGGGTGTTCACTGCAAGAAAGTACACTGATATCCGCTAATTCTATGTGTTAAGCAAATATCAAACCAAACCCTAACATTATGTACATTTGGGTAACTTTACTGCAGCATTAATAATGTTGAACATCTTGCTACCAATGACGCTGTTCACATGGGCTTTTTTGGGCTCGCAGATTGTATGGGAACATACCATTCTGCAGATTAGAAGCTGAGATGCTTGAATGCATTGGTCATTTCCATGTTTCAGCACACTGATCTGCATGGCCGTCTCTGGGCCATTGCACAGATTGTTCATATGAGCAGTTCTGAAGGATACAACGCCACTAGCATTCTTCAGTAACTGGTCAACGTACATGAGCCTTAGCCAATAATATGTGCCCGACTTTTATGTGGGCCGGCCTTGTGACACAAGTCTACCATGCCCTCATGTGAAAGAATCAACGGGGTAATGCAGAACATCAGTGTTAAGTAGGCATGATCTGCTTGGGAGTGCAGCGAAGATGTCCATGTGGTATATAATCTAAATATTGCAAATAATGTAGACAATGAGAATTAAAGGGCAAGTATACCCTTTGAATAAATGACTCAGTTTGTTTACCACTTTGACTTACTGTACCTAGGTTGTTGTCCTTTATAAAGCACAAAATAGAAAAACGTCAGCAGCTCTTAAAATCAAATATTCGTGTAGAACCAGCAGATGTTGAAGAGGGACTGCCACCCCTTTTACACTTTGCCCCAAATAATTACCCATCGGGTGACTAGCTGCTCAATAGTGCTAGTCATCAGAATTATTACCGCGTTACTGAGAATTATACACTGCTCCTGGACTGACAGCCAGGAAACAGCGCATACATCTTTCCATAGTACTTCTGAGTGCCTGCGCTGTCAGTCCCAGCCTGCTCTAGGAGGCGTTGCTAGGAGCCGTTCTGTACCAAAAGGGACTGACAGCGCAGGTGCACAGACGTCACTATGGAAAGATGTCTGCGCTGTTTCCTGGCTGTCAGTCCGGGAGCAGTGTAGAATTCTCAATAATGCTCAGGTTGCTGAAGACAGTTTAATGTCAAAAGTCATACACCATGGCAAGACTGAGCACAGCAACAAGTCACAAGGTAGATATACTGCATCAGGAAGGTCTCTCCAAGACAGAAACTATAAGGCAGACAGGGGTTTCCAGATGTGCTGTACAAGCTCTTTTGAAGAAGCACAAAGAAACAGGCAATGTTAAGGACCGTAGATGCAGTGGACGGCCAAGGAATCTTAGTGCAGCAGATGAAAAACACATTATGCTTACTTCCCTTTGCAGTCAGAATATTTCCAACAGTGTCATCACCTTAGAATTGGCAAAAAAACAGTGGGACCCTGGTACCCCCATCTACTATCCAGCGAAGTCTGGTCAAAAGTGGTCTTCATGGAACACTTGCTGCCAAAAAGCCATACCTCCAATATGGAAACAAGTCCAAACACAGGAACTAGGATGCAGAAAAATTTCAGCAGGTGCTCTGGACTGATGAGTCAAAATTTTAAATATTTGTCTGTAGCAGAAGGCAGTTCGTTCGCCGAAGGCTGGAAAGCGGTAGAAGAATGAGTGTCTGCAGGCAACAGTGAAGCATGGAGGAAGTTCCTTGCAAGTTTGGGAGTGCATTTCTACAAATGGAGTTGGGGATTTGGTTGGAATTAATGGTCTCTTCAATGCTGAGAAATACAGGAAGATACTTACCCATCATACAATACCATCAGGGAGGCATCTGATTGGCCCCAAATTTATTCTGCAACATGACAATGACCCTAAACATACAGCCAAAGTCATTAAAGGGATAGTAATATTTCATAATAAAAGCAGCTCTAATTAATCAGCATAGTATTTGGACTTTGGAGAGTGTTATTTCAATACTGTCATAGTTATAGTTCAAGAGTAATTCAATGACAAAGTGTCCCCATCCCGCCCCTTTTACTGATATAACACTGCTCAGCCAGAGCAGAAGGGAGGTGCCCAGGTAGATTGCAGAGAGGGACAATCTTCAATTAAGATAAGGGAAAAAGCTGAAAAGCTTGTCAAGGGGGGCAGGGCTTTCATTGTTCTCATAGGAAGAAGATTGTCCCTTGCTGTTATCTGTCTGGTCCGTGGACTGCATTCCACGTTTGAGAAGAGATGGCTTATACTAGGTAAAAGGGGCGGAAGGGGGAACCTTTGCTTGTGAAAAAAAGGTTTGAGAGATAAGACTTATATCTTTCTTCACGTTTTTTTAATGCCTACAAAATAAAATAAAGATAAAACCAAGTATTAGTGTCCCTTTAAGAACTATCTTCAGTGTAAAGAAGAACAAGGAGTCCTGGAAGTGATGGTATGGCCCCCACAGAGCCCTGATCTCAACATCATCTAGTCTGTGTGGGATTACATGAAAAGAGAGAAGAATTGAGGCACCTAAATCCACAGAACAACTGTGGTTGGTTCTCCAAGACGTTTGGAACAACCTACCTGCCAAGTTCCTTAACAAACGGTGTGCAAATGTACCTAGAAGAACTGATGCTGTTTTGAAGGCAAAGGGCCGTCACACCAAATATTGATTTGATTTAGACTTTTCTTCTGTTCACTCACTATGCATTTAGGTACTTGATAAATATAAACTAATAACATGTCTATTTTGAAAGCATTCTTACTTTACAGCATTTTTTTCACACCTGCCTAAAACTTTTGTACATTACTGTATCTATATCTTGGGTAACTTTAAAGGGGAACTTTCACCTCCTGTATAGTCCTTCTTATCTGAATCTTGCTTTCCAATAAATGCTAAATCTATTCTTTTTTGTTGTTTTTTAACACTCTATAGGCTTTAAAATCAAACCATGAGACTTCACTTTAGGACAGGCTGCTGTACAGCTCTGTACGGCTCTGTACCACAGTGTGTCAATCTTTGCCTCTTCCCTTCCCCAGTTGTTTCCCGTTCCCACCTCCTCCTCTGATGGAGGAAACCATCATGTGACCTGCAGCACTCTCATTGGCAAGAGAGCTCCAGGTCACATGCTGGATTCCGCCATCAGAGGAGGAGGCGGGAACAGGGAACAACTGGGGAAGGGAAGAGGCGAAGATTGACAGGCTGCGGTACAGAGCTGTACCGTAGCCTGTTCTGAACTGACGTCACACGGTTAGATTTTAAAGCGTATTTCTCTGTCAACAGAGGATTTAAAAAACAAGGAAAACTGATTTATCATTTATTGGCAAGCAAGATTCAAATAAGAAGGACTTTAAAGTGATAGTAATACTTTGTTAAAAGTAACTTTAATTATGTAGATATTTTTTAAAAAAAAAACAGATAATTGCACCCGGTCCTATCTCTCAAACCTCTATAATTTGAGAGATATAAGCTTTCAAAGTTCCCCCTTCCCTCCCCTTGCACTGACATCAGTTTTCTGTCTTAGAGAAGGAGATCCTGGTCCACAGACCGTCCTGCGGCTCTTCAGCAGAGCCGAAATCGTGCTATGTAGATAGAAATATTTAATTTGAATGGTCTACAACATGTGCTTGCACACCAGGCAGACGTTGTAGACCGTTCAAATGAAATATTTCTTTCTAACTAGTGAGATTTCGGCTCTGTTGACGAGCCACAGGATGGTCTGTGGACCGGGATCTCCTTCTGTAAGACATAAAACTGACGTCAGTGCACGAGGAGGTAAGGGGGAACTCTGAAAACTTATATCTCTCAAATTATAGAGGTTTGAGAGATAGAACTGGGTGCAATTAATTTGTTTGTTTTTTTTTAAACAGCTTAGTGACCGGCCGCGAGCGCACGCGGCCGGCACTTAACGCCTGACAAACTTTTTTTTTCATTCCTTAAAAAATGATTTCCGGGACGTACATGTACTTCCTCTGTCCACCGGGAACATCCACTCGGGACTTACATGTA
The DNA here is from genome assembly GCA_037306005.1 of Rhinophrynus dorsalis. Taxonomy (NCBI): domain Eukaryota; kingdom Metazoa; phylum Chordata; class Amphibia; order Anura; family Rhinophrynidae; genus Rhinophrynus; species Rhinophrynus dorsalis. The sequence continues at coordinate 29,028,654 of CM074727.1, read as the reverse complement.
CGTCCTCAGGCGGTAAGGGGTCAATATCTACACAATTAAAGTTACTTTTAACATAGTATTACTATCACTTTAAAGAAGATGATTGTTCCCCTTTAAGGGTTCATACTTACAAGATCTCACGGTTAGCTCATTTTGAAAGCTCCCAGCTATGGTTCAAATTCAATAAAACTTGAAATAAATATAAATCACTGTTATATGGATAACAATTGCCTGTTAAAAAAAGTTTAGAACCACTTATTCCAAAATCATAGTTCCCCTTTAAAGGAATGACTGCTTTTACCTGTTTGTACCCTGGTTGATGTTATTTACATCCCCCTCCCACATTCTCCACAATGATCATTTCTACCTGTTTGTTCCAGAAACTTATTTTCACAGATTCAGATTCCAATTCTAAAATTAGAGTTTATGTTTATGGAGTGAAAAACTGAATTTTACACCTACACAATGGATTTGCAGTTAAGAGACAATAAGAAATCAGGCCACAGACCTATTCACTCTGTTCCCACATTGAACGTTTAACTCCTTAAACCTTGGTGGGGCAGAGGGGTACGCAACATATTACAAAAGTTTATATACATATATATATATATATATATATATATATAGAGAGAGAGAGAGAGAGAGAGAGATAGATATAGATATCAGGGCTCAAAATTTCCACTCGCCACTAGCCAATGGCAAGTGAAAATGTAGCCCTGGTGAATAGAAATTCAGCCCTGGTGGGTATGTTTTGGATTGCAGTGGCGAGTAACTTTTCAGGTCTGGCTAGTAGCAAAGGACTTTAAGGGATAGTAATACTTCATTTTATCTTTATTTTATTTTGTAGGCATTAAAAAAAACATGAAGAACGATATAAGTCTTATCTCTTAAACCTTTGAGAGATATTCACAAGCAAAGTTTCCCCTCCCTCCCCTTTTACCTAGTGTAAGCCATCTCTTCTCAGATGTGGAATGCAGTCCATAGACCAGACAGATAACAGAAGGGGACAATCTTCTTCCTATGAGAACAATGAAAGCCATGCCCCCCTTGACAAGTTTTTCAGCTTTTTCCCTTATCTTAATTGAAGATTGTCCCTCTCTGCAGTCTACCTGGGCACCTCCCTTCTGCACTTTTTGTGGGAAATTTTTCACCAAGCGCAAAGTGCAATTTTTTCGCCGATTTCACTTTGAGGTGGAAAGTTTCGCCAATCCCTACTCAATAGTACACTTTGGTCCTAGGAATGACTGACCCCCTAAAAATATTACTGCAGATAGTGTACGTTGGTCCTAGGAATGACTGACCCCTTAAAAATATTACTGCAGATAGTATACTTTGGTCCTAGGAGGGACTGAGGCCTTAAGCATGTCTGTGTAAGTAGTGCACTTTGGTCCTAGGACCAAAGTTCCTTTTGGTAATAAGAAGGACTGACCTCCTAAACATGTCACAATCATTAAAACAGTGGTCCTATCAAGGACCACCCCAATAAACATGTCACTATCATTAGTACACTTTGGTTACTGAAGAAACTGATCAGCACGGTGGCTCAGTGGTTAGCACTGTTGCCTGGCAGCACTGGGGTCCTGGGTTCAAATGCCACCAAGGACGACATCTACAATGAGTTTGTATGTTCTCACTGTGTTTGCATGGGTTTCCTCCAAAAACATACTGATAGGTGAATTTAGATTTTGAGCCCCAATGGGGGCAGGAACCAATATGAGTGTAAAGCGCTGCGTAATCTGTGTGCGCTATATAAAGAATTATTAGATTAATTATTCTTGTCAATTTTAGTCTTAGTTAGTGATGAGCGAGCACCCCAATGCTCGGATGTTCGGGTGCTCTGACCGAGCACCCCCTGAGGCTCGAGTGCTCGGCCGAGCATCCGAGCCCCATTGAAGTCAATGGGAGGACTCGAGCATTACACCAGGCACCCCCTGCTCTGATGAGGGGAGGGTGCCTGGTCCATAGGAAAAGGGCAGAAAAAGATGGAAACACTACAGAAATGGTTCAGGGACAGCATAGGGAGGATGTCTGGATGCATCTTGGACTCCAACATCGCTGCTGGGAACGATCTTTCGCCCGTAGTACGCCATTTTTACAGACTGACCGTAAAAAACACACAAAAAGGAAAATAAAAACGACTTTAGGCGAAAAATTGTTACCAAACAGTATTTGCTGTATATTTACTTGTATATCATCTGCAAATTCTCCCAAAAATTTCATCGATTTTCTGAAGTGAGGCCATGATTAAGAGGGAAACGTGCGCAGAGGCAAATTATCCCAAAAATTTCCTTGATTTTCAGAACTGAGGCCATGATTAAGAGGGAAACGTGCGCAGAGGCAAATTATCCCAAAAATTTCCTTGATTTTCAGAACTGAGGCCATGATTAAGAGGGAAACGTGCGCAGAGGCAAATTCTCCCAAAAATTTCCTTGATTTTCAGAACTGAGGCCATGATTAAGAGGGAAACGTGCGCAGAGGCAAATTCTCCCAAAAATTTCCTTGATTTTCAGAACTGAGGCCATGATTAAGAGGGAAACGTGCGCAGAGGCAAATTATCCCAAAAATTTCCTTGATTTTCAGAACTGAGGCCATGATTAAGAGGGAAACGTGCGCAGAGGCAAATTATCCCAAAAATTTCCTTGATTTTCAGAACTGAGGCCATGATTAAGAGGGAAACGTGCGCTGAGCTGACCATCTAAAACATTATGGGTGAGGGTCTGCTGCAGAGCTGACCATCCTAAACATTATATGCGAAGGCCCGCTAGTGAGCTGACGCTATAAAACATTATATGAGAGGGCCCGCTAGAGAGCTGACCCAATAAAACATTATATGAGAAGGCCCGCTGGTGAGCTGACCTATATAAAAATTGGCAAACAGGGCCCGCTGGTGAGCTGGCCCTATATAAAAATTATATCACAGGGCCCGCTGGTGAGCTGGCCCTATATAAAAATTATATCCCAGGGCACGCTGGTGAGCTGGCCCTATATAAAAATTATATCCCAGGGCATATGGAAGAGGAGGAGGAGGATGAGAACATTAAGAGTCAACCATATACCCGTTTTTGGGGTGGAAGGGGTGAATGGGAATACAGAGTATTCCCATCATTGTAAATAACATATATAAAGTGAGTTTATGTTCCCCCGGGGCTTTCCTCCAGTGGAGTGGAGAAGTCAGGGGAAATCCAGGCCTTGTTCATTTTTATAAGTGTCAACCTATCAGCATTGTCGGTGGAAAGGCGGATACGCTTATCTGTTATGATGCCACCAGCAGCACTAAATACCCGCTCAGACAGAACGCTGGCGGCAGGGCAGGCCAGCACCTCCAAGGCGTAGAGTGCCAGTTCATACCACGTGTCCAGCTTGGACACCCAGTAGTTGTAAGGCACAGAGGGATCATTGAGGACGCTGACACGGTCTGCTACGTACTCCTTCACCATCTTCCAAAACTTTTCCCTCCTTGTGACACTAGGCTGCGCATCAGGGTGAGGGTGCTGGCGGGGTGTCATGAAGGTGTCCCACGCCTTGGAGAGTGTTGCCCTGCCTTTGTCGGAACTGCTGTGTGCTCCCCTTTTCTCCCCTTCTCGGTTGGCCAAGGTAGCACGTACTCTGCCGCCAGCGTTGTCAGATGGAAAATTTTGGAGCAATTTTTCAACAAGAACCTTCTGGTATTGCACCATTTTGCTTGTCCTCTCCACCGGAGGAATGAGAGATGAGAAATTCTCTTTGTAGCGGGGGTCCAGAAGGGTGAACACCCAGTAATCCGTGTTGTCTAAAATGCGTACAACGCGTGGGTCACGGGAAAGGCAGCCTAACATAAAGTCAGCCATGTGTGCCAGAGTACCAACAGTCAAGATTTCGCTGTCCTCACCAGGAGGCTGACTCTCAATATCCTCATCCTCTTCCTCCTCTTCTGCCCACCCACGCTGAAGAGATGGAACTAAAGTTCCATGGCTACCCTCTGTAGCGGAGGCAACCGTGTCTTCCTCCTCCTCCTCCTCCTCCTCCTCCTCCTCCGCCTCCTCCAATTGTCGCTGAGAAGACGAAGTGAGGGTGCTCTGGCTATCACCTTGTGTAAGCTCTTCCTCCCCCATTTCCACCTCTTCCACATGCAAAGCGTCGGTTTTAATTGTGAGCAGCGAGCGTTTCAGTAGACACAGAAGTGGGATGGTTACACTGATAATAGCGTTATCGCCGCTCACCATCTGTGTCGATTCCTCAAAATTGCGTAAAACCTCGCAGAGGTCTGACATCCATTCCCACTCCTCACTTCTGATTACAGGAAGTTGAACGGAGAGGCGACGACCGTGTAACAGCTGGTACTCCACTACTGCCCTCTGCTGCTCACAAAGCCGGGCCAACATGTGGAAGGTGGAGTTCCAGCGCGTGCTCACGTCACACAGCAGCCGGTGAGCTGGCAATTGTAAGCGCTGCTGCAGCTTCAACAGGCCGGCCGAAGCTGTAGATGACTTACGGAAATGTGCACACACGCGGCGCACCTTGGTCAAGAGATCATGCACATTGGGGTAGGTTTTTAGAAATCGCTGCACCACTAAATTAAATACATGCGCTAGGCATGGTACGTGTGTGAGCTTGCCGAGCTCCAAAGCCGCCACCAAGTTACGCCCATTATCACACACAACCATGCCTGGTTGCAGGTTGAGTGGCGAGAGCCACTGCTCGGTCTGGTGACTAATCCCCTGCAACAGCTCTGAGGCCGTGTGCTGTTTGTCCCCAAGGCAGATCAGCTTCAGCACGGCCTGTTGACGCTTCCCCACTGCAGTGCTACACTGCTTCCAGCTACTGGCTGATGGGGGAGTGGCGGTGTGTGTAGAGAATTCGGAGGTGGAAACGGAGGAGGAGGAGCCAATAACGTAGGTGCTGGTGGAAACCCTGATGGAGGTAGGGCCCGCAATCCTCGGCGTGGGTAGCACCCGTGCCATCCCAGGGTCCGAGTCGCTCCCAGCCTCCACGACATTCACCCAGTGTGCCGTCAGGGAAATGTAGCGTCCCTGGCCACAAGCACTTGTCCATGTGTCAGTCGTTAAGTGGACCTTCCCAGTAACTGCGTTGGTCAGGGCACGGGTGATGTTACGGGACACATGGTGGTGTAATGCGGGGATGGCACACCGGGAAAAGTAGTGGCGGCTGGGGACGGCGTACCGAGGGACAGCTGCTGCCATCAGGCTGCGGAAGGACTCAGTGTCCACAAGCCTAAATGGCAGCATTTCGATGGCCAGTAATTTTGAAAGGTGTGAGGTTAGTGCTATGGCCTGTGGGTGGGTGGCTGGGTACTTTCTCTTGCGCTCAAATGCCTGGGGTAACGACATTTGGACGCTGTGCTGGGACAGGGAAGTGGATGTGGTCGCTGATGGTGCTTCAGATGGTACAGGTGCAGGGCGGGAGGTATGCGGGCCTGCGCCTTCGACAGGCGATTGGCCGGCACCGAAAACAGGGGAAGAGGAGGCAGTGGTGTGGCCTGCAGACACAGATGGGCGATCCAGGCGTTCCTCCCACTTACTACGGTGCTTGGATGCCATGTGTCGGATCATGCTGGTGGTGGTGAGGTTTCTAGTGTTCATGCCTCGGCTCATTCTGGTGTGGCACAGGTTGCAAACTACAAATCTTTTGTCGTCCGCACTTTCCTTAAAAAAACGCCATACCGCGGAACACCTACCCCTTGGCAAGGTAGATTTACGCAAGGGGGTGCTCCGTGGAACATTTGCGGGCCGGTTTGGTGCGGTCCGCCTTCTTTCTGTAGCCACACCACTGCCTCTTCCAGCCTGTTGCGGTGCTGCAGATGGCTCACCCTCAGGACTGCTGTCATCGCTCGGCTCTACACCTTCCCAGGTGGGGTCAGTCACCTCATCGTCCACCAAGTCCTCCTCCACTTCCTCACTCTGATCATCCTCCTCAAGTCTTGATCCCACCACATACTCGGTCATTGACAACTGTATAACATTCTCCTCAACAAGGTCTTGAGAAGGAAATAGTGGTTGATTTAATGGCAACTGTGTCTCATCATCATCATCATCATCCACTACTTCCTTTGACCTTAAATGCCGTTCACATCTGTCATCTTCTTGTGATTGGGTAGCCTCTAGAGGTTGTGAATCAGGGCACAAGATGTCATGTTCCTCTGCAAGCGTGCTTGGAGAGAGGGTCAAATGAAGGATTGGTGATGAGACGAGCTCATCACTATATCCCAGTGTGGGATCACTTCTTTGACCAGACCGTGTATGGTGGGAGGAAGGATGATCAGAGTGAGGATTATGTTGACCAGACTCTTGGCTACTGAGAGTGGACTTGGTGGAAGACAGGGTGGTGCTTAACCGACTGGAAGCAGTATCAGCTGTCATCCAACCGACCACCTGTTCGCACTGGTCGGACCTCGAGAGTGATGTCCTGCGACGCCCTGTGAAATCAGACATGAAGCTAGGTATGGTGGATGTCTTTCTTTCTTGTGCTCTGGCACCAGGCACAGTTTCTCCGCGTCCTGACCCGCGCCCTGAACTTTCAGGATCACGTCCACTTCCCCGTCCCTTTTTACCCGCCTTCTTCATCTTACACGATATATATGACTTTAATATATATGAGTTTGAAAACTTAACAGTATTTCTTACTATTCTGCAACTCTGCAGAGTACACAGAATAGGCTGCTAAACGGCGGTGACACACACTGAATGGAATAAGTGACTTTAATATTTGAGTTTGAAAAATTAACAGTATTTCTTACTATTCTGCAACTCTGCAGAGTACACAGAATAGGCTGCTAAACTGCGGTGACACACACTGAATGGAATATGTGACTTTAATATTTGAGTTTGAAAACTTAACAGTATTTCTTACTATTCTGCAACTCTGCAGAGTACACAGAATAGGCTGCTAAACTGCGGTGACACACACTGAATGGAATAAGTGACTTTAATATTTGAGTTTGAAAAATTAACAGTATTTCTTACTATTCTGCAACTCTGCAGAGTACACAGAATAGGCTGCTAAACTGCGGTGACACACACTGAATGGAATAAGTGACTTTAATATTTGAGTTTGAAAACTTAACAGTATTTCTTACTATTCTGCAACTCTGCAGAGTACACAGAATAGGCTGCTAAACTGCGGTGACACACACTGAATGGAATAAGTGACTTTAATATTTGAGTTTGAAAAATTAACAGTATTTCTTACTATTCTGCAACTCTGCAGAGTACACAGAATAGGCTGTTAAACGGCGTTGAAACACACTGAATGGAATATGTGACTTTAATATTTGAGTTTGAAAACTTAACAGTATTTCTTATAATTCTGGAACTGTACAGAGTACACAGAATAGGCTGTTAAACGGCGGTGAAAGACACTGAATGGAATATGTGACTTTAATATTTGAGTTTGAAAACTTAACAGTATTTCTTATAATTCTGCAACTCTGCAGAGTACACAGAATAGGCTGTTAAACGGCGGTGAAAGACACTGAATGGAATATGTGACTTTAATATTTGAGTTTGAAAACTTAACAGTATTTCTTTATTTCTTATAATTCTGCAACTCTGCAGAGTACACAGAATAGGCTGTTAAACGGCGGTGAAAGACACTGAATGGAATATGTGACTTTAATATTTGAGTTTGAAAACTTAACAGTATTTCTTATAATTCTGGAACTGTACAGAGTACACAGAATAGGCTGTTAAACGGCGGTGAAAGACACTGAATGGAATATGTGACTTTAATATTTGAGTTTGAAAACTTAACAGTATTTCTTATAATTCTGCAACTCTGCAGAGTACACAGAATAGGCTGTTAAACGGCGGTGAAAGACACTGAATGGAATATGTGACTTTAATATTTGAGTTTGAAAACTTAACAGTATTTCTTTATTTCTTATAATTCTGCAACTCTGCAGAGTACACAGAATAGGCTGTTAAACGGCGGTGAAAGACACTGAATGGAATATGTGACTTTAATATTTGAGTTTGAAAACTTAACAGTATTTCTTACTATTCTGCAACTCTGCAGAGTACACAGAATAGGCTGTTAAACGGCGTTGAAACACACTGAATGGAATATGTGACTTTAATATTTGAGTTTGAAAACTTAACAGTATTTCTTATAATTCTGGAACTGTACAGAGTACACAGAATAGGCTGTTAAACGGCGGTGAAAGACACTGAATGGAATATGTGACTTTAATATTTGAGTTTGAAAACTTAACAGTATTTCTTATAATTCTGGAACTGTACAGAGTACACAGAATAGGCTGTTAAACGGCGGTGAAAGACACTGAATGGAATATGTGACTTTAATATTTGAGTTTGAAAACTTAACAGTATTTCTTATAATTCTGCAACTGTACAGAGTACACAGAATAGGCTGTTAAACGGCGGTGAAAGACACTGAATGGAATATGTGACTTTAATATTTGAGTTTGAAAACTTAACAGTATTTCTTATAATTCTGCAACTCTGCAGAGTACACAGAATAGGCTGTTAAACGGCGGTGAAAGACACTGAATGGAATATGTGACTTTGATATTTTAGTTTGAAGACTTAACAGTATTTCTTCCTATTCTGCAACTCTGCACAGTACACAGAATGTGCTGCTACACTGCGGCGAAGCACACTGAATGGAATATGTGACTTTGATATTTTAGTTTGAAGACTTAACAGTATTTCTTCCTATTCTGCAACTCTGCACAGTACACAGAATGTGCTGCTAAACTGCGGCGAAGCACACTGAATGGAATATGTGACTTTGATATTTTAGTTTGAAGACTTAACAGTATTTCTTCCTATTCTGCAACTCTGCACAGTACACAGAATGTGCTGCTAAACTGCGGCGAAGCACACTGAATGGAATATGTGACTTTGATATTTTAGTTTGAAGACTTAACAGTATTTCTTCCTATTCTGCAACTCTGCACAGTACTCAGAATGTGCTGCTAAACTGCGGCGACGCACACTGAATGGAATACGTGACTTTGATATTTTAGTTTGAAGACTTAACAGAATGTGCTCTAATCTGCAACTTTGCACACTAAACAGAATGTGCTCTAATCTGCAACTTTGCACACTAAACAGAATGTGCTCTAATCTGCAACTGTGCACACTAAACAGAATGTGCTCTAATCTGCAACTTTGCACACTAAACAGAATATATATATATATTTTTTTTTTTTTTTGTTTTTTTCCCCCCACACCAAATAACCTGCTGCCCCCACACACAGTAGTCCTAAAAAGGACTTTTGGTTCTTTTTTTTTCACAATTTTTGTTTTTTTCCTCCCTACACTGCCTTTCCCTTCCTATCCTCAGCTCTCCCTGGCTCAGACTGAGCCGAACTCGATGGTCAGGTGCTATACAGCACCTGACCACGGGTTCTGGCCAGCCAATCAGTGTAATGCCAGCAGCCAACATGGCTGCTGGCATTACACCGATGTCAGAGCCTCCCTGCACGTTTATTGGCTGCGCAGCAGCCGCAAAACGTGCGGGGAGGAGACCCGAACATGGCGGGCGAGCACATGCGGTACTCGTACGAGTACCGCCATGTGCCGAGCAGAGCGATGCTCGAGCCGATCCGAGCATCGGCCGAGCATGCTCGCTCAACACTAGTCTTAGTAAGTAGTGTTGAGCGAGCGTGCTCGGCCGATGCTCGGATCGGCTCGAGCATCGCTCTGCTCGGCACATGGCGGTACTCGTCGAGTACCGCCATGTGCTCGCCCGCCATGTTCGGGTGGCGGGGATCTGTGCCGGAGGAGGCACAGATCAGAAGACGCTCCGCTGGACCACCAGGGACTGGAGGTACGGGGGCATTGCGGAGATGAAGGGGGCATTGCGGAGATGAAGGGGGACATTGTGGAAGAGGGGCATAGCGGAGATGAAGGGGGACATTGTGGAAGAGGGGCATAGACTCTATGCCCCTCTTCCACAATGTCCCCCTTCATCTCCGCTATGCCCCTCTTCCACAATGTCCCCCTTCATCTCCGCTATGCCCCTCTTCCACAATGTCCCCCTTCATCTCCTCTATGCCCCTCTTCCACAATGTCCCCCTTCATCTCCACTATGCCCCTCTTCCACAATGTCCCCCTTCATCTCCTCTATGCCATAGAGGAGATGAAGGGGGACATTGTGGAAGAGGAGCATAGCGGAGATGAAGGGGGACATTGTGGAAGAGGGGCATAGAGGAGATGAAGGGGGACATTGCGGAGATGAAGGGGGGCATTGACCAGGCACCCTCCCCTCATCAGAGCAGGGGGTGCCTGGTGTAATGCTCGTGTCGCCCCATTGTATTCAATGGGGCTCGGGTGCTCGGCCGAGCACTCGAGCCTCGGGGTGCTCGGTCAGAGCACCCGAGCATCGGGGTGCTCGCTCAACACTATTAGTAAGGAGTTATCACTTTAATACGTCACTGTCATTAGTACACTTTGGTCCCAGGAGGGATGGGATCATTAAACATGTCATTGTCATAAGTACACTCTGGTCATAAGAGGGACTGATACCTTTTACATGTCATTGTCATTAGTCAGCTTTGATCCCAGGAATGACTTGTCCCTTAAATATATCACTGTCTTTAGTACACTTTGGTCCTAGGAGGGACTGATCCCTTACATAGGCCACTGTCATTAGTAAACATTTGGTCTGTGGTGAGTCTGATCTCTTAACGTTTTAAGTGCAAGATGTTGTGCAACACGTCGTTCTGCAATGCGTTGCACACCGTTTTTGTCACTCTAAGGGTTAAATATGTTACTTCAGATAGTGTTCTTTGGTTCTAGGTATGACTGAGCACTTAAACATGTCATCAACAGTACAATTTGATCCTAGATGGGGATAATTCCTTAAACACGTAACTGCCAAGAAAAGGAATTGGTGGTTGGAGAGACTGCTTCTTTAAAGTTCAAGCTTCTACAAGCCGTTTCCAAATGCAACATATCAGAACAAAGCAGAATACAGGCAGTGACAGTTACTATATAAGGAGTGCGGCTTTATTTGATAGTTTATATGATAGTTGCAATAAAAAGTGAAGAATGTATAATGTGCCAAAACAAGGCAAAACAGTATCCACTTCTCTATAAACACTTGTCAGCCTTGGAAAAAATGATTAGAAATACAGTGCAAATCACTGATTTATGTAGCTGAAGTTCAGAGATTGGATTTACTGTCTGCTTGCTGCCGAAGTCTTAACGATTACAGTACCAAGAGGAAAAAGAGCTACGAAATCTGTGTATAGAAACTAGAAGTACAAGGGACACAGCTGTGAGGTCATGTCCCCGTGGTGATGATGTCATCTTCCTGCGTCACAGTTACTAACAAGTCCCTACCTTGACCCAGTTATAATGAACTGATTCATGCAGTGTCTAGTTCTGCATTGGCTCCAAATACGGCCTGATTAAAGGGATAATATTGTGTATGTAGCGGGATATATGTATATGAGACGATAGCGAGGTCCTCTTAAGCAACTAAGCCAATAATAGACAACAGACAGCCCTGGGGCCTGCATGTGACCCTCAGAAGCTTCTCCTGTGGCCTCCTATCCCAAATCATGCACAACCTTATTATCACACGCAAAAAGTACACACCCCTCTTTCTATTGTCTCAGAGCATACCTCCCTTCTAATTTAACACCCTGGTTGCTACACAGGTCTCCAAGCATTATGAAGCAATGTGTTGGTGACCTGTCTAGCATCCAAGGGTTTAATCTCCCTTTATCAACCTGTATTAGTATTACATACCTCCCAACATTTCAAATGGACAAAGAGGGACACTTGTGTTTTAGGGGGTGCTGCTGGGGGCGTGGTTGGTGGGCGGGGCATTGCCGAGAATTTTTGGGCTATTTCATGACCTATTGATACCTCCTTGTATAACCTAATAAATGACTTATAACAAGTCATTAATATTAACAAAGTATTTTATTTACACAGACTAATTTATAAACACATACTGACATTTAAACAAATATTAATGTGAGTTTTATTGCTGTGGAGCAATGTGATACACTTATATACACACCACACAGTCTGGTCTCCTAAAAAGAGGGACATAAGGCTGGGAAAGAGGGACAGAGGGATTTGGGTCTAAAAGAGGGACTGTCCCTCCTTAAGAGGGACACTTGCGAGGTATGACAAATACACCAGCACAGATACAATGATGTCAGCTCCCAACGCCAGCTGCTCCACGTCACTGTACACATTAGAGAATATGATGGCTTTACTGCATGTCTGGGAGCTAAGGTTGCCACGTGTCCCGGATTGCCTGGGACAGTCCCGGATTTTATATGTGTGTCCCTTGTCCCGGCCCCCTAAAGAGGAACACTTGGGAGGTATGGTATTTGTAACTCTAATGTGCTTCTCTTTTTGGCAGGCTTGAGAACTACGTATATATCTCTTAGGATAAATCTGGTTGCCAGACACTGATTTAAGGAGTTAAAAAAGTAATAAAATATGTATATTTATGTTTTTACATTATTTATCTATTTTTTTTAATGAATGGTAATTCATCTGTCAGAGCGTTAGCTTCCCACATCTCAAAAATTCTCTTTGAATTGGTTCCAGAAATGATTCCGTGTGTATAACGTCAACAGAAAAATAAAACACATTGGACCATGTTCACTGGGGGTAGAGAGGAGCAGTAATGGAGTAATCCATCTGCACTATAGGGGGAGATAAAAATTCCCCCATTCATCCATGTGCGTTTCCTACTTCTATGGTCCTTGGAAACCTCTCTAGCATACAAAGAGTTAAAAGATGCATTGAAATAATTAAGAATTGTCATGTGTCCCCTGTGGGGCAGCTGGTTTGGTTGAGAATTTGCCCTTAACCCTTTGAGTTACTTTCTTTGTTACCCAGAATGTATCAATTCTATGTCTCTGTGCTAGAAGAATGAAGCATTGTGTCAGTGTTAAATGTATCATTCTACCTTTTCAGCGAAAATCACAATTTATATTTTTTGTGTAACAGTTCTGCTATGTGTGTACTGCCAAGCAGGGGCTATGCCAGAGGCGTAACCAGAAGCCACCGGGCCCTGGTGCAAGAATTGCCATGGGCCCCCTCATCCACATTGGCCACCTCCACATTGCCCCCCAATCTCCACATTCCCCCTTCATCTCCACATTGCCCCCCAATCTCCACATTGCCCCTTCATCTCCACAATGCCCCCTTCATCTCCACATTGCCCCTTCCACAATGCCCATTCATCTCCACAATGCTCCCTTCATCTCCACATTGCCCCTTCCACAATGCCCCCTTCATCTCCACATTGCCCCTTCATCTCCACAATGCCCCCTTCATCTCCACATTGCCCCTTCCACAATGCCCCATTCATCTCCACAATGCCCCCTTCATCTCCACAATGCCCCTTCCACAATGCCCCCTTCATCTCCACAATGCCCCTTCCACAATGCCCCCATGTCCACTTCATCTCCACATTGCCCCTTCCATCTCCACAATGCCCCCATCTCCAATTCATCTCCACATTTCCCCTTCCACAATGCCCCCATCTCCACATTCCTCCTTCATCTCCACATTGCCCCTTCATCTTCACATTGCCCCTTCATCTCCACATTGCCCCTTACACAATACCCCTGGCCCTACCTCTAGTCCCTGGTGGTCTAGCGGCGTGGCTTGACAGATCTGTGCCTCCTTCGGCACAGATCTCTACAGCTGAAGCTCCCGCGCGCTGCTCTAGTAATGCAGAAGCTGGGAGATGATGTCATCTCCCAGCGCTCTGTATTACAAGAATGGCTCTCTGAGTGGGAGATCAGCTAAGAGACTGCTGCGGGCGAGGGGGTCGCAGGGGTCGGCCAGGCCCCTAGAGTGATGGGCCTGGTCGCAGGTGCGACCCCTGCGACCCCTATTGTTACGCCACTGGGCTATGCCTGTCTCAGGGTTGCACTGACATCCATGTCCCTTGCCGACCCCTCTCACCATGGGGTAGGGAGTTGGCCTGGTGCTGTCACAGGGAGTTAGTTAGGTCCCCTTTGTCCCCACCACCACCTATGATATAGCCCTTTAAAGGGATAGTAATACTTTGTTTTATCTTTATTTTATATTGTAAGCATTACAAAAACATGAAGAACAATATAAGTCTTATCTCTCAAACCTTTATGGTTTGAGAGATATTCACAAGCAAAGTTTCCACTCCCGCCCCTTTTACCTAGTGTAAGCCATCTCTTCTCAGATGTGGAATGCAGTCCATAGACCAGACAGATAACAGCAGGGGACAATCTTCTTCCTATGAGAACAATGAAAGCCCTGCCCCCCTTGACAAGTTTTTCAGGTTTTTCCCTTATCTTAATTGAAGATTGTCCCTCTCTGCAGTCTAGCTGGACACCTCCCTTCTGATCTGGCTGAACAGTGTTCCATCAGTAAAAGGGGCAGGAGGGGGATACTTTGCCATTGAATTACTCTTGAACTACAACTCTGACAGAATTGAAATAACACTCTCCAAAGTCCAAATACTATGATGATTAATTAGAGCCACTTTTATTATGAAACATTACTATCCCTTTAAAGCAGAATTTTCATGGTCCTACAACTAAAGCTTGTATGTTAAATACTCCCCTCCCCAGGTAACAAGAAAACGTTAGGCAATCGTCTTAAAAGTATTTAGTTATATTGTAATCTGATCTGTTATTTGTTTAGCTACCGCGATTAGGCCGCCATCTTGGCGAAAAATGTCCACTGCCTATGCTTGAGTTGTCTGTGTTTGGTTTATGTTATGTTTGGTTCATAATGATCTTCATATAGCGATAATCTGTAATAGTTGTTTTATTATCTTATACAATACATGCAATGGCAAAAATTAAAGTTTTAATAATGAGCCGTGGCCTTACTTCTGGAGAGACAATGGTTACGGCTCTGCACAGCAGCCTGTCAAACTCTGTCTGTTCCCATCCCCATATATGGTCGCGTTTCAATCTCCTCCGATGATGGAGGATTTCTACATGTAAGCTCTCTAGCCAATGAGAGAGCTCCAGCTTACATGGAGAAATCCTCAGTCATTGGAGGAGGTTGGAATGAGGCACTACGTGGGGAGGGGAGCAGAGGAAGATTGACAGGCTGCGGGGCAGTGTTGTACCCACAGTCTGTCTGGAAGTAAGGCCCTGGCTCACCCTTCTAGCTCTGAAATGGTTAATCTGCGGTTTGCTGCTTTTACAATACTGAAGACTTATTAGTACGTTTTCCAAACCCAGATTTTCCATTTTGACTTTTTCACTACTGAAGGTGATGACTCACTTAGAATTCAATGTTCTGAAATCCTCAGCAAAATATGTTTTCAAATGAACAGAATCTTGAGTACTGTAAAAAAAAAAAAAAACCTGCATTAAAACGATGCATATATTGTACACTGCACATGCAGAGTGATGGGGAAAAATAAAATATTTGCATAAAATTTCAGTTACGATAGGATCTGCTTTATTTATTTATTTTTTTATTTCTTATAGATGGGTGATTTTATATTTCTGCATCATCCAGAGGAAAAATTGCTTTGCAAATGCCTTCCTATTAAGTTCAATTAAATAAGCTCTTAGCCTCTTAGGCATCTCTTAGCAGAAATGTTTCATCAGAAAGGCTTAAATCTAATTCCTTTTCCTCTCTCAGCATACATATTCTCTCCCACATAGAAGAGGAAGTTTATCTGTTTAAACCTTTACGTCAAGGGAGGATTTTCACCATGGTGTGTGTCCAAGGTGCCTCAAAGAGAAGTCAAGCAAACCAAACAACCAGGGCTGGATTTCCCATTAGGCAGAGAAGGCAACTGGCGTTGGAGCACCAAGCTGTCAGATGTGAGTCAGCTGTGCTGGACACGCCTTCATTCTGATTTGTGGGTGTGGCATAGGAGTAGAATAATGAAGGACAGGAAATGTTTTGTTTCCCCTTAACAGATGGCTCAGTTGGTTAATGCACAAGCTATTGAGTCTGTTTAAAAGGATAGTTATATTTCACAAAAACAGCAGCTCCAATTAATCTTCATTGTATTTGAGCCATTTCAATACTGTCAGAGTTGTAGTTCAAGAGTAATTGAATGATAAAGTTTCCCCCTCCCGCCCTTTTTAACTAGTGTAAGCTGCCTCCCCTCAGATGTGGAATCTGGTTCACAGGCCAGACAGCTCACAGCAAGGGACAGTCTTCTTACTGTGAGAACAATGAAAACCCTGCCCCCCTTGACAGGTTTTTCCCTTATGCTAATTGAAGATTGTCCCTCTCTGCAATCCATCCAGACAGTCTTGCTGCTCTGAGGTGAGCAGTGTTACCTCAGTAAAAGGGGCAGGAGGGGGATAATTTAGCACTCAATTACTCTTAAACTACAACTGAATATAGTGGTAAAAGAGATAAAATTAATTTACTTACAAGATTCTTTCTTGTAAATAAAACCCATAAGGATTGATGTCAGTGAGAGGGATGTAGATCGCTACCAACTTGCGACAATTAGACCTCGGTCACTGCGCTCAGGCAATCATTCCGGAAGTGCAGTGATCGATATTAAAGCGGAACTTTTATCCGCTATAAAGTCGACCTGCTATAATTAAGCAGGTAGCGACTAGCTTCTGAATATATAGTTTACCTTTCACAAGTAGCCCGATCTGAAGAAATCCATCATTGAAGGAGATTGAAGGCCGAGTTAGTGCAGTCTGCATGCCTGCGCCGTCAGTCCCATCCGGTAACCATATGGTGCACTGCAGTCTACACAATGGAGACCGGGACTGACGGCGCAGGCATGCAGACAAGATGTCTGAGCTGTAGCCTGGGTTCCGGTCTCCTTCAATGATACTTTTTAAAGGTAAACTATACATTCAGAAGCTAGTCGCTACCTGCTTAATTATAGCAGGGTGACTTTACAGCAGAAGAAAGTTCCGCTTTAATAACTATCTATATACTTTAAATATTATCCCGTTCCTGTCGGCATTTTTGCTAGACTTGTGCACGTCAAAAATTTTCGATAAAATTCAATTTCGGACTAATTTTTTTTTTTGTCGTGCGGAGGATCCACATTTCATACCAGACCTGTTCGACTTGGACAAAATTCGACAATAGTCCGAATTATTTGGCCGAATTTAACATAATTTAAAAAATGACTCTCCCTTGTGGTGGCAATAAGGTACTAGGCCTGCCTACCTGCCGACACAACTGTGAGACTGGCAGTGTCACTCTGAAAACAATTAAAACAAATTCATATATTTTGCACAGGAACAAAGATGACTCTCCCTTGCAGTGGCAATAAGGTACTAATGCTGGCTGCCTGCCTATGCTGCCTGCCTGCCTACACAACAACTGGACACTCTCTATCTCCTTCTACTCTCTCTGAGCTCCAACAATGGACTAACAGGAAATGCCGGCTGTCTGGGCGTCTGATGTGTCATTAGTCAAACCCCCATCATGAAACAAAGAAGCTAATTGGACTAGAGAGGGAGGGAAAGTATCGCGCGTGGGTAGCCATTGTCCAAATTTCCGAAATTTACGCTGAAGATTCTGACCAGGGCTGTTCGGATTCGGTTTTAAAAAAAACTAATGACTTTTTCCTTTTGGACGGCCTGAATGACGCCAAATGATCCTTATTATCCGAAATGGGCCAAACCGATTCGCACAAGTCTAATTTTTGTTATAAGCCATGTCAGGCTTCAGACACTGGTACATTCTACAAGATTATCCAGTGTGTGCTTTAAATAAGGGGCCAGTCGGGGGCTACTCATATTACAGATCTACTATTAGATCAAGTGTCTTTTCCCCACATCAAGGACCTTCCTTAAATAATCACTGCACTCATGGAATGATTGTCTGAGCGCAGTGCCCAAGGTCTAAATGTCGCAAGTTGGTGGCAATCTACATCCCTCTCACTGACATCAATCCTTATGGGCTTTACTTACATTAAATAATCTTGTAAGTAGATTCATTTTATCTCTTTAGCCACTATAATCACTAAGATTGCTCTCAGATGGTGTGAGCTTGTCCTCTTCTCTCTTTTTTCCAGCCATCATATTTAAACCATATGATTATTAGCCTCCCAAAACACAAATCACCCTACCCTTACTGGGAGTGGCAAGATCAGACCCAACTCCCCTGAACCAAAATACCCACCACTGGATTATGGTGAACAATTTATTAGGCAGTATATATACTCATATGTACACCTGGGAACTATCATGGTGCCAGTGATTGCTTCCAGAGTCTGTGTGTGCAGGCGACATTCTTTACTTCCTGGTTGTCGCGCAGTAACACATTTGCTATTCTTATAGGCTACTGCTTGTTGCCAGAGTCAGTCTCCGCCTACTTGCTAGGCCTTAAAGGCCTCAGCCTGCCACTACTACCTTGCCCTTTCGTGGTATACTTGTGCGCTATAGCTCTTGTGATTCTGATGCTTGATTCCCATGTATGACTCCTGGTTTCGTCTGACTTCGGTTCCGCTTGATCCCTGACTGCTCTCCGTTCCAGTGTGACTCCTGGCTCTGGCTGACTATCCTCTCCAATCTGACTCCTGGCTCTGTCTGACTAGCCGTTCCGGTTTGACTCCTGGCTCTGGCTGACTATCCGCTCCGATCTGACTCCTGGCTCTGTCTGACTACCCATTCTGGTTTTGACTCCTGGCTCTGGCTGACTACCCGCTCCGATCTGACTCCTGGCTCTGGCCGACTATGCACTCCGTTCTACTCCTGGCTGGACTGATTGCCTTCCAGCTACGGCTGAAAGTCTATCCTCCTTACCATTGGCCTACATTCTCCGCTAGCACTCTCAGTGCCTTGGTGATTTCTCCTTACTAGCAGTGTACAGTTGCGTCAGTCCGTGATACTGACCTTCCCGTTGCCTACCATCCTGTACTGTGCCATTGGTTACCCTAGCTTTCTAGGAAGATTCAGCCTCTGTTGCCTGTCCAGTCACCCTAGCGTTCTAGGGAAAGTCTGCCTCTGTTGCCTGTCCAGTCACCCTAGCGTTCTAGGGAAAGTCTGCCTCTGTTGCCTGTCCAGTCACCCTAGCGTTCTAGGGAGATTCTGCCTCTGTTGCCTGTCCAGTCACCCTAGCGTTCTAGGGAGATTCTGCCTGTGTTGCCTGTCTAGTAACCCTAGCGTTCTAGGGGAGTTTCCCTCTGTTTCCAGGGGCTTTACAGCTGCTCCTGTACTAGTAGCTACTACCATCCTTGCTACTAGAGCTTACCGGCAGTCAGAGTGGTACTCTATCTGCCTCCAGTCAGGTGATCCTGTCCTTGTCCTAACCTGCCCTGTGAAGGTTGAGGAAGTGTCCTGTCACTGTGCTCACATTTGGCCCTGTGAAGTTTGGGGGGAAGTGCTATTTATTTTATTATTGTGCTATTTTTAATAAAGATCATTGTTTTACCATATTTGTACTGGTCAGTGTTGTTATTCCTAAGTCACTCCGTGACAGGAACTATCCAGATATTCCCGGAGGCTCCAGTTTTCAGAGTTAGTTACCGGGTCTCTGGGGACAGACACTGATTCTCCGGTGGTGAGCTTCCTATGAAACTCTGCCCACTTCTCCTCCTTCCCGCCCTGTTCCTCCCACTTCCTGCCCACTTCTCCTCCTTCCCGCCCTGTTCCTCCCACTTCCTGCCCACTTCTCCTCCTTCCTGCCCTGTTCCTCCCACTTCCTGCCCACTTCTCCTCCTTCCCATCCTGTTCCTCCCACTTCCTGCCCACTCCTTCTCCTTCCCACCCTGTTCCTCCCACTTCCTGCCCACTTCTCCTCCTTCCCATCCTGTTCCTCCTACTTTTTACCCACTCCTTCTCCTTCCCACCCTGTTCCTCTCACTTCTCCTCATTCCCACTCTGCTCCTCCCACTTCTCCTCCTTCCCCTTCCCCTTGCAATGCATTGCACACCACCTATGGTCATGATCTTGGTCTGCTTAGAGTTGTAAAAAATTATCAGTAGCTGTCATCTTCCTCCATAACCTCCAGATAAGTGACCATGTATCCCCTTAAAGGGATAGTAATACTTAAATTGTAAAAAAAATATGTTGTAGGGTTTATCCCCCTGATTAAAACAAGAGTACTCCCACTGCTGAAAGGTGTTTCATTCAAAAGTTATTAATTTTCAATGTTGAATTTTTAGATGCAATATCACAGTGGCCTGAAATTGTACAGTGGCGCTGTTGCTACATGATCCTATGGACAGCTCTGGTCCCGGGACCATAAATCTCCATAGGATGGTGTAGCAACAGCGCCACTGTACAATTTCAGGCCACTGTGATATTGCACCCAAAAAATTCAACTTTGAAAATTAATAACTTTTGAATGAAACACCTTTCAGCAGTGGGAGTACTCTTGTTTTACTCAGGGGGATAAACCCTACAACATATGTTTTTTTACATTTTAAGTATTACTATCCCTTTAAATCAATGATAAATATAATAATTTCATTCTGCAGAACTGCTCAGGAATCATTGCAACCCTACAGTGTGCGTTTTTTATAAGCCCCCCTGATGTAAAGGGATTTGTGGTCAAATGAAATCCAGGACTGACTGAAGATGATATCTCTTGAACAAAGGAACAATGGCAAAATTATGGGTCATTGGGATTTTATGGTCATAGTAAGCTAAGTGAAGAGGGGGTTATTATTGGGAGTCATTACTTCTCCTTTAATTTAAAATGGACAGCAAATCATATTAAATTAGGATGGATATTTGGCCTAATTCGTTGCATATTGCTGGCTGGCATGAACTGGAGTGGCTGAATCACAAACCACAATCATTATAGCTTCACATTCTATCAAACAATTTTGATCCGTATAGATTTTTCTTCATTGATTCAGACTTGTCCTGAGCCTCTGTGTGTGCCAATAGCACGGCTTCCCACTCTCACATACAACAGAAATAGGTCAGAGATCTTGATTTCACAGCCCCCCTGGCCCACATTACACTTCCAAATGATATTAAAAATACATTAAGGAAATCATGTTTAGAAATGGAAACTGGCGGTTGGGGTTTCATATTCTGAATGTAAATGTTTCTGTAATTATTTTATAATGTATGTTCATTTTTTTCCATGCTATGGAACTGATGTAAATGTACATCTATATTTAGATATAAACTTTGACAAACATATGCACAAATATACATACATGCATCTATCTATCTATCTATCTATCTATCTATCTATCTATCTATCTATCTATCTATCTATCTGTCTATCTATCTATCTATTATACACTAACACACACACACACAAAATGGGGAAAAAACAGTGTAGATTTAAAAAGAAAGGAATTGCCAGGGATTTTTCAGCTTTTGATTAAGATGCTGATAGTTTTTATTTATCAGGTTATTTTCTATATATAGAGATTTTAAAAGGATAGTAAAGTTTATAAAAAAGTTGAACTGCGGGTCTTCTACAATGGCTTTATAACATGCAGTGCTAAGTTTGATAACTTACTGTTCAGTAGTTCAACAGATATTGAAGCTTAAATGATGCCCCTTCTGTCCGCCTCCCACTGAATCTGGAATCCGGTCAGGGGACCGGACGGATGCAGCGAGAGACATACCTCAGTCAGAAAGTTTAAGGAAAACCCTGCTCCACTGTACGAAGGAGGGCAGGATTTTCCTCAGTGGCGTAATTATAGGGGTCAAAGGGGTCGCACCTGCGACCGGGCCCGTGCACTCCAGGGGCCCGGCTGCCCCCTGCGACCCCTCTGTCTGGCACACGCTATCTGCTTCTGGCTCTCTACTAATGCAGAGCGCTGGGAGATGACATCATCACCCAGCGCTCTGCATTACTAAGAGGACCACTCGGGAGCTCCAGGTAAGAGTTGGGGACATTGTAGAGAGGGGCCAATGTGATGGTGTGGGGGCCCGTGGCACTTTTTGCACCAGGGCCCGGAGGCTTCTAGTTATGCCCCTGATTTTCCTTTTGCATACTGAAGATTGTCTCTCACCACTCTCCATCCGGACCACACTCACAGGCAGCGTGACATGGCCAGAAGGAGCAGGAGGGGGATCATTTAAGCTTCAATATCTTTGAACTACTGAACAGTAAGTTATTAAACTTACAGCTGCATGTTATAAAACCATTGTAGAAGATTCAGAGCGCAACTTTATTATAGACATCACTATCCCTTTAAAGAAGCAGTAGACTTAAGGAAAAGATAAATAAATGCGTACACACACGCACAAACACACATACACACATACACAGGTAGAAGGTCCTAAGAGAGGACCGAAATGCTGATAAGCCACAGCAAAATTTAATACATTGTTTACACTGATAAATCCTGTGAGCGTTCCAATTTAAAGTGGATCTATCACATATATATATATATATATAATGCTCATTAGATAGAGCATTTAGCAAAAAAGCTTAATATGTTAGTCCAGTGATTCTCAACCAGGGTGCCATGGCACTTTGGTGTGCCACGGACATCATCTTAGGGTGCCCCATGTTTTCTATGAAGACTAACAAAAATGGACTTTTAAATAAAGATTTATAGAAATTGTTATGCACAATATGTTTAGTTATGGTTTTATGATTATAAGACCTAATAACAACTGTATATTTATGTATTGTACCCTTCATTATGCCCTTGATAAAGTACATTAAATATGTTAGGGGCGCCCCGAATGTTGTAGATTATGTGTTAGGGGTGCCCCGAACAAAAAAGATTGAGAACCACTGTGTTAGTCATTTTTGAAAAAAAAACATTATCTATGCAAAAATTCAAGTTTAAAAGGTGCCCAGCAGCCTACTTCTGCTTGCCGCACAGATGCTGCTCCCTTCCCACCACCCAGCATCCTCCAATGACGGAGGATGTCTGTCTCTAAGCTGGAGCGATCTCATTGGCTACATATCGATCTCTGCCAATTGGATCTCTCCAGCTTAGAGAAAGAAAGCCTCTGTCATTGGAGGATGCTGGGTAGTAGGACGGGAGCAGAGGCAGTGCTGCAAGCAGGAAGTAGTCTGCTGGGCACCTTTTAAACTTGAATTTTTGCACGCTCACAGGTTTCATATTTTCATAATACCTACATTTAATGGTAACATATGCAATGTTTTGGTCCTCTTATGGGACTTTTGTCAAGCAAGCTTGACAAAGGTCCCATAAGAGAACTGAAGCGTTGCATATGTTACCATTAAATGTTGGTATTATGTAAATCTGAAACATGTGAGTGCGCAGCCTTTTTACAAATATATATATATCTATATATAATGGACTGGCACTTAACAGGAACTTTTTTTTATAACTTTATTACAAAATCATCATCATCATCTTCAGCCATTGTCGATCCACTGCAAGATGAAGGCCTTGTGGCTTTTGTTGCCACTGTGTGCCAGCAAATTAGGTACTTTCATCATCCCATATACCAGAATAGACCTGACGGTACATGGACCAAACATATTTTGGAATGGATTTCACTTGATACTAAAAGCCCAAAATGAAGACCAAATACAAGATGGGCTGATTAAATTACCAAATTTGTTGTTGCACAGCGGCAAGAGAAAGCACAAGATCGACTCTGTTGGAAACTTGCTGAGGAGTCTTTCATCCTGCACTGGATCAACAATGGCTGAAGATGATGATAATGCTGATATATACTAGCAAATGCTGCCCGGCTTTGCTAGTCGGATTTGGCCACTCCTGGTGAATCTTGCTGCAGCAAATTTGCCCCCGGCCACTCTTGGCAAAATCACTGCCGCATGGTGATTCGCTGGGTGCGGGTGCAATCCGCCCCTGTGCCTTCCTAGAGAAGGACGGACAGCAAACCAGAATCAACATTTTATATATACATTTTGCTTTTGCTGATTAGTACAAGTGTACTCTTGCTGCTAGGAGATGATTAAATCAAAGGTTATTGCAGTACAAGCTGTTACCAAGTGGTGGAGCAGTTGCATTTCACATTCTATGAAGAACTCCAACCAGTGATTCACCTCTCCCATACTACAACTGTTGGGACACCAGGTAAACTTTGCAGACACCAGGGGGCACGGCTGCTAACAGTTTAATATGTTAAAGGGATTGTAATACTTTGTTTTATCTTTATTTTATTTTGTAGGCATTAAAAAAACATGAAGAACCTTTATGGTTTGAGAGATATTCACAAGCAAAGTTTCCCCTCCCGTCCCTTTTACCTAGTGTAAGCCATCTCTTCTCAGATGTGGAATGCAGTCCATAGACCAGACAAATAGCAGAAGGGGACAATCTTCTTCCTATGAGAACAATGAAAGCCCTGCCCCCCTTGACACATTTTTCAGGTTTTTCCCTTATCTTAATTGAAGATTGTCCCTCTCTGCAGTCTACCTGGGCACCTCCCTTCTGATCTGGCTGAACAGTGTTACATCAGTAAAAGGGGCGGGAGGGGGATACTTTGTCATTGAATTACTCTGGAACTACAACTCTGATAGAATTGAAATAACACTCTCCAAAGTCCAAATACTATGATGATTAATTAGAGCTGCTTTTATTATGAAACATTACTATCCCTTTATAATGAAAACAGTAGAAACTGTCATACCTTTTTTTGAAGCAGATGCCAGCAGTAGCCTTGGTTTACTCAGAATATTTAGTCCTACAATATATATTTTTTCATAAAACACTTGACTTCTCTTTGGTGGTTTGTTGGACTCAATTTCCCACCATGGCTGGTTGAGGATAGAGGCCAAAAATAGTTGGTGGCCACGATTATCCACTACATTCTCTACCACCTTTTACAGTAGACTATTGCTTAAATCTGCCACCCTTGTCACATTTCCCATAATTCCAGCTTCAGAGTATTACATTGCCCTACTCCTTATCTCTCTGAAAAATACTTGCCTACTTTAATTTATTGGAATTAAATAATCTAAGAGCAAAGGTTTATCATAACTTCCAGTCCTAGAAGGCAAAATTTGATTTTAATTTTTTGATTTGGTGCTTTTTTTTTTCCTCCCATCTCTAAATACTGAATAAACTGAGGCTCACACCAACAAACCCTTCAGTCTCTGGATAAAAACACTTAATTGATGCGATTTATAATATCAACAAACAGCCGGAACCCTAATTAAAAACAAAGACAATCTGTTCTGCTTTTCATCCAGCAGGAATTAGAAAAGCATAATTAGTTTTGTAATTTTGTTTTTCTGACTCTGTGTATTTTTGACAACGTACTTACAGCCAGTCGGAGGACAATAAATTAGGAGCTGCGCCGTGGTATCATGGAGGACGATAGTTAACTCTTTAGTGGCCATAGAGAGCAGTGAAGTGTCACAGAGTAATAATTACACATTATTAAATGCAATAAGGTTGATTAACTTGTATCACTAATGCATAGCATAATCCCCCATGGATGCAAGAGGTCTCCTATGCAATTGTTTTCCAATGCCCTGGAGATTCCTCTAACTTCCAAGGGCTTGTAGATGAGCAGAGATACAATGCTGCAAAATAGATAAAATAGTGTGTAATAGAGAACAATTTTAGAGGCACTTAGGGGAAGAGTTACAGGAAGCAGTTTTGAAAATACTTAGCAGAAGAGTTATAAGGAGCGCTTTTGGTAGTGGTTAGGAGAGGCATATAGGGTGCGGTTTTGGTGTTCCTTAGAGGAGGAGTTACAGGGAGCAGTTTTGTATTCCTTAGAGGAGGAGTTACAGGGAGCAGTTTTGTATTCCTTAAAGGAGGAGTTACAGGTAGCAGTTTTGTATTCCTTAGAGGAGGAGTTACAGGGAGCAGTTTTGTATTCGTTAGAGGAGGAGTTACAGGGAGCAGTTTTGTTTTCCTTAAAGGAGGAGTTACAGGTAGCAGTTATGTATTCCTTAGAGGAGGAGTTACAGGGATCAGTTTTGTATTCCTTAGAGGAGGAGTTACAGGGAGCAGTTTTGTATTCCTTAGAGGAGGAGTTACAGGTAGCAGTTATGTATTCCTTAGAGGAGGAGTTACAGGTAGCAGTTTTGTATTCCTTAGAGGAGGAGTTACAGGGAGCAGTTTTGTATTCCTTAAAGGAGGAGTTACAGGTAGCAGTTATGTATTCCTTAGAGGAGGAGTTACAGGGATCAGTTTTGTATTCCTTAGAGGAGGAGTTACAGGGAGCAGTTTTGTATTCCTTAGAGGAGGAGTTACAGGTAGCAGTTATGTATTCCTTAGAGGAGGAGTTACAGGTAGCAGTTTTGTATTCCTTAGAGGAGGAGTTACAGGGATCAGTTTTGTATTCCTTAGAGGAGGAGTTACAGGGAGCAGTTTTGTATTCCTGGAGTTACAGGTAGCAGTTTTGTATTCCTTAGAGGAGGAGTTACAGGTAGCAGTTTTGTATTCCTTAGAGGAGGAGTTACAGGGATCAGTTCTGTATTCCTTAGAGGAGGAGTTACAGGGAGCAGTTTTGTATTCCTTAGAGGAGGAGTTATAGGGAGCAGTTTTGTATTCCTTAGAGGAGGAGTTACAGGGATCAGTTCTGTATTCCTTAGAGGAGGAGTTACAGGGAGCAGTTTTGTATTCCTTAGAGGAGGAGTTACAGGGATCAGTTCTGTATTCCTTAGAGGAGGAGTTATAGGGAGCGGTTTGTATTCCTTAGAGGAGGAGTTATAGGGAGCAGTTTTGTATTCCTTAGAGGAGGAGTTTCAGGGAGCTGTTTTGGTAGTCCTTAGGGAAGATGTTATAAGGAGTAGTTTTGGTAGTACTTAAGGGAGAATATATAGTGAGCAGTTTTGGTAGTGCTTAAGGGAGGAGTTATAGGGAGCAGTTTTGGCAGACTTAGAGGAATAGTTATAGAGAGCAGTTTTGGTAGTACTTTGGGGAGGAGTTAAAGGGAGCAGTTTTGGTAGTACTCAGGGGATGAGTTATAGAAGGCAGTTTTGGTAGTAGTTAGGGAAGGAGTTAAATGGAGCAGTTTTGGAAATCATTAAGGGAGGAGTTAAAGGGAGCGGTTTTGGAAATCATTAAGGGAGGAGTTAAAGGGAGCGGTTTTAGTAGTACTTAAGGGAAACATTAAAGGGATCAGTTTTTGTAGTATGTAGGGGAGGAGTTATAGGGAGCAGTTTTGGTAGCACTTAATGAAAACATTAAAGGGGCCAATTTTTGTAGTATATAGGGGAGGAGTCATAGGGAGCAGTTTTGGTAGTACTTAAGGGAAACATTAAAGGAATCAGTTTGAAGGCACATAGACAGGTAACTGTAGGAAGCAGTTTTGGAGGTGCATAGGGGAGGAGTTAAGGAGACCCAGAGGGAGTAGATATAGGACCAATAAATGGAGGAGACAAAGGAAAATGTACATACGGTACCTTGGAACGCACTGGTTCTAACAGTTCAAAGGATGAGTGGAAGCACACAGAATATAATGAATCAAGTGTGAACCATTAATCTAGAAGAGATCACCTGTCATGTTTCAGGCCATGAAATAACCCTGATGAAGCCACATGTTGTGTGATCTCTTCTAGATAAGTGTTTCACACTTGATTCACCATATACAGGGACAGATTTATGTCCCAAGGGCCCTTATCTTTACTAATGGCACCACACCCCAATTAGGGTTGCCACCTTTTCTTCAAAAAAATACCGGCCATGGCATTCCCTCCATAGACTTAACATTGGATAGAAGCCAATTTTTTACCGGCCTGCCGGTAAAATACCGGCTAGGTGGCAACCCTAACCCCAATCCTCCCATAATCTCATCCACAGTACCCTGGCTCAGAAAATACATTTACTCTATATAATGTATAAGAACGAAAATAAAGCTTTAATCCTTTGGTTGCAGGCATCCATGGTCTTAAATAATAGCCAGTAAAAGGCTATATAATATGATGTAGGGACAATGGGATTGTACTAGGGTGACCACATTTCCCTTCTGCCATTCCGGGACGTGGTCACCCTATTGCCTTACCTTGAGTACCTGGTGGTCTAGCGGCGTGCAAAGTGCTCTGTGCCTCCTCCGGCACAGAGCTGAAACTCCCACGTGCTGTGCTCAGTAATGCAGAGCGCTGGGAGATGATGTCATCTCCCAGCGCTCTGTATTACTAGAGCGCTTGCCTCCAGATCAGGTAAGTTGCATTGCCGCCCTGGATTTCAGCCTGCAAGCGGCGTCCATGATGTGACACACCGCTTGCAGGCTGACATTCAGGGCGGCTTGGCTTCATTCCGGGACACTTCATTGTCCCGGTTGAAGGGGACCCGGGACGCGGGACATGTCCCTGAAATAAGGGACAGTCCCGGACGTTCCGGGACCCGTGGTCACCCTAGATTGTACTGGCCACACCCACAATTTAGATTGTATGTGTGGCCAGCACAGCTGATGCACCACCCTTCAACATTTGGAGTTCTAGGAAGTTGCTTACTCAGCCTATATTGAGAATTCCGCTGAGTGACTTCCTGTCAGTTTGATTTTCCAGGAAGTAAACACACAGTAAATTCACTTCCTGATTATTTGAACTGTTATAAATTTTGAATAAAACAACTGAAAGCAGTGGTTGTAACCTTGTTTTACTCAGCAGGAAAAGCTCTATAACATATAGGTTTTCATAAAAAAGTTTATTGCTACTTTAAGAACTGGTAATGTGGACAAAGCCCTGCCTGAAAATATCACAGCTACTAGCTGATGCGTATAGTAAGAGCTGGATCTAAGCATCCTTCTTCAAAGTCTCTGGGTCGGCCCTGAAGGCCTTTAATTTACCATAGAAAAACTGAGGGACAGAATTAGTGAAAATTATAGGGATCAGTTAAAATAAGATCACCTTAAAAGGATTGTAATACTTTATTATTACTATCCCCCATATTGTAGATATTTGTAAAATAAGTTAATAGCCCCCAGGTTCATCTCTCAAACCTTTATGGTTTGAGAGATAACCAAAGGCAAAGTTCCCCCCACTACTGACTGCAGGGGAAGTCTGTCGTATGACAGGCTTGCGGCTCTGCAGCTGAGCCAAGATCCCGTTAGTGAAAAAGAATTATTTCACTGAAACGGTCTTTTACATGTGCTTGGTTTGTGCTTGATTTGCAAGCACCTGTAGAAGACTGTTTCAGTGAAATAATTATTTTTTACTAACGCGATAGCGGCTCTGCTGCAGAGCCGCCTGATGAAAGACAGACCGGATATCCCTGCAGTCAGTACAACGCTGACTTCAGGGAGGGGGTAACTTTTCTTTCTGTTATCTCTCAAACCAGAAAGGTTTGAGAGATGAACCTGGGGGCTATTGAATTATATTGCAAATATGTACAATACAGGGGATAGTAATAATAAAGTATTACTATCCCTTTAAATTATTTTTCAGTCAGACTAATCAATTAAAAGTATGATAATGTTTAGAAAATAGAACAGCTCATATTGTTTCCTATGCTGAATAGTCCTGATGTCTGACCCTCTCAAAGATCATAACTTGAGAGTTATGCAGAAATCGTGCGATGAATAATACCCCTCCCGCTCTTTTCCCCTTTCTGAAACTGCCCTCCCTCAGACCTGAAGTGCAGTTGCTTGTCCGGACAGATCACAGCAAGGGACAATTTTCCCTCTTCAGTAAATTGAAAAACCTGCCATCTTTGACGAAGGAAGACAGGTTTTTCCTAATACCGACAGAAGATTGTCCATCGCGTCATCCGCTGTCGGACTTGAGGGGAGGCGGCTTCACAACAAGAAAAGGGGTGGGAGGAGCAACATTCATCATATGATTGCTGCATAACTATCATGTTATGATCTCTTAGAGAGTCAGACATCAGGACTATTCAGCATAGGAAACTATATGAGCCAGGCCAGGACTGGCCATTGTGCATACCGGGCATTTGCCCGGTGGGCCAGTCCGGGCATTTAAAAAAAATTAATCATTAAACGAGTTTGGGCCGTGTTTCACTTTCTGAAAGTCACCTCGTTACAAGTTTCCTGGTGGGCGGGCAATCAACGTGCGGCCGTGCGGCGCACCGCACATGATTATAAGCTCCGCCCATGATCACCGTTGGCCGACAGCCCAACCCTGCAAAGGGCCGCTGCCACCGACCCCCCCCCCCCCATGGGCTGCTCAAAAAATAAAAATGGGCTGCTCAGCCTTAAATGCCCGGGCGTATTTTTTGTCTCAGTCCAGGCCTAATCTGAGCTTCTTTGTTTTTTAAATATTACTATCCCTTTAAGCAGTGGGATTTAATTTGGCATTTTTACAACGTTGAATAACATCATAAAATTGTTTTCTCATGTAAGGAAGAATCTCTGCCCTAGTCAAATACAAGCCATTGAATTTAACAAAAAAATAAAAAGTTTAATTATACATAAAAAATGTTCTTCATCTGTATGCATATTGCTTAGAAAATGATTTAATGTTATATATTTATATCAGTTATATTAAGCATAAAAAATATAATTCACCATTTAATGCCTCATTAATTATATGTTTGTGTATAAACGTTGATGGGTCATTATGCACTCTCTTTGCAATCTATTAGTTTATGTTGGACTAAAATATAATTTGTCTGCTGTCAGCCATTTTGTATTAGTTGCATCCTGGTTGCTAGGCAACTGATAAGAGAGAATACCCTATAAATTATGAGCAGCCTGCTGTAAATTTCTGTCACTGAAAATAAACATATTCCCCGGCCATTTCATTGAAGAAAGAATTATATCATATATACATTAAATAATTGTATATGGTCAAAGCCAATAATAGCCAGCACTTATGGCAAACAGTTTTCAGGTATTGCAAGGAAATGAAACCATGGAAATAAACAAATAGTTCACTTCTTAAACGGGTAGTGACACTTAATGTGTAAAACATATGTATTCTAGGGTTTATCCTCTTTAAGAAAATAATGGCACTCCCACTGCTGAGAGGTGTTTTATTAAAAAGTTATTGTAGCTCAAACCTGATTTTTTTTAGGTGCAATATCTCAAAGGCCTGACATTTTACAGTGGCGCTGTTGCTACAGCATCCTATGGACAGCTTTGCTCAGTTGACCATAAATCTCCATGGGATGGCGTAATAACAGCGCCACTGTACAATTCCAGGCGATTGAGACACTGCACCTACCTTCTCAGGAGAATAAACCCTACAATATATATTTTTTTACATATTAACTGTTATTATCACAACACAGTATGGCAAATCTTACTTTTTCTATTGGCTGCTTAAAGGGGATCTATCACCCCTATACAAGTGTGTGTTAAATGTTTGGTTATATAGCGACTAGGTGGATTTCTTTATTTATATATTTATTTTAACCCTATTTGGCCAAAAATTAATGTTTAAAAAGTGCACTTCCGGACATACTGTGGTTACCAGCTCTGTAATGCAGTCTGTCACTCTTCCTCTGCTCTCCTCCCTCTATCCAGCCTCCCCCGAAGATGGAGGCTTCTGTCTGTAAGCTGGAGCGATCTCATTGGCTAGATATCGATCTCTGCCAATGAGCACGCTCCAGCTTACATGCAGAAAGCCTCCGCCATCGGAGGAGGCTGGATAGAGGGAGAGGAGCAGAGGCAGTGTGACAGACTGCGGTTACAGAGCAGGTAACCACAGTCTGTCTGGAAGTGCACTCTTTAAACATTAATTTTCGAACAAATAGGGTTAAAAAATAAATAAAGAAATCCACCTAGTTGCTATTTAACCTAATGTTTAGATGATAGATTCCATTTAAAGGAGTGGTAAACTTTTCACACTTGATTCACCATTTACATGGACAGATGTATGTTCCAAGAGCTCGTTGCTATACTCATGGCACCGTACCTCAATCCTCCCATAATCCCATCCACTGTAATGCTGAGCAGTGCCAGTGGATGGTGGAGGAAATGTATGGAAGACAGGAAGCAGGGGCAGACTGACAGGACCCAGGGCCCCTGGTCCAAAAAGAGGTCTGGGCCCCCTGCAGAAATCTCCACATTGCCCCTTCATCTCCACAATGCCCCATCTCCTCATTGTCCCCTTCATCTCCACAATGCCCCTATCTCCTCATTGTCCCCTTCATCTCCACAATGCCCCTATCTCCTCATTGTCCCCTTCATCTCCACAATGCCCCATTTCCTCATTGTCCCCTTCATCTCCACAATGCCCCTATCTCCTCATTGTCCCCTTCATCTCCACAATGCCCCTATCTCCACATTGCCCCCTTCATCTCCACAATGCCCCTTGCGCAATGCCCCCATCTCCACATCGCCCCTTCCACCACCATGCCCCCTCATCTCCACACTGCCGGTACCTCCAGTCCCTGGTGGTCTAGCGGCGTGGCGAAGTCCCGCTCGCCTCTAGTAATGCAGAGGCTGGGAGATGATGTCATCTCCCAGCGCTCTGTATTAGTAGAACGGCACGCCGTCGGCTGTGGTTTGAGAGCAGCTGAGCAGCGCTGGAAGCGGCGGCGGGCCCCCTTCGGTCACGGGCCCTCGGTCCGTGACCGAATGCCGTATGATCAGTCTGCCCCTGACAGGAAGTCAGTGTTAGGAGATGTGGACAATGCATTGCTGATCATTTTCAGTGACTGGGGGACTTATATAGGACTGAGGGCCGTATGGTCAAAGGGATAACGACACAAAAATGTTGTATGAACAGCAAAAATAAGTAATTGTATGCACGAATGCCATATTTTATACAGAGTATATGACAAAAAAAACTAGTAATGTCCGTTGTGTACAATACAACTCCAGAATTGCCGGGGAAAAGGGTGGGGCAAGGGCATGGCTAAACTATTCTCCAGTGTCATACGGAGGAAAAGAAAATTTGTCGTATACAACGACAAAAAAATGTCTTGCAAATGACAAAATTTGTATGTTAAGAAAAAAGTGGAGGGAATGTGAAATTCTGAATGTGAGAGACCAATAATAACTGAAGGAAACACAATACAAGCACAATTACCATATCTATATACCAACATTTTTGCAACATTTATTGCCTTTACATATGTCAGTTTCAGTCAGGAATCGAACTTCAATGACAAAACGACATATTTGTGATCACAACAGTCACTCTCTGAAGATATTAATGAGCCTAGCGGCACTGTACTTTGAAATGTTGTTAAAAATGGCAAAAGCTATTTAGCTACTTCTTTGAACATATGGCCCTCAGACAGGAAGTGCCTGCATTCTACATATCCTATATAATAATTTGATATATGTGTGTTTGTCAGAAGCCGTCATGCGCAGTAGAGACGGCTGCGTGCACTGCAGTCATGCGCACTACAGACTGCCCGCGTCGTGGCTGATAACGGAGCGGGGCTCTGAATTCAGACCATAGT
This sequence comes from Rhinophrynus dorsalis, assembly GCA_037306005.1. Taxonomy (NCBI): domain Eukaryota; kingdom Metazoa; phylum Chordata; class Amphibia; order Anura; family Rhinophrynidae; genus Rhinophrynus; species Rhinophrynus dorsalis. Next base: position 28,995,603 of record CM074727.1, on the reverse strand, counting down.
CGGTGCGCAGACAGGACCATGGTGGGCGCGGGCAGTCACTCACTCATTCTGCAAGGCTGATTGCCCAAGTGCACTTTCCTATTGGTAAGGAATATGAAATAAAAAAGAAGGGCAGCACCACTGGGTCTTTTTAAACAGCTTTATTAAAACAAAATGGATCGACCATCTTTGCTTCCCATTTTTGTTCTAATAAAGCTTTTTGAAAAGACCCGCTGGTGCTGCCCTTCTTTTTTGATTAATATATATTTATTGTAGGGTTTATCCTCCTAAGTAAACCAAGGGTACTCCCACTTCTGAGAAGTGTTTTATTAAAAAATGATTGCAGCTCAAACTTTAATATTTTTAGGTGCAATATGTCAATGACCTGAAATCGTACAGTGGCGCTGTTGTTACACCATCTTATGGACAGCTCTGGTCAGTTGACCATAAATCTCCATTGTGGTGTAGCAACAGCGCCACTGTACAATTTCCAGCCACTGAGCTTCAATAACGTTTGAATAAAAGACCTCTCCGCAGTGGGAGTACCTTTATTTTTCTTAGGAGGATAAGCCCTACAATATGTATATATTTTTTTACATATTAAGCATTACTATCCCTTTAACGTCCATTACACCAAGGGAAGGCAATGCTGCACTCAATGGACATTTTGAAGCTCTCCTTTTCTCTACACCTTGTTATTCAAGGTGCACGTTAAATGGTGTACATTTATTTTTATTTTCCCATGTTTGCTATCAAACAAATATAACAGGCTTGCTGGCAGTAAAATCTTTAAAGGGACAGTAATACTTTGTTTTAGCTTTATTTTATGTTGTAGGCTTTAAAAAATATGAAGAACGATATAAGTCTTATCTCTCAAACCTTTATGGTTTGAGAGATATTCACAAGCAAAGTTTCCCCTCCCGCCCCTTTTACCTAGTGTAAGCCATCTCTTCTCAGATGTGGAATCCAGTCCATAGACCAGACAGATAACAGAAGGGGACAATCTTCTTCCTATGAGAACAATGAAAGCCCTGCCCCCCTTGACAAGTTTTTCAGGTTTTTCCCTTATCTTAATTGAAGATTGTCCCTCTCTGCAATCTTCCTGGGCACCTCCCTTCTGCTCTGGCTGAGCAGTGTTACATCAGTAAAAGGGGCAGGAGGGGGATACTTTGTCATTGAATTACTCTTGAACTACACGTTAAGTCACCCTGCAATAATTAGGCGGGTGGCGACTAGCTTAACCTCTTACCGGCTGAGGACGTACATGTACGTCCTGCGCGGATGTCCCAGGTGGACAGAGGACGTACATTTAATAAAATAAGAAAAAAAAGTTTGTCGGGCATTAAGTGCTGGCCACGTGCGAGCGTGGGTGGTCACTAACAGGTTAATAATAGTTATTTTACGTCTCGAAAGTAGCCGATTGTAAAGTAATCCTTAATCTTCTCAGACCGGAAAACAGGCATCAGCACAGACATCTTGTCTGCGTGCCTGCGCTGTCAGTCGCAGTCTCCATTAAAAAGAATTGCATTGGCACAAAAGGCACCGGAAGGGACTGACGGTGCAGGCATGCAGACTGCACTAACCTGGCCATCAATGCGTTGCGTACCCCTCTGGCACTCAAAGGGTTAAGGATTACTTTACAATCAGCTACTTTTCAGAGGTAATATAACTATAATTAAGCCAGTCGCCACCTGCCTAATTATTGCAGGGCGACTTTACCTAGTGTGGTAGTTCCGTTTTAACATAGCGATATGCATATACACATATACATACGTTTATTATGCTGAATAAGTCCGGAATTAGTGAGAAATACAACTCGTTCAGCAGGCATCAACAGCAGATATCTTGCTGTATACGCTCTCTGTGCCTGCGCTGTCAGTCTCTTCCGGTGCCTTAAAGGAGCAGTAAACTTTTTTTTATGAAAACACATATTTTATAGAGCTTTTCCTGCTGAATAAAACAAGGCCACTCCCACTGCTGTCAGATGTTTTATTCAAAAAATATAGTAGTTTAAATAATTAGAAAGTGAATTTACTGTGTTTACTTCCTGATAGTTCTAACTGACAGGAAGTGAATTTACTGTGTTTACTTCCTGATAGTTCTAACTGACAGGAAGTGAATTTACTGTGTTTACTTCCTGATAGCACTGACAGGCAGTTTCTATCACATTCTATGGAGAACTGTTATGGCTCTGACTTTTCTGACTTTCCTTTCCATTAGAATCTAACAGGAAATCTAATTAGAATTTGAACACTAAAGGGCACTGCTAATGTAAAAAAACATAGGTTTAAACTGTAATAACTCTGGAATTATAAATCTCTCCACAGTGGGAGTACGCTTATTTTACTCAATAGGAAAATCCCTACAATATATATTTTTTCATAAAAAAGTTTACTGCTCCTTTAAGGTACAAAGAACTCCACTCACCAATTCTGGAAGTGAACAGGACGGACAGAGCAGACTCACAGATTCCTTTTCTGCAAGATGTTTGCGCTGTTGCCGGCTGATGCCTGCCGAACAAGTTGTAGTTCTCTCTAATGCCGGACTTATTCAACATAATAAAAATATGTATATGCTTATCAATATGTTAATAAGGATTTGGGGGGCAATTTACTTCCACTTTAAGATGGCGGAGTGCGTGCACTGGCATGTGCCAAAATTATCAAAAGCTGTAGCTGGGGCTGAGGCAGATTCATACATCCACCCCAGTGAGTTTAACACGTTAGCTGCTATAGATAACTCCAACGCATTCTGATACTCAAAGAGTTAACCCTTTAAGTGCCAGAGGTGTGTGCAACGCATTGCTCCGCAAAGCGCTGCACACACCTCTGGCACTCAAAGGGTTATTAAAGGATTTTAATTGCAAAACAGCAACAATATCCCCTACCCCAGCTTCTTCCCTGATATTATTCCAACATTTCTATTATTCAGCATCTACAGCAGCCCGAGCATCGATCCATCCTCATCTCATCGTTCTCTAATAAATCAGAAATTTTGAATCTTAGCTTCACAGTAATAAAGAAGGGAGAAAAAAAATCAGACACATCCAAAAGACACAGCAATTACTTTTATTTGACTATTTTCCCCTTTTTTTTATCTCTGAATGACTGCCAATAATGTCATCTTTTACAAAAGATAAAGATCTTCTCTGGTTCATTAATCCAGAGATGGCGTGTTACAATCGAATGCACTGTTCCATTATATATATATAAAATATGTCAGAAGACTACAATACCAATCCAAAGCGATGTGTGGTGGGGATGGGGGGGGGGGGTAGGAACAGCATCATCGATCACACAATTATATTTTGTAATTTAAGATGATTGAACATATTTTTAAATGGATTGCAATATTATCCTCCTGCGGTTTTGAAAGTGTCTAGCAATGCTGGGAATTAACTCCTTGGAGCCAGGAACAAGTATATACATATCAGCGAAACCTACATTGTTTTATTAATTAAAATAATATATAATCACAGAGTGTTTACATTAAAGGGATAGTAATACTTCATTTTAACTTTATTTTATTTTGTAGGCATTAAAAAACATGAAGAATAATATAAGTCTTATCTCTGAAACCTTTATGGTTTAAGAGATATTCACAAACAAAGTATCCCCCCCTGTTCAACCAGATCAGAAGGGAGATGCCCAGGTAGACTGCAGAGAGGGACAATCTTCAATTAAGATAATGGAAAAAGCTGAAAAACTTGTCAAGGGGGGAAGGGCTTTCATTGTTTTCATACAAAGAAAATTGTCCCCTTCTGTTATCTGTACTGTCATACAACCAGACTCACATCTGAGAAGAGATGGCTTACACTAGGTAAAAGGGGTGGGGAGGGGAACTTTGCTTGTGAATATCTCATAAACCATAAAGGTTTGAGAGATAAGACTTATATCATTCTTCATGTTTTTTTAATGCCTACAAAATAAGATAAAGTTAAAACGAAGTGTTACTATCCCTTTAAGGAACAGTGGTGCAATTGAAGAGCAAACCAACTGCACAACAGGAAACATACATTTACATTGGTTTAAAGGGATAGTAACACTTAAAATGTAAAAAAAAATAGGTTGTAGGGTTTATCTCCCTGGGTAAAACAAGGGTACTCCCACTGCTGAAAGGTGTTTTATTCAAAAGTTATTACAGCTCAAAGTTGAATTTTTTAGGTGCAAAATCACAGTGGCCTGAAATTGTACAGTGGCGCTGTTGCTACATCATCCTATGGACAGCTCTGGTCCCGGGGATAAACCCTACAACATATTTCTTTTTACATTTTAAGTATTACTATCCCTTTAAAGGGATAGTAATACTTGCAAATTACTAATCCCCATATAGTAGCTTTGTTAAAAAGAAACTTATTGCCCCCAGTGTCATCTCTCAAACCGTTATGGTTTGAGAGATGATAGCGCTCAAAGTTCCCCCCTCCTTCCCCCTTCTCTGATTGAATGCTGAATGCTGACTGCAGGGGAAGCTGTCATACGACAAGGGGCAGGGCAGGGTTTTCCTTGTTCTCACAGTAAGAAGATTGTCCCTTGCTGTGACCTGTCTGGTTAAGACAGATTCCACATCTGAGGGGAGGCGGCTTACACTAGGTAAAAGGGGCGGGAGGGGGATTCTTTATCATTCAATTACTCTTGAACTACAATTCTGACAGTATTGAAATAACACTCTCCATGGCCCATATACTATGAAGATTAACTGGAGCTGCTTTTTTCGGTGAAACATTGCTATCCCTTTAATTATCAGGTCTACAGAGACAGAGGTTGATTCATTGGATAAGTCAGATCTGTGATAACATCACCCGCTTTCTCACAATTTCCACTCACTCTCTGCCTTGTTCCGCCCATGCCTCACTACATTCTGCCCATTTTTGTCACAAGCCCCTACCTTTCCTAATCCCAATCCCACCCACTTCTATGAAGCCACACCCACATCATGATGCAATTTGCATAATTTAGACACGCCAACCTCCACACATTTGGGGTCTGCTGCCATCAAAGTTCTCAGATATATTCTTAGTTCTTGTTGGACTACAAATACCCTATACTTGGCCATATACACCAAACAAAAGTAGAGCAATTCTGGGAACCTAAGCGGCAAATAATAATGCTCACTGAATCAAATGGGTATTTTAGCACTTTGAATGCTAGAGAGGTCTCCATTATGTTGCCACACCCACCTGTAAAACCAATAGGATGGAGGTGGCCACTGGCATCTTCAGGTTTTGCAGCAGGTAGGAAAAGAATCTTAGTGTGGACCTTTGCCACCAGAACTGTAAGTTAATAATGCTCATACCTGGGAACTCTCCGGATCTGCCATGGAGACTCCATTTTTTTGTAGTGAATTACCAGGTCTCAGGGCATAGAGTCTGATTCTCTGGCGGTGAGGAGTTTTTTTATGAAACTCCGCCTACTTCTTCTCCTTCCCACCCTGTTCCTCCTACTTCCCGCCCGCTTCTCCTCCTTCCCACCATCTTCCTACCACTTCCCACCCACTTCCTGCCCACTTTACTACACAGTCATTTAAGCCCCGCCCCCACAATTAAGCTCCACCCCATTGTGACTCGAATTGTATCATTTTTATCCTCCCATTGGCACCACATGAGTCCCCTCCAGGACTCTAGAAGAAAAAGTTCCCAGGTGTGATTATATGGCTACTGCAGAGGGGAAAATAGTGATGATTAATAATAATATACTGAGATTTAGTATTTTTTTCATGTTAGTAACCCTTTAACTTTTGATATTAATTATTTCAAGGTAATTATAAATATTTAGGACTGAATTAGTAGGTGGGTTTTTTCAAGTTTCATTACTGGGACCCCTTCATTATATGGTCTATGAGTAAATACGTCTGCCTGTGAAATGCGTCAGGCCTAGTCTTCTGTCCCTGGACTTGTCTGCCATGATGAATGATTTTATGCGGTCTCAAGTAAGTGGAGGATTTTTTTACTTTTACACATTATGCCTTTCATTTTTGGACTGGTCTTTCTCTGAATTCTGTTTAACCATTTGCATGCTTAAAATGTGGCTAAAGCATTGCAAATCAATGAATTTTGCACTCCTCTGGCACACTTAGTGTTAAAGAGAAATCTTCTACCCAAAAAAAACCCCTCAATCTGCTTTTCTAAGAGCAAAATCAGTAAACTGACAGAAGCTGCTTGAATTATTCATTATTTAATTAATTATTTAATATGAAAACAGCCAATTTTGAAGTCACAGAAAACAAGATATCAGCATTTTTGGGCTGTTGTTAGATCTCTAAGTACGGCCTCTCCTTGACTCTTATTTTATTGGTTGGTACCTGGTAGCCGGCAAAGTGATCCGAGGCTGAAGAGGTACCCTTCCTGATCTAACCAACTGCACCACAGGAACAAATAAAAAAAGTCTCATATTTCCATTGATTTCAATGTGGCTTTTAATCCCTTGAATGCTAGAAGAGGAGATTCAAAAGAGGTGAAGCGAGTGGGATAAAGAATATGGAAGAAGAGTGGGCTGGAAGAGATGGAAACTGGGTTGCCATCTTTTCCTCAAAAAAATGCCGGCCATAGTTGTGGGTCAGGGAGGGCGGAGCCACAAAAGGGAGGAACCACAAAAGGGGCAGAACCGCTCAATGTCACATGACCCTACAAAACTGAGCTTCAGGCTCCATTACAGGTATCGGGTGCCTGGAGCTCAATTCTCATAAAGCACTGTGGATATCCTGAAGCACAGAGTTGTATCTGGTCTGTTAACAGGACCAGAGGGATGTCAGTGGTTTTACACACTCTGTGGTACATTAACCCTTTGAGTGCCAGAGAGGCACGCAAAGCAGCTTTGCGTACCCCTCTGGCATTCAAAGGGTTAAACAGCTACATATCAAATGGTGTGCTATGCACATATTTTTAATAAACATGGTGACACCAATATGCCCAGATATTTTATCTGATAGGTTACAAGACTTTGCCATGACTTGAGATCCCACATGAAGTATTCAGTTACCCAGATCACGTATTCAGTAAAATAAACGTTTACATACATTATTACTTATCTGCTATGTCCTCTCCCACAGCTGCATTCTCACCAGGGTTTTGTTGTCCCAGTTTATGACATTTAGAGCAAAATCCACACCTATAGTATCCCTCTAGTCAGTGACGTAACTATAGGGATCGCACCTGCGACCGGGCCCATCACTCCATGGGCCCGGCCGGCCCCTGTGACCCCTCCACCTGGCGCCCGCAATCTCACTCCGGCACTCTAGTAATGCAGAGCGCTGAGAGATTACATCATCTCCCAGCGCTCTGCATTACTAAGAGGACCGCACGGGAGCTCCAGGGAGGTAGGAGATGGGGGCATTGTGAAGATTGAGGGGCATTGTAGAGGGGGTCAGTGTGGTTGAGGGGGCACTTCTTGCACCAGAGCCCAGAGGCTTCTAGTTACGCCATGCCCTCTAGTGATGTGAGAAGAGTTGGTGCACATAGCATTTGATGACGCTGGTTTTACCCACTCCCAGCTCCCCGATCACAAGCACATTAAATAGGTGTTCCTTGTGGTCATTCGCCCCAGTGCCCGCACCCTGCTCCCCGTTCACCCCTTCCCCAGCTTTGCAGATCGCCCAAGAAACAGACTGTTCAAAGCGGAACTTTCAGATAATAGCCAGTCACCATGCATTCATTAAATGCATGGCGACTAGCTTGAAAACAGATGTCTTACCGTAAAAAAATATATGTGTCAAAAGGAATCCGTCCCGTTTCGGGACTGACGGGCAGGTTAGTGCGGTCTGTGAGCCTGCGCCGTCAGTCCCTTCCGGTGACCACATGGTGCAAAGCCGTCTACTCTATGGAGACCAGGACTGACAGCGCATGCAAACAGACAAGATGTCTTTGCTCTAGCCTCAGTTCCGGTCTCCAAACGGGACGGATTCCTTTAGACACAAGTATTTTTTTTATGGTAAGACATCTATTTTCAAGCTAGTCGCCATGCATTTAATTAATGCATGGCGACTGGCTATTATCTGAAAGTTCTGCTTTAATTACACAACTGTAATAGCCCAGCTGCAAAATAAGGAAGCAAGATTTCTATTGACTGTCCTTCCCAATCCCAAATGGAATATATATATATATATATATATATATATATATATATATATAGATAGGTAAATATGTCTTGCTTTAGCCTTTACAGATATATGATGGTCCGTGGAAATATTACTCTCTTGGGAATTCATTAGTTTGAAGTTGTAAACAAACATCAGCCCAATCAATTACCTTGGAGGCAAACATAAAAAAGAACATAATGTAATATATAACATTATAGCAATTTAAAAATAATGTTGTCAATACAACTTATATCTGACACTTTTATAGTATCAATCAGATCACCTCACCCTTGCTTGGGGATGACAGGTGGATAAATATTCTTACACAATTTTTCTTCATCATGGGACAAACACAGTAACACAGTGACACGTTGCGGAAGTGGCTAATATCAACAAATATCCAAGAACTATACCTGTCAGCAACTACAGGTGGACAGAGTGTCTGTCATCTTTTTATCGTGACACGTTGACACAAATAAAGAAATATCGGTTAGAGTTGCAGGAACCGTGATGGTATCCCAGCAGCCTATCATCTACCTCTCCTGAACGTGTAAGCCCTGAGCTCTCCAACACTGCGAATCCTACGGATCAGAACCTAGGCTGGGACAGGGAGTCAAATCTGCCGCCATCCCCAACTACTGATGTCACTCATCACTGCCAGACCCGGTCATGTGACACTGGTTCCGCAGAAAAGGACTATGGGTATTCCGTCACGAGTGACTTTACAGAATATGCATTGTGGTGGCTGAGTGCCTGAGATGTCTCCATCTAGCATTCAAGAGGTTAAAGCTTTATTCCCAGCCATTTCATTTCTCCGCCTGTCCTGTAAATTATTGTTTTGAGTCAAGTTATCTCATTCCCCTCTCCGGATGCACACAAATACCGGCTTTTTCAGTTGCTGTTTAGTAGTTATACCGGCACCGGTTCCAATGCTCTAATTACCAGCACAGCCGTTGGCAACCCTAGATAGAAATGAGGAAAGAGAGCTGGAGGATACTGGAGAGATGACAGCAGATAAGGGAGGAGGGTAGGCCAGAGAAGATTAAAGCAGTGGAGCGGGTGGGAGGAGATAAGGGAAGGGAGCAGGTCAGTGTTCAATCAGTCCTGGATGGTACATCCATAGAGGCGGACATGACAATTGCTGGCATTTTTTTTCTTTCAAACTGAAGCACTATTAGTGCATGAACATACATAACCCTTTAACCCCTTAAGGACCCTTGACATACCAGGACCGTCACGTCTGGTCCGGCACTTAAAGCAATAGTGATGTTTACCAAACACAGCAGCTCCAAGTAATCTTCATAGTATGTTGGCCATGTTGTGCTGTGTTTCAATACCATCCGTGTAGTAGTTCAAGATTTAATGAGAAAGTATCCACCTCTCGCCCCAGATGGAGCTCAGTGAGGGACAATCTTCACTGAGCATAAGGACAAACCTGTCGGGGGGGGGGGGCAGGGCTTTCCTTATACTCAGTGTATGTAGATTGTCCCTTGCTGCTCGCTGTCTGGTCCCAGGACCACATTCCACATCTGAGGGGAGGTAGCTTACATTAGGTAAAAGGGGCGGGAGGGGGATACTTTATCATTCAATTACCTCAAACTACTACTACACGGACAGTATTGAAATACAGAGCTAAATGGCCCACGTACTATGAAGATTACTTGGAGCATCTGTGTTTAGGAAACATTACTATCCCTTTAAGGACCAGTGATGGAATTCCGGGTCCAATGAGCGGAAAAAAATGACCTGTGCTCCTTAGCTGCTGGATGTGAGTTACTGTGGCTGCTCGATAAGGGGTTAAGTATAAGAGGGGCACATAATGCATTTCAAAGTAACTAGTTGGTTCTCCTTTAAATGAGAAGTCATGAGTACCCTGTGGAATTCATTGTGACCTTGTTACTAGAACATGATCAGTCATAACCTACCAACGTCCTCCTACATTTGGGGTTAATACACACACCACCACTAACCTTTGCATGTCAACGTTCAGACCATGAAGGTGATTCAGCTCAGGAAAGACGATGTTCTTCAATAGCTGATCAAAACTGAGCAGTCGTGGTATACTCAGGGAAGTCCTATCACATGTGATCATTGTTTCCAATGTGCTGTGTAAGCATAATAAGGACCTAATACTAATTAGCCAAGACAATACTATTTATTCCAAGTCTTACAGAGGAAGAGCAGTTCTGAAGAAAACATGGGCATTTGGAGAAATCTACCCTGTGTGTGTGTGGGTGGGGGGGGTGGAAAACCATAAAATACCTGCCAAGTGTCCCTCTTTAGGAGGGACAGTCCCTCTTTTAGACCCAAATCCCTCTGTCCCTCTTTTCCACCCTGATGAATGGAATGGAATTACAATACCTATAACAGGAGTATTTTTAGATACTGGTTAAGGGGGTTAATGCCCCAGTTTCAGGATTAATGCTCTGTGTCTTATTGCTAGCTAGGGGCATGGAATCTAGTAATGGTGCACTTAGGCAGCACAGAGACATAGAGAAACATAGTATTTGACAGCAGATAAGAACCATTTGACCATCTCGTCTGACCATTTGTCCTACAGTAAAAAAACAAAACTTTATTTGGTCCAAGGTTTTGTCTTATGTTCCGGATAACCTAATGCCTATCCCATGAATTCCAACATACCTCCCAAGTGTCCCTCTTTAGGAGGGACAGTCCCTCTTTTAGACCCAAATCCCTCTGTCCCTCTTTTCCACCCTTAGGAGATCAGACTGTGTGGTGTGTGTATAAGTGTATCACATTGCTCCACAGCAATAAAACTCACATTATTGTTTGTATAAATGTCAGTATATGTGTTTATAAATTAGTATGTGTAAATAAAATACTTTGGTCTTGTTCTAAATAATTTATTAGGTTTCACAAGTGGGTGTCAATAGGTCACGAAATAGCCTAAAAATTCTTGGTAATGCCACGCCCACCAGACACGCCCCCAGCAACACCCCCTAAAACACAAGTGTCCCTCTTTGGCAATTTGAAATGTTGGGAGGTATGCCATAATATGCCCCCAGGCCAGTCAATATCTATTGTGGGGGCAAGTACCCCTTCTTACCCCCACCTCTACTGACCCCCATGGGGGGAAATTAACTGTACCGGCGGGGACGGGGTGAAAATAACATTTAATCTACAAGGGGGTTTGAACCCCTTTGAATGCTAGACAACCTCTCTAGCATTCATGGGGTTAAAAATTACCATTTAAAGGGATACTAATGCTTCACAAAAACAGCAGCTCCAATTAATCTTCATAGTATTTGAGCCATAGAGAGTGCTATTTCAGTATTGTCAAGGTTGTAGTCCAAGAGTAATTGAATGATAAAGTATCCCCCTCCTGCCCCTTTTACCTAGTGTAAGCCATCTCTTCTCAGATGTGGAATCCAGTCCATAGACCAGACAGATAACAGCAGGGGACAATCTTCTTCCTATGAGAACAATGAAAGCCCTGTCCCCCTTGACAAGTTTTTCAGTTTTTTCCCTTATCTTAATTGAAGATTGTCCCTCTCTGCAATCTACCTGGGAACCTCCCTTCTGCTCTGGCTGAACAGTGTTACATCAGTAAAAGGGGTGGGAGGGGGATACTTTGTCATTGAATTACTCTTGAACTACAACTCTGACAGAATTGAAATAACACTCTCCAAAGTCCAAATACTATGATGATTAATTAATGCTGCTTGTATTATGAAACATTACTATCCCTTTAAATCAGGAATTTATGGACATTTCCTCCCTCCCCCTATAGTGCAATGGGTTTGGACACAAATTAACCTCTTTAGCTTAAAGGGATAGTAGCTGTTGCTACATCATCGTATGGATGTTTATAATAAATTCACCAGAGCGGTCCATAGGACGGCGTAGCAACAGTGCCACTGTACAATTTCAGGCCATTGTGATACTGCACCTAAAATATTAAGTATGAGCTGCAATAACTGTTGAATAGAAGAGGAAGTTCCCTTGTTTTAATCAGGAGGATAAACTGTACTATATTTAAATTTTTACATATTACTTGATACTATCCTTTAATAAAGAAGACCCAAAGGGAGTTCTTAACAGGATACCTTTATTTGCCTGCACTTAGGAAAAGGGAATAATAAAGAAACAGTAACGATTTTTAGGAACTAAATATATGTCACACAGCTGTGAGATTTTTCATTTAAAAGTTTGAACATACCCTTTTTTTCAAAGGGATAGTAATACTTCGTTTTATCTATATTTTATTTTGTAGTCATTAAAAAAACATGAACGATATAAGTCTTATCTCTCAAACCTTTATGGTTTGAGAGATATTCACAAGCAAAGTTTCCCCCTTCCGCCCCTTTTACCTAGTGTAAGCCATCTCTTCTCAGATGTGGAATCCAGTCCATAGACCAGACAGATAACAGCAGGGGACAATCTTCTTCCTATGAGAACAATGAAAACCCTGATCCCCCTGATACGTTTTTCAGGTTTTTCCCTTATCTTAATTGAAGATTGTCCCTCTCTGCAGTCTACCTGGGCACCTCCCTTCTGATCTGGCTGAGCAGTGTTACATCAGTAAAAGGGGCGGGAGGGGGATACTTTGTCATTGAATTACTCTTGAACTACAACTCTGACAGAATTGAAATAACACTCTCCAAAGTCCAAATACTATGATTAATTAGAGCTGCTTTTATTATGAAACATTACTATCCCTTTAATGAGCAAATTAGCAAACTTTCAGTGACATATTGATACTTATAGGGTATCATGAGGTCTGCATCAAATGTGACAAAAAATAAATATTCCACAAACTCCCTCTCATTCAAATAAGCATTTGTACACCTTAAATCAATTCAGAGATACTATCCTTTTAAGATTAACTGATGATTTTTCGGGCATCAAGCCTATTAAAAATTTGTCCCTGGACTTAGGCCACAGGTGCTGACGTTACTCTTTGAGCTGTATACAACTGGCCAAAGGGTTAACTTGGTTGGCACTTAGTTCCATAATTTAAATGATGATTTAAACCTTTGAGTGCCAGAGGGGTGCGCAATGCATTGCTTATGAAAAGGAGCCCAGATATAGTTTTCCCTGCTACAGTCTTATTAATTGGTAAAGGGCTACTTGTTTTTTGGGGTTATCATTAAAGTATAAATAAAGCTATGACCTGCTCTCCACATACTCTTTAGTATTTTGTGTATCAGACACTGATTAAGGCTCCATTGAGCCCTAAGCAGGGTACCAATTTGGGGCTCCACATCTCTTGATCCGGTGCTTTTGACACAGAGTGCTGTTAGCAGGTACTGACATTGTGGCTCTAATTTAAAGGGATAGTAATGGTTTTAAATAAAAGCAGCTCCAATTAATATTCATAGTATTTGGGCCATGGATACTGTTATCTCAATACTGTCAGTGCTGTAGTTCAAGAGTAACTGAATGATAAAGTATCCCCCTCTTGTCCCTTTTACTGATGTAATACTGCTCACCTCAGAGCAGCAAGACTGTCCGGATGGATCACAGAGAGGGGCAATCTTCAGTGAAAATAAGGAAAAACCTGAAAAACCTGTCAAGGGGGCAGGGTTTTCCTTATGATCACAGTAAGAAGATTGTCCCTTGCTGTGATCTGTCCTGTCACAAGACCAGATTCCACATCTGAGGGGAGGCGGCTTACACTAGGTAAAAGGGGTGGGAGGGGGATACTTTATCATTCAATTACTCTTGAACTACAACTGACAGTATTGAAATAACACTCTCCATGGCCCAAATACTATGAAGATTTATTGGAGCTGCTGTTTTTCTTAAATATTACTGTCCCTTTAAAGGGATAGTAATGTTTCATAATAAAAGCAGCTCTAATTAATCATCATAGTATTTGGACTTTGGAGAGTGTTATTTCAATTCTGTCAGAGTTGTAGTTCCAGAGTAATTCAATGACAAAGTGTCCCCCTCTCGCCCCTATTACTGATGTAACACTGCTCATCCAGATCAGAAGGGAGGTGCCCAGGTAGACTGCAGAGAGGGACAATCTTCAATTAAGATAAGGGAAAAACCTGAAAAGCTTGTCAAGGGGGCAGGGATTTCATTGTTTACATAGGAATAAGAGTGTCCCCTTTTGTTATCTGTCTGGTCTATGGACTGGATTTCACATCTGAGAAGAGATGGCTTACACTAGGTAAAAGGGGCGGGAGGGGAAACTTTGCTTGTGAATATCTCTTAAACCATAAAGGTTTGAGAGATAAGACTTATATCATACTTCATGTTTTTTTAATGCCTACAAAATAAAATAAAGTTAAAACGAAGTATTACTATTCCTTTAAGTGTGTTTTGAGTTTGTAAATAGTGTATACCCAGAATGACATTTAAATACAGCTTACTGTAATTATTGAAGAAGAAATGACAAAATTAAACAATCCACTCAACCAAGTTAGCAAATTAATATTTTAATTTAAGTCCAAGCACCACAGCCTGAACAATTTCAGATAAAGCAGAGCAGATGAAAAATCAGAGATAACATCTATTTTCCATTACAGAAGTTTAGAAATTAAAAAAAAAAAAAAAAACACTTTTGTGGTGTTCAAATTATAACTGTTCTTGTTCTTGATTTTTCGAATGTGGTTTATTTCAATTTGATCTGAAATCGCAACCTTTGTGATGAGTTGACCTTTTTAACAAGAAGTTTTGTGTTTTCGGGAGTGATTCATATTTATTACTGGTTAGAGCTACCATAGGGAGACCACATTTCCGTTCTGCCATTCCGGGACATGTGGTCACCCTAGTCCCACGGCTGAGGCTCCCGCTGACGCTGACCATCTTTCTGAGGCTGACATAGTAAGAGTTCCCTGTGTCAGCCTCAGAAAGATGGTCACCGCCGGCGGGAGCCTCAGCCGCGGGTCTAACTTGCAGAGCCAGCATACCTGCTCCATCCCAGCTGTCTCGCATGCACTAGTCCAGCCAGCCAATGAAATGTATTTGCTATATCTTCTTGATTGGCTGTCTCAGCCAGCCAATGAGGACCATATAGCAAATACACTTCACTGGCTGGCTGGACTGGTGAGTGTTGCTCAATTCCAGGACTCATTATTGTCCCGGTGGGGGGTGACCTGGGACATGGCACACAAACCCCAGGCATTCCGGGGAGTGTGGTCACCCTAAACTACCAGTGTCAATGGAAGGTGAGGGGAAGGACTGAGGGCTTGAATCTATGAGGTCAGGTAAAGCCGTCAGTACTGTGAAAATAAATACTGAACAGTAAACATACCATTTCTACAGAGCTATACTATAACCATAGCTGGGAAATCTCCAGATTTGCCCCAGAGACTCAGGTTTTGACTCTGCATTACCAGGTCTCTGGGGCAGGGGCTGATTCTCTGTATGTGGGCAGTTTCTACTGAAACCCTGCCCACTTCTGCTCCTTCCCAGTCTGTTCCTCCCACTCCCTGCCCACTTCTGCTCCTTCCCAGTCTGTTCCTCCCACTCCCCGCCCACTTCTCCTCCTTCCCAGTCTGTTCCTCCCACTCCCTGCCCACTTCTCCTCCTTCCCAGTCTGTTCCTCCCACTCCCCACCCACTTCTCCTCCTTCCCAGTCTGTTCCTCCTACTCCCTGCCCACTTCTCCTCCTTCCCAGTCTGTTCCTCCCACTCCCAGCCCACTTCTCCTCCTTCCCCACCCTGTTCTGCTTATTTTTTACTATGTTTCTTAAGCCCTGCGCCCCCAACTCGCGATTATGCCACAAACCCTTTTGACACGAACTGCATCATTTTCCTCTCCCAACGTCACCACATGACTCCAGAAGAAAAAGTTCCCAGGTATAAACTATAAAAACTGTAGACCTACCAGCAGGTTGAGTTATCAACACAGACTGCACAAATCCAAGTAGCCTCCTACTGTTCGTGGCAATGTTTTCCTTGTAGTGTAGTTTTCTGACCCTATTGCTTAAATCAACTGTAGCAAAAATGCCCAAACTGACACCTCTGCCATGTCCCACTGGTAGCCCCAAAACTACACGTAATGCACGCTGTTCCTTGTCCCACTTTTAGTTACAAAACCACACAAAACATTTACCACTCTTATCCTTTTTCTACTTTACTACTGGTAACCACAAAAGCACAGTAAATGCCCTACTGCACATTAGATTCCTCTTACCATGTTCCACTGGCCACTAAATGTTAAATACAGTGACCCCTTCCCCCCATTTTTCATGAGCAATTCAATAACATAATGCTCAAAATTACTTGCTGGTGATTTTCACCCTTGAAATAGCGGTTTCATCCCGCCCATAGTCTCAGGCACACAATTATACTCATACGAAGGCACACTCCCAGTCTGACACACATACACAATGAAACACACACACTCATTATCAGTTATATGGGCCCCTACAGATAACCGAAATGAGGTTGACAGTGTACACTCAACAAGTCCGGAAAAAGTCTCTTCAACAACAACTGACCACAAGTGTTGGAGACATCAGGGATATTGTGTACCGGTGTTGGAGATATCAGGTGTATTGTGCACCAGTGTTGGAGACATCAGGGGTATTGTGCACCGGTGTTGGAGACATCAGGGATATTGTGCACCAGTGTTGGAGATGTCAGGGGTATTGTGCACCAGTGTTGGAGATATCAGGGGTATTGTGCACCAGTGTTGGAGATATCAGGGGTATTGTGTACCGGTGTTGGAGACATCAGGGGTATTGTGCACCGGTGTTGGAGACATCAGGGATATTGTGCACCAGTGTTGGAGATGTCAGGGGTATTGTGCACCAGTGTTGGAGATATCAGGGGTATTGTGTACCGGTATTGGAGACATCAGGGGTATTGTGCACCGGTGTTGGAGACATCAGGGGTATTGTGTACGGGTGTTGAAGACATCAGGGATATTGTGCACCGGTGTTGGTGATATCAGTTATATTGTGCACCAGTATTGATGATATCAGGGGTATTGCGTACCGGTGTTGGAGACATCAGGGATATTTGCAGTGGTGTTGGAGACATCAGGGATATTGTGTACCATGTTGGAGACATCAGGGGTATTGTGCACTGGTGTTGGAGACATCAGGTGTATTGTGCACCTGTGTTGGAGACATCAGGTATATTGTGTACCGGTGTTGGAGATATCAGGTATATTCTGTACCAGTGTTGGAGACATCAGGGATATTGTGTACCAGTGTTGGAGACATCAAGGATATTGTGCACCTGTGTTGGAGACATCAGGGATATTGTGTAACAGTGCTGGAGACATCAGGGATATTGTGTACCATGTTGGAGACATCAGGGGTATTGTGCACTGGTGTTGGAGACATCAGGTGTATTGTGCACTGGTGTTGGAGACATCAGGGGTATTGTGTACAGATGCTGGAGACATCAGAGGTATTGGGCACCAGTGTTGGAGACATCAGGGGCATTGCGCACCGGTGGTGGAAACACCAGAGGTATTGTGCACCTGTGTTGGAGACATCAGGGATATTGTGCACCGGTGTTGGAGACATCAGGGGTATTGTACGCCTGTGTTGGAGACATCAGGGGTATTGTGTACCGGTGTTGGCGATATCAGGGATATTGTGCACCTGTATTGGAGATATCAAGGGTATTGCGTACCGGTGTTGGAGACATCAGGGGTATTGTGCATCAGTGTTGGAGACATCAGGGGTATTGTGCACCGGTGTTGGAGACATCAGGGGTATTGTGCACCAGTGATGGAGACATCAGGGGCATTGTTGGCACAGGATGTTTCCCAATGCACTGCTGAAGCTTGATTCAGTTTAAACATGCCAGCAGTTGTCATGTCCGCCTTCATGAACATGACATGGAAGACTGATTGAAGATGATGTCCCTTGAACAAAGACACATAAATATTAATAGAAACCATTAGGATTTTGGGCCGTTGTAAGTTAAGTGTGCGGGTTAGTGTTAAGAGGCGTTACCTCTCCTTTAAAAGGTACATTTTAACCCTTACTATAGATGTTTGAGTCTAAAGTTTGACAGTGGTTTGAACTCTAATGATATCACACGCAAATGAAAAGTGACCGATTGCACCAGGAATGACAAATATCAACACCTTGAATGCCAGAGAGGTCTCCAACGAATTGCGAGACATCTCTAGCATTTAAGGGGTTAAAATCCGATTTAAATCAGTGGCCATTTTATGTCTCCTAAAGCACAGTTTGTTTTGCCCCGGAATTGTTCCATTTCATTTTTATTAACCTCTTGCATGCCAGAGGTAAATGCATCGCATGCATGACCTTCTGGCGCTCAAAGAGTTAATCTTCTGAGTGACAGAGAAGCATCCTTTCTGACACGCAAATTAACTCAGCCTCAAAGGCAGGGATGGGCAACTCCACGCCCCCTCCAACTGCTTCTGGACTACTACTCCCATAATCCTTCACCAGCCAAGAAAGGTGGGGACATTCAAGGGATTAAAATCCCCAATAAAATCCATGGAAATGTTGATTTGCCCCCTTTAGTTCTTGTTACACCGTAACATCAGCTTCTTAGAACCAAGCTACTGCAACAGTTACAATCATTCCAAAAACGAACCAGTAATTTAACCTAAAATTAATTGCCCCTATAGCAGCACATTCATTCCTGGATTTGCGTGTAAGCGCTGTCTATTATTCTGTAGATGGAAATATGTAATTACACAAGCCTGGGTCCCTCATAAATAATTTCTAAATAGTCCCCCTCAGGTTCCTTTGTTTGATTTATGGCCTTGTCATGGAATGGTGCTTGTCTGCCAATGATAAATAACAGAATTGTTCTTTCTGAAGGTGCAGTTCCCCTTGTTAAACCAAATCTACCCAACAATGATGACACGCTTAATATGTTAAAAATAGAAGACCAATTTATGGTTAAAAAAAAAAACAGTCACATTATCATTATATCAGTCATACCAACAATATCTAAAGATGTCCTTTGTGCTTTAAAGGGGAACTGTACCTATTTAATGAAAGCAGTTACTTAGGTAGGAGTCCTTCATACAGTATACAACAGTCAGGTTCAACTGAATAATCATTGCGTTTTAAAGAAGGGTTTAACTAGGTAGGAGTCCATCATACAGCAGTAAGGTGTATCTATATAATTACTGTGTGTAACAGAAGTACTTACCTAGGTAGGGGTCCATCATATAGCAGTCAGGTGTATCTATATAATTACTGTGTGTAACAGAAGCACTTACCTAGGTAGGGGTCCATCATACAGCAGTCAGGTGTGTCTGTATAATTACTGTGTGTAACAGAAGTACTTACCTAGGTAGGAGTCCATCATACAGCAGTCAGGTGTATCTATATAATTACTGTGTGTAACAGAAGTACTTACCTAGGTAGGGGTCCATCATACAGCAGTCAGGTGTGTCTGTATAATTACTGTGTGTAACAGAAGTACTTACCTAGGTAGGAGTCCATCATACAGCAGTCAGGTGTATCTATATAATTACTGTGTGTAACAGAAGTAACTTACCTAGGTAGGGGTCCATCATACAGCAGTCAGGTGTGTCTGTATAATTACTGTGTGTAACAGAAGTACTTACCTAGGTAGGAGTCCATCACACAGCAGTCACGTGTATCTGTATAATTACTGTGTGTAACAGAAGTACTTACCTAGGTAGGAGTCCATCATACAGCAGTCAGGTATGTCCGTATAATTACTGTGTGTAACAGAAGGACTTACCTAGGTAGGAGTCCATCATACAGCAGTGAGGTATATCCGTATAATTCCTGTGTGTAACAGAAGCACTTACCTAGGTAGGCGTCCGTCACACAGCAGTCAGGTGTATCCGTATAATTACTGTGTGTAACAGAAGTACTTACCTAGGTAGGGGTCCATCATACAGCAGTCAGGTGTGTCTGTATAATTACTGTGTGTAACAGAAGTACTTACCTAGGTAGGGGTCCATCATACAGCAGTCAGGTGTGTCTGTATAATTACTGTGTGTAACAGAAGTACTTACCTAGGTAGGAGTCCACCATACAGCAGTCAGGTGTATCTATATAATTACTGTGTGTAACAGAAGTACTTACCTAGGTAGGGGTCCATCATACAGCAGTCAGGTGTGTCTGTATAATTACTGTGTGTAACAGAAGTACTTACCTAGGTAGGAGTCCATCATACAGCAGTCAGGTGTATCTATATAATTACTGTGTGTAACAGAAGCACTTACCTAGGTAGGAGTCCATCACACAGCAGTCACGTGTATCTGTATAATTACTGTGTGTAACAGAAGTACTTACCTAGGTAGGAGTCCATCATACAGCAGTCAGGTATGTCCGTATAATTACTGTGTGTAACAGAAGGACTTACCTAGGTAGGAGTCCATCATACAGCAGTCAGGTATATCCGTATAATTCCTGTGTGTAACAGAAGCACTTACCTAGGTAGGCGTCCGTCACACAGCAGTCAGGTGTATCCGTATAATTACTGTGTGTAACAGA
Organism: Rhinophrynus dorsalis; assembly: GCA_037306005.1. Taxonomy (NCBI): domain Eukaryota; kingdom Metazoa; phylum Chordata; class Amphibia; order Anura; family Rhinophrynidae; genus Rhinophrynus; species Rhinophrynus dorsalis. Next base: position 28,975,163 of record CM074727.1, on the reverse strand, counting down.
AGCACTTACCTAGGTAGGAGTCCATCACACAGCAGTCAGGTGTATCCGTATAATTACTGTGTGTAACAGAAGGACTTACCTAGGTAGGAGTCCATCACACAGCAGTCAGGTGTATCCGTATAATTACTGTGTGTAACAGAAGCACTTACCTAGGTAGGAGTCCATCATACAGCAGTCAGGTGTATCTGTATGATTACTGTGTGTAACAGAAGCACTTACCTAGGTAGGAGTCCATCACACAGCAGTCAGGTGTATTCGTATAATTACTGTGTGTAACAGAAGCACTTACCTAGGTAGGAGTCCATCACACAGCAGTCAGGTGTATCTATATAATTATTGTGTGTAACAGAAGCAAACCTAGGTAGGAGTCCATCATACAGCAATCAGGTGTATATCTATATAATTAAGGTGCATATATATGTATATGTATATATATATATATATATACATATGTCCTATAATATAAAGGCCAGAGGTATGTTTGTCCGAAGCAGTCATGCGCAGTAGAGGTGCTAATTTTATCACTGCTTTTATCTCCAGTTTTCTCCATAGACTTCAACAGGAAAATGTTTGATAAAACGGGTGTTTACGTTTAGCACCTGCAATAGAATCTAGCCCCTTACCTGTTTGGGTTTCCTGAGGACCAGGGGAGGGCTAGCCTGGGGGGCAGGGGGGCAATTGCCCCCTGGGCTGGTCATGTGTCTGATCTGGTGGGCCACTGCCTCACTCAATCTCCCACTTGTAAATGGAGCTAAACTAGTGATACCACAGAGATTACATATGTAGTATCACTAATGTAGTCCCATTTCAACTGTAAGCTCTGTGGTATCACTTCCTTTACTTCACAACATTAAGAACAATTTTAAAATTAACAAAACAGGGGTGGGCTGGGAGACCGGGCTTGGACGATAGTAGAAATGGGCTACTTGATTGTATTTGCCCTCTGGACCGTATGTTGCCAGCCCTCCCCTGCTGAGGACTGCAGCGAAGAATCACTGGATTAGATGCAGGCTTTTCTACATTGTATCACTAGCTTTTTTTACATTGTATCTTTTTACATTGTGCCACTATACCTGCTTTTACAATCCCTGAATAAAGTTCTCTAGAAACAGATCCAGGGAGCTCACTGTCAGGAACATATATGAAAAAAAACACCACAGGTGAAGGTGTAAAAAAATTAATAAAAATAGTAGTTATACAATGTGTTGAACACCATTCTGGTTGTTAAAGCGTGAAAAATACCATGTGTGTGGTCCTACCAGCAGCTGTCATGTCTGCCTCCATAGCTGATTGAAGATGTTATCTCTTGAACCAAGAAGCAAGAAAAGGATTTGTAGGGGTCATTATGATTTTCTGGTCACGCTTAGGTATGGGGGGTCAATACTAGGATGCCTTAGTTTTTCTTTATATTGTCAGTCAACCTTCTTTTTGATTTCACATATTTAGCAAGTGAATAATATTTAAAGTCAAATTACCTATATTTTAGTTTTCATCTTCAACTCTTTTTAACATTTTTATGTCCCTTTCTGTTTCTAAAGAGCCTTCTGTCGGGGAAAGTAGGAATAGTGATATAATGTTGCACTATCCCTGTAGCACTGAGTGCTTTGTAGTTGAAGGGGAGGGAGGCTTCTGTGCTGCAGGAATAGTGCAACATTGTATCAAAGTCCCTGCTTTTATAGTCCCAGACAGGAAGCTCTCTGACAAGGAACTCAGAAGTTCAGTGAGCTCCTTGTCAGGGACATTTGTTGTTTGAGTGCCAAAGGGATATCCATCGCATACCGCTCTGGAACACAAAGGGTGAAATCATTAAAAAAAGTGAAGATGAAAAAATATATAATAATAGCATTCACAGGCATTTTGACTTTACATGTGATGTACTTGCAGAATACGCAGGACCGGATTTAAATCCCAGGCTCCCCTAGGCAAGGCACTGTGTGCAACCTTAGCTCCGCCCATGCCTACTTCCCCCATTGAAGCAAGGGCCATGTAAGTTTTCCAGAGACTGGCACTGAAACAGCGACTGACCAGCATAGGTATCAGGACTGGTGGTTGAGAAACACAGCCTTAGTACATCAGCCTTTCACGGATCAGAGTTATGAATTTTTTTGACTTCTTAAGTAATAAAAGAATGTTAAACTTGATACGTAACATTTATATTTCTGAATGGGCATAATAAATTCAAAGTTCCCTTCATCTCTCTTTCTTCACAACATATTGAACTAAATTTCTCTGTGATCTCCACATGGGAGAAGGCTAGCCCCACCATGTGATGTCAGACACAAGAAATGAAATTTAGACTATGTTTTCCAAACCGAGAAAGAGAAAAGTAGGCAGACAGTGACTCATTTCTGCACAAATGAAAATGCCCAAGTGTGAATAAGGGGGGGGAGCGACATTTATGTGTTCAACTAATGGTTTCCCACCAAGCTGAACAAAAAATAAGTTAATCAGCCTTGCCGATCCAGGTATGAACCGCACTGACCGATTATAAGTCATTTATTTGCATGAAGAATACGCTGATATATTTTTTTTCCATGTCATTCGAGCCACAAAAAAAACTCCACTTCTCAGTATGGTGAACCGTGACGAGTGAAGTGCGATTAGAAGGACGAGACACTTGCCCACCTGTGACACTTTTCCAGTCTGAATCAATTTCCACTTCTATGGTATGTTATCGGAGACCAAGAAAACAAAAGCACGTATTTCCGATTATCCATCTGTTCCGTCACGAGTTTTCCGAAGAAAATTTCCAAACAAGGCTTTGTTCGTCAAGCTAAAAATGTGCAGATCTGGTAGGAACCATCAGCGCCAAAGGGGGAAGTTACACTTTCCGTTGATTTAAATGGAACTTTCAACCCACTGAATGCTAAATGGAACTTTTAACCCATTGAATGCGAAGCAATGCATTGGAGACCTCTCTAGCACTCAAGGGGTTAAAAGCCCAATTTAAGTCAACAAAATGTATTTTTACATTTTCATTCCTCCCCTCTGGTGGAGTTGGTTTGCTCCAGAATTGATCCTCTTAAGCTTAATGGTGTCATTTTTAACGCAATCAGGCTGGCTCCAATAAACATTAATCTTGGTTAATATGAGTATAATTAGTAAAAGTGATGTATGCCATAGTAGATTGGATGTACACATGCAGCCATCCTTAACTGCCATCTTTTTGAGGTGATTAATTACTTAATATATTTATTTATTTATTTATTTATTTATTTATTTATTTATTTAGAAAATGTTTTACTAAGAAGAATACATTGAGATTTCTCTTATGAAAGCAGTAGTTATTTTTAAGGATTTTAGACTTGTAGAAAATCTGATTTTTTTCAGGTAGGTTATTCCAGGCTTTCAGAGCTCCTAAGGAGAAGGCAGATTGACCGGATTCTTTTTTGCAGTTTGGAATAATCAGTGAGAGGGGAGCGGAGGTTATAGTTAGTATGGAGAGATGGAGTAATCATACTGCTCAGGTAGTGTGGAACAGTCAGTGAGTTGTTAGCAGTAGAGTGGAGGGTACAGTTAGTAAGGAGAGTAGTGATGAGCGAGCACCCCAATGCTCGGGTGTTCGGGTGCTCTGACCGAGCACCCCCTGAGGCTCGAGTGCTCGGCCGAGCACCCAAGCCCCATTGAAGTCAATGGGAGGACTCGAGCATTACACCAGGCACCCCCTGCTCTGATGAGGGGAGGGTGCCTGGTCCATAGGAAAAGGGCAGAAAAAGATGGAAACACTACAGAAATGGTTCAGGGACAGCATAGGGAGGATGTCTGGATGCATCTTGGACTCCAACATCGCTGCTGGGAACGATCTTTCGCCCGTAGTACGCCATTTTTACAGACTGACCGTAAAACACACAAAAAGGAAAATAAAAACGACTTTAGGCGAAAAATTGTTACCAAACAATATTTGCTGTATATTTACTTGTATATCATCTGCAAATTCTCCCAAAAATTTCCTTGATTTTCAGAACTGAGGCCATGATTAAGAGGGAAACGTGCGCAGAGGCAAATTCTCCCAAAAATTTCCTTGATTTTCAGAACTGAGGCCATGATTAAGAGGGAAACGTGCGCAGAGGCAAATTCTCCCAAAAATTTCCTTGATTTTCAGAACTGAGGCCATGATTAAGAGGGAAACGTGCGCAGAGGCAAATTCTCCCAAAAATTTCCTTGATTTTCAGAACTGAGGCCATGATTAAGAGGGAAACGTGCACAGAGGCAAATTCTCCCAAAAATTTCCTTGATTTTCAGAACTGAGGCCATGATTAAGAGGGAAACGTGCACAGAGGCAAATTCTCCCAAAAATTTCCTTGATTTTCAGAACTGAGGCCATGATTAAGAGGGAAACGTGCACAGAGGCAAATTCTCCCAAAAATTTCCTTGATTTTATTGAACTGAGGCCATGATTAAGAGGGAAACGTGCGCTGAGCTGACCATCTAAAACATTATGGGTGAGGGTCTGCTGCAGAGCTGACCATCCTAAACATTATATGCGAAGGCCCGCTAGTGAGCTGACGCTATAAAACATTATATGAGAGGGCCTGCTAGAGAGCTGACCCAATAAAACATTATATGAGAAGGCCCGCTGGTGAGCTGACCTATATAAAAATTGGCAAACAGGGCCCGCTGGTGAGCTGACCCTATATAAAAATTATAGCACAGGGCATATGGAAGAGGAGGAGGAGGATGAGAAGATTAAGAGTCAACCATATACCTGTTTTTTGGGTGGAAGGGGTGAATGGGAATACAGAGTATTCCCATCATTGTAAATAATATATGTAAAGTGAGTTTATGTTCCCCCGGGGCTTTCCTCCAGTGGAGTGGAGAAGTCAGGGGAAATCCAGGCCTTGTTCATTTTTATAAGTGTCAACCTATCAGCATTGTCGGTGGAAAGGCGGATACGCTTATCTGTTATGATGCCACCAGCAGCACTAAATACCCGCTCAGACAGAACGCTGGCGGCAGGGCAGGCCAGCACCTCCAAGGCGTAGAGTGCCAGTTCATACCACGTGTCCAGCTTGGACACCCAGTAGTTGTAAGGCACAGAGGGATCATTGAGGACGCTGACACGGTCTGCTACGTACTCCTTCACCATCTTCCAAAACTTTTCCCTCCTTGTGACACTAGGCTGCGCATCAGGGTGAGGGTGCTGGCGGGGTGTCATGAAGGTGTCCCACGCCTTGGAGAGGGTTGCCCTGCCTTTCTCGGAACTGCTGTGTGCTCCCCTTTTCTCCCCTTCTCTGTTGGCCAAGGTAGCACGTACTCTGCCGCCAGCGTTGTCAGATGGAAAATTTTGGAGCAATTTTTCAACAAGAACCTTCTGGTATTGCACCATTTTGCTTGTCCTCTCCACCGGAGGAATGAGAGATGAGAAATTCTCTTTGTAGCGGGGGTCCAGAAGGGTGAACACCCAGTAATCCGTGTTGTTTAAAATGCGTATAACGCGTGGGTCACGGGAAAGGCAGCCTAACATAAAGTCAGCCATGTGTGCCAGAGTACCAACAGTCAAGATTTCGCTGTCCTCACCAGGAGGATGACTCTCAATATCCTCATCCTCTTCCTCCTCTTCTGCCCACCCACGCTGAAGAGATGGAACTAAAGTTCCATGGCTACCCTCTGTAGCGGAGGCAACCGTGTCTTCCTCCTCCTCCTCCTCCTCCTCCTCCTCCTCCGCCTCCTCCAATTGTCGCTGAGAAGACGAAGTGAGGGTGCTCTGGCTATCACCTTGTGTAAGCTCTTCCTCCCCCATTTCCACCTCTTCCACATGCAAAGCGTCGGTTTTAATTGTGAGCAGCGAGCATTTCAGTAGACACAGAAGTGGGATGGTTACACTGATAATAGCGTTATCGCCGCTCACCATCTGTGTCGATTCCTCAAAATTGCATAAAACCTCGCAGAGGTCTGACATCCATTCCCACTCCTCACTTCTGATTACAGGAAGTTGAACGGAGAGGCGACGACCGTGTAACAGCTGGTACTCCACTACTGCCCTCTGCTGCTCACAAAGCCGGGCCAACATGTGGAAGGTGGAGTTCCAGCGCGTGCTCACGTCACACAGCAGCCGGTGAGCTGGCAATTGTAAGCGCTGCTGCAGCTTCAACAGGCCGGCCGAAGCTGTAGATGACTTACGGAAATGTGCACACACGCGGCGCACCTTGGTCAAGAGATCATGCACATTGGGGTAGGTTTTTAGAAATCGCTGCACCACTAAATTAAATACATGCGCTAGGCATGGTACGTGTGTGAGCTTGCCGAGCTCCAAAGCCGCCACCAAGTTACGCCCATTATCACACACAACCATGCCTGGTTGCAGGTTGAGTGGCGAGAGCCACTGCTCGGTCTGGTGACTAATCCCCTGCAACAGCTCTGAGGCCGTGTGCTGTTTGTCCCCAAGGCAGATCAGCTTCAGCACGGCCTGTTGACGCTTCCCCACTGCAGTGCTACACTGCTTCCAGCTACTGGCTGATGGGGGAGTGGCGCTGCGTGTAGAGAATTCGGAGGTGGAAACGGAGGAGGAGGAGCCAATAACGTAGGTGCTGGTGGAAACCCTGATGGAGGTAGGGCCCGCAATCCTCGGCGTGGGTAGCACCCGTGCCATCCCAGGGTCCGAGTCGCTCCCAGCCTCCACGACATTCACCCAGTGTGCCGTCAGGGAAATGTAGCGTCCCTGGCCACAAGCACTTGTCCATGTGTCAGTCGTTAAGTGGACCTTCCCAGTAACTGCGTTGGTCAGGGCACGGGTGATGTTACGGGACACATGGTGGTGTAATGCGGGGATGGCACACCGGGAAAAGTAGTGGCGGCTGGGGACCGCGTACCGAGGGACAGCTGCTGCCATCAGGCTGCGGAAGGACTCAGTGTCCACAAGCCTAAATGGCAGCATTTCGATGGCCAGTAATTTGGAAAGGTGTGAGGTTAGTGCTATGGCCTGTGGGTGGGTGGCTGGGTACTTTCTCTTGCGCTCAAATGCCTGGGGTAACGACATTTGGACGCTGTGCTGGGACAGGGAAGTGGATGTGGTCGCTGATGGTGCTTCAGATGGTACAGGTGCAGGGCGGGAGGTATGCGGGCCTGCGCCTTCGACAGGCGATTGGCCGGCATCGAAAACAGGGGAAGAGGAGGCAGTGGTGTGGCCTGCAGACACAGATGGGCGATCCAGGCGTTCCTCCCACTTACTACGGTGCTTGGATGCCATGTGTCGGATCATGCTGGTGGTGGTGAGGTTTCTAGTGTTCATGCCTCGGCTCATTCTGGTGTGGCACAGGTTGAAAACTACAATTCTTTTGTCGTCCGCACTTTCCTTAAAAAAACGCCATACCGCGGAACACCTACCCTTTGGCAAGGTAGATTTACGCAAGGGGGTGCTCCGTGGAACATTTGCGGGCCGGTTTGGTGCGGTCCGCCTTCTTTCTGTAGCCACACCACTGCCTCTTCCAGCCTGTTGCGGTGCTGCAGATGGCTCACCCTCAGGACTGCTGACATCGCTCGGCTCTACACCTTCCCAGGTGGGGTCAGTCACCTCATCGTCCACCAAGTCCTCCTCCACTTCCTCACTCTGATCATCCTCCTCAAGTCTTGATCCCACCACATACTCAGTCATTGACAACTGTATAACATTCTCCTCAACAAGGTCTTGAGACGGAAATAGTGGTTGATTTAAAGGCAACTGTGTCTCATCATCATCATCATCATCATCCACTACTTCCTTTGACCTTAAATGCCGTTCACATCTGTCATCTTCTTGTGATTGGGTAGCCTCTAGAGGTTGTGAATCAGGGCACAAGATGTCATGTTCCTCTGCAAGCGTGCTTGGAGAGAGGGTCAAATGAAGGATTGGTGATGAGACGAGCTCCTCACTATATCCCAGTATGGGATCACTTCTTTGACCAGACCGTGTATGGTGGGAGGAAGGATGATCAGAGTGAGGATTATTTTGACCAGACTCTTGGCTACTGAGAGTGGACTTGGTGGAAGACAGGGTGGTGCTTAACCGACTGGAAGCAGTATCAGCTGTCATCCAACCGACCACCTGTTCGCAGTGGTCGGACCTCGAGAGTGATGTCCTGCGACGCCCTGTAAAATTACACATGAAGCTAGGTATGGTGGATGTCTTTCTTTCTTGTGCTCTGGCACCAGGCACAGTTTCTCCGCGTCCTGACCCGCGCCCTGAACTTTCAGGATCACGTCCACTTCCCCGTCCCTTTTTACCCGCCTTCTTCATCTTACACAGAATATGTGACTTTAATATTTGAGTTTGAAAACTTAACAGTATTTCTTACTATTCTGCAACACTGCAGAGTACACAGAATAGGCTGCTAAACTGCGGTGACACACACTGAATGGAATATGTGACTTTAATATTTGAGTTTGAAAACTTAACAGTATTTCTTACTATTCTGCAACTGTGCAGAGTACACAGAATAGGCTGCTAAACGGCGGTGATACACACTGAATGGAATATGTGACTTTGATATTTGAGTTTGAAAACTTAACACTATTTCTTACTATTCTGCAACTCTGCAGAGTACACAGAATAGGCTGCTAAACTGCGGTGACACACACTGAATGGAATATGTGACTTTAATATTTGAGTTTGAAAACTTAACAGTATTTCTTACTATTCTGCAACTGTGCAGAGTACACAGAATAGGCTGCTAAACGGCGGTGATACACACTGAATGGAATATGTGACTTTGATATTTGAGTTTGAAAACTTAACACTATTTCTTACTATTCTGCAACTCTGCAGAGTACACAGAATAGGCTGCTAAACGGCGGTGAAACACACTGAATGGAATATGTGACTTTAATATTTGAGTTTGAAAACTTAACAGTATTTATTCCTATTCTGCAACTCTGCAGAGTACACAGAATAGGCTGCTAAACGGCGGTGAAACACACTGAATGGAATATGTGACTTTGATATTTGAGTTTGAAAACTTAACAGTATTTCTTACTATTCTGCAACTGTGCAGAGTACACAGAATAGGCTGCTAAACGGCGGTGATACACACTGAATGGAATATGTGACTTTGATATTTGAGTTTGAAAACTTAACACTATTTCTTACTATTCTGCAACTCTGCAGAGTACACAGAATAGGCTGCTAAACGGCGGTGATACACACTGAATGGAATATGTGACTTTAATATTTGAGTTTGAAAACTTAACAGTATTTCTTACTATTCTGCAACTGTGCAGAGTACACAGAATAGGCTGCTAAACGGCGGTGATACACACTGAATGGAATATGTGACTTTAATATTTGAGTTTGAAAACTTAACAGTATTTCTTACTATTCTGCAACTGTGCAGAGTACACAGAATAGGCTGCTAAACGGCGGTGAAACACACTGAATGGAATATGTGACTTTAATATTTGAGTTTGAAAACTTAACAGTATTTCTTACTATTCTGCAACTCTGCAGAGTACACAGAATAGGCTGCTAAACGGCGGTGATACACACTGAATGGAATATGTGACTTTAATATTTGAGTTTGAAAACTTAACAGTATTTCTTACTATTCTGCAACTGTGCAGAGTACACAGAATAGGCTGCTAAACGGCGGTGAAACACACTGAATGGAATATGTGACTTTAATATTTGAGTTTGAAAACTTAACAGTATTTCTTACTATTCTGCAACTGTGCAGAGTACACAGAATAGGCTGCTAAACGGCGGTGATACACACTGAATGGAATATGTGACTTTAATATTTGAGTTTGAAAACTTAACAGTATTTCTTCCTATTCTGCAACTGTGCAGAGTACACAGAATAGGCTGCTAAACGGCGGTGACACACACTGAATGGAATATGTGACTTTAATATTTGAGTTTGAAAACTTAACAGTATTTCTTCCTAGTCTGCAACTGTGCAGAGTACACAGAATAGGCTGCTAAACGGCGGTGACACACACTGAATGGAATATGTGACTTTAATATTTGAGTTTGAAAACTTAACAGTATTTCTTCCTAGTCTGCAACTGTGCAGAGTACACAGAATAGGCTGATAAACGGCGGTGAAACACACTGAATGGAATATGTGACTTTAATATTTGAGTTTGAAAACTTAACAGTATTTCTTACTATTCTGCAACTCTGCAGAGTACACAGAATAGGCTGCTAAACGGCGGTGAAACACACTGAATGGAATATGTGACTTTAATATTTGAGTTTGAAAACTTAACAGTATTTCTTACTATTCTGCAACTCTGCACACTACACAGAATGTGCTGCTAAACTGCGGCGAAGCACACTGAATGGAATATGTGACTTTGATATTTTAGTGTGAAGACTTAACAGTATTTCTTCCTATTCTGCAACTCTGCACAGTACACAGAATGTGCTGCTAAACTGCGGCGAAGCACACTGAATGGAATATGTGACTTTGATATTTTAGTTTGAAGACTTAACAGTATTTCTTCCTATTCTGCAACTCTGCACAGTACACAGAATGTGCTGCTAAACTGCGGCGAAGCACACTGAATGGAATATGTGACTTTGATATTTTAGTTTGAAGACTTAACAGTATTTCTTCCTATTCTGCAACTCTGCACAGTACACAGAATGTGCTGCTAAACTGCGGCGAAGCACACTGAATGGAATATGTGACTTTGATATTTTAGTTTGAAGACTTAACAGTATTTCTTCCTATTCTGCAACTCTGCACAGTACACAGAATGTGCTGCTAAACTGCGGCGAAGCACACTGAATGGAATATGTGACTTTGATATTTTAGTTTGAAGACTTAACAGTATTTCTTCCTATTCTGCAACTCTGCACAGTACACAGAATGTGCTGCTAAACTGCGGCGAAGCACACTGAATGGAATATGTGACTTTGATATTTTAGTTTGAAGACTTAACAGTATTTCTTCCTATTCTGCAACTCTGCACAGTACACAGAATGTGCTGCTAAACTGCGGCGACGCACACTGAATGGAATATGTGACTTTGATATTTTAGTTTGAAGACTTAACAGAATGTGCTCTAATCTGCAACTTTGCACACTAAACAGAATGTGCTCTAATCTGCAACTTTGCACACTAAACAGAATGTGCTCTAATCTGCAACTTTGCACACTAAACAGAATGTGCTCTAATCTGCAACTGTGCACACTAAACAGAATGTGCTCTAATCTGCAACTTTTCACACTAAACAGAATATTTTTTTTTTTTTTTTTTTTTTTTTTTTCCCCCCACACAAAATAACCTGCTGCCCCCACACACAGTAGTCCTAAAAAGGACTTTTGGTTCTTTTTTTTCACAATTTTTGTTTTTTTCCTCCCTACACTGCCTTTCCCTTCCTATCCTCAGCTCTCCCTGGCTCAGACTGAGCCGAACTCGATGGTCAGGTGCTATACAGCACCCGACCACGGGTTCTGGCCAGCCAATCAGTGTAATGCCAGCAGCCAACATGGCTGCTGGCATTACACCGATGTCAGAGCCTCCCTGCACGTTTATTGGCTGCGCAGCAGCCGCAAAACGTGCGGGGAGGAGACCCGAACATGGCGGGCGAGCACATGCGGTACTCGTACGAGTACCGCCATGTGCCGAGCAGAGCGATGCTCGAGCCGATCCGAGCATCGGCCGAGCATGCTCGCTCAACACTAAAGGAGAGTTAAAGTGATCATACTCCTCAGGTAATGTGGAATAGCCAGTGAGTTGTTAGTAGCGGAGGTTATAGTTAGTATGGAGAGATGGAGTGATCATACTGCTCAGGTAGTGTGGAATAGCCAGTGAGTTGTTAGTAGCGGAGGTTATAGTTAGTATGGAGAGATGGAGTGATCATACTGCTCAGGTAGTGTGGAATACTCAGTGAGTTGTTGGCAGTGAAGCGGAGGTTAGAGTTAGTATGGAGAGCCGGGATCATTTGGGCACAATGGGTTACATTTTTATGGAGACTGCAAGAAAGGTATGACCGGTCAGTCATATTTACAAAATGGGCAGTTTTAAGTGGGCACTGTCCCCCCTGAGTGAAAATCCCCATGTCCCTCTTTATCTCAGTATTTTGCCACATTTTTATTGATAAGGATTGGCAGTGTTAATAAATGTACTACATGGCTCCACAACAATCAAACTCCCAATATTGTTTATTGATACATATATATATATATACAGTGCCATGCCAGCCAGTCACGGGGCAGTCATACGCAGTAGAGACTGCCCGCGCCGCGGCTGATATAGAGCTGAACGCTCCAAAGAAGCGTCCAGCTCTGTATCAGCCGCGGCGCGGGCAGTCTCTACTACGCATGACTGCAGCACGAGCAGCAGTCTCTACTGTGCATGACTTTGTCGTTACACACATTTTAGCGAATTATATATATATATATATATATATATATATATTTTTTTTTTTTTTTTTTTTTAATAAAAGCTGTTTTTTGTAAAAAAATAAATAAATAAGTGTGCTCTGTTTAAAAAAAAAAAAAGTGCATCTTAGCAGTGACAGCAGTGAAGGGGTTAATACCCCCAAATCCTGCAGGATTTTTATTTAGTACTTGTTGAAGAGCCCGTGTACACTGGCCACAGGGCCGGCTGGTGGCCGGATCCTGTCGTTGCTGGGCGCGGTGCAGTCATGAGCAGTAGAGACTGCCTGCTCCGCCACTGATACAAATCGGGGTGCTCCGAATTCAGACCGTAGTCTTCTCTGCGTACCTTCCTGGGAGCAAGCGGTCCCAGGAAGGTGCGCATAGAGGACTGCGGTCTGAATTCACAGATCCCTGCTCCATATTAGCCGCGGCGCAGGCAGTCTCTATTGCTCATGACTGCAGCGCGCACAGTCGTCTCTACTCCTCATGAAGGCTTCTGACAAACATCCTTAGAGAATTATTACATAGGATGTGTTTGCTGTCTCTGCTTCCCTTTCCCTTACTTCAATAGTAGGGAAGAAAGAGGCACAGAGCAGACACGGGCCTGCAATGAATGATAGCAGCGTGCATGGAGGCGCACTGCTATAATTTACCCCATGATGTGCCAGTACCGTCATGGGTCCTTATTAGGGTTGCCACCCAGCCGGTATTTTACCGGCAGGCCGGTAAAAATTTGGCTTCTGTCCAACGTTAAGTCTATGGAGGGAATGCCATGGCCGGTATTTTTTTGAAGAAAAGGTGGCAACCCTAGTCCTTATGGGAAGTTTACCCATGATGGTCCTGGCATGTCATGGGTAGTTATGGGGTTAAACAAGGTCACTCCCACCTCAGTCAGTTGTTTTATTCAAATGTTATAACAGTTCAAATAATCAGGAAGTGAATTTACTGTGTTTACTTCCTGATAGTTCTAACTGACAGGAAGTTAATTTACTGTGTTTACTTCCTGTTAGTTCTAACTGAAAGGAAGTGACTCAGCAGTTTCTATCACATTCTGTGGAGAACTGTATGCCACTGACTTTCCTCTCCATTAGAATTTAACAGAATAACTAATTAGAATGTGACAACTAGAGGGCACTGCTAATGTAAAAAACACAGGTTTAAACTATAACAACTCTGGAAATATGCATCTCTCAGCAGTGGGACTACCCTTATTTTATTCAACATGAAACACCATACAATATATACTTTTTACATTAAAAAAAGTTTACTGCTCCTTTAATCATCTATTCAAAACTAATATTTGGATATCTGTAAGTTTTGAAAGTTAATTTTCAAATTTTAAATGCTACCCCCAGATAAATGTCTTCCATACCCCCAGCTGTTTCATTGCCCCTGAATATCTTTATACAGTCCACAGTCACACAAATCTAAATTTCCCTCTATTACGGGAACCCGTGGCTCATCCTACTAGAGATTCCAATAAATGTCACATTATGGCAGGTAGATAAGAAGCCGCCATGTGCGTTAATAAAATGACACTTTTTTCCATCCAAGAGAAAAATGTAATCTAATTATACAGTCTTGACCCTGGGTGAATGTTTGCTTTGCTTTTAATTGCAGCTGGGTTGTATGAGAGAAAGTGAAACAGTGTCCTGCATTATACACTCAGCAGCTAAGGCTAATGATTTTATTTCACCAAAGTGCTGAAAAATCAAGGTTAATGTCACTTGAACCCAGGAATGCCAGTGGCAAGGAAAAGTCTTACTAAGTAAAATGATACAAGAACAAGCCAATAGGGGGTTTTCAGGTATCAGTCGGCCACACTCACATTGCTTATATGATAATGAGGTGCTCACGCTCCAGTGTATGAGATGAATCCTTCATTATACAAATTAAATACGACGAACTCCAGCTGTTACCCGTCATTTATAGCCCTACTCATTTCACCTGTTCTGGGCTTAGTCATAGGCAGAGAGGAATGATAATATAGACTGTTAAAGGGATAATAATACTTAATTTGTAAAAAATAAATATATTGTAGGGATTCCCCTCCTGAGTAAAACAACCCTAATGCTGAGAGGTGTTTAATTAAAAAGTCATTGCAGCTCAAACTTGATTTTTTTTCAGGTGCAGTATCTCAAAGGCCTGATATTTTACAGTGGCACTGTAGCTACATCATCCTATGGGCAGCTTTAGTCAGTTGACCATAAACCTCCATTGGATGGTGTAGCAACAGCACCACTATACAATTTCAGGCCATTAAAATATTGCGCCTAAAAAAATTCATGTTTGAGCTGCAATAACTTTTGAATAAAATACATTTCAACAGTGGGAGTACCTTTGTTTTACTAAGAAGGATAAACCCTACAATATATATATATTTGTATATGAATTATTACTATCCATTTTACAGCCTCATTATCAATTCCTTTCTGCCAATGACTAAGCCCAGAACAGGTGAAATGAGTAGGGCTGTAAATGACAGGTATCTGCTGGAGTTCGTTGTATTTAATTTGTAAAATGAATGACTCATCTCATACATTGGAGCAAGAATACCTCATTATCATGAAAGCAATGTGAAGATCACAGTGTTTGTAGTCCAGTAGCAGGTGGAGGAGGCTGCCCCCTTCTGGTCACCCACCTCTGGTCTATGCTCAGGTAGCTAACACTGGCTTTCCATGCAGAAATACACAAACATATTTTAGGTCAGAGGAATTGTTAAGTTCCCAAAACCTTGGAACATACCTCCCAACATTTCAAATTGCCAAAGAGGGACACTTGTGTTTTAGGGGGTGTTGCTGGGGGGCGTGGCTGATGGGCAGGTATTACTGAGAATTTTTAGGCTATTTCATGACCTATAGATACCTCCTTATGTAACCTAATATATGACGTATAACAAGACCAGAGTATTTTATTTACACAGACTAATTTATAAACACATATACTGATGTGTAAACAAACAAAAATGTGAGTTTTATTGTAGAGCAATGTGATACACAAAAAGAGGGACATCAGGGTGGAAAGGAGGGACAGGGGGATTTGGGTCTAAAAGAGGGTCTGTCCCTCCTAAAGAGGGACACTTGGGAGGTATGTTGGAATTCATTGGATAGGCATTAGGTTATCCCGAACATAAGACAAAACCTTGGACAAAATAAAGTTTTGTTTTTTTACTGTAGGACAAATGGTCAGACAAGATGGTCAAATGGTTCTTATCTGCTGTCAAATACTATGTTTGTCTATGTCTCTGTGCTGCCTAAGTGCACCATTACTAGATTACATGCCCCTAGCTAGCAATAAGACCCAGAACATTAATCCTGAAACCTGGGGCATTAACATAACTCCCAACATTTCAAATTGCCAAAGAGGGACACTTGTGTTTTAGGGGGTGTTGCTGGGGGCGCGGCTGGTAGGTGGAGCATTACTGAGAATTTTTAGGCCATTTCATGACCTATTGACACCTCCTTGTGTAACCTAAAAATTGACTTATAACAAGACCAAAGTGTTTTATTTACACAGACTAATTTATAAGCACCTATACTGAAGTTTAAACAAACAATAATGTGAGTTTTATTACTGTAGAACAATTTAATACACTTATATACACATCACACAATCTGATCTCCTAAAAAGAGGGACATCAGGGTAGGAAAAAGGGACAGAGGGATTTGGGTCTAAAAGAGGGACTGTCCCTCCTAAAGAGGGACACTTGGTAGGTATGCATTAACCCCCTTCACCAGTATCTAAAAACACACCTGTTCTAGGTATTGTAATTCCATTCTTTAGATTTTTGGAAACCCCTCTCTCTGTAAATCCTTGCCTTGCCACTTAGATAGTAATGGGTATAACAATGGGCCTATCGTTTTCATTGGGCCTGGAAATTCAGATCCATCAGTCCCTGCACCCCCCAATGCCTGTGCAAAGCTTTCTACATGACAAAAACTAAGGAGTGGGCAGTGTGGAAATGTAGGACATTTTTGGGCATGCAGTTCCTCTGTGCCCAGATGAAATCAGAGCAAAGGTGGAACTATCACTTTTCCACGTTCTCACGTCAGTGGGAGCATTCATATTGACAGACGTCGTATAACTTGGACATTATGCAAATTAGCTAGTGCTGGTTGGCAGAGAGTGTCAGGACAGCATCGTGAAATTTTAGCAACAGATTGGCAGGAAGAAGCAGTTGGG
The DNA here is from genome assembly GCA_037306005.1 of Rhinophrynus dorsalis. Lineage (NCBI taxonomy): Eukaryota > Metazoa > Chordata > Amphibia > Anura > Rhinophrynidae > Rhinophrynus > Rhinophrynus dorsalis. Next base: position 28,958,680 of record CM074727.1, on the reverse strand, counting down.
AGGAGAAACTCTGTGGAATGTTAGTACCCCACTGGCAAGGAGTGGCGGGTGGGAATTACAGCTGCATGGAATGTTAGTATCAGGATGTCAGGGAGTGGCAGGTGGGTGTTACAGATGCATGGAATGTTAGTATCAGGATGTCAGGGAGTGGCAGGTGGGAGTTATAGCAACATGGAATGTTAGTATCAGGATGTCAGGGAGTGGCAGGTGGGAGTTACAGCTGCATGGAATGTTAGTATCAGGATGTCAGGGAGTGGCAGGTGGGAGTTACAGCTGCATGGAATGTTAGTATCAGGATGTCAGGGAGTGGCAGGTGGGAGTTACAGATGCATGGAATGTTAGCATCAGGATGTCAGGGAGTGGCAGGTGGGAGTTACAGCAACATGGAATGTTAGTATCAGGATGGCAGGAAGTGGCAGGTGGGAGTTACAGCTGCATGGAATGTTAGTATCAGGATGTCAGGGAGTGGCAGGTGGGAGTTACAGATGCGTGGAATGTTAGTATCAGGATGTCAGGGAGTGGCAGGTGGGAGTTACAGATGCATGGAATGTTAGTATCAGGATGTCAGGGAGTGGCAGGTGGGAGTTACAGCAACATGGAATGTTAGTATCAGGATGGCAAGGAGTGGCAGGTGGGAGTTACAGCTGCATGGAATGTTAGTATCAGGATGTCAGGGAGTGGCAGGTGGGAGTTACAGATGCATGGAATGTCAGTATCAGGATGGCAGGGAGTGGAAGGTGGGAGTTACAGATGAATGGAATGTTAGTATCAGGATGTCAGGGAGTGGCAGGTGGGAGTTACAGATGCATGGAATGTTAGTATCAGAATGGCAGGGAGTGGAAGGTGGGAGTTACAGCTGCATGGAATGTTAGTATCAGGATGTCAGGGAGTGGCAGGTGGGAGTTACAGATGCAATGAATGTTAGTATCAGGATGTCAGGGAGTGGCAGGTGGGAGTTACAGCTGCATGGAATGTTAGTATCAGGATGTCAGGGAGTGGCAGGTGGGAGTTACAGATGCATGGAATGTTAGTATCAGGATGTCAGGGAGTGGAAGGTGGGAGTTACAGATGCATGGAATGTTAGTATCAGGATGTCAGGGAGTGGCAGGTGGGAGTTACAGATGCATGGAATGTTAGTATCAGGATGTCAGGGAGTGGCAGGTGGGAGTTACAGATGCATGGAATGTTAGTATCAGAATGGCAGGGAGTGGAAGGTGGGAGTTACAGCTGCATGGAATGTTAGTATCAGGATGTCAGGGAGTGGCAGGTGGAAGTTACAGCTGCATGGAATGTCAGTATCAGAATGGCAGGGAGTGGCAGGTGGGAGTTACAGCTGCATGGAATGTTAGTATCAGGATGTCAGGGAGTGGCAGGTGGAAGTTACAGCTGCATGGAATGTCAGTATCAGGATGTCAGGGAGTGGCAGGTGGGAGTTACAGCTGCATGGAATGTTAGTATCAGGATGTCAGGGAGTGGCAGGTGGGAGTTACAGCTGCATGGAATGTTAGTATCAGGATGTCAGGGAGTGGCAGGTGGGAGTTACAGCTGCATGGAATGTTAGTATCAGGATGGCAGGAAGTGGCAGGAGAAAAGCAGCATACAGACACTGTTGCTTTAGGCAGGTTTGCTTGGGCCTGGCTGGCAGGTGGGGCATTGAAGACAATTTTTAAGCTATTTCATGACCTATTCACACTTCTTTGTGTAACTGAATAAATTATTTAGAACAAGACCAAAGTGTTACATTTATACAGACTAATTTATAAACATATACTGAAATTTACACAAACGTTAATGTGAGTTTTATTGCTGTGGAGCAATGTGATACACATATATACATACCACACAGTCTAATCTAGGATGGGAAAGAGGGACAGATCGATTTGGATCTCAAAGTGGAACTGTTCCTACTAAAGAGGAACATTGGGAGGTATGGAGCAGTATGCAGTGTTAGTATCTGGTTGGCAGATAGTGGCAGGTTGGAGGGAAAGCACTGTGGGACATCAATATCTGATTGACAGAGTGGCAGGTGGGTGGGAGAGCAGTGTGGAATGTATCAGGCTAGCAGCGAGTGGCAGGTGGAAAGGAGAGAGGTATGCAGTGTTAGTATCTGTCTGTCAAAGAGTGGCAGGTAGGGGAAAAACACTGTGGGATGCTAATATTTGGTTGGTAAAGAGTGTCAGGTGGTGGGAGAGCAGCGTGGAATGTTAGTATCTGACTTGCAAGGAGTAGCAGGTAGGATGGAGATCAGCGTGGAATGCTAATATTTGGTTGATAAACAGTGACAGGTGAGTGGGAGAGGAATGTTAGTATCAGGTTGAGGCTGAACCACGGGGAGCAAATAAAAATTCCCCAAATTTCCATAGAATTTTTTTTTTTGATGGGGCTTTTATCCCCTTAAATACTCATAAGGTCATAAGAATTTTATATCTCCCCCATGGTGCAGTTGGTTTGCTCCAGAATTGCTCCACTTCCTCTTAGTACATCAGTCTCAGGAACTCGCTCTTTGTGGGTGAGAAATGACTCAGCGGGATTTAATAAATGCTTCCGAGAAAACTAATTATTAAACAGGATATCACTCTGAAACTTTTTTACACTTTTTAACAGTTGGTAAAACCAAAACCGTCACCCAGTTTACTAACCAAGTGATAAAAAAGGCATTTTTATTCCACAAATCAAAATACAAACAATTAAAAGGACAGTAATGTCCCATAAAAAATGCTCAGAGATTTGCAGAGATTAAAAAAATAAACGATATGACACAAATCCTATGTTTCAAAACACTATGGTTTGAGAGATATCCTCCGCTAAAGTTCCTCTTCTCCTGATGTCAGAGGTAAAGCTGACAGAAGGAGATCCGTGTCGGCCGACACGAGGAGACTCTTCAGCAGAGCCACAATAGAGAGATTTAAAAAGAACTACTTCTTTGGAACGGTCTACAAAGTGTGCTTGCAAACCATGAACACTTTGTAGACCGTTCCAAAGAAGTGTTTCTTTTTAAATCGCACTATTGCGGCTCTGCAGAAGAACCACCTGTTAGCCACCGGACCAGGAACTCCTGCTATCAGCTTACAGCTGACATCAGGAGAAGGGGAGGGAGGGGGGAACTTTAGCGGAGGATATCTCTCAAACCATAGCGGTTTGAGAGATAGGATTTGTGTCATATTGTTTAATTTTTTAATCTCTACAAAACTCCAAACATTTTTTATGGGACATTACTGTCCCTTTAAAGACATCTTCACAAAAAATGGTGCAATTCCGGAGCAAACTAACTGCACCACTGGGGACAAAAACATTTTCACAAATTCCTATGGATTTAAATGGATGCTAGAGAGGTCTTCAACACTAAAACCTCCATTTATATAAATATGAATGTACCTTCCCCCCCGCATCGTGCAGTTGGTTTGGCCTTGGATTGCACTACTTTAAAAAGGATAGGCTGTCCTTTAAAGGTATAGTAAAGCTTAAAATATAAAAAACATGTTGTAGGGTTTATCCCCCTGAGTAAAACAAGGGAACTCCCAATGTTGAAAGGTGTTTTATTCAAAAGCTATTCCAGCTCAATCTTGAATTTTTTAGATGTAGAATGTGAGTGGCCTGAAATTGTGCAGTGGCGCTGTTGCTACACCATCCTATGGACAGCTCATAAGTCTCCATAGGATGTTGTAGCAACAGTGCCACTGTACAATTTCAGGCCACTCAGATTCTGCATCTAAAAAATTCAAGTTTGAGCTGTAATAACTATGAATAAAGCACATTTCAGCAGTGGGTGTACCCTTGTTTTACTCAGAGGGCATAAACGCTACAATATATATATATTTTTACATATTAAGTATTATTATCCCTTTAATACTTTATGCACAAAGCAAAAAAAAAAAAATTAGGACTTCTGAAGCACTAATTGCACGATGGGGGGGGGTGTTAAAATTTCCCATTAGCTTAAAGGGGAACTACCACCCCACAAAATCTTTATCTTAATTCAGTCCCCATCTGGCGACTAGCTGCTTAGTAGCGCTAGCAGCCAGAATTATTACCTGGTTTAACTGATTTACCACTTATTCGGAGGCTGACAGTAGCAGGAAGCATGGACATCTTGCCATAGTGACGTCCGTGCTCCTGAGCTGTCAGTCCCTTTTGGAGCCGATACTAAGCAGCTAGTCGCCAGATGGGGACTGAATTAAGATAAAGATTTTGTGGGGCGGTAGTTCCCCTTTAAAGGACTTTTAATCACTTGAATGGTAAGTCTGAAGTTACTTTCCTTACAATGCACTAGAGAGCTCTCTTGCAATCAGTGGGTTAACCCTCTTAGCAGTGCCGTAACTATAGGGGTTGCACCTGCGACCGGACCTGTTACTCCAGGGGCCTGGCCACCCCCTGTGGTCACCCCCCCCCCTGGCACCCTCAATATGATTACCGCTGAGTTCTGTGCCTTCTTCGTCACAGACCTGTAGCAGCTGATCTCGCTCCGGCACTCCAGTAATACAGAGCGCTGGGAGATGACATCATCTCCCAGCGATCTGTATTACTGAAGAGATAACTGAATGGGAGCTCAACCTGTATAGAGGTCTGTGCAGAAGGAGGCACAGACCTGTTCTGCCACTCCACTGGACCACCAGGGGGGTAAGAGACGGGCAATGTGGAGATGGAGGCATTGTGGAGATTGGGGGACATTGTGGAGATTGGGGGACATTTTGGAGATTGGGGGTCAATGAGGAGATGGGGCAACGTGGAGATTGAGGGGCATTGTGGAGATTGGGGGAAATGAGGAGATGGGGGCAACGTGGAGATTGAGGGGCATTGTGGAGATTGGGGGGCAATGAGGAGATGGGGGCAATGTGGAGATTGAGGGGCATTGTGGAGATTAGGGGGCATTGTGGAGATTGGGGGCAATGAGGAGATGGGGGCAACGTGGAGACTGAGGGGCATTGTGGAGATTGGGGGGCAATGAGGAGATGGGGGCAACGTGGAGGTGGCCAATGTGGTTGGGGGGGCAATGTGGTCGGGGGGGCCCATGGCAATTCTTGCACCAGGGCACAGTGGCTTCTATTCACGGCTCTGCCTCTGAGTACCAGAGGGGTATGCAACGCATTGCATTGCGTACCCCCTCTGGCAATCAAAGGGTTAAAAGCTCCATTTAACCATCTGAATATCAGACGAGTGTCCAACAGGTTTTTCATCAATATGCTGAGCAGTGGCATAACTATATGGGTCGCAGGGGTCGCACCCGCGGCCGGGCCCGTCGCTCCAGCGGGCCCGGCCGCCCCCTGCGACCCCTCTGCCTGGCGCCCGCCATCTCCGTCTGGCACTGTAGTGATGCAGAGCGCTGGGAGATGACATCATCTCCCAGCGCTCTGCATTACTGAAGAGGACCGCGTGGGAGATCAACACACCTCTACGGGCTCCTGCCACTCCAGGGAGGTAGGAGATGGGGCATTTTGGAGAGGGCCAATGTAGTCGAGGGGGGCTAATGTGGTCCGGGGGGGGCCAATGGCGCTTCTTGCACCAGGGCCCGGAGGCTTCTAGTTACGCCTGTGATGCTGAGCACCGCTCTGGCACTCGACAAGTTTAATCAGCGGGTATTTGGGCAATCTTTATTCTCTCCCCCTACGATGCATTTGGTTTGCTCCAGACATACTCATCTTTTTGCTGCCTGCATAAGACCTAAAGTAAAGAGCGGCCTTTATTGCTCAGTAACAATAAATTTCACTGTCCATTTAACACCTTATAAAGATTTTAGAATGTTGTAATCAGAGAGACCTCAGCGTTAATGAAGGATTCACACACAAGAAGAAGTTCTATTGCTTAAGCAAACAGTCATTTGAAACAGTGCTGCACGCTGTATTTCTTGATAAAAATTAATTAGAAGTTAGTTCTTGCCCGTGCTTGGCTTCCACAGATTTGCTACAAATTTAACAGTAATTTGCACTCCCCTCTCAGTTCTATCGTGAGCGTCTCGTCCGAGGCATTAATGCAAATCTCTGCTTAATTGGATGTTTTATCTGCAATTTAGTAGTGCAAGGTATTTAATGGGGAATAATGTGTGACAATACCAGGAAAATGGTATTATTCACGTCAAGAAGAACAGTGAGATCTATTAGGACCCTTTCGAATATGTGACAATGTGTAGGTAACGTTGACCGTTTTGAACACTTACATGTTGGGCTCATAGCTGATTCTTTTCTTACGTTATGTGCTCATTCACACTTGAATTTTTAGCACGGTGCTTTGAATGCTGCACTAATGCTGCCTATTAAAAGGATAGTAATGTTTCATAAAAACAGCCTCTCCAATTAATCTTCATAGTTGTAATTCATGGGTAATTGAATGATAAAGTTTCCCCCTCCCGCCCCTTTTACCTAGTGTAAGCCCCCTCCCCTCTGATGTGGAATCTGTTCTCTTGACCGGACAGGTCACAGCAAGGGACAATCTTCTTACTGTGAGAACAATGAAAACCCTGTCCCTTGACAGGTTTTTCAGGTTTTTCCTTATGCTGACTGAAGCTGACTGCTGACTGTGATCCATCCGGACAGTCTTGCTGCTCTGAGGTGAGCAGTGTTACATCAGTAAAAGGGACTAGAGGGGGATACTTTATCATTCAATTACTCTTAAACTACAACTCTGACAGTATTGAAATAACACCCTCCATGGCACAAATACTATGAAGATTAATTGGAGCTGTTCTTATCGTGAAACAGTACTACCACTTTAAGCATACCTGGGAACTATCCAACTTTACCCGGAGACTCTGGGTTTTTTAGGGTTAATTACTTGATCCTCCAGGTGTCATGAGATTGCTGGGTAAATCCACCTGCTTCTCATCCATTTTGCCTATTCTTAGGGTTTCCACCTTTTCTTCAAAAAAATACCGGCCATGGCATTCCCTCCATAGACTTAACATTGGACAGAAGCCAATTTGTTACCGGCCTGCCTGTAAAATACCGGCTGGGTGGCAAGCCTACCTATTCTCCACCATGTTCCACCCAATTCCTGTCCATTCTAGTGCTCACCTTACTTCTTCTCAATCCCAATTAATATCTGCCCACCTGATTAAGCGCCACCCACTTTATGATGCAGTTCATGTCATTTAGATATGTCCATTCCCTGCCCTTGATCTGGGGGATCCTAAAAAGAAAGTTCCCAGGTATGCTACTAAACTGTTCCCCTGACAGCACGATTGTGTATGAAAGCAGTTCAGTGCAGCATGCTGTAGCGCCACTGTGTTCATGTATCAAGTGCAGTGAAGTTGAGTGGTGCTGATCTATATGGTGGCCAATGGGCAATGAAGCAGATTTTTCAAATTCCATTAAATGGGCAGCCCAAGTGTGCATCAGCCAATGATATCTGGCTGATGCTGATGTAGGCCGCACTCCTCAAAACGAGATTGCAGAGAAGACAGAGGCATAGGCTTAGCTGGGAATTCTCCGGATTTGCCCCAGAGACTCCGATTTTAGCTTCTAATTACCGGGTCTCTGTGGCAGAGGCTGATTCTCCGGAAATGGGGAGTTTTTAATGAAACTCTGCTCACATCTGCTCCTTCCATTGTGTTTCACCCACTCCCCGGCCTCTTCTCCTCCTTCCCCAGTTTATTCAGCGTAGTTTTTTTTCTGTTTTGTAAGCGCCGCCCTCTAGTCATGAGTAAAGGAGCAGTAAACTTTTTTTTATGAAAACACATATTTTACAGAGCATTTCCTGCTGAATAAAACAAGGTCACTCCCATCGCTGTCAGATGTTTTATTCAAATATTATAGCAGTTTAAATAATCAGGAAGTGAATTTACTGTGTTTACTTCCTGATCGTTCTAACTGACAGGAAGTGACAGGCAGTTTCTATCACATTCTATGGAGAACTGTATGTCTCTGACTTTTCTGACTTTCCTCTCCATTAGAATCTAACAGGAAATCTAATTAGAATTTCACCACTAGAGGGCACTGCTAATGTAAAAAAAACATGGGTTTAAACTGTAATAACTCTGGAAATATAAATATCTCGGCAGTGGGAGTACCCTTATTTTACTCAATAGGAAAATCCCTACAATATATATTTTTTCATAAAAAAAGTTAACTGCTCCTTTAAGCCCAGCCCTTTTTTTAAGTAAATTGCATCATTTTTCTTCCCCAGTGGCACCGTAGGACTTCCCTCTCTGGGGAGTCCTCAACAAAAAGTTCTCAGCTATGGGCACAGAGTAAAAAACAAGCGGCTTGCCCCCTCCCCTGAAACATTTTTCTGCAGGCGCCATGTTTCGGTAACAGTCATTCAAAATGAAAAGTATTAGCCCTAATATACAGCCAATCAATTCACACCAGAGCATACCTCCCAACATTTCAAATGGCCAAAGAGGGACACTTGTGTTTTATGTGGTGTACCTGGGGGCGTGGCTAGTAGGCGGGGCATTACCGAGTATTTTTAGGTTATTTTGTGACCTATTGACACCTCTTTGTGTAACTGAATAAATGATTTAGAAGAAGACCAAAATGTTTTAATCACACAGACTAATTTGTGTACACATATACTGAAGTATATACAAACATATATATAAGTTTTATTGCTGTGGAGCAATTTAATACACTAATATACACACCACACAGTCTGATCCCCTAAAAAGAGGGACACCAGGGTGATACACTTATATACACACCACACAGTCTGATCCCCTAAAAAGAGGGACACCAGGGTGATACACTTATATACACATCACACAGTCTGATCCCCTAAAAAGAGGGACACCAGGGTGATACACTTATATACACATCACACAGTCTGATCCCCTAAAAAGAGGGACACCGGGGTGATACACTTATATACACATCACACAGTCTGATCCCCTAAAAAGAGGGACACCAGGGTGGGAAAGAGGGACAGAGGGATTTGGTTCAAAAACAGGGACTGTCCCTCCTAAAGAGGGACACTTGGGAGGTATGCCAGAGCACAAATGTTCTCAGTTCAATTCCTGTCCAGTGAAATGGTATTATCTTATTCTTAGACATTTAAAAAAAATCAGTAGGATTCACCTTTTTTTGTCCCAGTTTCAGTTGGACTTTTGTATGAAATTGGACCTATGCAAATGTATGTATCACTGGGGAGAAATTCACAAAATTCAACTGATTTAAATGGGGCTTTCACCCCTGGAATGCCAGTAAGGTTTCCAATATATTGCATTCAAGGCGTTAAAACGACATTTAGATTTTGAGTTTATAAATAAGGTCCAGTATTTCTAACAGCCTGAATCTGGTGCATCTCTAATTATACTAATGATCTGATATCCTGACTGCAACGGAAATTCAGCTCAGTGTGTAAATGTTTTACTATTTTCATACAAGCTCATTATGTAGATGATATGAAATCCCCAGTGTGTATTCCAGACTGATAAAGTCATCACACAAAGGGGAAACAGCATTTGATTATTCAATTTAGCATGTCACTAATAAACAAGATGAGAATGTGGTAATATATCTATCTATCTATCTATCTATCTATCTATGTATCTATGTATCTATCTATCTATCTATCTATCTATCTATCTATCTATCTAATTATCTATCTATCTATATGTATCTATCATATCTATCTATCTAATTATCTAATATCTATCTATCTATCTATCTATCTAATTATCTAATATCATCTATCTATGTCTCTAATTATCTAATATATCTATCTAATATTTATCTATCTCATATCTATCTATCTATCTATCTATCTATCTATCTATCTATCTAATTATCTAATATTATTTATCTATCTAATTATCTATCTATCTATCTATCTATCTATCTATCTATCTATCTATCCACCATTTATCTATCCATATAAAGGGGAAACAGCATCTGATTATTCAATTTAGCATGTCATTAATAAACAAGATGGGAATGTGGCAATATATCTATCTATCTATCTATCTATCTATCTATCTATCTATCTAATTATCTAATATCTATCTAAGATAAGCAGTTTGGGGAGTGGATTCCGTTTAAGGACCGCTTTGAAATTGGTTGGCGCACCGGCACATATGACTGATGAATGGCTTGTTCTGTGGCAAGTCGCCACTGTGGAGCTTTCTGTTTTAATTACTCTAGTACCATTACAGAGAAGACTTTTCTCCTCCTTCTCACTCCGTTCTTCCCACTTCCTGCCCACTTCTCCTCCTTCTCACTCTGTTCCTCCTACTTCTCCTCCTTCTCACTCTGTTCCTCCCACTTCTCGCCCACTTCTCCTCATTCTCACCCTGTTCCTCCCACTTCTCCTCCTTCTCACTGTGTTCCTCCCACTTCCCGCCCACTTCTCCTCCTTCTCACCCTGTTCCTCCCACTTCCCGCCCACTTCTCCTCCTTCTTACCCTGTTCCTCCCACTTCCCACCCACTTCTCCTTCTCACCCTGTTCCTCCCATTTCTCCTCCTTCTCACTCTGTTCCTCCAACTTCCCGTCCACTTTTCCTCCTTCCCACCCAATTCCTCCCACTTCTCCTCCTTCCCACCCTGTTCCTCCCACTTCTCCTCCTACTCACTCTGTTCTTCCCACTTCCCACCCACTTCTCCTCCTTCCCACCCTGTTGCTCCCACTTCTCCTCCTTCCCACCCAATTCCTCCCACTTCTCCTCCTTCCCACCCTGTTCCTCCCACTTCTCCTCCTACTCACTCTGTTCTTCCCACTTCCCACCCACTTCTCCTCCTTCCCACCCTGTTGCTCCCACTTCTCCTCCTTCCCACCCAATTCCTCCCACTTCTCCTCCTTCCCACCCTGTTCCTCCCACTTCTCCTCCTACTCACTCTGTTCTTCCCACTTCCCACCCACTTCTCCTCCTTCCCACCCTGTTGCTCCCACTTCTCCTCCTTCTAACTCTGGTCTTCTCACTTCCTGCCCACTTATCCTCCTTCCCACCCTGTCCCTCCCACTTATCCTCCTTCCCACCCTGTTCCTCCCACTTCTCCTCCTACTCACTCTGTTCTTCCCACTTCCCACCCACTTCTCCTCCTTCCCACCCTGTTGCTCCCACTTCTCCTCCTTCCCACCCAATTCCTCCCACTTCTCCTCCTTCCCACCCTGTTCCTCCCACTTCTCCTCCTACTCACTCTGTTCTTCCCACTTCCCACCCACTTCTCCTCCTTCCCACCCTGTTGCTCCCACTTCTCCTCCTTCCCACCCAATTCCTCCCACTTCTCCTCCTTCCCACCCTGTTCCTCCCACTTCTCCTCCTACTCACTCTGTTCTTCCCACTTCCCACCCACTTCTCCTCCTTCCCACCCTGTTGCTCCCACTTCTCCTCCTTCCCACCCAATTCTTCCTACCTCTCCTCCTTCCCACCCAGTTCCTCCCACCTCTCCTCCTTCTAACTCTGGTCTTCTCACTTCCTGCCCACTTATCCTCCTTCCCACCCTGTCCCTCCCACTTATCCTCCTTCCCACCCTGTCCCTCCCACTTCTCCTCCTTCTCACTCTGTCCTTTCCACGTTCCTCACACTTCTTCACCTTCCCATCACCATGTTCCGCCCACTTCCTGCCCACTTCTCCTCCATCTTCTCCTCCTGTTTCTCCCACTTCCCGCCCACTTTATCACATAAAGACAACTAAGAAATTCCCACTCAATTAAGCCCCACCCTTTTGATGACACGAATCACGTCAATGGCACCCCCCTGATCGGCAGCACACAAGCCCTCTCCGTGGGATCAATATGCGGAAGTTACCAGGTATACTCATACTCTGCCCACTGCACCAGGCAATTGTAACATTTTAAGGGACCAGAGTGGTGCGAAATGAATTGCTTTAAAAAGTGTTGCCTACCCATGCGATCTGTAAAGGGTTAAGCAGGCTCATGCGCTCTGCCTGCTTCTGTTTGTAAAAACCACCAGCAGCTGTCATGTCCGCCTCCATGGACGGGACGTCCAGGACTGATTGCAGAAGGGCCGAAATTCATAGGGGCAATTAAGATTTTCTGGCCATAGTAAAGTAAGCAGGGGGAGTAATTATTAGGAGATGTTAGATTTTTTTTAACCCATTGCATGCCAGAATAGTGCCCAAGAAGCAATGCATTGGACACTACGCTGTCACACAAAGTATAAACCCTTTGTGTGTCGGAGAGGTATCCAAACATGATACCTTTATGGCACTCAAAGGGTTACAGTACAGGAGTTTCGTTTCACACTAAATTTGCAATGTTTTTTGCCAGCACAGAGATAAATAATAAAGCCTGACTTTTCCTATGTCTTATTAACCCTTTGCGTACAGGCGGGGGGGGGGGCAGATGGTGGCAGAGCATTTGTGAAACTCACCTTGGCCCTCAAAGAGTTAAATCAAGCATGCATGTCATTATCTCCCTCCATCAGAAGGGCCTCTTTTCATGTTGTGTACTTGTATTCTATTTGCTTTGATGGCGTTTTCATGATATTCCAATTCATTACTCGGACAAAAATATCTCTCACGGACAATGGAAATATTTCCACTTGATTACACCAGCATAATTACAGAATGTGCGGATGCAATTAAAGAGGCACATTTATTTTGTGCGCTGTGTGTATTAATATTGCATGACATTTTAGCAGCCAATAGGAAGGCTGCAGAACAGAATCTCAGTGAGCTGAATTATATATAGCTCTATCGCTACACAAAATAAATATTTACAGACTCCTACAATCTATTGCTGTCCCTTAAGGGGCGGAATGCACATTAGAAAGAAAATAGAAACATGAAGACCCTGATTTACTAAACTGCTAAATAATTTGGGGGTGCTGCTGATTTACATTTTTAATGGCGGCATGTACGATACAGGCGAAATCACAAAATCTATTGTGCAACATTGAGCATTAAATTCAGGGGTATTTACATTTCTGAAGCAAAACAACTACATGATAGATAGATAGATAGATAGATAGATAGATAGATAGATAGATAGATAGATAGAAAGATAGGTAGATAGATAGATAGATAGATAGATAGATAGATAGATAGATAGATAGAAAGATAGGTAGATAGATAGATAGATAGATAGATAGATAGATAGATAGATAGATAGATAGATAGATAGAAAGATAGGTAGATAGATAGATAGATAGATAGATAGATAGATAGATAGATAGATAGATAGACGGATAGGTAGATGATAGATAGATAGATAGATAGATAGATAGATAGATAGATAGATAGACGGATAGGTAGATGATAGATAGATAGATAGATAGATAGATAGATAGATAGATAGATAGATAGAGAGATATCAGGGAAAAGGTAGAGAACACAAACTGTAAGGACTGCTCGAAGGTACATGTCAAGATAAGCGCATTAGTACATTTGAAGGAGTATTATTGTAAACAGTTAAGATAAATGGGAACTTCCCTCACTCAGTTTGATCCAATACTTCACACAGCCATCACTATGACAAACCAATGGCCCTTATTTATAAAAGCAAACTGGAGTTATTCTGGAGTAAACCAACTGTGTCATAGGGAACAAATAGGGGATTTAAACCCCTTGGATGCTAGAGAGGTCTCGCATTGGAGACCTCTATGGCATTCAAGAGGTTACAAGGTGTAAGAGGCCTGAAGACATTATGGACTTGAACTATGAAGGCTCCAGTCTCTTTGGGGGTATGGGTGCGAATCCCACTTCTGCCACCAGTATAACACAAGCTAAAGACGCGGGGTTGTCCTTAGTCATCGCTCCGGAGTTCCCTCTCCTTGAAGTGGCTTCAGTTGCATAGCTGTGCCGGTTTTGTCAAGCAGAGTCCCTAGGAATGGGGGTCAAAGGGGACCCTTTAAACCATTCCTAAAATAAATTACACCAAGCAGCTTCAGTTCCAAAATGAACACACTTATTTTGGGGACATGGGGACATTTTTATAATATACACATACAAAGGAACAAAAGAACATAATTCAGTCTTGCCGCTCCGATCTTCAACCAGTGGAAATCAAGAGTGATCAGAGGCACAAGTGAACTAACCAATCCGGGTCTGACCACCGTTGTATGCAAATTTTGATTATATTACCCGGGTTTGACATACTAATTCAATATAGTTGCACCAACACCCCAGTGGGAGTAAAGAGATGGGGACAAGCGGTGACCAATCGCAAAGCCACCTTACTTGTCAAACACATATTCACATCACTTTTAACAAAGAACAGTAGGTGACCAATCAGGGAGTCACCTACCTTTCAAAACCAGAAGTGGGAAATTCAAATACCGGTGGTCATGGAGGAGGGCGGTCAGGTGGTGTACCTGATTGCAGTCTTTACTAAGGGCTCTGTTCACAGTTCAAGTCCGTAACAGCCTCAGGCCCATTACACAAGACTTTGTTCAACTGCATCAGAATTTAGGAATTTTTCTTTGTGCCCCATGACGCAGGTGGTTTACTGCAGAATAACTCCAGTTTTTATAAATATGGGCCATTGAGTGACCACAGTGCAGTACTGGAGCAGGAGTAGGAACGCTGTTCCTCCAAACGTTGAAATACGAGAAAAAATATATCTGCCAACAGTCACTATTAGAATGAAGGTACCAAAACACGTGAGGTGTCACATAAGATGATCTTGTTTGAAAAAACTAGATCTCCGAGTCTTCTTTATAATAAAAGTAACACATTGCTCTGTTTTAAACAACTTACAGTTCTGTAGTTCATAACATATTAACTGTAGAAGGATCTACCGCCTGCCCCTTTGGGCCAAGTCACTGATGCAGCTCAGTCTGGTCGAGATGGATGTGATGAGGAACAAACTTCAGTAAGCAAAGGAGAATCCTGTCCTCCTTTGTCAAGAGGGGGGCAGGGTTTTCCTTATACTTACTTACTGAAATCCGGTCTCATGACCGGATTAGAGATTCAGTGGGAGGTGGCCAAAGGGGGCTGGAGGGGGATCCTTCTATATTTAATATCTTATGAAATACAGAAATGTACGTTGTTTAAAACAGTGCAATGTGTTACTTTTAATATAAAGAAGACTCGGCAATCTTGTTTTTTTTAAAGATTACTATCCCTTTAAGGGAGAGGGGGTCTTTAAAGGGATAGTAATGTTTCAAAATAAAAGTAGCTCCAGTTAATCTTCATAGTATTTGGGTCATGAAGAGTGTTATTTCAATACTGTCAGAGTTGTAGTTCAAGAGTAATTGAATGATAAAGTTTCCCCCAACCCCCTTTACCTAGTGTAAGCCACCTCCCCTCAGATATGGAATCCAGTCCATAGACCAGACAGCTCACAGCAAGGGACAATCTTTTTACTGTGAGAACAATGAAAACCCTGCCACCCTTGACAGTTTTTTTCAGGATTTTCCCTTATACAAATTGAAGATTGTCCCTATCTGCGATCCATCTGGACACCACCTTTCTGTTCTCAGGTGAGCAGTGTTACATCAGTAAAAGGGGCAGGAGGGAGATACTTTATCGTTCAATTACTCTTGAACTACAACTCTGACAGTATTGAAATAACACTCTCCATGGCCCAAATACTATGAAGATTAATTGGAGCTGCTTTTATATTAAATGTTACTATCCCTTTAACTGAACAAATGTTTATTGAATATACAATGTTATCAGGATATAAAAGCATTATAGAAGATATATGAAGTGTCCCAATGTTCAGTGCTTAGAAAATAGCTTTCACATCGCTTTCACATTCATTTTTTAATGCTTTGGATGCCAGAGAGGTACGCAACTCATTGCAAAACATGTCAGATTATTTTAAAACATGTTTCGTTGTGAAAACTATCAGGGTTTCAATTTGGTGCCACAAGGGGTTTCAGTTTTAAAAAGCATCCAGAAAGAAATTAATGTACTTTACCCCTTGAGAACCAATTCATTTATTCACAATGCATTGTGCACCCCTCTGGTATTCTAAGGGTTAAAACGGAAGAACATTTTATGAACATATTTATGTCCCTGCTGAATGAAACAAGGGAGATCCTGCTGCTGGAAGACTTGTCACTGAACAATTATTACATTTCATACTTTTTTTTTTAATCAAGTGATTAGCAACAGCTCCAACTGGTGTCCAAAATAAAAACTTTTCTATAATGTGCTTTTTTGGGAACGTTTGAGTCACTGACTGCGGCTCTCTGTAATAACAGATAGGAACAACAGCTCCACCCAGTGACCAGAATAGAAAATTGCAGTTTAATTAGAAAAAATGAGGGCGGCAATACCTTTTGAATGAAATATCTTCCTGTGATGGTAATACCCTTGATGTTTTTGCCAAAAAGGACAATAACTTATAATGTTTGATAAAAAAAATAGTTTACCTTTTCATTTAACCTTTAACCCCTTAACAACTGCCCAATCCACATGTACGGGTGGACATTAAGGACCATGCTCATTTTTTTTGCAGTGGATTCCAGGATCGCTGAGTGGAGTGCAGCCGCGCGACAAGCCTGAAAATCCATGACGTGCCAGAACTGTCACCTGTCCTTAAAGGGATAGTAATACTTAAAATGTAAAAAAAAATATGTTGTAGTGTATATCTCAGTGGCCTGAAATTGTACAGTGGCACTGTTGCTACATTATCCTGTGGAGATTTATGGTCAACTGACCAGAGCTCTCCATAGGATGGTGTAGCAACAGCGCCACTGTACAATTTCAGGCCACTGTGATACTGAACCTGAAAAATTCAAGTTTGGGCTGTAATTATTTTTGAATAAAACACCTGTCATCAGTGGGAGTACCCTTGTTTTACTCAGGGAGAAAAACTCTACAATATATTTTTTTTTACATTTTAAGTATTACTGTCCCTTTAAGTGCAGGTCCGGGCAAGTTATAGATCATTAAAGGGATAGTAATACTGTGTTTTATCTTTATTTTATTTTGTAGGAATTAAAAAAACATGAAGAACGATATAAGTTTTATCTCTCAAACCTTTAT
The DNA here is from genome assembly GCA_037306005.1 of Rhinophrynus dorsalis. NCBI lineage: Eukaryota > Metazoa > Chordata > Amphibia > Anura > Rhinophrynidae > Rhinophrynus > Rhinophrynus dorsalis. The sequence continues at coordinate 28,941,853 of CM074727.1, read as the reverse complement.
GGTTTGAGAGATACTCACAAGCAAAGTTTCCCCTCCCGTCCCTTTTACCTAGTGTAAGCCATCTCTTCTCAGATGTGGAATGCAGTCCATAGACCAGACAGATAACAGAAGAGGACAATCTTCTTACTGTGAGAACAATGAAAGCCCTGTCCCCCTTGACAAGTTTTTCAGGTTTTTCCCTTATCTTAATTGAGGATTGTCCCTCTCTGCAGTCTACCTAGGCACCTCCCTTCTGATCTGGCTGAGCAGTGTTACATCAGTAAAAGGGGCGGGAGGGGGATACTTTGTCATTGAATTACTCTTAAACTATAACTCTGACAGTATTGAAATAACACTCTCCAAAGTCCAAATACTATGATGATTAATTAGAGCTGCTTTTATTATGAAACATTACTATCCCTTTAAGGGGTTAAAGACCAGAGTGAGCTTTGCACATCCCTCTGGTACCTTAAATAGTTACGTCCTTGGATGCCAAAGACTTCTCCAACACAACACGTTGCTTCACAATGCATTAGAGGCATCACTAACATGCAACGAGTTAAACTGAATATCATTTATATAACCATGTCCCACACTAGTACAAAATATATCAGATTAATATTTGGTAAATATGAAATGCTTATTCACAGAGTATTTATTGAAAGGTTTAATGTGCATATCAAAACTCTATTTATCGTGTAATTAGCTGGAATTACTTAAGAGCTGAGCGTTTAATTAGGGCTGCAATAATGCAGAAGACTCGTGTGGGTTTCCAGGCACAACCCCTCTGGCATTTAAAGGGTTACATTCTATTTTGTTTCCTTGATCGCTTTGAGTGTGCAATGCGTTGCACACCTGTCTGGCAATCGAAGGGTTAAAGAGGAGAATATATTCTGATATTAAGTTGATATGAGAACCTTATCAAGATGCAGCGTTTGATAAAGGCTTTTGCCTGGGCCACAACATCAATAAGATTGCACAATAAATCTTCATTTCATCTTCACATCAGGCCGTATCATCTCATTGGAGATTTTCCTTTGTGGAACTGTGATTATTAATATTTTGATAAGGACATTGGCCAATACAAACGCCACAGTGAAAAACTGTTTGCCATTTTTAGGGACAAAGAAAACATGATTTTATTTACTTATACCGTTCTGATCATTCAACATTTTGGTATCTTTTTGAAATGTTTATCAAGATATCTGAACAATGAGATAAGTGGCGTTTATACCCTAAAAGCGAACAGTATGGAACCCCAAAAGTGTTACGTCCCCAGAAGATAAACCATACCTCCCAAGTGTCCCTCTTTAGGAGGGGGAGTCCCTCTTTTAGACCCAAATCCCTCTGTCCCTCTTTCCCACCCAGATGTCCCTCTTTATAGGAGCTCAGATTGTTTGGTGTGTATATAAGTGTATCACATTGTTCTAGAGCAATAAAACTCATATTAATGTTTGTTTAAGCATTGGTATATGTGTTTATAAATTAGCCTCTGTAGATAAAATACTTTGGTCTTGCTATAAATCATTTATTAGGTTACACAAGGAGGTGTTAATAGATCATGAAATAGTCTAAAAATTCTCAGTAATGCTCCGCCCACCAACCACGCCCACAGAAACACCCCCTAAAACACAAGTGTCCCTCTTTGGCAATTTGAAATGTTGGGAGGTATGGATAAACTGTGAGGTGAAGTAGAGAAGGTTGCCAAGTGACCGGTACCAAGTGACCAGTGGTTAGTTAAAGGAGCAGGAAACATTTTTTAATGAAAAAAAAAAATATTGTAGGGCTTTTCCTGTTGAGAAAATAAGTGTATTCCCACTGCTGTGAGATGCATATATTCAGTGCTATTACAGCTTAAACCTGTGTTTTTTTACATTAGAAACGCCCTCTAGTGGTCAAATTCCAATGAATTATTCTGTTACATTCTAATGGAGAGGAAAGTCAGTGACATACAGTTCTCCGTAGAATGTGATAGAAACTGCCTGTCACTTCCTGTCAGTTAGAACATCCAGGAAGTAAACAGACAGTAAATTCACTTCCTGATTATCGGAACAGTTATAAATGCTGAATAAAAAAACTGACAGCAGTTAGAGTACCCTTGTTTTATTCAGCAGAAAAAGCTTAAATGGTTAAAAGCATCAGCTGATGTTTAGCACATCCACATAATTATATAGAATGTTTAGATACATCACTTTACCTTTCATCTTTGATTATTAATTCTGCTTCAGGGACAGTGTTGCATTGTATCATTAACCTTGCTTTCACAGACCCTGACAGAAAGCTGCCTGGAAACAGATATCCAGGGAGTTCAATGTTGGGGGCATAAAAGTGTGAAAAGATAGGTGAAGATAAGAATCAGTGTTTTTTATAAGGGGAATGTAACAGAAAACAAATTTAAAGTGTTTCAGACTTCCACTGGTAGACATTGTCATTCACTATGACCCCAAAGCTTGTTCCGCTGTTAGAGCTCCCAGGTGTGCCTTTAAGGAAGAAGAAAAGGGTCAAGGGCATTGGGACCTTATACACTGAAATTTCTTGGGTTTTCACGTGTGTCCTAGAGAACATTTACATTTAAAGGGATAGTAATATTTCAAAATAAAAGCAGCTCCAATTAATCTTCATAGTATTTGGGCCATGGAGATTGCTATTTCAATACTGTCAGAGTTGTAGTTAAGGAGTAATTGAATGATAAAGTGTCCCCCTCCCTCCCCTTTTACCTAGTGTAAGCCATCTCCCCTCAGATGTGGAATATGGTCTTAAGACCAGACAGCTCACAGCGAGGGACAATCTTCTTACTGTGAGAACAAGGAAAACCCTGCCCCCCTTGACAGGTTGTTTAGGTTTTTTCCTTATGCTCACTGAAGTTTGTCCCTCTCTGCGATCCATCCGGACAGTCTTGCTGCTCTGAGGTGAGCAGTGTTACATCAGTAAAAGGGACAGGAGGGGTATACTTTATCATTCAATTACTTTTGAACTACAACTCTGACAATATTGAAATAACACTCTCCATGGACCAAATACTATGATGATTAATTGGAGCTGCTTTTATTTTGAAACATTACTATCCCTTGAAACACAACACAGAAACAAGAAGATGTCCTTACCTGGGAACTCTCTGCATCTGCCCTGGAGACTCCGGTTTTCACAGTTTATTTACTGGGTCTCCGGGGACAGAGGCTGCTTCTCCGGTTCCTCCCACTTCTCCCCACTTCTCCTCCTTCCCACCCACTATTCCTCCTTGACACCCTGCTCCTCCCACTTCTCGTCCTTCTTACCCTGCCCACTTCCTGCCAACTTCTAATCCTTCTCACCCTGCCCACTTCTCCTCCTTCCCACCCTGTTCCTCCCACTTCCTGATTACTTCTCCTCCTTCCCGCCCTGTTCCTCCCACTTCCTGATTACTTCTCCTCCTTCCCGCCCTGTTCCTTCCACTTCCTGATTACTTCTCCTCATTCCCGCCCTGTTCCTCCCACTTCCTGCCCATCTATACCTCCTTACCACCCTTTTCCTCCCACTTCTCCTTCTTCCCACGTTCTTCCTCCCACTTCCTGTCCAGCTAACCTCCTTACCATCCTGTTCCACTAACTTCCAACCTACTTCCCGCCCACTTTAAGACACAAGAATGGTGAGACGCTCTTACCCAAATAAGCCCCACCCCTTTATGATGCAAATCGCGTCATTTACATCCCCCTGGTTGACAGCACATGAGTCCTTTCCAGGGGCTCAAGGGGAGGAAGTTTCCAGGTATGACAATGACACGATGGCATTTATATACAGATCCGTGTTGTTTCTAAATACAATGACATACTCACTGACACTGATAGACTAAACATGAGCAGTTCTGGAGCAAACCAACTGCATTGTAAAGGACAAATAAAATATTTCCAAAAACACTGAAATGAGGATTTTTAATTTCTTGAATGCTAGTGAGGTCTACACACCTTGCTTCATAATGCATTGAAAATCAATGTGTGTGTGCGGGGGTGGGGGGGTGCTATTGTCCACTATGCAGCTTTTATTTTACCCCAGATTTGTCCCCTATTGGGCAGTTGGTTTGCTCCAGATTTGTCCCTGGCGGTACAGTTCTGGTTTGCCCCAGAAACATCCCAGTTCTTCTTACTACATCTCTCTCTCTCTCTCTCTCTCTCTCTCTGTGGTTAATTTAATTGGAAATATACCCATAATCCTGTGCATTTATCCAAAGGAAGGAGAAAAATAAAAGATATTTCCACAATTAAAGAGCAAAATGCATTTGCAGTTGCTAATAACTGCTGTCATGGAAACGAATTGTCCAGAATAACAAGTGGAATTTTCTTTCAGACCGATGCGTTGTTAGCAGGACCCCTTATCTTTACAGTAAAGAGAAGGCTAATTATTCAGACAATTAACTGGAGGAAAGAAAAAAGAAAAGGAGAATTTCAACAAGAGGGAAAAAATCTCCCCTGTTTATTTTGTGTTGTGGTTTTACTGTGTATCTGAGGGGGGAGAAAGCATGTACTTTATCCATCAGCATTGCCATGTATATCCGTACAGAGCGGGACGTAAAGAGGGCCATCTGGTCACTAGAAAAAATTAGAAATTCTCGGGCAAACCAACTGAACCGTAGGGGGAAAAAAATAATGACTCCAATTGATTTATATTCAGCTTTTAACACCTTCAATGCTAGCTATAACTGCTCCTATTTGTCCATATAACCCCTCACTATAACTCCTCCTATTTATCCAAATAACTCCTCCCTATAACTCCTCCTATTGCTCCATATAACCCTTCCCTATAACTCCTCTTATTGATCCATATAACTCCTCCCATTGATCCATATAACCCCTTCCTATAACTCCTCCTGTTGCTCCATATAACCTCTCGCTATAACTGTTCCCATTACTCCATGTAACTCCTCCTATTGTTCCATATAAATCCTCCTTATAACTCCTCCTATTGTTCCATATAACTCCTCCCTATAACTCCTCCTATTGTTCCATATAACTCCTCCCATTTTTCCATTGCTCCATATGACTCCTTCTATTGTTCCATATAACTCCTTCCTATAACGCCTTCTACTGCTCCATATAACTCCTCCCTATAACTCCTCCTATTGTTCCATATAACTAATCTACATAACTCCTCCTATTGTTCATATAACTCCTCCTATTGCTCCTCCTATTGCTCCATATAACTCCTCCCCATAACTCCTCCTATTGCGCCATATAACCCCTCCTTATAGCTCGTCCTATTCCTCCATATAACTCCTCCTATTTTTCCATATAACTCCTCCTATTGCTCCATATAACTCCTCTTTATAACTCTTCTTATTGTTCCATATAACTCCTCCTATTGCTCCATATAACTCCTCTTTATAACTCTTCTTATTGTTCCATATAACTCCACCTATTGCGCCATATAACTCCTCCCTATAACCTCCTATTGTTCCGATGACTCCTCCTTATAACTCCTCCTATTGTTCCATATCAATTCTCCTATTGTTCCATATAACACCTCCCTATAAATCCTCCTATTGCTCCATATAACTACTCCTTATAACTCCTCCTATTGCTCCATATAACCCCTCCCTATAACTCCTCCTATTGCTCCACATAACTCCTCCTATTGATCCATATAACTCCTCCCTATAACTCCTCCTGTTGCGCCATATAACCTCTCGCTATAACTGCTCCCGTTACTCCATGTAACTCCTCCTATTGTTCCATATAAATCCTCCTTATAACTCCTCCTATTGTTCCATATAACTCCTCCCATTTTTCCATTGCTCCATATAACTCCTTCTATTATTCCATAAAACTCCTTCCTATAAGTCCTCCTACTGCTCCATATAACTCCTCCCTATAGCTCCTCCTATTGTTCCATATAACTCATCTACATAACTCCTCCTATTGTTCATATAACTCCTCCTATAGCTCCTCCTATTGCTCCATATAACCCCTCCCAATATCTCGTCCTATTCCTCCATATAACTCCTCCTATTGCTTCATATAACTCCTCTTTATAACTCTTCTTATTGTTCCATATAACTCCACCTATTGCTCCATATAACTCCTCCCTATAACTCCTCCTATTGCTCCATATAACTCCTCCCTATAACCTCCTATTGTTCCTATAACTCCACCCTATAACTCCTCCTATTGCTCCATATAACTCCTCCCTATAACTCCTCCTGTTGATCCATATAACCCCTCCCTATAACTCCTCCTATTGTTCCCTATAACTCCTCCCTATAACTCCTCCTGTTGATCCATATAACTCCTCCCTATAACTCCTCCTATTGCTCCATATAACTCCTCCATATAACTCCTCCTATTGCTCCATATAACTCCTCTTATTTCTCCATATAACTCCTATTTCTCCATATAAACGTGTTATATAAATCTAATTTCTCTCTGTAACTGACACTTATTCTGTGCATTCTTGACACACTGGTACATAATCCCAATACCTGATATGAAATTAGTATAATGACAGAATTTGAGGATTTGTTACCAGGGATTTATCATCTCTTGTTCCTGAGTATAATTTTCCACCTTATTGAACTTATAATGCTTTAATAGGCTTTATATTTTTTTTTCTTTGTAAAATATACTGCTTTTACAGAAACTTGCTTTTAGCCTATTTTCAGGGTACATATCTTATTGTTGTGTGGAACATTTCATTGTATGTTAATTCTGCAGGTTTTTGTTTTGTGATTAGTAATATCACATCTGTTGCAGCCCTCGTGGGTTTCTATTAACCCCTTCTATAGCAGCGAGAGTTCTAGACGTGCCTTAATTTCTCGCAAACGCCCTCGCAAAAATGGAGACGTGTCCCAATGCACGTTAACTTGAACATACATTGCAATTTAGATCTGCTTGCAATGCATTGAGTTTGGAGAAATGATAGTGTAAGATCATTTGGTGAAATAGGAGGAGTTATTGTAGTAGTTCAGTAGCGCTACTATATTGAACCCTTTAAAGGGATAGTTATGGATTAAAATAAATTGAGGTCCGATTCAGCAGTGTAGATTTGTTATCATGTCATACCTCCCAACATGTCACATGGCCAACAAGGGACACTTGTGTTTTAGATGGTGATGTTGCTGGGGTTGTGGCTGGTGTGCGGGGCATTATCAATATTTTTTTGGCTATTTCATGACTGATTTACACCTCTTTGTGTCACTGAATACATAATTTAGACCAAGACTAAAGTATTTTATTTACACAGACTAATACATAAATGCATGTACTGTAGTTTATACAAAAATTAATATGTTTTATTGATGTGGAGCAACAGGGTGGGAAAGTGGGTTAGAAGGATTTGGGTCTCATAGAGGGACTGTCCCTCTTAAAGAGGGACACTTTGGAGGTATGTCATGTAGAGTGGTATGCCAATCCTATCGGAGATGTAGTTCAACAATTATTAAGTTACAAATGATCCCCTCCCAGCCCTTTACTTATGTCACACTGCCTCTCATGCTGGTCCAGAGGGAGAGAGGTGAGGGACAATCTTTAATGAACATAAGGAAAATCCTGCCCTCTTACATCAAGGGGGGGCATGGTTTTCCTTAGACTCAATGCATGAATATTGTCCCTTGCTGTGCTGTGTCTGGTCAAGCGACTGGATTCCACATCTGAAGGGAGTTAGCGTAACACAGATAAAAGGCGTGGCAGGGGGATCCTTTCTAACTTAATAACTGTTGAACTTGAACTCCAATAGGATTGGTATACCGCTCTAGATTAAGCCCCACCCCCCTTTATGGCAGCAAGGAAGAAAGTTCCCAGGTATACAAATACATTACAATGTGGCTTTTATACAGAAAGCAAGATGAGCAATTCTGGAGTAAACCAAGTGCACCATCATCTGGGGATGACATTAGAGTGGACCTGTCACCCTACCATAAGTTTAGTTAATTTTAAAGAAAATTGCTTTTATGATGTGATAATCATTTGTTTGTAATATACATATTTTTGTAGAAGCTTTATTTGTCAGTGACACAGCCTTGCACTTCATGCTAATTAGGTTCTGTGCTAGATCAATATTAATACACACTGTGCTATGTGTTAATCTAGGCAGCATTCATACCCTAGCATACCTTCCAACATTCCATACCTTCCAACATTCTATACCTTCCAACATTCCATACCTCCCAACATTCTATACCTTCCAAAATTCTATACCTTGCAACATTCCATTCCTTCCAAAATTCTATACCTTCCAAAATTCCATACCTCCCAACATTCTATACCTTCCAACATTCCATACCTCCCAACATTCTATACCTTCCAAAATTCTATACCTTCCAACATTCCATTCCTTCCAACATTTCATACCTCCCAACATTCCATACCTTCCAGCATTCTATACCTTCCAACATTCCATACCTTCCAAAATTCTATATCTTCCAAAATTCTATACCTTCCAACATTCCATTCCTTCCAAAATTCTATACCTTCCAAAATTCTATACCTTCCAACGTTCCATTCCTTCCAACATTTCATACCTCCCAACATTCTATACCTTCCAACATTCCATACCTTCCAAAATTCTATACCTTCCAAAATTCTGTACCTTCCAACATTCCATACCTTCCAAAATTCTATACCTTCCAAAATTCTGTACCTTCCAACATTCCATTCCTTCCAAAATTCTATACCTTCCAAAATTCTATACCTTCCAACGTTCCATTCCTTCCAACATTTCATACCTCCCAACATTCTATACCTTCCAACTTTCCATTCCTTCCAACATTTTATACCTCCCAACATGTCCATACCTTCCAACATTCCATACCTCCCAACATTTCATACTTTCCAACATTTCATACTTCTCACCATTTCCATACCTTCCAACATTTCATACCTCCCAACATTTCCATACTTTCTAACATTCCATACCTTCCAACATTTCATACCTCCCAAAATTTCATACCTCCCAACATTTCCTACCTCACAACATTCCATACCTCCCAACCTTCTATACTTCGAACATTTCCAACCTCACAACATTGCATACCTCCCAACATTCCATACCGCACAACATTTCATACCTTCCAGCATTTCACACCTCCCAACATTTCATACCTCCCAACATTTCCTACCTCACAAAATTCCATACCTCCCAACCTTCAATACTTTGAACATTTCTTACCTCACAACATTCCATACTTTCCAACATTCCATACCTCACAACATTTCCTACCTCCCAACAATACCTCCCAACATTCCATACCTCCTAACATTCCATACCTCCCAACAATTCAAATGACAAAAGTGGGACACTTTTGTTTTAGGGTGTGAGGCTGGGGGTGTGGCTGGTGGGCAGTGCACTACTAAAAATCTTTAGGTTATTGCATAGCCTATAGACACCTCTTTGAGTAACTATCAAGGTTACCGTGTTATTGCTGGCGACATTTTTACAGTGTTATGTCCTGATACCTTTTTATTGGCTAACGTGATGTTGCTCCACCCAGTGTTAGCCTTTAAGTACTGAGCCCTGTCACTTCTGCAGGGCCCTTTCGTGATGTTCCTGTTGCTTAGTGCTTGCTCTGTGTTTTGTGTGAATCCTGTGTATGACCTGGACTGCCTGACTACTCTGCTTGATTACATTCCTGCTCTGTGTACCGACCCTGCCTGGCTGACGTTCCTGCTCTGTGTATCGACTCGGATTGGCTGACATTCCTTCTCTGTGTACCGACCCGGCCTGGCTGACATTCCTGCTCTGTGTATCGACCCGGATTGCCTGACGTTCCTGCTCTGTGTACCGACCAGATTGGCTGATACTCCTGCCTGTGTATCACTCAGGCCCGGTTCACCACTCCATCCGGTTATCCGGCTTGGGGATCTTTCCGGTACTCTGTCTAGGTCTCATATAGACCCTCTTGGTTGCCTCGATTACTGCTCTGCCGTACAGCTACTGCAACCCAGTCACTCTATTGTGCCTTGAATCTCCATACTCCAGGGTAGGAGGTATTACTGGTTACACACAGTACGCTTGGCCTGTCACTGCTCCCCTACTGAGGTTGGTCTCTTGGGCGCCTCAGTTTGTCTCTGCTACCTGGCAGTTGCTATCAGGCCTGAGCATTCGTTAACCCTTGCGAGTTGGTGCCGTTATCCTTGGGTCACAGTTACTGCTGTCTCGGTTTGGTGTTACACTGCACCCCCGGTTGCAGTCACTCAGTGTTGTTCCGGTAGTCCGTTACGCATCCAGGGCCTCGCTCACCCTTTGTGGTCACAAGTTGCTATTGTATCACTCTATGCATAGAGAGTGTTCTTTGGGCCTTCTGCTATTAAGGTCTATCAGCCTCCTGGCCTAATAGCACCTTCCTATAGTTGTCTCACTGATTCACACGAACTGTAACCTGACCTGTGTCAGTAATATATTATGCTCTTATTTATAAATACTGGACCCGTGTGGGTTAATGATTCCTCTGCAACCTGTCCTGTGTCAGTATTACGTTGTATTTGTATGCTGGACCCGCGAGGGTTACTCTATTCTGTGTGGTTTTAATAAAACTGCGTTTTAACAAAAATTCTGCCTCTGATTGTACTGAAAACCGTTACAGTAACTGAATTAATGATTTAGAGCAAGACCAAAGTATTGTATTTACACAGACTGAACATGGTTTACCATTAAAGTTTTGCATTAAAAGTGTTGCATGGTCATTCTGTAGCGTAAATTTTAAGGTGGCACAATAGGTGAGTTTTATTGCTGTGGAGCAAAGTAATACACCTATAAACACACAGTCTGATCTACTAAAAAAGAGGGACACCCGGGACAGAGGGATTTGGATCTCAAAGAGGGACTCTCCTACACCTGGGAACGTCTGAAATGAGCTCATCTTGAGATCCTTGAAATATTAAGCCTAAACGTTCCCAAAAAAACTTAGATGCTTGGTGCTATGTCAATGATTGCTCCAACCCAGAGAGGATCCAATCGGTCCTCAAAGACTCTTTAAATGAGCAGTAAACTTTTTTTTATGAAAATATATATATTGTAGGGATTTTCCTACTGAGTAAAATAAGGGGACTCACACTGCCAAGAGATTTATATTTCCAGAGTTATTACAGTTTAAACCCATTTGTTTTACATTAGCAGTGCCCTCTAGTGGTCAAATTCTAATTAGATTTCCTGTTAGATTCTAATGGAGAGGAAAGTCAGAGACATACAGTTCTCCATAGAATGTGATAGAAACTGCCTGTCACTTCATTTCAGATAGAACTATCAGGAAGTAAACACAATAAATTCACTTCCTGTCAGTTAGAACTATCAGGAAGTAAACACAGTAAATTCACTTCCTGGTTATTTAAACTGCTATAATTTTTGAATAAAACATCTGACAGCGATGGGAATGACCTTGTTTTATTCAGCAGGAAATGCTCTGTAAAATATGCGTTTTCATAAAAAAAAAGTTTACTGCTCCTTTAATGCTTTGACTGCTAGAAGTTACAACCATGTGTTGGAGATGTCACTAGAGCTGCGTACCCCTCTGACACTCAAAGGGTTAAAGACAGGGTTTTTTGGGGAATTCTTATTTCTGACTATGGTGCAGCTGGGATCTCCAACAATTGCTGTGTTTTTTGCTGCCTGACTAGGATCCTAAAGTCCTTGATGGCATTCCCCATTATATCCGCTGTTGCCATCCTATATAATAATTCGCCAAGTTGTGTGTAACGCCCGACATGCGCAGTAGACACTGCTGCGCGTGCGGCAGTCACACGCAGTAGAGAGTACCCGCGCAGCGGCTGATACAGAGCTGGGCGCGTGTGATTGCCCCGCGACCGGCTGCCAGAGGCTCTGTATCAGCCGAGGCGCGGGAGACCCGCGACCGGCTGCCAGAGGCACTGTGGCCCGTGTAACGGGCTGTTCAACTAGTTTGAACATAAAAGATCTATTTCTGGAGGCTTTCTATAAATACGTGCCTTTTGGTTAGATACTTTTGATTTAAATGTCCTGACTCATTTTATGTTGTGTTTTGCTGTTTATTTCCTGCCTCACCACTCACTGTAAGTGTGTGGTCTTTATCTCTATAGTCTTGTAACTCAAAAGGGTTGGTAACCTGAGGCCCCCTGCTCTTTAGGACTGCAGTTCCCATCCCAAGACTGGCTGAAGATGATGGGAACTGTAGTTCAAAACTGTTGGAGGGTTTCAAGATACTATCAATTTTGTAACCAGTTGCGGATAGCTATAAACACGCAGGAACCAGCTACAATGCTCTAGATTATTTGAGAGGTGAGAAATAAGGGCTTGTTCACGTGGGATTAATGCAGGGATGTCCAAACAATGTCCAAGGACAAAGTGTGGGTCTTCTGGCCTGGTCAATCTGCATGCCTGTGGACTCTCCTGTTTTTAAAAATAATTACCAGGTCTCCAGAGACAGAGGCTGATTCTCAGGTGGTGGTGAGTTTCTTTTGAAACTTCACCCACTTCTCCTCCTTCTAGGGTGACCACATTTCCGTTCTGCCATTCCGGGACGTGGTCACCCTACAAAAGCCTCTTCATCGCCACATTGCCCCTTGTTGCCCTACCTTGAGTCCCTGGTGGTCTAGCGGAGTGCAAAGTGCTCTGTGCCTCCTCCGGCACAGAGCTGAAGCTCCCGCGCGCTGTGCTCAGTAATGCAGAGCGCTGGGAGATGATGTCATCTCCCAGCGCTCTGTATTACTAGAGAGCTTGCCTCCAGGAGATCAGGCTCAGCTGCATTGCCGCCCTGGATGTCAGCCTGCAAGCGGTGTGTCATATCATGGACGCCGCAAGGGAGCGCTGGTTTATGCTACCAAGCGCTCCCTCGCGGCGTCCATGATGTGACACACCGCTTGCAGGCTGAGATCCAGGGCGGCTTGGCTTCATTCCGGGACACTTCATTGTCCCGGTTGTAGATGACCCGGGACGCGGGACATAGCCCTGAAATAAGGGACAGTCCCGGACATTCCGGGACCCGTGGTCACCCTACCTCCTTCCCACCCTGCTCCCCAACACTTCTCATCCACCTATTTCTCCTCCATCTCACCCTGTTCTTCCTACTTCCTGCCCACTTCTCCTCCTTCTCATCCTGTTCTTCCTACTTCCTGCCCACTTTTCCTCCTTCTCACACTGTTCCTCCCACTTCCCACCCACTTCTCCTCCTTCCCACCCTGCTCCCCAACACTTCCCATCCACCTATTTCTCCTCCATCTCACCGTTCTTCCTACATCCTGCCCACTTCTCCTCCTTCCCACCCTGTTCCTCTCACTTCCCTCCCTCTTCTCCTACTTCCCACCCTGTGCCCCCCACTTCCCTCTTTCTCTTCCTCATTCTCACCCTGTTCCTCCATCTTCCCATCCACTTCTCCTCCTTCCCACCCTGTTCCTCCCACTTCCCACCACTTCTCTTCTTTTTCACCCTGTTCCTCCCACTTCCCTCCCTCTTCTACTCCTTCCCATCCTGCTCCACCCACTTTTCGCCTACTTTATGACACAAGGATAATAAGCCCTGCACACAATTAAGCCCCATCCTCTTTATGATGCAAACTGTGCCATTCGCAACCCCTGGTCAGCAGCACATGAGCCTTCTACGGGGTCTCAAAGAGAGTAAATTAACAGATAAGCTAATCCGGCTCTTCGTGGAAATGTGGAAATGTTATTGAAAGAATAGTTACATAGCAACCAAATGCACTGGTCAGATAACTGCTACAAAATCACAGACTTAATAGCCCAGGTGCACTCAGGGTAAGCACAGAAACACAAAAACTAAAAGGAGAACAGACAGATGGAAAAAGAACCCCAAAAGCTGCACTCCAAGAACCCCCTATAAATGAGGCACACTGCAAGTAGCAAATAATGAAAAAACTTTATTCATACAAGAAATAGTTCAATATTATTTAAAAGCAATTAAAAACAAGGTGCCCAGAGGACCCAGAGTATAAATAAGCCAAAATACAATCTCCAATATACAAAAAATGGGACCTTCATTTATTTGGTCTAAGTATCCTAATACTAATTATATCTTTATATCAAGTGTATATTTGTTTCTTATATTCTTTATAGACTTGATTAGGAGTGATTTTGACCCATTTTTTGTATATTGGAGATTGTATTTTGGCTTATTTATACTCTGGGTCCTCTGGGCACCTTATTTTTAATTGCTTTTAAATAATATTGAACTATTTCTTGTATGAATAAAGTTTTTTCATTATTTGCTACTTGCAGTGTGCCTCGTTTATAGGGGGTTCTTGGAGTGCAGCTTTTGGGGTTCTTTTTCCATCTGTCTGTTCTCCTTTTAGTTATTGAAAGAATAGTAACACTTCATTTTAACTTTACATACTGTTCGAGCACATATTATGCAAAGCCAAATTGCCTGTACTTTTTCTAGATTTACTTATTCATCTTTACATATATTTTTTTTTAAAACTTTCATGTCCTTAACACCGAGTTCTGCATATCTGCTTCCAGAGGGCCTTTTGTCAGGGACTGTGAATGCTGGCGTAGTAATACAATGTAAAAAAGATACAATGCAAAAAAAGGTACAGAGCACCCAATGCTGCAAGGATAGTGCTACATTGTATCCAAGAATGGATTTCCTAATAGGCAGAGTAGGCAACTGTGTAGAGATCCAAATTTTGATGGGCGGTGCCTCAGCTGTGCTGGCCACACCCACATTCTGAATTTTGGGTGTGACCATAGCAATACCAATGGTCCTGGTTTATGGTGTCCATTTTATTTTCAGGTTTATACACTCCTTTACTGTAGGGTGACCAGGTCTAACATTTAAGCAGGGACACATATGAATAATGCATACTGCAGGTCTGCTTTGATTTCAATGCAGTCCTGAAAAATGACTAATTTCTATGTGTCGTCTATAAAAGGTGAGGTCTGATCACCATACTTTACTAGCCATTATTTTAAGGAAAGTGGAAATCAGAGATGCTCAACTAGGAAGGAGCTTGTGATACAAATTTGCAGGTTGTATAGGAATGGTGCCATAACCCAAGTGCAGTCTATTTTAGACAACTTTTGACTTTCACAGAGAGAAAATATCCTAAAGCATATCATACTGGTTCTGCCATTACAGCTGTCCAACCACAAAATACCAACCAAACCCAGATGTACATTTCAGCCTTGTCAGGCCTCCTTAGTAGTGTTGAGCGAGCACCCCGATGCTCGGGTGCTCGGGTGCTCTGACCGAGCACCCCCTGAGGCTCGAGTGCTCGGCCGAGCACCCGAGCCCCATTCAAATGAATGGGGCGACACGAGCATTACACCAGGCACCCCCTGCTCTGATGAGGGGAGGGTGCCTGGTCAATGCCCCCCTTCATCTCCGCTATGCCCCCTTCATCTCTGAATGCCCCCTTCATCTCCGCTATGCCCCTCTTCCACAATGTCCCCCTTCATCTCCGCTATGCCCCTCTTCCACAATGTCCCCCTTCATCTCCGCTATGCCCCCTTCATCTCCGCTATGCCCCTCTTCCACAATGTCCCCCTTCATCTCCGCTATGCCCCTCTTCCACAATGTCCCCCTTCATCTCCTCTATGCCATAGAGGAGATGAAGGGGGACATTGTGGAAGAGGGGCATAGCAGAGATGAAGGGGGACATTGTGGAAGAGGGGCATAGCGGAGATGAAGGGGGACATTGTGGAAGAGGGGCATAGCGGAGATGAAGGGGGACATTGTGGAAGAGGGGCATAGAGTCTATGCCCCTCTTCCACAATGTCCCCCTTCATCTCCGCTATGCCCCCTTCATCTCTGCAATGCCCCCATACCTCCAGTCCCTGGTGGTCCAGCGGAGCGTCTTCTGATCTGTGCCTCTTCCGGCACAGATCCCCGCCACCCGAACATGGCGGGAGAGCACATGGCGGTACTCGACGAGTACCACCATGTGCCGAGCAGAGCGATGCTCGAGCCGATCCGAGCATCGGCCGAGCACGCTCGCTCAACACTACTCCTTAGCAATGTGCAGCTGATCTCTCTAAACACTGTGAGCAAGGGGTCCAATGCTGGGTTCCCCTATTACCCTTGAGGTGACAGATCCCAAGGACAACTTGCATATGGAAAGTGTAAGTCAGAGAAACTCAACTAAGAATGAGCCTGCAATACAAATTTGCAGGCTGTATAAAAGTGGTGTCCTACCCAGTGGGCAATCTCGTTTAGCCCACTAGTGACTTTCACAGAGAGAAAATATCCTAAAGCATGTCATACTGATCCTACCATAACAGTAGTCCAGCCATGAGATGCCAGGCAATTTCTTTCTGAATAAACTAAACAGCCATCCCAGATGTACGTTGCAGCCTTATTGGGATTTGTCAGTGAGGTGCCACTATCCTCTTTAAGCACTGTGAGCAAGGGGTCCAGTGCTGGATTCCCCTATTACCCTTGAGATACTTTAGTATATTTCCTCTCTTTGAAAGGCACTAATGGGCTAAAAGAGACTGCACCCTGGGTAGGACACCATTCCTATAGAGCCTGCAAATTTGTATTTCAGGTTTGTTCGTAGTTGAAAGTCTCTGACTTTTAATATGCATATGCAAATTATCCTTGGGATTAGTCACCCCAAAGGTAATAGGGGGAGTCCAGCATTGGACCCACTGCTTATAGAGATCAGCTACATCTCAGTGTTAAAACCCAACAAGTCTGAAATATATGGCCAGGGCTCTCTTGTGCAGAGAGAATTGTCTTGGCATTTTGTGGTTGGACTGCTGTAATGGTAAGACCAGCATGATATGCTTTAGACTATTTCTTCTTGTTGAAAGGCACTTGTGAGCTAAAAGAGACTGCACCTTGGGTAGAACACCTTTCCTATAGATCCTCCAAATTAGTATTGCTGGTTTGTTCCTAGTTGAGTGTCTCTGACTTTTAATATACATATGAAAGTTTTCCTTCAGATTAGTCACCCCAAGGGTAATAGGGGGAATCCAGTGTTGGGCCCCTTGCTCACAATGTTTAGCGAGATCATCTGCACCTGACTGATGAGGCCCAACAAGGCTGAACTGTACATCTGGGGTTGGCTGTTTCATTTGTTCAAAGAGGAATTGTCTGGCATTTTGTGGTTGGACTGCTGTAACAGTAGGACCGATATGATTTAGGCTATTTTCTCTCTGTGAAAAGCACTAGTGGGCTAAAAGAGATTGCACCCTGGGTAGGACACTATTCATATAGAGCCTGCAAATTTGCATTGCAGGTTCGTACCTAGTTGATCGTCTCTGACTTTTAATATACATATGCAAATAATTCTTGGGATTAGTTGCCACAAGGGTAATAGGGGGACTCCAGCATTAGACACCCTGCTCACAATGCTTGGATAGATCAGCTACCTCACTGGGGAGGCCCAGCAAGTCTGAAATGTATCTCATGGTTTCTCTTGTTCAAAGAAGAATTGCCTGGTGTTTTGTGGTTGGTGTGCTGTAATTGCAAGACAAAAATGAGATGCTTTATGGTATTTCTTCTCTTTGAGAGACTCTAATGGCGGAAGGAGACTGCATCCTGGGTAGGATACCATTTCTATAGAGCCTGCAAATTTGTGTTTGGTTTGTTCCTAGTTGAGTATCTCTGACTTTTAATATACATGTGCTTATTATCATTTGGATTAGTCACCCCAAGGATAATAGGTGGAATCCAGCATTGGATCTCTTGCTCAAAGTGCTTAGAAAGTTTAGCTGAACCTCAATGGCAAGGCCCAACAAGGCCAAAATGTATGTCTGGGTTTGGCTACTGCTCTTGCTCAGAGATTAATTGCTTGGCATTTCTTACTGGGACTGCTATAATAGCAGGTCAAATATGATATGCTTTAGGATATTTTCTTTCTGTGAAAGGCATTAGTGGGCTAAAACAGACTGCACCATGGGTAGAACACCATTCCAGGGTCGTTCCTAGTTGAGCGTCTCTGACTTTTAATATAAATATGCAAATTAGCCTTGGGATTAGTCACCCCAAGGGTAATAGGGGGAATCCAGTACTGGACCCTTTGCTCACAGAACTTAGAGCGATCAGCTGAACCTCACTGGCAAGGCCCAACAAAGTCAAACTGTACAGCTGGGGTTGGCTGCTTCTTTTACTCAGAGAGTTATTGCCCTGCTTTTATTTCTTGGACTGCTATAATAACAGGGCACATATAATTTGCTTTATGATATTTTCTTTGTGTGAAAGGCACGAGTGGGCTAAAAGAGCCTTTGCACTAGGTAGGACACCGTTCCTAGACAGCCTGCAAATTTGTATTGCATGTTCATTCCTAGTTCAGCATCTCTTTTAATACGCATATGCAAATTATCTTTGGGATTAGTAACCTCAAGGGTAATAGGGGGAATCCAGCATTGGACCCCTTGCACACAGTGCTTAGAAAGATCAGCTGCACCTCACAGATGAGGCTAGCAAGGAATTAGGATATTTCCTTTCTGTGAAAAGCCCTGGGTAGGTCCCCAATCCTATAGAACCTGCAGATTTGTTCCTAGTTGAGTGTCTCTGACTTTTAATATACATATGCAAATTATCTTTGGGATTAGTCACCCCAAAGGTGATAGGGGGAATCCAGCATTGGACCCCTTGCTCCCAGTGCTTAGAGAGATCAGGTGCACCTCACTGGTGAAGCCCCACAAGGCTGACATGTATGCCTGTGGTTGGGTGTCTCTGATTTTTAATATAAATATGCAAATTTTCCTTGTCCAGTCACCCCAATGGTAATGGGAGAATCCAGCATTGGACTCCCTGCTCACTGACAAGGCTGAAATATATGCCTGTGGTTGTCTGTTTATCTTGTTTGGAGAGGAATTGCCTGGGATTTTGTGGTTGGACTGCTTTAGTAGCAGGACCAGTGTGATATGCTTTAGGATATTTCCTTTCTTTGAAAGGCACTAGCGGGCTAAAAGAGACTGCACCCTGGTTAGGACACTATTCCTATAGAACCTGCAAATATGTATTGCATGTTCATTCCTAGTTCAGCATCTCTGACTTTTCTTATATATATGCAAATTATCCTTGTGATTAGTCACCCCAAAGATGACAAGGGTGCTCCAGTATTGGACCACTTGCTCACAGTGCTTCAAGAGATCAGCTACACCTCTCTGACAAGACCACCAAGGAATTAGGATATTTCCTGTCTGTGAAATCCCCATTCCTATAGAGTCTGCCTATTTGTATTACAGATTTGTTCCTATTAGAGTGTCTTTGACTTGTAATATACATATGCAAATTATCCTTGTCCAGTCACCCCAAAGGTAATGGGGGAATCCAGCATTGGACCCCCTGCTCACCGACAAGGACAACAAGGCTGAAATGTATGTATGTGGTTGGTTGCAGCTCTTGTTCGGAGAGCAATTGCTTTTCATTTTGTGGTTGAGCTGCTATAACGGTAGGACCAATATGATATGCTTTAGGGTATTTTTTCTCTTTGAAAGGCTCTAGTGGGCTGAAAGAGACTGTATCTTGGGTAGGACACCATTCCTATCGAGCCTGCAAATTTGTATTTTGGATTTGTTCCTAGTTGAGCATCTCTGACTTCTAATATATGTATGCAAATTATCCTTGGGATTAGTCCCCCCAAGGGTAAAAGGGGGAATCCAGCATTGGACCCCTTGTTCACAGTGCTTAGAGAGATTAGATGTCCCTCACTGATGAGGTCCAACAAGGCTGAAACTTATGTCTGGGGTTGGCTTGGCTTGGCTACGTCTCTTGTTCAGAGAAGAATTGCCTGGAATTTTGTGGCTGGACTGCTGTAATGGTAGGACCAATATGATATGCTTCATGGTATTTGTGAAAAGCTCTAGTTGGCAAAAATTGACTGTACCCTGTGTAGGAAACCATTCTTATAGAGCCTGCAAATTTGTATTGCAGGTTTCTTCCTTGTTGAGTGTCTCTGACTTGTAATATACATATGCAAATTAGCCTTGTGTTTAGTCACCCCAAGAGTAATAGGGGGAGTCCAGCATTGGACGCCTTGCTCACAGTGCTTAGAGAGAGCAACTACACCTCCCTGATGAGGCCCAACAAGGCAGAAATGCCTATCTGCCTATCTGCCTATCTGCCTATCTGCCTATCTGCCTATCTGCCTATCTGCCTATCTGCCTATCTGCCTATCTGCCGGTATTAAGAATGTTATTGTTTTAAATGTATGAATGCACTCTATATGAGAAAGCATTACAAAGAAATGTTGTATTGTATTTACCATGTCAAAATAAAGAATATTTAAAAAAAAAATGTATATTTGGGGCTGGCTGTTTCTCATATTCAGAAAGTAATTGTCTGGCATTTTGTAGTTAGACTGTTGTAATGGTAGGACCAGTATGATATTCTTTAGGATATTTCCTCTCTGTGAAAGGCAGTAGTGGGCTAATAAAGACTGTACCGTGGGTAGGACACCATTCCTATACAGCCTGCAAATTTGTATTTGTCGGTATGTCTCCAGCCCATTATGAAATGCTTTCTTTGTGCTTGCAAGCATACATGCACACATACATGTGTATATATATATATATCAATATATATACAATCTTGAGGGGGTTGGAAGCACTCACTCTTACAATATATTCTGCCCAGGTGCACTGTCCTCAAAGGGATTTTAACAAAAGAACAGAAAGGGAGGCCGCACCGGTGGGTCTTGTTGAAAACATTTTTTTTAATGAAAATACAAAATACAAAGGTCAGGTCAATGTTTCAGTCCTACATCTGGACCTTTATCTATACACTCATATATTATCCACACATTATCTACACTTAACACGGTATAGGAGACCAAGTAGTTAAATTATGATAAGCACAGGTGTGCATAATCTATTAACTAAACTGAAGGAATTGAGTTTACTCTGGCCACACCCACAACTCAGAATGTAGGTGTGGCCAGAACAACTAAAGATTCTACAGCTCTAGGGAGGTGCTTACTCTTCCTAATGGGAAATTGTGTCTTCATGATCAGAGGGAGGCAACAGGCTGCAAAGGGGAGAACTCTGGGCATCTGGAAAACCCGCTGAAAGAACCCTAACCTATTTCCATTTTTCGAGAGAGTAATGGGAAGCTGAGCTATTGGCACACACAGAGGCTCATAACAAGTGTCTGAATCAATTAAGAAAAATCAATACAGGTCAAAATTGTCTGATAGAATGTGATACTATAATGATTGTGGTTTGTGATTCAACCACTCCAGTTCATGCCATCCAGCAATATGCAACGAATTAAGCCAAATATCCTTCCTCATTCAATATGATTTGCTGTCCAGTTTAAATTAAAGCATACCTTAGCATACTATGAAAAGGAAATCCTAATGGCCTGTCTGGATTTTCTCTTGCTCCTTCGTAGAAGAGATAACAAATGTAACATCTTCATTCAGTCCTGATCATCTCTGTCTATGAACAGGATTGAACAGAACCTTTTTGATCAATTTAGGGCACACAATCCAGATATAGGCATTTTAAAGGTAGATTTTAAATAAATAAATATATTTAGCACCTACATTTTTTCTATAAAGCTCTGTAACGCAACAAATTAGAACTACTCCTGTTCACTGATATAGTTCTACTTGTTACACTCTAAAACACCTCCTATTTCTCCACATAACTCCTCCGTATAACTCCTCCTATTGCTCCATATAACTCCTCCCTATAACTCCTCCTATTTCTCCATATAACTCCTCCGTATAACTCCTGCTATTGCTCCATATAACTCCTCCCTATAACTCCTCCTATTTCTCCATATAACTCATCCTATAATTCCTCCTATTGCTCCATATAACTCCTCCCTATAACTCCTCCCATTGCTCCATATAACTCCTCCCTATAACTCCTCCTATTGCTGCATATAACTCCTTCCTATAACTCCTCCTATTGCTCCATATACCTCCTCCCTATAACTCCTCCTATTGCTCCATATAACTCCTCCCTATAACTCCTCCTATTGCTCCATATAACTCCTCCCTATAACTCCTCCTATTGCTGCATATACCTCCTCCCTATAACTCCTCCTATTGTTCAATATAACTCCTCCCTATAACTCCTCCTATTGTTCAATATAACTCCTCCCTATAACTCCTCCTATTGCTCCATATAACCCCTCCCTATAACTCCTCCTATTGCTCCACATAACTCCTCCCTATAACTCCTCCTATTGTTCCACATAACTCCTCCCTATAACTCCTCCTATTGTTCCACATAACTCCTCACTATAACTCCTCCCATTGCTCCATATAACTCCTCCATATAACTCCTCCTATTGATCCATATACCTCCTCCCTATAACTCCTCCCATTACTCCCTATAACTCCTCCCTATAACTCCTCCCATTACTCCCTATAACTCCTCCCTATAACTCATCCTATTGCTCCATATAACTCCTTCCTATAACTCCTCCTATTGCTCCATATAACTCCTCCCTATAACTCCTCCTATTGCTCCATATAATTCCTCCCTATAACTCCTCCTATTGTTCCATATAACTCCTCCCTATAACTCCTCCTATTGCTCCATATAACTCTTCCTTATAACTCCTCCTATTGTTCCATATAACTCCTCCCTATAACTCCTCCTATTGTTCAATATAACTCCTCCCTATAACTCCTCCTATTGTTCCATATAACTCCTCCCCATAACTCCTTCTATTGCTCCATGTAACTCCTCCCTATAACTCCTCCTATTGTTCCATATAACTCCTCCCCATAACTCATCCTATTGTTCCATATATCCCCTCCCTATAACTCCTCCTATTGTTCCATATAACTCCTCCCCATAACTCCTTCTATTGCTCCATGTAACTCCTCCCTATAACTCCTCCTATTGTTCCATATAACTCCTCCCCATAACTCCTCCTATTGCTCCATATAACTCCTCCCCATAACTCATCCTATTGCTCCATAAAACTCATCTCATTATATTATATAATTTCTCCCTATAACTCCTCCCTATAACTCCTCCTATTGTTCCATATAACTCCTTCTATTGCTCCATATAACATTTCCCTATAGTTTCTCCTGTTACTACATGTAACCTCTCTCTATAACTCTTCCTGTTTCTAAATTAAATTCTTATTATAATTCAGTCTAATGCTCCATTTGAACCCCCCACATAACCGCTCCACATAAAACTTCACTGAGGATCACAGAGATTTCACATAGTACTTAACATTAGAAATAATTGATATTTTCGCTGAAGTATTTTTCAGTATGCAAAAGTTTCTGTCATTAGGGATTTCTTGCACAACTGCCTCACAAATATTTTTAATGAATTATTGGCAGGCATCGTTATTTACCAATTAAGAAAAATAAGATGCTGAAACAGATAACAGACACAAGTTTTAGTTCCTTGGCAACTGGCAATCTGGATGTGTAGAGAGAGACGTGATGGAGTTCTGCTTGTATCAAGCAAGCTTTTACATTCAGGAACCAATCAGAGGATGAAAGGAGTTGTCAGTGTGGGTCACTAGCTTGGCATACGGCTCTGTCTGATGTTTGCGCAGGCACAAAGCGCAACTCTTACTGCAGCACTTTTTCCCAATTTTATTTCCATTATTCCGCACCGATGAAGAGAAAGGAGAGTTGACTTTTAACATCTGCAAAGTTATAACGTTTTAACTCAAACTGAGCGCTTGGAATGATAGCATCCATAAGAGTCACAGGAAAGACTCTGAGGCTGATTTCCCATTAGGCAGAATAGGAAACTATTACAAGAACCAGGTCTTGAAAGGCAACTCAGATGCACTGGCAACAGCCACTTCCTTAATGGTGCGTGCGGTGCCCATTGCAACCTCAGTGCCCTGCCATAGTTTACACACCCTATTTACTGATTATTATTTAAAGGGATAGTAACGTTTGAAAAAACCAAGATTGCCGAGTCTTCTTTATAATAAAAGTAACATATTGCGTTATTTTAAAAAACTTACATTTCTGTACTTTATAAGATATTTAACTGTAGAAGGATCCCATTCCCACCCCTTCTGGCCACATCACTGCTACAGCTCTGTCTGCATACCTCCCAAGTGTCCCTCTTTAGGAGGGACAGCCCTTTTTTAGACCCAAATCCCTCCGTCCCTCTTTCCCACCCTGGTGTTCCTCTTTTTAGGAGATCAGATTGTGTGGTGTATATAAGTGTATCACCCTGGTGTCCCTGTGTTTAGGAGATCAGACTGTGTGGTGTGTATATAAGTGTATCACCCTGGTGTCCCTGTGTTTAGGAGATCAGACTGTGTGGTGTGTATAGAAGTGTATCACCCTGGTGTCCCTGTGTTTAGGAGATCAGACTGTGTGGTGTGTATAGAAGTGCATCACCCTGGTGTCACTGTGTTTAGGAGATCTAGTGGAGCAAAAGCATTCATGCATATGTCCTGCTTTTAAAGGTACAGTACACTTATTAGGAAAAGATTATAGGATATAGTTTTTTTCCCCAACACTAGTGTATACATATAAATATATAGTAGGATTTATTCGTCTGAGTTAAGCAACTGTACTCCCATTGCTGAGAGGCATTCTATTCAAAAGTTAATATACCTTAAACTTGAATTTTTTGGTGCCATATCTCATTGGCCTTAAATGTTACAGTGGTGCTGTTGCTACACCATCCTATGGACATCTCTGGTCAGCTGACCGTAACTTTCCACAGTATTGTCTAGCAACAGCGCCACTATAACAATTTAAAGGCATTGCAATATTGCACCTAAATAAAATTCATGTTTGAGCTGCAAATCTCTCGGGAGTGGGACTACCCTTGTTTTACTTAGGAGGAGAAACCCTACGATATTTATATTTTTACATTTTATTTACTAGTATCCCTTTAAAAGTGTCTTTCAATCTCTTGAGGGCTAGAGCAGTGGTTCTTAATCTATTTTTGTCCGGGGCACCCCAACACGTAATCTAGAACATTTGGGGCACCCCTAAGATATTTAATGTACTTTTATCAAAGGCATGATGAAGGGTACAATACATAAATATAGTTATTATTAGGTCTTACAATCATAATACAGAACTAAACATATTGTGCATAACAATTTCTATAAATCTTTATTTAAAAAGTCCATTTTTGTTAGTCTTCATAGAAAACATGGGGCACACTAAGTTGATGTCCGTGGCACCCTGGTTGAGAATCACTGGGCTAGACAGATATCTTACACAATGTACTGGAGCCCTCTCCAGCATTCCAGGGGTTAAAATACATTTTTAAATCAAATGGAATTTGGAGAATGTCTGTTTGTCTGCTATGATACAACCGCTCCAATTCTTATTAGTACGTCACACTCCCTGAGTCTTTAAAGCGGAACAATAACTCAAATTAAAGTGCCCCCAAAATCATTATGCACAATATGCTTATCAGTACTAGTATTATCCTGAATAACTCCGGCGTTATTGGGAAATCCAACTTGTTCCAAGACGCACAGACAGGCATGAGCGCAGACATCTTACAGAAGAGACAGCTGTGCGCCTGCCATGTCCGGACTGGGAATAAAAACCAGCCCTGGAAACAATTGCTTACCAGCCCCGTAGCATTGCATCATAATACCAGCCCCATAGCACTGCATCATTATACCAGCCCCATAGCATTGCGTCATTATACCAGCCCCGTAGCATTGCGTCATTATACCAGCCCCACCCTCCTTTTGCCTTTTTCTCCCCTCCCCAGGATCCCAGATGTACTATCTCACAACTGAAATTATAATGTACAAGTAAGTTGCATCCTCAGATTGTTTTTCTCTTTATAAAGAATAATTATGATTTATTATCAACAGAAAAAAATATCACCCCTTTTATATTTCTCAAGTCTGAAAAACCTGCTTTTTTTCCAACAACATATACTACCAGTACACGTCTTGATCCCCTTGCCTTTCACCCCGTCTTGATCTCCCCTTTTTGCAGCTTGCCTGTTTCCCCCTCTTGCCATAAGTTGCCTGTGACCTCACCTCTCCGTGATTGTCTGGCATCTCTGCTATGTCTCTCTGCTCCCGGCCGGGCCTCCCGCTCAGGATCAGCTCTCCGTAGCACTGCTTAAGTTGGGTCAGGGTGCAGCTGGCCTACCCAGTGCGCAGACGCAGCTCTCTCCATGCTGCGTCTGACGTCACTCTAGACCCAATCTGGCAGCCTGCCCCCACTCACTAGACGTGGCCTGGCGGCCATCGGTTATGGAAATCTTGCGGCCGCGCGGTCTGGTCACATTGCAGCCGCGGATATTTAATTGGCATTTGGCACATCATGGTTTATAGCACTGCAGCCACGGCCGGCCCCCAGGAAGCCCAGTGCACAGCCTACCAGGAATTTTCCCGGTATCCCGGTAGGCCAGTCTGGCCCTGATGCCTATGCTTTCTGTCCTAGTCTCCTCTAGGATTGGTGAGGAGGAGTTGCATTGTACCTTAAGGTACAGGAAGGGACAGAAGGCACAGGCACACAGATGCCGCTACAACAAGCTGCCTGCCTGTGCCTGTCGGAACAAGTTGGATTTCTCATTAACACCAGACTTATTCAGGATAATACTAGTATTGATAAGCGTATGGTTATGTGCATAATGATTTGGGGGGCACTTGAGTGAAAGTTCCGCTTTAAACAAATTGATAGATGAAGTTGGGTCTCAGTGCATCATCTTTGGAGATGAGTGGACATCAAAAAAAAACCTTTTTTATTTTCTATTTTTTTTTTTCTTTTTACTTTGACCTGGTTTCCAAGAGGAAATGAACACGTTGTTCTATCCACTAAAGCTCTCAGTGAAATTTGCCTTGATATCTCAGCATTTTCAGAGATTGATCGCTTGGTAATTTTCCTAATGACGCAGGATCGAGGCAGTGACACAGTTACTGCTTATTAGATTTCAAGAGGAGGGACTGAATTTCATGCAGCACGCTCAATCTGATGAGAATCTAGAATGTGGGTGGGGGTGGCATATCTCTCGATGATTACATTCTGTGACAGGGTACTTGGGAAAAACATGGAGTCCTATTCAGGAAGGTAAGGTGAAATCATGGAGTAAACCAACTTTATTGCAGGGCGACAAATTAAAATTCCAATGAATTAAATTATACTGTTAACCCCTTGAATGCTGTGCGATGTGTTGCTTACCCCTCTGGCACTCAAAAGGTTAACTCAATGGGAATTTGGGTAATTTTTATTTGTCCCCGTGGTGCAGTGGATTTACACCACAACTGAACCTCTTAAAGTGTTAGTAATGTCTAAAAAAATTTACCTGGTGTACACGTTTTAGACCATTACAATGAGGGGATTCCTTGTAAGTAACGAGATCTCGGCACTTCTCAAGCGCCAGCGTGTCGACCGACACGGATCTCCTGCTGACAGCTTTACAGCTGTCAGTAGCAGACAGCGAACTTTAAACGCCTGTATCTCTTAAACCACAGCGGTTTGAGAGATACATTTTTTGCATTTAGATCAGCTTTTTAAGCTCTTCTAAATGCAAAAAAAAGTTTTTTTTAGACATTACTAACACTTTAAGTTTGAGGAGTACAGTCCATAGGGGGGTCTTATTCTGGACGCCATTGAGGGACAATTCTGGTTTAAAACAACCCTACCACAGGGGACAAATTAATTTATCAATTATTTAAAAGGGGCTGTTAACCCCTCGAATGCTAGAGAAGTCTGTAATAAATGGGGGGTTATGCACTAAAGTGTGATAAAGAGGCGATAATGTCTCCAAAGATATCAGTTCTCCAGTTCCTATGTTATTCTGTATAACCTATGCACTACGATCTCCAAAGTTGGAGAAATCTCACTGTATAGGCTCCATGGAATAACATCGAAGCTGCATACCTCCCAAGTGTCGCTCTTTAGGAGGGACAGTCCCTCTTTTAGAATCAAATCCCTCTGTCCCTCTTTCCCACCCTGATGTCCCTCTTTTTATGTCAGACTGTGTGGTGTGTATATAAGAGCATTATATTGCTCTACAGCAATAAAACTCACATTAATGTTTGTTTATGTGTTTATAAATTTAGTCTGTGTAAATAAAATACTATGGTCTTGTTATAAGTCATTTATTAGGTTACACAATGAGGCGTTAGTAGGTCATGAAATAGCCCCCAGCAACATCCCCTAAAACACAAGTGTCCCTCTTTGGCAATTTGAAATGTTGGGAGGTATGGAACTGGAGAAGTGATAAACTGGAGAAGTTTTATCCTCTTTATCACGCCTTACTACATCTCTACCATTGTTTTGTAATACGTTGAAGAGTTCTCTTGTATTTTAATAATAATCTTTTTTATATACATAGGGATTCAAAGCAATAAAAAAATTACTCAATGGGACTCATTTTATCACCTGGATGATATGCTGAGTCAGTCCTGTGGGGATTTGAACCTGTGACATTTAAGGATTAAGCAAGAACCACAGCCATCTCATCACCCTAAGTTGGGGGGTTCAAAAACCCCATTTAAACCAAAAAAGTGGGGATTTTTTTTAAAAAAATGTTTCCATTATGTTGCCGTTAGTCTGTACCAGAATTTCTACTCTTTAGCTCAGTGGTTTGCATTAGCCCTTTGAGTGCCAGGCACTCAGAGGGTTAATTGTTTTTGCTCAAGACACACCTAACACTCAGTCTGAGATTTTCGTTGGAACCCCTAAAAATACAGATCAATTGTCATGGAATAAATAATGATGCAAATAAGCAAATATGTCAACATAGGGGGAACATTTTTAAAAAATCCCCATATTTTTGTTTAAATGGGGGTTTTAACCCCTGAATTTAGGGTGATGAGATGGCTGTGCTTCCTGTTTAAAGGGATAGTAATACTTCGTTTTATCTTTATTTTTTAGGCATTAAAAAAACATGAAGAACGATATAAGTCTTATCTCTCAAACCTTTATGGTTTGAGAGATATTCACAAGCAAAGTTTCCCCTCACCCCCTTTTACCTAGTGTAAGCCATCTCTTCTCCGATGTGGAATGCAGTCCATAGACCAGACAGATAACAGCAGGGGACAATCTTCTTCCTATGAGAACAATGAAAGCCCTGCCCCCTTGACAAGTTTTTCAGGTTTTTCCCTTATCTTAATTGAAGATTGTCCCTCTCTGCAGTCTACCTGGGCACCTCCCTTCTGATCTGGCTGAGCAGTGTTACATCAGTAAAAGGGGTGGGAGGGGGATACTTTGTCACTGAATTACTCTTGAACTACAACTCTGACAGAATTGAAATAACACTCTCCAAAGTCCATGTACTATGATGATTAATTGGAGCTGCTTTTATTATGAAACCTTACTATCCCTTTAATCCTTAAATGTCACAGGTTCTAATCCCCACAGGACTGACTCAGTCTGTCGTCCATCCATATGATAAAATGAGTCCCATTGAGTTGAATAAGAGTAATGCTTTATTGCTTTATTTTTAAGTCCCCCCATCAAAATAACAAAAAACAAACATATTGTGCATGAAAATTCCCATCGATATACAACTGAAACTCAGCATTCACATTTTTGTCAGAGTGTTTATAAAAACAGTGGGGAACCCTGAGGACATGTCCACACACACCAAAATTCCCTGGTTGAGAAGGACTGTGTTAGCTTTATTGAACAAGGCCCATCGAACCTCCTCTACTAATGCTTCATGGAATCTATGTAATATATCATCAATAAAAGTGTCCAAGCTGGTCCCCAACGAGAGGAAGATAATGGTGCACAAAACCTAGCTCTAACGAAAGAAAAATACAGAAACACAGCATTTTACCGACTTTACGTAAACACAATGTGACAATGCAGTTTCTTTCTTTTTCCCTATGACAGTTAATTCCGGACTAGGGAAACTGTCAAAAATGTTTAGTTCTGCATGGCTGCAGTTAATTACAGAGCCCAGGGCTGTGCTGACTTTCTCCTGCTAATGGCAGTGTGCTACAGGTAAAAAATCCATTTGCAAGAATGTTTTCCTAGCTAGAGATCTAATTTACTGAATATCAAATATTTATGCTATTGCAATTAAAGTGACAATGTTTTTCTTTTTTTTTTTTTTTTTTTTCACTCTTTCTCGGCAAACTGTATCGTTTGTTTTTAATAGAAGTCGCTTAACGGTAACCATTCAGTAAGAACATTTCAATGAAGCGTCAGAATGTATATGAGGTTGTCATTTTCCTGTACATAGGGGTGGTTCTTACTATAGACCAGGTAGTGTCATTGGGGGCAAGGTCTTGTCTATTCCATTGGGTGTGTACTCTCAGAGCTCAGTAGAATGGCACCTACAGAATGCTGTTTTCATTTTTCAAATCTTGTGTACTGGAGAGGTATTCATTGCTACAATAGAAACTGATGCATCGACTATGTCACTATAATTAGTACACTTTGATGCTAGGAGGGACTGAATCCTTCAAACATGTCCATGTCATTAATACACTTTAATTCTAAGTAGGACTGATGCCTTATACATGTCACCGCCATTAGTAAACATTGGTCTTAGAAAGGACTGAGCCCTCAAACACATTCCTCCCAAGTGTCACTCTATAGGATGGACAGTCCCTCTTTGAGACCCAAATCCCTCTGACCCTCTTTCCTACCCTGATGTCCCTCTTTTTGGATATCAGACTGTGTGTTTATGGGTGCAGTACTTGCATGGCCCGAAATTTTGCATAGGTGCTGTTGCTACTGCAGTCTGGCACTCAAAATGTTTAAGCATACCTCCCAATTGTCCCTCTTAATTGCCTCTGTCATCTTTCCCACCCTAGTGTCCCTCTGTTTAGGAGATCAGACTGTGTGGCGTGTGTATAAGTGTATCACCCTGGTGTCCCTGTGTTTAGGAGATCAGACTGTGTGGTGTGTATATAAGTGTATAACCCTGGTGTCCCTGTGTTTAGGAGATCAGACTGTGTGGTGTGTGTATATAAGTGTATCTCCCTGGTGTCCCTGTGCTTAGGAGATCAGACTGTGTGGTGTGTATATAAGTGTATCACCCTGGTGCCCCTGTGTTTAGGAGATCAGTCTGTGTGGTGTGTGTATATAAGTGTATCACCCTGGTGCCCCTGTGTTTAGGAGATCAGACTGTGTGGTGTGTGTATATAAGTGTATCACCCTGGTGTCCCTGTGCTTAGGAGATCAGACTGTGTGGTGTGTATATAAGTGTATCACCCTGGTGTCCCTGTGTTTAGGAGATCAGACTGTGTGGTGTGTATAGAAGTGTATCACCCTTGTGTCCCTGTGCTTAGGAGATCAGACTGTGTGGTGTGTATAGAAGTGTATCACCCTGGTGCCCCTGTGTTTAGGAGATCAGACTGTGTGGTGTGTATATAAGTGTATAACCCTGGTGTCCCTGTGTTTAGGAGATCAGACTGTGTGGTGTGTGTATATAAGTGTATCTCCCTGGTGTACCTGTGCTTAGGAGATCAGACTGTGTGGTGTGTATATAAGTGTATCACCCTGGTGCCCCTGTGTTTAGGAGATCAGATTGTGTGGTGTGTGTATATAAGTGTATCACCCTGGTGTCCCTGTGTTTAGGAGATCAGACTGTGTGGTGTGTATAGAAGTGTATCACCCTGGTGTCCCTGTGTTTAGGAGATCAGACTGTGTGGTGTGTGTATATAAGTGTATCACTCTGGTGTGTCTGTGTGTAGGAGATCAGACTGTGTGCTGTGTATATAAGTGTATCACCCTGGTGTCTCTGTGTGGTGTGTATAGAAGTGTATCACCCTGGTGTCCCTGTGTTTAGGAGATCAGACTGTGTGGTGTATATATAAGTGTATCACCCTGGTGTCCCTGTGCTTAGGAGATCAGACTGTGTGGTGTGTGTATATAAGCGTATCACCCTGGTGCCCCTGTGTTTAGGAGATCAGACTGTGTGGTGTGTATATAAGTGCATCACCCTGGTGTCCCTGTGTTTAGGAGATCAGACTGTGTGGTGTGTGTATATAAGTGTATCACTCTGGTGCCCCTGTGTTTAGGAGATCAGACTGTGTGGTGTGTATAGAAGTGTATCACATTACTGCACAGCAATAACACTCACATTATTTTTGTTCAAACTTCAGTATATGTGTTTATAAATTAGTCTCACAACTCTCATCTGTTAAATTAGTCTCTGCACATAAAATACTTCGGTGTTTTCTAAATCATTTATTCAGTTTCACAAAGAGGTGTAAATAGGTCATGAAATAACCTAAAAATTATTGGTTAATGCCCCACCCACCTGCCACGACCCTATCAACGCCACCTAAAACTAAAGTGCCCCTCTTTGTTCATTGGAAATGTTGGGAGGAATGCAAACATGTCAAAGTCATTGGACGTTTTGGTCCTAGAAGGGACTGACCCCTTAAAGGGTCTGTATACTTTGAAGGGATAGTAATACCTGCATTTAAGAAGGTTTAATATTGTTCAAATGAAAAAAAGAAAATTAAATGCAGTAAATCCCGTTGCTTAAGCCCTTAAGGACCGGGGAATCTGCGTCGCGACCCGATTCAACGACCACAGAGTAATTTTTTTTATTGCTCCATTGCGTTCCGGACTCCCCGAACTGCTTGCAGCCGCGGGGGGAGCCCGGAATTCGATGACGGTCATAATACGTCATCGGTCGTTAAGTCAAATCGACCTTTGAAGTACTATGACCGTCAAGGGTCGTTACGGGGTTAAAGGGATAGTAATGTTTCACAAAAACAGCAGCTCCAATTAATCTTCATAGTATTTGAGCCACAGATAGTGTTATTTCAATTCTGTCAGAGTTGTAGTTCAAGAGTAATTGAATGATAAAGTATCCCCCTCCTGCTCCTTTTACCTAGTGTAAGACACCTCCCCTCAGATGAGGAATCTGGTCTTGAGACCAGACAGATCACAGCAAGGGACAAAACCTGTAAAACCTGTCAAGGGGGCCTCGGTTTTCCCCTGCCCCCCCTTGACAGGTTTTTCCTTATGATCACTGAAGATTGTCCCTCTCTGCGATACATCTGGACACCACCTTTCTGTTCTCAGGTGAGCAGTGCTACATCAGTAAAAGGGGAGGGGGATACTTTGTCATTGAATTACTCTTGAACTACAACTCTGACAGAATTGAAATAAAACACTCTCCAAAAGTCCAAATACTATGATGATTAATTAGAGCCGCTTTTATTATGAAACATTACTATCCCTTTAAAGATGTATATTTTAAGATTTATAAGTTTCTAAAGAGGCATTAGCGCTCTAGCTGACAGATCGAGATTCTGGTCGTGTGACTGGACGGCTCTTCAGCAGAGCTGAAACAGCGTTATCTACAAAGAAATACATCATTAGAATGGTCTATAAAGTGTGCCTGAGTGTTAAGCCACACCCCATTTATGAAGCAACTCGCTTTATTGACTTCCTCTTGTTGGCACCACATGAGCCCTCTCCGGGGGCTCAAGATGAGCTAGTTCCCAGGTATGTCATGACAGTGGAGGCTGACATAAAAGTTGCTTTCAGAACCAAACGGTACAAACACCACCCACTGTACGCGTTAATTTTAAACCGTTAAAGTGTTAGTAATGTCTAAAAAAAGTTTTTTGCATTTAGAAGAGCTTAAAGGGATAGTAATACTTCGTTTTATCTTTATTTTATTTTGTAGGCATTAAAAAAACATGAAGAACGATATAAGTCTTATCTCTCAAACATTTATGGTTTAAGAGATATTCACAAACAAAGTATCCCCCCCCCCCCCGTTCAGCCAGATCAGAAGGGAGGTGCCCAGGTAGACTGCAGAGAGGGGCAATCTTCAATTAAGATAAGGGAAAAAGCTGAAAAGCTTGTCAAGGGGGGGAGGGCTTTCATTGTTCTCATAGGAAGAAGATTGTCCCCTGCTGTTATCTGTCTGGTCTATGGTCTGCATTCCACATCTAAGAAGAGATGGCTTACACTAGGTAAAAGGGGCTGAAGGGGGAAACTTTGCTTGTGAATATCTCTTAAACCATAAAGGTTTGAGAGATAAGACTTATATCGTTCTTCATGTTTTTTTAATGCCTACAAAATGAAATAAAGTTAAAATGAAGTATTACTATCCCTTTAAAAAGCTGATCTAAATGCAAAAAAACGTATCTCTCAAACCGCTATGGTTTAAGAGATACGGGCGTTTAAAGTTTGCTGTTTCCTACTGACAGCTGTAAGGCACACGTTTTAGACCATTCCAATGAAGGGATTTAGTGTAAGTAACGAGATCCCGGCACTTCTCAAGTGCCTCCGTGTCCACCGACACGAATCTCCTGCTGACAGCTTTACAGCTGTCAGTAGGAAACAGCAAACTTTAAACGCCTGTATCTCTTAAACCATAGCGGTTTGAGAGATACTTTTTTTGCATTTAGATCAGCTTTTTAAGCTCTTCTAAATGCAAAAAACTTTTTTTTAGACATTACTAACACTTTAAGGACCACAGAGGTTCACAATGCATTGCACACCCGTGCGGACCTTAAAGGGATTAAGTAGACTTGGGCACTCTGTCTGCTTCAGTGTGAAAATACTGAAAGCAACTGTCATGTCTGCCTCCGTGGAAATGACATCACATCCAGGACTGATTGAATATGTTATCCCTTGAACAACGGCATAAGGACAGAATTCTTAGGGAACATTGAATCTTCTGGCCATTGTAAGGTAAGCTTGCTTTAACCCTTTGAGTGACAGAGGTGTATGTAACACATTGCTTCGTAACGCGTTGTGTACCCCTCTGACACTCAAAGAGTTAAAAACGAATGTGTCATTAGTACATTTTAGTTCTAATAAGGACTGAAGCCTTAGTTAATAATCTTCTCATGGTTGGTAATCCTTGGACCATGGAGAGACATGCCATTTTGTTGTACAAGGAGGGAACAGCCCTTTACACATACAGATTGTACGACAGGACGTTTATTCCTTACAGTGACAGATCTTGTAACCCAATAACAGCACCACTTTTCTGGCCTTTCCACGTACTAAACACTGACCCACAGTACAGAATTGATGATCATACATGGGTCCTTGGTCTCCGCTACCATTCGGATGCTTTTGTATACAAACGCCAAGCAGTGTGAAGAAGGAGCAGCAGTTCGGTGCCCCCTAAAGGAAGAAATGAGGAAGTGCAGCCTTTCTGCATGTAAATGAACTGCTCTATCTAAGAACTAAAACATAATATAACAGACACAAAGGATGATGTCCTAAAAAAAATACTGGTGCAAGTCTGGAATAAACCGACGGAATTTTAGTTCCCAAAATTCCCATTGACTTAAATGTGAATTCTAATACATGATTCCTAGAGTGGTCTACAAAGTATTGTTGTCCCAGCATTTAATGGGTTAATAACCGATTTAAATCAGTGAGTTGTTTTATATGCGCTCTACAATGCGGGTGGTTTTCTCCAGAATTGTTCCACTTTCTTAGTTTATCAGCCTCACTGTACATAGAATCTGTAACTCCTTTGATCAGGACAGGGTAGGCAATGAGAGGCCCTGCAGCTGCTGCAGAGCTACAAATCCCATAATTCTCAGCCAGTACAACAACAACTGCACCTTCTCACTTTGCACCTCCACCATACGGTGACCACACGTCCCAGAATGCCCAGGACTGTCCCTTATTGGGGGTCTGTGCCCCGCAAACCCGGGTCACCCCCCCACCACCACCAGGACAACAAAGAGTCCCAGAATGGAGAAACACGCACCAGTCCAGCCAGCCAATGAAATGTATTTGCTATATGGTCCTCATTGGCTGGCTGGAACTATTGCGCCAAAACAGTTTAAAGTAGAACGTTCACCTTAATTCAAGGTTTCATATTTGAAAACTGCATTAAAAACTGTCTATATGTCATGTGAACCAAAAGACCAGCAAATGTACAGTTCAGGAGATATTCATACTTCTTTCATATGCTAATGTATGCTAATTGTAGTACCTCTGTGATAGCAGTGAAATTATCATACACTAATTAAGCGAATGAGTAACATTTCTTATGATAATGAATTATTTTCAGTGACGTGGCATATGCTAATGAAGGTTTTCATGATGTTGTATATGCTAATGAAGGTTTCAGTGATGTGTTGTATGCTAATGAAGGTTTCATATGTTAATGTAGCTCTGTGCTGTACCAGGAAATGATCACTTTCCCTTTGCCCAGAAATGAAAGCAAGAATATCTCCTAATCTATACATCTGCTGTAATTTTGGCTAACATGACATATAGGCAGTTTTTAATGCAGTTTTCAAATAAGCAAACTCGAATTAAGGTGCAAGTTCCACTTTAAGTTTGAGATGCAATAACTTTACAACAAAATATCTCTCATCAGAAGGAATACCCTTGTTTAACTCAGCGGGATAAACCATGCACTATGTATATTGTTCCATAGTATGCACTATTATCATCCCTTTAAATTTGCAGTTCCAATTGCAGGATTCTCTGGCTTCCAAGGTGTTAATAACAGCACAATCTCAGCCCTTCTAAAATTCTCGGCCCATTCTACAGGATTTCAAAGGAAGCAAAAAAGCATTTCAGTGAAGAATCAGCAGCATATTTTAATGGACAAATTATTTCAAACTAAACATTCACCATCTGTTGCCCTCTTAATAATGAATGCAAACAACATATCTGAGTGTAGCGCTGGTAAAAAAAAAAACACAAGTAAGATGAACAATATGTAAATGTTCCATTCCTTAGAATTCAAGCTGATTGCAAAGTTTTTAATTTTTAGTTAACACTTTAAAGAGATAGTAACACTTAGGCCTAGATTTAAATGTCCCCGTAAGGCAAAATTGGATAACGTCCCGTTAGCAGAAAGTGGTAGCGGAGCAATTAAATTGCCCTACCAGCTGAAAGCACAACGGACGTTAGGCCACAGAAAATAACGTGTGGACAAAATAATGAAAATGGCCCATATGCTGTGTTACCTATTTGTTTGTAATATATATAGTTTTAAAGTAAACATTTATATGTTGGTGGCACAGTCTGATGCTTAAAGGGATAGTAATGTTTCATAATAAAAGCAGCTCTAATTAATCTTCATAGTATTTGGACTTTGGAGAGTGTTATTTCAGTTCTGTCAGAGTTGTAGTTTAAGAGTAATTCAATGACAAAGTTTCCCCCTCCTGCCCCTTTTACTGATGTAACACTGTTCAGCCAGATCAGAAGGGAGGTGCCCAGGTAGACTGCAGAGAGGGACAATCTTCGATTAAGATAAGGGAAAAACCTGAAAAACTTGTCAAGGGGGCAGGGCCTTCATTGTTCTCATAGGAAGAAGATTGTCCCCTTCTGTTATCTGTCTGGTCTATGGACTGGATTCCACATCTGAGAAGAGATGGCTTACACTAGGTAAAAGGGGCGGGAGGGGAAACTTTGCTTGTGAATATCTCTCAAACCAATGAAAGCCCTGCCCCCAGGGGAGGGCTGGCCTGGGGGGCAGGGGGGCAATTGCCCCCTGGGCTGGTGGTATGTCTGGGCTGGTGGGCCACTGCATCTCATTAAATCTCCCGATTGCTGCTGTAAATGGAGCTACACTAGTGATACCACAGAGGTACAATCCAAATGGAGATAAACTAGTAGCATAAACAATTTCCCTTGTAAGCTCTGTAGTATCACTAGGTAAGCATTACTTAAATTGTAAGCTTTGTAGTAGTGCACTAGTGTAGCCCCATTTCAACTGTAAGCTCTGTGGTATCACGTGACTTACATCACAACATTAATGCCAATTTTAAAATTAACAAAAGGGGGTGAGCTAGCACAATGGGCTGGAACGATAATAGAAATGGGCCACTTGAATGTATTTGCCCCCCTGGGCCACAAATTGCCAGCCCTCCCCTGCCTGCCCCCCTTGACAAGCTTTTCAGGTTTTTCCCTTATCTTAATTGAAGATTGTCCCTCTCTGCAGTCTACCTGTGCACCTCCCTTCTGATCTGGTTGAACAGGGGGGGGATACTTTGCTTGTGAATATCTCTTAAACCATAAAGGTTTGAGAGATAAGACTTATATCATTCTTCATGTTTTTTTAATGCCTACAAAATAAAATAAAGTTAAAACGAAGTATTACTATCCCTTTAAAGCTTTTTAGCTTTATGAAAATTTTTCAAAGGACCCGCTATTTAAAATTTCATTTGTACCAAATTATCTGCAATAAAAGCAAAAATACAAATAAAAATATGGAGATCCGTGGATCATCAGATACAGCCATGAAGCTGAATGTGATTTAGATCCATGCTTGGTGTGTAAGCAATAAATCATCTTCTTGAAAACTTGCCTGGAATTTCAATCATAAGGTTCTTTGTATGGTCATATATCTCAGATGACATGTTCTGGAGTTAAATCATAATGACTTTCAGAAACATACCGGGCAAAGAGGAAGGAGGCAAAGTACCAATTTCCCACCCAGTGATTGTGATACATGTCTGAGTAGGTGTCACTTATTTATCCTCTCAAACAGGTTATTCCATGGTGTGCAAGGCTACAATACAGGAAAAATACAACATAGTAATGCAAAATGGAGGGTAGGTGAAATGAAAAAAGAGAAAGTAAGCAGCTCAAAAAAAGGAGATGTGAAATCAGAGCTAGATTTCCCAATAGGCAGACTAGACAACTGCCTACAGCTCCGCATTTGAAAGGGAGGAGCCTCGGTTGCACTGGACACACCTACATTCTGAATTGTGGGTGTGGCCAAAGCAATTTCAGGATCCCTGCACCACTTGTATACCCATTTACAGGCTACTATTTATTATCTCACTCAGGGGAGGGCTGGGAACTTGTGGCCTGGGGGGCAAATACAATCTACTGGCCCATTTCTTCAGTCGCTCCAGCCCAGTGTCCCAGCCCATCCCCTTTGTTACTTTTAATATTGGCATTAATGCTGTTAAGTAAGGCAAATGAGACCACATAGCCTGCAACTGAAATGCAGCTACTCTAGTGATAGAATAAAGCTTACAATTTAAATACAGTGACATGATTGATACCATAGATCTTACAAGGGAAATGGGTTATGCTGTTTGTGTAGCTCTATTTGGATTTTAGCTCTGTAGTATCATTTGTGTAGTTCCATTTCAGTTGTAAGCTCTGTAGTATCATTTGTGTAGTTCCATTTCAATTGTAAGCTCTGTAGTATCATTTGTGTAGTTCCATTTCAGTTGTAAGCTCTGTGGTATCATTTGTGTAGTTCCATTTCAATTGTAAGCTCTGTGGTATCATTTGTGAAGTTCCATTTTAATTGTAAGCTCTGTGGTATCATTTGTGTAGTTCCATTTCAGTTGTAAGCTCTGTGGTATCATTTGTGTAGTTCCATTTCAATTGTAAGCTCTGTGGTATCATTTGTGTAGTTCAATTTCAGTTGTAAGCTCTGTAGTATCATTTGTGAAGTTCCATTTCAATTGTAAGCTCTATGGTATCATTTGTGTAGTTCCATTTCAGTTGTAAGCTCTGTGGTATCATTTGTGTAGTTCCATTTCAATTGTAAGCTCTGTGGTATCATTTGTGTAGTTCCATTTCAGTTGTAAGCTCTGTGGTATCATTTGTGTAGTTCCATTTCAATTGTAAGCTCTGTGGTATCATTTGTGTAGCTCCATTTCAGTTTTAAGCTCTGTGGTATCATTTGCGTAGTTCCATTTCAATTGTAAGCTCTGTAGTATCATTTGTGTAGTTCCATTTCAGTTGTAAGCTCTGTGGTATCATTTGTGTAGTTCCATTTCAGTTGTAAGCTCTGTGGTATCATTTGTGTAGTTCCATTTCAATTGTAAGCTCTGTGGTATCATTTGTGTAGTTCCATTTCAGTTGTAAGCTCTGTGGTATCATTTGTGTAGTTCCATTTCAATTGTAAGCTCTGTAGTATCATTTGTGTAGTTCCATTTCAGTTGTAAGCTCTGTGGTATCATTTGTGTAGTTCCATTTCAATTGTAAGCTCTGTGGTATCATTTGTGTAGTTCCATTTCAGTTTTAAGCTCTGTGGTATCATTTGTGTAGTTCCATTTCAATTGTAAGCTCTGTGGTATCATTTGTGTAGTTCCATTTCAGTTGTAAGCTCTGTGGTATCATTTGTGTAGTTCCATTTCAGTTGTAAGCTCTATGGTATCATTTGTGTAGTTCCATTTCAGTTGTAAGCTCTGTGGTATCATTTATGTAGTTCCATTTCAGTTGTAAGCTCTGTGGTATCATTTGTGTAGTTCCATTTCAGTTGTAAGCTCTGTGGTATCATTTGTGTAGTTCCATTTCAGTTGTAAGCTCTGTGGTATCATTTGTGTAGTTCCATTTCAGTTGTAAGCTCTGTGGTATAATTTGTGTAATTCCATTTCAATTGTAAGCTCTGTGGTATCATTTGTGTAGCTCCATTTACATCAGCAATTGGGAGACTGAGTGAGGCAGTGGCCCGATGGCCCGGACATGTGACCAGCCCAGGGGGCAATTGCCCCTCTGCCCCCCAGGCCAGCCCTCCCCTGATCTCACTATCAGGAATGAGAGTGCCCACTACCCGCAGCCAGTAAAACTAGTCTGCGGCTCAGGTGTATTTTTCTAACTCATTAGTTCCTCTGTGTTCTCTGTTCACCTGGGCAGCTGGTACAAGTAAATGTTGTGTAAAACCTGCATAGATATCTTATGAACTCTTGTAGATACAGGGGAGTCAAGACTCATTGGCTGTGCTACAGAGAAGGGAATTCAGAAGACGTAACTGAAGAACTTCACCTACATACCCTATCACTGCCAGGGTTGATCCCCAAAGTATGAAAATCCACAGACACTTGCACAGGAACATTTGAAGTCATTAGGAAGCGAAGAGCCGATGTAGTCAAAAGGAACAGAAGTTATATTACTGGGGAGGGAGATTAGATGTGGTTAAAGGGATAGTAATGTTTCAAAATAAAAGCAGCTCCAATTAATCTTCATACTGTTTGGGCCATGGAGAGTGTTATTTCAATACTGTCAGAGTTGTAGTTCAAGAGTAATTGAATGATAACATAAAGAGGGACACTTTTTTTTACGTTGTGTTGCTGGGGGCGTGGCTGGTGGGCAGAGCATTATCGATAATTTTTAGGTCATTTCATGACCTATTGACACATCTTTGTGTTAGGTCATTTTATGACCTATTGATGCATTTTTGTGTAACTGAATAAATGATTTAGAGCAGGATACTCACCCAGGGCCGGCCCAAGACATTGTGCTGCCTGGGTCCAAGGATGAAATGCTGCCCCCCCCCTCCGCACACCAAAACCACGCCCACCAAAACACGCCACATCCTTATTTATATTAACCCCTCTCCTGCCCCTAAAACCACATACAACTGTAATTTTTTTTTTTACACCCCTTGTACCTCTTTCTCCCCCTTGCCTTTTTACACCCCTTGTGCCTCTGTTTTCCCCTCTTATCACCCCTTTTGCCTCTTTTCCCCGTTTTCCCCCCTTGTGCCTCTTTTTTACCCCTCTTTTCACCGTTTTCATCCCTTATGCCTCTTTTCCCCTCTTTTCAACCCTTTAGCTTTTTTTTCTGTTTTCACCCCTTGTCCCTCTTTTTCCCCCTTGTGCCTTTTTTCCCCTCTTTTTTACCCCCTGTACCTCTTTCTCCCCCCCACCCCTTGCCTGTTTCTCTTCTCCTTCTGGATCTCACTTCTCTTGCTTTTTACTCAGTCTCCCCACTACCCTGCACTGATGACAGCCGGGACCGTGTCACATGCGGAGATGCCGAGTGGTGCATGCTGGGATTTTCTTCGTCAGTCTGGGCGCCACTTGCACTGGCTTCCAAACAGACCAAGAAAACCCCAGCATGCTCCACACAGCGTCTCCGCATGTGACATGGTCCCGGCTGTCATCAGTGCGGGCAGTGGGAAGAAGCCGCGCAGGAAATAACATGCCTTGACGCCCCTGACAGAGTGCCGACTGGGAAGAGAAGGATGGGGCAGGAGCATCCAAGGATCTCAATTTGCTCATAATTTGGGTGGAGCTTATTCAGGGAGGGTGGGATTGCGAGGCAGCAAGGTGGAGTTTGTGCAGAAAAAGGCAGAGAAGTGGAGGAACAGTGAGCGGGGTTCCCACAGAACCAGAGAATCAACCTGTCCTTGGGGAGACCCGGAAATTAATTCTAAAAACCGGAATCTTTAGGGCAGATCCGGAGGGCTCCCAGGTTGCACATTATGTTGTCAATTTTTCTGATTATGCAAATTAAATAGTGGGGGCAGTATGGAGTGTTAGTATCTGGCTTGCAGGGAGTGGCAGGTGGGAGTGAGAGCAGTGCAGAATGTTATCAGCATGAGAAGGAGTGGCAGGTGGTAAGGAGAGCAGTGTGGAATGTTAGTATCTGGCTGACAGGGAGAGGCAGGTGGGAGAGCAGTGTGGAATGTTAGTATCTGGCTGGAAGGGAATGGCAGGTGGGAGTGAGAGCAGTGTGTAAAGTTAGCATCTGGCTGACAGGGAGAGGCAGGGGGAAGGAGAGCAGTGTGGAATGTTAGTATCTGGCTAGCAGGAAGTAGCAGGTGGGAGTAAACAGTGTGCATTGTTAGTATCTAGCTGACATGCAAGCCAGGACTGCCTAATTTGTATAAACAGACAAATAAAGCAAAATATTTCATAATCTATTCTTGTTTAATGAATCATGGCTAACATAACATATTTTAAAATCACCTATGTTGTTATAAGCATACCAGGGAACTTTTCTTCTAGAGTTCCCGGAGAGGGCTCCTGTGGTGCCGCTGGGGGAATATAAATGATGAGATACATGGATGGGGTGGGGCTTAGTGGAATGTGCCATAAAGTGGGCAGGAAGTGGTGGGAAGGAGGAAAAGTGTGTGGGAAGTGGGTGTAACTGGGCGGGGAAGGAGGAGAAGTGGGTGGGAAATGGGAAGAACAGGCTGGGAAAGAGGAGAAGTGGGCGGAAAGTGGGAGAAACAGGGTGGAAAGGAAAAATTCACCACCACCGGAGACCCAGAAATTCACTGCAGAGTCTCCAAGGCAAATCCCGAGTGTTCCCACATATGGTTATAAGGTGTTAGTTCCACTTTACCCTGAGAACGACATCCTAATCCACTACTTACTCATTCTAGCGAAGAGACAAATAAAGAAATGGACAAATTTAAAAAAAGTCACCAAATTTTCAACATTGTAAAATAAACTTTGATACTTGATTCCTAGCAAGGTCTTAGTGAATTGATAAGCAATATATTGGAGACCTCTCTAGCATTCAACCTTTGATACCAGAGACAGAGAGATATCTAACGAATTGCAAAGCAATGCATTGGGTACCTCTCTGGCACTCAAAAGGTTAATCCAATAGGAATTTGCACTTGTGGCCGAAGGTATCTCTGGTTTGTCGAAGACCCTACTCCATTTGTTTTTCGTACATCAGCCTCGCTCCTGCTACAGATTATTTTAGCACTGAATTGGTAACACTTGTCATGAGCTTCCAAACTGCTAGGAATCTTCTGTAAACATTGTGTTTAAATGAGGCTTTTAGCTGTGTTCCCAGGGCTAAACATTCTGCCCTGTGTCTACCCGTAATTTGCTTTTAATTATTCCTTTTTGTGTTTTCGGATTTTCTCCGCTAGCACAGCACCATCTGGCAATGTTGCCCCGGTGCCCCTGGGATGTACTTTTCATATAATCAGTATTTAAACTCCAAGTTCTCAGGAGCTGTTACAGTGTTACCTGTGTTGGAAGACTTTAAAAAAAATCCAGAGGTCTGGCAGAGATGAAGCACATAAGATGGCCAGGGGCAGACCTATCTAGTTTGCGAGTAATTGAAAAACGGTTAAAGGGAAATTATATCTAAATAAATGTCAGGTTTAATTAGTTTATTAAAATATGTAATCTCTCCTCATTTTCGTTTGATGTGCACAGTTGTATCGCTTTGTTTTTTCAACCATGGCACATCATTAGTCCTTAAGGGGTTAAGAAAAGGGTTAAAGGGATAGTAATACTTTATTATTACTATCCCCCAAATTGTACATATTTGCAAAATAATGTAATAGCCCCCAGGTTCATCTCTCTAACCTTTATGGTTTGAGAGATAAGCGAAGGCAAAGTTTCCCCCTCCCCTGAAGTCAGCGTTGTACTGACTGCAGGGACATCCAGTCTGACTTTCATCATGCGGCTCTGCAGCAGAGCCGCGATCTCGTTAGTGACAAAGAATTATTTCACTGAAACAGTCTTCTACATGTGCT
The DNA here is from genome assembly GCA_037306005.1 of Rhinophrynus dorsalis. NCBI lineage: Eukaryota > Metazoa > Chordata > Amphibia > Anura > Rhinophrynidae > Rhinophrynus > Rhinophrynus dorsalis. The sequence continues at coordinate 28,897,985 of CM074727.1, read as the reverse complement.
TGCAAACCAAGCACAAACCAAGCACGTGTAGAAGACTGTTTCAGTGAAATAATTCTTTGTCACTAACGAGATCTCGGCTCAGCTGCAGAGCCACAAGCCTGTCGTACGACAGACTTCCCCTACAGTCAGTACAACGCTGACTTCAAGGAAGGGGGAGGGAGAGGGGAACTTTGCCTTCGGTTATCTCTCAAACCATAAAGGTTTGAGAGATGAACCTGGGGGCTATTACATTATTTTACAAATATCTACAATATGGGAGATAGTAATAATAAAGTATTACTAGCCCTTTAAATCATACCTCCCAAGTGTCCCTCTTTAGTAGGGACAGACCTCTTTTAGGCCCAAATCCCTCTGTCCCACCCTGGTGTCCCTCTTTTTTAGGAGATCAGACTGTGTGGCTCCACAGTAAAAAAAACTCACGTTGATGTCCGTATAAACGTCAGTATATGTGTTTATAAATTGGTCTGTGTAAATGAAATACTGTGGTCTTGTTATAAGTCATTTATTAGGATACACAAAGAGGTATCAATAGGTCATGAAATAGCCTAAAAATTATCTGTAATGCCCTGCCCACCAGTCACTCCCTCAGCAATACTCCCCTAAAACACAAGTGTCCCTCTTTGGCAATTTGAAATGTTGGGAGGTATGGTTAAATGAGAACTAACAACGCCTAAAAATAACCTTCCACTTATTTGAATATGGCTGGAAAAACCTAAAGCGCCCTATGAGTTTTGCCTTTATTCAAGAGGTACCATATTCAGTCTATCTGGGACGTCATATCCACGGAGGCAGACATGACAGCTGCTGTTGTTTTTTTTAACTGAAGCAAGCAGAACTCATGACTCTTCTTATCCTTGTAAGGACCAGAGGGGTGTGAACTGCACACTCTTCATTCAGATCTTTAAACGGTTAAGATTACCATGTGCACTGATCAGAACTGGAGGTCCTATGAACCTGCTAGTAACGTTCATGTCTGTCTCTGTGACACCCCAGTCTTGTTCCACTGTCCACCATTACTCAAATGTGTTCTGCGGAACATCTTGTAATTCTTAAAGGGATAGTGTTATTTCAATCCTGTCAGAGTTGTAGTTCAAGAGTAATTGAATGATAAAGTATCCCCCTCCCACCACTTTTTCTGATGTAATACTGCTCACCTCAGTGCAGCAAGACTGTCCGGATGGATCACAGAGAGGGACAATCTTCAGTGAGCGTAAGAAAAAACCTGTTAAGGGGGCAGGGTTTTCATTGTTCTCACAGTAAGAAGATTGTCCCTTGCTGTGAGCTGTCTGGTCAAGAGACCAGATTCCACATCTGAAGGGAGGCGGCTTACACTAGGTAAAAGGGGCGGGAGGGGGATACTTTATCATTCAATTACTCTTGAAAGGGATAGTAACACTTAATATTTAAAAATAAATATATTGTACTGTTTATTTCCCTGAGTAAAACAAGGGTACTCCCACTGTTGAAAGGTGTTTTAGTCAAAAGTTATTACAGCTCTAACATGATTTTTTTAGGTGCAATATCACAGTGGCCTGAAATTGTACAGTGGCACTGTTGCTACACCATCTTATGGACAGCTCTGGTCAGTTGACCATGGAAAACCCTCCATAGGATGGTGTTGCAATAGCGTCACTGTAAAAACAATATGCATTGTGGGTTTTATCCTTCTGAGGTAACACAAGCGAAATCACACTGCTGAGAGGTGTTTTACTCAAAAGGTATTGATTGATTTATGGTCAACCGATCAGGGATGTCTATAGGATGGTGTAGTAACAGAGCCACATTACATTTTCAGGCCATTAAGATATTGCACCTAATAAAAAAATTCAAGTTTGACTAGCAACAATCTGAGATTGTAGAGTGGCGCTATTGCTACACCATCCTATGGACAGCTCTGGTCAGTTGACCATAAGTCTACATAGCATGGTATACCAACAGCACCACTGTACAATTTCAGGCTATTGAGATACTGCAGCTCAAACTTGAATTTTTTAGGTGTATTATCTCAATGGCCTGAAATTGTACAGTGGTGCTGTTGCTACACCATCCTGTAGAGATTTATGGTCTACTGACCAGAGCTGTTCATAGGATGGTGTAACAACAGCGCCACTGCAAATTTCAGGCCATTGAGGAACTGCGTATGAAAAAAATCAATTTTGAGCTGCAATAACATTAGAATAAAACACCTCTCAGCAGTGGGAGTTCCCTTGTTCTACTCAGGAGGATAAACTCATATATATATTTATTTATTTACATCCTAGTTGAAGAGCCCAGTAGAGACTGCCCACACCACAGCTGATACAGTGCCAGCCGGTCACAGTGCAGTCATGCTCAGTAGAGACTGCTCGCACTGCAGCTGATACAGAGCGGAAAGCTCCTTCGAAGCGCTCCGCTCTTATCAGCCTCGTCACTGGCAGTCTCTACTGTGCATGACTGCAGCACGCGTAGCAGTCTCTACTGTGCATGATTGTGGCGTTATACATGTTTTAGCGAATTATTATATAGGATTAAGTGCTACTATGCTTTTTAACTCAAGTTTCATTAATAATCTGTCTGTGTATCATGTTACCCAACAGTCCAGCAAATCCATAGTTTAGGATAAATTGCTTGCCTTTTAGTCCTGTATAGTGAGCTGTCGGAGTGCAGCACCGCATGTTAATTTATGGTAATTACACTCTCAGTTCAGCACAGAGATTAATTAGCATATGAAACCTCTCTAAGGGACTTTCACTTTTTCCGAAATAAACCTCTCAGTATCTCCTAAACTGTGCATCTGCTGGTCTTTTTCCTAAAATAACATATAGGGAGATTTGAATTGTCACTTAAATTCTAAGTGACAGGTCCCCTTTAATTTCTTTAGATTAATCCTTTGAATGTCAGAGTTCACTGGGGGTTTGACACTTTGATTACCAGCGTTGTATCCAAAGGGTTAAAAAACTGTATTTAAATTAGCGCTAATTTGTTGAATTGTTATTTCAGTTCAGTTCTTAATTAATACATCAACCTCAATGTGTAACAAGGTAAAAGCACTTTGAAATCAATGGGTTTTTACCTTATGATAGATTTGCTCTATATTTGTTACATTTTCAGCTGATTGTCCGACAACAGCCAGAGAGACACGTGTTGCCCACAACTGAGTTAACCCTTTGAGTGGCACTCAAAAGAATAAAGTGATCCTGCCATCTTAAAGAAATAGTAATGTTTCAAAATAAATGCATCTCAAATTATTCTTTATTAGTGTAAAAGCCTGTGTACACGAGCCGGTATTCTGTGTGTTTGGGCAATCTCTACTGCGCATGACTGCAACAACAGTCTCTACTGCACATACTGCTTCGGACAAACATACATCTGGCCTTTTATATTATAGGAGATAGTTTTGGGGCCATGTAGAGTGGTATTATCATTCTATACGAGGTTTAGTTCCAGAGTAATTGAATGATAAAGTATCCTCCTCCCACCCCTTTTACCTAGTGTAAGCCGCCTCCCCTCAGATGTGGAATCTGGTCACTTAACCGGACAGCTCACAGCAAGAGACAATCTTCTTACTGTGAGCATAAGGAAAACCCTGCCCCCTTAAAAGAGTAGGTCAGGTTTTTCCTTATGCTAACCGAAGATTGTCCCTTGCTGTGATCCATCCAGACAGTCTTGCTGTGCAGCTTTACAATGGGTAAAGGGGGCGGGAGGGGAACACTTTATTATTCAATTACTCTGGAAAAACACATCGCAGAGGATGATAATAACTCTCTCTACATGGATCACATCTGAGGTGAGGCGGCTTAAACTAGGTAAAAAGGGCGGGAGGGGGAAAATTTATCATTTAATTACTCTGGAACTAAACCTCGTATAGAATGATAATACCGCTCTACATGGCCCAAAAACTATCTCCTATAATATAAAAGGCCAGATGTATGTTTGTCCGAAGCAGTCATGTGCAGTAGAGACTGCCGATGCAGTCATGCTCATTAGAGACTGCCCAAGCACACAGAATACTGGCCCGTGTACACTAGTAAAGAATCATCAGAGCTGCATTTATTTTGAAACATTACTATCCCTATAATTTTAGTTCATTTTAAAGACAATGAAAACGGCATATATAGTAATAGACGTTTGTTTGCTCTAGAAATATTTTTTGAGAAATTGACTTTTATTTGATTGCAACGACAGCTTGGCATTTTATGGAATACTACTACACATTGTACTATGAATTAATTTAGGTGGAGCCAACAAACTTGAGGCATCCTATATAATAATTTGCTAAAACGTGTGTAACAAGGCAGTCATGCGCAGTAGAGACTGCCCGTGATGAGGTTGATACAGAGCGGGGCGCTGCGAAGGAGCATCTCACTCTGTATCAGCTGCGGAGCGGGCAGTCTCTACTGAACATGACTGCACTGCGACCGGCTGACACTGTATCAGCCGCTGCGCGGCAGCCTCTACTGTGCATGATTGCCCCACGTCCGGCTGGCAGTGGCACTGTGGCCCGTGTAACTGGCTTTTCAACTAGTATATAATAATCCAGCAAGTCATACGTTGTTTGCTTATCATACTGTGAAAATAATTAGCATAGCTGGGAACTCCAGATTTTGCTGCTGATTACCGGGTCTCTGGAGCAGAGGCTGATTCCAAACTCTGCCCACTTCTTCTCTGTCCTAGTTTGTTCCTCCCACTCCCCTCCCACTTCTCCCCCTTCCCCAGCCTATTCTTCCTTCTCTGGACACGTATACTAAGCTCCACCCCACTCTCAGTTAAGCCCTGCTCCTTTTTTACATGAATCTCATCCCTTTTCTCCCCCCCCCAACTGCATCACCCTTCTGGTGAGTCCAAAAGTATGGGAATTAGCATTGTATCACACTGTGCTACCAAAATATAAAGTTTAAAGGGGATCTCTCACCCCTATAAAAGTTAGGATTATTAGGTAGAGTATATAGCGCTAATGTTGAAAACTTTATTTTCTTTTTTTTAAACGCTATTTGGGCTAAAATGATTGCTTATAGAGTGCCCTGCACACTACTTCCGCATGCACTGCTCTTGCCACAGTTTGCCGCACTGCCTCTGCTCCCTTCCCACTACCCAGCCTCCTCCAATGACAGAGGCTTTCTGCCTGTAAGCTGGAGTGATCTCATTGGCTAGATTTTGATCTCTGCCAATGTGATTGGAAGAGGCTGGGTAGTGGGAAGGGAGCAGAGGCAGTGAGGCAAACTGCGGCAAGAGCAGTGTATGTAGAAGTAGGGTGCAGGGCACTCTATAAGCAATAATTTTGGCCCAAATTGCGTTTAAAAAAATAAATAAATAAAGTTTTCAAAATTAGCGCTATATACTCTACCTAATAAGCATAACTTTTATAGGGGTGAGAGATCCCCTTTAGCTTCTTCAAAATTATATATTTTACAGAAAAATGGATAGTACACCATATAGGCAAATTTTAATTCTCTGTAAAACATGCATGCCAGATATTTCCCACTAGATGAATCTGAGGCACCCAACTGGTTAAACTGGCATATGTTTTCTAGTATGTTTACTAAGATATGAAGATTACTTAGTATAAAAGGTTTTTATCTCTGTACATAAAATTGCATTGATAGAAATAGGGCTTGAGGAAATGGATTCTGTATAATCAGAGTGAACAGCCGGCACCCACTTTATATTACATTTGAAGCCACTTCAGTTTGGTGAGATGGAAAAGATGTTTGCAGCAAATGAGATGCGCTGTTCATGGTGGGAGCACTTTCATGTAACCGAGATCAAAAGCATTTTTGGCTTCTGGCTGTCACGTGGACAGGACAGAACCACAACACACACACACACAAAGTTCCGTGAGATGAAAACAGTGACAGCCTATTCAACACTGACTCACACTCGTAGAACAACAATAACATCATTTTAAAGGGGAATTAACACTTCATTATAATAAACCCACACACACGGGGGCTATACACTAAGGGCCGTATGTTCAAAGGGATAATGACAACAAAAATGTCATATCAACGACAAAAATAAGGTAATTGTATTCATGAAACATATTTTCTATAGAGTATACGACAAAAAGCTAGTAATGTCCGTTGTTTACGACACAAGTCCCTAAAAGGGGAGGGGCAAGGGTGTGGCTAAATTATTCTCTAGTGTCGTACAGAGGAAAAGAAAATGTATTGTATACAAAAAAAATGTCTTGCAAAAGACAAAATTTGTACATTAACCCCTTAACGACCAGCGGTTGCGGGGTGTGTGGTCCTTTAAAGACCCGATAGAGAATTTCGGCGTGCCGCCCCACGTGACTGATCACGTGGGGTGGCACACCGAACTGAGGGACTGAAGGAGATCGCTCCGGTCTTGGAGCGATCAAATTCAGTCCCCGGCATTACTCACCGTGCTCCTACAGGAGCGCGGTGAGTAATAGTACGTGATGTACCAGGACCGTCACTGGTCCTTAAGTGCCGGACCAGCGTGACAGTCCGGGTACGTCACCGGACTCTAAGGGGTTAAAAAAAAGTGGAGGGAATGTGAAGTCCTGAATGTGAGAAACCTATAATAATTGACGGAAACACAACACAAGCACAATTACCATACCTATATACTGAAGTTTTTGTCTTAGTAACAACATTTTTCTCATTAATTACGACATTTTTTGCTTTGCAATGCATTGCCTACCCTTCTGGCACTCAAAGGGTTAAAAGAATACCAACAATTAATTGGAGGTTACTTATATTTACATGATAGTTCCGCATTAAAGGAGCAATAAAAGTTTTTAAATATATTGCAGGGTGTTTCCTGTAGAGTAAAATAAGTGTACTCCCACTGCTGAGATATGCATGCTTCCAGAGTTATTACTGCTTAAACCCGTGTTTTTTTAACTTTAGCAGTTCCCTCTAGTGGTCAGATTCCAATGAGTTTTTCTGTTACTGTCTAATGGAGAGAAAAGTCAGTGACTTACATTTCTCCATAGAATGTGATAGAAACACCTGAGTCACTTCCTGTCAGTTAGAACTATCAGGAAGTAAACACAGTAAATTCACTTCCTGATTATTTGGACTGTTGGATAAAACCAATGACAAAGGTGGGAGTGATCTTACTTTCCTCAGCAGGAAAAGTCTTATAACAAATAAGTTTTCATAAAAACAAGTTTGCTTCTACTTTAAAGGAGCAGTAAACTTTTTTATGAAAACACATATTTTATAGAGCATTTCTTGCTGAATAAAACAAGATCACTCCCATCGCTGTCAGATGTTTTATTCAAAATTTATAGCAGTTTAAATAACCAGGAAGTGAATTTACTGTGTTTACTTCCTGATAGTTCTAACTGACAGGAAGTGACAGGCAGTTTCTATCACATTCTATGGAGAACTGTATGTCTCTGACTTTTCTGACTTTCCTCTCCATTAGAATCTAACAGGAAATCTAATTAGAATTTGACCACTAGAGGGCACTGCTAATGTAAAAAAACATGGGTTTAAACTGTAATAACTCTGGAAATATAAATCTCTCGGCAGTGGGAGTACCCTCATTTTACTCAATAGGAAAATCCCTACAATATATATTTTTTCATTAAAAAAATGTACTGCTCCTTTAAATAAACAGCCAGTAGCTGTGAACATACAATACTGATTTATGATGTTTTCTCATGAACTAAGGCACATTGACAAAATTAAGATTATCTGGACATGGTAACATAAGTGGAGGCTATTAGTAGCGGGTGTTACTTCTCCTTTAAGACTTCTGCTCAGATCAAGTGAAGAGATTCTTCAGCGGTTTTGGTGTTTCTTTGCTATCCGTACTGAAGAGGTGTTCCCTGTGTAAATATAACTCAGTCTGGGAGCAGGGCATTTAAACAAGTTAACACATATTAATAAGTACATTTTAGAACATCCTGGTTGACAACCAACTCCCTGAAGGTGAAATAACATTGGCGTGACTAATGCACGGTGGCCTGAAAGTTCCATGGATCTCCTTGTTGTGTCACTGCAGAAGACAGAGGTCCGGTCAAGCTGTCAACGTGATGGGATGTGACAGATTTATCGATAACCATTGACTTTTATAAGCTTTGAGTGGGACGGAAAGTCACATGATGCATTGTAACACAAAGTGTCACAGCTGATTTGTCTCCTCTCTGTAGCTAGTGGACACAGAACATGGTATAGGGGACAATCATGTCATACTCCATTAATTAAACAGTATGTCTATTTGATCTCTTTGTAATACGTATCATTAGTGTGCAGGTCCCGCTGACTCATTGGATTACAGGCTTTCGGGCATACAAGGCTGTTGTGTTTTAACCTTTTGTATGCTAGGAATGTTTTCAACACATTGCTAAGCAAAGAATTGGAGACATCTGTAGCATTCAAGGTTTTAAGCCCTGTTTACTACTCAGAAGTATAGATCAGTGACAGGGAACATGAGGCTCTCCAGCTGTTGAGGGCTACAATTCCCATTATCTCAGGCCAGCCATTGACTGGTTGAAGATGATGGATGGTGTAGTCCTCAGGAGGACCTCAGGTCAGGGCTGGATTTATATCCCAGCAGCCCCTAGGCAAGGCACTCTAGGTGCTCTTATCTATGGTCATGGCCACACACCGACTCATCACATGGCCCCACCTCCAGTCCCATACACCTAGTAACGTTTGGGCACAGCTGGAAACTCTCCATTTTTGCCCCAGAGACTCCGAATTTGCCCCTGCATTACCGGGTCTTTGGGGATTCTCCAGATGTGGGGAGTTTCTACTGAAACGCTACCCACACCTGCTCCTTCCCAGTCTGTTTCTTTTGTTTCTTCCATTTCTCCTCCTTCTCTCCCATTTCTTCTCCTGCCCCAGCATATTCCTTGCAGGTCCGTGAAGCCCCGCCCCCACTCTCGATTAAATACGGCCCCTTTTTTATAAGAATCACGTCATATATCTCCCACAGCGGCACCAAACGAGTCCCTCTCCGGGGAGATCAAAATGAAAAGTTCCCAGGTATCCGTTTGGGGTATCATCATCACTAATAATAAAAGGCTAGACGTATGTTTGTCCGATGCAGTAATGCGCAGTAGAGACTGCCCGAAAGCAGGATGCAGTCATGCGCAGTAAAGACTTCACAAATGCAGGATGCAGTAATGCGCAATAAAGACTTCACAAACGCAGGATGCTGTCATGTGCAATAAAGACTGCCCGAACACAGGATGCTGTCATGTGCAATAAAGACTGCCCGAACACAGGATGCTGTCATGTGCAATAAAGACTGCCTGAACGCAGGATGCAGTCATGCTCAATAAAGACTGCCTGAACGCAGGATGCAGTCATGCGCAGTAGAGACTGCCCGAAAGCAGGATGCAGTCATGCGCAGTAGAGACTGCCCGAACGCAGGATGCAGTAATGCGCAGTAAAGACTGCCCTAAAGCAGGATGCTGTCATGCTCAGTAAAGACTGCCTGAACGCAGGATGCAGTAATGCGCAGCAGAGACGGCCCGAAAGCAGGATGCAGTCATGCGCAGTACAGTCTGCCTGAATGCAGGATGCAGTAATGCACAGTAGACAGTGCCCAAAAGCTGTATGTTTGTCCGATGCAGTCATGCACAATAGATACTGCCCGAACGCACAGAATGCTGGGAGGTGTAGTTCTGCATGATGCACTTTGACCCGTGTACACGTGCTTTTACACTAGTAATACATAAACAAAGGTAACTTGGTGTGTGGGGGGTAGATTGATATACCCATGCAAACCAATTGCGACATAGAAAACAAACAGAAATCCCCTTTGGTTATAATGAGATTTTAATCCCTTGAATGCTCCATTTAAATTAAAGGAATATATTGTGGAAATACTAATTCTTCCCCATGGTAAATTTTGTTTGCAACAGAACTGCACCATTTTTGTAGCACATCGGTCTCAATGAGTTCACTTTGGGGGGTCTTATACATAGATCCAATTCTTCTTTTGAACATTATACATAGAAAGGGTCATAGAAAGACCCAGGTAACTATATGGGATGTTACACACAGATACAAGTAATTTTGGGATATTATATTCGAACCAAAGTAACCAAAAGGGTATCATATAAGACCCAAATTAAGTTTTGTTTTACACAGATCCATTTAAAGGAATAGTAATGGATAAGTTTCACAAAATGTAATATTGTAAGTATTAAAAAAATAAATCAATTGAAGCCACTCCGATCTCTCATACGTGTATAGTTTGAGAGATTTAAGGTTCTAAACTTACCCCCTCCCGTCCCTTTCACAGAAGTCTGCCCTCTAGCTGACAGCATCAGATTCTGGTCCCAGGACAGGACAGTGGCTCTTTAGCAGAGCCGAAATAGCTAATCTAAAAATGAATATTTCATTGGAACTGACTACAAAGTGTGCTTGCAAACCAGGCACACTTTGTAGCCTGTTCCAATTAAGTATTTATTTTTAGATCTCGCTATTTCGGCTCTGGTGAAGAGATGCCATCCAGTCAAGTGACCAGAGCCTGCTGCTGTCAGCTAGAACACTGACTTCTGTTAAACGGGGGAAATTTAGAAGCTTAAATCTCTCAAACTATCGCAGTGGCTTCAGTTTATTTCTTTTTTTAATATTTACAATATTACATTTTGTGAAACTTACCCATTACTATCTCTTTAATGTTTGGTGTATCATAAATGAATCAAATACATGTTGGGCCCTGATAGAAAGCTAAGACTGCTTCTTCCGCCTCGACCCACATGGTCTGGAGCAAGTTTAAAAAAATTAGCACAAAAACAGACGGTATTTCTAGTCTCAGAGCAAGTTTGAATGACACTCGTCGGACATCTCTCTCTGGTGCTCAAAGAGGAAAACTGAAAGGTCTCACCAACGCGATTATCTTACTGGATGGCCATGTGTGATGATGTCAGAGGCCTCCAGCCAAGAGAAGAAACTGGTCTGGTTGTAAGTTGTCACAAAATAATCAAAGGGCCCCGTAGTATGCCCACTCCCATTCCAACTATACCAGCCTGTAGTTATGTGCCTGACAAGAAAGATATATTTTGGGGTATCATACAAAGACCCAGATAATGTCTGAGGTATTATCCAAAGACACATATAAGATTTAGGGTATTATAAGCCACTCCGATAGTTTGAGAGATTTAAGGTTCTAAACTTCCTCTCTCCCGGCCGTTTCACAGAGAGAGTGCAAGAGAACGTAAAAAAGAAAAATAGTGTGAGAGAGACAGAGAAAGAAAATGGAATAGAAAGAGAAAATGAGAGAAAAACACAGAGAGAGACTGAAAGAGAGAGCAAAGGAGAAAATGAGAATCAGAGATAGAGAAAAAGAGAGTAAATGAGAGAAAGTTAGAGTTAGAGGAACGGAGAAAGAAAATAATAAACAATGAGAGAAAGTGAGAGTGAAAGGGAGAGAGTGTGAACAAGAGAGTGAAGGGGAATTAGACAGACCGTTGTGTGTAAGCACTGGTCCCTATTCAGTATACAGACCTGGGGTATGATAAATCAGTCTGGGCATCTGAGGTTTAGATCGCAGTGGACTAGTAAAAACACTGGGGTCTGGGTACAACACACAAAACATTACCTGCGTCTTTGTATGACTCCCCAAAGTTACCTTGGATTTTGTATGATACTACAAAGTTACTAAACTCTGTGTATAACACCCCAAATCTTATATGGGTCCTTGGACAATACCTCAGACATTATCTGGGTCTTTGTATGATACCCCGAAACATATCTTTTTTAATATTTACAATATTACATTTTGTGAAACTTATCCATTACTATCCCTATCCTCTGTCTCTGTCTCTCTCTCTCTCCCACTGTCTCCCCATCTCTCTCTCTCTCCCTCTCTCTCTCTCCATCTCTCTCACCCCTCTCTCCATCTGTCTCTCTCTCTCCTTTCCTCTCTCCCTCCATCTCTCTATCTCTGTCCCTCTATCTCTCTTCCCTTCCATCTCTCTGTGTCTCTCTCTCTCTCACTGTCTGTCTCTCTCTCTCTCACACATTATTTATTGTTTACTTTCTCTTGCACTCACACATTCTCTCTCTTTATTTCTCTCTCTCCCCTTTCCTCTCTGTATGTCTCACTCTCTCTCTCTCTTCCCCTCCACCTCTCTCTCTACTCTCCCTCTCTCTCCGTTTCTCTCTCTGTCCCACTCTCCCTCTCTCTATTCCTCTGTCTCTCCCTCTTCCTCTGTCCCACTCTCTCTTCCTCTGTCTCTCCCTCTTCCTCTGTCCCACTGTCTCTTCCTCTGTCTCTCCCTCTTCCTCTGTCCCACTGTCTCTTCCTCTGTCCCACTCTCTCTTCCTCTGTCCCACTCTCTCTTCCTCTGTCTCTCCCTCTTCCTCTGTCCCACTCTCTCTTCCTCTGTCTCTCCCTCTTCCTCTGTCCCACTCTCTCTTCCTCTGTCTCTCCCTCTTCCTCTGTCCCTCCCTCTTCCTCTGTCCCACTATCTCTTCCTCTGTCCCACTCTCTCTACCTCTGTCTCTCCCTCTTCCTCTGTCCCACTCTCTCTTCCTCTGTCCCACTCTCTCTACCTCTGTCTCTCCCTCTTCCTCTGTCCCACTCTCTCTTCCTCTGTCTCTCCCTCTTCCTCTGTCCCACTGTCTCTTCCTCTGTCCCACTCTCTCTTCCTCTGTCTCTCCCTCTTCCTCTGTCCCACTATCTCTTCCTCTGTCCCACTCTCTCTACCTCTGTCTCTCCCTCTTCCTCTGTCTCTCCCTCTTCCTCTGTCCCACTATCTCTTCCTCTGTCCCACTCTCTCTACCTCTGTCTCTCCCTCTTCCTCTGTCCCACTCTCTCTTCCTCTGTCTCTCCCTCTTCCTCTGTCCCACTATCTCTTCCTCTGTCCCACTCTCTCTTCCTCTGTCTCTCCCTCTTCCTCTGTCCCACTATCTCTTCCTCTGTCCCACTCTCTCTACCTCTGTCTCTCCCTCTTCCTCTGTCCCACTCTCTCTTCCTCTGTCTCTCCCTCTTCCTCTGTCCCACTCTCTCTTCCTCTGTCCCACTCTCTCTACCTCTGTCTCTCCCTCTTCCTCTGTCCCACTCTCTCTACCTCTGTCTCTCCCTCTTCCTCTGTCCCACTCTCTCTTCCTCTGTCTCTCCCTCTTCCTCTGTCCCACTCTCTCTTCCTCTGTCCCACTCTCTCTCTGTCTATCCCTCTGTCTTTCTCACTCTCAGTATGGTCATGATTAAGCACATCTAGCGCGAAACGCGTGGACTATGTAGCTTTTGCACTGCATGAGACTTCACTTTTGTTGTCCGTAAGATATTTGATTGCATTTTAATGATTTTTTACTATAAAGGGTATTTTTTATTATCACCTTTCCTCGTTGAGTTAGTGCAGCCATTCTTTACCATTATTATTTGTCTGGAGGGTATAGGGAGAATACCCTGGCGAGTACATTGTAAAAGGGGATCAAGTATGATGCCTGTGGTCCCTCATTGATCAAGAAAGTCTGTGGAAACTCTTTGAAGCACCAATGTTTTGTCTGTTTCTCACTCTCTGTCCCACTCTCTACCTCTGTCTCTCTCTCTGTCCCACTCTCTACCTCTGTCTCTCTCTCTGTCCCACTCTCTCTTCCTCTCTCTCTGTCCCACTCTCTCTTCCTCTCTCTCTGTCCCACTCTCTCTCTCATCTCTCTCTGTGTCCCACACTCTCTCTCTCTCTCTCCGTCTCTCTCTCTCTCTCCCACTCTCTCTCCCTCCATCTCTCTCTCTCTGTCCCACTCTCTCTGTCTCTCTCTCTCTCTGTCTTTCTCTCTCTCTCTCTGTCCCACTCTCTCCTCCTCTGTCTCTCTCTCTGTCTCTCTCTCTCTGTCCCACTCTCTCCTCCTCTGTCTCTCTCTCTCTCTCTCCGTCTCTCTCTCTGTCCCACTCTCTCTCTCTCTGTCTCTCTCTCTCTGTCCCACTCTCTCTCCCTTCATTTCTCTCTCTGTCCCACTCTCTCTCCGTCTCTCTCTCTGTCTTTCTCTCTCTCTGTCCCACTCTCTCCTCCTCTGTCTCTCTCTCTCTCTCTCTGTCCCACTCTCTCCTCCTCTGTCTCTCTCTCTCTCTGTCCCACTCTCTCCTCCTCTGTCTCTCTCCCTCTGTGTCTCTCTCTCTCTCTGTCCCACTCTCTCTCTCTCTGTCTCTCTCTCTCTCTGTCCCACTCTCTCTTCCTCTGTCTTGCTCTCTCTGTCTCTCTCTCTCTCTGTCCCACTCTCTCTTCCTCTGTCTCACTCTGTCTCTCTCTGTCCCACTCTATCTTCCTCTGTCTCACTCTCTCTGTGTCTCTCTCCCTCTCTCTGTCCCACTCTCTCTCTTTCTCTCCATCTCTCTCTCTGTCCCACTCTCTCTTCCTCTGTCTCTCTCTCTGTCTCTCCCTCTCTCTCGCTGTCTCTCTCTCTCTGTCCCACTCTCTCTTCCTCTGTCTCGCGCTCTCTCTCCTCTCTCTGTCCCACTCTCTCTTCCTCTGTCTCTCTCTCTCTGTCCCACTCTCTCTTCCTCTGTCTCGCTCTCTCTGTCTCACTCTCTGTCTTCCTCTCTCTCTCTCTCTCTGTCTCTCTCCCTCTCTCTGTCCCACTCTCTCTGTCCCACTCTCTCTCTCTCCGTCTCTCTCTCTCTGTCTCGCTCTCTCTGTCTCTCCCTCTCTCTGTCTCGCTCTCTCTCTCTCTGTCTCTCCCTCTCTCTGTCTCTCCCTCTCTCTGTCCCACTCTCTGTCTCTCTCTCCGAGCGTCACGTTACATTATTTCTGTATACATATACAAGATGCATGTTTTTTTTACTCTGTGCAAAGTACTTGCTTTTGAGAGATGTTTCCATAACAACCCTTGCACCCAATTAGAAGGATGGAGGCTCAGCAAATCTGCCTTAAAGGGGAACACACCATAATGTGGAAAAAGCAGGAATATCAAACCCAATTATTTTCAGCTTTGTGTACAGATAAATGGTGCTTGTCTACATCTGTTTGTTTGTTTTTGGCTTACACTGAGCCAAAGAATGAAGCTGGTGACTACTGCTGTGTCACAGGGCAAATAAACATGGCTCCCAATCTGAGGGTGGCTTTAACCGTTTCAGTGCGTTGCACACTCCTCTGGTACTGAAAGGGTTAATAGTGTCTTCTTATGAAAAATGCATACTGCCAGACTTTACCATTGAAACACAAGAGCAGGCACAATCTTCGGCTCTCTAGATGATCATCATCAGCAGGCCAATAAGAATTGCAGTTTAAGATTAGCTGGTGGCCACGTATCTATATATGTGTAAAAGCCCGTGTACATGGGCCAAGGTCCGGTCCTGCTCTGCGTCCTGCCGCTAACGCAGTCATGCACTTTAGAGACTGCCCAAAAGGACAGAATGCTCCCAGCACAGAACTCCCAGCATTCCGTGCTCCCAGCTTAGAACTCCCAGCATTCCATGCTCCCAGCATTCTGCGCGTTCGGGCAGTTTCTACTGAGCATGACGGCTTCTGACAAACATCCTAGCGAATTATTATATAGGATGTGTTTGCATACCTCCCAACATTGGGGTGTTGCTGGGGGTGTGGCCGGTGGGCGGGGCAGTAACGAGAATTTTCAGGCTGTTTCATGACTTATTAACACCTCCTTGTGTTACCTAATAAATGACTTATAACAAGACCAAAGTATTTTATTTAAGCACACTAACAAACAGTAATGTGAGTTTTATTGCTGTGGAGCAATGTGATACACTTATATACATGTCACACAATCTGATCTCCTAAAAAGAGGGACATCAGGGTGGGAAAGAGGGACAGAGGGAATTGGGTCTAAAAGACGGACTGTCCCTCCTAAAGAGGGTATATGTATGTATGTGTATGTGTATATGTATGTATGTATGTATGTATATATGCATGTTTATATGTATGTGTGTGTTTGTGTGTCTGTATGTGTGTGTGTTTGTGTGCGTGTTTAGATAGATGTGTGTGTGTGTGTATATCATGGGTCTGTGTGAGTATATGTCTGTGTGTATGTGTGTCTGTATCTGCATGTTTGTGTGTGTCTCTATATGTATTGGATTATATTTGTCTGTATAAGTGTGTGTGTCTGTATTTGTAAGTGTGTGGGTGTGCCTTTGTGTGTCTGTGTGGTGTGTATATAAGTGTGCATCTGCATTTGTATTTGTATACATACGCCTGTGTGCATGTGTATCTGTCCATGAATTTGTACGTGTGTCGGTATTTTCATGTGTGTGTATGTGTATGTCTATATATGTTTATAGGACTGTGTCTGGCTGTATATGTATATACGCGTGTGCGTCTATATATAGTATTTATATATATTTATGTATATAGAATTTTATATAAGTGTGTGTGTCCGTATTTGTATGTATGTGTGTGTATCTGTTTATCTTTGTTTGTGTGTATCCATGTCTGTATAAGTAAACGAGAACATGTGTATCTGTGCATTTATCTGTGTGCATCTGTTTTTGCAAATCTCCCAACGTTTCAAATGGCCAAGGAGGGACACTTTTGTTATAGAGGGTGTTGCTGAGGGCGTGGCCAGTGGGTGGGGCATTACTGATACCTTTTAGGTTATTTTATCACTTACCTACACCTCTTTGTGTAGCTGAATAAATGATTAGAGAAAGACCAAAGCATTTTATTTGCATTTATAAATTCATAAGAAAATATACAGGAGTTTAAACAAATATTAACCCCTTCGCATCAACTGACATGCCAGAACCATTACGGCAGTCCTGGCATGTCACAGAATTCAAGGCTCCCCACACGGGGAGCCCTGAATCGGTCCGCCAAAAGAAAAAAATTCCCCATGGTCCTCATGTGTGGGCCGCGCGTGCGCGCATCAGTCGTTAAGTCGTTAAGGGGTTAATGTGAGTTACGCATTACACTTATATACACCACACAGTCTGATCTCCTAAACAGAGGGACACCAGGGTGATACACTTCTATACACACCACACAGTCTGATCTCCTAAACACAGGGACACCAGGGTGATACACTTATATACACACCCCACAGTCTGATCTCCTAAACACAGGGACACCAGGGTGATACACTTATATACACACCACACAGTCTGATCTCCTAAACACAGGGACACCAGGGTGATACACTTATATACACACCACACAGTCTGATCTCCTAAACAGAGGGACACCAGGGTGATACACTTCTATACACACCACACAGTCTGATCTCCTAAACACAGGGACACCAGGGTGATACACTTATATATACACACCACACAGTCTGATCTCCTAAACACAGGGACACCAGGGTGATACACTTATATACACACCACACAGTCTGATCTCCTAAACACAGGGACACCAGGGTGATACACTTCTATACACACCACACAGTCTGATCTCCTAAACACAGTGACACCAGGGTGATACACTTATATACACACCACAAAGTCTGATCTCCTAAACACAGGGACACCGGGGTGATACACTTATATACACACCACACAGTCTGATCTCCTAAACACAAGGACACCAGGGTGATACACTTATATACACACCGCACAGTCTGATCTCCTAAACACAGGGACACCAGGGTGATACACTTATATATACACCACACAGTCTGATCTCCTAAACACAGGGACACCAGGGTGATACACTTATATATACACACCACACAGTCTGATCTCCTAAACACAGGGACACTAGGGTGATACACTTATA
This sequence comes from Rhinophrynus dorsalis, assembly GCA_037306005.1. Lineage (NCBI taxonomy): Eukaryota > Metazoa > Chordata > Amphibia > Anura > Rhinophrynidae > Rhinophrynus > Rhinophrynus dorsalis. The sequence continues at coordinate 28,880,398 of CM074727.1, read as the reverse complement.
TACACACCACACAGTCTGATCTCCTAAACACAGGGACACCAGGGTGATACACTTATATACACACCACACAGTCTGATCTCCTAAACACAGGAACACCAGGGTGATACACTTATATACACACCACACAGTCTGATCTCCTAAACACAGGGACACCAGGGTGATACACTTATATACACACCACACAGTCTGATCTCCTAAACACTGGGACACCAGGGTGATACACTTCTATACACACCACACAGTCTGATCTCCTAAACACAGGGGCACCAGGGTGATACACTTATATACACACACCACACAGTCTGATCTCCTAAACACAGGAACACCAGGGTGATACACTTATATACACACCATACAGTCTGATCTCCTAGACACAGGGACACCAGGGTGATACACTTATATACACACCACACAGTCTGATCTCCTAAACACAGGAACACCAGGGTGATACACTTCTATACACACCACACAGTCTGATCTCCTAGACACAGGGACACCAGGGTGATACACTTATATACACACCACACAGTCTGATCTCCTAAACACAGGAACACCAGGGTGATACACTTATATACACACCACACAGTCTGATCTCCTAAACACAGTGACACCAGGGTGATACACTTATATACACACCACACAGTCTGAACTCCTAAACACAGGGACACCAGGGTGATACACTTATATACACACCACACAGTCTGATCTCCTAAACACAGGGACACCAGGGTAATACACTTATATACACACCACACAGTCTGATCTCCTAAACACAGGGACACCAGGGTAATACACTTATATACACACCACACAGTCTGATCTCCTAAACACAGGGACACCAGGGTGATACACTTATATAGACACCACACAGTCTGATCTCCTAAACACAGGGACACCAGGGTGATACACTTATATACACACCATACAGTCTGATCTCCTAAACAGAGGGGCACCAGGGTGATTACACTTATATACACACCACACAGTCTGATCTCCTAAACACAGGGACACCAGGGTGATACACTTATATACACACCACACAGTCTGATCTCCTAAACACAGGGGCACCAGGGTGATACACTTATATATACACCACACAGTCTGATCTCCTAAACACAGGGACACCAGGGTGATAAACTTATATACACACCACACAGTCTGATCTCCTAAACAGAGGGACACCAGGGTGATACACTTATATACACACCACACAGTCTGATCTCCTAAACACAGGGACACCAGGGTGATACACTTATATATACACCACACAGTCTGATCTCCTAAACACAGGGACACCAGGGTGATAAACTTATATACACACCACACAGTCTGATCTCCTAAACAGAGGGACACCAGGGTAATACACTTCTATAAACACCACACAGTCTGATCTCCTAAACACAGGGACACCAGGGTAATACACTTATATACACACCACACAGTCTGATCTCCTAAACACAGGGACACCAGGGTGATACACTTATATATACACCACACAGTCTGATCTCCTAAACACAGGGACACCAGGGTGATAAACTTATATACACACCACACAGTCTGATCTCCTAAACAGAGGGACACCAGGGTAATACACTTCTATAAACACCACACAGTCTGATCTCCTAAACACAGGGACACCAGGGTGAGACACTTATATACACACCACACAGTCTGATCTCCTAAACACAGGGACACCAGTGTGATACACTTATATACACACACCACATAGTCTGATCTCCTAAACACAGGAACACCAGGGTGATACACTTATATACACACCACACAGTCTGATCTCCTAAACAGAGGGACACCAGGGGAAAAAGAGGGACAGCGGGATTTAGATCTCAAAGAGGGGTACTTGAGAAGTATGTTTTTTGTGTGTATATGTGTGTGTGTATAGATAGATAGATATGTGTGCCTCTGTCTGCATGTGTATGTGTGTGTATGTGTGTATATGTGTGTGTGTGTATATATAGCTGTTTACTTTAGGCTGCCACCTTTTCTTCCAAAAAATACCGGCCATGGCATTCCGTCCATAGACTTAACATTGCCAATTTTTACCGGCCTGCCGGTAAAATACCGGCTGGGTGGTAACCCTAGTTTACTTGTGTGTGTATCTATCTGCGTCTGAGTGCCAAAGTCCATATGTCTACTGTGTGTGTGTGTATGGTCGATCTGCCTTTTCCTTCAGAGCTTCGAAGTTTGGAATAATCTACCTGAAAAAATCAGATCTTCTCCCAGTCTAAAATCCTTAAAAATAACTGCTTCTTTATATCTAAAATCAATATGCAACTGTATATAACATTTTTAGTATATATGTTTGTGTGTGTGTGTGCGCGCGTAAAAGCCCATGCGTTGCGTACCCCTTTGGCACTCAAAGGGTTAAGACAGCCGTGCAACCGCCAGTCCCTGCCCCTGCCGCCTCAGTAACAGCAGCGCATGAGGTACCAGGAGAGGGAGCGCAGCTCTACCTCATCAGTCTCGGGTGTGCGTGCGGAGCGTGCCTTGACCCAGGGCAGGGGGTTCATGAACGCGCCTCGCACCTCCGGGCTCAGCTACACACCGGACTGACACAGAGCACACAGGGCTGGGAAGATAAAGCGTTTTGTCCGTTCGGGCAGTCTCTACTGAGCATGACTGCATCTGACAAACATACATCTACCCTTGTATATAATAGGAATGATATATATCCCTCCTATTTCTTTTATTCTCACAGTTAATTTCACTCATTTGGTGTTATTTCACTATAGGGATAATTTTCCATCTATCAGGCTGAAATGAGGAATCTGACAGTATTGGATTATATACATTATTTTAGTAATTTATTTACTGTTCATTCTTTTTTTTTGGCGGGAGGTCAAGCCTCACAGGTCACAGGGTATATAACGGGGGGGTTGTTGTGTTTGGTTGCCATCTTGATAAAGATCCCTGCTGGGATCGTAACGTTGATCTTTCAATAAACTCTGTTACACTTTGAAGAAGTCTCCTGAGAGTGCTGATTTTTTGCCATATATACTTTTCTATATAAATTGCACCCTGGCATTTGTCTATGTTGTCGTGAGTGAATCCCTAAACAATTTTTATACATATATATATATATATATATATATATATATATATATATATAATGTCTCTTTATTTGTGCAAATATGCAACTCTTTGCTGTAACTCTCCAGGACATACTTGAAAACAAGAGACATCTCAATATATTCTTCCTGGTAAAACATTTTCTAAATAAAATAAATTAAAGGGATAGTAATACTTAAATGTAAAAAAAAATATGTTGTAGGGTTTTTCCCCCTGAGTAAAACAAGAGTACTCCCACTGCTGAAAGGTGTTTCATTCAAAAGTTATTCATTTTCAAAGATTAATTTTTTAGGTGCAATATCACAGTGGCCTGAAATTGTACAGTGGCGCTGTTGCTACACCATCCTATGGACAGCTCTGGTCCTGGGACCATAAATCTCCATAGGATGTTGTAGCAACAGCGCCACTGTACAATTTCAGGCCACTGTGATATTGCACCTAAAAAATTCAACTTTGAAAATTAATAACTTTTGAATGAAACAGCTTTCAGCAGTGGGAGTACCCTTGTTTTACTCAGGGAGATAAACCCTACAACATATTTTTTTTTACATTTTAAGTATTACTATCCTTTAATTCATTGAAATACGGTATCTATGTGTTTATCTGTGTGTGTATGTATGTGTACATCTGTGTGTGTGCCTTTGTCTGTGTGTGTGTGTATGTATGTGTGCCCATGCCTGTATGTGTATATGGAGGTGAGTATATCTGTGTATCTGTGTCTCTCGTCTCACTGATTAAACATCAGGCTGTAGTAATCACTCTAGATCAGATGTAGCAGACCATGATGAATAGTAATTCATGTAACCCTGAGCACTTCCCATTTTTCTCCCTCGGTCTCTTGTTTGGTTGCTGTGGCACATTATACTAAACCACACATTTCCACCAGACCACATATTGCTGAGTCTGAACGATCACATAGGGCTGTTTGGCAGGACAAGCTAAAAAAAAAAAAAGAACAAGAAAATCAATTTTTATTTACTAAATAAATAACTTCCATTTACAGGTTGGACTAGGGTTGGGGAATTTTGGCCCTTCAACAGCAGGCTGACCAGACCTCACCTTTAACTGGGGACATATAGGAAATAAGCATATTTCAGGACTGCACAGAAATCAATGCAGCCCTGCAGTATGCATTTTTCCTATGTGTCCCCGGTTAAAGGGGAGGTCTGGTCTGTCTATTCAACTGATGTCTACAACTCCCATCATCCTAGGCCAGCCAAGAACTAACTGAGGGTGATGGGATTTGTTGTCTAAGAACTATCGGGTCACTAATTACCCACCACTAGGTTTGTCTAATGAAATCTTAACCCTTTTGCAATGCATGAATAAATTTCTGTCCCTCCGAGGACTAGAGATGAAAAAACACTTTAGTGCTGTTCTTTTCGTGTGTGTAACAGTTCATTTAACCCCTTGAGTGCCAGAGTTTGCTGAACACCTCACTGGCAGGCTAAGTTTTAAAGGAAAACTGTTGAAGTCCTGTTATTGAGTTTACTTCAAGAGGTGGACAAACTGTGGCTGCCCAGCCGTTGTTAATCTACATCTCATGTTATCTTCAGTAAGAGGCAGAGGATGATGGGAGATTTGTCTGCATGATTTAGAAGAACTGGTGACCAAACTTGTGCTCCATATTATATATACAAGGTTTTTTCTAGGGATTTATAGAGAGGTAAAAGTATACATTCCTCCTGCTGTAACCCTTTGAATGCCAGAGGGGTATGCAGCACACTGCAATACAAAGCTTTGGATACCTCTCTGGCACACCTTTATTACTTGATAGCATCTTACTGGCTCTTGCAGCAGCTGACTGGTATTGAACATTATTGTGGAGTACATTGTCTAAAAGCCCTGTTTTCTTATCTATAACTGCATGGGGACACTTTAATTAATTGAGAATAGTTACGTGGTCTGATACAGGGGCTGACCAAGTCTGGTCCTCAAGGGCTATCAATAGACCAGGATTTAATCCTTTCAGTGCCAGAGGGGTATGCAACGCATTGCAAAGCAGTCTGTCCGGAAGTAAGGACCTGGATCATTTTTAAACCTTCCATTTTAGCCAAACCACAAATTTTATAAAAAAAAATAAAGAAAAGATTTCTAGCTAATCGATATATTTAGTAAATTATTAGCCAAACGTGTATAGGGGTGATAGTTCCCCATTAAGTAAAATGTTGCCATGCAGTTATAGACTAAGATGAACAGACGTCACCTTTAACAGGGGGCACATATGAAAAATGCATACTGCAGGTCTGCTTTGACTTCAGCGCAGTCCAGAAATGTGCCTGTTTCAAATGTGTCCCCGGTTAAAGGTGAGGTCTGGTCACTCTGTTATAGACTAAAGCAGAACTTAAATTTAAAGCGGAACTCCCACCGTATATAAAGTCGCCCCCCAATAATTAGGAATATGGCAACTAGCTTCTAAATAGTGCTATTATCGGGCACAAGTACCAGGTTCTGAAGTAATCCTTTTCCTTCTGAGACAGGAGCCAGGCTTGCACACAGACATCTTGGTTTAGAGACATCTGCGCGCCTGCGCTGTCCGTCCCAGTCTCCTCTAGGAGGCATTGCACTGTAACTTACAGCACCAATAGGGACTGACGGCACAGGGGCGCAGAAGGCTCTAAAGCAAGAATCCTGGTTGTCAGTATCAGAAAAAAAAAGGAGGATTACTTCAGAACTTGGTACTTATGTGAGATAACATAACAGCATTATTAAGAAGCTAGTCGCCATATGTCTAATTACTGGGGGGAGACTTTATATAGGGTGATGTATGTATGTATGTATGTATATCTTTATTTATATGATGCCACACAGTGTACGCAGCGCCTTACAATAGACATATGTTACAATAAATAAGAGGGGATGAAATAAGTGCGACATTCATAGAAACAATGGGAGAGAGGTCCCTGCCCCAAGGAGCTTACAGTCTAAATGGGTAAAAGGAGACATACAATGGAGTAAGAGGGTGTTAAGTGCTGAGTTTGGCCAAAGGCAGTGCATGGTCCTAGTGCTCCAGAAGATAAGATTTCAGGGTAGACTTAAAAACAAGGGGAGATTGTTCTAGGCGTAAGGAGAGGGGTATGGAGTTCCATAGGTATGGATCAGAAAGCGAGAAAGGTTTGAGACGGGAGAGGGCAGAGGGTGTGGATGGTGCAACAAGAAGGGCGTTGTGTGCTGAGCGAAGGAGGCGGCCAGGAACAGGGTGATAGTTCTGCTTTAAAACAAACAGTAAATTAATATTATCTTCTGCATGGATGACACCTGCCTAGGAAAGCCCTTCTGTTAAAGGAGACCTAACACCTTATAATGATAAACCCCCTCTTTTCCTTACTATGGCCAGAAAATTCTAATGTCCCCAATAAATATTGCCTTTGCACCTTAGCTCAAGAAATAGCAGTCCTGGATTTTATGTCGATGGGGCAGACATGATGGTTGCTAGTAGGACCATGGGATCTCCATCTCAGCTCATTGCTTTGCGATGTATTGCCCACCCTCTGGCCCTTACACTAGGCTGACCAGATCTCACCTTTAACCGGGGACACATAGGAAATAGGCATATTTCAGTACTTCACTGAAATCAATGCAGTCCTGCAGTATGTATTTTTCCTATGTGTCCCCGCTTAAAGGTGAAGTCTGGTCAGCCTACCTTACAGGGTTAATTAGGAATTGCACTCCGCCTGATTCAATTTGAAAGAAAAAAAAAAACTGCCTGCAACTGTCATGTCCTCCTCCATAAACATTACATCCAGGACTGAATAACCGTTTGAATGCCTTAATCCTCTGGCACTCAAAGCATTAAAGACCTTATCTCTTGAACAAAAGACACAAGTTCGAAAATTAATAGGGGCCAAGATAATTTTCTGTCCATAGTAAGGTAAGTGGAGGAGGCTATGATTAAGAGGTGTTAGTTCTCCTTTAAGAGACATTTAATCCAAGGCAAACGTTCCCATTTAAAGGGATCGTAATGTTTCATAGTAAAAGCAGATCCAATTAATCTTCATAGTATTTGGGCCACGGAGAGTGTTATTTCAATACTGTCAGAGTTGTAGTTCAAGAGTAATTGAATGATAAGTATCCCCCTCCCGTCCCTTTTACTGATGAAACACTGTTCACCTCAGAGCATCAAGACTGTCCTGATGGATCGCAGAGAGGGACAATCTTCAGTGACCATAAGGAAAAAACCTGTCATGGGGGGCAGGGTTTTCCCTTATGATCACAGTCAGAAGATTGCCCCTTGCTGTGACCTGTCCGGTCAAGGGACCAGATTCCACACTTGAGGGGAGGCGGCTTACACTAGGTAAAAGGGGCGGGAGGGGGATACTTTGTCATTGAATTTCTTTTGAACTACAACTCTGACAGTAGTGAAATACTATGACGCTTAATTGGAGCTGCTATTTTTGTGAAACATTACTATCCCTTTAAGCAGACAGAACACCATAATCATAGCAGCTAGCAGCCGGGTTATAGCCAGTGTATAGTCGTCAAGATGTGTGATCATAATCCGGTTTCTTCACAAGGGACAGACAGACAAGTGCAGGTTTGAATAATTAAGTAATAAAAGGGAGAGATCAGAGTGTTATTAAATTTCATTTGTGGTTTAATTACACATTTTTTTTTTCAGAGGCTTTGTTGCATCAATTAGTTGATTAAGACGACTGCGTTGTGGCTTTTGGTGAAAACTGATCTGTTGAGCAGGAGTTTGTTTATCGGGAACTAAAAGAAGTCGGGGGGACGAGGGGGGGTTGGCAGAAGGGGAAAAAAATTCAATTAAATGTCAGCGTGGAGTGACGAGGAGCATTTGATATGGCTTTTAGTTTAATTGCTTGCATTTCATTAACAGACCCATTTATCAGGAGGATACTTCATTTCCAGAAATAATAGGAATCAAGCTGTATCAGTCCAGAATACAAGGGAGAGGGGATAGAGTCTTTTTAATCCTTTGAGTGCCAGAGGGGTACGCAACGCATTGCTTTGCAATGTGTTGCGTACACCTCTGGCACTTCAAGGGGTTAATCCATTCCCTGCCAGAGAGTACGGCAAAGCACCAACCTGTTCATCTCATGTTTAATCCGACAGTATGTCTTGTGACGTCCGCTGTTGTCCATGTGTCTCCTCCCTATTCCTCCTTATAGCTCAGGGGTGGCCAACCTGAGGCCCTCCAGCTGTTCAGGACTACAATTGCTATTATCCATGGGCTGGCTGGAGATGATGGGAGTCGCACTCCTTGACAGCTGGAGGGCCTCAGGTTGTCCATTCATGTTATATCGCCTCCATTTAATTCCTCCCTAAAATGCCTTTATCTCCAAATAGCTCTCCCTACAAATTCTTCTTTTCCCCCATATGATTCTCACTATAACTCCTCCTATTGCTCATATACCCTTCCCTATGTCTCTTCATAGTACTCCATATAAGTAATTACTATAACTATTGAGATTACACTATATAACATCTCCCTATAACTTATTCTATTGCTTCATATAGCTCCTCCTATTGCTCCAAATACCTCCTCTCTATAAGTCCTCCTATTGCTTCAAATAACTCCTCCCTTTGCTCCATATAACTCCTCCCTATAACTCCTCCTATTGCTTCATATAACTCCTCCCTATAACTCCTCCTATTGCTTCATAGAATTCCTCCCTATAACTCCTCCTATTGGTCCATATAACTCCTCCCTATAACACCTCCTATTGATCCAGATAACTCCTCCCTATAAATCCTCCTATTGCTCCATATAACTCCTCCCTATAACACCTCCTATTGCTCCATATAACTCCTCCCTATAACACCTCCTATTGCTCCATATAACTCCTCCCTATAAATCCTCCTATTGCTCCACATAATTCCCCCTATTGATATATATAATTCTCCCTATAACTCCTCCTATTGATCCATATAACTCCTCCCTATAACTCCCCCTATTGATCTACATAACTCCTCCTATTGTTCCATATAACTCCTCCCTATAACTCCTCCTATTGGTCCATATAACTCCTCCCTATAACTCCCCCTATTGATCTACATAACTCCTCCTATTGTTCCATATAACTCCTCCCTATAACTCCTCCTATTGGTCCATATAACTCCTCCCTATAACACCTCCTATTGATCCATATAACTCCTCCCTAAAACACCTCCAATTTTCCATATATCTCCTCCCTATAACGCCTCCTATTGCTCAATATAACTGCTCCCTATAACTCCTTCTATTGTTCCATATAACTCCTCCCATAACTCCTCCTATTGCTCTATATAACGCCTCCCTATAACTCCTTCTATTGTTCCATATAACTCCTCCCTATAACTCCTCCTATTGCTCTATATAACGCCTCCTATTGCTCAATATAACTCCTCCCTATAATTCCTCCAATTACTCCATATAACTCCTCCCTATAACTCCTCCTATTGCTCCATATAACGCCTCCCTATAACACCCCCTATTGGTCCACATAACTCTTCTTATTGCTTCATATAACTCCTCCCTATAACTCCTCCTATTGTTCCATATAAGTCCTCCCTATAACTCCTCCTAATGTTTCATATAACTCCTCCCTATAACTCCTCCTATTGCTCCATATTACTCTTCCCTATAACTCCTCCTATTGCTTCATATGACTCCACCCTATAACTCCTCCTATTGCTTCATATGACTCCACCCTATAACTCCTCCTTGGTCTATATAGCAACTCCCCATAATTCCACCCTTTCTCACTATAACTTCTCCCATTCAGTTCCTCAAAACATCTTCAGCAGCTACTCCAGTCTTTAAGCAGCATTATCATACCTGTCAACTCTCCGGATCTGTCCTGAAGACTCCAGTTTTTAGTGTTAATTACAGAGTTTCCATGGACAAAGACTGATTCTCTGGCTGTGGTGAGTTTCCTGAGAAACTTCCCACTTTTCCTCCTTTCCACCTGTTTCGCCCAGTTTCCGCCCACTTCTCCTCCTTCCCAATCCTGTTTACTCCACCCAATAAAGCCCCACCCACTTCATGATGTGAATTGCATCATGTCGCATCCCATGAGTCCTCTACTGAAGCTCCACAGGAGTAACTTCCCAGATATGAGGATTATAGTGATATGGTTGACTGTGAGGATGTACAGACAATACCGCAGGCCAAAATAAAGGGATAGCAATGTTTCACAATAAAACCAGCTCCAGTTCATAGTATTTGGGCCATGGAGAGTGTTATTTCAATACTGTCAGAGTTGTAGTTCAAGAGTAATTGAATGATAAAGTATCTCCCTCCCACCCCTTTTACCTAGTGTAAGCCACCTCCCCTCAGATGTGGAATATGGTCTTAAGAACAGACAGATCACAGCAAGGGAGTGCCTGAGAGGTATCCAGCGCATTGCTCTGCAGTGCTATATTACGTTGTATACCTCTGTGGAATTCAAAGCGTTAACCATTTGAGTGCTAGAGGGGAACGGAATGAATTGCAAAGCAATGCATTCTGTACCTGTCTGGCTCTCAAAAGGTTAAAGAGTGCTATCAAAAACCCTAAACAAACAAGAATACGAGGAGAGCGGCACTGCTACTTTGTTCACTATATATATATATTAAAGGTAACAAACCGTGGTACTCACTTGAAATATCCAACCGGTTCCAAACGCTGGATGAAGAATATGAAGGAAGACCAAGCGATAAAAAAGTGTTATGATTTATTGCGTAAAAACATTAAAATCCCTCAACATGTTTCATGGTTACAAACCACTTCATCAGGATCACACAAAAAATAAAAACTGCTAGAACTACAAAAATATTTATGTCGGCGGGCTACTTGGAAACCAGCTACAACTGGCAACACGGGATTTTGAATGAACCAGTCATCTGAATCTCAACTGCAATGGGGCCATTTAGCCACACCGATGGACATATCTGTATGCATAATGGTTTTAACCTTACATATTACAATTCACATTGTGAAATTCAAAAGTATCAAAAACAATTGCATACCCCTCAACATTTCAAATTGCCAAAGAGGGGCACTTGTGGTTTAGGGGGTGTTGCTGGGGGAGTGTCTGGTGGGCGGGGCATTACCGATCATTTTTAGGCTATTTCATGACTGATTGACACCTCCTTGTGTAGCCTAATAAATGACTTATAACAAGACCAAAGTATTTTATTTACACAGCCTAATTTATAAACACATTTACTGATGTTTACACAAACATTAATGTGAGTTTTATTGCTGTGGAGCAATGTGATACACTTCTATACACACCACACAGTCTGATCTCCTAAACACAGGGACACCAGGGTGATACACTTCTATACATACCACACAGTCTGATCTCCTAAACACAGGGACACCAGGGTGATACACTTATATACACACCGCACAGTATGATCTCCTACACACAGGGACACCAGGGTGATACATTTACATACACACCACACAGTCTGATCTCCTAAACACAGGGACACCAGGGTGATACACTTCTATACACACCACACAGTCTGATCTCCTAAACACAGGGACACCAGGGTGATACACTTCTATACATACCACACAGTCTGATCTCCTAAACACAGGGACACCAGGGTGATACACTTATATACACACCGCACAGTATGATCTCCTACACACAGGGACACCAGGGTGATACACTTACATACACACCACACAGTCTGATCTCCTAAACACAGGGATACCAGGGTGATACACTTATATACACACCACACAGTCTGATCTCCTAAACACAGGGACACCAGGGTGATACACTTATATACACACCAGACAGTCTGATCTCCTAAACACAGGGACACCAGGGTGATACACTTATATACACACACACCACACAGTCTGATCTCCTAAACACAGGGAAACCAGGGTGATACACTTATATACACACCACACAGTCTGATCTCCTAAACGCAGGGACACCAGGGCGATAAACTTCTATACACACCGCACAGTCTGATCTCCTAAACACAGGGACACCAGGATGATACACTTCTATACACACCACACAGTCTGATCTCCTAAACACAGGGACACCAGGGTGATACACTTCTATACACACCACACAGTCTAATCTCCTAAACACAGGGACATCAGGGTGATATACTTATATACACACACCACACAGTCTGATCTCGTAAACACAGGTACACCAGGGTGATACACTTATATACACACCACACAGTCTGATCTCCTAAACACAGGGACTCCGGGGTGATACACTTATATACACACCACACAGTCTGGTCTCCTAAACACAGGGACACCGGGGTGATACACTTATATACACACCACACAGTCTGATCTCCTAAACACAGGGACACCGGGGTGATACACTTATATAGACACCACACAGTCTGATCTCCTAAACACAGGGACACCAGGGTGATACACTTATATACACACCACACCGTCTGATCTCCTAAATACACTTCTATTCACACCCCACAGTCTGATCTCCTAAACACAGGGACACCAGGGTGATACACTTATATACACACCACACAGTCTGATCTCCTAAACACAGGGACACCAGGGTGATACACTTATATAGACACCACATAGTCTGATCTCCTAAACACAGGGACACCAGGGTGATACACTTATATAGACACCACACAGTCTGATCTCCTAAACACAGGGACACAAGGGTGATACACTTATATACACACCATACCGTCTGATCTCCTAAACACAGGGACACCAGGGTGATACACTTCTATACACACCACACAGTCTGATCTCCTAAACACAGGGACACCAGGGTCATACACTTCTATACACACTACACAGTCTGATCTCCTAAACACAGGGACACCAGGGTGATACACTTATATACACACCACACAGTCTGATCTCCTAAACACAGGGACACCAGGGTGATACACTTATATACACACCACACAGTCTGATCTCCTAAACACAGGGACACCAGGGTGATACACTTATATACACACCACACAGTCTGATCTCCTAAACACAGGGACACCTGGGTGATACACTTCTATACACACCGCACAGTCTAATCTCCTAAAAAGAAGGACACCAGGGTGATACACTTATATACACACCACACAGTCTGATCTCCTAAACACAGGAACACAAGGGTGATACACTTATATACACACCACACAGTCTGATCTCCTAAACACAGGGACACCAGGGTGATACACTTATATACACACAACACAGTCTGATCTCCTAAACACAGGGACGCCAGGGTGATACACTTATATACACACAACACAGTCTGATCTCCTAAACACAGGGACACCAAGGTGGGAAAGAGGGACAGAGGGATTTGGGTCCAAAAGATGGACTGTCTCTCCTAAAAAGGGACATTTGGCAAGTATGTTATTGTATGCATGAATAATATACACTTGAAGTAACATGAGCACAGCTCAGTAATCAATATTCACTTGCCTTTGATATAAAAGAACTCAGAGGCTAATTGGATAAGAAAAAGCAGAGCAATTCTTGAGCAAATCAACTGCACGATAGGTGAAGAATAACATTTCCAAATTAAAATGTTCCATTGCTAGATACCTCTCTAGCACCCAAAGGGTTAATGCTCGAGCGTTGATGATAATTTTGGAAGTCATTTGTCCTCTATGGTTCAGATGTTTCGCTGCAGAATTTCTCCATTTCTACTTGTTACACCAGCCTCAATGTGTCACTTTGTATTAAAGCAACATCATGGAAAAGTATTGCTTTGTGCTTTATGTGCGTGCAGTGAACTATGTTGAGATCTAGTACATTTCTTGTGACAATCAAAATGATAATAAAAAAACATGATATAAATGTAGTCATTTTTTAATGAATGGTACAGTTCTACCTTATTTTGACTTTAGACATTCTGCAAATGTGTAATATGCAGGACCGGATTTCTCAAACTGCAGAGTAGACATCTGCCTAGAGCTCCAAATTTTGAGAGGCGGTGCCTCAGCTGTGCTGGCCACACCCACATTCTGGATTGTGGGCGTGACCACAGCAATCTCAATGTCCCTGCTCCAGTTTTATACCACTATACAGGCTATTATTTAAACCCCTGAGATGCTAGACAGATCTCCTAAGCATTGTGAAGATATGGATTCCAAGAGATTACACTTTTTTTTCCCTTTTCTCCTGCATGACAAGGGTATTTCTGTGCCAGGAAAAATTGGATGGGGCTGGGGGTGGGGTCTTCTGAGGAAAAGGGGTGGGGCCATGGGTGGAGCTAAGAGCCCCTGGAGTACGTTGCCTAGGGCTGCCTGGAATTTAAATCCGGCCCTGATAATTTGCCATGTCAAATTGCTTATAACTGTTATTATTTTTCCTTCATTTTAACCTAGAGTTGCCACCTTTTCTACAAAAAAATACCGGCCATGGCATTCCCTCCATAGACTTAACATTGGACAGAAGCCAATTTTTTTACCTGCCTGCCGGTAAAATACCGGCTGGATGGCAACTCTATTTTCACCTATTTTGTTATATTTTTTTTGTCCCTAACAGGTTGTCGTCTGTCGTCTGTGAAAGCAAGAGAAATTGCAACAATGTAAAAAATATGCAATGTATAAAAGAGAGCGAAACAATGTAGAAAAGCCTGAAAGAAAAGAAGGAAAAAGAGAGGCGCTTCTTAGTGCAATATCCTCTGTCTTGAGCTGACACCTCCCCACCACCACAAAGAATGGTACTCACAAAAATATATGCTGGTGATCAGGGGCGGATTGTAGGGGAATACCAGCCCGGGCATTTTTTTTTTTAAAGCAGCCCACTAGCTGCACCAGCGTCCCTATCGACACCCCCTTGTGGTCCCTGTGCGGCATGGGAGAGCAGGTGCCAGGATATTATGTCATATCCTGGTGCTCTGCATTAACCCTTTGAGTGCCAGAGGGGTACACAACACATTTCAAAGCAACAAGGAACGCGGAGGCTGTCACAGAGAGTGCCTGTGGCAACACAGACCTCTCCTTCAAAATATCATGGGACGGAGAGTTGAGATCCTCTAATCTCCCCCACCGGCCCATGATCTAGTGGCCCACTGGGGGATGCCTGATCCCCCCATAGGACAATCCATCCATGCTGGTGATACACTTATGTGTTGACCAGCAGTAGAGCTCAGGGATTTACCAAGCTGTCCCTTATCCAGCTATCACCGTAGTCGGAATGTGGCTGCTCTTCCTCCAGTCTCGAAGGAAATGGTAAAATCCAAAAGGAAAACAAATAGGGGCGCCAATAGTGCCTTATCAGATAGGAGTCTCTTACCGCCCTTGCTCAGTATATTCAGTCGGATCCTCCAGGTAACCCTCTCATGGATCTCCAAGGGCTGAAACTGTCCACAAAAACCTGTAGCCACTCGAACAGTTGTGTTTGATATAATTTAAAGACCATATATAGGCCTTATTACAATAAAAAAATCCCACTAAAACGTGTTTCGGTAATCATTACTTACATTACTGAAGAGGCAGCGGTCATCACTGTGAAATGCAGTTTTTATTGGGATTTTTTATTGTAATAAGACCTATATACGGTCTTTAAGTTTGTCAAATTTATTGTGTTTTTTTGTGTTTTAATAAATTGAAACATTTATATCAAACACAACTCTCTGAGCGGCTACAGTTTTTTGAGGACAGTTTCAATCCTTATGAGCACTGGAGATCCATAAGAGGGGCACCTGGAGGATCCGAATGAATATTTACCGAGCAAGGGCGGTAAGATACCCCGCATGCGATGTTTGCTGTGTTTATGTATCTGCACAGCTAATCATAAGGGTGAGTGTAACTGGTTTATTGCTATAGATTTCGCTTCAGTATTTGTCTGATAGGGCACTATTGGCGCCCTCTATTTGTTTTCTTTTTGAATGTAGAAAAGCCTGCATCTCTACTTAGGCATCCCAGAATTCAGTGACTTGAAACATGTGCCTACGACTTGATGTGTGGACGTGAGTGACAGCGCCATTCACAGTTACGCATCAAGTTGCAGGCACGACTTTCAGCAGTGAATTCTGGGGTGCCTAAGTGAAAAAGCAGACAGTGATACCATAAATTCAAACTTGCAGCCTGTTTGGGACTGCTCAAAACATCCCCATCCCTGATTAAAGGGATAACAATACTTCACAAATTCCCCTCCCGCCCCTTTTACCTAGTGTAAGCCATCTCTTCTCAGATGTGGAATGCAGTCCATAGACCAGACAGATAACAGAAGGGGACAATCTTCTTCCTGTGAGAACAATGAAAGCCCTGCCCCCCTTGACAAGTTTTTCAGGTTTTTCCCTTATCTTAACTGAAGACTGTCCCTCTCTGCAGTCTACCTGGGCACCTCCCTTCTGATCTGGCTGAGCAGTGTTACATCAGTAAAAGGGGCGGGAGGGGGGATTCTTTGTCATTGAATTACTCTTGAACTACAACTCTGACAGAATTGAAATAACACTCTCCAAAGTCCAAATACTATGATGATTAATTAGAGCTGCTTTTATTATGAAACATTACTATCCCTTTAAGTGGCAAGGCCCAGAGGGAAAGATATTTTGAGTGAGATGAGAAGGCTTTTTAGCACCATGGGGTTTCACAGATCTTCTTACCAAATGGCCCCCATTTACTTGCAGGACCCAGTGCCTTGTACAGGCTGTACATCCAGTGTTTCCAACCCTGTATTAAGGTATTTGTTAGGCTCAGTCACAGCCTGCAGTAATGTCCTTGCCAGAGTCTGAGAGTTACAAACATACCTGGAAACCCTGCCCACTTGTCCTCCTTCCCACCCTGTTCTACCCACTTCCCACCCACTTTTCTTCCTTCCCACCATGTTCCTCCCACTTCCCACCCACTTCTCCTCCTTCCCACCCTGTTCCTCCCACTTCCTACCCACTTCTCCTCCTTCCCACCCTGTTCCTCCCACTTCCTACCCACTTCTCATCCTTCCCACCCTGTTCCTCCCACTTCCCGCCCACTTCTCCTCCTTCCCACCCTGTTGCTCCCTCTTCTCCTACTTCCCATTCTGTTCCACACACTTCCTGCCCACTTCCCAAGTGCCATGCCAATAAGCCACTCCCATCACATTAAGCCATGCCCCTTTATGACATCAATCACATCATTTACATTCCCCCCATCACGGTACATGAGCCCTCCCCACGAGCTCTAGTGGATAAAGTTACCAGGAAAGGTGATAAAATAGTTAGGAGTCATATCGTTAAACTCCTGCGTTACAGGCCAGTGGCCTAAAGTAGAATCCCCAGGGCTTTGGCCAAGAAAATATATGGCCTACCCTTCTTTGGGCATCTTCATAGCTGAAAGGTGGGATTTTAAGGTATATGACTAAAGTTTTATAAAAGTTTGTTTTTATCTTAAAAATGTATTTAAAAAAAGGCAAGAAGCGCTCTTTATAGTTTTAATAAATTCACGACCCTTTACCCCAAAATTATGGAGTGGATCATACACAGTCCCCAGGACTTGCAACACAGTCCAAATAAATGTCTTTTTATCGGGATGAAATTCCTCTATTTTCCTGTTCTATAAACATAATGTGTTTATGTTCCTCTTTCTATTTTTTCTATAAAGGCATTAGACCCGAGAAGGAGCCTGTTTAACTGGGACAGGCGGATATTTTACCAGTCACCCTTAATGACATATCTACAGTTACACAGACATCAAGGAGAGAAAGATCTGTGAGATGCAATTTTCCCTGTAAATATGAAAAATACAGTGAAATGTAATGTTACCCGCAGTGGAATGATATGGCTCAGTTGGGTAAACTTGTACACTTGTAAATGTGGCTAATAAAAATAAAGATGGCTGGCTATTAAGGAATACGTCGCTGGCTGAACTTGAAATAACCCCATTATAAATGCTAACAAACATCACAGTAACAGACCCATAGGAGTAAGTGACCTCATGACAGTGGTATGTTTAATGTGTTAATAAAGGGTCAGCTGGATTTAGGAGCAATGGCCCATATTTATAAAAGCAAACTGGGGTTATTCTGGACTAAACCAACTGCACCATAGGGGAGAAATAAAAATTTCTAAATTCCCTTGCACTTGAATAGAGCTTTTTTTTAACCCCTTGAATGACAAAGAGGTCTCCAGTGCATTGCTTTGCAGTTTTTTTTTTTTTGCATTCACCCCAAAGTGACCTAAAGAGAATAATAATTGGATTAAAGTAATGTCAGCCCCATATAGGAACCAGGGGGAGATTTATAAAAAGTGTTTTTGTTCGTTCTTGTGAATGGATCCTTAACCCCATCCCAACAATGGACGTAGCAGGTACGTCCCGCAAAAACTGTCACTTAGTGACAGAGGACGTACCTGGTAAGTCCCGGAGGTCCGGGTCTCCATGCGGCTGCACGCCATTCGGGGACACTGGAATCATTTCCTAAAAAAAAAAAAAAAAAAAAAATTTTAGCCGGGCGTTAAAGGGATAGTAATACTTCGTTTTAACGTTATTTTATTTTGTAGGAATTAAAAAAACATGAAGAACGATATAAGTTTTATCTCTCAGACCTTTATGGTTTATGAGATATTCACAAGCAAAGTTTCCCCTTCCGCCCCTTTTACCTAGTGTAAGCCACCTCTTCTTAGATGTGGAATCCAGTCCATAGACCAGACAGATAACAGCAGGGGACAATCTTCTTCCTATGAGAATAATGAAAGCCCTGCCCCCCTTGACAAGTTTTTCAGGTTTTTCCCTTATCTTAATTGAAGATTGTCCCTCTCTGCAATCTACCTGGGCACCTCCCTTCTGATCTGGCTGAACAGTGTTACATCAGTAAAAGGGGCGGGAGGGGGATACTTTGTCAATGAATTACTCTTGAACTACAACTCTGACAGAATTGAAATAACACTCTCCAAAGTCCAAATACTATGATGATTAATTAGAGCTGCTTTTATTATGAAACATTACTATCCCTTTAAGGTGACAGCCGCGTATGCACGCGGCTGTCACTAAGAGGTTAAAGGGTTAGTAATGCCCAAAATAAAGTTGATGCCATATGTTAAATTTTACAAAAATAACATATTTGGAAAAAGTTCTATCTCTCAAATCTTTATGGTTTGAGAGATATCCTCTGTTAAAGTTCTCCTCTCCCTCCTCTTCTACTGACATCAGTTGTAAGCTGACAGCGGGAATTCCTGGTCCGGGGACCGACAGGCGGCTCTTCAGCAGAGCAGCAATAGTGAGATTTAAAAATAAATATTTCTTTGGAACAGTCTACAAAGTGTTCCTGGTTTGCAAGCACACTTTTTAGAACGTTCCAAAGAAGTATTTCTTTTTAAATCGCGCTATTGCGGCTCTGCTGAAGAGCCTCCTCGTGTCGGCCGACACGGATCTCCTTCTGTCAGCTTTACAGCTGACATCAGGAGAAGGAGAAGTTCAGCGAAGGCTATCTCTCAAACCATAGCAGTTTGAGAGAGAGGACTTTTTCCAAATACATTATTATTGTAAAACCTAACATATAGTACTAACCCTTTAAAATGTCCTAATTCCTTATTATGAGTGTTGGTGTTTATAAATTACTCTAGTTACATTTATAAATGTGGATACTGCAAAAAATAAGAACAGGTCAGAAAGGGCCTTTGCCTTTGCAATGCATTCTGTACCCCACTGGCACTCAAAGGGTTAAATGTTTGGAGAAAATTCTGTCTCTGTCGCGAATAGAGACATCCTATATAATAATTCGCTAAGGATTATTGTCAGAAGCTGTCATGCTCAGTACAGACTGCCCGTGCCGCGGCTGAGAACGGAGCGAGGCGCTCCGAATTAAGACCGTAATCCAGGGGAGGGCTGGCAACATACAGCCCAGAGGGCAAATACAATCAAGTTGCCCATTTCTACTATTGGCCAAGCCCACTGTCCCAGCCCACCCCTGTTTCGTTAATTTTAAAATTGTCCTTAATGTTGTGAAGTAAGACAAGTGATACCACAGAGCTTACAGTTGAAATGGGGCTACACTAGTGATATTACAGTGCTTACAATTTAAGTAAAGCTTCCCTAGTGATACTACAGAGCTTACAGTTGAAATGGGGCTACACTAGTGATATTATAGTGCTTGCAATTTAAGTAAAGCTTCCCTAGTGATACTACAGAGCTTACAGTTGAAATGGGGCTACACTAGTGATATTACAGTGCTTACAATTTAAGTAAAGCTACACTGTTGATGCCATAGAGCTTACAAGGGAAATGGGCTATACTACTAGTGTAGCTCTATTTGGATTGTAGCTCTGCGGTATCATTTGTATTTAGATTAATTTCAAATGTAAGCCCTGTGGTATCACTAGTTTAGCTCCATTTACAAGTGGGAGATTAAGTGAGGCAGTGGCCCACCAGCCCAGACACATTGCCCTACTGCCCCCCAGGCCAGTCCTCCCCTGCCGTAGTCCTCAGAGACCTGATAATTAAAAATAAAAAATGGAATTTGTGGGTCAGATCTGGAGAGGTCCCAAGGATGCCCCTACGGCACAACTGGTTTGCCCCATAATGGTACTGTTTCATTTTAATGGGTTAACCCTTTGATTGCCAGAGGGGTACGCAACGCATTGCTTTGCAATGCGTTGCGTACCCCTCTGGCAAAGGGTTAAAGGGTCAGTCCCATATAGGAACAAACTGATACCTTTCAATGCTTTCAGGCTACAAAATTCCCTGACATATTGCGGAACAATGCATTGGAGACCTACTTAGCATCCAAGGGGTTAATGAGACAACTGCTGCTTTTTCTAACCTATTTTCTGCTGTTTTTTTTTTTTTAAAGGGACAGTGATACTTAAAATCTTCAAAAAAAAACTACGTTGTAGGGTTTGTCCCCCTGAGTAAAACAACGACACTCTCACTGCTGAAAGGTACTTTATTCAAAAGTTATCACAGCTCTAACTTTATTTTCTTAGGTGCAATATCACAGTGACCTGAGATTGTACAGTGGAGCTGTTGCTACACCTTCCTATAGATATTTATGGTCAATTGACCAGATCTGTCCATAGGATGGTGTAGCAACAGCGCCACCATACAATTTCAGGACGCTGTGATACTGCACGTTAAAAGTTCAAGTTTGAACTATAATAACTATTTACTAAAACACCTTTCAGCAGTGGGAGTACCCTTGTTTCACTCAGGGGGACAAACCCTACAACATATATTTTTTTTATATTTGAAATATTACTATCCCTTTAATGAATCATTATCCTTACTGGCAGTGCAGGAATTAACCTTTACCAGTGCCCCTGACAGCTTATGCAAATGCTGTAGACGGGATCCGTCTCTGGCCAAATAGATAGTGATGGTCCCATCCACAAAAATAATCTTTAAAAATGTTGATGTGCAGTGCGGCTGTTCCCCGTGATGTAACTCTGTCTGACAGTGCAAATGCAAAATTAAAGCAGGAAATTGAAAGCAGAGGGAGCCAGAAGGTGTTTTCATTGCTCGTTCCCCCTTCCTTCTCCCTCTCTTCAATTTTCTTCTCCTCACCTCTAGAAATGATGTGTGCTTTTTATTTATTTCAACCTGTCAACGATAAGCAGTCAGCATGGACGTTTCCCCAGCGAATTCACGGCGGTTTTATTGTTTTAACTTGTTCGATGCTGGAGAAAAGTAAAAGATATGTATTGTTTCTTACATCTTGAGTTCCTAGACATGGACAAGCGAGGCAAAATATTTGAAATACATGCTGAAGAGCCCGTGTACATACAGGGGCCACAGTGCCACCCAGCAACAGCCGCTGTGCAGTCAGTCATAGTAGAGACTGCCCGCGCCATGGCTGATACAGAACCCCCCAGCAACGGCCGCGGTACAGTCATGCACAGTAGAGAAAGCCCGCGCTGTGGCTGATATAGTGCCACCCAGCAACGGCCGCGGTGCCATCATGCACAGTAGAGATTGCCCGCACCGCGGCTGGTACAGTGCCACCCAGCAATGGCTCAGTGCAGTCATGCACAGTAGACACTGCCCGTGCCATGGCTGATACAGTGCCACCCAGCAACGGCTGCGGTGCAGTCATGCACAGTAGAGGCTGCCCGCGCCGCGGCTGATATAGAGCTGGGTGCTCTGAATTCAGACCACAGTCCTCTCTGTGCTGCGGTCTGAATTTGGAACCCCGCTCTGTTATCAGCTGCGGCACGGGCAGTCTGTACTGCGCATGACTGCACATGACGGCTTCTGATAAAAAATTTAGGGAATTATTACATAGGATATTGCTCCAGCAAAATGGTTAATTGTATTCACACTCATAGTTCCCAAGAGACCCTCTTCAGGAGGGACAGTCCCTTTTTGCGACTCAAATCCCTTTGTCCCTCTTCCCCACCCCGGTGTCCCTATTTTTAGGAGACCAGTCTGTGTGGTGTGTATATAAGTGTATCACATTGCTCCACAGCAATACAACTCACATTAATGTTTGTTTAAACGTCATTATATGTGTTTATACATTACTTTGTGTAAATAAAAGACTTTGGTGTTGCTCTAGATCATTTATTAAGTTACACAAAGAGGTGTCAGTAGGTCATGAAATCACCTATAGATTCTTGGTAGTGCCCCTCCCACCAGCCACACCCCCAGCTACACTCCCTAAAGCAAGAGTGTCCCTCTTTGGCCATTTGAAATGTTGGGAGGTATGCACACTCTGAGCATCAGACGGGTTGTCCAACACATTGGGGGTTATGTGCTAAGGCGTGATAAAGAGGTGATAAAGCGGAGATGACATCTCCAGTGATATCACTTCTCCAGTTCCTATGTTATTCTGTAGAGCCTAGGACCTAAAATCTCCAGTGTTAGAGAAATCTTAGTGCATTGGCTCCATAGAATAACATATGAGAAGTGATATCACTGGAGAATTAATCTCCAGTTTATCACCTTCCTATCACATATGGTGGGGAGATTCACTAAACGGTGATAAAGAGGTGATTACATGGAGATGACTTCTCCAGTTTATCACTTCTCCAAATCCTATGTTATTCTGTTGAGCCAATGCACTAAGACGTCTGCAGCTTTGTAGATCTTAGTGCATAGGTTCCTTAGCATAACACAGGAATTGGAGAAGTGATATCACTGGAGAAGTCATCTCCCCTTTATCACCTCTTTATCACCGCTAAGCTAATCTCCCCATTGGAGCCTATGCATTAAAGGGATAGTAATACTTCGTTTTAACTTTATTTTATTTTGTAGGCATTAAAAAAACTTGAAGAATGATATGTCTTATCTCTCAAACCTTTATGGTTTATGAGATATTCACAAGCAAAGTTTCCCCTCCTGCCCCTTTTACCTAGTGTAAGCCATCTCTTCTCAGATGTGTAATCCAGTCCATAGACCAGACAGATAACAGAAGGGGACAATCTTCTTCCTATGAGAACAATGAAATCCCTGCCCCCCTTGACAAGCTTTTCAGGTTTTTCCCTTATCTTAATTGAAGATTGTCCCTCTCTGCAGTCTACCTGGGCAGCTCCCTTCTGATCCGGCTGAGAAGTGTTACATCAGTAAAAGGGGCGGGAGGGGGAAACTTTGCTTGTGAATATCTCTTAAACCATAAAGGTTTGAGAGATAAGACTTATATCATTCTTCGTGTTTTTTTAATGCCTACAAAATAAAATAAAGTTAAAACGAAGTATTACTATCCCTTTAAGATTTATCCCACTGGAGAAATCTTAGTGCCTTGGCTCCATATAATAACATAGGAACTGGAGAAGTGATGTCCACTTTATCACCCCACAGTGCATCTCCCCATTGACTTGACACCTCTCTGGCATTCAAAGGTTAAAGGGCAGTAAAAATGTTTAATATGTATACTATATATATATATATATATATATATATATATATATATATATATATATATACTGGTTCTCAAGAGTGACCAACAGTGCATGCTTTCAGGATCTCCCAGATGGAATAATTAACCCTTTGATTGCCAGACAGATACACAATGCATTGCGTACCATTGCATACCCCTCTGGCACTCAAAGTTTTAAAGGGACTGAGACTCTTATTAGTCCACCTGTGCTCCAGCTGGGATATCCTGAACACATGCACTGTTGGTAGCTCTATATGAATGAATATGTTTATTTATATTGCGCCACAAGTGTACGCAGTGCTTTACAATTTAAGGGTTTAAACAATACAGGGTTACAGGTGCTTTGTACTGTGAAACATTGGGTGCGATGTCCCTGCCCAAAAGCTTACAATCTAAAGTGGTAATGGGAGACATACAGAGCAAATAAGGGTCAAGTGCTGAATACAGTCATACCTCCCAACATTTCAGATTGCTAAAGAGGGACACTTATGGTTTAGGGGGTGTTTCTGGGGGGTGTGGCTGGTGGGCGGGGCATTACAGATCATTTTTAGGCTATTTTGTGACCTATAGACACCTCCTTGTGTAACCTAATAAATGACTTCTAACAAGACCAAAGTATTTTATTTACACAGACTAATTTATAAACACATATACTGACGTTTAAACAATCATTAATGTGAATTTTATTGTTGTGGAGCAATGTGATACCATTATATGCAGACCACACAGTCTGATCTCCTAAAAAGAGGGACATCAGGGTGGGAAAGAGGGACAGAGGGATTTGGGTCTAAAAGAGGGACTGTCCCTCCTAAAGAGGGACACTTGGGAGGTATGTACAGTGCTAGAGTTTTGATGATGATAAAGGACATTGTACAACATCAGTGCCTTCTAGCATGTTGAGATTTTATCCAGGAGGTGCATTTTTAAGTGAGATTTGAAGGTTATCAGAGAGGTGCAGTGGCGCATGTTGGATGGTAGAGCATTCCATAGATACAGAGAAATGAGAGAGAAAAAGGTTTGATACGTGACAGGGCTGTAGACACAAAAGGAGCTGAGAGAAGACAGTCATTGGACGAATGTAAGTGGCGGGATGGGATATAGCGGGAGATCAGAGTGGAAATGTAAGAAGGAGTAGAGGAGAGAAGTGTATTGAAAGAGAGAAGTAAGATTTTGTAAGATATCCAGAGTTTGATAGGCAGCCATTGGAGAGATTTGAGGCGGAGCGGGGCAGGGACAGACCTAGGTGACAGAAGAGTAATTCGTGCTGCAGCATTCTGTATAGATTGA
Source organism: Rhinophrynus dorsalis (assembly GCA_037306005.1). Classification (NCBI taxonomy): domain Eukaryota; kingdom Metazoa; phylum Chordata; class Amphibia; order Anura; family Rhinophrynidae; genus Rhinophrynus; species Rhinophrynus dorsalis. The sequence goes on along the minus strand of CM074727.1, from coordinate 28,855,329 downwards.
AGTGTTGGGTACCACTCACACCCAGCCCCTCCATATACACATGGGGTTGGGCAGGCTGGTTTGGCAGACAATATTATGGCTTTGCCCTCCCCCTGGAAAAGGTCAGCAGACGCCCCTGGTACCCCTTCTTTATAACATATTTTTTTAATAATAAAAGTTGACTATTCCTTTAATGCTCCTTCCTGTGGGAATTTCTGCGGCGAGTGAGCCATTTTTTTTCCCTTTCTGCATAAGTTCAACTGACTTTAAATTTGGCCCAAAAAAATGTAATTGTATATATGGACGTTTAACCCTTTGAGCACTAGAAAGGTATCCAGTGCATTGTGTTTTCATGCCAAAGGTTATTACAACTCTAACTGTTGGAAGCAACTTCAACTGGTGTCCAATAGGCACATTTTTTTCTAATTCACTCAGTGGGAGAGTTTGAGTCACTGACTACAGAACTCGCTAGTAAATGATAGGAAAAGCACTGCCTGGTAAACTCAATAGAAACCTGCAGTAAAAGTAAATCAAAGGTTTGGGCTTTATTAATTTTTGAATAAAGCTATCCCCGCATCTGGAGTATCCTATAACATTTCTTTTTTTTCATAACAATATAGTATAGGATTCTCCCTTTACCATGTATTTGGCATAACAAAGAGCACAAAGTACCCTATAACATTTATTTTTCTAAATGTTTACTATACCTTTAAGACCACTGAGTGTTGGGACACTTGTGTTTTAGGGGGTGTTTCTGGGGGCGTGACTGGTGGGCGGGGCATTACCAAGAATTTTTAGGCTATTTCTTGACCTACTGACTCCTCCTTGTGTAACCTAATAAATGACTTATAACAAGACCAATGTATTTTATTTACACAGACTAATTTATAAACACATATACTGACCTTTAAACAAGCAATAATGTGAGTTTTATTGCTGTGGAGCAATGTGATACACTTATATACACCACACAGTCTGATCTCCTAAAAAAGAGGGACATCAGGGTGGGAAAGAGGGACAGAGGGATTTGGGTCTAAAAGAGGGACACTTGGTAGGCAAGCCACTGATTTCAATGAGCTTCACCTTCTGACATGCACACATGCATGCACTCACTCCTCACAAACACTCATGTATCATCACACATGTCCACATAGGCAAACACTCCTTCCTCCTAAACACTGGGCAGCTTAGGTGAGTTTTCCTTTGATTTTATCACTGTAGTATATGCTTTCACTGCCTGCTTTGCATGTTTAGTTAGGCTGTGTGTGTCAACCTAACATACGACCTGCTTGACACAGAGTAGGCAGGAAGGTTATACGTGCTAGTTTCTGCCGATTTTGAAAGCTTTTTTTGAATGAACCTAAGTTAAAAGCTATATTTAAATCAATAAGTGTTTTATTTGTTACTTAAGGGCATACCTGGAAACAGGTTTTTGACCCAAATCTCAGGGTCTCAGGATGAAGAGCCAAATTATCAGGGTGAAAGCTCAACGTTAACTACTATATGATCTGCTCATTTAGTATCTACATTGGCACCATTTCAACCAGAAAGGCAGAGTGAGAAGTCCTGCTTGTCTTGCGTGTGTTGAAGTAGGGAAATGTCTAAGTTGTTTGATATTAACGGTTGCTTGCGGACTGACTGGCGCACCCCGGATTAAAGAAAGAAAAGGCATATTACCCAGAATCTATGTTTCAGGGAACTTTATCTGTGAATATTTCAAAGATCTCAGAGTCAGCTCATTTTGAAAACTCCTATGTATACTTATGGGTCAGTTTTCTCCTACCAGAATAACTTAAAGGGATAGTAACCTCGAAAAAAAGGTACAGGCGAATTTATAGGTACAATTAAAACATACTTACTGCCCTCATTCCCATCTCTCAAACCTTTATGGTTTGAGAGATGTAATAAAATAAAGGTCTCCGCTCCCTCCAGCTTCTCATGTGTCCACGGACTTCATAAGTTCCTGCTTCCAGGACCAGAAGGCGGCTCTTCAGGAGCGCTGTCATTGAGATATCTAACTATGATTACTTCATCGGAATGGTCTACAACGTGTGCCTGGCTTGCAAGTACACGCTGAAGACCATTCCGATGAAGTAATTATAGTTAGATATCCCGATAACAGCGCTCCTGAAGAGCCGCCTACAGTCGGGCAACCAGATTCTGCCTCTGACAGCTTTACAGCTCGTCAGGTAGAAGGGGAGGGAGCTGAGGTCTTTCTTTTATTACATCTCTCAAACCATAACTGTTTGATAGATGGGAATGAGGGCAGTAAGTATGTTTTAATTGTACCTAAAATTTGCCTGTACTATTTTTTCGAGGTTACTATCCCTTTAAGAAGGGTTATGCACTAAGCTGTGATAAAAAGATGATGAAGAGGAGATACCTTCTCCAGTGATATAGCATTCAATTCCTATGTTATTTTATGGAGCTTCCTCACTAAGATCTCTCCCACTTGATACGTATTTGTGCATAGGCTCCTCAGAATAACACAGAACTGGTGAAGTCATCTCCTATTTATCACCTCTTTATCGCACCTCAGTGCACCTCCACCAATTCTTCTTAGTACATCAGTCTTTAATTGTTTTCATTACAAATCCCCTCACACCATCAAATTCTACTATAACATTCAAGGACTGCTATATTATCATTATAATATAAACATCCAGAAGAATCGTACTGTAATATATGTTTTTTTTTTATTTCTCGGATGAGAATGTGGATTAAATGCTCGTAAAAACTGGCAGTAAATCAATGTCCATCTGCAGACCACAGCTGAACTGGGGGACTGTATCCAAAATAATACAAACCCACACGTTATCAGGAAAATAATGTATTAGATTGTGCAAGGTGCAGGAAAAAATTAACCCCTTAAGGACTACATGATGTACTATGACCGTCATGGTCCTTAAATACTTAAGGACCGGTGACGGTCATAATAAGTCACGTACTTTTTACTTACAGCGCTCCACCGGGAGTGCTGTAAGTAAAAATGAGGCCTAAAATTGACTGTTCCAAGAATGGAGCGATCTCTTTCAGGCTGCAAAGTGGCGCGCTGATACACACAACAAGTCACGTGTACCGGCACGTCGGGAAGGATCAAAGCAGTCCTTATGGGATGGAAATGTCCCAGGACCGCTGGTCCATAAGGAGTTAAGGAGATATTGCTATTATTAATCCTCTGAATGCCAGGTTTTCCCTTATGCTCACTGAAGATTGTCCCTCTCTGCGATCCATCCGAACAGTCTTGCTGCTCTGAGGTGAGCAGTTACATCAGTAAAAGGGGCGGGAGGGGGATACTTTATCATTCAATTACTTTTGAACTACAACTCTGACAGTAGTGAAATAACACTCTCCACTGCCCAAATACTATGAAGATTAATTGGAGCTGCTTTTATTGTGAAAAATTACTATCCTTTTAAATAAAGCTCTACCCTTCTTTGCATCCATTAAGTTGTTGTATGTGTTCTTTACAGATAAGTACCCCTTTCCCACGACACGGGTCTCCGAATTTCTGAGTTCCCAGATAACCCTGCCCCCTCCCATTCCCATACCTGTTTCACCTATTTCCCCGGAACAAACTCCGCCTTTCCACCTTGTAATACCATCCACCCTGATTAAGCCCCACTCACACTGCCACCCCATTCCCTCTTTGATACTCCAGGGGTTCTAAGCATGAAGGGTTCATAATGCTATAACTGCTTTGTATATTCACCACAATTTTCTTTAACAAGAACTTAGAAAGCAGATTGCAGGATTTGGCATTCAGTCCAGAAAATGTTTTTTGGAGAAATGATTGGCAAAGACATTTGTCCTTTGTATTGATGTACTTGTGTCTCTCCGTCATTTCAGGAGATAAAATATTATACGTCTCTTTTGAAAACTCCTGTGAATCCTTTCTCTCGCTGCCTGCCCACCTGCTTTTCAGGCACGATCCACACCCCACACCCCCACCTCCCAATACATTTTTCCTTTTCACTCCGAGCATAATACGTCTTTATATTGGTTAAAATAAAATAATTAGGAATGGAATCAAAGAAGCTTGGAGTTAGCAGCTCGAGTGAACTACCCCTGCTATTCACAAGCCTGTTATTCTCATAATACAACATCACTGGGTCTTATGCACAAAAGAAATGAGGGGCAATTCTGGAGCAAAGCAAATAAAACTTCCCTTTTCATTGAAATGGTCCTTTTGACCCCTTGAATGCTAGATAGGTCTCCAACCCTTTGTAACACAGATGACAAAGAATTCTATGTATCAAAAGGGTAACCACGTGTCCCGGATTGCCTGGGACAGTCCCTGATTTTAAAAGTGTGTCCCATGTCCCGAGCGGCCTCCTGCTGGGACAATACAAAGTCCCGGAATGAAGACTCTGAGATCTGCCCATTGTCTGTTGTGACAGGAAGTGATGTCTCTTCTGGGCTACAAGAAAATGGCTTCCAGACAGAGCTCTAAACACTGGAGACAGAACTGACCCTTCATCCTGACATCAATGAGGAGCTGCAGTACAATTGTGTTGTAGTGTAAAGCTAGCCTAACGCTTTGGGCGCAATGTACATTTTCTTGTGGATGACATCAGCATTGCTTTCTGTCACAGCAGTCAATGGACAATTCTCCATCTAGCATTTAGTGTGGTGCGCTCTTCTCTCTGCGGTGTCCCTAAATGGCAGAATTGAAATGTGGTCACCCTAGTATTAAGATGGAGTCCATTGTTCGGTTCATTTTTAAAATATCGCATTCTAAACAGCGTGTGCCTAGAAGCTGCATTAAGCAGGTTGCCATGATGAAAAAAGCAACATAAGAATCTCGCCCTGCATATAAGCACAAGATTCTCATGTTGCATCTTTAAAAGGTGCTTTAACTCAACCCTGCAACAACCATGTTACTGTCCGCATACCAAAGTATAGATGTGTGCCTCCGTGTGTGTCATTAATGAAAACTAAAGCTGCATGTTAACCCTTTTGGCACAGAAAGGGTTAATAAGTATTACAAGAAAGACGCTACCATTCTTTCAAGTTGTACCAGTGTGCGTCTTTTTCTTGCAATATTTTATTAACTCTTTATGTGACGAAAGGGTTAATATGGATTTGTTTTATCGGGCAGCTTTCGTTTTCATTAATGACACACACAGAGGTACACATGTATATTTCACTTTGCTGGCAATAACGTGGATGCTGCAGGGTTGGGGTGAAGTGCCGTTTAAAGATGCAAGATGAGAATCTCTCACATCATATAAGAGCGAGATTCTCACGTCGCCCTTTTCATCATGATGACCTGCTTAACGCAGCTTCTAGCCGCACGCTGTTTAGAATGCAATATTTTAAAAGGATACCCCACTGTTCTACCCTGCAGATAAGGGGTAATAAAACATGCTGTACAGGGTAGGTCATGTAACTTTTAACCCTTTGAGTGCCAGAGGGGTACACAGTGCATTGCAAAGCAATGCACTGCGTACCCCCTCTGGCAATCAAAGGGTTAATATCCGACCATATGGCTTCATAGTCTCGCAATGACACATCTCCAGATTTACCTTTTAAACCTTTATGAACTATTCATGAACACTGGAGTCTCGATTTATGAGCATTGCAATTTATGGGATATTCATGAAGGTTCTAATTAACCGAATGTTCAAGTTGAGGGATTCATAAACATTTATGACTTATTCATTAAATGTCATGACTACAGTATTTCAGGATTACAGTGAGAGGCACTTTCTAAATGTACTTTGATCATTAACACAATGTTCTGAGATTCATGTAGCACTCGACAATATTGCAGCCCTCTCGTTCAGCCATGTGTTCACCTACATACACTGGACAATGTGCACAAAGAAAGTGGATTCATTCTGGGACAAACCTAGTGTCCTTTAGGGATCCGTTAAACATTCTCAAAACTCCCACTGAATTAAACCCTCTGGCATTCAAACGGTGAAATGGGGCTTTTAACATCTTGAATTCTGGAGAGTCCTCCAATGTTCAAGGGGTTAAAAACCACCATTGAAATGGATAGCAATACTTAGTATGTAAAAAATATATCAATTGCAGTGTTTATCCCCCTGAGTAAAACAAGGGTACTCTTACTGCTGAGAAGTGTTTTATTCAAACTTTATTATTTTTAGGTGCAATATCTCAATAGCCTGAAACTGTACAGTGGCGCCGTTGCTACGCCATCCTATGGACAGCTCTGCTCAGTTGACCGAAAACCTCCATAGGATGGTGTAGCAACAGCGCCCCTGTACAATTTCAGGCCACTGTGATACTGCACCTAAAAAATTCAAGTTTGAGTTGTAATAACTTTTGAGTAAAATAATTTTCACAAGTGAGAGTGCCCTCAGGGGGATAACCCCTGCAACATGTTTTTTTTTTAAATTTTAAATATTACTATCCCTTTAAATCAACCACCCACAAAGTTTGCAGGTTGTGAGTGCAGCCTCCACTGAAATGTTGTGTTTAGCCTCTAACCCCTTAAGGACTACGAAAGCCAGGGGGGGTTTGTGCACCGGAGGACCAAGGCCATTTTGTTTGGAGAGCCAGTACATGTGAGCGATCGCACATATTGGCTTGTCATGGGAGAGGCTGAATTTGATTGATCCGGTCTTGTTTTAGACACCCGGTGTGATCAAAGCGTGCCCGCTGGTGCACTTTTAATAAAAAAGATTCATGACGTGTCAGGACCGTCACTGGTCCTAATGCACGCACAGTCGTGATGGTCCTGACACGTCAACAGTCCTAAACGGATTAGGCCTTAGTCTCTATGAGGCTGTGGCAAATAGAGCGAACGACTGAACTACAGGACATCAGTCTTACAGTTAAGTCTCTTCTCATGAGACCAACAAGGGAAGCCCTGTGGCCTCCCCATTCTTCTCCCCTGTTGGTTTGCTGGAGCTCACGTTCAACCCCAGCTTCATCAGCAGGTCTGATCCCAGCAGATCAGATGTCCTGATGGGAAGGGTGACCACATTTCCAATCTGCCATTCCAGGAAATGTGGTCACCCTGGCTCCCCGGTGCTGCAGGATTGTGTGAGTGGGAAGAACTGCACGAGAACTATCAGGAGATCCAGGTCAGTCACTGGAAAGCTGATGGGTTCATCGTACTCACTCGCCGGGTAGATGAGCAGCTGTGGTCCGACTTTCTGTGTCCGCCTCAGAAAGCTAGTCAGCGCTGTCGGGAGCCTCAGCTGCAGGACTCAGTCTCACTCGCAGCTCCAGCATACCGGCACCATCCCAGCTGTCTTGTGCTGTCTCGCTCGCAGCCAGCCAATGAGGACCTTATAGCAAATGCATTTCATTGGCTGGTGGTGGTGTTGCGTGCTGTGCTATGTAGTTAGGCTGTGTGTATCAGCTTTGTTGGTCCATTCCGGGACTCTTTGTTGTCCCGGTGGAGTGTGACCCAGGACGAGGAACACAGACTTCCAATAAGGGACAGTGCCAGGCATTCTGGGCGTGTGGTCACCCTACTGATGGGGCAACTATCCTGGTCATTGTCTTTAACCTCTTGGGGGACAGAGACATCTCTGATGTCTCTAGCACCCAGTTTGACAATATTATCCAAACTTATCTGGGACTAGGAGTTATTCAGTAAATTCAGTACTTATATTAAACAGGCTGTTTTGTTTATATTTTTGTTTGCTGTTTTAACCATTCAAAAGGTAGTAAAATCGATCACGTGATGTCAAGGCAAAAACACACCAGGTTAGGTTACTTGTGGATGTCATCATGTTCCTGTTTGGGTCCCTCTTCTGAACATAAGAGAACTGTATGTTACAGTTTTCTAAGCAAATCTGATAGACCTCTCTCCCACTGTTCTCTCCTCCTGCTCTCTCCTACTTTGCTCCTCTATCTCCCCATCTTTCTCTCTCCTACTTCACCTGTGCTCTCCCACTTTGATCTCACTCCCCCTCTTGCTGTCTCCCACTTTCCCTGTCTCCCTCCCTTTCCCCTACTCCCTCCCAGTTTCTTCCTCCGCTCCCTACTCCTTCTGCTCTCTCCCACTTCACCTGATTTCTCACCCATCCTTTCCCCTCTGTTTCCCTTGTTCTCTCATACTTTTCCTTGCTGTCTCCCACTTTCCACTGATTTCTCAACCACCCTCTACTGTCTGCTACTTCCCCCCTCTTTCTCTTCCTTTCATCTCACCTTCTCCCCTGATCTCTAGTCTTGCTTCTTGTTCTCACTTTTGCTCTTACTTTCACCATCATTCTCTTGCTTACTTTCCACTGCTCTCTTCCACTTCCCCTGATTTCTCACTCTCCTTCTCTTCCACTTTCCCCTCATCTCTCCCACTTTCCCCTGCTCTCTCCCACTTTCCTCTTATCTCAGTCTGGCCTTCTCTCCTTCTCCGTCTGTATCCCACTTTCCCCAAATCTCCCACCGCCCTGCTCTCTCATCTTCCCTTGCTCCCTCCCACTCTCCCTGATCTCTCACCCACCTCCTCTCTCCCACATTTCTCCCTCTCACTCTCTTTCATTCTCGGACTTCCTTGCTCCTGCCCCTTCTCTCAATCTCATTCTTCCTTGTTCCTGCCCCCTCTCTCACGAAATTCACCTTTTGCCAGATCACCTTTCCTGACTAAAAAACAGGATTACCCATCGATTACATAGGGCGTGTAACCCATTGAATACCAGAGAATTTTTTCAACACATTGCAAGGTAACTCTTTGGAGAACAGTGAAATTTCAGTCTCCCTGCTCCATTTTAAATACCCCTTTACTATTATTTAACCGCTTAGATGCTAGAGAGGTCTACATTGCGTTGCAGATCAATGTGTTGGAGATCTATCAACCAAGGGGTTAAAAGCTTTCTTTTTGTGTTTGTTTGCTATACACCAATGGAACAGTGTGCCAGGAAACAGTGGGTGGGACTGGAGGTGGGGTTATGTGAGTAGGGGTGTGGCCATGGGAGGAGCTACGGGCACCTATATATATATATAAAGCCCTGGAAAACTTCCCTGGTATATAAATCAATGTTCCTATGGTGTAGTAGGTTTGCTTCCGAATTATTCTACATTTCATTCTGCACACAGCCCATACTGTTAGCTTTTTTTGTTTCTGAGAAACTAGGAATGCCCTCTCTAACCATTAGAGTTAATCTTTTGATATTGTTTCAGCTTCACGCAATAAAGCCCCAATATACATAATGCAAATTGGTTAGGTACGATTAATCCACTCACCCATGAGAGGGCTTGATCGGTGATTATAACCCTGGGCTATTACATGTTTTCCAAATGGCAGAGGAGTAATTGCAGTCTCTGTGTAACCAACATCAGATAATCCACTCCACTGATGGTGATAAATGACTCCTAAACACTCCGAGTTTACAGCGACGAAAGAGCCAAAGGGAGAGGAGTTAAACACGGGCGTAGAATGGATTTGTGTTATCTTGAGTCGCTCGTGTGATTTAGGAAGTGATAGAAGGGTTTTGGTACCCGGAGATGCAAATCCTTTTGCAGTAGAAGAATTCTGCAATTGTATTGCGCAGTCAGACACTGATATGGGAAGAAAGTGCTTTACAGTAGTGCACCATAGGGAAGACATGGAGATTTCCCAAACCTTCATTGATTTAAATGGTGGTTTTTTAACGCCTTGAATGCTAGAAAGATCTCCAACGCATTGCCATACCTGGGACCTTTCAAAATTAGCTGACCATGTAAATATTAAAGGGATAGTAATGTTTTAAAAAAAAAAAAAAAAACAGCTCAGATTAATCTTTATAATATTTGGGCCATGGAGAGTGTTATTTCAGTTCTGTCAGAGTTGTAGCTCAAGAGTAATTGAATGATAAAGTATCCCCCTCCCGCCCCTTTTATGTAACACTGCTCACCTCAGAGCAGCAAGACTGTCCGGATGGATCGCAGAGAGGGACAATCTTCAGTGAGCATAGGGAAAAACCTGAAAAACCTGTGGTGGGGGGGCAAGGTTTTCCTTATGCTCAGAGGTGTAGAAACCCACACAAATCTGGGGTGGATAGCATTTTTTTGCGCCTCCCCTCCAGTGTGTCTCCTTACCCCTCCAGCCCCCCTTTGTGCCACTTTACCCCCCCAGCCCCTCTGTACCTTCTTTGTAATGTGGCCAAGCGGACAGCGGTAGGGGAAGCTTCTGATCCTCTACCTGGTCTGACAGGAAGCTGCTCATTGCGCTTGGCGAGCAGCTTCCTGTCAGACCGGGGTAGAGGATACAGAAGCTCATCTATCCGCGGTCTGCTCTGCTCAGCCACTCTCAGGTGACTGACTGGCAGAAGGGAGCTCTGTGCAGTGCGATCCCCCTCCTGCCAGTCACCCAGAGCCTGCACCCCCCCTGGCTGATGCGCCTAGCGCCTGGGGGGGATTTCTACATTATCTGTCCTTTGCATGATTTGCTGGGAGGATGCGCCCCCCCCCCCATCCGCCCCAGTTCCTACTTCCCTGCTTATGCTCACAGTAAGAAGACTGTCCCTTGCTGTGACCTGTCCAGTAAAGAGACCAGATTCCACATCTGAGGGGAGGTAACTTACACTAGGTAAAATCGGCAGGAGGGGGATACTTTATCATTCAATTACTCTTGAACTACAACTCTGACAGTATTGAAATAAAAGTCTCCATGGCCCAAATACTATGAAGATTAATTGGAGCTGTTTTTTTTGTGAAACATTACTTACATCCCTTTAAAGAGATAGTAATGTATAAATATACAATTTGCTAGGATGCGTCGCTCCCTCTGTGCGTAACACGCATGGACACAGAGAGCGATGCCTCCTAGCAAACTGTACATGGCTCCCCGGCAAAGTGGTGGTGGAGAGAAAAGCAGCGGTAGAGCGGCACGCTCCGGGGATCACTGCAATACTGCCCTTCAACCTACAGCAAGCTCTATACTTCAATATAGTTTTTTTTTATAATGAAACATACTTTTCTAACTGCTCATAACATTGTCATTTTCATTTTATTTTAATTAAAAGTGTCCCTCTCCCATCCCTTTTCCATTGGTAACGCTACCTCCCATCAGATATGAAATCCAGCCGCTTGACCATACAGATCACAATGAGGGACAATCTTCTGTCACCATAAGGAAAACCCTGCCCCCTTGATGAAGGAGGGTAGATTTTTCCTTCTTCTGACACAAGATTGTCCCTCATCACGACCAGCTTGCTGCTTTGAGGGGATGTAGTGTTATGTATGGATAAGGGTCGGTAGGGGGGTACTTTTAATTCAAATAAAACAAACACCACAATGTTATGAGCAGTTAGAAAGGTACAATTCGTTATTTAAAAAAAAAACTATATTGAAGAATCGAGCTTACTGTAATATATAAACATTACTATCTCTTTGACCCTTCAAATTCCCGTAATCATAGCTGGGAACTCTCTGGGTTTGCCCTGGAGACCCCGGTTTTGTCTCCGGGCAGAGTCTGATTCTCCGGGGTGTGGGCAGTTTCTTAAGAAACTCTGCCCTATTTGTGTTCCTTCCCTATCAGTTCCACCCACTCCCCACCCATTTCTCCTCCTTCCCCAGCCTATTCCTATAGTGTTACTACTATCTGTAGCCCTGCCCCAGTTGTGATTAAATCCTGCCCCTTTTTGAGACAAATATCCTCATTTGTCTCCCTGAATGGCACCACAGGCCTCCCCCTCCTGGGAGGCCAGAAAAAAACTTCCCATGTATGCCCATAATATAGATTCTCTGCAATACGTCCCTGCTCACTGTAATCGAGAGGTGCACCAATCAGTCATCAAGGAGTCAATAATATACAACTTAAATCTCTGGGTGCCAGAGGGGCATGTGTTGTGTGCGTTGAGTACCCCTCTGGCACTCAAAAGTTCAAATATATCTCTGTATGAACACACACAAGACAAGCAGGACCTCTCCCTCTGCCTTTCTGGCACCAGAATATATAATAGGGAGCACTGGACTCTCTCACCCTGAGAATTTGGTCCTTCACCCCAAGAAACAGAGATTTGGGTCAAAACCCTGAGTCTCAGGGTCAAACCTTTAGAGTTCCCAGGTATGCACGTTACTTGATTGAAAGAGATTTTTTATTTTTTTTTTTGTTGTTGTTTGTTTTTAACCTTTATGTTATGAGATATAGTTATTTTCAATGCCAGGTAACAGTGTATGAAGTTGTAGATGGGTTCATTCAAGGACTGGGGTGTGGCCATGGGCAGGGCTAAGGAAGCCTAGGGTGTCCAGCCTAAGTGGCAAATCTAGATGTAAATCCAGCCTCAAACACCTCCAGCGTTTCAACTTTTCTGATATTTCATGCAGGTTAACCCTTAAGGACTGGCAGGCACGAACGCAGCCGGCACTTAAGGACCACTGAACTTTTTTTTTTCTCGCGATCGTGTTAAGGGCTCCCAGAACAGAGTGCAGCCGTGAGGGGAGCCCTGAAATCCATGATGTGCCAGGGCCATCATGGGTCCTTATGGCAAGTTCATCCATGACGGTCCTGGCACGTCATGGGTCCTTAAAGGGATAGTAATACTTAAAAATTACTATCCTGCATGTTGTAGCCAGTAAAAAGCGGAGTTAAATGAGGCCAGCAGCACCTCTCAAACCTTTATAGTTTGAGAGATATCCATTTTCAAATTTGTGCTTTTTGCCTTTTCCCCTGACGTCAGCTTTGTAGCTGAGAGCAGGGGAATCCTCTCCTGGGATCAGCCGGCGGCTCTGCAGCAGAGAGGAGATCGTGTTAATAAGAAATAAATCCTTTATTAAAAGGTCTTCAATGTGTGCTTGGTTTGCAAGCACACGTAGAAGACCTTTTAAGATAAGGATTTATTTTTTATTAACGCGATCTCAGCTCTGCTGCAGAGCCTCTGCCGGTCCGGGACCGGATTTCCCTTGCTGTCAGCTAGAACGCTGATGTCAGGGGAGAGGGAACTTTAAAGGTGGATATCTCTCAAACCATAAAGGTCTGAGAGATGCTGCTGGTCTCATTTAAATCCGTTTTTTTACTGGCTACAAGATGGGGGTTAGAAAATTTTAAGTATTACTATCCCTTTAAGGGATTAATAGGTGATATCTCAAATAGACAGGTCGTTTTTCAGATATGCACTTTTTTATTTATCTATTTATTTCATTACTAGTTGAACAGCTCGTTACACGGGCCACAGTGCCACTGCCACCTGGTCGCGGGGCAGTCATGCACAGTGGAGACTGCTCGCGCCGCGGCTGAAACAGAGCTGGACGCTCCTTCGGAGTGCCCAGCTCTGTATCAGCCACGCCGCGGGCAGTCTCTACTGCGCATGTCACGGCGTTACACACGAATTAGCGAATTATTATATAGGATTTATGTAACTGACTTTTAACTCAATGCGTTGGATACATCTCTGGCACTCAAAGGGTTAAATATGATAATTAAATTTTTCAGCTCTCTCTCTCACTCGATCTAGACTCAGTAAATGTGAACAGAGGTATTATAGGGAAGGAATGGGTTTTATAAATAGCTCTCGATATAAGATGGAGCGATCTGCGGTTGGAAAGAAAATACTCATTTATAGAAGAGTCAGTGCAAATGTATAATATCATGGCACGCACTATTTCTTCCTTGTGGTCAGACAGCAGAATAAATGAAGCACATTTCACATAGCTTGTAATACGTTTTCTTACAGTTGTATAACGAATATACTGGGGATATTCTGTTTCTTGAGCGGCTATCTTTATTAAAGTGACAGTCGCCTCCTTTTTGGCCTTGCATGTATTATAAGTACATAATATAAAAGGTCAAATTGCATTTACTTTTAAGGCGAGATCTTCAAAAAGCTCTGTGACTGAAACTGTCTGTAAACAGAATTAAAACGTTCTTATGCCATGGTCCTTCGATTCTCAGACATATTACCGTCATTTTTTCCATCCAAAGTCGCCATTTCCGTAAAACGGGAAAAGCAATCTTAAAAAGATAGTAATGCTTAAAGGGGAACCCTCTCCTCTATACAAGTTTGCCTCTGTGTAATGTTGCTATAGAGATAACATGTAATCTGTGTGTGTGTGGGGGGGGGGGTTATATAATACAGGCTATGGTGAAATTTACTCTTTAAAAAGAGCCGGTGATGTCGCTGCAGGACAGACGGCAGGTACATCTCTGGGTTGGGAAGGAGGAGATGTGGGTGGGTAGTGGGAAGAGCGGGGTCGGAAGGAGGAGAAGTGGATGGGAAATGGGAGGAATGGGGTAAAAGGAGAAGTGGGAGGGAAGTGGGAAGAAGAACATGGGAAGGAGGAAAAGTGGGAGGAATACAGTGGGAAGGAGGAGAAGCAGGAGGGAAGTAGGAGGAACATGGTGGGAAGGAGGGGAAGTGGGCAGGAAATGGGAGGAATGGGGTAGGAAGGAGGAAAAGTGGGTGGGAAGTGGGAGGAACAGGGTGGGAAGGAGAAGAAGTGGGCAGGAAATGGGAGAAATGGGGTAGGAAGGAGGAAAAGTGGGAGGGAAATGGGAGGAACAGTGTGGGAAGGAGGAGAAGTGGGAGGGGAATGGGAGGAACAGTGTGGGAAGGCGGAGAAGTGGGAGGGAAGCAAAAGGACTGGGGTAGGAAGGAGAAAAAGTGGGCAGAAAATGGGAAAAATAAGATAGAAGGAGGAAAAGTGGGCGGGAAGTGGGAGGAACAGGGTGGAAAGGAGGAGAAATGGGTGGTAAGTGGGTGGAAAGGTGGAGAAGTTGGCAAAGTTTAACAGGAAACATCTGTCCCCACAGACCCAGTAATTAACTCTAACAACCGGAGTCCCCAGGGCAGATTCGGGGAGTTCACAGGTATGCTCATTATATACTGACAAGTTGCAGTGGAACTTGACATAAAATGAGTCAGTTTTTCTAAACATGGACTTGTCTGAATGCTGGCTAAAGTGGATATTCCACCTCTAATCCTAATGACCCCATGTGAAGAAGATATCTAAACTGACTCTGTTTTGTTTATATTTTCTTCCAAATTGTTGTATTTTTTTTAAGATATTTGACTTACAAAGCTTCTTGTAAGAAGTCAGATTGGAGGTCTCCTGTGATACAAGCTATACCGCAGGCATGTAATTTATATGTGTGCCGTCCCCCGTGCAGAGCTATACCCACCCAACGCCTTCCTATCTGTCCACGTTGCTCTGGTGATACACTGCATATTTTGTAAAGGGCAGGGACATACAACGTGACTGACACGCCTCACAACGAGGGGGGCGGTACCAATAGGGTAACCACGGGTCCCGGAACGTCCGGGACTGTCCCTTATTTCAGGGCTATGTCCCGCGTCCCGGGTCATCTTCAACCGGGACAATGAAGTGTCCTGGAATGAAGCCAAGCCGCCCTGGATGTCAGCCTGCAAGCAGTGTGTCACATCATGGACGCCGCAAGGGAGCGCTTAGTAGCTCTCCCTCGCGGCGTCCATGATATGACACACCGCTTGCAGGCTGACATCCAGGGCGGCAATGCAGCTTACCTGATCTCCTGGAGGCAAGCGCTCTAGTAATACAGAGCGCTGGGAGATGACATCATCTCCCAGCGCTCTGCATTACTGAGCACAGCGCGCAGGAGCTTCAGCTCTGTGCCGGAGGAGGCACAGAGCACTTTCCACGCCGCTAGACCACCAGGGACTCAAGGTATGAAGGGGCAACTAGGGTGACCACGTCCCGGAATGGCAGAAGGGAAATGTGGTCACCCTAGGTACCAATCATGTTCCTCGTTATAAAGATGTCAGTGCTCACCCTCATCGATGCGCTCTAGTGAGGTACTTTTGTAACCTAAAAACATATTTTTACATTTAAAACTGATGTACAGAAAATGATATGTGCTGGCTGATTCCTACATTAATATATATATATATATATATATATATATATACATATATAAAGAGAAAATAGACAGATATAGATATATTTATATAGTGCCACAAGTGTACACAGCAGTTTACAGTTTAAGTGTTTGGACAATGCAGGGATCTACGTGGTTTGCAAAACTCAAACACAGGAAATGAGATCCCTGCTTGAAAGCTTACAATCTAAAGTGGTGAAAGGAGAATACATAAGGGTTAAGTGCGGAATACAGTGCTAGGGTTCTGGGGGGTTATGCACTGAGGCATGATAAAGAGGTGATAATGTGGAGATGACATCACCAGTGATATGACTTCCCTAATTCACATGTTATTCAATGAAGCCTATGCATTCAAAATTTTCAGGTGAGGAGATCTTATTACATAAGCTCCATAATATAACATAGAGAGACAAACAATTGTGAGGAGTACACATCAAGCACAAACAAGGTAAAGCGTCTTGTTCTAGGCATGGTAACCTCCCATGCAGAGAGAAAATCTCCATATTCATATCTTACTGGCCCTGCCCACAGACAGTCTAGCTCCGAAATGTCAAGCAAATTCTCTCTGTGCAAGAAACCACAAACATTCATTTCAGCCTTAATGAGGCTCGTCTGTGTGGTACAGCTGAATTCCTCTAGGTGCATGGAAGCAAGAGCCCATGCCTGGGATGCCCTTATACTTAGGGAGACAAACAATTGTTTGGAGCACCCATCTTAGATATCACTGGAGAAGTTATCTCCATCATTTCACCCCTTTATCACTCCTTAGGGAATAACACCTCTGGTTGGGATATGGTAAAGTAAATTATAAGAGCCTTGGATGTAGGATGTCAGTGCCTTCTAGCTTGCTGAAGCCTTGTTGAGGAAATGTAAATTTAAGCAAGACTTGAAGACCACAAGAGAGATGCAGTGGAGCAGGCTGGGAGGTAAAGCATTCCACTGATAAGGAGCAATGAGAGAAAAAGTTTTGATATGAGACAGAGCTGTCAGCACAAAAGATTGGCATTGGGTGATGGTAAGTAGCGGTAAGGGGTATAGAGGGAGATCAGAGTGGAGATGTTGGATGGGCTCGAGGAGAGAAGGGTCTTGGGGAGATATCTGTAACATATTTGTTTGCAAAACAAAAAAATATGTATATATTAGATAGATAGACAGAGAGACAGATAGATAGATGTCTGATTATCATCAAGGGAGCTCCACCCATGATTCTAAAGGGTCATGAAAACATTCTCAAATACATAAAATGTCTCTGTTCAGTTCTAGACTACAGCAGAGTTCAAATGCAAAAAAACAGTTCAAGCCTGGGAACTAACAAGAGGGGCTGGGAGAGTAGTAGTGTCTGAATAATGCAATTCATGTAATCATGTGGGAGTGGCTTCATTGGTGTGGGCAGGGTTGGGAGGAGGAAAGGCAGAGTGTGGTGGTGAGTGGGCTGAACTGGGCTTGGAGTGGGTGGGGTTACCAGGGAACACACTTTCATGGAAAAACAACTTCTGTCCCAGGAGTCCTGGTAATTAAGTCTAAGACCCTGTGTCTACAGGGCAGATCTGATTCTAAACTAATTGATTTTCTAGCCCTTTTCCTGCCTACTACCAATTTATGAAGCTAATGGCATCTGATGTTTTTATTTGCCCCATATGGTGCAGTTGGCTTGCTCCTGAATAAGTCCAGGGGGGAGATGCATTAACGTGTGATAAAGAGGTGATAAAGTGGAGATGACTTCTCCAGTGAAAACGAAACACACAAGAAGGGGAGCTTTTCCTTAAATATAAAACAAGTTCTTGGTAAGCAGATTACTCACAATTATGAGAACAATGATTGTATTCAAGACAATCGGTTCAGAGCAACAGGGGTTTCCTCCACCTGCCCCTGTACAGACATCCAAACGTCTCGCTTGTAGTCCTTTATCTTGCAAATATCATAGCCAACGATCCGTGTTTAAGAAGTATACTTTATTATTAACATAAAAAAACCTGGCAATATTGAAATACACCAACGCGTTTCTGGATCCTAGATCCTTTACTCAGGGTGTTTCCTCATTAGTTAGAGATCGCTCCAGCTTACAGACAGAAAGCCTCTGTCATTGGAGGAGGCTGGATAGAAGGAGGGGAGCAGAGGCGGAGTCACAGACTGTGGTAGAGAGCTGGTAACAGCAGTCTGTCCGGAAGTAGGCGCAGGGAAGTATTTATTCTTTAGATTTCGGCCAAATAACGCTGTAAAATGCTGTAGTGAGGACATTATAACACATATTTACTATATAGCCTACATATTAAGACAAACTTGTTTAGGGGGTGATAGATCCCCTTTAAGGAAAACCTCCCCTTCTTGTGTGTTTCGTTTTCCTGTTCTTTACCCTTCTTCTTTTGAAGGTGGTCCATAAGGGAGCTGCTGATTTGAAATCCATCTGAATGAGGGTATCCCCCCCACTTGCTTTGAAGCCACAAGGGTTCTGAATGTGGCCCTGAATAAATGTGAGTGCATTTAAATGTTTTAAACATGGATAACAGTTCAAGAGCTTATTAACCCTATGAGCGCCTCCCGTCTTTTTTCTTCTTTCCTACTTCTCCAGTGATATCACTTCTCCAGTTCCTATGTTATTCTATGGAGACATTGGAGATCTTAGTGCATTGGCTCCATAGAATAACATAGGAACTGGAGAAGTGATATCACTGGAGAAGTCATCTGCGCTTTATCACTTCTTTATCACACTTTAGTGCATAACACCCCATTTCTTTTTAGTACACAACATCAGAATCCTTCCTTAAAGGCACCCTATCACTTAAAAACAACTTTCACTTATATTTTGTTTCCATCATTTTGGATTTAGAAAACTAGTTTGTGAGTTGTTTAGATTTATAGGAAATGCTAATGAAGGCATGCCATGCACGCACTTCCTATCCCTACATTACCTCCCCCACTTACTGCCACATAACCCTTTCATTGCTAGGGCAGGTGGGCAAGACATTACTCAGCAGTGTCAGTGAGTGTGGTATGTAATGTAGTGATAAGGCAGGAAGTCAGTGCTAGGGGAGGTGGACAATGCATTGCTGAGCAGTGTCAGTGAGTGGGGGAGGTAATGCAGTGATAAGACAGGAAGTCAGTGCTAGGGATGGTGTGCAATGCATTGTTGAGCAGTGTCAGTGAGTGGGGGAGGTAATGTAGGCAAAAGACAGGAAGTCAGTGCTAGGGGAGGTGAGCAATGTATTACTGAGCAGTAGTGATGAGCGAGCATGCTCGGCCGAAGCTCGGTTCGGCTCGAGCATCGCTCTGCTCGGCACATGGCGGTACTCGTACGAGTACCGCATGTGCTCGCCCGCCATGTTCGGGTCTCCTCCCCGCACGTTTCGCGGCTGCTGCGCAGCCAATAAACGTGCAGGGAGGCTCTGACATCAGTGTAATGCCAGCAGCCATGTTGGCTGCTGGCATTACACTGATTGGCTGGCCAGAACCCGTGATCGGGTGCTGTATAGCACCTGACCAGCGAGTTCGGCTCAGTCTTAGCCAGGGAGAGATGAGGATAGGAAGGGAAAGTCAGTGTAGGGAGAAGAAAAGCGAATTTGTAAAAAAAAAGACCCAAAAGTCCTTTTTAGGACTACTGTGTGTGGGGGCAGCAGTTTATTTTGTTTGGGGGGGCAGAGATATAAAAAAAAAAAACTTCACATATTCTGTTCACTGTGCCTAGCCGCAGATTAGCAGCACATTCTGTTTACTGTGCAAAGTGTAAAATATCAAAGTCACATATTCCATTCACTGTGTCTAGCCGCAGATAAACAGCACATTCTGTTTAGTGTGCAAAGTTGCAGATTAGCAGAACATTCTGTTTACTGTGCAAAGCCTAGCCGCAGATTAGCGTCAAGTAAATATACAGCAAATACTGTTTGGTAACAATTTTTCGCCTAAAATCGTTTTTATCTTCCTTTTTGTGTGTTTTACGGTCAGTCTGTAAAAATGGCGTACTACGGGCGAAACATCGTTCCCAGCAGCGACGTTGGAGTCCAAGATGCATCCAGACATCCTCCCTATGCTGTCCCTGAACCATTTCTGTGGTGTTTCCATCATTTTCTGCCCTTTTCCTATGGACCAGGCACCCTCCCCTCATCAGAGCAGGGGGTGCCTGGTGTAATGCTCGAGTCCTCCCATTGACTTCAATGGGGCTCGGGTGCTCGGCCGAGCACTCGAGCCTCCGGGGGCGCTCGGTCAGAGCACCCGAACACCCGAGCATTGGGGTGCTCGATCATCACTACTGAGCAGTGTCAGTGAGTAGGGAAGTAATGTAGGGATAAGACAGGAAGTCATTGCTAGGGGAGGTGGACAATGCATTGCTGAGCAGTGTCAGTGAGTGGGGGAGGTAATGTAGTGATAAGACAGGAAGTCAGTGCTAGGGATGGTGTGCAATGCATTGTTGAGCAGTGTCAGTGAGTGGGGGAGGTAATGTAGGCAAAAGACAGGAAGTCAGTGCTAGGGGAGGTGAGCAATGTATTACTGAGCAGTGTCAGTGAGTAGGGAAGTAATGTAGGGATAAGACCGGAAGTCAGTGCTAGGGGAGGTGTGTAATGCATTGCTGAGCAGTGTCAGTGAGTGGGGGAGGTAATGTAGGGATAAGACAGGAAGTCAGTGCTAGGGATGGTGTGCAATGCATTGCTGAGCAGTGTCAGTGAGTGGGGGAGGTAATGTAGGCAAAAGACAGGAAGTCAGTGCTAGGGGAGGTGGACAATGCATTGCTGAGCAGTGTCAGTGACTGGAGGAGGTAATGTAGGCAAAAAACAGGAAGTCAGTGCTAGGGGAGGTGGGCAATGCATTGTTGAGCAGTGTCAGTGAGTGGGGGATGTAATGTAGGCATAAGACAGGAAGTCAGTGCTAGGGGAGGTGAGCAATGTATTACTGAGCAGTGTCAGTGAGTAGGGAAGTAATGTAGGGATAAGACCGGAAGTCAGTCCTAGGGGAGGTGGGCAATGCATTGCTGAACAGTGTCAGTGAGTGGGGAAGTAATGTAGGCATATGACCGGAAGTCAGTGCTATGGAGGAGGAGTGCAATGCATTGCCAAGCAGTGTCAGTGTGTGGAGGAGATAATGTAGGGATAAGACAGGAAGTAAGCCATAAGCGAGGTGAGCAGTACATTGCTGAATAGTGTCAGTTAGCGGAGGAGGAAATGTAGGGATAAGATAAGAAGTGCCTGAATGGTATGCCTTAATTATCATAAATAACCCCAAAAATGAATTTGCTAAATAAATAATAGTTAACACAACATATGGATTTTGACTTTGAAAGCTCTTTCAGAATCACTAACATTGTTTTTAGTTGATAGAGTCCCTTCAAATTGGCTCCAAAATTGCCTATGGATATGGAGGTGAAACAAGTAAAAATAGAAAAGAACTTCGGATGTATTGTTCAGTGAAGTTGAACCAAGTGCTGCAGCTGCCACGTGTTGTGAAGTGATGTCTTCTGTATTGCTTACTTATTTAGATCTGAAGATGCATTTACGAACATTAGACATATGGTTCTCTGTGATGGGCTGCGTGCACGCTGCCAAACTTGACATGAATATCTTCTGACTTAAATTACCATTTCCACAAGAACGCAGCTGTAACTATGCAGACACGGTTCTTGTAGCAAGCTTTGGTCCTACCTGTAGGGGGAAACTTTACAATATAATTACAATAAAACTACACAGATATGGACACTGCGAAAGGTACAGAGCATTATTAAAAACTATATGGAATAATTAGAAGAAATATACATTTATAGTGTGACATTACTATCTCTTTAAAACACTTGAATGCATCCCTCTCTAACATTGATGGGGTTAAAGTGCCTCCAGAGGCTGCACTTATAGAGTAACTATCACCTATATACAAATTTGCCTCAGTGTGATGTTCATTTATCAATAACCAGTAATGTGTGTTTTTTTTTTTATTTTAAATACAATGCAGGCTATGGTGAAATTTACAGTTTTAAAAATGAGCTGGGGCTTTACTTCAGTTCAGGCTGCGGGTACAACTCTTCCTTGCAGTCTGTCAATCTTTGTCTGGTCCCTCCCCACGTACTGTCGCGTTCCAACCTCTTCCGATAACGGATTATTTCTCCATGTAAGCTGGAGTGGTCTCATTGGCTAGAGAGAGCTCCAGCTTACATGGAGAAAGCCTCTGCCATTGGAGGAAGTTGAAATGTGACAATACTTGGGGAGGGAAACAGACGAAGATTGACGGACTGCGGTAAATTTCGCCATGGCCTGCATTTTATAAAAAAAACACACATTACAGGTTATCGCTATATGAACATCACCCTGAGGCAAACTTGCATAGAGGTGATAATTCCCCTTTAAGGGTATGCACTATAGTGTATGATCAATTTAGTGCACACCCTTAAAGGGACAGTAATGTCCCCCCCAAAAAATGTCCAGTTTCGTAGAGGTTAAACTATTAATCAATATGCTCCAAGCCCTATGTCTCAAACCGCTGTGGTTTGAGAGATATAGGGATTCAAAGGTCTGCCTTCCCTTCCCTTCTACTGATGTCAGCATTTGCAAGCACATTTTTTAGACCTTTCCAATGAATTAATTCTTTAGCAATAACACGATTTTGGCGCTGCTGCAGAGCCTCCTCGAGTTGTACAACTCGATTCTCCTGCTGTCAGCTTTAGCTGACATCAAAAGAAAGGGAGGGAGGGGACTTTGAATCCCTATATCTCTCAAACCGTAGATGTTTGAGAGATAGGGTTTGGAGCATATCCTATATAATAATTAGCTAAAATGTTTGTAATGATACAGTTATGCACAGTAGAGACTGCTGGTGAAGCGGCTGATACAGAGCAGGGTGCTCCGAAGTATCAGCCGAGGCGCAGGCAGTCTCTACTGTGAATGACTACCCCGCGACCGGCTGGCACTGTATCAGCCGTAGTGAGGGCAGTCTCTACTATGCATGACTGCCTGGCACTGTGGTCCATGGACACGGGCTCTTCAACTAGTGAATTAATATTTTAACCTCTACAAAACTGGATAATTTTCTGGGGACATTGCTGTCCCTTTAAGGGCATGAAATACAATCTATGATCGCTGTAGTGCATACCCTTTAGAGCATGCAGTACAGTGTGTGATCATTGTACTACATACTGCAGAACACAGTCCGCCAGCATTAGACTTTAACCTCAATGTGTTGCATACCCCTCTGGCACTCAAAGGGTTAATGCAACTATGCCTGTATGCTTGCCCCATAGCATGTGCAGCAAAAGTGACGATGATTGCAACCAAGTTGTCTACTCCATGTAATTATATTGTTTAGATCTTGTCGCTGAATAAAGGAATTTCCCAAAAGACCCAGAGTTAGCCTCACTGCCCACCCCTTGGTGCAGGTGGAGTTAAGGGGTGGCTTTCTGGAATACATAGCTTAGTAAATTGGCATTAGGCAGGTGTAGTGCGATCACTATCTCCCATTTGGCCCAATATCACCTAAAATCATCATTTACGATTTTGATAGTGATTTGGACGTTTTCATTATTGGCCATTTTTTTATGTAGAAAACTAGTTTTTGAGTTATTTAGATTTATAGATGATGCTTGATTACTTCCTCACTCACTGACACTGCTCAGCAATGTACAGCCAAGTGTCAGTGAGTGGGGGAGGAAATGGACAGTCACATTGGTCAGGACGTTAACCCCTTAAGGACCAGCCAGCACTTAATGACCACGGGCCATTTTTTTTTCCAGCATCTTATTCAGGATTCCCCAAATGGTGTGCAAACACGCAGGGAGCCCTGAATTCCATGACTGTCTTGGCATGTCATGGGTCCTTATCGCTCCCCAACCCATGACATGCCAGGACCGTCAAGGGTCCTTACAAGGTTAAGCACCGGTGACAGTCCTGGCACATCATGGAATTCTGGGATGGCAGCACGGCTGCAAGCCGCTCTTCCATCCCAGAATTCATTGCGGCAAAAAAAAAAGTGTCCTTAGCAGCCGCCCACTCCCAGATCGGGTGGTCGGTAAGGGGTTAAAAATATGGCTGCTCAGATATTTTTGCTCTGGCAAGCAGAACAGGAGGATGTACCTGAGAATGGTGTATTATATAACGCGTGACCCAGTTTTATCTGTACAGTTTCAGTTTAAGCAAGGAAGGAACATACACAATTTATCTTACTTGATACAGCGTTAAAAAAGAAAATATGACAGCCAGGTTTAACACTTCGGTGCCCGGCAGCACTACTGCAGTCTGGGAAATATGTAATGCTTCCTGTTTCGTGACACAGAGGTAACTTTTAGTTCCAAAGTGACAAAAGGTATCTGTTTTGCATACCTGGGAAATCTCCGGATCTGCCCCTGGAGACTGATTTTTAGTGTTAATTAACAGGGACAGAGACTGATTGTCCGGCTGTGGTGAGTTTCTTGAGTAACTCTGCCCACTTCTTCTCATTCCCATTCTCTTCCACCCACTTCCTGTCCACTTCCCAGCCCAATTCCATGTCAGCCTTGCCCACCTGAGTAAGCCCTGCCCACTTTATGATGCAAATCACATTATTAACTTAAGTCTGTTCGCAGCCCATGAGCCTCGTCAAGTGCACCACAGGACGAAGTTCCCAGGTGTATGCAGAGAAAGAGAAGACGGAGGCGCTCATAGGGTTAAACCTTCTTGGACTTTTGGATTATGTATAATAAAATTTTTCACTCACATTCATGTGTGGCCACAGAAGGATTGTTTGTGGCAAATGGGCTTGTGGGGGATATTTAGCTGCCCACCACACAGATCTTTAACGCTTCAGCTGCTCCCCAGGGATCAACCTTCAAAAGAAGGAAGCAAGACACAGAAACAGTTCAGTTTTTCTTCCCAGGTATATGTATACCCTGTCCCAAGACCATACCTGGAAACTTCTAATTGCTGTCTCCCCAGAGGGGAGTCCTCTGCTGCCGTAGATGGTGTGAAAAATAATGTGAATTGTGCCAAAAAAGGGGCGTGGCTTGACATGAGCTGGGGGTAGTGCTTAAAGGTGTGACTCAGATGTAAATAAAGCTGGGGGAAGGAGTTCCTCAGGGGGAAAGAGCGGAAGTGGGCAGAGTTTCAATAGAAAGTCCCCACATCCGGAGGAATCAGCCTCTGCCCCGGAGACCCAGTAAAGCAGTGCCAAAACCGGAGTCTCAGGGGCAAATCCGGAGAGTTCCCAGGTATGCCCAAAATATCCTGCCACTGCTGCATATAAACCTCCTTCTGTTACTCCATATTATCCCTCCCTATAACATCTTCTGTTGCTTCAAATAATCCCTCCCTATAATATCTTCTATTACTCCATATAACCTCTCCCTATAACTCCTACTATTGCTCCATATAACTCCTCCCTATAGATCCATATAACCCCTCCCTATAACTCCCATGTGAGGGAGCTCCTGCAGGGGGAGTAAAATGTCTGGTTTGTGTCCTGAAGAGAGTGATATCCAGGTTTGGGAGGCGGATTTGAAAGCTGCTTATGAGAACAGAGATGCAATTAGGGTGACCACACTTCCCGGAATGCCCGGGACTGTCCCTTATTGGGGGTCCGTGTCCCGCTTCCCGGGTCACCCCCCACCGGGATAAGAAAGAGTCCTGGAATTGATCAACATGTGCCAGTCCAGCCAGCCAATGAAATGAATTTGCTCTATGGCCCTCATTGGCTGGCTGAGCTAGCCAATGAAGATCACATAGCAAATACATTTCATTGGCTGGCTGGACTGGTGCATGTGAGACAGCTGGGATGGAGCAGGTATGCTGATGCGGCAACTGAGACCCACGGCTGAGGCTCCCGCCGGTGCTGACCATCTTTCTGAGGCTGACACAGAGTAAGAGTTCCCACTGGGAACTCTTACTCTGTGTCAGCCTCAGAGAGATGGTCAGCGTCGGTGGGAGCCTTAGCCGCTGGACTAGGGTGATCACATGTCCCGGAATGGCAGAATGGAAATGTGGTCACCCTAGATGCAATATATAAAATACTGTTTGAACTGGAGGATAGATACCAGGAGTCATTACAAGCATTAAGTAACAAAGGAAATATTGTGGAGAATTCAGAAGTGATCCAGACATTAAAGTATCAAATCCGGGAGGGGAAAATGCTAAGGGTTCTTGCCATAAAATGAGGAAATTTAAAGTTAAGATTCTACTTGAGCAGAAAAAAACAGAACACATGAAGAAAAAAATGGAAGCATCAGTCTCCAGTGTACAAATAAAGAGACCCCAAATGCACACAAACCCACTGTGCAAGTAAAAAAAAAAAAACATTGTTTGCAAAGAAGGTGATATCCGCAGCATAAACCTGGAGAAAATCCTGGGGAAATTCACCAATTAAAGGTGCATGAGAAGGAACCAGGAGTTTTGCAAAGTGCCAGACTGCAGCCTGCAAAATCCAGTCTTGTGTCTGATGTGTCTCCTGGAAGGAGTTTGGAAGCTGAATTACACCAGCAAGAAGATGAAAGTTTGGGAAAATCTCCTGATCTAAACTTACTTGTAAGTAATGAAGAGGTCACTGAAACAATCCCAAACAAAACTAGTTTCTGCTACTCCAGCACAGACTGTGAGCACTGCAGGTGACGATAATCAGACCAGTATGTCTGACACAGCTAACCTGCCTGTCAGCAAGGAAAATCCACAAGATGTGGAACTGGATCTGCAACAAGTGGAAAAGGAGCCAAAGTATTAAAGGTATTAAAGATCCTGTAAAAACCTTCTCTAAGATTGTAACTCCCACAGGACCAAGGAAACAAAGACGAAATGCTGTGAGATTAAAGTTTACTGGCCCAGAAGCAGATATTTCTGACAGAATGGTTATTGGCTGTGATTTATTAACACATTTTATGGGGTTTAATGCTAATTAAATTAATGCGCTAATACATTTCCCTGTATTCAGGATATTTGATGTCCGTTTTAAATTGCCTCAGCAACTGGATTGTTTTTGGGACACATTTCATCGCACAAAAGTGCACCCAATATGGAATAAAATTCAACTAATAGAAATAACCAGACCTTTGAATGTTACAGTGACTTTATTGTTCTAGTCTGAAGTTGTTGCCTTGGTTGATATTATGTTTTGGCTGAAAAGACAATGTGACATTTTGGGGGAACCTGATAAAGTTATGATGAAGATGGTATATGGTATGGAGGCTGGAGAATAAAAGTAAAATTGTGGAAGAGAATGGGAATAAATAAGTATTTGCCTCATGTCTTCTTCATAGGCTCTGAAAGAGGGGTATGTTATTAACCAGGGCAACCCAAGGTTTGTTATGAATGTGGATCTATCAGACAATTGTCATACAGTTGTGATAAAGTAAAGTGTTCCTTGTGGAACAAACTGGGCCATTC
Source organism: Rhinophrynus dorsalis (assembly GCA_037306005.1). Classification (NCBI taxonomy): domain Eukaryota; kingdom Metazoa; phylum Chordata; class Amphibia; order Anura; family Rhinophrynidae; genus Rhinophrynus; species Rhinophrynus dorsalis. The sequence goes on along the minus strand of CM074727.1, from coordinate 28,828,287 downwards.
TAGGGCTGAGTGTAAGGAAGATGTTGTGTGCAATTTGTGTTCTGATACAGGGCACACTTTCCAGACTTGCCCACGGGCTGCTCACAACTGTGTGGAATCTGAGGATGAGGCCATGGAGGCCAGTGTTGGAAAAGACTCTTTACCAACAGTCTCCCAAAATGAACAACTTGGAAATGCTGATGGAGCTAATGCAAGCGATCAGGAAATGGAGACTCGGCAAAATAAAGAAAGCATTGGCCCATCTGGGCCCCCACAAGATTCATAAGGAATATGATGGATTTCAGGTGGTGCAACGGAAAAGCAAATCACATAGGTCAAGTCATGTGGAGATACCACCAGGAAAAAGAGAAAAGAAAACAGACATGGGTGACCCTTTGTTGGTAACTGCTGGGAGATATGAGGTTCTGAGTGAGAGCTGGGGAGAGAGATAATGGATCAAGAAGGGATACAGAAAAGTAGCGCCAGAAATGTGTCCTTGGATCATCTAATGGAAGAAACCAACGTTGTATCTGTATCTTTTAAAAGATGGGGCTCATTGGGAGATAATGTTGGTAAAAAAAAAGAAAATGACTATAAATAACATCTGACATTATGGGGTCCTTGCGTATAGGGTCAATGAATGTCAACAATTTAAAGACTAAATAGAGACGCACATTGATTTATCAGTTTTTCAAACATGAGTAAATTAATGTAATTTTTTTGCAGGAAACCAGATTTCAGAATACAGAGTTTTTTTGTGCAAAGAGAGAATGGTTAGGGGGACCATCTTTTTGGTCTTTTGGTATCAATAGTTATGATGGTATAGGTATTTTATTTGAACAATATAATGTTAAAGTGGAAATAATAATTGAAGTTATTGCTAGCAGATGTTTAATAATTGATGCGACTATTGATGGTTTCAGTTATAGGTTAATTAATGTTTATGAACCACAGGTCAAAGCGGAAAGAAAAACTTTATTTGAAATGATAAAACCATATAGTTATACATCAAAAATCCTTGTATCTGGTGGCGATTTTGTCACCAGTAATCAAGATCGCAATAGTAAGCATGATATACTGCATTATGACAAGAATTTTTTGAAAACAATGGTCAGTCAAGCGAGGCTTTTTGATTGTTTTAAACATGATTTCCGTAAAGTTCGTGGTTATACTTACCAGAAAGATCCATGGTCTAGTCGTATAGATAGAATATATGTCAAAAAAGAAATTGCAACTGAGAAATTTCTCTAGTTCCAGTAGAATTATCTGATCATTTGCTTATTAAAATCACAATAAATACCTTAGAATCTATTGTATACAGTAAGGGACTTTGGAAATTAAATGCCATTTTACTGGATAATAACCAAATATGTAATGATATATCCTTTTATAATGATAGGAGAACCACACAATGTCTGTATGATAAAGTGAGTGACTGGTGGGAAACACTTAAATCAGATATTAAGGTTTTCTTTAGATCAATAATGAAAAGAAAAGGTAACCTAAACTACAAATAAAACCTGGCTTTAAGATTAAAATTAAGTTGAATCTATTCTAGAATTAATAATGGAAATACAGTAGATGCACAGTATATAAAAATATAAAAGAAGAAATGAAAAGCCTTCAGTATGATAGAATGAAGTCATTGTCTGCAGAAAATAAATTCGATAGCTGGGGTTTTGTTTCCCCTGACCCATTTGAGGCATGTAAAGAACGGGTAGGAAAAAAATTATAACTGGGTTTAAAGATGAAAATGGTAGTTTAAAAACAACTCAAAAGGCAATGATAGAGATAGTAGGGAAGTATTATTGCAAACGATATAAAAAAATAAATAAAAAGATAAAAACAGAAAAGATCCAAGAATATTTAAAAGCAGTAGATAATCCAAAATTAGATAGTGAAAAGGCAAGAGAATTAATACATCCAATTACCGAGGAAGACGTTCGGAGAAGCATCTTTTCTCTTTCAAGTAAAAAAAGTCCAGAGAAAGATGGGTTAACTACTGAGTTTTATAAGACCTTCATAGATCTATTAGTACCAGATTTGACACTGGTATATAATGAAATGTTGCAAACAGGAAAATTAATACCTTTCTAGTTCTTGTAGCAAAAAAAGGAGACTTAACAGAGTTAAAAAATTGGCGTCCTCAGATTATAAAATCTTGGCTAAACTTCTTTATTTCAGATTAAGTGATGTGGCAAATGATTTGGTAAGTCTATGGCAATTATGTGGCATAAAGAGTTGTAGCATACATATATTTTTTGTTTGGATCCTTTACTTAGAAAAATACAACAGAACCAACGTTTTATGGGTTTAAGCTTGAGTGGAGATGAGCCCTTAAAATTGTGTGCATATGCTGATGATGTAACCATTTTTTTTAAATCTGATCAAGACCATGAAGAGTTACAAAAAGAGTTAACTTATTTTTCAGAGGTCTCTAATTCATTAGTTAATAACTAAGCTTTATGGATTGGCGAGAAGCAAAAATGCTTTCCAATCAAGTTTCACGTAAAAGAAAATATAACAATTCTTGGGGTAACCTTTAGTGAAAAAGAAAACCAGGCAGAATTAAATTGGGAAGAACAAATAGAAATTTGTTCAGTTAAGATAAAAAATGGAAAAATTGGAAATGGTCTTATTGTAAAAGAATTTCTATAAGCGTTAATCCCTTTATTTACTTATGTATGTTTTGTTTTATCTCTCCCAGAAAAGTTAGTTACTAAACTGACAAGTTTATTTTTTCAGTTTGTATGGGGCAATAGAGTAAATATAATAAAGAGAAATATCGCCTATCTTCCCAGAAAAGAGGGAGGGTTAGCTATGATATGCCCAGAATTGTTTTTTAGCTTATTATTCTTCACAAAAAACTTTTTTGAAGTCCAATAAAATAATGATTTGGTCAGTGCTATTTATAGAGCAAATAGCCAATTTTTTAGGAATCTGGATAAGTGGAGAAAATATTAAAATTATCACATCAAAATCCTCAAAATTTTCTATGTATGCCAGACAATGTGTTAAACTATTGTTGAAGTGGAATATTACTCATCAGGAATTTATTTCATTAGAAAGGAAGAAGCTGTATACAATAATTCTGAAAAGGTGCTTTAGTGTACAACTAATTTTGAGAGATTGTCCTATAGCACTGATTAAGAGCGCCTTAGACAAGGTAACTAGCAATAGAATTCCATATAAAATGAGAGACCTCATGTGGTTAGGTTTTCATGGCAAGCTTTATGTGCGCACTAATTTAAAATTTAAGAACAATGATGAAAGATATTGTCCAAGAGAGGCATGTAAAAACAGTCTAGAAACCTTGGACCATTTTTTGTTTGAATGCACTTTTTCAAAGCTTGTTTGGAAAGTGTCACGGTACCCAGAGAAGTTCAGGAGTCAGTATTGTATAGTTAAATGTAATTTATTAATAGTAGTGGTAGGCAAATACATACAATACGAAGTAGGCAAAAATATACAAAGAAACAAGCAGAGGGTTACAAGCCAGCGAGCACAGTTATCAGAAATAATAGGCAGCCAAGCCTGACCACAATGCTAGAGACTAGGCCTCAGCCACTGGTAGTCTCTACCAGAATCAGGAACAGAACAGGAACACAGGATCTTGATCCGAAGTAGGAAATGTACCGACGCACACTAGATTGGGTGTCTGCTAGGTAAAGGGAGCAAACATAAGAGTAGTCAGAGCCACAAGTCAGCACCAGAGGGGGTAGTCAGACAAGCCAGGTCATGCAAAGTTCAGGTAGTCAGCCAGAGCCACAGGTCTGCACCAGGTTGGATGTCCACTAATAGGAATATGCAAAAGAATAGTCAGACAGAGCCACAGGTCAGCACCAGGTTTAATGGAAGACTAGCCGGGTCATACACAGAGCCCAAGGTAAGAGAACTGCTAAGCACAACAACGCAAGGGCAACTGAGTCAGGACTCAGTCTGCTTTATAAACCCCTCCACAGGAAGTAGGTAGGAGGAGACTACAAGAAGCAAACACATAAAACAGAGGCCTGCTGCATGCTTGAAGCCTCGCGCCTGCAGATGACACTGAAACTAAGGTAAGCTGTAACAGAAAGATATTGCAAATGTTCTTAAAATTTATTGTTTACCAAAGTGAAAGTATGCAGAATTAGGGTATGGCAATTTTTATGCTTGTCAATATGATGCAACCACTTTATACTTGATTAACAAAGCTGAAATATATTATTTGTGGCATGCAAGGTGTCTGTTATCTGTTAAACAGATTATTTTGAAAAAAGAGGAGGTAATGGCTCTAATAATAAGTGAATTAAGTTAAATACAAATGAAAGAGAAAGGTACAACTTATTGGGATAATATTGTTGTTTCTTTCAAATGAAACATTTTAAGTTGTACATATTGTAAATATTGTAATATTTCTTGTAAATTGTCTTGATTTATAATTTTGTTGCCAGAATTTTTTAAATAAGAGTTCCTACTACTGATCCATATAACTCCTCCTATAGATCCATATAACTCCTCCTATAGATCTATATAACTCCTCCCCATAACTCCTCCTATTGCTCCATATAACTCCTCCCTATAACTCCTCCTATTTCTCCATATAACTCCTCCTTATAACTCTTCCTATTGCTCCATAAAACCTCTCCCTATAACTCCTCTTATTGGTCCATATAACTCCTCTTATTGGTCCATATAACTCCTCTCTATAACTCCTCCTGTTGGTCCACATATCTCATCCCTATAACTCCTCCTATTGGTCCGTATAACTCCTCTCTATAACTTCTCCTATTGGTCCACATAACTCCTCCCTATAACTCCTCCCATTGATCCACATAACTCCTCCCTATAACTCCTCCTATTGTTCCATATATCTCCTCCCTATAACTCCTCCTATTGCTCCATATAACCCTCCCTATAACTCCTCCTATTGTTCCATATAACTCCTCCCTATAACTCCTCCTATTACTCCATATAACCCTACTTATAACTCCTATTACGCCATATAACTCCTCTATATAACTCCTCCCTATAACTCCTCCTATTGCTCCATATAACTCCTCCCTTTAACACCCCCTATTGATCCACATAACTCCTCCCATTGTTCCATATAACTCCTCCTATTGCTCCACATAACACCTCCCTATAACTCCTCCTATTGCTCCATATAACTCCTCCTATTGCTCCATATAACTCCTCCCTATAACCAGGGGAGGGCTGGCAACTTGTGGCCTGGAGGGCAACTAAAATCAAGTGGCCAGATTCTACTCTTGTTCCAGCCCACTGTCCCAGCCCACCCACTTTTGTTAATTTTATAATTGTCATTAACCCTTTGAGTGCCAGAGGGGTATGCATTGCAAAGCAATATGTGGAGTACCCCTCTGGCACTCAAAGGGTTAGTGTTGTGAAGTAAGGCAAGCAATACCACAAAGCTTACAACTGAAATGGGGTTACACTGGTGCCACTACAGAGCTTACAATTTAAGTAGAGCTGCACTAGTGATATCATCTAATAGAATATGCTACTACTGTACAGCTACTTGCATTGTAGCTCGCTGTCAGTTGTAAGCTCTGTGATATCACTACTGTAGTTACATTTGCAGCAACAAGCGGGAGTGGCTCACCAGCCCAGACATATGACTGGCCCAGGGGGCAATTGCCCCCTGCCCCCCAGGCCAGCCCTCCCCTGCCTATAACTCCTCCCTATAGCTCCTCCTATTGCTCCACATAACTCCTCCCATTGCTCCATATAACTCCTCCTTATAACTCCTCCTATTGCTCCATATAACTACTTCCTATAACTCCCCCTATTGATCCACATAACTCCTCCCATTGTTCCATATAACTCCTCCTATTGCTCCATATAACCCCTCCCTATAACTCCTCCTATTGCTCCATATAACTCCTCCTATTGCTCTATTTAACCCCTCCCTATAACTCCTCCTATTGCTCCATATAACTCCTCCTATTGCTCTATTTAACCCCTCCCTATAACTCCTCCTATTGCTCCATATAACTCCTCCTATTGCTCCATATAACTCTTCCCCATAACTCCTCCTATTGCTCCATATAACTCCTCCCTGTAACTCTTCCTTTTGCTCTATATAACTCCTCCTATTGCTCCATATAACTTTTCCCTATAACTCTTCCTTTTGCTCTATATAACTCCTCCTATTGCTCCACATAACTCCTCCTATTGCTCCATATAACTCTTCTCTAGAAATCCTCCTATAGCTCCATTTAACTCCTCCCTATAACACCCCCTATTGTTCCATTTACCATATGCTGGTTGGGATTGATGGGAATTGTAGTCCCCAAAAACTGGAGGTCCAATAATTAGCCACTCCTGATCAATGCAATTAAATAAGTGGATGTCTTATAAAACACTGGATTCAAGCTGATAATTGAATCTAGTAATACTGCAGTTTAACCCCCTTCTGTGCCAATGGAGGGGCATTGCACAGAGCTGTGGCAGGGAAGGGGTTACATTATGCTGAAGAGGAGGCTGTTTCTATTGTTGACTAGGAAAATAGTCACTTTTTTTGTGAACTCAAATGTCTCTTTCAATAGAAGAGCAAAATGTCAGTGGCAAAATGCAGGCCTGCCTCCCTGGTTACCATGGCAACGGGCCTGCGGGCTTTGTATCAAATGGTTTGATAACCATGATGAGGTTGTAGATGTTCATGCTGCAAAATTGGTTTTACTGTTCCTAAGGAAGGCCGATTTCATTTTTAATTTATATCAGAGGAGACTTTTGTTAAAGCGAAAATGGAGGGACTGAGAGGGAGGGGGAGAGAGGCAGAAAGGGGAGAGACAGACAGAGGGAGAGACAGAGAGGGGGAGAGACAGACAGAGGGAGAGAGAGGGAGACATGGAGAGGAAAAGAGAGACAGACGGGGCGAGGAAGAGACAGAGGGGGGGAGAGAGAGACAGAGGGAGAGAGAGGAAAAAAGAGAGACAGAGAGGGGGAGAGACAGACAGAGGGAGAGAGAGGGAGAAATGGAGAGGAAAAGAGAGACAGACAGGGAGAGGAAGAGACAGACAGAGGTGGGGAGAGAGAGACAGAGGGGGAGAGAGAGACAGAGAGAGGGAGAAATGGAGAGGAAAAGAGAGACAGACGGGGGAGAGGAAGAGACAGACAGAGGGGGAGAGGGAGGGAGAGAGATAGAGGAAAAGAGAGACAGAGGGGGCGAGAGGAAGAGACAGAAAGGGGAGAGACAGAGACAAACAGAGGGAGAGAAAGGGAGAAATGAAGCGGAAAAGAGAGACAGAGGGAGAGGAAGAGACAGACGGAGAGGGAGGGAGAGAGAGGAAAAGAGAGACAGAGAGGGGGCGAGAGAGACAGGAAGAGAGAGAGATCCATAGAAAGGGGGAGAGAGACACCCAGAGAAGGAGAAAGTGTAAGAGAGATTCACAGGCAGAGAAAGAGAGACACACACAGAAGGGAAAGAGGGAGAAAGAAAGATACAAAGAAAGGGGAAAGAGATACACAGAGAGGGAGAATGGAAGAGAGGTTCACAGAAAAGAGACAGAGACACACACTGAGGGGAAGAGAGACATAGATACACAGATAGAGGGAGAGATACACACATAGTTGGAGAGAGATACATGGAAAAAGAGAGATGGGGAGAGACATATACAGAAAGAGAGACAGACAGGTGGAGAATAACACAAAGATGGAGAGTGAGGTAGAGAGAGAGAAAGAAGGGAAAGAGACCTACTTGTCATGAAAGCTTGCACTCTAAAGCTACTCAGCAATAAAGGTAACACTTATACTCTACCTCTCTCCTACAAAGAAATAGGAGAGACACACAGAGAAAGGGAGATATACATACAGAAATGGAAGAAAGATGCACACATAAAGGGGAGAGAGAGAAACACACAAGGGGGAGAGACAGAGGGAGAGAGATATGGAGAGGGGAAGAGAAAGGGAGAGATATACAGAGAGAGAGAGATGATGAGAGACACACAGAAAGTGGGAGAGTGACACACACAGAAAGGGAAGAGAAAGACACACAAAAAGGGGAGATACACATAGAGAGGGGTAGAGAAACAGAGTGAGGAAGACATGCAAGACAGATAAGGAGGGAGACAAAAATAGAAGAGAGACACATAGAGAAGGGGAAAGAGACACAGAGACAGAGGGGAGAAAGAGGGAGAGATAGTAGGAGAGAAATACAAAGGAAGAAAGACACAGGTGGAGATGCATTCATAGGGAGAGAAAACCAGAGAGTAAGAGAAAGGGGCAGAGAAGAGAGATACAGAGGGAAAGGCAGAGAAGAGAGACACAGAGGGAAAGGCAGAGAAGGGAGACACAGAGGGAAAGGCAGAGAAGAGAGACACAGGGAAAGGCAGAGAGAGAGGCAGAGAAAAGAGACACGTGGAGAAGGGGAAAGAGAGACAGAGGGGAGAAAAAGGGAGAGATAGTAGGAGAGACAAAGGGAGAAAGACACAAACAGGTGGAGATGCATTCATAGTGAGAGAAAGGGGCAGAGAAGAGAGATACAGAGAGAGGGGCAGAGAAGAGAGACACAGAGGGAAAGGCAGAGAGGAGAGACAGAGAGGGAGAGATAATGAATGAGTCACACAGAGAGGAAGAGAAAGTGAAAAGCACAGACTGGGAGAAACAGAGTGAGGGATGCAGAGAAAGAGGAAGATACAAAGGGGGTAAGTGGGAGACAACATAAACAAAAGAAGATAAGGGAGAGAGGCAGATTTAGAAAAGAGACAGAGAACAGTAAGATGGAGAGACAGAAATGAGAAAAGGGACAGAAACAGTGAAACAGATAGTTGGGGAGCAGACAGAGAGAAGGGGGATGAAACTGTGAGAGATGGAGAGGGGAGAGAGGAAGTGACAGGGAGGGTGAAGACAGGGATGGAGAGTGGAGAGAGATCGGAAGAGAGGGAGATGTATACTAGACAGGGTGGGGAAGACACAGAGTGGGGAGAAACAGAAAACAGTGAGGAGAGGAGGAGATACAAAAAACAGAGAGGGGGAGACAGACAACAGTGTGGGGGGGAGGGAGAGATAGAAAACAGTGAGGAGGAGAGAGGGGGGAGAGATAGAACAGTGAGGAAGAGAGATAGAAAACAGTGATGGGGAGAGAGGGGGTAGAGATAGAAAACAGTGAGGGGGAGAGAGGGGGTAGAGATAGAAAACAATGAGGAGGAGAGAGAGGGAGAGAGAAAACAATGAGGAGGAGAGAGGGGGATAGAAAACAATGAGGGGGAGAGAGATAGAAGACAGTGAGGCGAGAGGGGAAGAGAGATAGAAAACAGTGAGGAGGAGAGAGGGGGGAGACATAGAAAACAGTGAGGAGGAGAGAGGGGGGAGACATAGAAAACAGTGAGAAGAGAGAAAACAGTGAGGAGGAGAGAAGGGGGAGAGATAGAAAACAGTGAGGAGGAGAGAAGGGGGAGAGATAGAAAACAGTGAGGAGGAGAGAGGGGGGAGAAAGAAAACAGTGAGAAGAGAGAAAACAGTGAGGAGGAGAGAGGGGGGAGAAAGAAAACAGTGAGAAGAGAGAAAACAGTGAGGAGAGAGAGGGGGAGACATGGAAAACAGTGAGGAGGAGAGAGGGGGAGATATAGAAAACAATGATGGGGGGAGAGAGGGGAGAGATAGAAAACAGTGAGGAGGAGAGAGGGGGAGACATAGAAAACAGTGAGGAGGAAGGGGGGGAGACATAGAAACAGTGAGGAGGAGAGAGGGGGGAGAGATAGAAAACAGTGAGGAGGAAGGGGGGGAGACATAGAAACAGTGAGGAGGAGAGAGGGGGGAGATATAGAAAACAGAGAGGGGGAGAGATAGAAAACAGTGAGGAGGAGAGAGGGGGGAGAAAGAAAACAGTGAGGAGGAGAGAGGGGGAGACATGGAAAACAGTGAGGAGGAGAGAGGGGGAGACATAGAAAACAGTGAGGAGGAGAGAGGGGGAGATATAGAAAACAGTGAGGAGGAGAGAGGGGGAGACATGGAAAACAGTGAGGAGGAGAGAGGGGGAGATATAGAAAACAGTGAGCAGAGAGGGGAAGAGAGATAGAAAACAGTGAGGAGGCTAGAGGGGAAGAGAGAGAGAAAACAACGAGGAGGAGAGAGGGGGGTAGAGACAGAAAACAGAGAGGGGGAGAGATAGAAAACAGTGAGGAGGAGAGGGGGGACATAGAAAACAGTGAGGAGGAGAGAGGGGGAGATATAGAAAACAATGAGGGAGGAGAGAGGGGAGAGATAGAAAACAGTGAGGAGGAGAGAGGGGGGAGACATAGAAAACAGTGAGGAGGAGAGAGGGGGGAGACATAGAAAACAGTGAGGAGGGGGGAGAGACAGAAAACAGTGAGGAGGAGAGAGGGGGGAGACATAGACAAGAGTGAGGAGGAGAGAGGGGGGAGATATAGAAAACAGAGGGGGAGAGAGAGGGGAGAGATAGAAAACAGTGAGGAGGAGAGAGGGGGGAGATAGAAAACAGTGAGAAGAGAGAAAACAGTGAGGAGGAGAGAAGGGGGAGAGATAGAAAACAGTGAGGAGGAAGGGGGAGACATAGAAAACAGTGAGGAGGAGAGAGGGGGGAGAAAGAAAACAGTGAGAAGAGAGAAAACAGTGAGGAGGAGAGAAGGGGGAGAGATAGAAAACAGTGAGAAGAGAGAAAACAGTGAGGAGGAGAGAGGGGGAGACATGGAAAACAGTGAGGAGGAGAGAGGGGGAGATATAGAAAACAGTGAGGAGGAGAGAGGGGGAGATATAGAAAACAGTGAGGAGGAGAGGGGGAGAGAGAGAAAACAGTGAGGAGGAATGGGGGGGAGACATAGAAAACAGTGAGAAGAGAGAAAACAGTGAGGAGGAGAGAAGTGCAAAAGATAGAAAACAGTGAGGAGGAAGGGGGGAGACATAGAAAACAGTGAGGAGGAGAGGGGGGGAGACATAGAAAACAGTGAGGAGGAGAGAGGGGGGATATAGAAAACAGTGAGGAGGAAGGGGGGGGAGACATAGAAAACAGTGAGGAGGAGAGAGGGGGAGAGATAGAAAACAGTGAGGAGGAATGGGGGGAGACATAGAAAACAGTGAGGAGGAGAGAGGGGGGAGATATAGAAAACAGTGAGGAGGAGGAGATATAGAAAACAGTGAGGAGGAAGGGGGGAGACATAGAAAACAGTGAGGAGGGGGGAGAGATAGAAAACAGTGAGGAGGATAGAGAGGGAGAGATAGAAAACAGTGAGGAGGAGAGGGGGGAGAGAGATAGAAAACAGTGAGGAGGATAGAGGGGGAGACATAGAAAACAGTGAGGAGGAGAGAGGGGGAGATATAGAAAACAGTGAGGAGGAAGGGGGGAGACATAGAAAACAGTGAGGAGGAGAGGGGAGGGAGACATAGAAAACAGTGAGGAGGAGAGAGGGGGAGACATAGAAAACAGTGAGGAGTAGGGTGACCACATTTCCCTTCTGCCATTCCGGGACGTGGTCACCCTATTGCCTTACCTTGAGTCCCTGGTGGTCTAGCGGCGTGGAAAGTGCTCTGTGCCTCCTCCGGCACAGAGCTGAGGCTCCCGCGCGCTGTGCTCAGTAATGCAGAGCGCTGGGAGATGATGTCATCTCCCAGCGCTCTGTATTACTAGAGCGCTTACCTCCAGGAGATCAGGTAAGCTGCATTGCCGCCCTGGATGTCAGCCTGCAAGCGGCGTCCATGATGTGACACACCGCTTGCAGGCTGACATTCAGGGCGGCTTGGCTTCATTCCGGGACACTTCATTGTCCCGGTTGAAGGGGACCCGGGACGCGGGACATGTCCCTGAAATAAGGGACAGTCCCGGACGTTCCGGGACCCGTGGTCACCCTAGTGAGGAGGAGAGAGGGGGAGATATAGAAAACAGTGAGGAGGAAGGGGGGAGACATAGAAAACAGTGAGGAGGAGAGGGGAGGGAGACATAGAAAACAGTGAGGAGGATAGAGGGGGAGACATAGAAAACAGTGAGGAGGAGAGAGGGGGAGATATAGAAAACAGTGAGGAGGAAGGGGGGAGACATAGAAAACAGTGAGGAGGAGAGAGGGGGAGATATAGAAAACAGTGAGGAGGAAGGGGGGAGACATAGAAAACAGTGAGGAGGAAGGGGGGAGACATAGAAAACAGTGAAGGGGGGGAGAGATAGAAAACAGTGAGGAGGAAGGGGAGAGATAGAAAACAGTGAGGATGAGAGGGGGGAGAGATAGAAAACAGTGAGGATGAGAGGGGGGAGAGATAGAAAACAGTGAGGAGGAGGAGAGGGGGGAGATAGAAAACAGTGAGGAGGAGAGGGGCGGAGATAGAAAACAGTGAGGAGGAAGGGGGGAGAGATAGAAAACAGTGAGGATGAGAGGGGGAGAGATAGAAAACAGTGAGGAGGAGGAGAGGGGGGAGATAGAAAACAGTGAGGAGGAGAGAGGGGGGAGAGAGAAAACAGTGAGGAGGAGAGGGGCGGAGATAGAAAACAGTGAGGAGGAAGGGGGGAGAGATAGAAAACAGTGAGGATGAGAGGGGGGAGAGATAGAAAACAGTGAGGATGAGAGGGGGGAGAGATAGAAAACAGTGAGGAGGAGGAGAGGGGGGAGATAGAAAACAGTGAGGAGGAGAGAGGGGGGAGAGAGAAAACAGTGAGGAGGAGAGGGGCGGAGATAGAAAACAGTGTGTTTATAATAGACTGATAAGAGCAGACATGGGCGTCCGCAGAAATTTTTCCAGGGGGGGGCATAATTTTAATGACATCCATACTCTGTCCTTTTTCACAATGTCATGAAGGAGAGGGGAATAGTCATCACATAAAGCTCAGGCATGCAAAGGAACTACCACCCCACAATAACTTTAATTAATTGTTCATCTGGCAACTAGCTGCTTAGTAGCGCTAGTCGCCAGAAATATTACCTACTTTCAAAGATTTTCCAGTTTTTCGGAGGCTCACAGTAGCAGGAAGCACGGACATCTCATCATAGTGACGTCCGTGCGCCTGCGCTGTCAGTCCCTTTTGGAGCCGGATGAAGAATTAATTAATGTAAAGTTATTGCGGGGTGGTAGTTCCCCTTTAATAGAAGAATCAAGTTGCCATTGTCTGATTTAAGGGTTGCAATTTCTAATCTTTTTTTTTAATGTTAACACTATTCAATGCACCACACTAGTCATACACCCATGATCAAAGCACTATAACTGAATTATAAAAAATTGCCCCCATCAGCTCCAACTTGCCCCCATCAGCTTCAAGTTGCTCCAACTTGCCCCCATCAGCCCAACTTGCCCTCACATTGCCACCATCAGCTCCAACTTGCCCCCATCAGCTTCAACTTGCTCCAACTTGCCCCCATCAGCTCCAACTTGCCCTCACATTACCCCCATCAGCTTCAACTTGCTCCCATCAGCTCCAACTTGCCTTCACATTGCCCCATCAGCTTCAACTTGCCCTCACATTGCCCCCATAAGCTCCAACTTGCCCTCACATTGCCCCCATCAGATCCAACTTGCCCTCAAATTGCTCCATCAGCTCCAACTTGCCCTCACATTGCCCCATCAGCTTCAACTTGCTCCCATCAGCTCCAACTTGCCCTCACATTGCCCCATCAGCTTCAACTTGCTCCCATCAGCTCCAACTTGCCCTCACATTGCCCCATCAGCTTCAACTTGCTCCCATCAGTTCCAACTTGCCCTCACATTGCCCCATCAGCTCCAACTTGCCCCCATCAGCTTCAAATTGCTCCAACTTGCCCCATCAGCTTGCTCTCACATTGCCCCCATCAGATTCACATTGCCTCATAAGCTTCACAAGTGCGCCCCCCCTCCCGCGCACCCAGCCTTACCTTAAATGCAGTCCACCAGGTCTCCTCCTGAGCGGGGTCTGTAGCTCTCGCTCACTGTCTGCAGCACCGCTCCTTCAGCTGCCTGCGGCGATCTCCTCTCCGCGACGCCTTCACCTGAACGCGGCGATCACCTCTCTTCTCCCCCTCCGCGACGCGACGCCCGTCACGCACAGTTGGCAGCCAATGAGAGAGGGGTATCCAACTCTCCTCTCTCATTGGCTGAAGTGCAGACCGCACTGCAGCCAATGACAGAGGAGAGTTGGATACCCCTCTGTCATTGGCTGCCAACTGTGAGTGACGGGCGTCGCGTCGCGGAGGGGGAGAGGAGAGGTGATCGCCGCGTACAACAGAAGGAGAGGTATGGCATAATGCAGGGGGGGGCCAGAAGGAGAGGAGTGGCATAATCCAGGGGGGGGCAAGTGCCCCCCCTTGCCCCCCCCTGCGGACGCCCATGAGAGCAGATGAGGGAACAGAGAATATTTAAGGGTTAAATAGTAAATGATTGATACTTTATGTTAGCTGACAGTGACAGACACGTGCTAACATAAAGCTGGAGTAATTCCCGAGCAAACGATACACCATATGAGACAACCTAAAAATCGAATTGATTTGAATGGAGCTTTTTAACTCTTTGAGTGCCAGAGCGGTACCTAATGCAGTGGATACCTTTCTGGCACTCAAAGGGTTAACCCAATGAAAGCTAGGCAGGTATCCAGCACATGGCTTCACACTGTGTGTGTTTGTGGGGGGGTATCCTATCAAAATGTCGCCATCAATTTGGCGACCAACCCGGGTGCGCATTAAATATGTCACCAGGTTGAAAATGGAGACATAAGAATCTTGCCCGCATGAGAAGGGCCTAAGAAAGCAAAGAAAAGCCGAAGGAGTGAATGAGCTTTACATGCAGTTTGCAGAGCGGCAAGCATTCAAAGGGTTAATGGGTGGAATGGCACTGCTCTGTTTTCCCCACACTGATGCCGAGTTGCAGGAAACGTGGGAGAATGTAGCAGTGCCATTCCATCCATTAACCCTTTGAATGCTTGCCGCTCTGCAAACTGCATGTAAAGCTCATTCGGCTTTTCCTTGCTTTCATAGGAACGATTCTTATGTCGCCATTTTCAACCTGGCGACATATTTAATGCGCCCCTGGGTTGGTCGTCAAAATGATGACGACATTATGATAGTGAACCCACTGTGGGCAATGTGAGCAATTCTAAAGAAACCAAATGTACCTTACAGGGATAGTAATGTTTCGCAAAAACAGCAGCTCCAATTAATGATCATAGTATTTGGGCCATGGAGAGCGTTATTTCAATACTGTCAGAGTTGTAGTTCAAGAGTAATTGAATGATAAAGTATCCCCTTCCTGCCCCTTTTACCTAATCTAAGCCACCTTCCCTCAGATGTGGAATCTGGTCACTTGACCGGACAGATCACAACAAGGGACAACCTTCTTACTGTGAGAACAATGAAAACCCTGCCCCCTTGACAGTTTTTTCAGGGTTTTCCTTATGCTCACTGAATATTGTCCCTCTCTTTGATCCATCCAGACAGTCTTGCTGCTTTGAGTTGAGCAGTGTTACATCAGTAAAAGGGGCAGGAGGGGGATACTTTATCATTCAATTTCTCTTGAACTACAATTCTGACAGTATTGAATGAACACTCTCCATGGCCCAAATACTATGATGATTAATTGGAGCTGCTTTTATTGTGAAACATTACTATGCCCTTAAGAGACTAGTAAATCGTTCCAAAATCCCCTTTGGCTTTAAAGGGATAGTATTGCCTGAAAATAATTTTATTATATATTGTAGCCCTTAAAAAAACATTAAAAATTATATAAATCTCATCTCCCAAACCTTTATGGTTTGGGAGATATTAGCAAGTAAAGTTAAGTAAATTTCCCTTTTCCTGGCTGTTTTAGCCAAGTCTGCCATCTAGTGGACAGATTTGGAATCCGGTCCACAGATCAGTGGGCAGCTCTTTAGCAGTGCCGAGATCACGATCTTTAAAAAGAACAACTTAATTGGAACTGTCTACAAAGTGTGCCTGGCTTGCAAGCACACTTTGTAGACCATTCCAATGAAGAAATTCTTTTTAAAGATCGTGATCTCGGTACTGCTGAAGAGCCGCGGCCGGTCCGGGGACCGGATTCCAAATCTGAAGGCTTGAGCAGTAACCTCACTCCAGGGGAAATTTTACTTGCTAATAACCCCAAACCATAAAGGTTTGGGAGATAAGACATATCATTTTTAATGTTTTTTTAAGGGCTACAATATAAAATAAAATTATTTTCAGTCAATACTATCCCTTTAAATGGGGCTTTTCAACCACTTGAATACTAAAGAGGTCTTCAATGCGTTGGAGACCTCTCTAGTGTTCAAATTGTTAAAACACCCGCAGTGCTTTGGATACCTCTCTGGGTTAAATCACTGGGATGTTGCATTATTCCCCCTAGCTACAGTTAAATGGATAGTAATACTTCGTTTTATCTTTATTTTATTTTGTAGGCATTAAAAAAACATGAAGAACAATATAAGTCTTATCTCTCAAACTTTTATGGTTTAAGAGATATTCACAAGCAAAGTATCCCCCCCCCCCGTTCAGCCAGATCAGAAGGGAGGTGCCCAGGTAGACTGCAGAGAGGGACAATCTTCAATTAAGATAAGGGAAAAAGCTGAAAAACTTGTCAAGGGGGGCAGGACTTTCATTGTTCTCACAGGAAGAAGATTGTCCCCTTCTGTTATCTGTCTGGTTTATGGACTGCATTCCACATCTGAGAAGAGATGGCTTACACTAGGTAAAAGGGGCGGGAGGGGGAAACTTTGCTTGTGAATATCTCTTAAACCATAAATGTTTGAGAAATAAGACTTATATCATTCTTCATGTTTTTTTAATGCCTACAAAATAAAATAAAGTTAAAACGAAGTATTACTATCCCTATAACTTGCTGGTCTTCCTTTGTGTTTATGATCCAGAGGAAGGGAGGGTGATGGGACAGGGACTAGGAGATGAAACAGATGGAAAAGGTGAGGAGGGGGGTGATGTAAAAATGGGGGGTGTGGGGGGCTGAAAATGAGGGGGTCACACTGCCAGCTATAGAGAGGTGAAGTGGGAAATGGAGATCGGTGTTACAGTGCATATAGTTTTGAAGTCACAGAATGAGCTGATTGTCTGTATTCATATCAAGACAGGTGCATCATTATCCCCTATTCACTAACGTGTCAATAGGAAAATGATGCAGGCTTTTTTTTGGGGGGGAGCAGCATGCACAAATTAATAGAGGAGCAATTGTGGAGCAAACCAGCTGAACTATAAGGGAAGAATGAAAATGCTCGCTGATTTAACCCTCTGAGTGCCAGAGCGTTATGCAACACATTGATTCATATTGGCTACTGAGATGTCACAGCCAATAGGAAAAAGGCTACCGCTGGCAGCTATAGGTATTGCAGGAGGTGGGGCCAGCAGATTTATGTAGAAGTACCAGCAATTAACCCTTTGAGTGCCAGAGGGGGGTATCCAATGCATCGCTTCACTCCCCTTTGGCACTCAAAAGGGGTTAACGGTCTGTCTTCAGCTTCTTATTGGAACAAAGACGGACAATGCAGAAGGGAAACGCCCTGAGAATGACCTACTGGACGAAGGTCAAACTCCTCCAACAAGAAACCAGGGAACAAGATGCTAGGGTGCAACGCTAGGGCTCGTTGCTAGGGTTTGGTGGTTGCCTGAAACGAGTCGTGCTGCGGCCTAGCCGTATAAAGGAGCTAGCTGCAAAACTAGATTGGCCCCCTCCAGGTGAGCAGAAGGAGACCCGCGATAACCCCTTAAAGGCAAACTATACTACCCGATCCCCAGGGAGGAACAATCTTCAACAGGAACACACAGGGTACTCACTCAGACAGGGCAGGATGCTGGAATATGGATATCCCAGGAGTACAGGGCAGAGACTGAAGAATTATTACCAACAGGCAGGGTCATACACAGGAATCAGGCAAGAGCAGGGCTGAGACGGATGAATGGTCACTAACAGGCAGGCTCATACACTGGAATCAGGCAAGAGCAGTGCTGAGACGGATGAATGGTCACTAGCAGGCAGGCTCATACACTGGAATCAGGCAAGAGCAGGGCTGAGACGGATGAATGGTCACTAACAGGCAGGCTCATACACTGGAATCAGGCAAGAGCAGTGCTGAGACGGATGAATGGTCACTAGCAGGCAGGCTCATACACTGGAATCAGGCAAGAGCAGTGCTGAGACGGATGAATGGTCACTAACAGGCAGGCTCATACACTGGAATGAGGCAAGAGCAGTGCTGAGACGGATGAATGGTCACTAGCAGGCAGGCTCATACACTGGAATGAGGCAAGAGCAGTGCTGAGACGGATGAATGGTCACTAGCAGGCAGGCTCATACACTGGAATCAGGCAAGAGCAGGGCTGAGACGGATGAATGGTCACTAACAGGCAGGCTCATACACTGGAATCAGGCAAGAGCAGTGCTGAGATGGATGAATGGTCACTAACAGGCAGGCTCATACACTGGAATCAGGCAAGAGCAGTGCTGAGCCGGATAAATGGTCACTAGCAGGCAGGGTCATACACTGGAATCAGGCAAGGGCAGTGCTGAGACAGATGAATGGTCACTAGCAGGCAGGGTCATACACTGGAATCAGGCAAGAGCAGTGCTGAGACGGATGAATGGTCACTAGCAGGCAGGCTCATACACTGGAATCAGGCAAGGGCAGGGCTGAGACAGATGAATGGTAGCAAACGGGCACAGGTATCCAAAATCTGAAGAGACAGCGAGCACCACGGGAATACTACAACTAGACAAAGGACGCTAAACTAACGCGTCCGAAACCGGGAGCAGCCTCTATTAGAAGCCGGAAGAGACGAAGCGGCATGCCTAGCAACGAGGAATCAGCTGACTCGTTGCTAAGAATGATGCCGCTGCCCGACAGAGTAAGGAAGGAAAGCCGCGATCGATGTGACACTTATCCCACCTCCTGCAAAAAAACTGCCAGTGGAAGACTCATTTCTATTGGCTGTGCAGGTGGGTGAGACATCACAGCAGCCAATAAAAATCATCAGGAGGAGCAGCTCTGGGTCGGAGAAGCCAGGGTGGATCTGTTCACTGAGAGCTGTACGTTTTTAATACTGATACACAGCTAAAATTGATCCTTTTTTATGTATTTTTTTTCTCATGATAATTACTTTTACATTTTTATCAAATGCACCTACAAATCTAGTAACATAGTGACACAGTTGACAAGACTGAAACAAGACATGTGTCCATCATGCCATATCACCCCTGTTGATCCGGAGGATGGCAAAAAAATTCTTGTTGAAGCCATTTCCAATTAAGCCCGAAGGGAGTAAGAAAAATTCCTTCTCGACCCCAAAAGCATACCTGGGAACCTTCAAGATGAGCTGGCCCTGAGATCTTTGAAATATTAACCCTTAAAGCTTCCCATAATGTAGATTTTATGCGATATGTGCCTGCTTGCTCTAACACAGAGGTGTTCCGGTCCGTGTGTGATGGACTTTTAACATGCTACAGTTTGGATAACTCACTGCCTGAACACAAACGAGACAAGCAGGACATCTCCCACTGTCTTTCTGGTACTAATGGCACCAGTTTAGAGGCTAAGGAAACATTTAACTGGGGAAATTCATATAGTAGATGACACAGAACTCTCTCACCCTGAGAATTTGGCCCTTCACCCTGAGATTTGGGTCAAAACCCTGAGTCTCAGGGTCAAACCCTGAGAGTTCCCAGGTATGCCAAAAGACAGTTGGATATTTCCCTGGATCAACATCCTAACCACTTTGTAACCAACCAGTCTAACTTTCCTTTGTCTATTCCGCCAATAATTCCCAGTGATATAATATTATAGTAATATACGATGATTTGATGTATGGTCTGCAATGACCCTCCCCCTACTCCTCTCCCCAGTATCCTTCCCTGATTCTCTGTACCCATTATTTATTATTGGTTCCCAGATGGATTCATACATACTTAGTTTTACATCGTTATTTTATATTTGCTTTTGAAAAATCAATGAACATCAATTATTAAAACAAAAGTGGCTTACACGCACAGAACAGTTGCACAGCATTGGATTTTGCTGTTTAACCATTTGGATGCTAAAGAGGTGCCCAACACATTGTGAAGCATTTGGATATGTGGCAGAGATGGCTTTGATTTAACCCTTTATGGACCAATGTGTCGTACACCTAAAAAATTCAAAATCTCAGACGCTCAACATATTGGTTAAGTCCAAATCCTTCAGCACAGCTTAAGTTCTGCCCTTTTACATTGGATTAACCCTTTGAGTGCCAGAAGGGTACGCAAACGCATTGCCCTGCAATGAGTTGCGTACCCCTCCTGCACTTAAAGGGTTAACAATCATGTTCTAATGTAGGGGGGGGGGGGAACAAGAAGAAACAGCGCACAGGAGTTCTGAGTGTAGTGTTTTGATAAAAGGTCATTTATTATATTGAAATAAAACAGATTCATGAGAAATAAAATACAGATAAGAATAATGATAATAACAGATTTCTAAAAAAAATAAACTATATAAAAAAGGTCTAAAAGTGAAGAGTAATGCCCTGCTATAAATGTCTTACATATAATGTACAGCCATGACACATCTAGTATGGGGTCTTATGTTAAAGGGATAGTAATACTTTGTTTTATCTTTATTTTATTTTGTAGGCATTAAAAAAACATGAAGAATGATATAAGTCTTATCTCTCAAACCTTTATGGTTTGAGAGATATTCACAAGCAAAGTTTCCCCTCCCGCCCCTTTTACCTAGTGTAAGCCATCCCTTCTCAGATGTGGAATCCAGTCCATAGACCAGACAGATAACAGAAGGGGACAATCTTCTTCCTATGAGAACAATGAAAGCCCTGCCCCCCTTGACAAGTTTTTCAGGTTTTTCCCTTATCTTAATTGAAGATTGTCCCTCTGTGCAATCTACCTGGGCACCTCCTTTCTGCTCTGGCTGAGCAGTGTTACATCAGTAAAAGGGGCGGGAGGGGGATATTTTGTCATTGAATTACTCTTGAACTACAACTCTGACAGAATTGAAATAACACTCTCCAAAGTCCATATACTATGATGATTAATTAGAGCTGCTTTTATTATGAAACATTACTATCCCTTTAAGGACAGCCTTATGCTTATTCCATACATGCTTACATTCTATCACTGTATTAACTTCTACCACTTCTGCTGGTTGGTTATTCCACTTATCTACTACCGTCTCAGTGAAGTAAAACTTTCTCATATTACACCTAAACCCACCTAAACCTGTGTCCCTCTAGTTTTAGACTATGGCCTCTTGTCCTAACGTTTTTACTCCTTTGAACTGTACTTTGCTCCTGTACTTTGTTGAATTCGTTCATGTATTTGAATGTGTCTATCATATCTCCTCTCTCTCTCTCTTCTCTCCTCCAAGCTGTACATGTTCAGATCCTTTAGTCTATCCTGATAATGTTTTTCCTGTAAACCAGTCACCATTTTAGTAGCCCTTCTCTGAATTTTCTCTAGAGTATCTATATCCTTCTGAAGATGGGGTCCCCAGTCCTGCACACAATACTCTAGATGAGGTCTAACTAGAGATCTGTACAGTGGTGTGACCTCTTCCCTTTTTCTGCTATTAATGCCCCTAGCTATACAACCCAGCAGCCTGCTTGCATTTTCCATCACTTTATTATATTGCCTATCTACCTTTAAGTAGTACCCTTAATAGCATATTTTTCCTTAGGATTTTTATGTCCCAAGGGCATTATTTTACATTTATCAACATTAAACTGCAGCTGCCACACTCTTGTCCATATATAGTACAGTTACATATCTGATAAGTGAGAGATATGGAGGGGACAGTCCTCCAGTCCTCCTATGGTAAAGACCTTACAAGTACGTTTCTTGTAAAGACAACTGTAACGGACCTATGGTCCATTATGAGTGCTTCTATAATACATGTAACAGATGCCGGGCCCCTGTTTTAAGAAATGATTTGGACTACAATTTTACATGCACCTACAGGGGTTAATTTGTTGTATGTTTGTGTGTTATGACCTTATGGTCTCCCATTGTGTGTATCCCATTGTCTGGTCCAGGTTTGATTAGCTGTTACTTCCCTAATCCCTTTACCACTGTTGTGTATTCACCATTGTTGTCTGTGTGATGAGATTAGTTTGGTGCCGCACAGTGGTGTAACTAGAAGCCACTGGGCCCTAGTGCAGAAATTGCCATGGGCCCGGCCCCCCCCCCCCCCTCATTCTTCACATTGCCCCATGTCCATCTCCTACCTCCATCACCCGCTCCCACGCGGTTCTCTGTAATGCAGAGCACTGGGAGATGATGTCATCTCCCAGCGCTCTGCATTACTAGAGCACCGGGAGATCAGCTGAACTGCTGTGGGCGAGTAGCGATGGGTTCGCAGGGGGCGGCTGGGCCCCTGGAGTGACGGGCTCGGTCGCAGGTGCGACTCCTACTGTTACGCCACAGGTGCCATGGTTGTCTGAGAAACCGATTTCCATTGTAATATGTGTTAATTGTATTAATCTGTTTCTGTCCTGATTGTATGTCACATCCCCCATCCCCTGGCAATGTGGCCATATAAACCCTGGCCACTTCCAATAAAAGACAGTGTTCTTGGACTACAACAACTTGTGTGGTGTGTCTTCTTCTAGGAATGGACTAAAGAGTCCCCTTTGATAACGTTTCAAATATACATGTTTATATACACATCTACCTGAACTGAATGAAACACTTGTTTATTATCGGAATTGTAATATTTAATTAGCTCTATAAACTTCACCTCTATACCAAAGAAGTACTTATCCTTTGGGAGTTTCGTGCATATGGACACACTGTGTATCTTTTACATTGTTCTTCTGATGTTTTAACTTCCTACCTTAGTATTTATCTATTTTCACTATGCATTCCTCATCACAAGTACTGTATAAGTACCGTATCTATTTTTGGTCAAACTACTAACCACTCTGTTGACTACGTATAGTCACATACTGTTTACAAGGAGATCTGCTATTTTTGCTATTGTTGTGGCACACGTATACGGTGAGAGCTACTTAGCAGATTTTCTAAGCATATTCCAAAGCATTAGTGCATACCAGCTCGCACACTCCTCTGTCTGCTACTGCATGCACGGGATAAAAGAACTGGAGAGATCCTGGAAATGGAGAGAGTACAGAGAAGAGCAACAAGATTAATTAAGTGAATGGTGGAACTGAAGTATAAACAACATCTAGCAGAACTTCATTTAGTGGTCTAGAGAAGAGATGCCTAACAGGGAATCTTGTTACATTGTATACGTATATGTGAGGTCAATACAAGGATCTCTCTAGTGAACTTTTCATTCCAAGGTTGGATCAAATAACTAGGGTCTACCTCTTATAATTAGAGGAAAGGAGGTTTCAACTTCATCAGAGGAAGGGGTTCTTTACAGTAAGAGTTGTTAAAGCGGAACTATCGCCTAGATTCAAGCTTTTCTAGTGGGTTTTAATAGTTAACCCAACATTAGAGCTGGGTGTATTTTTTTTGTTTAAATCTTTTTTATTAATTCTGCAACAGGATACAAAGTACATATACCACTGAAGGAAAAATAGGAACAATACCAGAACAACAAAGCATATCCAAGTAGTGAACAAAAATGAGTTGATTCATTTTTCACTGTAAAATCATACAAATCACAATAACAGGTCAAGTTATTGCAGGAAGAGGAGAGAGAGGAAAGGAAAAAAAGACGAAAGGAAAAAAAAAAGAGAAAAGGTGACACAGAGACGCAAGAGGGGTGACTATTAAAATGCCAAAAAAGTAACTGCTAGAAGGGAGAGAAAATGAACAGGGGAGGAAAAGTGGAAGAAGGAATAAGGAATAGAGACCCATGGGGGGAAAATCAAATCTTAGTTACGTTGTAGCCAGTCATCAAAGTGGGACCAGATGTCATTCAGGTCACAAGCTCTGTGCACTAGAGTCATACGGGTAAAGGAACCTTGTTCTATGGCCCTTCGCTTCCAACTGAGAATCGAGGGAGGATCCAGAGATTTCCATAAAAGAGGTATCAGAGCCTTTGCCGTTGTCAGTAAAAGAAGCAATAAGCTTTTATCTGTTTTAGGTAAAGGGGGGCGACCACAAAATAGCAGAACTTGTAAAGGCTCTCTAGTAAGGGAAATCCCTAAAAACTGCTCAATAGATGCCAAGCATTGTGCCCAGAAGAGTTGGATCTTCTGGCAATTCCACCATATATGCAGGAGGGACCCCGAAGGGTCTCCACACCTCCAACACTTAGAGGATATATTGGGGTACAATTTCTTCAATTTTTTTGGGTGTAAAATACCAGCGGAATAAAAACTTATAGTTCAATTCCAACAACTGAGAGGAGACAGAAGAACAGGCAGTAACTTTCCAAATTTCTTTCCAGTTCTCCAGAGTCAGAGCTGGGTGTATTTTTAAAAAAAATTGCTTAGAAGTGCAGATATTAGCCCATCAAAATCGGGCATTTCTGCGTTGTGCAGGACTGAATGTCCCGCTTGATTTCCCAGCTGCCCCAGGGAGCGCGTTCACGCTTCCCTTCGAAGCTGGGTTTCTGTGCTGTAGCGTTACAGCAAACTCCATGTACAATGCTACTGCGATTGCAACCTCAGTAGCATTGTACACGGAGTTTGCTGTAACGCTACAGCACAGAAACCCAGCTTTGATATGTGAATGCGCTCCCTGGGGCAGCTGGGAAGTCAAGTGGGACATTCAGTCCTGCAGGACGCGGAAGTGCCCGGTATTGATGGGCTAATATCTGCACTTCTAAGCATTTTTTTTTTTTTTTTTTAAATACACCCAGCTCTAATGTTGGGTTAACTATTAAAACCCACTTGAAAAGTTTGAATTTAGGTGATAGTTCCGCTTTAAATTGTAGAATTCTTCTTGTGGTAATGGCAGATACAATGCATATATTGAAGAGAAGACTAGAGACATTTCTAGCAGAAGGGAGCATATGGGGATGTAATATGTTTTTAGCAGGTAAAACAGGGAGTTCTGGTAAACAGACTATGTTGGAGTTGGGAAGAATTATGTAATTCACATTTATACAGTGGCAAAGGTATAACTTGATAGATTTGTGTCTTTTTTCCAGCCTAATTTACAGCCTAGTTTTAGACTGATTTCGTCTGCACCTGGTACATAGTACATTACATTAAACAAGACATAACAGAATGTAAATCTCATACGCTCCCCCACGTCCCACCATTTGATGCAAGCAGTTAGTGAGAAGAAATTTCAGTGTAAATAACTTCGTGCACAGGGAGTGCGGTGACTATATTTCCCTTTAAAGGGATAGTAATACTTCGTTTTATCTTTATTTTATTTTGTAGACATTAAAAAACATGAAGAATGATATAAGTCTTATCTCTCAAACCTTTATGGTTTGAAAGATATTCACAAGCAAAGTTTCCCCTCCCGCCCCTTTTACCTAGTGTAAGCCATCTCTTCTCAGATGTGGAATGCAGTCCATAGACCAGACAGGTAACAGCAGGGGGCAATCTTCTTCCTATGAGAACAATGAAAACCCTGACAAGTTTTTCAGGTTTTTCCCTTATCTTAATTGAAGATTGTCCCTCTCTGCAGTCTACCTGGGCACCTCCTTTCTGATCTGGCTGAGCAGTGTTACATCAGTAAAAGGGGTGGGAGGGGGACACTTTGTCATCGAATTACTCTTGTACTACAACTCTGACAGAATTGAAATAACACTCTCCGAAGTCCAAATACTGTGATGATTAATTAGAGCTGCTTTTATTATGAAACATTACTATCCCTTTAAATCAGGGTCACTTATAGAAAATACACACTGCATGGTTCCACTCATTCCTGGGTAATCCTGCAGAATGGAATTTTCATAAGCACCCCTGATTTAAAGGAATATGTGGCCACTTTAAAGATTCATTATGCGGCATTGAGAGAAGCTCTTTGCCATGATCGTTAACCCGTTGAGTGCCAGAGGGGAACGCAAAGCATTGCAGAGCACTTAAAGGGTTAATAGATACCTAGAGGAATTTATCAGTAATCAGTGCTATCTCTCTGTTATGTGTATGCTAGTCATGGAAATATTATACAATTATGGCAAAAATGCCTCAGACCTCACAACACACACATAAAAAATCATTCAAACACAATGGACATAGCTGGGAACTCTATGCTTTTGCCACAGAGACTCTGGTTTTACCCCTGAATTACCGGGTATCCAGGGAAGAGTCTGATTTTCCGGAGTTTCTGATGAAATTCTGCCCACATTTGTTCCTCCCGTTGAGTTACTCCCACTCCCCCGCCTCTTCTCCTCCTTCCCCTTGCTATTTTTTTTTTAAAGTCACGCCCCCACTCATTATTAAGCCCGCCCCTTTTATGATGCAAATCACATCATATATCTTACCTCATCAGCATCACAGGGCAACCAAGAGGTTGACAATGGGGGAGACTCACTAAGCAGTGATAAAGAGGTGATAAAGTGGAGATGACTTCACCCGTTTGTCACTTCTCCAGTTCCTATGTTATTCTATAGATCCTATTCACTAAGATCTCCACAGTTGTAGAAATCTTAGTGCATTGGCTCCAAAGAATAACATAGTAATTGGAGAAGTGATAAACTCATACCTCCCAACAATTCAAATTGCCAAAGAGGGACATTTGTGTTTTAGGGGGAGTGGCTGGAGCTGTGGCTGGTGGGCGGGGCATTAGCGAGAATTTTTAGGCTATTTCATGACCTACTGACACCTCCTTGTGTAACCTAATAAATGACTTCTAACACAGTTCAAAGTATTTTATTTACACAAACTAATTTATAAACTCATATACTGATGTTTAAACAAACAATAATGTGAGTTTTATTGTGGTAGAGCAATGTGATACTCTTATATACACACCACATAATCTGGTTTTCTAAAAAGAGTGACATCAGGGTGGGAAAGAGGGACAGAGGGATTTGGGTCAAAAAGAGGGGCTGTCCCTCCTAAAGAGGGACACTTGGGAGGTATGTAAACTGGAGAAGTTATCTCCACTTTATCACCTCTTTACCACCACTTAGTGAATCTCCCCCAATGTGTTGGCTACGGCTCTCTCACAGAAAAAGGGTTAATGTGAAAATAATCTATTTCTATTATTTAACAAAAAAACAAACAAACTGGGTTTTGATAAAAAAAACCCCCAGATCTCTTCTTGTTGCTGGGCTTGTATTTAAGAATCTGCTAGTCTAAAATATTTCCTCAAGGTTAGGACAAAAACATAGCAGAGATTCGGTTGAACCAGGTTTCAAAATGAATCAGGTTTTAAAGATTTTACCCCCCCCCCCTTCTCTTTTCATTTCATTCCAATAATTGCTTTTTCTGTATCAAGTAACCTTTAGAAGATGAGTTTAAGAATTAGTCACTGCGATACTAAAATGCAACATCCTGTCGCTGTGAATATTAACTATTTCATCTCTGTCTGTGGCAGATCTGGGTGAACCCAATGGGTTGTATGCTTAAAATCAAAGTGGAATAATTCTGGAGTAAACCAATGGTACCATAGAGATAAAGAAAATACTCAAATTCCCATTGATTTAAATAGGGTTAAAATCATCATTTAAATCAAAGGGGGGGATTTTCATTTTTCCCCTATGGTGCAACTGGTTTGTCCCCAGTGGTGTCCGTAGAAATTTTTCCAGGGGGTAGCAAAGCCGTAATATGACCCCCAGACCAGCCCATCCAGCCCCTTTGTTTATATGGAGGGGGTAATTGTAGGGGGAAGCCAACCCCGGACTCCCATGTTTGTCCCATAATTGTTTCCAGTTGATTTAAATGGGCATTTTAATCCTATCAATGCCAGATATTTCAACAACGCATTTCTTCCTGCTGAGCAAAGAAGCAAAATTGATACATTGTGCAACAGTGGATGTATCAATTCACAGTCTTTGGTGAGATGGCCAGACATATAATTTGGTTATTTAAAGGGATAGTAATACTTCGTTTTATCTTTATTTTATTTTGTAGACATTAAAAAAACATGAAGAACGATATAAGTCTTATCTCTCAAACCTTTATGGTTTGAGAGATATTCACAAGCAAAGTTTCCCCTCCCGCCCCTTTTACCTAGTGTAAGCCATCTCTTCTCAAATGTGGAATGCAGTCCATAGACCAGACAGATAACAGCAGGGGACAATCTTCTTCCTGTGAGAACAATGGAATCCCTGCCACCCTGACAAGTTTTTCAGGTTTTTCCCCTTATCTTAATTGAAGATTGTCCCTCTCTGCAGTCTACCTGGGCACCTCCCTTCTGCTCTGGCTGAGCAGTGTTACATCAGTAAAAGGGACAGGAGGGGGATACTTTGTCATTGAATTACTCTTGAACTACAACTCTGACAGAACTGAAATAACACTCTCCAAAGTCCAAATACTCTGATGATTAATTAGAGCTGCTTTTATTATGAAACATTACTATCCCTTTAAACCCTTTTTGTGCCAGAGGGGTACGCAATGTATTGTAAAGCAATGCGTTGCGTACCCCTCTGGAACTCAAAAGGTTAATTCAAAGCTTGCATCTCTCCTTCTTCTCTCTCACACGTGCATCACATGCTCCACTGCCATTCAAGAAAGGCATTACATTTTGAGAAAGGCTACTAGTTAGGTGTTATAAGTATGTATCAATATATATCTTATTTTATGTTAACTAGTATAATCTGCTTTACTTTGCTTGCTGATGCAGCACAACTATGGCCCTCTGAAAAAACGTGAAACAGATATGCGGCCCTCTGGCCAAAACAATTGCCCTGGTATACACATATTTGAATATAGTGTAAACATATGCAAACATTTTTGGGCGATGTTGTGCAGGAGAGGGCACAACTGCCCCCCCCAACCACTCATAAGTCTGGCCCAGCGTTCCACTGCCTCGCACAAATTTTCACTTGCTGCTGTAAATAGAAAATAGAGTTTACCTAGCTAGATTAGTAGTGTAGCGCCATATCAGTTATAAGCTCTGTAGCATCACTAGCTTAGCCTTGTTTCAGTTGAAAGCTGGGTGGTATCACTAGCGTAGCCCCATTTCAGTTGTAAGCACTGTGGTGTCACTATTGTAGTGCCATTTAAATAATACGTTTTCTTGTATGACTAATGTGGCCCCATATCAGATGCAAGCTCCGTGGTCTCACTAATGTAGCTCAATTTCAGTTGTAATCTCTGAGATATTGCTAGTGTAACACTTTGAATTATAAGCTCTGTTGTATCACTTGCCTTACTTCATAACAATAACACCGGTTATAAAATTAACAAAAGGGGATGTGCTGGGACATTGGAATGCACCAATAGTAGAAATAAGCCACTTGATTGTACTTACCCCTCAGGCCAAAATTTGAGATCCCTCTCCAGATGATGTCACATTAATTGTTAAAGGGCAACTATCAACAAGCAGTTGCCCTATCAGCAGATCTGCACCCCTGGACACAGGCCTTTCATTTAAAGGGACAGTATTATCAAATTTGTACAAACACGAATCTTGTAGCCATTAAAAAATTAAGCTAAATGACCCCAGTCCTATCTCTTAAACCTTTATGGTTTGAGAGATATTCGGCACTAAAGTTCACCCCT
Organism: Rhinophrynus dorsalis; assembly: GCA_037306005.1. Lineage (NCBI taxonomy): Eukaryota > Metazoa > Chordata > Amphibia > Anura > Rhinophrynidae > Rhinophrynus > Rhinophrynus dorsalis. Next base: position 28,798,882 of record CM074727.1, on the reverse strand, counting down.
CCCTACCCTTTCCCTGGCGTCAGCGCTCTAGATGACTGCAGGGGAATCCGGTCCCGGGACAGGTGGAGGCTTTTCAGCAGAGCTGAGATCACAATATAGAAAAATAAATACTTCACTGGAACAGTCTACAAAGTGTGCTTGCAAACCAAACACACCTTGTAGACCATTCCATCGAAGGATTTCGTCTTCAATAACGTGATCTCGGCTCTGCTGAAGAGCTTCCACCGGTCCCGGCACTGGATTCCCCTGCAGTCAGTTGAGTGCTGACGTCAGGGAAAGGGAAGGGAGGGGGGAACTTTAGTGCCAAATATCTCTCAAACCATAAAGGTTTGAGAGATGGGACTGGGGTCATTTAGTTTAATTTTTTAATGCTACAATATTCGTGTTTGTACAGATTTGACAATACTAACATTTTAAGCTGGGGCTGCATTTTGAGCCCCTGAGCAGCAACAGAGTAGCAAAAGTGTGGCCTGAAATGAGATGGACGTTATTCCAGTAAATCTTTGATTCATTGCAGAGGAAATCTTCCTGTCCTACCCTATGCAGGTCCCCACGTAACTTTTGTGTCTGAAAGTCCAACTCAGCAAGTCTATGAGAAATGCAAGAGTTTGCGGAGGAGAGCCACATACTTCCAAGTTGAATTCCAGCCAATGGGGTCAGTTTTCTGACCCTCAACATGGCTAAAAGAAGCTGCACTTAGGATTTTTTTTTTTTTTTGCGGTTTTGTTTTTTTTACAAAATCTGGTCTCTTTGGAGTAAACTTAGTAAATTGTGATAACTTTCCTGTAACCATACCTGGGAAGTTTCTTCCCTTGAGCCCCTGGAGAAGGATCATGTACTGCCCACCAAGGGGGTGTAAATGATGTGATTTGCATCATAAAGGGGGTGGGTCTTAACTGGGTGAGCAGAGCTTACCATCATAGTGTCATAGAGTGAGTGGGAAGTGGGCAGAACAGGGTGGGAAGGAGAAGAAGTGGGTGGGAAGCAGGAGGAACTGTGTGGGAAGGAGAAGACGTGGGTGGGAAGTGAGTGGAACAGGGTGGGAAGGAGGAGAAGTTGGTGGGAAGCAGGAGGAACTGTTTGGGAGGGAGGAGACGTGGGTGGGAAGTGAGAGGAACAGGGTGGGAAAGAGGAGAAGTGGGTGGGAAGTGAGTGGAACAGGGTGGGAAGGAGGAGAAGTGGGTGGGAAGCAGGAGGAACTGTGTGGGAAGGAGGAGACGTGGGTGGGAAGTGAGAGGAACAGGGTGGGAAAGAGGAGAAGTGGGTGGGAAGTGAGAGGAACAGGGTGGGTAGGAGGAGAAGTGGGCATGAAATGCGAGGAGCAGGGTGGGAGGGAGGAGAAGTGGGAAGGAAATGCGAAGAACAGGGTGGGAAGAAGGAGAAGCAGGCAGAGTTTCAGGAGAAACTTACCACAGTCAAAAAATCAGCCTCTATTCCCTGAGACCTTGTAATTAATTCTAAAAATGAGAGTGCCCAGGGCAGATCCAGGTATGCCTATAACGATCCTCTTTACGAATAGTCAAGAGGGCCAATATGTCATGCCTTCCAACACTTCAAATTGCCAAAGAGGGACACTTGTGTTTTAGGGGGTGTTGCTGGGAGGCGTGGCTGGTGGGTGGGCATTACCGAGAATGTTTAGGCTATTTCATGACCTGTTGATACCTCCTTGTGTAACCTAATAAATGACTTATAACAACACCAAAGTATTTTATTTACACAGACTAATTTATAAACACACATACTGACGTTTAAACAAACATTAATGCGAGTTCTATCGCTGTGTAGCAGTGTGATACAGTTATATACACACCACCACACAGTCTGATCTCCTAAAAAGAGGGACATCGGGGTGGGAAAGAGGGACAGGGGGATTTGGGTCTAAAAGAGGGACATTTGGGAGGTATGAATATATATATATATATATATATATATATATATATATATATATATATATATATATATATACACACACACACACACAAACACACTTTCCTTTCCCTATTTATACAGAAAAGAGAGAAGACCCTAATAAGTCTCAGCCAAGGAAGAGGCAAAACAGCAGTGAAGAAGTAGGACACAGTGCTGTAATGAGATTCTTAAAGTGGGTCAGATAATAGATAAGATGCCAACATAATGGGACAGAATCTCTGAGCCCCTTCTCAACGCTAAGTCCGAGCGCGTGATGTGAAATAGATTACAGATGTTACTAATCTGATTTGGGAGGAAGTAGAGAGGAAAAAGCTAAAAGGGGAAAATGACTAGAGGAAGGGAATCTATAGGTGTTTAAAATAAGTGATTTAACTGAAACAGAAGGATTCTGTAAATGTCACCAATGGGTTAATGGCAACAGTGTCTGAAAAGCTTAGTGTACATTACTGGTGTATTCCCTCTAATTCTGCATAAAAAATTACTTAACTCTTTGAGTGCCAGCGAGGTACCCAAAGCATTGCAACGCAATGCATTGGATACCACTCTGGCAATCAAAGGGTTAGAGTCCAACTGTCATATTATTTATTTTTTTTTTTTTTTTTTTTAATTTAATAATGCAGTAATGTGGAGGAATGTGGTACTCAGACCTCTGACGCTCAAAGGGTTAAATTATGAAGCTATCTCACATCAATTTCCTTAACCGTTTGCGAGTCAGAGGGGTGTTCAATGCATTGCTTTTGCATTGCATACCACTCTAGCGTTCAAAGGGTTAAATTGGTATTCAACTTTTTTTTTTAATGAAAAATTATTTTATAGAGTCTTTTCCACCAAGTAAAATAAGGCTACTCCATTCAACGGTTATTTGGACTCAAATATATATATATATATATATATATATATATATATATATATATATATATACTAGTGTAAAAACCCATGTACACAGGCCAAGATCCGGTGAGGTAAAGAGGCCGGTCCTGCTCTGAGTACTACCGCTGCGTTACTGGTGGTGCATGCGATGCAGTCATGTGCAGTAGAGACTGCCCGAACACACAGAATGCTCCCAGCATAGAACTCCCAGCATTACGTGCTCCCAGCATAGAACTCCCAGCATTCTGTGCATTCGGGCAGTCTCTACTGCGCATGACTGCATCGGACAAACATTCAGGCCTTTTATATTATAGGATATCATCATCTTTGGCCATTGTTGATCCACTGCAGGATGAAGGCGTCCTCCATAAGCCTCTAGCAACTTCAGTCCTGTGTCTTCGTTTGCCACTGTGTGCGTGTGTGTGTGTATATATATATATATATATATATATGGCACTATGGATATGCACTCTCGCTGATAATTAATTATATTACTTATATTTACAGAAGTAAAACGTATAGGAAAAAACCTGTGCTCTCTCGGATTTTCAAATAATCTCAAAATTTAATCATAACAAATATTGCAACGTTTCAATCCTCAATGGGAGATATATATATATCAGGGCTCAAAATTTCCACTCGCCTCCTTGCATTTGGCGAGTAGAAATTGAGTGAGGGTGAGTGGAAATTGAAGCCCTGGCCACTTTCCCTGCAATCACGCATAGCTAGTGTCCACCCCCACTCTCTATAATTTGGCGAAGTGAGAATCTCGCATGACAGCGCAAGATTCTCATGTGGCATAGAGCGTTTAATTCCAGAAGCTGCGGATGCATGAAGAGCCATCTCCAATGTAACAAAGGTCTGTGCAATTACTATGCAGGGAGTAACAGCAGGGAGAACTGCGTCAGGCACTGGAGAGGTCTCCCCAGTAGCTAGTATCACTGATCGACCTCTCCTACGTGCTCTAGAGCTACTTATCAGAAAGAATGAACTGAGCACTCAGCTGCTCCCATGACATCGGGGAAGCAGATCAGTGACAGTAACTTCTTGGGAGAGCTTTTGAAAGCCCCCCCCGCGATTAAGCCCCGCCCCTTTTTGACACAATTTGCGTCTTATTTCTCCCTCACTGGCACAACAGAACTCTCCTCTCCAGGGAGTCCAAAACCCAAACTTCCCAGGTATGAAAGAAAGAGAGACATAGGTGATGACAGAGAGGCACATAAGGAGAGAAAGAGACATGGGCGAGACATGTAGTGACACAGAGAGACACATAAGAACAGGAGAGACAGAGAGAGACATAAGGGGACAGAGACACATGAGGAGAGAAACAGAGACATGGGAGAGACATATGCATACCTGGGAACTCTCCGGTTTTGCCCCGGAGACTCCGGATTTCAGACTGAATTACCGGGTCTCTGGGGCAATGTGTGGATTACCGGGTGGGCAGAGTTTAAATAGAAACTCTGCCCACTTGTGCTCTGTCCCGTCTGGTTCCTCCCACTCCCCGCCCTCTTACATACATTTTGCAGGGTTTTTTTTGTCCCGCCCCCTCCGCGACTAAGCCCCACCCCTTTTATGACGCGAATCGCGTTATTTTCCTCCCAGGTCGGCAATGACAGGGTTGCCCTCCGGGTAGCCCTGTTTCAGAAGTTCTCAGGTATGGACATATGGTGACACAGAGAGACACACAAGGAGAGAAAGAGTCAAAGAGAGAGAGACATAAGGGGACAGAGAGACACATGAGGAGAGAGACACACACAGGGAGAGAGGCAAATGGTGAGGAGACAGAAACACGTTTGGGGGAGAAATACCCATGTTGAGGAGAGATACATGGAGGAGAGGATAGAAAGTACATGAATGAAAGAGAGACATGAAAGAGGAGACGGATGTGGAATGGTAGAAGGAGATACCTTCAAGAAAGTTAGTCTCTCCCCACATTCATACAGCAATTCTGCAAGAAACCTTCATGTCTGTTTGTGTATGCTAGTTCAATAACCTCTTTGTTTATTAATTAAGTGTACATGTTCTGTTTTCAGCCAGAGCGACATTATGATATCGCAAGCTTGATTTATAACACTGAAGCAAGAAAGGTATAAAAGTCGTGATCCAGCCACTGGTATTTTATGCAGCTGAGATTGGTGGGACTTGTAGTCACTCAAACCTTGCCAGCGGTGCAATGCCAGGAAGTCAGAGACCTGAGGAGGCTGTTGCCTTTTGGTTTCTGAGTGGCTTCAATTAACAGGACACAATGTTGATCTGTCCTGTGTTCACTTCCTGGCATTGCGCCGCTGGCGCGGTCTGAATGGCTACAAGTCCCATCGCTCTTAGCTCCCCAGTGACGGTCGGTGCTAAGTCAAGGGAAGACAAGAAGGTACATAGTCAGAGATAAGAGATAGGTCCAGGCAGGCTGAGAGATACACTAATTAAATTACACAGGATAGAGGTGCATAATATACCAGCACAAGCAGAGACTGAACACAGGACAGAAACAGAGTAACAGTACTCCTTTGTACATTGGTTTATTTGACCGGACATGGCTGGCGGTAACCTTTTGATGAGAAAGGTGTGTTAGAATGTCTCTTCCACTGTCTTTCCTCCCATGTCCTCAGCGTCTGTCTTCTGAGTGGCTGGACCGCAGCTTCTATACCTTGGTCATTTCCATTTGATACATCATGTGACATAGTTAAGCTTGAGATATCAGAATCTCGCCCTTTTGATGCGAGCAACATTCTGATATCGCCATTTTCAGTACAGTGACATTTTTAATGCACCTTTCTCATGCTCGCCAAATACATGGCGACATTTCAAAAGGATACCGTGTATGTTTTTATACATATGATATAGACCAGTGTTTCTCAACCAGGGTGCCGTGGCACTTTGATATGCCACGGACATCCATTTAGGGTGCCCCATTTTATCTATAAGGCTGTGACAAAAATGTGAATGTAGCCTTACAACTGTATACTGAAGGCTATTACCATGCACAATATGTTTATTTTAGTTGTGAGGTCTAACAATAGCGCTACTTTGATGTATTTATAACCTTCAATACACCCTTGACAAATTACATAGAATGATAGGGGTGCCCTGAAAATGCCAGACTGTGTGTTAGGGGTGCCTTCAGCAAAAAAAGCTTGAGAACCACTGATATAGACTCTGCAATGAATAAAGCGATGCTGTGTAGAAATTACTGTACAAAGAGCTGGTCACTTGTCCATGTGATCCTATAATGAAAACTAATTTCTGCCCAGTGTACAATTGAGGAACATCTGTGCTGACTCTTTGTACAGTAACCTCCAAGCAGTGTGGAGGAGTGTAGAAAATTAAGCAATTTGAGTCTTTGAGTGCCAGAGTGGCAATGTGTTTGGCACCCCCTGGCATTCAAAGAGTTAAACAGTGCATTTGTAGAACCAGAACATCCACTTGTCTACCCCAATTTCAATTGCTAGCTCTGTGGTATCACTAGTGTAGCCCCATTTCAGTTGTAAGCTATGTGGTGTCACTAATGTGGCCGATTTCAATTGTAAGCTCTGTGGTATCAGTAGTTAAGCCCCATTTCAAGTCTAAGCTCTGTGGTGTCACTAATGTTATATAGTCCATTTCAATTTCTAGCTCTGTGTTGTCACAAATGATGTACCATTTCAATTCTAAGCTCTGTTGTATATATATATATATATATATATATATATATATATATATATATATATATATATATATATATATATAAATATACATATACTGTATATATATATATATATATATATATATATATATATATATATATATATATATACACTGCTCCAAAAAATAAAGGGAACACTAAGATTACACATCCTAGATCTGAATGACTGCTCCAAAAAATAAAGGGAACACTAAGATTACACATCCTAGATCTGAATGAATGAACTGACAACAAAATTACATAAAAATTCTCAATGGAAATCAAATTTATCAACCCATGGAGGTCTGGATATGGAGTCACACTCAAAATCAAAATGGAAAACCACACTACAGGCTGATCCAACTTTGATGTAATGTCCTTAAAACAAGTCAAAATGAGGCTCAGTAGTGTGTGTGGCCTCCACGTGCCCGTATGACCTCCCTACAACGCCTGGGCATGCTCCTGATGAGGTTGCGGATGGTCTCCTGAGGGATGTCCTCCCAGACCTGGACTAAAGCATCCGCCAACTCCTGGACAGTCTGTGGTGCAACATGGCGTTGGTGTATGGAGCGAGACATGATGTCCCAGATGTACTCAATCGGATTCAGGTCTGGGGAACGGGCGGGCCATTCCATAGCATCAATGTCTTCCTCTTGCAGGAACTGCTGACACACTCCAGCCACATGAGGTCTAGCATTGTCTTGCATTAGGAGGAACCCAGGGCCAACCACACCAGCATATGGTCTCACAAGGGGTCTGAGGATCTCATCTCGGTACCTAATGGCAGTCAGGCTACCACTGGCAAGCACATGGAGGGCTGTGCGACCCCCAAAGAAATGCCACCCCACACCATTACTGACCCACCGCCAAACCGGTCATGCTGGAGGATGTTGCAGGCAGCAGAATGTTCTCCACGGCGTCTCCAGACTATGTCACGTCTGTCACATGTGCTCAGTGTGAACCTGCTTTCATCTGTGAAGAGCACAGGGCGCCAGTGGCGTATTTGCCAGTCTTGGTGTTCTCTGGCAAATGCAAAACGTCCTGCACAGTGTTGGGCTGTAAGCACAACCCCCACCTGTGGATGTCAGGCCCTCATACCACCCTCATGGAGTCTGTTTCTGACTGTTTGAGTGGACACATGCACATTTGTGGCCTGCTGGAGGTCATTTTGCAGGGCTCTGGCAGTGCTCCTCCTGCTTTTCCTTGCACAAAGGCGGAGATAGCGCTCCTGCTGCTGGGTTGTGGCCCTCCTACGGCCTCCTCCACGTCTCCTGATGTATTGGCCTGTCTCCTGGTAGCGCCTCCATGCTCTGGACACGACGCTGACAGACACAGCAAACCTTCTTGCCACAGCTCGCATTGATGTGCCATCCTGGATGAGCTGCACTACCTGAGCCACTTGTGTGGGTTGTAGACTCCGTCTCATGCTACCACTAGAGTGAAAGCACCGCCAGCATTCAAAAGTGACCAAAACATCAGCCAGGAAGCATAGGAACTGAGAAGTGGTCTGTGGTCACCACCTGCAGAACCACTCCTTTATTGGTGGTGTCTTGCTAATTGCCTATAATTTCCACCTGTTGTCTGTTCCATTTGCACAACAGCATGTGAAACTGATTGTAAATCAGTGTTGCTTCCTGAGTGGACAGTGTGATTTCATAGAAGTGTGATTGACTTCGAGTTACATTGTGTTGTGTTCCCTTTATTTTTTGGAGCAGTTTATATATATATATATATATATATATATATATATATATATATATATTAACTCTTTGAATGCTAGAGAGGTACTTAATGCAATGCCTTGCTGACCTTTTTGTTTTTAATTAATTTGGTACTGGTAGAAAGGTTTGCGACAAATGAGAGGAGGCAAGCTTGCGTGTGGGGGGGGCAATTTGGGATCCTGCCTCGGGCCTTATTGTTTGTTTATTAAATATTTTTGTTAATTTTATTCTGAATAAAACATAGAACAACAGTGTAATTTCACCAAAGAGAACTTGAGATGGGTGGGGTTAGAGGCGGGGATATGGGTTGGGCTAGGTGTGGCTAGGCATGGGTGGGGCTGGTGGCGAGTAACTTTTCAGGCCTGACTAGTAGCTCAGGACTTGAAATTTTAAGCACAGTATATATGTATATATACCCAAATAACTGTGATCACGGCGTCCTGTGCACTGAGGGATCTATCAACTAGTGGTTCTCAACCTTTTTTTGCACAGGGCACAAATAACACGCAATCTGGAACTTTCGGGGCACCCCTAACATGTTTAATGTCATTTTTCTAGGGCATAATAAAGGGTATAATTAATAAATATACAAATATTTTAGGTCTCACAGTCATAGTAATAAAATTAAACATTGTGCATAACAATTTCCATATTTCTACATATAAAATATTCACATTTTTTTGTCAGTCTTCATGGAAAACATGGGGCACCCTTATTTGATGTTCGCAGCACACCAAAGTGCCACGGCACCCTGGTTGAGAATCACTGAACCAGACTCTAAAATAGTCAATAGTATCGCTGCTGTCCTAAAACTCATTAGTGTATCGAGTAAATACTGTAGGAGAGCGCTACGAATGACAACATATAAAAACATTTATTATGTAAAACATATACAATAGCAAAATAAAATACAATACATTCTAGACTAAAAAGTTCATAAGTGCTAAATTCTCACTTAACCTTTTGAGTGCCAGAGGGGTATGCAACGCATTGCTTTGCAATGCGTTGCGTACCCCTCTGGCACTCAAAGGGTTATAGCTCCGGGGCTATATGTACATTGGTGCACTTAAAAATACTTTTTGTCTTCAGATAGTGCTGTCTGATGTATTAAACAAGTCCATCAGTTTAAATACAATGTCTTTGTCAGTAAAGCAGTATGGTATCCTCTAATCCATATATATATTGGGATCTAGCAGGCAGGTCAATTGATGTATAACTTCTTATTAATGTGTCTCCCCCGTCTCAGATTTCGGACTCACTTCCCGAATATAGTCATCAAAATATGCATCAAAATATGTTGATATTAACTCACTGCAAGGAGTTTGCCCGCCCCCAGCATCCGGCTGAACAGAGAAATAAACATGGCTGACATGCACTGCAAAACCGCAAGACACACATGCTCCACTCACACACCACCAAAAAATACACATACAAAAACACAAACTCACCACTCACTCACACACACCACCTCTGTAGCAGCAGTGCTCCCTGTTATCACCACTTGCATTGCCGTCCCCGCCGCCTCTCACTAGCTGCGGGTGGATACTTCCAGATTCGGCTGCTGCCCGGTCACGCATGTGCAGGATGTGGCTGCCTTCCTTCCTGGCATCTGCGCATTCGCTCGGCCCTTTACTGGTCTGGCTTCCTCCTATCCCGCACGGATCCAAGGCAAGCCCCCCTCCTAACCTCTCTCCGTTGGCTGACTTCTGTGATTTAAACGCACTACCCCAGGCTTGGGATGCCCGTTCCATGAGCTTCTTACTTGCAGTATTCAGCATTGCGTTACCCTCGTTGTTGACCCGGCTTATTCCTGACCTTGGCTTGTCTCCAGTCCCTGGCTCTGACCTCTGGCTCCGGTCCTGACCTTGGCTTGTCTACAGTCCCTGGCTCTGACCTCTGGCTCTGTTCCTGACCTTGGCTTGTCTCCAGTCCCTGGCTCTGACCTCTGGCTCTGTTCCTGTCCTTGGCTTGTATCCAGTCCCTGGCTCTGACCTCTGGCTCTGTTCTTGACCTTTCCGCCCAGACTCCAGCTTGTCCAGTCAGCTTGGTTCTTCACAGTTCCCAGGGCACTCCTATCCTGGTTGCACCCCGGCTCAACTGGGGTGGAACAATCTGGTTTCATGACCAGCACTTTTATCCAGCTTTGGCTGCATCACAGGAGTCCCTGGTACAGCATCACTGATCTCTAGCCTTACTCCCAAGCATCGCTCTCTAGCTGCTGAACCAGTGCCAGCCCCACTCGGGTCCTTACTCCCCATGTGGTGATACCTGTTCCCTGCATGTCTCTCATTATATTACGCCAGGTGTCTCGCTCAGCCCAGCTGCTCTCACCACTGCATGATTAAGGACCCATACAGTACAGAGGGAGGTTCCTATCTCAACTCTCAACCTCCCACGATGGGCTCTACACTTGATTAACACACACTGTTACCCCTGCCAGTAAGACTGTACATTTTAACCCAGGATCCAGTATGCGATCTGTGTAAAACTCTAATTGATCTTGCACAGATGGAGTCCACAATGCACTGCAAACACACAGACATTTGCTCTTAATACCTCTGAGTTGGAACTCCAAGTGACAACGGTATTTACACAGAGCGACACCAAGCCTGTCAGCACCGGCTTCTACATTATGTTACGCTGATCTCAGTGCTACCTGACTCTTGCTGAATCCCTGGATGTACTAACACAGTCCTAGGGAGTTGCAAGGGCAGCAGGATGCTGAGGAGCAGGCTAGTGTGCATAGAGCACCGTGAACTCAGTGGGAATGGGGTCAACAAGTGATGCAGGACTACTAGGACAAGTTCCACTTGCCAGCAGCAGCAACACATATACCAGAAGTGGTGGGGGCTACTTATGGTGCTGCTATTTCCTCTATTTCCTCAGGTGCATCACTGGAGCTAGTTATGGCAAGTGGAAACTTCATAATCCATCACCCATGTTACTGCTATTGTTGATCCCATTCCCTTTCAGCTGCCTAATCATCCTGCTGCTTAAACAACTCAGCAGCAGCAGTACGAACAGGAGTTGCAAATTCTGCAATTATGGACTCAGGAGGAAGACATTTAACAATGGCCAGTGGCCACTGGCCAACATGACCTGCTGGCACTAGGCCAGCAGAGCATTTTTTTTCTCCATGCTTGTGCTTTTTTAAAAAAAAAAAAAAATCATAGTTCTACAAAAAAAAAAAAAAAAAAATTGGGGGGGGATTGTTTCTAACATAAAAATCAATGTTTCCTTAAGGTTTGTGCCAAACAAGCTTAAAGGGATAGTAAACCTTGAAAATAAGTTTATTTTATATTGTAGCCCTTAAAAAAACATGAAAAATGATATGTCTTATCTCCCAAACCTTTATGGTTTGAGACATATTCAGAAGTAAAATAAAGTTCCCTTTTCCTGGCTGTTTCAGCCAAGTCTGCCATCTAGTGGACAGATTTGGAATTCGGTCCACAGATCAACCGGCAGCTCTTTAGCAGTGCCGAGATCATGATCTTTAAAAAGAACTACTTAATTGGAACTGTGTACAAAGTGTGCCTGGCTTGCAAGCACACTTTGTAGACCATTCCAATTAAGAAATTATTTTTAAAGATTGTGATCTTGCCACTTCTGGAGAGGCACAGCCGGTCCCGGGACCGGATTCCAAATCTGAGAGCTAGAACGGTGACGTCACTCAGGGGGAAACTTTGCCTCTGAATATCTCCCAAACCATAAAGGACTTATATCATTTTTCATGTTTTTTAAGGGCTACAATATAAAATAAACTTATTTTCAAGGTTTACTATCCCTTTAAGTCCTACAAATCAATGTTTCTTCAAGGCTTGTGCCTCTAATAAGTCTAAGTCCTACAAATCAATGTTTCCTCAGGGCTTGTGCCTCTAATAAATCTAAGTCCTACAAATCAATGTTTCCTCAGGGCTTGGACCTCAAACAACAAATCTAACAATTACAAATCATCCTCTACAATATACTCTACATGTAAAGTATGAGTCCACCCCAGTGGCAGCCTATGTCAGGGGGTCCCTGTCTCTATCACTTTACATACAAATTTCTTATTTTATTTATTTTATTAACTGTCCCCCCCGGGGGTGGATTGTGGGGCAATACCAGCCCGGGGGATTTTTTTTATTTAACTGGCCCACTAGCTGGTATTCTAATCTGTTTGCATATACTAAAACCCTTTGCGTGCCAGAGGGGTACGTAAAGCATTGCTGTGCAATGCACTGCTTACCCCTCTGGCACTCAAAGGGTTAACCTAACCCACTGTATGCATTGCCAAAGAGGGATACATAGTTAGCTACTAACCCCTTAACATACTGTATGCATTAAATTATCAGTTATTAACCCCTTGCATGCCAGAGAGGTGTACAGCAATGTGTTCTGTGATAAACCCATTGAATGCCTCATAGGTGCACAACACATTGCACAGAAATGCGTACCTCAATGATTAACTCTTTGTGTGCAAAAGAGGCATAATTCATCAGTAATTAACATCTTTGTTCACCTTTCTGGCATACAAAGGGTTGATTACTGATGAATTATGCCTCTCTAGCATACAAGGGGTTAATCCATGAGATACTGCACCTATGAGGAATTTAGTTGGTTAATAACAGAATAAAACATTGCTGTAATCCTGTCTGGTATGCAAAGGATTAATAACTGAGCTATACCTCTCTAAAGCATACAAGGGGTTAAAGGGTTAACAGATGGTAAATTAAGCCTCTCTAGCAATGGGTACAATTAGTTAAGAAGAATAAAATAATACCTATTTAATCTGCTAGGTAGTTAGGTCCCAGAAGTTCTGTCTGCTACTCAATCATTCCCTACACCACAACACACACACCGCAGGCAGAGCAGGGCCAGCTTAGTCAGCCTTGGGGGCGGGACAGGTACAGAGAACAGGACCCGGTCTTCACTGCTGCACTACTCTGGTGAGCCAGTTGTGCCTTGTATTCATAGAGATATGGGCTGGAGAGGAGAGATCATATGATCTCTACTGGCCCGTAACTGAGCGGCCCATTAGGGGATGCCAGATCCCCTGATAGGGCAATCTGCCCCTGGTCCCCCCAATACCAGTCAAGACCCCCCCCCCCAAAAAAAACAAATTAACTGAATCATTCCCCAGACTCCACCCACCAACACAGGCATCCTCCTCAGACCCCTTTTATACCATGTCTTATGGGGGGGGGGGGTATTTGAATTTAGGATTTATTTTGTATTAACTGCCCCCCAATCCCAGTAAACAAACCACCCCCAAAAAAAATTCCCTGTTCAACTGATTCTTTCCCCACACCCCACCAATACAGGCACCCTCATGCCCCTTTTATACTATGCCTTTGGGAAATAAAATATATTTGTTTTGTGTTGTGTGTAAATTCAGTGTTCCCTTTGATTTCAATGTAATAAGCTAGACAAAAAAGAGGGAAAAGGCGGAAAATCTGCAGGAAATTATTCGCCAAGCGGAAAGTGCTTCGCCCTTCTCTACTGAGGAGGAACAGGAGCAATTTAGAAGTAGTGTAAGTTGTACAAGGTGAATACATTTAGAGATTACATTTGGATTGTGGGTGGGATCTCCCTTATAGTATGCATTTCAGTGCCATACCGTTCACTAATGCAGGGTAATGAGAAGCAAATCTGCACCAAACCAGCTGCACCATAACAGGGAATGAACATTTCATTTCAATGGCCATTTTGACTCCTTCAAAACTAGAGCGGTCTCAAAAAACACCAGCAACTTTAAATTTAAATGGGTCTATTAACCCTCTGAGTGCCAGAGGCTTTGCAATGCATTGCGTACCCCTCTGGCACTCAAAGGGTTAACCCCTACAATGAGACCTTTCCAACAATCGACGGGTTAAAAGCCCTATTTCAGTTACAGGGAATTTTTGGATTTGGCATTTTCTGCCTTCTACTGCGCTTGTGTGCACCGCTTTCCTTACTTCATTGGTCTCATTCTGTGTGAGGTACACACATATATATATATATATATATATATATATATATATATATATATATATATATATATATATATATACCCACCAACCACTAACCCAAACACTTCCACTGTGCATAAACAGGAAACAATGATAGCAAAACACCCAAGCTGCTGCAGTACTTCTTTGGAGGAAGAGCTATCAACCCCCGTTTGTGTTTTCTGATGTTGGACTCTGCCTTGCAGTTAAACCTCATCTAACATTAACACTTAATGTACTCAGCTGTTGCATACCTCCCAATTGTCCTTCTTTAGGAGGGACAGTCCCTCTTTCAGACCCAAATCCCTCTGTCCCTCTTTTCAGGAGATTAGAATGAGTAGTGTTTATTTCATGCTCCACAACAATAAAACTCACATAAATGTAGTTAATCTTTAACCCTTTGAGTGCCAGAGGGTCACGCAACGCATTGCAAAGCAATGTGTTGCGTACCCCTCTGGCACTCAAAGGGTTAATATATGTGTTTATAAATGAATCTGTCAGCTACAGCTACAGATTCTAGGCATTTGACCAGACAGAGGCTCTTCAGCAGAGCTGAAATCACTCTATTTAGAAATAAATACTTCACTGGAACGGTCTACAAAGTGTGCTTGCAAGCCAGGCACACTTTGTAGACCATTCCAAATGAAGTATTTATCTTTAGATATCGTTATTTCTGCGCTGCTGAAGAGCCACATCTGGTCAAGCGACCAGAATCTACTTCTGACAGCTTTATAGCTCGTCAAGCAGAAAGGGGAGGGACCAGAGAACTTTATTTTCCTAAATCTCTCAAACCATAACGGTTTGAGAGATACGAATAAGTGCAAGTACTCTCTTTTAATTGTATATACCATATAGTTAATACTTTTTTTCTGACATTACTATCCCTTTAAGTATTGTGTTTTGCTTCCACAGTCTAAATAGTTAAATTGCCTATATTTCTCATTATTTCTTATGTCATCATTTCAACTTATATGTGTTTGAGTCTCGGTATGGGGTGTATGAGCGGGTCCCAGTATGGGGTGTAATCCACAATATATGATGTTCTGGAACTACATAATGTACAGTATAATGTCTCTCCCCTCCCCCCCTTCTGCCTGTCTGATTCTTTTGCTAGTAGAATATATTACTGAAGTACTTTGTTGGCAAATCAAGGAAAAGGTTATAGAACTGGATGAACAGGCAAGGCTGTTTAAAGTATAACTTGACAGTTACAGTATACTAGTGCAGCATCAACGGAGTGATGCAACATTCTTAATGCCACCCGCTGTGAATGGTACTATAATGGGCTATGATGCCTTTCAAATGGACGACTATCACCTCATGTGACTACACCAAAGTCCAGCATACTACATCTTTACTGTGTTCAGACCATCTTCTAGTGGTTAGAACTATTTGTGGAATGCTAAGCACTAGGCAGTGACATCACAGTGGGGCCATTCTGATGTCACTGTAGAATCACCAGGGACAGGCTGAGACTTCATTTTGTGGGCATTATGATGCGGCTTTTTGGAACTATAAACACTAGCCTGTGCCAAGTATTAGTCATTATCGAGTTTGGACATTACTGGAAAGTATTGCCTCTCTCAAGACACTCAGAAATGACTGGCCAATTGTGGAAGATTTTCCTTTTTCTGTTACTGGTGTCAAAACATGCACCTGTGGACAGCTTGCCCATCTCAAAGAGGGACAATGTCCAATCTGCCCATGAACATCAAGTTGACAGAAGAGAACCAGTAGATGGAGAAAACCTCTTCAAAAAGACAAGGATACACCCAAGACTGGAGAAACTCCCTCCTGCATACAAGGAGAAATTATTAAGGAAAAATTCTGGAGACAATAGTCTGAGTCTCACAAAAATGACTGCCATTAAGACCACAATGCAGACCTATGCACCTGCCACTGAGAAAAACGATAACGATACTATAGACAGCAGGTATTTAGATAAAAATTCATTATTCGGCCAATTCTCTGAATTGCTAATTCCTAATTATCACGTACTTCTTATACTATATATCGTTATGTGTTTTGTTGTGTTGGGTTTGTTGATCTTTGTACCCGTTTCTATAAAATTCTTCAAGTTATATAATGAATCACAGCGCAACTTACATAAGGGATCGAAGCAGGTGGCAAACAAAGAACCATCGAAGCAGGTGGCAAAAAAAAACCCATCGAAGCAGGTGGCAAAGAAAAAATCATCGAAGCACGTGGCAAAGAAAAAACCATCGAAGCAGGTGGCAAATAAAAAAACCATCGAAGCAGGTGGCAAAAAAAAAACCATCGAAGCAGGTGGCAAAGAAAAAACCATCAAAGTAGGTGGCAACAAAAAAACCATCAAAGCAGGTGGCAAACAAAAAACCATCAAAGCAGGTGGCAACAAAAAAACCATCGAAGCAGGTGGCAAAGAAAAAACCATCAAAGCAGGTAGCAACAAAAAAATCATCGAAGCAGGTGGCAAAGAAAAAACCATCGAAGCAGGTGGCAACAAAAAAACCATCGAAGCAGGTGGCAAAGAAAAAACCATCGAAGCAGGTGGCAAAAAACAAACCATCGAAGCAGGTAGCAAAGAAAAAACCATCGAAGCAGGTGGCAACAAAAAAACCATCGAAGCAGGTGGCAAAGAAAAAACCATCGAAGCAGGTGGCAAAAAAAAAACCATCGAAGCAGGTGGCAAAGAAAAAACCATCAAAGCAGGTGGCAACAAAAAAACCATCGAAGCAGGTGGCAAAGAAAAAACCATCGAAGCAGGTGGCAACAAAAAAACCATCGAAGCAGGTGGCAAAGAAAAAAGCATCAAAGCAGGTGGCAACAAAAAAACCATCGAAGCAGGTGGCAAAGAAAAAACCATCGAAGCAGGTGGCAACAAAAAAACCATCAAAGCAGGTGGCAAAAAAAAAAAAACATCAAAGCAGGTGGTAAAGAAAAAGGTGTTAAAATCGGGAAAAAGTGACGATGTGGTTACAATAGATGAAAGCATCATCGTATCCAACAAAATACAAGAAAAATAAGAAAATCAGGATCCCAAAGAATAAACAATTTCTAATTTTAAAGGGATTGTAATGTTTCATAATAAAAGCAGCTCTAATTAATCATCATAGTATTTGGACTTTGGAGAGTGTTATTTCAATTCTGTCAGAATTGTAGTTCAGGAGTAATTCAATGACAAAGTATCCCCCTCCTGTCCCTTTTACTGATGTAACACTGCTCAGTCAAAGCAGAAGGGAGGTGCCCAGGTAGACTGCACAGAGGGACAATCTTCAATTAAGATAAGGGAAAAACCTGAAAAACTTGTCAAGGGGGGCAGGGCTTTCATTGTTTTCATATAAAGAAGATTGTCCCCTGCTGTTATCTGTCTGGTCTATGGACTGGATTCCACATCTGAGAAGAGATGGCTTACACTAGGTAAAAGGGGCAGGGAGGGGAAACTTTGCTTGTGAATATCTCTCAAACCATAAAGGTTTGAGAGATAAGACTTATATCGTTCTTCATGTTTTTTTAATGTCTACAAAATAAAATAAAGATAAAACAAAGTATTACTATCCCTTTAGACAGACTACTTTTGCCATTTGTGGAGTGATTTCTATGCTCATGAATTAGGTGCACTTACAGTGCCAGATGGGTATGAAACGCTTTGCAAAGCAATGCACTGCATACCCCCTGGCATTCAAAGGGTTAAGAATGCAAAAATGTGTGATGCTTTAATGTAGCAGTTCCCCAGTCAGTGCTGAAGCCTCTTTTACAGTGTATGTTTTCAAGTTCTCCTCATCTGAGCACAAGTGGTCTTCATTATCACAGAATGAGCTGTTATAATGATTGAGCCATGATCAGCCCAACTGTGGTCATAAGTGTCACCACCCGGTGGGTAAGGACCCGTGTGGTGCCGGCACAGGTACAGAAGCTAGGGTGCGTTGCTAGGGACCGAAGCTAGAGATCCGTGACTGCATGCCAGGTACTCCTGTGCTGTAGCCGAAGCTGAGTTAGAGGTGCTGGTCGCAAAACCAGATTTTTCCACCCCAGTTGAGCTGGGGTACAACCAGGATAGGAGTACACTGGGTACCGTACAGAACCAGGCCAGCAGAACAGGCAGGAAATAGACAGGAGGTGCTTCAGGAATGGAGGTCAAGCAGAAGGTGGAAACGGAGCCTGGTCAGAGCCAGGAACTGGAGATTCAGAGTGGTCAGAGCAAGTCATAGTTCAGAGCCAGGAACTGGAGATTCAGAGTGGTCAGAGCAGGCTGAGGTCAGAAACAGGGGTCGGAGATCCAGAGTAGTCAGAGCAGGCTGAGGTCAGAACCAGGGGTTGGAGATCCAGAGTAGTCAGAGCAGGCTGAGGTCAGAAACAGGGGTCGGAGATCCGGAGTAGTCAGAGCAGGCTGAGGTCAGAAACAGGGGTCGGAGATCCGGAGTAGTCAGAGCAGGCTGAGGTCAGAACCAGGGGCTGGAGATCCAGAGTAGTCAGAGCAGGCTGAGGTCAGAAACAGGGGTTGGAGATCCAGAGTAGTCAGAGCAGGCTGAGGTCAGAACCAGGGGCTGGAGATCCAGAGTAGCCAGAGCAGGCTGAGGTCAGAACCAGGGGCTGGAGATCCAGAGTAGCCAGAGCAGGCTGAGGTCAGAACCAGGGGCTGGAGATCCACAGTAGCCAGAGCAGGCTGAGGTCAGAACCAGGGGCTGGAGATCCACAGTAGTCAGAGCAGGCTGAGGTCAGAACCAGGGGTCGGAGATCCAGAGTAGTCAGAGCAGGCTGAGGTCAGAAACAGGGGTCGGAGATCCAGAGTAGTCAGAGCAGGCTGAGGTCAGAACCAGGGGCTGGAGATCCAGAGTAGCCAGAGAAGGCTGTGGTCAGAACCAGGGGCTGGAGATCCACAGTAGTCAGAGAAGGCTGTGGTCAGAACCAGGGGCTGGAGAATCAGAATGGTCAGGAGCAGGCTGAGGTCAGAACCAGGAGGACAAACTGAATATCAAGGGTCAGGAGATGCTACTGAGCTCATGGAACAGGCACCCTAAGCCTGGGATAGACAGTTCAAATAGGAATAGCTAATAGAAGTGGAAGAGGAGGTGGGCTCGCCTGGGAGCCCTGTGTGATCTGCGGAGGCTCAATGAATGACTAGCCGAGCTGGGCGCATGTGCAGATGCCAGAAGGAAGACAGTGGGCGGCCAGCCTCCGCAATCCGGAAGAAACAACACTGTGCAAGCAAGAAGCAGCCGGCAAGCACGTAACGAGCGGTCACACCAAGATATATTTGTTACTGAGTGACATTTCCACTTTAAAGGGATAGTAACGCTTTATATAAAGTAAAATTTATATTGTAAGGTTTATCCTCCTGAGTACAGCAAAGGTACTCACACTGCTGAGAGGTGTTTTATTAAAAAGTTATAGCAGCTAAAAGATTTTTTTAGGTGCAGTATCACAATGGCCTGAAATGTTACAGTGGCGTTGTTGCTACATCATCCTATGGAAACTTCTGGTCAATTAACCAGAAACTCCATAGGATGTGTAGCAACAGCACCACTGTACAATTTCAGGCCACTGTGATACTGCACCTAAAGAATTAAAGTTTGAGCCGCTATAATTTTTTAATAAAACAGCTCTCAGCAGTGTGAGTACCTTTGTCGTACTCAGGAGAATAAACCTTATAATATAAGTTTTACTTTATATAAAGTGTTACTATCCCTTTAAAGTAATATATACCATGAAAACATCTTTGTTTCATTCAAAACTGTGTTGCTCCGGTATTCCCTAAATATAAGGGGAAAGGGTGGTACCAGCAATAATAGTATGTGTTCCTAATTCATTCTCAAATAAACATAAATAAATACAAAAAACAAACACAGATGCAATACACACATGCACAAAAATGCGCACAAACACACACAATATATCACAACACACTTAAACACACAACACACATGCAAAACACACAAACAATACACGCACCATACACACACGCAATCAGAGTGGATTAAAATCGATTTTTTTTTATTTAAAGGGATAATAATACCTAAAAATGACTAACCTGCATCTTGTAGCCAGTAAAAAACTGAGTTAAATGAGCCCAGCGGCATCTCTCAAAATTTTATGGTTTGAGAGATATCCCCTTTCAAAGTTCCCTCTCCCCTGACATCAGCATTCTAGCTGACAGCAGGTGAATCCGGTCCCGGGACCAGTGGAGGCTCTTCAGCAGGGCCGAGACCATTTCAGTGAAGGATTTCTTCTTCCATAACGCAATCTCAGCTCTGCTGAAGAGCCTCTGCTTGCTCAGGGACAGGATTCCCCTGCAGTCAGCTAGAACGCTGACGTCAGGGAAAAAAGGCAAAAAGCAAAACTTTGAAAGCGGATATCTCTCAAACCATAAAGGTTTGAGAGATGCCACTGGGCTCATTTAACTCAGTATTTTACTGGCTACAAGATGCAGGATAGTATTTTTTAAGTTTTACTATCCCATTAAATCAGATATTTTGATGTAAATCAGATTTTTTTATTAAAATTAAATGCCTTTGCAGGAAAAATCTATCAAAAGAGAGTTTTCTATTTAAGATACATTATAGTTCAAAGGCTATTCATCAAGAAATAGAGCTTAGTTATGTAGCACAAGACTGTATATTCATGCAATATTTACATTTTTGGTAAACGAATTCAATTAATCCAAGTTATCCAAGCTGAGATAACATGCACTTTTTCATAGTAAAAATGGTATAAAATAAACAAAGTCCAGGAAACTACCTTAATCCCATTGCTGTTCTGCAAATCTATGTACAAATAATAAACACATTACCTTAAGTGCTAGGTTTCAAGATTGTTTGGAGTGAAATACACATTAATAACCTATTAAATAACCTATTAAACTAAAATCATTTCTGATACAGCTGTTTAACTGATATGACAGGTTATTATTCTAAATATGAAATCTTCATCTGGTGGCAGAGGCGTAAGTATAACGGTCCGGGCCCTGGTGCAAGAAATGCCATGGGTCCCACCCAACCCCCGAACACATTGGCCCCCAGGCCATCCACAATGCCTCCATTTCCTACCTCCCAATCCATGGTCCAGTGGATTGGCAGGAGAGACGGGCTGGCGCGACGAGCTCCGGCGCGGTCCTCTTCTGTAATGCAGAGCGCTGGGAGATGATGTCATCTCCCAGCGCTCTGCATTACTAGAGCACCGGAGGGAGATTGCGGCGCCAGGAGGAGGGGGTCACAGGGGGCAGACGGGCCCCTGGAGTGACGGACCCAGTCGTGGTTGCGACCCCTGTGACCCCTATAGTTACGCCACTGTCTGGTGGCAAATAATAAAGATTATAACTACCAGCAAGAATGAGGCTTTACATTTAAAAATCATGATTTAAATCGAGTCTTACTGATTAGTGATTTAAATCGACTTGATTTAAATCAAATCCACCCTCCACGCAATACAACACACACACACGTACAACACATATGCGCAACACACATCACACATGCGCAATACACACGTGCATACGATACACTCACATGCAATACTCACAATACACACACGCAAATTCAACAATCCAGTCATTAAGAACATTGTCTCCTTTCTGGATTTACCTGGATGTCATGGGAAAATAATCCTACGTGTAAATCCACTTAAATTTTTTAACCCTTTGAGCGGCATAGTGGTACGGAATGCACTGCTTTGCAATGCATTCCGTACCACTCTGGCACGCAAAGGGTTAACCCTATTACTACCAGACAGGTATCACATATGTGAATATTTAATCAACAATGCCAACTAGTGTGCAAAAGGCAATATTATGCACTCTATGGAAAAGCTTGGGTCACTGACTATGGTCCCCCCCCCAATAGTACATGATACAAACAGCATCACATGGTAATAAGAATAGGAAATTGCAGTTTAATTCAAATAATGAAGCTATAATAACTTTCTTTTTAAAAATCTCACATCAACAGAAGTATCCTTTGATTACTTAGCAGTAATATATTTTTTCATTAAAAAAGTTTACGTGTTCTTTACTGCGGACTTTTAATTGCTATAGCTGACATTTAGACATCATGAACTATGTCTTCATCAGGACATACCTTAGTGTATGTGATACTATATAACAGATCTTAAAAGACTCCTTCCAAATACCACAGACATTGAAATCACATGACTAGCCTCCCAGCAAGAGAAAGATGCTTTATCAACAACAATAACATAGATATAATTAAAATCATGCTAGCAGAAGTACAATATTGCAGTGTCAAACAGAAGACACCTAATAGGAATAAAATTACAATTAAATAGCAAATTAAAATACATCTCCTAACATTATAAATGATACATTGAAAATAGCAAAACAAGGCTTCATCACACACAAAGCATAGTGTTGATGCCACCTTTATTAATAAAGGGGTTATCCGCAGCCTTAAAGAGTAAGTACAGGATCCATAAAATACTATAAGTAACTAAGTAACCATGGCTTAAAACTCAGTTTTCCTGTAGTTGTCCTTGCAGATCAAGGAGATCTGCAGGGCTGGTAGACATCAAAGCCTCACTTGGTGCTCATGGGAGATTGTGTTCCTCTCTATGAATGCCCATTGATGGTGGATTTACTAACATGGGGCATCTATTGAGTTCAACATAGAGGAGACCGATCTCCTATGAGTAGGCTGACCATATTTCCTTGTGACAAAAAAGGGACGGGGTGTGGGATAGACGGACAGCGGGAATCCGTGTCAGATCATAGTAAGCTGCAAGCAGCGAGAACACGTTTGCTCCCTCTCTTACTAGCGGTGTTCTCTCTCAGAACTTCCTCTCTTCGTCACACAAACAAGCAACATTCAGTTTTTTTTACAAAAAATTAAAAACTATATATGTTATATGAAAAACGGGACAAAATTGACATTTTTATTAAAAAGAAGGGACGGTCTGGAAATATGAAAAAAACGGTACTGTCCCTTTTAAAACGGTACGTATGGTCAGCCTACCTATGAGTGCCGACTGATGCACTGACGTCACCAGCCTTGCAGATTTCCATGATCTGCGAGGCAAATCCAAGTAAAACAGAGGTTTGTACTATAGGAACTCAGTTCTCATTGCCCTTGGGACACATCCAAGCATTTAAATGGGTCTTTTATGGACCTTATACTGGCCATTTATAAAATGCAGTGTAGTTTTCTATTTCATAACTGTTAATTAGTCTTACATCAGGCGTGTCAAACTCAAATCTAGTTGAAGACTGCATCATCAGCATTTTCCCTAAGGAGCATCTCAAAAATGATGATTAAAACCATTAGATATTTTCAAAACAAGTGTCATGTTTTGTAAAACAATTAGAATGTTATTTGGGCTTCAGAGGTATATAGCACACAAAGGTTTAAAGGGATAGTAATGTTTCACAAACATTACTATCCCTTTAATCTGGTCTCTTGACCGGACAGGTTGCATCAAGGGACAATCTTCTTACTGTGAGGATAAGGAAAACCCCTCCTCCTCGACAGGTTTTTTCCTTATGCTCACTGAAGATTGTCCCTCTCTGCGATCCATCCAGACAGTCTTGCTGCTCTGAGGTGAGCAGTGTTAAAAGGGGCAACAGGGGGTACTTAATCATTCAATTACTCTTGTACTACAACTCTGACAGTATTTAAATAACACGCTCCACTGCACAAATACTATGAAGATTAAAGGTATAGTAATGTTTCACAATAAAAGCAGCTTCAATTAATCATCATAGTATTTGAGCCATAGAGAGTGTTTTTTCAATAGTATCAGAGTTGTAGTTCAAGAGTAAATGAATGATAAAATATCCCAATCCCACCCCTTTTACCTAGTGTAAGCCATCTCCCCCTCAGATGTGGAATCTGGTCTTAAGACCAGACAGCTCACAGCAAGGGACAATCTTCTTAATTGTGAGAACAATGAAAGCCCTGCCCTGCCCTTGACAGGTTTTTCCCTTATGCTAATTGAACATTGTCCTTCTCTGCAATCCACCTGAACACCACCTACTGCTCTGAGCTGAGCAGTATTACACCAGTAAAAAGGGTGGGAAGGGGATACTTTATCATTCAATTACTCTTGAACTTCAACTTTGACAGTATTGAAATAACATTCTCTGTGGCCCAAATACTATGACGATTAAATTGAGTTGCTTTTATTGTGACACATTACTATCCTTTTAATCAGAGCTGCTTTTCTGTCAAACAATACTATCCCTTTAAGGTGAAAAGACACAGTGAGAGTTTGGTTGGAGTTGACCAGTGATCTGAATACTGAGCAATCAGATTGCTGGTCATTCCTGGCGTTCCAGGATATCAGGTTGTCTGTTCATCTCTGAGTGTGGAGCTGTGAGATCGGGGGAAGGGTGGTATTAGGCACTAAGGTGTGATAAAGTGGTGATAATGCAGAGATAACATCTCCAATGATATCACTTCTCCAGTTCCTATGTTATTCTATGGAGCCTATGCACTAAGAGCTCCAAAGCTGGAGAAATCTTAGTGAATAGGCTCTGTAGAATAACACAGGAACTGGAGAAGTGATATCACTGGAGATGTCATCTCCACTTTATCACCTTTTTATCATACCTTAGTGCATAACCCCTGACTTCTCCACTTCTCCAATTCCTATGTTATTCTGTGGAGCCAATGCACTAAGACCTCTAAAGTTAGAGATATCTTAGTACCTAGGCTTCATTAAAGGGATAGTAATACTTCGTTTTATCTTTATTTTATTTTGTAGGCATTAAAAAAACAAGAAGAACGATATAAGTCTTATCTCTCAAACCTTTATGGTTTAAGAGATATTCACAAGCAAAGTTTTCCCTCCCGCCCCTTTTTCCTAGTGTAAGCCATCTCTTCTCAGATCAATCTTCTTTGTATGAAAACAATGAACGCCCTGCCCCCCTTGACAAGCTTTTCAGGTTTTTCCCTTATCTTAATTGAAGATTGTCCCTCTCTGCAGTCTACCTGGGCACCTCCCTTCTGATCTGGCTGAACGAGGGGGGGGATACTTTGCTTGTGAATATCTCTTAAACCATAAAGGTTTGAGAGATAAGACTTATGTCGTTCTTCATGTTTTTTTAATGCCTACAAAATAAAATAAAGATAAAACAAAGTATTACTATCCCTTTAAATAACATAGTACTTGGAGAGTTTAGAACACTGGGGAAGTGATCTCCATTTTATCACCTCTTTATCACACCTTAGTCCATCTTCCCCCGATCTCACAGCCTTTTGCAAGATCACTTTTGCTTTGGTCTGTTGAGTCCACACGCAGCAATCTATTCACCAGTCACAATTTCCAAGCCAGATAGACCAACTAAAAATGTTGCTTTGGTCATTTTGACGATATTGGTTTTAGTCACACACACACACAAACACACACAAATATATGTCCAATGTGGTTGATTTCTACCAGACTGGATAGAGGCGGCAGATGAAATTGCACTGTATACAGGCCTGACAATGTATGGTTGCTCTGCTACTATCGCCAGAGGCGTAACTAGAAGCCACGGGGCCCTGGTGCAAGAATTGCCACGGCCCCCCCTCAGACCACATTGGCCCCCCTCAACCACATTGGCCACCTCCACATTGCCCCTTCCACAATGCCCCCATCACAATGCCCATCATTCTCCACATTTCCCCCCAATCTCCACAATGCACCCATCACAATGCCCCTCGTGCTCCACATTTCCCCCCAATCTCCACAATGCCCCCATCACAATGCCCCTCATTCTCCACATTTTCCCCCAATCTCCACAATGCCCCTCATTCTCCACATTTCCCCCCAATCTCCACAATGCCCCCATCGCCACATTGCCCCTACTGACCTTCGTCCTCCTACCTCCTGGTGGTCTAGTGGTGTGTGTGACATGCTCCCGCGTGGTCCTTAGTAATGTAGAGCGCTGGGAGATTATGTCATCTCCCAGCTCTCTGCATTACTCGAGCGCTGGCCACCGGGACATTGGCTGTGCTGCGGGCGGGTGGTGAGGGGGTCGCAGGGGGCGGCCGGGCCCCTGAGAGTGACGGGCCCGGTCGCAGGTGCGACCCCTGCGACCCCTATTGTTACGCCACTGACTATCGCGGTCTATAGATAACTCTGGTTAGTGACAGTGATCCTCTTTGTGCTGCTGTAACAACAGCCCCACCATAACATCTTAGGCCAGCGGTTCTCAACCTTTCTAGTGCCGCGACCCTTTGATAAAATTTCCCAAGTTGTGGCGACCCCTAACAGTAAAATTAATTTCGTTGCTCCTTCATCGATGTAATTTTGCCACTGCTATGAATCGAAATATAAATATCTGATGGTTTTAGGCGACCCCTGGCCAATCGTCATTCGACCCCCAAAGGGGTCCCGACCCACAGGTTGAGAACCACTGTCTTAGGCCATGGAGGTACTAAATATGAAAAACACAGGGTTGAGCTGCAATAACTTTTGAATTAAACTTTTCCCAGTAATTGGAGTACCCTTGCTTTACTCTGTAATGGATGTGTTTCCATATTATGGGATACAATCCCCACTGCTGGGAACTCTCTGGATTTGCCATGGAGACTCGGGTTTTGACTTTGAATTACCGGGTCTCCAGGGCAGAGTCTGATTCTCTGGGTGAGTGGAGTTTCTGATGAAACTCTGCCCACATCTGCTCCTTTCCACCCTGTTCTTCCCACTCTGCTGCCTTTTCTCCTCCTTCCCCAGTCTATTCTAGCTATGTTTTTGTGTTGTTTTTTTGTCCCGCCCCCACTCGTTATTAAGCCCTGCCCCTTTTTAGGACGAGAATCACGTCATTTATCTCCCTTCAGCGGCACTGCAAGGCTCACCTCCAGGGAGCCCAGACAAAGAAGTTCACAGGTATGACAATCCCTCTAATAGAGATCAACAACATGCCTTTAATGCAATGCTTTACATGCTCCTCTGGCACGTAAGGGGATAGTAATACTTCATTTTATCTTTATTTTATTTTGCAGGCATTAAAAAAACATGAAGAACGATACGGTTTGAGAGATATTCATAAGCAAAGTTTCCCCTCCTGCCCCTTTTACCTAGTGTAAGCCATCTCTTCTCAGATGTGGAATCCAGTCCATAGACCAGACAGATAACAGCAGGGGACAATCTTCTTCCTATGAGAACAATGAAAGCCCTGCCCCCCTTGACAAGTTTTTCAGGTTTTTCCCTTATCTTAATTGAAGATTGTCCCTCTCTGCAGTCTACCTGGGCCCCTCCCTTCTGCTCTGGCTGAGCAGTGTTACATCAGTAAAAGGGACGGGAGGGGGATACTTTGTCATTGAATTACTCTTGTACTACAACTCTGACAGAATTGAAATAACACTCTCCAAAGTACAACTACTATGATGATTAATTAGAGCGGCTTTTATTATGAAACATTACTATCCCTTTAAAGGGTTAAACTCACTGGGGATTATCATTACGTAAGTTCAGTGATAGGCAATCTTTCGCTCTTCGGATATCTTGGCGTATAACTCCTATCATCCCCAACAGCTGGGGAGTTAAACATTGCCCACCGTCTGCCTAATTGCTGCCACTACATATTTATACACAGTGTCTCCCAGTATGATCTGGTAGCTGTAGAGTTAAATATAAAACCAAATGGCTCCCAGGTTTTGCAGTAATCGGCTTTATTGGAAGACATAGCTCATTACACGTTGGCCTATAGCACAAGGCTCACGCAGCATGCTGGCACTATTGTATTTCCACTTAGTTTTTTTAATCATCCATAAAAGAGCTATTGACAATCTCCTTAAATAAAAGCAAACATTTCAGCTTCTCTTAGCATGGCGGATCAGCTTCCTGCCAAGTAATTCCCTCCTGCAAACATTCTGTGCTTCAAGACACTTTCTAAGAAATTGTATCTTACTTGCAGGCGCCCTCTAGGTGCAGTACCTCCGAGACATGGGGGAGCAAGCACAAAAGATAAAGTTGGTTATAAGCAGGGGTGTGGTGGGGCCAGGGTTCCATCCTCGTACATGTTATTTCTAGCCAGAGCTCAGTCACGTGTGGTCACTTTGGGCAATCCAGCATTTACTCAGCATCTACAAAGAACCCATAATGGAGTTCCACTTCCATCCCGGGACATTGACAACTCTCACAAAAATAATGTGTAAAAATGTACAGTATAATTAGAAATTATATAAGATGCACCATGAAATGTTTAATCCTTTAATGGACAAAACAGACAGAAAATCTATACATACAGGGTGTTTCCACAAATGAAATAGGATGACCACAATTTCAATTCTGCCTTTCAGGGACACTGCGGAGAAAAGAGTGCACCACAGAGTTTTAAACACTAGAGGGAGAACTGTCCACTGACTGCTGTGACAGAAAGTGATGTCTGTGGTGGGCTACAAGATAATGAACATCACACCCAAAGCCTTTGAGTAACATCCTATATAATAATTCGCTAAAACGTGTGTAATGCCGCAGTCATGCGCAGTAGCGACTGCCTATGACTGCCCTGCGACCAGCTGGCAGTGGCACTGTGGCCCGAGTAATGGGCTCTTCAACTAGTTACACTATAATAAAATTACACTACAACACCTGATTGTCAGTATCAAAAGGCTCAGTTCTCTCTCTAGTGTTTAGAGTTCTGTCTGGAAGCCATTTTCTTGGAGCCCAGCAGAGGCATCACTTCCTGGCAATTCTTCTAGTGTTTGTGCTCTGGAGTCTTCATTCCGGAACTTTGTATTGTCCCAGAAGGGGGGCTGCCCAGGACATGGGACACACATTTAAAATCTGGGACAGTCCTGGGCAATCTGGGACATGTGGTCACCATAGCTGGGAGCTCTCCGGTTTTGCACCGGAGACTCCGGTTTTGCCCCTGAATAACTGGGTATCCAGGGAAGAGTCTGATTCTCTGGATGTGGGGAATTTCTGATGAAACTCTGCCCACTTGTGCTCAGACCTACCCTGTTCCTCCCGCTCCCCTCCCTCTTCTCCTCTTTCCCCAGTCTTTTCAAGCAATTTTTTTTTGTTTTTAGAAACCTGCCCCGCAACTCGAGATTAGGCCCTGCCCCTTTTTTGGAGCAAATCGAGTAATTCCTCTCCCCTGATCGGCACCAGGCACGTGCACACATAGACACCAAGGGGAGCTTGAGCACCTGCCCTTTTTGTCCAAAGTGCCCTCGCGCCCTTTAAAAAAATAAAAATAAAGAAAAAATAGGTCCGAAGTGCCCTTTTTTTTGCATTTAAGCCCCTGCCCCCCAAAATGTCTGTGCACGTCCCTGATCGGCACCAGAGGGCTCTCCTCCGGGCAGCCCCACAGTAGAAGTTTCCAGGTATGGTGGTCACCGTAAAATGAAACAATTAGCCACATTTACTTAGGGGGCATCTTCAGTGGTGGTGCTACAATATAAACAGGATAAGTGGAAGTTTAGGGTCAGTACCTATACAGTACCACCACCTCTTTAGCTTGAAGAATAAGGCCTAAAGTGTTAGCATATTAGAACATTATCACTGCAGCAATGGTAAGTGGGATAATTTGGCCCCTTGCTATGGCTGAAGCAATGAAAAGGATAACAAGGGGCAATAGTATCTCACTTACAGGTCCCCAGATTCCACACTAAAGGTACAAAATCGGAGTAATTGTTGCAACTTATAAATCTGTTCAGACACTCTTGCATTTCTATCTCTTAGAGTCCCGGCCTCCCACAGTTAAGATCAATATCTCATTTAAAAAAAACCTTTATTAGATTGTAGAAAGAAATCTTTTCAGCATTTCTCCATTTCTCTCTCGCTAAACTCCTACCCTGCCTTAGGCTACATCTGACGCATTTCATAGCTGCTGTGTCGAGGTCAACTCTGCGTATTAATGTTCAATGTATATCACATGCTAGTCATCATAATGTGATATCAGCATTTTCTAAAGTGAAAACCACAGGTCATAGTCAGGTAGCTAAAGAGGAGAAATTCTGTCCGTGAAGCAACCCGATTGCACCATAGGGGGTCACATGAAATTGCAATTTGATACAAAGGAGTTTGAGAAACCCTAGAATGCTTTAGAGGTCTCCAAGCATTCAATGGGTTACAGACTCATTTAAATAGGATTTTTTTTTTTTTTGGTCCATTATAGTAAAGACAATTTCCTCCAGAACTGCCCCTCTGTAGCTGCACACAACCCAATATGACATGTTAGAATGTAAAGAAAATTGGAGATTCCATTAACCCTTTCAGTGCCAGGGGCGTACGCAAGACATTGCTCCTAGCATTTAAAGGAGCAGTAAACTTTTTTTATGAAAAAATATATATTGTAGGGATTTTCCTATTGAGTAAAATAAGGGTGCTCCCACTGCCGAGAGATTTATATTTCCAGAGTTATTACAGTTTAAACCCATGTTTTTTTTACATTGGCAGTACCCTCTAGTGGTCAAATTCTAATTAGTTTTCCTGTTAGATTCTAATAGAGAGGAAAGTCAGAAAAGTCAGTGACATACAGTTCTCCATAGAATGTGATATAAACTGCCTGTCACTTCCTGTCAGTTAGAACTATCAGGAAGTAATCACAGTAAATTCACTTCCTGATTATCTGAACTGCTATAAATTTTGAATAAAACGTCTGACAGCGATGGGAGTGACCTTGTTTTATTCAGCAGGAAATGCTCTATAAAATGTGTTTTCATAAAAAAAGTTTACTGCTCCTTTAAAGTTCACCCTCCCTCCCCTTTCGCATACATCAGCGCTCTAGCTGACAGAGGCAGATCCTGATCCCGGGACCGGCGGAGGCTCTTCAGCAGAGCCGAGATATCGCTACTTAAAATTAAATAATTCATTGGAACGGTCTACAAAGTGTGACTGGTTTGCAAGCACACTTTGCAGACTATCCAATTATTATTTCACTTAAAGTAGCGCTATCTCAGCTCTGCTGAAGAGCATCCGCCGGTCCCGGGACCAGGATCTGCCTCTGTCAGCTAGAGCGCTGATGTATGAGAAAGGAGCGGGAGGGGGGGGACTTTAAATGCTACGAACTCGCAAACTATAAAGTTTTGAGAGATGGGAGGTAGTTTATTCTACTTCTACTGTTAATCTCTACAATATTAGACATTTTTAAACCAAAGTATTACTATCTCTTTAACATCTCCAAATAATAAACCCATGCTTTATAATGAAAATGAAATGTATTTGTGAGCGAGCATTACAACAGTGCACTTAAAATGTCGCTTGAGTTTAAAATGTCCTCTCATTCACACGATCATTAATATACTATTAAAATCATACCTGGAAACTTGCTCATCTTGAGCCCCAGAGAGGGCTCATGTTCTACCCCATCAGAAGGATGTCACTGAAGTGATTTGTGTGATAAAAGGGACAGGGCTTAACCCCTTTTGGACCAGGAAAATCTGAGGTGGATTTCACTTAAGGACCGGAGCAATTCTGACCTTTTTGACTATGTCTTTGTTCAACAGCGTTTTCCCTCTAAGTACTTTATTTTACCCATGAAAATTATATACCATTTTTTTACACACAATTAGGGCTTTCTTTTAATACCACACTAATATGGCTAGCCCACCATTTATTTTAGTAAAATTAAAGAAAAAAAAAGAAAAATCTTGGGATCATTTGGGCGCAACGGGTTACATTTTTATGGACACTGCATTAAAGGTATGACCGGTTCATACCTACAAAATGGGCAGTTTTAAGTGGGCACTGTCCCCTGGGTGAAAATCCCCATGTCCCTTTTTCCCACCTTATTTTTCCACTTTTATTATTGATTACATTTGGCAGTGTGTATAAATGTATTACATGGCTCTACACCAATCACATTTACACTTTTGGTAACTGACATATTGGTTTTTTTAATACATTTTTTTTTGCAAAAAAAAAATTGTGTTGTGTCTTTTTAAAAAAAAAAAAAAAAGTTGATTTTAGCAGGTCAAAAATTGACCTGCTAACAGCCAGCCTCCAGCACAGCAGTGAAAGGGTTAATACCCCCAGCTGTTGATTTTTTTTAGACCAGTAGGTATCTCCTCTCTATTTCTCTGTCCCTTACTTTGCTGGTAAGTGACAAACAGGTAGAGGAGAGACTCAGAGACATTGTGTAAATCACAGTGTCTCATTCACTGAGAATGCCGGTACATGTGATCACTGCTTCAGAGATCACATGACCCGGCACAACTGAGAAGGGCTGAGATTGAACACTCCAGTACTGGAGCGTTCAGTCGCAGCCTGGAATAAATGATAGCAGTGTGCACGGAGGCACTCTGCTATCATTTATCCCATGATGGTCCAGGACCGTCATGGGTCCTTAAGTGGAATCTACCCATGACGGTCCTGGACCATCATGGATCCTTAACGGATTAATCAGGCAGTCAGGCTTATTTGTATTTGTGGCATTAATTGGGTAGGAATTGGGTGGAAAGAAGGAGAAGTGGGTGGGAAGTGGTAGGAACAGGGTGGGAAGGAGGAGAACTGGGCAGGAAGTGGTAGTAACAGGGTGGGAAGGAGGAGAACTGGGCAGGAAGTGGTAGTAACAGGGTGGGAAGGAGGAGAACTGGGCAGGAAGTGGTAGGAACATGGTGAGAAGGAGAAGAAGTGGGTGGGATGTGGGTGGGATGTGGAAAGGAAGAAGAAGAAACTCACAACCACCACCAGAGAATCAGCCTCTGTCCCAGGAAACCAAGTAATTCAGTCCAAAAACCGGAGTCTCTAGGGCATATCCGGAGAGTTCTCAGGTATGATTAACCCCTTAAGGACCCATGACGGTCCTGTTCCATCATGGGTTGTTATACCCTTAAGGACCCATGACGGAACTGGACCATCATGGAATCCCGGGGTCCCCTCATGGCTGCACGCCGTTCGGGGAGTCCAGAACGCAGCCGCGAAAAAAAAAAAATGCTCCGTGGTCCTTAACGGACCGCATGGTGTGTGCGCGGCTGGTCGTTAAGGGGTTAAAATGTCACTTAAACTAAACCAACACCACACCCCAGACCCTAACAAATGTACCCCCAAACTACCCTAACCAAATCCAATCACCCCCACACTCTAACCTAACACTTAACCTATCCTACTCTAACACTCAATGCTCGGATGATGTTTTAATAAGGTGACATTTTAAAAAAGCCATACTGACATAAGAGACATTTCAAAGGCTCCGTTCTGATGCTTGACAATTACTAGTCACTGGTATAATAGGATACCTCTTACTATGATCAGAAAATAATAATGTTCCCTATAAATTCTGCCCTTACTCCTTTGTTCAAGAGATCTTTAATCAGTCCTACACATCATGTCAATGGAGGGGGACATGACAGTTGCTGGCAGGACTACTGGACCTCAAACTCCACCCACTCCATTTGGTTAACCTCTATAGCTTGTGCACTCTGCCTGCTCAACAATGAAAAAAAAAAAACTTTCCAGAGACAAATTTTGTGGCCCAGTAGTCCTGCTAGCTCCTGTCATGTCTGACTCCATGCATATGACATCCAGAACCAGGGACGTGCACAGACATTTTGGGGGGCAGGGGCTCAAATGAAAAAAAGGGCACTTCTCATAAATATTTATAATTTTTTTTGTGTCAAAAGGGCACAAGGGCACTTTGGACAAAAAGGGCAGGTGCTCAAGCCCCCCTTGGTGTCTATGTGTGCACGTGCCTGTCCAGAACTGAATGAATATGTTACCTCATGAAACAAGGAGCTAGGGCAAGCATTCATAGAGGCCATTGCATTTTCTGGCCATAGTGAGGTAAGTGGAGGTTATTATATTAGTAGGGTTGCCACCTTTTCTTAAAAAAGATACCAGCCATGGCATTTCTTCCATAGACTTAACATTGGACAGAAGCCAATTTTTTACCGGCCTGCCGGTAAAATACAGGCTGGGTGGCAACCCTATATATTAGTAGGTGTTAGTGTTCCTCTGAGTGAAAGGTTGGTACAGTACAAGTTCATAGAAATGTAGAAAGTAGTGGCAAGTCAGCAGGTGAGTTAATTAAAGGGATAGTAATGAGTCAAAATAAATGCAGCTCTGATTATTCTTTATAGTTTTGGGCCATGTAGAGAGTTATTATCACTCTCTACGATGTGTAGTTCCAGAGTAATTGAATCATAAAATGTCCCCCTCCCACCCCTTTTACCTATGTAAAGCTGCACAGCAAGACGCCCGGATGGATTGCAGCGAGGGACAATCTTCAGTGAGCATAAGGAAAAACCTGTCAAGGAGGCCAGGGTTTTCCTTATTATCACAGTAAGAAGATTTTCCCTTGCTGTGAGCTGTCTGATCAAGAGACCAGATTCCACATCTGAGGGGAGGCGGCTTACACTAGGTAAAAGGGACGGGAGGGGGATACTTTATCATTAAATTACTCTGGAGCTACACACCGTAGAGAATGATAATACCGCTCTACATGGCCCAAAAACTGTAAAGAATAAATGTAGCTGCATTTGTTTTGAAACATTACTATCCCTTTAAATGTCTGAGCCTCTGTTTAACTTACCTTTACTCAAACAGAAAACCCTAAGGACATGGCCTGTTAACTGTATGAGTGTCAGATAGGTATCCAACGCAATGAGTTGGATATCTCTCTGGCACTCAAAAAATTAAGGGGATAGGTCTGGGAACCTATGGCTTATGGCAGTATTTCACAGCACCATTCCTTGGGACACAGCAACAACAGAGGTGGGCTAGGCTGGGGGGGGGGGGGGGGCATGGACAATCAAGTGGTCTGTTTCTACTATCACTCCAGCCCAATGTCCCAGCTCACCTCGTTTCGTTAATTTCATTATCGTCATCAGTGTTATGAAGTCAAGCATGTGATACCACAGAGTTTATAATTTAAATATCACTACACTAGTGATATCAGAGATAACAAATGAAATGGAGCTACACTAGTGATAGCACAGAGCTTACAACTGAAAATGAGCTAAGCTAGTGATATCACAGAACTTGCAATTGAAATGGAGCTACGCTAGTGATACTACAGAGCTTACAGTTGAAGTGAAGCTACTCTAATGATGCTAAACAGCTTACAGATGAAGTGAAACTACACTAGTGATGCTACAGAGCTTACAGTTGAAGTGAAACTACACTAGTGATATCACAGAGCTTAGATCTGAAATGGAGCTAAGCTCTGTATACTCCATTAACAGCAGCAAGTTGGAAATTGAGTGAAGCAGTGGCCTGCTAGCACAGAATATAGAGTACAATTTTGGGCACCAGTTCTTAAAAAAGACATTGTTGAACTGGAAAAAGTACAGAGACGTGCAACAAAAATTATAAAGGGATTGGAGGATATGAGTTATAAAGAGAGACTAGCCATACTAGGTTTATTTATATTAGAGAAGAGACGTCTGATGGGTGATATAATTATCATTTACACATATATTCAAGGTAAATACAAAATACAGAAATATCCAATTAATTATTTATGCAGAGAGCTGAGCTAAGAACGAGAGGTCATCCATTAAGATTAGAGGAAAGGCACTTTTGACTAAAACAAAGGCAGAGGTTTTTTATAGTAAGGGTGGTAAAGCTATGGAATTCTTTGCCTCAGGATGTTGCACTTGCAGATAATGTAACTGCTTCAATATTGAAAATTATGACAGCTGTTGTTGATCCAGGGAACTATCTGACTGCCATTTGGAGTCAGGAAGGAGTTTTTTTACCCAATTTGGGCTAAATTGGAAATGTCTTCAGGGTTTGTTTGTTTTTTTTTTTTGCCTTTCTCTGGATCAACAGGGGTGTTTTGGCATGGGCTAGACTTGACAGATGCATGTCTTTTTTCAGCCTCGTTAACTATGTTACTATGATACTTGCCTGTGATGAAGTAGCAATATCCTGAAAACCTACCCTGTTGCTTTGTCCTCGGGGAGACCTGATTCCATATGGGAAAAGCAGGGACAGTGGGACAATGAAGGCACAATGCTTTGCATACTTTTTGGGTACTGAAAGGATTAAATAATTGTTTTGCAGAATGACTGTCAGGGATTCATTATTAGTCCGAGGTCTATTTAAGTGAATACTGAGTTGAAGTTTTGGATACCTCTCCAGGATCCAAGGGGTAAAAGACTAAAATTGGATTGATTTTTTTAAGCTCGCTGATCATGTTTTATCTAGATCTGTATTTTATTTTTTTGTTCCACTTGCTAATATTTTTGCATATCTGGTAGAAAGATTTCTGTTCCTTTTCTACGCGGAATTGACTTGAACACAGCTTGGAATAATGAGTTCTTTATGTGATGAAATACATAAACAAATCAGACCGTAACATGCAGGTTCAATTTGGTTTAGAAAGTGAATTTACATAGAAATGAAATTTGGAGCAATGTATATTCTGCATGTGATCTGTTTAGCATAAAGTCCATCGTGGGTAGGTTTGGGTGCAGCACAATTTTTCTGCTTTATAGCTATTATTTGGACACATTTTAACCCAGTGAGATCTGTAGTGCCTTGATGTGCAATGCGTTATTAATTTCTCAAGTATGTAAGGGGTTAAAGGGATAGTAATGTTTCATAATAAAAGCAGCTCTAATTAATCATCATAGTATTTGGACTTTGGAGAGTGTTATTTCAGTTCTGTCAGAGTTGTAGTTCAAGAGTAATTCAATGACAAAGTATCCCCCTCCCGCCCCTTTTACTGATGTAACACTGCTCAGCCAGATCAGAAGGGAGGTGCCCAGGTAGACTGCAGAGTGGGACAATCTTCAATTAAGATAAGGGAAAAGCCTGAAAAACTTGTCAAGGGGGGCAGGGCTTTCATTGTTCTCATAGGAAGAAGATTGTCCCCTGCTGTTATCTGTCTGGTCTACGGACTGCATTCCACATCTGAGAAGAGATGACTTACACTAGGTAAAAGGGGCGGGAGGAGAAACTTTGCTTGTGAATATCTCTCAAATCATAAAGGTATGAGAGATAAGACTTATATTGTTCTTCATGTTTTTTTAATGCCTACAAAATAAAATAAAGTTAAAACGAAAAAAGGGTAGAACAATGGTTATCTCTATTTCACTCATCTCTTACTGTTAGGGGATGCTTCATCCAAAGGTGATTACAACTCAAGTTAACATTTTCTTTTCACTTGTTACATTTTTTTTTATCCCTTCAAGTGCCAGAGGGGCATGCAATGCATTGCCTTTGGCACCCAAATGGTTAAATTGCAGTATTTTCTGTGACCTTATTTCTGTGGTAGTACTTGTACTATTGCTGATGCTGAAAGAGTTAAGCAAATTAAGAACCACCTATTCCAATATGTAGAGTTTGATTTTAAAATGTCCATGGCCGCATCTTTCCTTTTAGCTGCTGAACATCTCAGTTTTGTTCTTGTGTCCTGGATGACACATGACAAAAAGTAATTCTACCCTTTAAGTGCCAAAGAGGTAGCCAACACACTGGGTACCATTCTGGCACTCAAAGAGTTCATTTTTAGTATAGGATAGCTGTGTTAGTCCGGTGGTGTAGATGCCAAATAAAAGAGTATCTCATTAGGAAATTATACCTTTTTTATTAGACTAATATTCAATTTTCAGGACTAGCGTTCAAGAGCAACAAGCTGCCTTTACCAGTATGTTTTTAACTTGATAAAGGGAGATGGTTGTTCTCAAAAGCTTGTCTTTAAAATTGGATGTTAGTCCAATAAAAAGGTATTGTTTCATACTGTGATACTCATTCATTTGGCATATATATGTAACGCTATACTCGAAATGCCATACAACATACGCATAACATTTATGTCAAATGTCAAAACTCTGTATGAAAAACGCTATACATGATAATGCTATGTGCAATAGGCTAACCGTCATACACAAAACTCTATGTGCTATAGACAATACGCAAAACACATGCTCACTCACTCAAGCTCTTTCAAGCACACAATCACACTCATGCTCACACACTCACAAGCTAACACACTTACACTCATGTTCAGTGATGGAGAGTTGCGTAACGCAGTGCTTTGCAATGCTTTGCATACTTCTTTGGAGCTTAAAAGGCTAAGCACTCAAAATTCAACATTCCAGTCATTAACACAGTCATTGTTTTATTAAAGGGATAGTAATGTTTCATAATAAAAGTAGCTCTAATTAATCATCATAGTATTTGGACTTTGGAGAGTGTTATTTCAATTCTGTCAGAGTTGTAGTTCCAGAGTAATTCAATGACAAAGTATCCCCCTCCTGCCCCTTTTACTGATGTAACACTGTTCAGCCAGATCAGAAGGGAGGTGCCCAGGTAGACTGCAGAAAGGGACAATCTTCAATTAAGATAAGGGAAAAAACTGAAAAGCTTGTCAAGGGGGGGCAGGGATTTCATTGTTCTCATAGGAAGAAGATTGTCCCCTTCTGTTATCTGTCTGGTCTATGGACTGGATTCCACATCTGAGAAGAGATGACTTACACTAGGTAAAAGGGGCAGGAGAGGGAAACTTTGCTTGGGAATATCTCTCAAACCATAAAGGTTTGAGAGATAAGACTTATATCATTCTTCATGTTTTTTTAATGCCTACAAAATAAAATAAAGTTAAAACGAAGTATTACTATCCCTTTAACTGTACGTGCAAAGCCATGGCAATATATATATATATATATATATTTATATTATATATATATATATATGATATAGATATAATATATCTATACATATATATAATTCTGTTTGCTGTTGAGTAAAATACGTGTACTTTTTTTGCTGGCTGATGCTTCCTCCAAAATCTGTAACTACCCAAACATGCATATTTTGTGTATAGCTTGCAGTATTTTCTACATCCTTTTCATTTTATGGTGGCGCTGTTGCTATGCAGGGGACTGACCGACTCATCTCCCACCAACGGGAATAACTCACAGCTTCAGGTGGTCCTATGAAGCGTGAATTGTGAGGTATTTTACAGAAAAGTGTCATACTGCGGATACTTTTTAATTTAATTACTAGTCAAAGAGCCCGTGTACACGGGCCACAGTGCCACCCAGCAACGGCCGCGTTGCAGTCATGCACAGTAGAGACTGCCCGCACAGCGGCTGATATGGAGTGAGGAACTCCGAAGCGCAGAGAGGACCACGGTCTGAAGAGAGGACGACGGTCTGAATTCGGAGCGCCCCGCTCCGTTATCAGCCGTGACGCGGGCAGTCTGTACTGCGCATGACAGCTTCTGGCAAACAAACATTTAGCAAATTATTATATAGGATTAACAAGTCCTTCTGTTAATCATTTAACAGAAAGATAAGCAACGTGCTACTCATCCTTCTGCAACTCAAAGGACCAAAGAACTTAATATAGTAGGTATTGTTTCTTTTTAAACCCTTCCATGCTAAAGACATTTCCAGTATATTATGAAGCCCTTTGCATTCAAAGGGTTAAAATGTCTGTTTCAAAATATTGTTTTTTTGTTTTGTTTTTTTTAAGTGATAAGCATCTCAATCTTGATCTCACCCCTGAAGCAGTTGTACTGTTTAATTATTTTATCATCATATAAATACTGCTAAAATATTCCTACCCCTGATAATGAGGCATTCAGCAGATCCTAAGAAAACCAGCTGCTCATTTTTTGCCCCCTCTCCATACACTTACAACTACCCTCAAATTAATTTTTCTTTGTCTTACAATGTTTCGCAAAAACCTGACACCTTTTTCTTTCTTTCTTTTTTTTTTCTTTTTTATTGTCCAATTTTCTGCATGTACAGGAAAATAGGACGCAGAAAATTTGCTTGTACAAGCTACACGTTGGCAGTTATGTAGAAAGAGAAGCAGACTCGATGCAGCAATGTGATAATATTGTGATTGAAATGCAATGCCGTACAAGGAGAGACAGCAATTTGGCCTACATAAAAAGAGGCTCTTTCATTTCTCGTTGCTATGGCGAACATCTCTCATAACAGGGTATAGAAAACCTTTTTTTTTTTTCCTGAATAGCAGATCACATGCAAAACCATTCCCATTATTAATTCTTTTCTCTGACAGAGGGAGGATGAAGTATTAAAGGAGAACTATGCCCTAAGAATAAGTGGCTCTTAATTTGTTTAACAGGACTTTCCTAGATAGGTATCGTTTAACCCTGTAAGGATCAAATGGGTTGCATTTGCAATGTGTTGCACACCCATCTGGTATTTAAAGAGTTAATCCTTTCAGTGCCAGTGGGCTACGGAACTTATTGCAAAGTCCAATGATGTGCTGTTGGACTTTTCTTGTTGAGTAAAGCAACGGTATTCACGTGTTTGGAGATGCTTCTTTCAAAAGTTATAAGATAAGGCACTTTTCCGATAGTTTGACTTCAAGATGATTTGCAGGCAGGTGGCGCTGTTGCTACATCGACATATGGAAAGCTTGTGTCTGCGACACTCTGCGTTTCACAGAAATAATAGCAATAGCATCGCCTGGCTTAAAAAAAAGTGTTGAACTCAAACTGTTGAAAAATGAAGGTTTGCTCAGTAATAACTTTTGACTTAACCATCTCCCAGCAGTAGTAACAGTTTTGTGTCTGTGAGATAACTCTCCATAAGCTGCTGCAGCAACAGCACCACTGTAAAACTTCAGGTCATTGAGGTACGGCACCCAAATAATGCAAATATGAGCTACAATAACTTTTCTTTGTTTTACTTAGTAGAAAATATTTCCATTAATATTTTCATAATCTGAATATACTTCCCCACAATGCACTATATACCTCTCTGGCACTCAAAGGTTTATAAAGTACAGTGAGGTACATATTTGCACTGTTTTTTAGTTGCTTTCGATGAGAGGCGTAACTAGAATCCACTGGGCCCTGGTGCAGAAATTGCCATGCCCCCCACCCGACCACATTGCATCCAGTCTCCACATTTCCCCCCATTGCCCCCAATCTACGCATTGCCCCCATCTCCCCCAATCTCCAAATTGCCCCAATCTCCACATTTCCCCCTATTCCCCCAATCTCCACATTGCCCCCCCAATATCCACATTGCCCCCATCTCTACATTGCCCCAATTTCCACATTGCCATCACATTTCCTCCAATCTCCATATTGCCCCAATCTCCACATTTCCCCCTTTTCCCCCAATCTCCACATTGACCCCCATCTCCACATTGCCCCAATTTCCACATTGCCATCACATTTCCTCCAATCTCCACATTGCCCCCATCTCCAAATTTCCCCCTATTGCCCCAATCTCCGCATTGCCCCCCATCTCCACATTGACCCCCATCTCCACATTGCCCCAGTCTCCACATTGCCATCACATTGCCCCCCAACCTCCACACTGCCTCCACATTGCCCCCAATCTCCACCTTGCCCCTACTGACCCCCCCCATGTCCATCTCCTACCTCCCTGGTGGTCTAGTGGCATGGCATGAGAGGTCTCATATAGACCTCTATAGAGCTGGAGCTCCCGCGTGGTTCTCAATAATGCAGAGTGCTGGGTGATGATGTAATCTCCCAGCGCTCTGCATTACTAGAGCGCTGGAGAGGGAGATCAGCTGTTAGAGGTCTGTGCCGAAGAAGGCACAGACCTACTTGCTGGGCACCGGGCGAGGGAGGTCACAGGGGGCGGCCGGGCCCCTGGAGTGATGGGCCCAGTTGCAGGTGGGACTCCTGCGACCCCTATTGTTACGCCAGTGCTTTCGATACCCCTTAGAGGGATATTATGCCGTAATTTGGAAATATATATTGCAAAGGTACGCCAAACTGCTCAGAGATGTTTTATTCAAAAGCTATTTGGTATCTTTATTCTTAGTAACTTGGTTGATGAGGCTGAAAAAGGACATGTGCCCATCAAGTTCAGCTTGTGCCGTATCAACCCTATTGATCTAGAGGAAGGAAAAAAAAAACAACAACAAAACACTGAATCCCTAAGTGGGTAAAAAAAAATCCTTCCTTACTCCAAATGGCATTCTGATAGCTTCCTACATCAACATCCTATCTGCTGTGACAACAGCTGTCATAGTTCTCAATATTGTACTGAGCTAGAAAAAGAATCCATTACTATTCTGAAAGCAACTACAGTATGTGCAAGCACAGGATCCCGAATTCTATAACTTTACAACCCTTACTGTAAAAAGTCCGTACCTATAAAATCTGAATTGGTGTTATATCCTGTAAGGAGCAGAGGGGTGAGCAACACATTGCTCCTTAACCCCTTAAGGACCGGAGGTTATGGGACATTTCCGTCCCATAACGACCGCATAGGGGCACTTTGACGCGCCGGTACACGTGACCTGTCACGTGTATCGGCGCGTCACTATGGGGCTTGAAAAAGATCGCTCCGATCTTGGAGCGGTCTATTTCATGGCCTATTTTTACTTACAGCGTTCCCGGTAGAGCGCTGTAAGTAAAAAGTACGTGACGTACTATGACCGTCATCGGTCCTTGAGTATACCAAGGACCGTGACGGTCCTGGTACGTCACGGGTCCTTAAGGGGTTAAAGTTTTTTCACCACTTGACTTCATGGACAGATTGCAGCAGAAAAGAGGATCTAGAACAGCCTCTTCACTCTTAATATGACTATAGAGATGCACAAGCTTTTAGACCTTTTTTATTTGTGAACAGCAGATGACACCAAAAATAAAATTTAGGAAAGGTAAACATTAACATATATTAAAGTGGTTCTGTCACCTGCCAGCTTTTAGTCTCATTAAACATTTTTATTAAACTGCCTATTCTTTGGACCTATTTAAACTGCTTATACCTTTGTTCTTCAATCAGTGTAAAGGTTTTAGATATTTTTGGTTTAGTAATTAGGGACTCTTTAATTCATGCAGAAATTATATCTCTGATCTGAGTTACATAATTACTTTTTCTGGCAACTACCAGATATAAGTCTGATTAAAGGTACTGTATCTATTCAAACTACCTATACTTCACATTATTTGCTTTCCAATCAGTGTAATGGCTTTAGTGATTTTGGTTAAGTAGTTCAAGACTCTATAACCTCAGCAGAGCTAAGTTATCTGCCCTGTACAGTAATTACTTTCTCACCTGTCCTGAAATTGCTTCAGTCCTTCACCAAGGGGGAAGAATAAATAGGGAATGATCATTCAACTCCTGCCACAACAGATTCTCCCAATTAAGTGAGATTTTGGGCATGTGACAGTTCCTACCCAAAACTTCTTCCTCAGGGGCCAAACAGAGGAAAAAAAAACATAATCAAGGACCATATGCAAGTACACAAGCATGATCATATGCACAGAATGAGGGACTATATGGACTCTTATATTTAACCCACAGCAATGCTAACAGACTACCTTAAACACTGCAATAAAACCTATATACACAACATTTTCGCTCACTCTTCAGGAAAGGGATTGCTTTAAATTATCACACAACATGCGACATAATGGTTTCTCTTATATAGTAAGTGGTCTGATGAGGAACACAAATGGACCAAGGCCCTTAGTTTGGATGTCCCTGATTTAAACACAAAGGCTAAAGAGTAGAGCAACAAGGCTGAATGTCTAAAGTACCTATAGCCAGTGGCGTAGCTATAGGGGTTGCACATGTGGGGCTGCCCCCTGCGACCCTTCTGCCTGGCGCCCGCAATCTCCCTCCGGCGCTCTAGTAATGCAGAGCGCTGGTAGATGACATCATCTCCCAGCGCTCTGAATTACTAAGAGGACCGTGCGGGACCTCCAGGGAGGTAGGAGATGGGGGCATTGTGAAGATTGAGGGGCATTGTAGAGGGGGTCAGTGTGGTTGAGGGGGGCCAATGTGGTGGTGGGGGCCCGTGGCACTTCTTGCACCAGGGCCCGGAGGCTTCTAGTTACGCCTCTGCCTATGGCTATGATGTCATAGTTCTGCTCCATGTGTATATTGAAGTACTGATGTTTACATGAAAGGAGCATTAGTCAGTGAAACAAGGGTGTGTGACTCGAGATTCTCCACATGTTTCTGCACTACAACTCCCATCATCCTCAGCGGCTGTTGTAGTAGAAGTAGAGGTACTCCCACTGATGGGAG
This sequence comes from Rhinophrynus dorsalis, assembly GCA_037306005.1. NCBI lineage: Eukaryota > Metazoa > Chordata > Amphibia > Anura > Rhinophrynidae > Rhinophrynus > Rhinophrynus dorsalis. The sequence goes on along the minus strand of CM074727.1, from coordinate 28,754,925 downwards.
ATTTTTCATTAAAAAGTTATTATAGGCCTGACTTTTTTTTAACTCAAACTGTTAGTCACAGCAGCATCTGTTTTTCCTAAGGTATTTCTTTTACATTCTGTAAAACAACATGAGTCATAGACTACAGTGATCACAAAATAGAACTGGAGTTTCATGTAAAAAAAAATAAAAGTTTGAGATGTAATAAGTTTTGAATGAATACTCTCCTGGCAGTGGGAGTGTGTTTTACACATCAGTAAAAGACAACATATTCTCATAGTTATAGTTTCCTTTAATGTAGGGTGTTTGGGGTTTTTTTGTTATTTATTTCCATCCAACGGCTGCAGCAATCATGGAAAGGGTTAATCTTCAGAGCATTCAGCTTCTAGATAATACAAAACAACCCCATCTGCCTGTTTACATAGTATGCTTCACAGTGCCTCCCCAACGTGTGCCATGCCTTGTCACAATGTTACCTCTCAAAGCTTTTGCCATCTTGTTAATATTGTGACAGCTTCTACTTTTTTACGGCCACCCACACTGAGCGTTCTGGGAGAGCTTGGGATCCCAGTTCCGCTGAGTCATCCTTTAAAGTCCTAATCCAGACTTCTTAGGCACAGATCATCGCTAAAGGATTCTGAATGACAAAATGGCAAATTCTACACTTCCTGTTGGAGAGAAAGTGGCAACACAAATGAATCCCTTTGAGTGTAATGCATTGGACACCGACTGGCACTCTAAGGGTTAACTCCCATTTTTTATCTATCTACGTATCTATCTCTATATTATTTGTCTAGATATCTCATATCTATCTATCTATCTATCTATCTGTCTAATATCTATCTATCTATCTATCTATCTATCTGTCTGTCTGTCTGTCTATCTATCTATCTATCTATCTATCTATCTATCTATCTATCTATCACTCTATCTATCTCATATCTATCTAATTATATATCTCTATATTATCTATATCATATCTATCTGTCTGTCTATCTATCAATCTATCTATCTATGTCATATCTATCTATCCATCTATATCATATCTATCTATCTATCTATCTATCTATCTATCTATCTATCTATCTATCAATCTATCTAGTCATATCTATCTATCCATCTATATCATATCTATCTACCTGTCTGTCTGTCTGTCTATCTATCTATCTATCTATCTATCTATCTATCTATCTATCTATATCTATCTATCATATCTATCTATCTATCTATCTATCTATCTATCTATCTATCTACCTGTCTGTCTATCTATCTATCTATCTATCTATCTATCTATCTATCTATCTATCTATCTACCTGTCTGTCTGTCTGTCTATCTATCTCTATATTATATATTTTGCTATCTCATATTGTTTGGTTCTAAGGCATAGTATTTTTCGCTCCCACTGAATAGTGGAAATTTCCATATCTATTTCCGACTTGTCCCGTCCACAGGCAGACCAGTCTACCTCCAAAAAGTCAGGCAAACTCTCTCCGATAGAGAGAAGCAGCACAACCAAAGATGTACGTTTCGGTCGATGTGGGCATCATCAGTGTGATGAAGCTGATATGGATAGGGAAATGTCATCTCTGTAATGGCACATGGGAGTGAAAAACATGACTTAAGTAGCACCTAAGAGGCCACTGTGCTTTAGAACGAAACACTTTATATGGTTTGTTCTCTGCATACGTTGGTCACAATTTTTTTTGTAGATCTCCCTTATTTGGAAAGGCATCCTAGTCATGGCTCCCTGCTCTCCATGTGCCTAGAGGGAATCAGCTGCACGCACTGATGATGTCTAACATTTTGCGGCTGGACTGTAGGTGGATGGGACCCGTCTAATATGGATATAGAAATTTACTCGCTGGAACGGCACATGGGAGGATAATAGTGATTTGAGCAGCACCTGAGAGGCCGCTATGCCTTAGAACAAAACATTTTATTTTGTTCATTCACTGTATGTGTTCATCACAGTTTTTATTTGTAGGAAGTAGTGGATGGGCCTGGGGGTGGAGCCTTGTAAGGAATGGGGGGTGAGCATGGGCAGAGCTAAGAGCACCTGGAGTGCCTTGCCTAGAGGTGCCTGAGATGTAAATTCAGCCCTGCACAGAATGGAAATGAAGCTTTGAATGCTATAGAATTACTGTTACTTTGCTCCAGAACTGACCACTTTATCTTGTTCCATATATAGCCCAAAATGCTTTGTGTCCTGTTCGAAAATGGCAAGTAACATAGTGCTCCGCAATGCATTGCTCACCTCTCTGGTACACAAAGGATTAAAATAATTATGCTCTAGCAACTGCGTACAAGACATAAGAATCATTAGAAAAAGAAACTCAACATGCAGGATATCTTACTATATCAATATGATTTATGACTCTTCCAGATGAAACTGATAGGAAACGCCACCAAAAAAAAAAGCAAGAAAGATGTTGCAAGCCGGTGACAAATTGAAATGGTAAATATGTGTCATAATCACAAAACAGACACGGGAGCAGAGAATTTACATTTCCAGAGAAACAAGTCATAAATTAAAATGAAGTGGTCTGGAAAGACTTTCTTTTTTATTTTATTTATTTTATAGCTTTTATATCTTCTGTAGAATAAAGATATGCTGTATATGTTCATTTCAATTTTTTTTTAACCCATGAGCTGGGATCAGGGCTGGATTGTCCAATGGGCTATGTTCACACTGGCGGTATGAATGCATTGCGATGCAGCGTTCAAATCGTAAGTTTAATTACCCGTGGTGTCCCAGCATTCCCCCAGGAGAGGGTGGCCCACGCATACATTAGCCATGTATCGTACACAGGGCTAGATTTCCCATTAGGCAGAATAGGCAACTGCCTAGGGTGCCTCAGCTGTGCTGGCCACACCCACATTCTGAATTGTGGGTGTGGTCAGAGCAATCTAAATGTCTGTGCTCCAGTTTTATACACCTTTACAGGATATTATATAACCCCCTTGGCTGCTATAGAGATCTCCAACGCATTGCGAGATCTCTATGGCAACCAAGGGGTTAAAGCTTTTTTTTTTTTTTTTTTTTTTTTTGCTTGTTATAACCCAAGAGTATTTTCTGTGCCATGAAATAGTGTATAGGATAAGGAGCTGGGTCGTATGAGGACTGGGGTCGCCTGGGATGTAAATCCAGCCCTGATCATATAGATTGTATGAGTATGGCAATGTCCATCTTACTAGTCTTAAGTGATCTGGAGTGAAGTGATCAGCATACCAGGGAACCCTCCTGATTTATACTCCCCAGTGGCATGGGACACCACAAATGAAAGTTTCCAGGTATGATGATCAGAAGTTAATTCCGAAGAAGTAACAGCTGTTATGAAATGCGTAGAGCATTTGAAAGGGTTGATGAATTTTAGCTTGCAATTTATTGGTAGTGTAACTGTTTATTTAACCCCTTAAGGACCGGACGTTATGGGACATTTCCGTCCCATAATGACCGCATAGGCGCACTTGGACGCGCCGGTACACGTGACCTGTCACGTGTATCGGCGCGTCATTATGGGGCCTGATAGAGATCGCTCCGATCTTGGAGCGGTCTATTTCATGCCCTATTTTTACTTACAGCGCTCCCGGTAGAGCGCTGTAAGTAAAAAGTACGTGACGTACTATGACCGTCATCGGTCCTTGAGTATACCAAGGACCGTGACGGTCCTGGTACGTCACAGGTCCTTAAGGGGTTAAAGCTAAACAACAACTTAGTCTTTGAACTCATGCCAGGGACTTTCTGGGGGGGAGAACAGAAACTGCTAAAGGCAGGTGATAATTTAGACTTTAGAGATAACATAGAAGACAGTTTGAACTTTGTAGGTGTTATTTTGCACTTACACATTTCCCTGTAATATGAACAAACATGTTTTCTACCTTTTTCCTCTCCCCTTTTGAGACCTATATAATGTCTGTCTTTTTTCAATAAAGCAGAAGCGTTCTAAATGATACCAGTGTTGTGTCTCCTTGAATAGCTTCTCTAAGCGCTTAGGCCCAAAGCCTGAGTAGAATAGATGTTGGGTGTGGTGCAGATTCTTCCTAGAAAGTGTGAGAGTTTGCATGCAGAGATACCAGACATCCTGAAGGGGACCAGAATAAATGTAACCCCTTGCATGTTCATTGGCCTATTGTTTTTACATATTTTAATGGATATCCATTGGCAATAGTTAGGACTGGTTTATACACCATAGTGGTGTTTTATTGCTCTTATTTCCCACTCTTCCTACATTACATTTACTATTGGGCATAATAAGATTCTGACAGGTGATTCGTTGTATCCTCTGTGGATAAATATTTAGCCATATATCTCTGTTGACTGAGAACTTGGAGAGTCGTGCTGAAGGAGTAAGATGTTGGCAGCCATCACGGGGTTTATACCAGGAGTGCACATACGACCTGGAGGCAGTCCTTAAAGAGGAACTTTCAGATAATAGCAAGTCGCCGTGCATTCATTAAATGCAAGGCGACTAGTTTGAAAACAGATGTCTTACCATAAAAAAATACATGTGTCTAAAGGAATCCGTCCCGTTTGGAGACCGGAACTGAGGCTAGAGCGCAGACATCTTGTCTGTGTGCCTGAGCCGTCAGTCCCGGTCTCCATAGAGTAGACTGCTTTGCACCATATGGTCACCGGAAGGGACTGACGGCGCAGGCTCACATACCGCATTAACCTGCCCGTCAGTCCCGAAACAGGATGGATTCCTTTGGAGACATGTATTTTTTTACGGTAAGACATCTATTTTCAAGCTAGTCGCCTTGCATTTAATGAATGCATGGCGACTGGCTATTATCTGAAAGTTCCACTTTAATTGCCTCTTTCAAATGTGAGTAACATCCTAAGAGCACGGGTGAAGGTGTTTCCTTAGGAAGATTCTTTTATACTACACTTAGAAGGTTTCTCCTACACTGCTTTCTTCTGTTGTTTTACAATATAATATATTTCATGAGATCTCTCAGACTAGTGCAGTTCCTCAGTTTTGTCCTATAGTATATAGTTAACCTCACACCTTCTAGTAGAATCACAAGCCACATTCCTTTCTAAGGTTCATTTGGTGTGTCCAGCTATGGAATAAATAATATTCACTTAATAAGTGGTAGCTTTAGGTGGATCATTGAAAATCTACTTAATAGCTATGTCTCAACTGGTATAATAGTGGGTGATTTTTGTATTAGAGTCATGAAACATATTTAGGTAGTAGAAACATCTTTACTGATAGAAACAGCTTTACTATGGATTTGAGGTCAGAAAGATCTTGACCTAAAGAAGAAAGATCTATATCATTAGATCATTCACTTATCGTTGTAACCGTGTAGTTTACTTCCACTACACTTTGTAACACACTTTAATAAAATATATATTTCTCTCAACTAGACTTCACTCCTCTGTAACCTGACAATCTACAAAAATATACAAAGTATTGGTGCACATCCATATTTTCATCGCTGTTAACCCTTTACTCTGTGGTACACTGCCTCCATATCACCATGAAATTAAAGATGAGATTTTAGTCATATAATATGGCCATAGTATGCTGAGCTTGCGACAAAGCCAAGGTACCCCGATATAGGCTAAGCTTAATATGCTTTGTCCTATGAGCTTAATCTCTCCTGCTTTGGTCATTTACTAACCTTAAAGGGATAGTAATACTTCGTTTTATATTTATTTTATTTTGTAGGCATTAAAAAAACATGAAGAACGATATAAGTCTTATCTCTCAAACCTTTATGGTTTATGAGATATTCACAAGCAAAGTTTCCCCTCCCGCCTCTTTTACCTAGTGTAAGCCATCTCTTCTCAGATGTGGAATGCAGTCCATAGACCAGACAGATAACAGCAGGAGACAATCTTCTTCCTATGAGAACAATGAAAGCCCTCCCCCTTGACAAGTTTTTCAGGTTTTTCCCTTATCTTAATTGAAGATTGTCCCTTTCTGCAATCTAAACCAATATGCATCTGCGCTCTCTTCTAGTTTGTGAATAAGTACCAGATATATATTCGTAATCCCCACTTGTTTACAAAACCAAAACAGAATATTTCAAATAAGGAGAAATATCACAAAAGATGCATATATCTTAACAATGTTTAAAAAGGATATATCAAAGAAACATTTCTGCTCAATATATCATATATCCCATCATTTTCTTTCATTCATAATCATTAAAAGACATTCCGGTTTCTTCTATTACGCTTGTTCCAAGACGCCGGACAGGTTCTTCAAATTTGTATAAGAGAAAACAAAAACGAACAGCGCAGTCCACTCTGAGTGTAGTAATTCTTATATTCTTGTACCTTAAGGTAAAAATATAAACAATCCCCCTTTAGGAGGGTACTCACATTTTATAGAGGCTAACCTGCCTCTCGGAATACTCGCTTTGACCGGATCTGACCTCCAGTCCTGGTCTTCCACCGTCACCCCAAATGTCGTCTCCTCCAATGCAAGACTCTCACCTTCACAATTATTATCCACTTGCAATATTTCTTCCTTCCTTTGGGTCTTTTATAATATACCAACCATTCTGCTGGATATAATTTTTAAGGATCCCAAATAACAATTATTGTAAGATGGATTCTATCAGACATATAGAAGGGGGGACTCTCAGTGGTATCAAAAAAAATAGAGAATTTATTTATATAAAATATACATGCATATGACGGATACGACCGTCTTAATATTTAAAATAACGATACAATCCCTACGCGTTTCGTAACGCAGGGTTACTTTCTCAAGGGAATCAATCTCATAATGTGAGCCACAGCCATTTATAGATATAATAACAGAAACTTCAAAAAACTCACCGGATATATCATATGGGGAGAATTTTGGCACCAAAAGTACGGCGTTTACAATACTAAAGTTCTACACATCAGTCATCTCTCCCCACCCTCCACTTCCGCATTCCAGCTGAAAGTCATGATCTCATTTCCATTTCCACTATGAAATTAGATACGTCACTTGAAAGAAAATGTATAAAGAAAAAGGACAAGCGCAAAATCCACAGTACCACAATAATTAATAAATGTTCACATACAATCTTCACAGTGTGACAACGTGTATGACTCTTCTCCCAAGCTATTACAGATGCCAAATATGAATATCCAAAGATATAAGTCCTGCGCAAAGAACAAATATAGATCTAAGAGTAAGTCTGTAAAGTGTAACAAAGTGTGTCCATATATTGGACCAGACTCACCAGATCTATAGTGCGTGTGTGCAGGAAAAGCCTGACCCAGCTATAGAGGCCAAAAATTCGCATCCAAAGGGGTCCAAATCCGAAGAAAGAGGATATCGTATTCCGCTCCTGCCCTTGGCTCAAGCCACAAACGAGGCCGCCCGCTAGGCAATTCCACGCCTCATTCTGGATTCGCCTCCGAGTATCATTGCCATAGCAACCAGAAATGCACCTCTCCCACTCAAATTCATTCAAAACAAAAACCTTAACATTCAGCGGGTTAACTTTTTGAGGGACAGAGTAGTGCACACGCCTTCTGCATATCTGGAACAGATATGCAGAGCAGCCACTTGGAAGCAGGTCCATATGTTCTGCCAAAATTACCGTCTTGGCCATCTCAGAGAGGATGATTTATCCTTTGGGTGCAGTGTTCTTCATGCAGTTACCTCGTGAACCCGCCCTTCTTTTTTACATCTCTTTTTGTGTGCTGTGACAGGACGACATGGAAAGTATGAATTCTTACTTACCTGAGAATTCATTTTCCTTGTCAGTCCCGGAACAGCACACATTTCCCTACACTAATAAAATTTGAGCAGCAATATGGTCTTTGTCTTTTGTATTTACTGTACGTTAGTGGGGAGGGAACCATTTTATAGGGGTGGGTCTAAAATGTTAGATTCCTGCACGGTGCGGCCTGTCTTGGAAGGGGAATATCTCTTTTTATGTGCTGTTCCGGGACTGACAAGGAAAAGGAATTCTCACGTAAGTAAGAATTCATACTTTCCCTGTAATACTGCTGGCTCTAGAATTGTATCTCTAACTTTCTGAATGCAGCTCTAAATCATTTTTTTTTTATTTGTAACCTCCTCTCTGGAAATCATACTTTCGCTTATTATCAATTTAATTTAAATGCATGTCTCTTCCAGTCTGCTGCTATAAATATGCAGGAACTTTGCCTTTAAAAGAAAAGCTCATTTTTTATACTTAGCTTAACAAAAGAAGATTGAAATCAGGCTCTGAAATTCGAGCACATTGTAATAAATACACATTATTTGGTTGCAGGTGTGTACATGGATATAGGCAAGGGAACTTTAGGAAAATCTAATATTTCTGCTTTGTGTATTGCTTTTCTGACACGCGGAGTAGAATGATATAGGGATCACAAAATTGCTTATTTACTAAATAGGAGAAAAATGATGATATAGTTTGTCCTACATTTCTTCCTTACAATATAAAATACTTGGCCTCATTCTGCTGGCTGCTTGCAATGAACGGTGAAACTGTTCCAGAGGTGAACCTCAATAATTCCTCAGTTTTTGTAGAATGTGGTTTTTTTTATGATTTCAAAGGAGCAGTAAACTTTTTTTTTATGGAAACCTATATGTTATACGGCTTTTTCCTGCTGAAAAAACAAAGGTACTCTTATCGCAGGTAGATGTTTTATTCAAAAGTTATACTAGTTTAGAACTGAAATCTTATATAATAAAACGCTAGGATGTTTGTTCGATTCAGTCATGCGCAGTAGAGACTGACTGAACAATGCAGTCATGAGCAGTAGAGACTGCCCGAACGCATCAGCCTCCAGTCCCAGTGTGAGAGAAGAAACAAGATGATGGAGCGGCTGATCCGGAGCAGGGTGTTCCAAATGGCCCACCTCCTGTCTCTGCTCCCGGCTCCGAAGCAGCAGCGCAAGCCGCTGGGTGGCACTTTGGCCCGTGTACACGGGGATTTATACTAGTACTCTCTATAAACAGAGATCCAGGGACCCTACTTCCTGAAAGTTCAAACTGACAGGAAGTGACTCAGCAGTTACAATCGCATTCTATGGAGTTGTCAGTGACTCATCTCTCCCATAAAAAGCAACAGAATTATTATCTGAAATCTGACCACTAGAGGGCAATGTTAATGTGAAAAACTAAAAGTTTAAACTGTAATAACTCTAGAAAGACAGATCTCATAGCAGTGGGAGTACCTTGGTTTTACTCAGAAGGAAAACCCCATCATTATATGTGTGTTTTCATTACAAAAAGTTTACTGCTTCTTTAACTCCTAAGATGTTAGATGCAAAACAATGTGTTGGAGACCTCTCTAGCATCCAAAGGGTAATTACAGCTCAACAGCATTTTGTTGTATTACGTTAAACAGTAATTTTCTATTTTGGTCACTAGCTGGTGCTATTGCCTTCACATATTATAGAAAGCCATTGTCTATGATTCATACTTTTCCATAGAATGCTTTATAAAGAAAAATTGCCTTTTTGACACAAGGGGGTGCTGCTGATAACAGTTTGATTTAAATGAGCAGTAAACTTTCATTATGAAAACAAAATGCTATAAATCAGTGGTTCTCAATCTTTTTTTTTTTTGCTCCCTTAACTCGGAACCAGGAATTTTCAAGGCACCCCTTACATTTCATTGGGCACTTGTCAGGAATGTAGTAAACGTTATAAATACATAAAAATATAATTATTTTAGGTCTCATGCTAAAAATGACAAAACTGAACCTTATGAGCTGCAGAGGAGTACGCAATGCATTGCAAAGTAATGCGTTGCGTAACCCTCCGGCACTCAAAGGGTTAAAATTCAACATTCACAGTTTTGTCAAAGTTCTTCATAGAGAAAAGGGGAAAGCTAACTGGATCGCCATGACGCGCCAAAATGCCACAGCTCCTTGGGTACGAACCACTGTTAAGTAAAATAAAGGTATTCTCATTGCTGGTAAGTGTTCCATTCAAAAGTAATTACATTCAAATTTGTTTTATTTTTTTAAACATTAAAATGCAATTTTATGTTGTGGTCAACAGGTGGTGCTGTTTCTATCACTTGCTAAGCTGAGCTGTAGTCTGTGATTCTAAGTTCTCCCATAGAGTGTATTAAAAACAAAATGCCTTTTGCACACTAATTGGTGCTGTTGCTTTCAGATTGATTTTTAAAAAAATGTTTGATCCGTAATCACTTTTGAATGACCAGTCACCCAGCAGTGAGTGTATCCTTGTGTTATTCAGCAGTGGGAGACACATACACACACACACACACACACACACACACACAGCCTCCTTGTCTCAGTCATTATCCTGTGGGGGAGACACACACACACACACACACACACACACTCCCCCTCCTTGTCTCAGTCATTATCCCATGGGAGCCCTGGATCGTGCTGGAAATGAATGGGTTATGAATCTGTTTACATGCTTTGTATTTGCAAGTTTTTTTCCTCTTGTTTTAGGAAGGCTCTCAATCTGCCAAATGAAAGGACAGGACTTAGATTGCAGGAATTGTAGCAGCTGTTCGGAGCATATATAGCAATGAAAGAATTTTCTAATTTATCCAAACGCAGATGGAAAATCTGAGATCATCATCTACCAGATATAAGACTGTATCACTCTCAGGTGACTCAATGTACTAATAGGTTCTTAGCAGCACTCATTATTGTGAGGAGCAATTTGCTGGTTGCATTAAGATAAAATACCATACATAATGCTTGTTGGACGATACAGAGGTCCTCAATGCATGCTTTGCAAAATATTGGAGACGTCTATCGTCCAAGGTGTAGATCAGTTTATAGTATCAGAAAATGCTGTATAACACAGTAATGCATAGACAACACAACAGTGTGTGGAGCTATTGACATAGTTGTGTAAGATTACAGGAGGGAAGGACAATTATTTTGGGCTAAGGGCCACAGCTCTGTTCAAATATTACCAGAGGGATGAGTGTGTATATGTGAGTGTGTGTGTCTATGTGTGTTGTTTTCCATGTGTGTGAGTGTATGCACAACCCCTGATTAATACACTTCCTCATTAATAATCCCCCTTCCTGACTGAGCAGAGGATTACGTAAACTGGTAAATAATCTGGGTACCATGAACCAGATCTGAATGTAGGTGTGGGCAGCAAAGCTGAGGCATTTTCGTGTGAATCTGGTCCCTGCAGGGATGACGCCCCTACCCTGAGAAGAACGACACACTAGCCAAGATGCAACACAATACACCCTTTATTAACAGAATATCTGCCCTTTTTATGGGCAACCGCACTGTGCTATCTTGGCCCCACATAATCAAATCGTAGATGCGCCATTATCCTCCACCACTGGTTGCTGAGTCCCCCCGGTAACAACCAATAGGAAATGTGCGGTCCTATTCAATGGCTTTCACTCCCTGTGGTTATTTCATCTCATCAGTGAGTCTTCAAATGACCAAGCTAAAGTGTCTTTATGGTTTCTTTAAGGCACACCGCAAGCTCTCTATGATAACAACAAATTACTACATCTTTATTAAATCTTTATTAAAGATTGTTTTTTAAGTATGTAGTAATACCTCCGATCTAATCAAAAGCACTGAATGAGCCTCCTATTATATATGGATCTGGGATCCCTACTATAATAAAATAACTGGATTTAATCCAGATCCATTTTCTTTTCTTTCTTCTTTTTCTTCAATTAATTGAGTCTTCAAATGATCAAGCATCTACAGCAGTGACCAATCAGAAATGGAGAGGCCAGGTACATCCCCACAATGTCTCCAATTGGTTACCCGATGGCCAAGACGACCAATCGGACGGATGATTACTTTCCCAGTCTGTACACCCTGTCTAGTGATCGGGAAGGTACTGAGCCACGTTGGCCACAGAACCCAGGGAACATAATAACCTTGACATCACATACTGTAACAACAGGACCAGGTCTTGTTATAATCCCCCCCCCCTCTGTTTTTGATGTGTTTAGCAATCAGGTCGCCCTACTGGGCAACTGTGACTGGAAGTGACCTAGTGTGTCTGCTACATGTCCTCCTGCCAGTCGGCATCTCGGTTGTCCTTACCGGGTAGATATCTTGGCCAGTCTCTCTTTATAACTAAAACCTTCCAATCCCCTTATTAGATTTGTTACAAGTCTTACTTGTTTCAGTTCAGTACCATCTTTTTTAAGAACTGGTGCCCATAACTGTCCTCCATATTCTAAATGAGGACTTATGAAGTATTTATAAACAGGTAGAATTATATTCCAATCTCGTACATATATAACCCATTTTTATACATGATGGTTGTTATGTGGCAGCTGATTGACACTGCACAGTCTATTGTCTACCAGTACTCCCAAATATTTATCTAACAAGCATTCCTCCAAGTAGTTTTCCACATAGTTCATATGCCACATGCTTGTTTCTGCAACCCAGAAATATATAATATGGTAAGACAACCACATTCACGGGCTGCCAAAAATAGCCACATTTCACCTATAATCTCCCTGATGATGGGGGAGGGTTAGCTGCAGGCATCTCTGTTTTGTGTACATAACAGACCTTACTAACATTAGTGTATAAGAGAGCACAGAATAGTACCGTATTGTAACAGAAAGTAAAGCATTACATATGACAGATTCGTGTTACATTTGTCTTTTTTAACCATTATTTTTTACCAAAGAAATAGAGCTTGACCTTTACTTCCAGTGAATTCTCTTCCTATGGTAAATGCTTCTCTCTTCCAGAGTATTGATACCGTTTCACGGAGATAAAATTATCTATGACATATCTCATATTTTTCTTTCATTTCAGATAAGGACGTTGGTTGTAATTGGTAAAAAAAAACCTTTAGTGGAACAACTCAACATTTCTTTAAACCTCTGAGCTCCAGAGAGGAAACCAATGCATTGCTTTAATGAGTTGGATACTTTTCTGGCACTCAATGGGTTAAAATCAAAGCACTTTAAAAAACCCAGAGCTTTCTTCTTTTTAATCGCTTGGATGCTAGAGACGTCTTGAACACATTACTCCAAAATGGGTTGGAGACATTTGTATCATGCAAAGGGTTAAAGCTTTGTATTAAATGAAAACATATTAAAGGTCAAAATATCAATATAATTAAAGAGCATCAACCACCGGATTAATTGATTCCACCCTTTTGGTGAAAGTTGATGGTGGCCTCACTAGGAGGACACTGATGAATTCAGAACAGGTGAGTAATTCGTTATTTAAGCTGTGGCGCACAGGTCAGAGACAAGCTCTGATGAAGTTAATGGGAACCCAGGACAGGAGGAACTCAGGAAGAGGCGGCTTGATGGGGCCAGTCAGGAAGGACCCGATGGTTTCGAGGAAGGGATTGGCCAGTGATGTATGGCAGAGGATTGTTGGTGTTCATAGCCATTTTGTGGAGTGACCTGGCTACATTAGGTGCCTCCAACCCAGCCGACTCTGGTGGTTTGCATCTATGTGCATATAATTGGTATATGCAGGTGGATGTGGGCAGGTGGGGGGTTTGGTGGCAGTGGGTTTTCTTGTTTCGGGTTCGTGAGAGATAAGCAGTCTTCATTGCTTGTTCTTCTGTCACACGTGGGGTGCTTGCTGGGCGGAATATGGAGTTCACAATTCTGGTTCAGGATCATGCCTCTTAGGCTTGGTCTCTCTATTTGCCGCATTCAAAGAGGTTAGGTTTGTTCAATGAACTGTGTGTTATTTAAATATGACTATGTGATTTAAAAAAAAAATCACTATTGCAGAGAAAGCACTAGGTTGGTAAAACAAATATTATTTTAATTTATGTGTTGATTGTTATTAGAATGTTCATATGTGAATGATGTTAATATGCTACAATAACTGCTGTGGCCTTTTCAACCCATCTGAGGACTAAGAGAGGGAAACATTGGGGGAGGGGTGGGTATCTTTTTTTCAAGCAACTGACTTGATAGTGACCCCGTCAAGAGTCCCTTTTGGGAGGCTGGAGAAGCGGGTATCATTGTATGCTGATGACACATTCATGTACCTGGATGGGAGTCTTCAGACTACGTGCTTGACCTGTGGTCATTTTTCTGGCCCCCGGGTGAACTGTGGAAAGTCTGACCTCTTCCTGATAGATATGTGGGTGGTTGAATCTTATCTATCATCAGGCACACTAAATTGGGCCACCCGATTTAACCCTTTGAGTGCCTGAGGAGCATTGCATTGGGTACTTTTATGACACTCAATGGGTTAAAGGGATAGTAATGTTTCATAATAAAAACAGCTCTAATTAATCATCATAGTATTTGGACTTTGGAGAGTGTTATTTCAATTCTGTCAGAGTTGTAGTTCAAGAGTAATTCAAAACAAAGTGTCCCCCTCCCACCCCTTTTACTGATGTAACACTGCTCAGCCAGATCAGAAGGGAGATGCCCAGGTAGACTGCAGAGAGTGACAATCTTCAATTAAGATAAAGGAAAAACCTGAAAAACTTGTCAAGGGGGGCAGGGCTTTCATTGTTCTCATAGGAAGAAGATTGTCCCCTTCTGTTATCTGTCTGGTCTATATACTGCATTCCACATCTGAGAAGAGATGGCTTACACTAGGTAAAAGGGGCGGGAGGGGAAACTTTGCTTGTGAATATCTCTTAAACCATAAAGGTTTGAGAGATAAGACATCTAATTCTTCATGTTTTTTTAATGCCTACAAAATAAAATAAAGTTAAAACGAAGTATTACTGTCCCTTTAAATACTTGTTATCTGAGTTCACATTGATCCCAATCACTATGTCCCATTAAAGCGGAACTACCACCTCCACTAAAGCCGCCCTGCAACACTTATGCAGGTGGTGACTAGCTTTGTAATCATTATTTTAGCTCTCAAAAGTGCCCACAAATAAAATTATCCTTAAGTTTTCGAGACTAACGGCCAGGTTACTGCAGCCTGTGCGCCTGCGCCATCAGTCTCTTCCGGAGCCGTCCGGGCCACTGCAATGCTTGTGAAGGGTGAAGTGGACTGATAGCCCAGGAGCACATTCAAGATGTCTGTGGAAATGCCTGGCTTCCGATCTCAGAAGTCTAAGGATAACTTTATTTGTGGGCACTTTTGAGAGGTAAAATAATGATTACCAAGCTAGTCGCCACCTGCATAAGTATTGCAGGGCGACTTTAGTGGAGGTGGTAGTTCTGCTTTAAATCAAAATCTCCCACTGAATGCATTAACCCTTTGAATGACAGATGGGTGTGCAATGCATTGCAAAACAATGTGTTGCATACACCTCTGGCACTCAAAGGATTAAAAAAAATAGTTTGCCTTATTGAACTGTTAAAAAAAAAGAAAAAGTTTGGACTACCCTTGTTTTACTTAGCAGGAAAAGCCCTATAACATGTATGGTTATTTAAAAAAAAGTGCACTGCGCCCTTTAAACTGTTATCCGTTGGTGCTGAACAGTAATTTATAAACAGATACCTTTCTATAAGTCATATGCAGAAAACAAAGGAGTTCATTCAGTTAATGGCTTTGAACCCAATGAAAGCTAGAAGCATACCTGTAAACTGATCAGATCTGTCCTAAAGGTTCCAGGTTTTATTCCTAATTATCAGGTCTCTGTGGACAGATCCTGATTCTCAGAGCTCAGTGAGTTCTCTTGTAACTCCGCCCATGTCACTGCCAGTTCCGGTCACCTCCCACTATTCTCGCATTTGAAAGACAAACCCTGCCCACCTCCACCAAATCCCACCCACTCCAATCAAGCCCCACCCACTTTAAGTCACAAATCCCATCATTTGGACACCCCCACTCCTCAGCCCTTTGTGGACCTAGAGAGGCTTGGGACCAGAAAGTTCCCAGATATGTAGAGAGGTCTCCAATGCATTATGCTTTTGCAATGTGTTTTGTACCCCTCTGACACTCAAAGGGTTAATGGTAAAGGGATAGTAATGTTTCACCAAAACAGCAGCTCCAATTAATCTTCATAGTATTTTGGCCATAGCCAAGTGTTATTTCAATACTGTCAGAGTTGTAGTTCAAGAGTAATTGAATGATAAAGTTTTCCCCTCCCCCCCTTTACCCCTTCAGATGTGGAATCTGGTCTCTTGATTGGACAGCTCACAGCAAGGGCCAATCTTCTTACTGTGAGCATAAGGAAAACCTCTCCTCCTTGACAGGTTTTCCCTTATGCTCACTGAAGATTGTCCCTCTCTGTGATCCATCCGGACAGTCTTGCTGTTCTGAGGTGAGTAGTGTTACATCAGTAAAAGGGGCGGGAGGGGAATACTTTATCATTCAATTACTCTTGTACTACAACTCTGACAGTATTGAAATAACACTCTCCATGGCCCAAATACTATGATAATTCATTGGAGCTGCTGTTATTGTGAAACATTACTATCCCTTTAAGCATGTATATAAAATATCTGCATGAACAAAACACACTCGAAGAAAAACACACTCGAAGTGCCAGTGACTCATTCTGTACATTGTTTATGGCTCTAAAAATAAATACAGAAATATGTTTTGATCAATCCACAGTAAACGGGACTACACCTATGGGAATAAGTGGATCTTAATTTGTTTAACAGAATGACTTACCTAGCCAGGTATTCAACACCCAGCAGTCTGGTATATTTATATCCAGCATGGGCAACAAGAGGCACTCCAGCTGTTGTGGACTACAACTCCATTCCCTGCCAGTCGTGGGAGTTGTAGTCTTGAAGGCCTCATGTTTCCCTCCCCCAATCTGCAGTATGTAATTGTGTATATGCAGTTATCTGTATATAATGATCTCTGTTGAAGTGTGACTTTAGATCATACCACCTTACAACAATCAATAGACCGGAGTAGTAATGAATGGACCACACTTGGGAACTCCCAGACTTTGGACTCAAATATCCAGGTAAAGGGAAAGATTGTCAAGGTGAAAGAGTCCAGCATTTAAAACTATGTGGTCATTACCACTTAACTTCTTCTTTAGTCTCTAAATTGGTGTCATTGGTGGGAAACGTTGTGCATGTCTTGTGTGTGTTCAGGCAGGGAGAACGCTAAGTTGTATTATTTTGGGTACTATTGGAACACCTCTCGGAAAGCAGTGGAACGTCTCAGAGAATCTACTTTTTTGAGAACATTAAGAGTAGGAGGCGTAACTAGAAGTCACTGGGCCCTGGTGCAAAAATTGCCATAGGCCCCTCTGACCACATTGCCCCCAACATCCACCTCTCAATATTTTCCCCAACATCCACCTCTCTCCATTGCCTCAACTCTCCAAATTGCCCCCAATGCCCACCTCTCCACATTGCCCCCAACTCTCCACATTGCCCCCATTGTCCATCTCCTACCTCCCTGGTGGTCCAGCAGCATGGCAGGAGAGGTCTGTGCCTCCTTTAGCACAGACCTCTATAAGGAGCTGGAGCTCCTACTCGGTCCTCTCTCCAGTAATGCAAAGCACTTGGAGATGATGTAATCTCCCAGCACACTGCATTACTAGAGTGCCAACGAGGGAGAACTCAGCTGATAAAGATCCGTGGCGCCGGACTGGGGGTGTCTCAGGGGGTGGCCTGGCCCCTGGAGTGACGGGCCCAGTCGCAGGTACAACCCCTGCGACCCCTATTGTTATGCCACTTTTAAGAGTTAATATTTGAAAGACTCAGGACAGCTCATTTTGAAAGTTATCATGTATGGATATGAGTCATTTGTCTTTAGAAGATAGCAAGCTGAAAGTAAGTACCGGTAGATTACAACAGAGCTCAAATGCAAAATATACATTTTATTCAAATATATATATCCTATATAATAATTCGCTAAATCGTGTGTAACGCCACGGCCTGCGCACTACACACTTCTGCGCGTGCTGCAGTCATGCACAGTAGAGACTGCCTGCGCCGCGGCTGATACAGTGCTGGGCGCTCCGAAGGAGCATCCAGCTCTGTATCAGTCGTGGCGCGGGCAGTCTCTACCGCACGTGACTGGCCCGCGACCGGGTGGCAGTGGCACTGTGGCCCGTGTAACGGGCTGTTCAACTAGTATATATATATAAAATATGAAGTCCTTTGCTACTAGCCAGACCTGAAAAGTTACTCGCCATTGCAAGCCATAACATACACACCAGGGCTGAATTTCTACTCACCATTGGCTAGTGGCGAGTGGAAATTTTGAGCCCTGATATATATATATATATATATATATATATATATATATATATATATATATATACACACACACACACGTAAACGGTTATTTGAAATATATACATTAAACAAAAGAATAAATAGGAAAATAAAAAAGCAATAATAAAGCAAATATAAGAACAAATAAATAAACAGAAAAAAATAAATAAATTAACATAATAGGTTAGAAAAGAAAAAAGAAGAAACAATTTAGAGAATATAATGGAAATATAAAAAAATTATAAAAAGATTCCCAGCCGAAAAAGAAAAAAGAAAATAAGAAGAAAAAAATGTATAGCACTCTATTATTATATTGTTATTGGATATCCACATACTTGTATATATAATTTTTCTTTTAATAAAACAGAAATTATATACCTATCAGTGGCTCTCTCTATTAACATTGAAACATTCACAGTCATGCGCACACACACACACACACACACACTCTCTCTCTCTCTCTCTCACAGTCCAAATCACATGCACATACACACATTCAGCTACACACACACTCATATCAGATACAGGAAGAGCCTCCCTATTCTTGCCTACTCCACTGAGGATATTTCAAATGTGGCCAGTTGTGGACCACAACAGCCAGGGATGTATGAACACAACACACCCCATAATAATATACTTCTGCTTACCTAATTATGGCCAGAACATCCTGATGGCCCCTATAAATTTTGGCCTTGTGCCTTTGTTCAAGAGATAACCTCTTCAGGCAGTCCTAGAAGTCATGTCCATGGAGGCGGACATGACAGTTGCTTGCAGGACCACAGCCCACAAACTTTGCTCAATGCACATGTTAATCTTAACCCTTTGAAGCGATATATGTTAAAAAATTATATATAATAGTGTATATCCCCCTGAACAAAACAAGGGTACTCCCACTGCTGAAACGTTTTTATTCAAAAGTTATTACTGATCAACCTTGAATTTTTTAGGCGCATTATCACAGTGGCCTGAAATTGTACAGTGGCGCTGTAGCTACACAATCCTATGGACATCTCTGGTCAGTTGACCATACATCTCCATAGGCTGGTGTAGCAACAGCGCCACTGTACAATTTCAGGCCACTGTGATACTGCACCTAAAAAATTCAAGTCTGAGCTGAAAAAGCTTTTGAATAAAACACCTCTCAACAGTGGGAGTACTCTTGTTTCACTCAGGGGTATAAACCCTCCAACATTTTTTTATTTACATTTTAAGTATTACTGTCCCTTTAAGGACCAGAGGGTTGTGCGCACTCTTGTGGTCCTTAAAAGGCTATACAGACTCATGCACTCTGCCAGACACTCAAGGCCAGATTTCTCAATAGGCAGAAAAGGCAACTGCCTAGAGATCCAAAGTTTGAAGGGGCGGTGCCTCATGTGTACTGCCCACACCCGCATTCTGAATTGGGGGTGTGGCCAGAGCAATGTCAATGTCCCTGCACCTGTTTTATACTCTTTTATGGGCTGTTACTTAAAACCTAGCATATAATGCACTGGAGATCTCAACCAAAAGGTTAAAGCTTTTTTTTCACTTTTGCTTGTTATAGATTCTTAAGGGTATTTTCTGTGCCAGGAAACAGTGGATGGGACTAGGGGTAGGGTCATGTGAGGAGTGGGGTGTGTGGCCATGGGTGAAGCCAAGGGCACCTAGTGTGCCTTGCCTATGGGAGCTTGGGATGTAAATCCAGCCCTGCAAAGACTGTTATGTCTGCCTCCACACAGTGCTGAACTGGGAATAAAAACCAGCACTGGAAAAAAATGCTTACCAGCCCCATAGCATTGCGTCATTATACCAGCCCCATAACATTGTGTCATTATACCAGCCCCATAGCATTGCGTCATTATACCAGCCCCATAGCATTGCGTCATTATACCAGCCCCATAGCACTGTGTCATTATACCAGCCCCATAGTACTGTGTCATTGTACCAGCCCCATAGCATCGTGTCATTATACCAGCCCCATAGCATCTCGTCATTATACCAGCCCCACAGCACTGCGTCATTATACCAGCCCCACAGCATTGCATCATTATACCAGCCCCACAGCACTGCGTCATTATACCAGCCCCATAGCACTGCATCATTATATCAGCACCATAGCACTGCATCAATATATCAGCACCATAGCACTGCATCATTATACCAGCCCCACAGCACTGTGTCATTATACCAGCCCCACAGCACTGCATCATTATACCAGCCCCATAGCATAATGGCATATTTTTTTGTTAATAAAAGGGGAAGCCTGGGGCTGTGCTGGAAACAATCTGTTTGCTCCCTCTCTCAAATTCAGCTCTCTGCTTAAGGTGCGGCAGCGGCCGACCAGGTGCGCAAAAGCAGTGCTCTTCTTTACGCTGCATCTGACATCACATGAGATGCGGCTGGAGGTCCTTCAAATCTTGCTGCCGCTGTCCTGTCACCTTGCGGCCGCGGATTGCTACTTGATTTTAAAGAAGCCCCAGGGAAGCCCAGTGCAGGTGGCACCCCGGGAATTTTCCCGGTAGGTCAGTTCGGCTCTGCCTCCACGGATATGACATCCAGCCCTGATTGAAGATGTTATATATTGAACAAACGCCTCAGGGCAAAATTCACCAAGGACATTAGGATTTTCTGGCCATAATAAGCTAAGCATGGGTTTACTATTAGGAGGTGTTAATTCTCCTTTAAAGTGGAACTTTCACTCAAATTAAAGTGCCCCCCAAATCATCATTCACATAGCAATAAGCATATCAATACTATTATTACCCTGAATAAGTTGAGCGTTATTGAAAAATTCAACTTGTTGCGAGATGCACAGGTATCAGCGCAGAAATCTTGCCGAGGAGACATCTGTGGGCCTGCGCTGTCCATCCTGGTTTCCTCTAGGATTGGGGAGGGGGAGTTGCATTGTACCTTAAGGTACAGGAAGGGACTAATGACGCAGGTGCACAGATGCCACTACAGCAAGAAGCCTGCCTGTGATTCTTGGAACAAGTTAGATTTCTCAATAACACCGGACTTATTCAGGATAATTCTAGTATTGATATGCATATCGCTATGTGTATAATGATTTGGGGGCCACTTTAATTTGAGTGAAAATTCCATTCTAACAAAAAGGTCATTGTATTTTTTGGGCTATTTGAGACCACGTCAATTCTATCACCATTTTTAAAATGAGGACAGTGCTGTATATTAAGTTCCATATTGATTTCCCCTGGTTCATGACATTGATTTAAGTCACTACATGCTGATCTAATGTATTTTCATTTTAATGTTTTTGGATGACTCCTTCACATAAGCACATGGAGCAGAAATAGGACTTTGATAAATCAGCTTATGTGTTTGGCCTTAACACGCCTTAACCTTTTGAGTGCCAGTGGGGTACGCAATGCATTGTGTAAAAAGGAGGTGCCAATAGCGCCTATATCACATTGATATTGATAGAGTAATAATTCTACAAAATATACACTCACATTTGATAATTGTTGTGCATATACATAGGTACATTCACAACTCAAAGTGCTTGATACTCTTACCACAGTCTCTGCTCAGTGTTCCCCAACTCCAGTGGATCCCTCTCAACTGGAAATATCAACATCCTTCTCTTTTGACTCCAATGGACTCTCTTCCAAATAACGGGTACCAGTGATTGCAGGGTACAGGAAACTTGTTCACACTAAAGGAAGAAACCGCTCCAGTCGATCTCTCAGAAATACAAATTTATTAAAAATAAGAAAAACAGCTGCTTATATCCTAAACGTCAACGCGTTTCACAGCAAAAGCTGCTGCTTTATCAAGACACTTTGGTCAAGAAACCTACGTTTCTTGATAAGGCAGCGGCTTTTGCTGTGAAATGCGTTGATGTTTAGGATATAAGCACCTGTTTTTCTTATTTTGAATACATTTGTATTTCATAGAGATCGGCTGAAGCGGTTTCTTCCTTCTTTAGCGTGAACAAGTTTCCTGTACCCTGCAATCACTGGAACCCGTTATTTGGAAGAGAGTCCATTGGAGTCAAAAGAGAAGGATGTTGATATTTCCAGTTAAGAGGGATCTGCTGGAGTTGGGGAACACTGAGCAGAGACGGTGGTAAGAATCTCTGCAAGCACTTTGAGTTGTGAATGTACCTGTGAATATGCACAACAATTATCAAATGTGAGTGTATATTTTGTAGAATTATTATTTTCAATAACAGTGTGATATAGGCACTATTGGCACCTCCTTTTTGTTTTCTATAACATGTATTTTGACACTGCAAGAGGAGTTTTTGGGGAAAGCAGCCTGTCTATTGAATACCTAGAAGCTGCAGGGATATAGCTACATATATCCTGAGCACGAATAGCTGGTTGACATATAGGTGTACATCCAGCAACTACTTTTGTGAGTACTATAACTTTGGTGGTGTTGTGGTGACAAGAATTTACCCAGAAGTTATTGCACAAGGAAGAGCCGCCTTTTTTCTTTTTCTATACAATGCGTTGCGTGCCCCTCTGGCACTCAAAGGGTTAAACTTAATGGAAATTATGGTTGAAGAAAGTATAGTGACTCATCGCAGCTTCAATAAATCACCAGCCTCCCCCTTAACTCAGCCTTCTAAATATTTTAAATCAATAGTAACTCTTAATTTTGACTTAAAGGGATAGTAATGTTTCATAATAAAAGCAGCTCTAATCAATCTTCATAGTATTTGGGCCATGGAGAGTGTTATTTCAATTCTGTCAGAGTTGTAGTTCAAGAGTAATTGAATGATAAAGTATCCCCCTCCCGCCCCTTTTACCTAGTGTAACACTGCTCAGCCAGATCAGAAGGGAGGTGCCCAGGAAGACTGCAGAGAGGGACAATTTCCCATTAAGATAAGGGAAAAACCTGAAAAGCTTGTCAAGGGGGGCAAGGCTTTCATTGTTCTCATAGGAAGAATATTGTCCCCTGCTGTTATCTGTCTGGTCTATGTACTGGATTCCACATTTGAGAAGAGATGATTTACACTAGGTAAAAGGGGCGGGAGGGGAAATGTTATCATTCAATTACTCTTGAACTACAATGCTCCCAGTATTGAAATAACACTCTCCAAGGCCCAAACACTATGAAGATTAATTGGAGCCGCTGCTTTTGTGAAACATTACTATCCCTTTAACATATGCTGCAAGTATATGATACACCAGTGAAATAGTCTAAACTTTTTTTTTCATTTTCACCTATTTTGTTTATACTTTTATGTTCCTGACAGTGAGCTACCTAGTCCTCTATTTACAAAAGAGTTTTCTGGTTGATAAACTATGTTATACTCTCCCTGCAGTACTGATTGCTCTATGTGATGTAATACAATGTAACAGTCTCCCTGCAGCACTGAATGCTCTATGTGATGTAATACAATGTAACAGTCTCCCTGCAGCACTGAATGCTCTGTGTGATGTAATACAATGTTACACTATCCCTGCAGCACTGAGTACTCTGGGTGACATAATTCAATGTTACACTCTCCCTGAAGCACTGAGTGCTCTGTGTGATGTAATACAATGTAACAGTCTCCCTGCACCGCTGAACTCTCTCTGTGATGTAATATAATGTTACACTCTCCCTGAAACACTGAATGCTCTGTGTGATGTAATAAAATGTTATACTCTCCTTGCAGCCCTGAATTATCTGTGTGATGTAATACAGTTTTACACTATGCCTGCAGCACTGAATTATTTGTGTGATGTAATACAATGGAACAGTTTCTCTGCAGCACTGAATGTTCTGTGTGATGTAATACAATGTTACACTCTCCCTGAAGCACTGAATGTTCTGTGTGATGTAATACAATGTTACACTCTCCCTGAAGCACTGAATGCTTTGTGTGATGTAATAAAATGTTACAGTTTCTCTGCAGCACTCTAGCTGTGTGATAGATACATTTAGATATCGACAGATTGAAATAAGCAGAGAGGAGGGGAGAGACACACAAAGAGACATATACATAAATAGAGAGAGGAATATAGATATGGATAGAAGGAGGAAGAGAGGGGGGAGAGATGTATATACATAAATAGAGAGAAAGCGAGAGAGAGATTTTTTTAACGTCACCTTTAAAGGGATAGTAATACTTCGTTTTATCTTTATTTTATTTTGTAGGCATTAAAAAAACATGAAGAACGATATAAGTTTTATCTCTCAAACCTTTATGGTTTGAGAGATATTCACAAGCAAAGTTTCCCCTCCCGCCCCTTTTACCTAGTGTAAGCAATCTCTTCTCAGATGTGGAATGCAGTCTATAGACCAGACAGATAACAGAAGGGGACAATCTTCTTCCTATGAGAACAATGAAAGCCCTGCCCCCTTGACAAGTTTTTCAGCTTTTTCCCTTATCTTAATTGAAGATTGTCCCTCTCTGCAATCTACCTGGGTACCTCCCTTCTGATCTGGCTGAGCAGTGTTACATCAGTAAAAGGGGCGGGAGGGGGACACTTTGTCATTGAATTACTCCTGAACTACAACTCTGACAGAATTGAAATAACAATCTCCAAAGTCCAAATACTATGAAGATTAATTAGAGCTGCTTTTATTATGAAACATTACTATCCCTTTAACCCCTTGGATACCAGATGGTATGCAATGCATTGGTTCTTATTGCATTGTTCACCCCTCTGGTTCACAAGGGGTTAAATTAAAAGTAGGCCTCCTTATTGCCTGCACTGAGCTACCAATAGTCAAACACACATCACATTCTCTTTCGCAACCAGGCCTGGCACTATTTGTTCTTATTAAGCTGTCCAAAGCAGATACAAAAATAAAGAGAACTGTGAACAATGAAGAGATCTGTTTTTACAACCGTATAAAAGATTTGTTTACTCTTGGAGCTGCTGTAAAAGCTTTTAATAATAGCTCAATCATGATATTATTATTATTCAATTCACTAGGAGTACAACACGACATCGAAACAAAACCATTAGGAGTATTAAAGCTAACAAAATGAATGATGTTTGATTGTTTTTTATTCCAATCTCTGTACATTCTCCCACTTGTACATCAGACAAGCATTATGAAGGAAAATGTGTTGTTCACAGATGCTGTACGGCAGGGGTGAATAAAAAGCAGCCCTGGGGCCGCATGTGGCCCTCTGATGTTTCTTTTGTGGCCCCCAGTCTGTTCTGTGGTACACTGTGAAAAGAAGAATACTGCCCTCTACCCGGGGCCGGATTTCCCAATAGGCTGAGTAGGCAGCTGCCTAGAGCTCCAAAATTTGAGGGGCGTCTCACCTGTGCTGGCCACACCCACAGCGAATTGTGGTTGTGGCCAGAGCAATCTCAGTGTCCCTGCACCAGTTTTATACCCATTTACAGGCTGTTATTTAACCCCTTGGACCCTAGAGAGATCTCAATGCAGTAGAGATCTCTCTAGCAACTAATGGTTAAAGGGATAGTAATGTTTAATTTTAAAGGGATAGTAATACTTAAAATGTAAAAAAAAAATATGTTGTAGGGTTTATCACACTGAGTAAAACAAGAGTACTCCCACTGCCGAAAGGTGTTTCATTCAAAAGTGATTCATTTTCAAAGTTGAATTTTTTAGGTGCAATATCACAGTGGCCTGAAATTGTACAGTGGTGCTGTTGCTACACCATCCTATGGAGATTTATGGTCCCGGGACCAGAGCTGTCCATAGAATGGTGTAGCAACAGCGCCACTGTACAATTTCAGGCCATTGTGATATTGCACCTAAAAATTTCAACTTTGAAAATTAATAACTTTTGAATGAAACACCTTTCAGCAGTGGGAGTACTCCTGTTTTACTCAGGGGGATAAACCCTACAACATATTTTTTTTACATTTTAAGTATTACTATCCCTTTAAGCTTATTTAATATTGTAGGCATAAAAAAATAATAACATCAATGTAAGTTTGAGAGATATGGTTTGAGAGATATAACTGGCTAAAGTTCCCCCCTCCAGGCTGTTTCAGACAAATCTGCCATCTAGTGGACAGCAGGAGATTCCGGTCCCGGGACCGGCCGATGGCTCTTCAGCAGAGCTAAAATCGCTCTATTTAGAAATAAATACTTCATTAGAACGATCTACAAAGTGTACATGCAAACCAGGCACACTTTGTAGACCATTCCAATTAAGTATTTATTTCTAAATAGCGTAATTTCGGGTCTGCTGAAGAGCCGCTGTCCCGTCAAATGACCGGAATCTGCTGCTGTCAGCTAGATGGCAGACTTGTCTGAAACAGCCTGGAGCTGGTTATATCTCTGAACCCATAAAGGTTTGAGAGATAAGACTTACATTGATGTAATTATTTTTTATGCCTACAATATGAAATAAACTTGAAAATAAACATTACTATCCCTTTAAAGCCTTTTTGTCTTTCAATTTGCTTGTTATAGGCCACAGGTGTTTTTTGTGCCTGGGAATAATGAATGGGACTGAGGGGAGGAGCCATATGGTGAATAGGGGTGTGGTCAGGGGCGGAGCTAATAGCACTTAGAAAGTCTTGCCTAGGGGTGCCTGGAATGTAAATCCAGTTCTGCCTCCACCACATCACACAGACCTTAGTTTCACCAATAGAAGCACAAACCCTCTTTCTTTTGCCTTCCTTCCTTTCATAACTTTCTTTACATTCACACTGTTCCACTTTAACCCTTGGAATGTCAGGGAGGTGAGCAACACATTGATCAATGTGTTGCTCATCCCTCTGGTACTCACAGAAACAATTTGTTGCATACAAAAAAATCCAGAAAAACACATTTCAGAACAGTTATAAATTGATTTGCATTTTACTGAGTGAAATAAGTATTTGACCCCTTTGCAAACATAACTTAGTACTTGGTGGCAAAACCCTTGTTGTAAATCACAGAGGTCAGACGTTTCTTGTAGTTGGCCACCAGGTTTGCACACATCTCAGGAGGGATTTTGTCCCACTCCTCTTTGCAGATGATATCCAAGTCGTTAAGATTTCGAGGCTGATGTTTGGCAACTCAAACCTTCAGCTGCCACCACAGATTTTCTATGGGATTAAGGTCTGGAAACTGGCTAGGCCACTCCAGGACCTTAATATGTTTCTTCTTGAGACACTCCTTTGTTGCTTTGGCCATGTGTTTTTGGTCATTGTCATGCTGGAATACCCATCCACGACCCATTTTCAATGCCCTGGCTGAGGGAAGGAGGTTCTCACCCAAGATTTGACGGTACCTGCCCTGTCAATCGTCCCTTTGATGCAGTGAAGTTAGTCCCCTTAGCAGAAAAACACCCCCAAAGCGTAATGTTTCCACCTCCATGTTTGACAGTGGGGATGGTGTTCTTGGGGTCATAGGCAGCATTCCTCTTCCTCCAAATACGGCGAGATGAGTTGATGCCAAAGAGGTCGATTTTGGTCTCATCTGACCACAACACTTTCACCCAGTTCTCCTCTGAATCATTCAGATGTTCACTGGCAAACTTCAGACGGGCCTATACATGTGCTTTCTTGAGCAGGGGGACCTTGGAGGCGCTGCAGGATTTCAGTCCTTCACGGAGTAGTGTGTTACCAATTGTTTTCTTGGTGACTATGGTCCCAGCTGCCTTGAGATCACTGACAAGATCCTCCCGTGGAGTCCTGGGCTGATTCCTCACCGTTCTCATGATCATTGAAACTCCACGAGGTGAGCTCTTGCATGGAGCCCCAGACCGAGGGAAACTGACAGTTATTTTGTGTTCCTTCCATTTGCGAATTATCGCACCAACTGTTGTCACCTTCTCACCAAGCTGCTTGGCGATGGTCTTGTAGCCCATTCCAGCCTTGTGTAGGTCTACAGTCTTGTCCCTGACATCCTTGGACAGCTCTTTGGTCTTGGCCATGGTGGAGAGTTTGGAATCTGATTGATTGCTTCTGTGGACAGGTAATAAACTGAGATTAGAAGCACTCCCTTTAAGAGAGTGCTCCTAATCTCAGCTTGTTACCTGTATAAAAAGATACCTGAGAGCCAGAAATCTTGCTGATTGATAGGGGGTCAAATACTTATTTCACTCAATAAAATGCAAATCAATTTATAACTTTTTTGAAATGCATTTTTAAGGATTTTTGTTGTTGTTATTCTGTCTCTCATTGTTCAAATAAAACTTCCATTAAAATTATGGACTGATCATTTCTTTGTCAGTGGGCAACCGTACAAAATCAGCAGGTGATCAAATAATTTTTTCCCTCACTGTACATTAACGTTTGTTTAAACTTCAGTGTATGTGTTTATAAATTAGTTTGTGTAAATAAAATACTTTGGTCATCATTTATTTAGTTACACAAGGAGGTGTCAATAAGTCATGAAATAGCCAAAAATTATTGGTAATGCCCCACCCACAAGTCCCACCCCTAACAATACTGCCAATAACAAAAGTTACCCTCTTTGGCCATTTGGAAGGTTAGGAGGTATGCATCTATAGTTTAGTTTTATAATTGCCTATAAAAGATTGTGATAGGCAGGACATGCTACCTAATCTGAAATTCTCCACAGTCTAAGAAGGGTAGAGAACACATGACATTGGTTTTAAAATGTTATGCAGTAGTGGAAGCTTTTGTTTTCATACGGAATCCCAGTGAAAAGCAAGCAACCATACCATTTGACCTCTAGAATGCTAAAGAGGTCTACAACACATTTACTGTTTAACCCCTTCCTGATGAGTAATGGGCCAGGACCGTTACAGACTTCCATCCTTTAACCCTTTGAGTGTCAGAGGGGTGTGCAACAACGGACTTCATGATTGCAGCTCACCTAAGGCAGCACTGTGATCATGCCGGGAGGCTGTAACTGATTGCTACAGGATTGTACACAGTACATATGATCGCTTCTATAGGGATCACATGTGCCGGTTGACCCAATGACATAGACGATGTATAGTAAACACTGCCTTTGTCAGTGTTCTCTGCCTCTGTCTTCCTCACAGTGTTAGTGAGGAAGAAAGAAGCAGAAAACACACATCCCAACGGGGGGTAAAGGGACACAATGATGAGGGCCCTTTTCCTTAAAGTGTTAATAACATCTAAAAATCATTTTAATAAATTTGTAGAGGGTAAAAAAAATAATCGGATTGCCACAAACCCCATTTCTCAAACCACTATGGTTTGAGAGATATTGGCAATCAAAGTTCCCCATTCCCTCCCCTTCTCTTGATGTCAGCTGTAAAGCTGAAAGAAAGAGATCCGTGTCAGCCGACATGATGAGGCTCTTCAGCAGAGCCGAAATCCCAGCATTACAAACAAATGACTTCATTGGAAAGGTCTACAAAGTGTGCTTGTAAGCCAGGCACACTTTGTAGAACCTTTACAATGAAGTAATTTGTTTGCAATAATGGAACTTCAGCTCTGCTGCAGAACCGCCAGCTGATCCCCGGACTGGGATCTCCTGCTATCAGCTAGAGGCTGACGTCAGGAGAAGGGGAAGGAAGGAAGAACTTTCATTCTGAATATCTCTCAAACTGTAAAGGTTTGACAGATGGGGTTTGTGGCAATCCTATTATTTTTTTACCCTCTACAAATGTGCTGGGGGCAGAACTGGAGGCAGAGAGGGTTTGGTCACTTGACAACCTATTGCCACCTCTTTGTGTAAATGAATAAATGATTTAGAACAAGACCAAAGTATTTTCTTTACACAGCTTAATTTATACACACAGATACTGACGTTTATACATAACATTAATGTGAGTTTTATTGTTGTGGGTCAAAGTGATACATTTATATACACACCACACAGTCTGATCTCCTAAACACAGGGACACCAGGGTGATACACTTATATACACACCACACAGTCTGATCTCCTAAACACAGGGACACCAGGGTGATACACCTATATACACACCACACAGTCTGATCTCCTACACACAGGGACACCAGGATGATACACTTCTATACACACCACACAGCCTGATCTCCTAAACACAGGGACACCAGGGTGATACACTTCTATACACACACCACACAGTCTGATCTCCTAAACACAGGGACACCAGGGTGATACACTTATATACACACCACACAGTCTGATCTCCTAAACACAGGGACACCAGGGTGATACACTTATATACACACCACACAGTCTGATCTACTAAACACAGGGACACCAGGGTGATACACTTCTATACACACCACACAGTCTTACCTCCTAAACACAGGGACACCGGGGTGATACACTTCTATACACACCACACAGTCTGATCTCCTAAACACAGGGACACCAGGGTGATACACTTCTATACACACCACACAGTCTTACCTCCTAAACACAGGGACACCAGGGTGATACACTTATATACACACCGCACAGTCTGATCTCCTAAACACAGGGACACCAGGGTGATACACTTATATACACACCGCACAGTCTGATCTCCTAAACACAGGGACACCAGGGTGATACACTTCTATACACACCGCACAGTCTGATCTCCTAAACACAGGGACACCAGGGTGATACACTTCTATACACACCACACAGTCTGATCTCCTAAACACAGGGACATCAGGGTGGGAAAGAGAGATTCTTACTGAATGCTAAAGAGGTCTCCTATGCAATGAGTTGGAAACCTTTCAAGCATTCAAGGGGTTAAAGGTTCCAAGTAAAATGAAAGTAATTTGGGAAATTTTAATTTGTCCCCTATGTGCAGTTGGTTTGTCACATTTTAGCTTCCTATATATGGTTCATAAAGACCAGGGAGGGGTTAGTCACTAAGGAGTGATAAAAAGGAAATGGTGAGATGCACTAGATGCACTAAGGCATTATAAAGAGTGATAAAGTAGAGATAACTTCTCCAGTGAAATCACTTCTCCAGTTCCTATATTATTCTATGGAGCCTATGCACTAAAATTTCTAGTGCACTGGATCTATATAATAACATATATATAATATAATAACATAGGAACCGGAGAAGTGATATTATTGGAGAAGTAATCTCACCTTTATCATATCTTTATCACACCTTAGTGCATAACAATGGCGTAACTATAGAGGCCCGGCCTCCCCCTGCGACCCCTTCGCCTGGCGCCTATAATCTCCCTTTGCGCTCTAGTAATGCAGAGCACTGGGAGATGACATCACCTTCCAGCACTCTGCATTACAGAGGAGGACCATGCAGGAGCTCAATGCGCCAACCCGTCTCTTCTGCCACTCTACTGGACCACCAGGGATTTGGAGGTAGGAGATGGGGGCATTGTGGAGATTGGGGGGCATTGTGGAGGGCCTGGGGGCCAATGTGGTTGGGGGGGCCCATTGTGGTCAGGGGGTGGGGGGGCCCATGGCACGTCTTGCATCAGGGCCCAGAGGGTTCTAGTTACACCTCTGGTGCATAACCACCGATTTCTCCAGTGATATTACTTCTCCAATTTCTATG
Organism: Rhinophrynus dorsalis; assembly: GCA_037306005.1. NCBI lineage: Eukaryota > Metazoa > Chordata > Amphibia > Anura > Rhinophrynidae > Rhinophrynus > Rhinophrynus dorsalis. The sequence continues at coordinate 28,723,590 of CM074727.1, read as the reverse complement.
TTATAAAAGTGTTAGTAATGTCTAAAAAAAAGGTTTTTTGCATTTAGAAGAGCTTAAAAAGCTGAGCTAAATGCAAAAAAACGTATCTCTCAAACCACTATGGTTTAAGAGATACAGGCGTTTAAAGTTCGCTGTCTCCTACTGACAGCTGTAAAGCTGTCAGCAGGAGATTCGTGTCGGTCGACATGGTGGCACTTGAGAAGTGCCGGGATCTCGTTACTTACAAGGAATCCCGTCATTGGAATGGTCTAAAACATGTGCTTGAACACCAGGCACATGTTTTAGACCATTCCAATGAAGGGATTCCTTGTAAGTAACGAGATCTCGGCACTTCTTAAGTGCATCCATGTCGACCAACACGAATCTCCTGCTGACAGCTTTACAGCTATCAGTAGGAGACAGCGAACTTTAAACGCCCGTATCTATTAAACCATAGTGGTTTGAGAGATACGGTTTTTGGCATTTAGATCAGCTTTTTAAGCTCTTCTAAATGCGAAAAAACTTTTTTTTAGACATTACTAACACTTTAAATGGAGCCTATGCACTAAGATCTCTCTCACTTGAGAGAAATCTTAGTGAATAGACTCCATAAAATAACACAGGAACTGGAGTAGTGATATCACTGGAGAAGTTATCTCCACTGTATCACCTCTTTATCATCCCTTAGCGCATCTCCCCACAGGTAAGCCAACGTCCGAAGTCTGACATTTGTGTTTCCAAGTCACGGGTACCTGCAGCCTTTCTTGTAGACACACGTCTTATGTCAATCACTTGCACTTCTCTGCTTTTTTGTGTATAATGACAAATTTCAAATGACAATCAAAGGTCTCTGGATAAATGAAACTGATTAAACAAAACTATCATCACCCGTCTTCTGTTACATAATAGACAGCTGACATTTCTACGCATTGGTGGGAGCTAAAAAAAGAAATGTGACTGCAATGAAAGTGCTAAAAATAAAACCAGCGATTCTAAAATTAGGTATTTTTTGTGTTTAGAAACAAAAAGAAATCATGTGAAATGATATTTGTTTGGGAAAGGAGACGTATTCAAGCATTTGCTATCTTGGAGGCTCAAAACAGATTTTTTTCATTCCTGTTTTGGTCTTCACAAGTGGTATATAGGAAATACTTTGAGATGGGACTTAAAGGGATAGTCATGTGTGCAATAAGGTAGATCTCCGAGTCTTCTCTAGTGTAAATCTAACACATTGTGCTATGTTAAATCACTTACTGATCTGTAGTTCCAAAGATATTACATGTAAAAGGATCCACCTCCCACCCCTTCTGCCCGCATCCTTAGATCTGTTATCAGATCATGGGACCAGACGGATGCAGTGAGGGACAATCGTAAAGGGATTGTAATACTTCGTTTTAACTTTACTTTATTTTGTAGGCATTAAAAAAACATGAAGAATGATATAAAACTTATCTCTCAAACCTTTATGGTTTAAGAGATATTCACAAGCAAAGTTTCCCCTCCCGCCCCTTTTACCTAGTGTAAGTCATCTCTTCTCAGATGTGGAATCCAGTCCATAGACCAGACAGATAACAGAAGAGGACAATCTTCTTCCTATGAGAACAATGAAAGCCCTGCCCCCCTTGACAAGCTTTTCAGGTTTTTCCCTTATCTTAATTGAAGATTGTCCCTCTCTATGATCTACCTGGGCACCTCCCTTCTGATCTGGCTGAGCAGTGTTACATCAGTAAAAGGGGCGGGAGGGGGATACTTTGTCATTGAATTACTCTTGAACTACAACTCTGACAGAATTGAAATAACACTCTCCAAAGTCCAAATACTATGATGATTAATTAGAGCTGCTTTTATTATGAAACATTACTATCCCTTTCAGTCAGTAAGTATAAGGAAAATCCTGCCCTCCTTTGACGAAGGAGGGCAGAATTTTCCTTTGCTTACTGAAGTTTGACCCTCGCTGCTCTCCATTTGGACCGCAGATAGAGGCAGCGTGACGTAGCCAGTAGGGGCGGAAGGGGGATCTTTTTACATGTAATATCTTTGGAAATACAGAACAGTAAGTGATGTAACATAGCGCAATGTGTTAGATGCACACCGGAGAAGACTCGGGGATATACTTTATGGAAGACATTACAATCCATTTAAAGGAGTAACACCTCCCAATAATAACCACCCACTTATGGCTAGAAAATCCTAATGTCCACTAAGACTTTTACCATTGTGCCTTGGTTCGAGGGATGCTATATTCAATCATTCCTAGATGTCCTGTCAGTGGAGGCGGACATGACAGTTGCTGGCAGATTTTTCCAGACTGAAGCTACTTAACTCTTTAAGGACCAGAGGGATGTGCAGGGTATTGCTTCACAATGCGCTGCACATCCCTCTGCTTCTTAAAGGGTTAACGAGGTGCAACGAGTACAGTCTGAATTCATGTGTTCCTGCTAGCAACTGTCATGTCCGTCTCCATGGACATGACATCTAAAACTGACTGAAGGTGAACAGTGGCAAAATTAGAAGGGTCCATTAGAATTTTTGGGCCACAGTAAGGTAAGCAGCAAGTAAGTATTAGGAGATATTAGTTCTCCTTTAAAGGAATATTCTCATCTCCTGTAGTAATAAAACAAAAATTGGGTGAAAGAGCACAAAATGTTCAGGGCTCAATTCACAGATACCGGGAAGGGTTAACAGGAATTCATGTATCTGGGTTAACCATCTAAAATTATATGTTTGACTCCTAAAAGAACATTGTGAAGTAATGTATATACTTGGAACCTACTCATCTTAAGACCCCGGAGAGGGCTCGTGCTGTCGACAAGAGAAAGCCAATGATGTGATTCACGTCATAGACCAGGATTCATCAAGGTGTGAATGGATTAATACACAGGAAAATCAGAGGATTTCTATGCGTGTTAACCATTCGCCCATTCAGCAACTTTCAGATTGTATCTGGCCATCACTTATTCTTCAATAAGCGATGGCCAGATAGATCCACAAATCTGACCCGCTAGCTTCAAGCTGGCAAATCCCATTGAATGCATGGGGCGAACACGCATACAAATTTTCGGTTATGTGTGTGTTTTTCCCATGACGGACCAATTTACGCATGATTCCCTGCTTCGCATACGCAAATCAGGGAAACACGCAAAATCAATGATGAATACTAGTGTTGAGTGTTGATGCTCGGGTGCTCGGGTGCTCTGACCGAGCACCGCCGGAGGCTCGAGTGCTCGGCCGAGCACCCGAGCCCCATTGAATTGAATGGGGCGACACGAGCATTACACCAGGCACCCCCTGCTCTGATGAGGGGAGGGTGCCTGGTCAATGCCCCCCTTCATCTCCACAATGCCCCTCTTCCACAATGTCCCCCTTCATCTCCGCAATGTCCCCCTTCATCTCCGCTATGCCCCCTTCATCTCTGCAATGTCCCCCTTCATCTCCGCTATGCCCCCTTCATCTCTGCAATGTCCCCCTTCATCTCCGCTATGCCCCCTTCATCTCTGCAATGTCCCCCTTCATCTCCGCTATGCCCCCTTCATCTCCGCTATGCCCCCTTCATCTCTGCAATGTCCCCCTTCATCTCCGCTATGCCCCCTTCATCTCTGCAATGTCCCCCTTCATCTCCGCTATGCCCCCTTCATCTCCGCTATGCCCCCTTCATCTCTGCAATGTCCCCCTTCATCTCCGCTATGCCCCCTTCATCTCTGCAATGTCCCCCTTCATCTCCGCTATGCCCCCTTCATCTCCGCTATGCCCCCTTCATCTCTGCAATGTCCCCCTTCATCTCCGCTATGCCCCCTTCATCTCCGCTATGCCCCCTTCATCTCTGCAATGTCCCCCTTCATCTCCGCTATGCCCCCTTCATCTCTGCAATGTCCCCCTTCATCTCCGCTATGCCCCCTTCATCTCCGCAGTGCCCCCTACCTCCAGTCCCTGGTGGTCCAGCGGAGCGTCTTCAGATCTGTGCCTCCTTCGGCACAGATCCCCGCCACCCGAACATGCCGGGCGAGCACATGGCGGTACTCGTACGAGTACCGCCATGTGCCGAGCAGAGCGATGCTCGAGCCGATCCGAGCATCGGCCGAGCATGCTCGCTCAACACTAATGAATACCCAAAGGTATCCATCAATGATCTCGGCGAAGATCGGCTTGTTGATACGCTGCTCTTCCCGCAGTTTGATGAATCCTGGCCTTAATGGGAGAAGGGCTTAACTGGCACTGCAGGTCTTAAGTGTGTTTGTGTCATAAAGTGGGTGGGCAGAACAGGGTGGGAAGGAGGGGAAGTAGAAGGAACATGGAGGAAGGGAGGAAAAGTGGGTGGGAAGTGGGAGGAGCAGGGTGGGAAGGAGGAGGAACAGGGTGGGAAGGGGGAAAAGTGGGAGGAACAGGGTGGGAAGTAGGGGAAGAAGGAGGAACAGGGTGAGAAGGAGAAGTGGACAGGAAGTGGGAGGAAAAGTGGACAGGAAGTGGGAGGACCAGGGTGGGAAGGAGATAAAGTAGGAGGAACAGGGTGGGAAGAAGAAGTGGGTGGGAAGTGGGATGAACAGGGTGGGAAGAAGGAGAAGTGGGCAGGAAATGGGAGGAACAGGCTGGATTGGAGGAGAAGAGGTGAAGGAGGAGATGTGGGCAGGAATTGGGAGGAAGAGGATGGGAAGGAGAAGAAATTCAACGGAGAATCAGCCTCTGTTGGTGGAGACAAGGTAATTAATTCTGAAAAACAGAATCTCCGGGGCAGATCCTGAGCATTCCCAGGTATGGCATTGCACAATAAGTCTATTTTAAGCCAGGTTTTGGAAACAAATTTCTAGACTGTACGCCTACCTACCACCAAGTTGCCAACATTCCTCCTCTTAATGCCCCCTGTGCCATTGGAAGGGCAATGGGCAGTCTGTGGGTGTCTCTGGGATGTACGCCTTGTTTAACAGAATGTAAGATGTAGAGGAAATGGTGAGATTCTTTTACATTTACCTCTGCATGCTATGGGGCAGCCATATGGGGCTGCTGACTTTAAAGTGGAACTTTCATAAGATGAACATAGAGGCTTAAATCATAATTACATTAGCTGTATGCAAAATAATTGCTGCATTAAAGAAAAACAGAACCTTTTCTGCACCCAGGCAACGGAGAACAGTGCAAACATCTTGCAGAGCCAGAATCTCTGAGTCTTCTCTGTCCGTCCCCTTCAACTCCACGATTGGTGAGTTGACTGCCTTTGTGCCGAAAGGCACTGGAAGGGACTGACAGTGCAGGCTCAGAGTGCGTGTATAGCAAGATCCCAGCCAGTGCCTGCCTGCATAAAAGGTTCTATTTTTCTTTAATGCAGTGATTATACTTGAAAAGACAACTATGTCTAGGCATATCGCTGATGTAATTATGATTTAAGCCTCTATGTTCATTTTATGAAAGTTCCACTTTAAAGTCCTAACGATGGAAATGATTTCCTCTCGTATGCACTACCGTGGTCACATCCCCTAAAGCATAACTTGAATTACAGACACTGGCACTAGAACAGAGATTCTCAAACATGGCGCCATGGCAATTTAGTGTGCCTTGGACAACCCCTTTAGGTGCCCAATGGTTTCTATAAATACATAAAAATGTGTATTTTTAGTTTTATAGGTAAATGTATGTATTTTTATGCAGAATACATATATTTATTCTGATTGTTATCTAAGAATAACTACATATGACTCAGTTGTACCCTTCATAAAGCTTTTGACAAATATAAAATGTTAGGGGTGCCCTGAAAAATCTAGATTGCTTGTTAGGGGTACCCTGAACAAAGAAAGATTTAGAACTACTGCATTACAGGAGAATCCAGTGGAGCTATGCAGGTGAATTAATTCCTTTTAGTATTATCCTATATAATAATTTGCTAAAACATGCGCAGTAGAGACTGCTGTGTGTGCTGCAGTCATGCGCAGCAGAGACTGACCGCACCGCGGCTGATACAGAGCTGGACGCTCCAAAGGAGCATCCAGCTCTCTATCAGTCGCGACGCGGGCAGTCTCCACTGCGCATGACTGCCCCATGACCGGCTGGCAGTGGCACTGTGGCCCGTGTAACGGGCTCTTCAACTAGTTACAAATAAAATCTTTCATATCAATTTATATATGATGTACTCCTAGCCAGGATTTGTAAAAAAAAAAAAAAAAAAAAAAAAGTGCTAAAATCTGTCATAAATGAACGTGTCAGTAGGCTAGAGGCTACATTTTTGTAATTAGATTGTAAGCTCCTTGGGTCGGAGTGCCTTTAACAATGTACGATTTCCTTTGCTGCACTTTTCCCCCGCAAATAATGCAAAGATCACACTTTAGCCTGATGTCCTTAACCTATTTCTAAATGTTTGCATTGTGCTATTACATCTGTAAAGTGCTGGGTACATGTTTGGCATTATACAAATAAAGATACATACAAACATATATATGCATACATCATTGTCTTGGGATTTGCTTAAGAGAAAGTAATCAAGCAGCCAGAACACCATACCTTCACCTGTAATGGGAACCAATGGACTCCGTGTAGGCGTTGGCCATATTGCCGGGTTTCTCTCTGTTTGCTGTGGCTACAGATGGGTACCTTGCCAGTCCTGAAAAGCAAAGTTCATAGGAATGGGAGTCAAATGGCACTGTGTAAATAAAGGTACATACATACATACATACATACATTGTTGCTTAAAAAAAATCCAGAAGCCAGAACAGCAGACCTTCACCCATTTACCCCAAGGTTTGATAGTTCCATTGGACTTGCAAGGGAACACTTTCAAAAAGCAGAAAACAGGCATAGTCAATCATAACAGATATCCCATTACCAGAGATCAAAGATTATATGTAGTTAGGCTAAGCAAGTGTCATAAACAGAAGTGAAGAGCAGACATATTTAAAGAGATAGTAATGTTTCATAATAAAAGCAGCTCTAATTAATCTTCATAGTATTTGGGCCATGGAAAGTGTTATTTCAATATTGTCAGAGTTGTAGTTCAAGAGAAATTGAATGATAAAGTATCCCCCTCCCACCCCTTTTACTGATGTAACACTGCTCAGCCAGATCAGAAGGGAGGTGCAGAGAGGGACAATCTTCAATTAAGATAAGGGAAAAACCTGAAAAGCTTGTCAAGGGGGGCAGGGATTTCATTGTTCTCTTAGGAAGAAGATTGTCCCCTGCTGTTATCTGTCTGGTCTATGGACTGAATTCCACATCTGAGAAGAGATGACTTACATTAGGTAAAAGGGACGGGAGGGGAAACTTTGCTTGTGAATATCTCTCAAACCATAAAGACTTATATTGTTATTCATGTTTTTTAATGCCTACAAAATAAAATAAAGATAAAAGGATGTATTACTATCCCTTGAAACGTAGCATAGGTCTTATTCGCAGGAAGCAGATATTAGATGTAGCCAGGCTGAGAGAGAGTCTAAACCACAAGTGAAGAGCAGTCGTATTCAAATCAAGAAGAGGTCTTGTTATCAGGAAAAGGAGAGCAATTGCAGTCAGAATCAAACTAGGTGCAAAGAAGACAATCAAGAGCACAAGACTTGGAGCACTGGAGTAAACCTCAATTATCTGGCAAAAAGCAAACAGGAAGTGCACAGGATTAGCTTGCAGAAGACGTCAGCGTGCAAACAGAAGGTTAGGAAAATGTTAGCTTAAAAGCTATTGAGGGACTAATAAGAGTAACATTATGCTGACAACAGTAACTGTCCGGTAGTCCAGTGCTCACATGTTAGTCTACCCCGGTTCAAATCCTGACAGTTACATACCTCCCAACATTTCAAATTGCCAAAGAGGGACAATTGTGTTTTTGGTGGCGTTGCTGGGGGGGTGTCTGGTGGGCAGGGCATTACCGAGAATTTTTAGGATATTTCATGACCTATTGACACCTCCTTGTGTAACCAAATAAATGACTTATAACAAGACCAAAGCATTGTATTTACACACACTAATTTATAAGCACATGTACTGAAGTTTAAACAAACATTAATGTGAGTTTTATTGCTGTGGAGCAATGTGATAAACTTATATACACACCACACAGTCTGATCTCCTAAACAGAGGGACACCAGGGTAATACACTTCTATAAACACCACACAGTCTGATCTCCTAAACACAGGGACACCAGGGTGATACACTTCTATACACACCACACAGTCTGATCTCCTAAACACAGGGACACCAGGGTGATACACTTATATACACACCACACAGTCTGATCTCCTAAACACAGGGACACCAGGGTGATACACTTCTATACACACCACACAGTCTGATCTCCTAAACAGAGGGACACCAGGGTGATACACTTATATACACACCACACAGTCTGATCTCCTAAACAGAGGGACACCAGGGTGATACACTTATATATACACCACACAGTCTGATCTCCTAAACACAGGGACATCAGGGTGATACACTTATATATACACCGCACAGTCTGATCTCCTAAACACAGGGACACCAGGGTGATACACTTATATACACACCGCACAGTCTGATCTCCTAAACAGAGGGACACCAGGGTGATACACTTATATACACACCGCACAGTCTGATCTCCTAAACACAGGGACACCAGGGTGATACACTTATATACACACCGCACAGTCTGATCTCCTAAACAGAGGGACACCAGGGTGATACACTTATATATACACCACACAGTCTGATCTCCTAAACACAGGGACATCAGGGTGATACACTTATATACACACCACACAGTGTGATCTCCTAAACACAGGAACACCAGGGTGATACACTTCTATACACACCACACAGTCCGATCTCCTAAACACAGGGACACCAGGGTGATACACTTCTATACACACCACACAGTCCGATCTCCTAAACATAGGAACACCAGGGTGATACACTTCTATACACACCACACAGTCTGATCTCCTAAACACAGGGACACCAGGGTGATACACTTCTATACACACCACACAGTCTGATCTCCTAAACACAGGGACACCAGGGTGATACACTGATATACACACACCACACAGTCTGATCTCCTAAACACAGGGGCACCAGAGTGATACACTTATACACACCACACAGTCTGATCTCCTACACACAGGGACACCAGGGTGATACACTTATATACACACCACACAGTCTGATCTCCTAAACACAGGGACACCAGGGTGATACACTGATATACACACCACACAGTCTGATCTCCTAAACACAGGGACACCAGGGTGATACACTTATATACACACCACATAGTCTGATCTCCTAAACACAGGGACACCAGGGTGATACACTTATATACACACCACACAGTCTGATCTCCTAAACACAGGGGCACCAGGGTGATACACTTATATACACACCATACAGTCTGATCTCCTAAACACAGGGACACCAGGGTGATACACTTATATACACACCACACAGTCTGATCTCCTAAACACAGGGACACCAGGGTGATACACTTATATACACACACCACACAGTCTGATCTCCTAAACACAGGGACACCAGGGTGGGAAAGAGGGACAGAGGGATTTGGGTCTAAAAGATGGACTGTCCCTCCTAAAGGGTGGTATGCAGTTATCAAGCTTTTAGGAAAATGAAGTGCGTTAAATTATTGTGTTTTTTTATATTAGACTTCATGGTCTATGAATAAGAGTAGCCCAATCCAAAATTACACCACGAGTGGTGCCATATTTTAGGTGTGAACCCCTATTACTCTGCTAAACACGGCACCCTTATACAGCCCTGTTGTACAAATCGGCCTAAATGCTAGTGAATAAATGTTTGAAATTATAATGTATATGCTTGGAGAAAGTAATCTCGTCTATGCTTTTTTTATTGTTAAAAGTGTTGCTGTCATTTTGGAGAAAATCCTATTGCTAGAAAGCTGACAGGGCTGTCAGTTCTTGTTTGTAAGCATTAGAGTAAGGCAGCCTTTAGCTGGCTTCAGTTTTATTTTCCTCCTGCTCTCGCCCGCTGCCTGCGCAACATGACTAACACGACCAATCGCTTTAGTAATCTCCTAAAATCAGGAGCAGGTGAATGGATGAAGAAGAAAATAAATAAATAAATATTATAGGTAATTTGATAGTATGCACTTGCCTAACAAGTCAAGTCAAAATAAAGGGCTGCTATCGCTTTAAAAAAAAAAAAAAAGTGATTATTGCTTTACCTTTAAAGGGATAGTAATGTTTCAAAATAAAAGCAGCTCCAATTAATCTTCGTAGTATTTGGGCCATGGAGAATGTTATTTCAATACTGTCAGAGTTGTAGTACAAGAGTAACTGAATGATAAAATATCCCCCTCCCACCCCTTTTACCTAGTGTAAGCCACCTCCCCTCTGATGTGGAATCTGGTCTTAAGACAGACAGCTCACAGCAAGGGACAATCTTCTTATTGCAAGAACAATGAAAACCCTGCCCCACTTGACAGGTTTTTCAGTTTTTTTCCCTTATGCTAACTGAAGATTGTCCTTCTCTGCAAGCCATCTGGACACCACCTTTCTGTTCTGAGGTGAGCAGTGTTACATCAGTAAAAAGGGAGGGAGGGGGATACTTTATCATTCAATTACTCTTGAACTACAACTCTGACAGTATTGAAATAACACTCTCCATGGCCCAAATACTATAGAGATCAGAGGCGTAACTAGAACGGTCCGGGACCTGGTGCAAGAAGTGCCATGGGCCCCCCCCAACCCCCGAACACATTGGCCCCGGGCCCTCCACAATGCCTCCCAGTCCCTGGTGGTCCAGTGGAGTGGCAGGAGAGGTGGGCTGGTGCGACGTGCTCCCGCGCTGTCCTCTTCTGTAATGCAGAGCGCTGGGAGATGATGTCTGCATTACTAGAGCGCAGGAGGGAGCGTGCGGCGCCAGGAGGAGGGGGTTGCAGGGGGCTGCCAGGTCCCTGGAGTGACGGGCCCGGTCGCGGTTGTGACCCCTGCGACCCCTATAGTTACGCCACTGATAGAGATTGTGTGGAGCTAAAGTTTTTGTGAAACATTACTATCCCTTTAACATCCAAGGGGGCATCCAATGCATCTGGCATCCAAACGGTTAAGCTACATATGCCATTTTCTAGAGCCAGGACTGGGATTCCCATATTAAAAGACCTTTTTTCTGGAATTTCACATACAAACACAAAACTATTCACCCTCCGCACATCCACAGCCAAACGTGGCAGCTGAATTTTGCAATCCGTTAATGATGGAATCATATTCTAGTGTGCGCACAATCTAATTGTATCTATAATGTCTGTGTTGTTGATCTCTGGAAGATACCGGCAAGATAAAATATTCCTATTGACGTAAAATAAAAGCATCCAATTTCTCCCTCTTTTCACTTTGTCCTTTGAGAAAATAAAATCAATCCTTGGCTTATAAATGGCAATTTAGAAATATATAATTCTGCAGTGACTATATAAAATGAAGAAAACTCATTCTTTTTTTCTTTTTTTTTTTGTTCCCACAAATCAATGTTACTTTCCATCATTTTTTTTTTCTGGTGCTAAAATTAAGAATTGATGGTAGGCAGCAAGTGGGGCTTTTTTTTGCTCTGCCTCTCTGAAAACTTGCCACTTTTTCTGCTTAGAAAAAAGCTTTTATGAAAAGCTTCCCTACATTATCTCGTGAATTATAGATAATGCAGAACGAGTCTGATTTACATACCTTCTCTGTTTAAACACACACCATCAGTAACAACACTTGCACGGAAAGCAATTATTTTCAGAATAACAGAACAACTATACATTAACCCATCGGCTCCCAGCAGCCTGCAAACAATTTCAGCCAATCAGCGGATTTCATATTTTATTCACGAATCTATAAATGCAAAGGTTTTCAATCTTATCACACCCTCCAACATTTCGCAAAAAAAAAAAAAAGTAAACTCATTTAGAAAAATGTTTTTGACTTCTTGGACCCTGTCAGCATACCGGCTCGGAACTTTGCATCTACCCTAGAGAGTCAATGGGGGAGATTCACTAAGCGGTGATAAGCAGGTGATAAAGTGGAGATGACGTCTCCAGTTCCTATGTTATTCTATAGAGCCTATGCACTAAGATTTCCAAAGAAATCTTAGTGCATAGGCTCCATAGAATAACATAGGAATAGGAGAAGTGATAAACTGGAGACGTCATCTCCACTTTATCTCCTCTTTATCACCGCTTAGTGAATCTCCCCCCAGTATTCAGAGTTAATTGCTGAGTCTCTTCTCCGAGAAGTTAAAGGGGAACTACCACCCCGCAAAAACTGTATGTTAATTAATATTTCTGGTGACTAGCACTACTAAGCAGCTATTCGCCAGATGAAGACTTAATTAACATACAGTTTTTGCGGGGTGGTAGTTCCCCTTTAATTTTATCTGGCTTTGTTCGTTCCCAGGTAACCCTGCCCACTAGCTGCTCCATTCCACCCACTTCCCAAACACTGATTTCCCTCCTCCCAATGCCGCCAATCATGATTAAGCTCCGCCCGTATTATGGTAAGACTCTGTAATTTAGATACTCCTACCCACAGCTCTGCTTTTTTAACTGGGAGACGCACTAAGCAGTGATAAAGAGGTGATAAAGTGGAGGTGACTTCTTCTCCAGTTTATCACTTCTCTAGTTCCTATGTTATTCAGTGGAGCCTATTCACTAAGATGTCTTCAGCTTAGTGATCTTAGTGCATAGGCTCCATAGAATAACATAGGAACTGGAGAAGTGATCTCACTGGAGACGTCATCTCCACTTTATCACCTTTTAGTGAATCTTCCCCCTAGTATGTTCATCAGTGAGGTGCAGCTGTTCCCTCTAGTTACCTGAGAACAAGGCATGTGGGTTCACCTATAACCCTTAGGGATACCAAGTCCAAGTGTTATTTGTATATGTAAGGGAAGAGTTAGAGAATAGAGATGATCAGCCAGAGACAAGTCACCCAAAGACTGTAGCTCTGTAGCAAGCTCTGTATATACTTTCCCTGGCATGGATGCAATCTCTTTAAGGCCACGTGTGTGTGTATATGTGTGTATATATATATATATACTAGTTTTAAAGCCCGTGTACACGTGCCAACACTGGTGGTGCTGCAGTCATGCGCAGTACTGACTGCTGGTACGAGCAGCGGCTGATAAAGAGTGGGGCGCTCCAAATTCAGACCGTGGTCCTCTCTGCGCACCTTCCTGGGATGGCTTGGTCCCAGGAAGGTGCGCAGAGAGGACTCTGGACTGAATTCAGAGTGCCCCGCTCCGTATCAGCAGCAGCATGAGCAGTCTCTACTGCACATGACTGCAGAGCGTGCAGCCGTCTCTACTGCTCATGACTGCAGCGCGTGCAGCCGTCTCTACTGCGCATGACTGCAGCGCGTGCAGCCGTCTCTACTGCGCATGACTGCAGCGCGTGCAGCCATCTCTACTGCGCATGACTGCAGCGCGTGCAGCCGTCTCTACTGCGCATGACTGCAGCGCGTGCAGCCGTCTCTACTGCGCATGACTGCAGTGCGTGCAGCCGTCTCTACTGCGCATGACTGCAGCCGTCTCTACTGCGCATGACTGCAGCACGTGCAGCCGTCTCTACTGCGCATGACTGTAGCGCGTGCATCTCTATTTCGCATGACTGCAGCGCGTGCGGCCGTCTCTACTGCGCATGATGCAGCGCGTGCAGCCGTCTCTACTGCGCATGACTGCAGCACGTGCAGCCATCTCTACTGCGCATGACTGCAGCACGTGCAGCCGTCTCTACTGTGCATGACTGCAGCGCGTGCAGCCGCCTCTACTGCGCATGACTGCAGCACGTGCAGCCGTCTCTACTGCGCATGACTGCAGCGCGTGCAGCCGCCTCTACTGCGTATGACGGCTTCTGACAAACATTGTTAGCGAATTATTATATAGGATGGAATAGGCAGCACTCTTGAAAATTGGGTCATACGCCTGGGTGCTTGATAAACAAATTTAAATGGACATTGAACAGCACTCTCCGGTATTTTTAATGAATCAAAAAAAGTTTTATTTTCTTAGTAAAGCAAGCGAGATTGATTCAGGTCAATGTTTTGGTCCTGTTGTGGAACATTAACAAGATGGAGGTCTTGATCAAGCTCCACAGTAGGACCAAAATGTTGGCCTAAATAAATCTTACAAGCTTCACTATAAAAAGAGCTAAGAGAGCTGATCTCCATATTTCATACCTCCCAACATTTCAAATTGCCAAAGAGGACAATTGTGTTTTAGGGGGTGTTGCTGGGGGTGTGGCTGGTGGGCGGGGCATTAACAAGAATTTTTAGGCTGTTTCATGACCTATTGACACCTCCTTGTGTAACCTAATAAATGACTTCTAACAAGATCAAAGTATTTTATTTAAGCACACTAATTTATAAACACATGTACTGACGTTTAAACAAACAGTAATGTGAGTTTTATTGCTGTGGAGCAATGTGATACACTTATATGCACACCACACAATCTGATCTCCTAAAAAGAGGGACATTAGGGTGGGAAAGAGGGACAGTGGGATTTGGGTCTAAAAGAGGGACTGTCCCTCCTAAAGAGGGACGCTTGGGAGGTATGATATTTTCCATGTTATCAACCCTTAAAAAGTGCAACTGGACGCTTGCAAAATGAATAGAAGTTGCTAGTACAAAGTGCTTTCACAATAATAATAATAATAATAATCCTATATAATAATTCGCTAAGTTGTGTGTAACGCCCGACATGCGCAGTAGACACTGCTGCGTGTGCGGCACTCATCGCAGTAGAGACTGCCCGCGCCGCGGCTGATACAGCTGTATCAGCCGAGGCGCTGGTAGTCTCCACTGTGCGTGACTGCCCCGCGACCGGCTGCCAGAGGCACTGTGGCCTGTGTAACGGGCTGTTCAACTAGTAACAATAATAATATCAAAGTCTTTTACCAGGAAGCATGCATTGAGATTGTCTCTCATTTCCAAGCATGTCCTGGGATATAGATGTTATTTTTACCCAATTTAATGGCATCTACCTCGGAAGGATGAAAGGCTGAGTGGACCCTGCTGGACCTGCAACCCTGAGGCTTGAACAGATTCTACAGCTCAGAGGCGTAACTAGAAGCCACCAGGTGCAAAAGTTGCCATGCCCCCCCTGCCAACCACATTGGCCCCCCCATTGGTCATCTCCACTGGACACCTCCACATTGCCCCCCATGATCTCCACATTGCCCCCATCTCCACATTGCCCCCATCATCTCCACATTGCCTCCCATCATCTGCATATTGCCCTCCATCTACATATTGCCCCCCAGTGTCCATTTCCTACCTCCCTGGTGGTCCAGCGGTGTGGCAGGAGAGGTCTGTGCCTCCTTCTGCACGACCTCTATACTGCTGGAGCTCCCACACTGTCTTTTCTTCAGTAATGCAGAGCGCTGGGAGATGATGTCATGGAGATGATGTCATCTCCCAGAGCTCTGCATTACTAAAGAGCAAAGAGGGCACAGACCTCAGCATGTTGCGGGCACCGGGCAGGGGCCGGCTGGGCCCCTGGAGTGACAGGCCTGGTCCCAGGTGAGATCACTGTGACCCCTACTGTTACGCCACTGCTACAGCTGGTGCATGAACTATTTCAGTACCTCTCCGGCACTGAAAGGGTTAACCAACTACACTATCTCACCAGCATACTGGAATAGATGCAATGCGTACTTTAAGACCTCTCTAGCATTAAAGGGGTAAAAACCGCCATTTAAATCAATTGGAATTTTGGAGATTTTTTTTTTTGATCTATAGTGGAATCAGTTATTTGACTATGCTCCTGCCTAATGTTCTTTTATTAACCTATTTACACTAAATGTCTTCCCCTTAACACCGCTTGTGCCAAGCAGAGAACAATGGGCATTTTGGGCAGCCCTTTCCTCTACGTCTTGTTTAGCTCCATTTATTAAAGGGATAGTAATGTCCATTAAAATTTTTTTTGCATTTTGTAGTAGTTAAAAAGTGGAATTGAATGCAAAAAACGTATCTCTCAAACCACTATGGTTTGAGAGATATCGGCATTCAAAGTTTGATGCTTCCTGCTGTCAGCTGTAAAGCTGTCAGCAGGAGATCCGTGTCGGCCGACAGCTTTACAGATGACAGCAGGAAACATTAAACTTTGAATGCCGATATCTCTCAAACCATAGAGGTTTGAGAGATACAGTTTTTTTGCATTCAATTCCACTTTTTAACTACTACAAAATGCAAAAAAATGTTATGGGATAATACTATACCTTTAAACAATGAAACAGGGAACTGTATGATTTTCACTCATTTCCGTGTACATGTTACAGGGAGGCTTACAGGGGTTGCTGGAGTTCTAATGATGGAGGAGGCTGTGCCACCGCTACGCACTGCATCAGTCAAACCCTGCAGCGCATACCCTGGACTGTAGCCACCGGTGATAAAGGGGTAGTAATACTTAAGATTTCGAAAATATATATATTGTACTGTTTATCCCCCAGAGTAAAACAAGTGTTAGCCTTTAAAGGGACAGGTTAATTTTAAAATGTAAAAAAAAATATGTTGTAGGGTTTATCCCCCTGAGTAAAACAAGGGTACTCCCACTGCTGAAAGGTGTTTCATTCAAAAGTTATTACAGCTCAAACTTGAATTTTTTAGGTGCAGTATCTCAGTGACCCGAAATTGCACAATGGCGCTGTTGCTACACCATCCTATGGACAGTAAATCTCCACAGGATGGTGTTGCAACAGCGCCACTGTACAATTTCAGGTCACTGTGATACTGCACCAAAAAAAAAATCTTGTTTGAGCTGCAATAACTTTTGAATACAACACCTTTCAGCAGTGGGTGTACCCTTGTTTTACTCAGGGGGATAAACCCTACAACATATATTTTTTTACATTTTAAATATTTAAACTGTCCCTTTAAAGACTAACACTAGTGGGACTACACTGGGGAATTCATACATTTGTACATCTGACCTCACACTGACACTTAATCTATTATGGGTGAAGGGTCTAGGGCCAGATTAACATCCCAGGTGCCCCTAGGCAAGACACACTAGGTACCTGTAGCTCCACCCAGGCCACGCCCCATACTCACAGGGCCCCACCCACAGACTTAAAGTATGTTTAGTTTATAACATGAAAACACAAAAAAAGATGCTTATAAAACATTGGATATTAAATAGATCACAATCTCATTGGTTTGATGTGCATGGCAGAGCTCCTAGCATCCCAGGGGTTAAATAACAGCCAGTACAAGTGTATAAAACTAGTGCAGGGCCATGCTGATTGGACTAGCCACAACCACAAATCAAAATATGGGTGTGGCCAACACAGCTGAGGTTCCCTTCAATATCTGATGCTCTAGGCAGTTGTCTACTTTCCCTAATGGAAAATCTGGCTCTAGAAGTGTCCCCTTATCGCCCATCCGCTAGTTACTGGAGTGAAGTGAACATCCATTTATTAGACTGTGTTGTGCAACCCTTGATTGCCAGAAGGGATTTGCAACTAATTACTTTTGCAAACAGCTGCACACACAGAGTTAAAAATTGCTGAAAAAAATGTGCACACAAAATACATATATTTTATGGATACCTCTTGAATCTATCCCCACCTTCACCCCAACAAAGAACCTCTTAAAAATAAAAAGCTATAACCTTGCAAAAAAAAAAAAAAAAAAAGGTTTAAAATGCAATACTGAATGAGATTGTATTCTTCTGGGATTTTTATAACCCCCCCTTTTCAACTATCTGCAGAGTTAAAGAGACAGTGCCCCCTACAGGTGCAAAAATATTTTTCTAAATAAATTCAACACTGGGGATCTTATCCCTGACATGTTCAAGTGCTCCCACATTCCTAACAATGTACAGTTTGTTTTGGATATTTTTCACCCTTCTCTGTGTTTATCTGAGTCCAGTAAATTCAGCTGATATGTTCCATCTCTCCATTTTCCCCTTAACTTTCCACTGACATACCTCCAAACCCTACAAATTGCTAAAGAGGGTCACTTTTTGTTTTACGTGGTGTTTCTGGGGGTGGGGCTGGTGGACTTGGCATTAACGAGAATTTTTGGGTTATTTCATAACCTATTAATATGTCTCTGTGTAACTAAACACATAATTTAGAAGACCAAAAGTATCTTTTTACACAGACTAATTTATACATACCTCCCAACATTTCAAATGGCCAAAGAGGGACACTTTTGTTTTAGGGGGTGTGGCTGGTGGGCGGGGGCATTACAAAGAATTTATAGGTGATTACATGACCTACTGAGACCTCTTTGTGTAACTTAATAAATGACCTAGACATAGGGTTGCCACCCAGCCGGTATTTTACTGGCAGGCCGGTAAATAATTGGCTTCTGTCCAATGTTAAGTCTATGGAAGGAATGCCATGGCCGGTATTTTTTAGAAGAAAGGGTGGCAACCCTATCAAGACAACACCAACGTATTTTATTTACACAAACTAATTTATAAAACATATAACGACGTTTAAATAATTATTAATGTGAGTTTTATGGCTGTGGAGCAATGTGATACACCTATATACACATCACACAGTTTGATCTCCTAAAAAGAGGGACACTAGGGTGGGAAAGAGGGACAGAGTGAAATGGGTCTCAAAGAGGGACTATCCCTCCTAATGAGGGACACTTGAGAGGTATGTAATATACACAAGTACTGAAATGTATACAAACTTTGCCCTCATTTAAAGAGATGATCTGGCAACCTTACCTAAACTACATACCTCCCAACATTTCAAATGAACAAAGAGGGACACTTTTAGGTGGTGTTGCTGGGAGTGTGGCTGGTGGGCAGGGCATTAACAATTATTTTTAGGTTATTTAATGACCTATTGACACCTTTTTGTGTAAGTGAATAAATGATTTAGAATAAGAACAAAGTATTGTATTTACACAGACTAATTTATAAACACATATACTGATGTCAGGGAAAGGGGAGGGAGGGGGAACTTTGAATAGGAATATCTCTCAAACCATAGCAGTTTGAGAGATTTTTTTTTTTTTTGCAGTTAGCTCAAATGTTTAACCCCTTAAGGACCTGCCGCTCATGCACGGTGCGGTCACCTAAGGACCACGGAGCATTTTTTTTTTTTTTAACCATTCTATTTTGGACTCCCCAAATGGCGTAGATGTACATCCTTGGTCCTTTAGGGGCCGCAACCTCATGACGTACATGTACATCATGCATCGTTAAGGGGTTAAGCACTACAAAATGATAACTATTTGTTCTGGGACATTACTGTCCCTTTAACACCTGATTCCACATCTGAGGTGAGCAGTGTTACATCAGTAAAAGGGGAGGGAGGGGGATATTTTATCATTCAATTACTCTTGAACTACAACTCTGACAGAATTGAACTAACACTCTCCAAGTCCCAAATACTATGGAGATGCTTTTATTGTGAAACATTACTATCCCTTTAAGGACAAAAAATAAAACCAGCTTATACACTATCCTTAACATGCTATTATACCTATCCTAGCTTTGTCCTAGGTCGTAGAGCCCTTTCAGTTTGCTGTAATTGGCTGAGTTTAACTCTTTAAAGGGATAGTAATACTTCGTTTTAACTTTATTTTATTTTGTAGGCATTAAAAAAACATGAAGAATGATATAAGTCTTATCTCTCAATCCTTTATGGTTTATGAGATATTCACAAACAAAGTATCCCCCCCCCCTTTTACCTAGTGTAAGTCATCTCTTCTCAGATGTGGATCAGGTTGTATGACCAGACAGATAACAGAAGGGGACAATCTTCTTTGTATGAAAACAATGAAAGCCCTTCCCCCCTTGACAAGTTTTTCAGCTTTTTCCCTTATCTTAATTGAAGATTGTCCCACTCTGCAGTCTACCTGGGCACCTCCCTTCTGATCTGGTTGAACAGGGGGGGGGATACTTTGTTTGAGAGATAAGACTTATATCATTCTTCATGTTTTTTTAATGCCTACAAAATAAAATAAAGTTAAAACGAAGTATTACTATCCCTTTAAGGACCAGAGAGCTGTGAAACACATCGCTTAAATTGTTATTATACTCACTTCTGATAACAATGTAAATTACTTTTAAAATGAATAAATACTGTTACGCTCTCCTTGTCCACGCTACTCCCAACTGAATCCTTTACTGGCAGAAGTGCGGTTACAAATTTTAAAATTCAAAACACTGAAAGCCAGCCAATCACAAGCATCTACGATATGATTGGCTAAACATCTGAAGTGTAGCCAATAGCAGTATACGGGCAACATTTTAATCTGAGTGGCATAAAACCCTCAGCAGAGTAATATCTCCTGAATTATTTAAATGGTATTTAACCCCTTAAATGCTTGAGTGGTTTTCATAGCATTGCAAGCAAGCTGGTGGAGACCTCTCAAGAATTCAAGGGGTTAAAAATCCCATTTAACCTTCTGAGTGCCAGAGGGGTACACATTGCATTGTGATGCGTTGTGTACCCTTCTGGCATTCAAAGGGTTAAGTCAGTGAGAATTTTGGCAATATTTATTTGTTCCCTATGTTGGTTTGCTACAGAAGTGCACTATGTGGTTAATGGAAATATAACATAGAAAGTGCCACATACACAAAGAAAAGTGGATCGAAACAAACTCCATCACAGAATAGAAATTAAAAGGACCATCAAATTCCCTCTTATTTAACCCTATAAGGACCAAAGAGGAGCCCACTGGATTGCGATGCAATGCGTTTCACACCCCTCTGGTCTTTAAAGTTTTATGCTGGGCTTTTAACCTCTTGAAAGCTAGAGAGATCTGATTGCTTCACAATGTATTGTTGACCTTGCTTGCATTCAAGGTGTTTGACCCTTTGAGTGCCAGAGGGGCATGCAATGCATTTGATAACGCCCTGACACTCAGTGGGTTAAACCAATTGGAATGTTCCTTTCTTCCACATGGAGCAGCTGGCTGGCCTTGAATTGCTCACTCACTCTTTGTTTCAAGCCTATCTTTTTAAGATTATTAACCACCTATCTACACCTCGTCCAACACGATCGCTGCAGCAAGACACACTCATTTATCGGTGGCTTGACATGTGTTATATCAAGTGGTTCGCAGCTCGATGTGTAAATGAGATTTAGAGCTCCATCTAGTGTGATTTAAGAACTGGCTTTGAAATACATACCAAATAAAAAATATATATATAAAAAAAAAACAACATCGGCCACTGTTTATTGTCTGTGGCAAGGCATTGTATATTGAGGTTTTTGAAAATGTTAATGTGTTTTTTTTAATATGCCATGCAGTTCTCATTTCACCTGTTAGATGAATTGCATTACGTTGGATACATCTTTAAATCGGAACTAACACTTTATAATGACTGGTGATTCTGAAAGCTTTCAAAATCACCTATATTCATGTTAGCCATTCCTTATTTAAAATTATAGTTTCATACCTCCCATGTGTCCCTCTTTAGGAGGAATAGTCCCTCTTTGAGATCCAAATCCCTCTATCCATCTTTCCCTTTCTGGTGTCCCTGTGTTTAGAAGATCAGACTGTGTGTTGTGTATAGAAGTGTATCACCCTGGTGTCCCTGTGTTTAGGAGATCAGACTGTGTGGTGTGTATATAAGTGTATCACCCTGCTGTCCCTGTGTTTAGGAGATCAGACTGTGTGGTGTGTATAGAAGTGTATTACCCTGGTGTCCCTGTGTTTAGGAGATCAGACTGTGTGGTGTGTATAGAAGTGTATTACCCTGGTGTCCCTGTGTTTAGGAGATCAGACTGTGTAGTGTGTATAGAAGTGTATCACCCTGGTGTCCCTGTGTTTAGGAGATCAGACTGTGTAGTGTGTATATAAGTGTATCACCCTGGTGTCCCTGTGTTTAGGAGATCAGACTGTGTGCTGTGTATATAAGTGTATCACCCTGGTGTCACTGTGTTTAGGAGATCAGACTGTGTGCTGTGTATATAAGTGTATCACCCTGGTGTCACTGTGTTTAGGAGATCAGACTGTGTGCTGTGTATATAAGTGTATCACCCTGGTGTCCCTGTGTTTAGGAGATCAGACTGTGTGGTGTGTATAGAAGTGTATCACCCTGGTGTCCCTGTGTTTAGGAGATCAGACTGTGTGGTGTGTATAGAAGTGTATCACCCTGGTGTCCCTGTGTTTAGGAGACCAGACTGTGTGGTGTGTATATAAGTGTATCACCCTGGTGTCCCTGTGTTTAGGAGATCAGACTGTGTGGTGTGTATATAAGTGTATCTCCCTGGTGTCCCTCTTTCTAGGAGATCAGACTGTGTGGTGTGTATATAAGAGCATCACCCTGGTGTCCTTGTGTTTAGGAGATCAGACTGTCTGGTGTGTATAGAAGTGTATCACCCTGGTGTCCCTGTGTTTAGGAGATCAGACTGTGTGGTGTGTATATAAGTGTATCACCCTGGTGTCCTTGTGTTTAGGAGATCAGATTGTGTGGTGTGTATATAAGTGTATCACCCTGGTGTCCCTGTGTTTAGGAGATCAGACTGTGTGGTGTGTATATAAGTGTATCACCCTGGTGTCCCTGTGTTTAGGAGATCAGACTGTGTGGTGTGTATATAAGTGTATCACCCTGGTGTCCCTGTGTTTAGGAGATCAGACTGTGTGGTGTGTATATAAGTGTATCACGCTGGTGTCCCTGTGTTTAGGAGATCAGACTGTGTGGTGTGTATATAAGTGTATCACCCTGGTGTCCTTGTGTTTAGGAGATCAGACTGTGTGGTGTGTATAGAAGTGTATCACCCTGGTGTCCCTGTATTTAGGAGATCAGACTGTGTGGTGTGTATATAATGTATCACCCTGGTGTCCCTGTGTTTAGGAGAACAGACTGTGTGGTGTGTATATAAGTGTATCACTCTGGTGTCCCTGTGTTTAGGAGATCAGACTGTGTGGTGTGTATATAAGTGTATCACCCTGGTGTCCCTGTGTTTAGGAGATCAGACTGTGTGGTGTGTATATAAGTGTATCACCCTGGTGTCCCTGTGTTTAGGAGATCAGACTGTGTGGTGTGTATATAAGTGTATCACTCTGGTGTCCCTGTGTTTAGGAGATCACACTGTGAGGTATATATAAGTGTATCACCCTGGTGTCCCTGTGTTTAGGAGATCAGACTGTGTGGTGTGTATAGAAGTGTATCACCCTGATGTCCCTGTGTTTAGGAGATCAGACTGTGTGGTGTGTATATAAGTGTATCACCCTGGTGTCCTTGTGTTTAAGAGATCAGACTGTGTGGTGTGTATATAAGTGTATCACTCTGGTGTCCCTGTGTTTAGGAGATCAGACTGTGTGGTGTGTATATAAGTGTATCACATTGCTCTACTGTAATAAAACTCACATTAATGTTATGTATAAACGTCAGTATCTGTGTGTATAAATTAAGCTGTGTAAATAAAATACTTTGGTCTTGTTCAAAATCATTTATTCATTTACACAAAGAGGTGTCAATATGTTATTAAAGGGTTAGTAATGTCTTTTATTAATAGAAAAAAGTAATATTGTAGATATTAAATAAATCCATTGATACCAGTCCGATGTCTCAAACCTTTATGGTATGAGAGATATACGATGATGAAGTTCCCCCCTCCCTCCCCTTTCACTGCGTCAGCCTCCAGCTGACAGAAGAAGATCCTGGTCCCGGGACCGGCAGGCAGCTCTTCAGCAGAGCTGAAATACCTATATCTAAATAGAAATACTTCATTGGAACGGTCTGCAAAGTGTACTTGCAAACCAGGCACACTTTATAGACCGTTCCAATGAAGTATTTCTTTTTAGAGTGCGGTATTTTGGCTCTGCTGAAGAGCCGCCTCGAGTCGGCCGACACGAATCTCCTTCTGCCAGCTTTACAGCTGACATCAGTGAGGGGGAAGGGAGGAGGAACTTTACAACGTTACATCAAGGTTTGAGAGATCAGACTGGCATCAATGGATTTATTTTTTGAATATCTACATTATTACTTTTTTTC
This sequence comes from Rhinophrynus dorsalis, assembly GCA_037306005.1. Classification (NCBI taxonomy): domain Eukaryota; kingdom Metazoa; phylum Chordata; class Amphibia; order Anura; family Rhinophrynidae; genus Rhinophrynus; species Rhinophrynus dorsalis. The sequence continues at coordinate 28,699,736 of CM074727.1, read as the reverse complement.
TTATTAATAAAAGACATTACTATCCCTTTAACCCCTTAAGGACCGGAGGTTATGGGACATTTCCGTCCCATAACGACCGCATAGGGGCACTTTGACGCGCCGGTACACGTGATCTGTCACGTGTATCGGCGCGTCACTATGGGGCTTGATAGAGATCGCTCCGATCATGAAGCGGTCTATTTCATGCCCTATTTTTACTTACAGCGCTCCCGGTAGAGCGCTGTAAGTAAAAAGTACGTGACGTACCATGACCGTCATCGGTCCTTGAGTATACCAAGGACCGTGACGGTCCTGGTACGTCACGGGTCCTTAAGGGGTTAAATAACTTAAAAATCCTTGTTAATGCCCCACCCACCAGCCACACTCCCAGCAACACCACCTAAAATACAAGTGTCCCTCTTTGTCCATTTGACATGTTGGGAGGTATGTAGTTTAGGTAAGGTTGCTAGATCATCCCTTTAAAAGAGGACAAAGAAAAGACTGCCCACATTGCATATCACAGAACCTAGTGGCTAATGTGCATAAAATGACAAATAAATAAAACGAAATATCTCATAAACTACAGTCGGAAATAAAGAATGGATAACGTAAACAGAAGATTTTGGGCGCCCTTTAAAATGGCACAAGTGCCAGCAAACCAGGCACACTTTGTAGACCCTTCCAATGAAGTAAGTCTTTTGCAATAACGCGATTTCGGCTCTGCTGTCAGCACAGCGCTGTCAGGAGAAAGGGAGGGAACTTTGAATGTGAATATCTCTCAAACCTAGGGTGACCATGGGTCCCGGAATGTCCGGGACTGTCCCTTATTTTAAGCCTATGTCCCGCGTCCCGGGTCATCTCCCTCCGGGACAATGAAGTGTCCCGCAATGAAGCCAGTGTTTGTTGTGGTTTTTTTTTTTTTTATATATATATGCCGCCCTGGATGTCAGCCTGCAAGCGGTGTGTCACATCATGGACGCCGCGAGGGAGCGCTTGGTAGCATAAATCAGCGCTCCCTTGCGGCGTCCATGATGTGACACACCGCTTGCAGGCTGACATCCAGGGCGGCAATCCAGCGGATCTCCTGGAGGCAATCACTCTAGTAATACAGAGCGCTGGGAGATTACATCATCTCCCAGCGCTCTGCATTACTGAGCACAGCGCGCGGGAGCTTCACCTCTGTGCCGGAGGAGGCACAGAGCACTCAAGGTAGGGCATCAAGGGGCAATGTGGCGATGAAGAGGACCGTAGGGTGACCACATGTCCCGGAATAGCAGAACGGAAATGTGGTCACCCTACTCAAACCATAGCGGTTTAAGAGATAGGATTTGTGGCATATCATTTCTTTTTTTAAACTTTACAAAACTATAAGCATTTTTTATGGCAAATTAGTGTCCCTTTAACTCAACCAATTCATTATAAAGTTGTACTTCCACTTTAAGATTACTTTGTGCACTGGGGCGGAATTTGAGGTCCTGTGGTCTTGCTACCAAATTTCATGTCCAGACATCAAACACTGATTGATGATGCTATATCTTGACCACAAGCACAAGAGCAAATTTCATAAAGCTCATTAGTATTTTTTTTTTGGCCACAGTAGGTTAACCCCTTAAGGACTACACGACGTACTATGACCGTCATGGTCCTTATACCCTTAAGGACCGATGACAGTCATAGTACGTCACATACTTTTTACTTACAGCGCTCCTCCGGGAGCGTTGTAAGCAAAAATAGGGTCTAAAATTGACCGCTCCAAGACTGGAGCTGTCTCTCTTAGGACCCGAAGCGGCGCACCAATAGACACAACAGGTCACGTGTACAGACGCGTTGGCAAGGATCTAAGCGGTCTTTATGGGACGGAAACCTCTCAGGACCGCTGGTCCTTAAGGAGTTAAATTAGAGGGTTCTTGTTATGAAGTGTTAGCTCTCCTTTAACCATTTAAAGATCAGTGGGGTGATCCTTAAAGGGATAGTAATACTTTGTTTTATCTTTATTTTATTTTGTAGGCATAAAAAAAACATAAAGAACGATATAGGTCTTATCTCTCCAGCCTTTATGGTTTGAGAGATATTCACAAGCAAAGTTTCCCCTCCCGCCCCTTTTACCTAGTGTAAGCCATCTCTTCTCAGATGTGGAATCCAGTCCATAGACCAGACAGATAACAGCAAGGGACAATATTCTTCCTATCAGAACAATGAAAGCCCTGCCCCCCTTGACAAGTTTTTCAGGTTTTTCCCTTATCTTAATTGAAGATTGTCCCTCTCTGCAGTCTACCTGGGCACCTCCCTTCTGATCTGGCTGAGCAGTGTTATATCAGTAAAAGGGGCGGGAGGGGGATACTTTATCATTGAATTACTCTTGAACTACAACTCTGACAGAATTGAAATAACACTCTCCAAAGTCCAAATACTATGATGATTAATTAGAGCTGCTTTTATTATGAAACATTACTATCCCTATTACTAACCCACTAGATTCTAGGTAGGACTCCAATACATTCATTTGCAATGCTTTGTAGACTTCAGTAGCATGCTAGGGGTTAACATACACACTTCTACAAAATGGGTACTTTTTTTTAATGTATTTTGGGAAATGTACAAATCACTTTCCCAAATACTTTGGTTAACTTCACCATTTCAATAGCTGTGCTTTTGAAAGAGAAATTGTTGTTCCAGCCTCTAGTAATAAATTACTTTGGAATGGCGCACACTTCAATTTCAGACGAGAGCAGCAAGTTTAATAAAATGTACTGTAGTAATACACTGAAAAGTTGTTTCTATAGAGTCAACACTGGTCCTGTAGTCCTCAGTGGAGCAGCGTGAAATATAACATGCAGCCTTGAGCGATGGAATGAAAAAAAAAAAAAAAAAACAGGCATTTTTATGATAAATGGCCTTGGAAAGTGAAATTACAACTTCAGCAAATGAACAATATGTAGAAATGACTGTTTTTTTTCCCCATTTTCTACAAATGCTGTAAGAAGGATTTTAAAGATATTGCAGCACTTTTATTTGAAGTGTAAGGTAATACTGCCACCCAGTGGTAAGGTTGGAGTAGTCTAAAAACTTTATACTTCAGTTCTAAAAGAAATCCTCATGGAACACCCAAAAAAAATCAAACACTTTAACCCTTTGAATGCTAAAGCATACCTCCCAAGTGTCCCTCTTTTAGACCCAAATCCCACTGTCCCTCTTTCCCACCCTAATGTCCCTCTTTTTAGGAGATCAGATTGTGTGGTGTGTATATAAGTGTATCACATTGCTCTGCAGCAATAAAACTCACATTAATGTTTCTTTAAACATCAGTATATGTGTTTATAAATGAGTGTGTTTAAATAAAATACTTTGGTCTTGTTATAAGTCATTTATTAGGTAACACAACGAGGTGTCAGTAGGTCATGAAATAGGCTAAAAATTCTCATTAATGCCCCACCCACCAGCCACATCCCAAGCCACACCCCCTAAAGCACAATTGTCCCTCTTTGGCAATTTGAAATGTTGGGAGGTATGCTAGAGGGGTATGCAACGCATTGCTTTGCTGTAATGGCAGGTTATTTCCTTTCTGTGAAAGGCACTAGTGGGCTTAAAGGGATAGTATTAATTCAAAATTACTATCCCTCATATTGTAGCCCTTAATAAACTGAGTTAAATGACACCAGTGTCATTTAACTCAGTTTATTAAGGGCTACAATATGAGGGATAGTAATTTTGAACTAATACGATCCCTTTAAAGAGACTGCACCCTGGGTAGGACACCATTCCTATAGAGCCTATAAATTTTTATTGAAGGTTTGTTCCTAGTTGAATGTCTCTGACTTTTAATATATGTAGCAAGGATTTGTAAAAAAGGAGAATTATATTCACATCCTTTGCATGTTCTCCCCATTTGGATAGCTCCTAGTGGCTCTTGCAGCAGATGAGTGACATTGCACTCTCTTGTGAAGGTTATTTTCTAAAGTACTCCCAACTCTTTTATAACAAGGATTCCCCAAGTAGCTTGCCAGTGTATATGTGACATAATTGTTGCAACTCACTTGCATAACTTTATACTTATTTATATCAAACCTCCTCTGCCACCTTTAAACAAATATTTCCACAAATAAAAAAAATCCTGCTCTGCATGTATTTCCTTACATTGTTTAGTGTTATCAGCATCGATCTCACCACCAAGCAAAACCCTTTTACTTTATGCAGTAACCTGTTGTGAGGCAGAGTGTCAAAGGCTTTTGCAAAATCCATTTGTACTACATAAACAACAATACCATTGCCTAAGTTACCACGTCCCCTTTCATAGAATGCAAGTAAATGTGTTTCACATACTGCTCTGAATATATTTATAGTGCCTTCAACAAATATCAAAAATTGGAGTCAGAGGCATTTAATTAGAAACAAGCTTACAAAACAAATTTGCAGGCTCTCTAGGATGGGTGCCCTACCCAGGGTAGAGTCTCTTTTAGCCCACCAGTGTTTTTCACAGATAAAAACTATCATAAAGAATATCACACTGGTCTTGCCAAAACAACAACCCTGCCGCAAAATACCAGGCAAATTACCTCACAGCAAGAGCAGCTTTAAACCACAAAGTTGTTTGTTGTTTGTTTGTTTGTTTGTTTGTTTGTTTGTTTGTTTGTTTGTTTTGTTTTTGTTTTTTTTACTGTGTCATTGATGTGCAGCTGACCTAAGCATTATGAGCAAAGAGTCCAATGCTGGATTCACCTATTACCCTTGGGGTGACTAATTCCAAGGATAATTTGCATAAGTATACTGGGAGTCAGAAATGCTCAACTAGGAACAAGCCTGCAATACAAATTTGCAGGCTGTCTAGGAGTTGTGCCCTACCCAGGGTGCATCCTCTTTTAGCTCACTAGTGCCTTTCACAGAGAGTATATTATACTGATTTATCCTGGTATTTTGTGGCTGGACTGCTGTTATGGTAGGACCAGTATGATTTGCTTTAAGTTATTTCCTCCCTGTGAAAGGCATTAGCGGGCTAAAAGAGACTGTGCCCTGAGTAAGGCACCACACATTTATATTGCAGGATTGTTCCAAGTTGAGCATCACTGACTCTCAATTTACATATTCAAATGATTCTTGGGATTAGTCTCCCCAGGTGTAATAGGGTCCCCTTGCTCACAATTGTTTGTTGTCCTTTTGGCCAAGATCAAGTGTAGTATCTGTCCTTTGCGTTCTGGGGACAGAGAGGCACTTGGTCTGATGCCATGGCTGGGAAGCGGCAAAACCCGAGGTGCTTTTTGCCTTTTCTCACGCTGCTGCACGTGGTTAACTTGGACACTGAGATGATGGAGCACTGGCAAGTCACCGAGGATTCTTTTTGCACTTTTTCACTTCTGCTTCCTTAGCCTTCTGGTTATGGAGCAAAGAATTTTTATAATATCAACCAGGAGGTTGGGGCTTTAATCGGCACTATTTTTTCATTTATTCACTTCACTGTGCACTCTGTTCACTATTTATTTTTTTGGAGCACTTCACAACACCAGCACTTAAAACATTAGAAATTGCCATAGTGGAGCCAGGTCTTCGGACTTGTGCTTTGGTGGGGAAACTGGGGGGCCAGTTCCTCTGAAAGACTCGAAAGCTCCTCTCTCCAGCGGGAGCTGAAGATGGAAGCCCTGGGGTATTGAAGCTACTTGCAGAAGCCCCCAGTGTGAATGCCCTCCTCTCCTTCTGGGGAGGAGGAGAAGTCAAAGGGCCCCCAAGCCTTCAATAGTAAGGGGGGTTGAAGGCTGACCTAGCCCCACGAACTGCACTGCGTACCCACAAGAGGACACTGAGCACGGACTGGGACTAGGAGAGCACGGGATGTGACGGCACCTCGCCTGCACGAGCACCTCGGGCTGTTTCAACACCAGGGTTGGATGCCTGGGGTCGGGGGTGAAGAAACCACAGGGTGCTAAAGGCTTTTGACTGTCACTGTGCATGTGATAACATGGTGATTTGCAATGGTGAAGCAAAAACATGCACTAGACTTTCTATGATTTCTTGCACTTTTGCTGCCTTAGCTGTCTGGTGAAGGTAGTGAAAAAATTTTTTATAATTCCAGCAGGGCACCTATTTTTTTTTTCTTTCCTCATCACTGCACATTTTTGCAGTTTTGGCAGGACCAGTATGATATGCTTTAGAATATTTCCTTTCTGTGAAAAGCAGTAGTGGGCTAAAAGAGACTGTGCCCTGAGTAGGACACCACTCCTAGAGAGCCTGCAAATTTGTATTGCAGGTTTGCTCCTAGTTGAGCATCTCTGACTCCCAATGTACCTGTTCAAATTATCCTTGGAATAAGTCACCTCAAGAGTAATAGGGCATTGGACCCCTTGCTCACATTGCCTTGAAAGATCAGCTACATGTCACTGACTAGGTAAAAAAAAAAAAAAAAAAAAAATAATAATAATAATAATAATATAAATAAATAATAATAATTAATTAATAAATATATATATATATATATATATATATATATATATATATATATATATATATATATATAATATTATTATTATTATTATTATTATTAATTTAGATATGTATTGCTGGGGTTGATTGCTTGATTTGTATTTGTCAAAGAAATGTATGTAATGTGATTTGAATATGTGAATAAAGATTTTCTTTGATCCCGTCTTGGTTTGGCTGCTTCTCTTCTTCAGAGCGGAATTGCCTGGTATTTTTGTGGCTGGACTGCTATAATGGTAGGACTGGTGTAATATGCTTTAGGTTATTTTCTCTCTGTGAAAGGCATTAGTGAGCTAAAAGAGACTGCACCTTGGGTAGGACACCACTCCTAGAGAGCCTGCATATTTATACTGCAGTCTTGTTCCTAGTTGAGCTTCTCTGACTCCCAATTTGCATATTTGAATTATCCTTGGTATTAGTCACACTAAGGGTAATAGTGGAGTCCAGCACTGGAGCCCTTGCTTTCAGTGCCTAGGGAGCTCAGCTACATCTTGCTGAGGAGGCTCAACAAGGCTGAAATTTATGGCTGGGTTTGGCTCCTTCCCTTGGACAGAGCAGAATTGTTTGGTGATTTGGCAGGACTAGTATAATATGCTTCAGAACATTTCCTCTATGTGAAAGGTGCTATTGGGCTAAAAGAGACTACACCCTGGGTAGGACATCATGCGTAGAGAACCTTCAAATGTGTATTGTAGGCTTGTTCCTAGTTGAGCATCTCTAACTCCCAATTTACATATTGAAATTAGTCTTGGGATTAGTCTCCCCAAGTGTAATAGGGGAATCCAGCATTGGATCCCTTGCTCACAGTGCCTAAAGAGATCAGTCATTCCTTGCTGGCGAGGACCAACAAGGTCGAAAAGTACATCTAGAGTTGGCTGCCTCTCTTGTTCAGAGAGAAATTGTGGCTGGACTGCTGTTTTGGTGGGACCAGTATGATATGCCTTAAGATATTTCCTCTCTGTAAAAAGCACAAGTAAGCTAAAAGAGATTTATCTCTGGGTAGGACACCACGCCTAAGGAGCCTTTGAATTTATATTGCAGATTTGTTCCAAGTTCAGCATATCTGACTCAAGATTTGCATATTGAAATTATGCTTGGAATTAGTCTCCCCAAGGGTAATAAGAGAATCCAATATTGGACCCATTGTTCATAGCACCTAGAGAGATCAGGGATAACTCACAGATGAAGCCCAGCAAGACTGAAATTTATGTCTAGAGTTGGCTTCTGGGTTTTTTGGCTAAGATCAAGTGTAGTACCTGCTCAAGCAGGTAGCAGATGCCTTGTCAGGGGTGGCATGCTGAGGTTGGGGAGTGAGGGAAGCCTGAGGTGCAACCTGCTTCCGCCAGTTTCAAAAAGTGGTGGGGGTTCTAACCAGCACAGTGCATGTGAGGGGACTGAGCACAGACACTTCAGATACTTCTTCACCTTTATCACTTTATTTTGCCCTAGCCTTCTGGAAGGCAAAAGAAGACTTTTTATACTACCCAGCTAGAGGGCTGGGGCCTTTAACAGGCACAAAAGCACTTATGCATGTGCTATCTTTTCATGAAGAGCAAGGGCACTTTTTCAGCACTTATCGTCACATGTTATGTTTTTTGTACACTTAAAAACCTTAGTGGGGTCAGGCAATCCTGGCTTTTGGTGGGAGAGGTGGGCGTGAGTGCCTTCAGGCCACTGCCTCTCCCCAAAGACTCTGAGGCTTCCCTCTCCGGAGGAGGCTGAAGATTTGGGCCCTGAAGTAGAGAACTGGATGCCAAAGACTCCAGGGCCGAAGATCCAAACCTTCTGCAGGCTCCGGCCAGGGAGGGGAGGAAAAGTAGTCAAGGGACCTCCTGATCCCATGTGGTGAAGGCGGCCTGAAGACGTCAGCGCCTGACCCCATCAGACCTGAGCACCTGCACAGTCACCGGTGGAAGTTGAGCACAGAACGTCATGCACCTCAGGCTTAAAAAAAAAAAAAAAAGTATGTCTAGAGTTGGCTGCTTCCCTTGTTTAGAGAGGAATTGTCTGACATTTCCAGGTTGGACTGCTGTTATGGTAGGACCAGTATGATATGATTTAAGATATTTCCTCTCTGTGAAAGGCATTAGTGGGCTAAAAGAGATTGCAGTCTAAGTAGGACACCATGCTTCGGGGGGCCTGCAAATTTATATGGAAGGCTTGTTCCTAGTTGAGTATCTCTGACTCCCAATTTACATATTCAAATTATCCTTTGGCTTAGTCTCCCGAAGTGTAATAGTGCCTAGAGATCAGCTACATTTCACTGACAAGGCTGAAGCTTATGTCTGAGGTTGGTTGCTTCTGTTCCCAGGCCTTCATAAGGTAATCTTTTTTAAAGGGATAGTAATACTTAAAATGTAAAATTGACCAGAGCTGTCCATAGGATCGTGTAGCAACAGCGCCACTGTACAATTTCAGGCCACTGTGATATTGCACCTAAAAAATTCAACTTTGAAAATTAATAACTTTTGAATGAAACACCTTTCAGCAGTGGGAGTACTCTTGTTTTACTCAGGGGGATAAACCCTACAACATATTTTTTTTACATTTTAAGTATTACTATCCCTTTAAAGACAAATTCTTTCATAATATTAAAAATTTTAAAAATTAACAAACCATAGTAACCTTACAATATGCATCAAATAAGATAACACCCCTTTACCTGAGGAAGGTGAGAGGGACCTTCTCTCAACTCCCCCAGGTTTTCATGCCACACACCAGTAGCCAGCCCCCAAACTTTGTCTGGGGACTGACCACTGCTGCAAGGAGAGTCCCCAGTGGGGGCAGGGAGAGTGACTCTCCTTATGCGGCTCTGAGAGGACCAGCCACCTGCTGCTGTTACTCTTGGGTGTAGGAGTTTTATTCACTTAAAAGGGACAATATTGCATAAAAGCAGCTTTGCTGATTTTGAAAGAGCATTTAAAATTCCCTATGAAAACTTTTTTGGGGATCTTTACAGTTATAGATTATGCTAATTTAGGTATGAAGTGCAGATACTTCCTGAATAAGCCACATATTACCTCCACACTCATTAACACCTTTCCTAACAATGAGGGTTGGAGTCAATGAGTGGGACTGAGGTAATTTAGGGCTAAGACAGGAAGTGACTGAATGGCATGCCTTAATTAGCATGATCTATGTCTAAATAGCTGATCTATCAATAACAATTTTGCTTATTGAAGAAAAAATGAAGTTTACCTAACATTAAAGGGATAGTAATGTTTCACATAAACAGCAGCTCCAATTAATCTTCATAGTATTTGGGCCATGGAGAGTGTTATTTCACTACTGTCAGAGTTGTGGTTCAAGAGTAATTGAATGATAAAGCATCCCCCTCCCATCCATTTTACCTAGTGTAAGCCATCTCTTCTCAGGTGTGGAATCTGGTTGTAAGACCAGACAGATAACAGCAGGGGACAATCTTCTTCCTATGAGAACAATGAAGGCCCTGCTTCCCCTTGACAAGTTTTTCAGGTTTTTCCCTTATCTTAATTGAAGATTGTCCCTCTCTGCAGTCTACCTGGGCACCTCCCTTCTGCTCTGGCTGAACAGTGTTACATTAGTAAAAGGGGCAGGAGGGGGATACTTTGTCATTGAATTACTCTTGAACTACAACTCTGACAGAATTGAAATAACACTCCAAAGTCCAAATACTATGATGATTAATTAGAGCTGCTTTTATTATGAAAAATTACTATCCCTTTAAGTATTTTTTTTGTAAGATGCACTGTTTTCTATATTTTTTTAACGACGATTTTTCACCTCCCCAAATCCTTCCCTCAGTGGCAGCATGAATATTCCTTGTGTCAATTAATTCTACCCCTCTGGTAGGAATTGGTTTTAGCAGCTTAAGAAAGTAGAGAGATGTGATTTTCTAGACATGTGAAAAATGAATTCTGCAACTTTATCTGTCCATGTTAGCGAGCAAAGCTCTGCCGAGATTTCCCAACTTCTAAATCAAAAATCTCTCAAACTAGAAACCTGCTCTGATAACAAAAACAATTTTGGGGTTATGCACTAAGGCATGATAAAGAGGTGACAAAGTGGAGATGAGGTCTCCAGTGATATCACTTCTCCAGTTCCTATGTTATTCTATGGAGTCCATGTACTAAGATCTCCAAAGGTGGAGAAATCTTAGTGTATTGGCTCCATAGAATAACATTGCACTTGGAGAAGTGGTATCACTGGAGAAGTCATCTCCACTTTATCACCTCTTCATCACACCTTAGTGCCTCTCCCCCAAGGTATAGGTACATCTGGTAACTTGGAAAATGAGCTGACCCTGAGATCTTCACCATTTGCATGCCAGACAGTTATCCAACACGTTGAAAAGAAATGAGTTGGATCGTGCTATTTAGAAAGAAAAAACTTCATTGGAACGGTCTACAAAGTGTGCCTGGTTTGCAAGCACACTTTGTAGACCGTTCCAATTAAGTATTTATTTCGAAATATTGCGATTTGGCTCTGCTGAAGAGCCGCCGTCCAGTCAAATGACCGGAATCTGCTGCTGTCAGCTAGAGCACTGACTTCTCTGAAACAGCTTGGAGGGGGGAACTTTAGCCAGTTATAATCATACCTGGGAACTCTCCGGATTTGCCCCGGAGGCTCTGGTTTTGACAGAGCTTTACCGGGTCTCCAGGGGAGAGGCTGATTCCTCCGGAAATGGGGAGTTTCTATTGAAACTCTGCCACATCTGCTGTTTCTCCCAGTGTTCCTCCTTCCCCAGCCTTCTGTGTGTCACCTTTAAGCCCTGCCCTCCAACTTGCATCAAGCCCCACCCCTTTTTGACACGATTCACATCATTATTGTCACCCCCTGCTGAACCAGAGGACTCCCCTCCGGGCAGACCTCAATTAGAAGTTCCCAGGTATGGTTATATCTCTCAAACCATAAAGGCCTCTGAGATAAGACATACATCGATGTAATTATTTTTTAATGTCTACAATATTAAGAAACTTAAAAGTAAACATTACTGTTCCTTTAATAGTTTGACAGAGGGTACCATACTAGGTTAAAAGGAGTTCCTCTTTTTGGTGTTTAATCAATAAAACCATGAGTTTCAATTGTTGCCAAAACAAAAGTCTCTGGGAATCATTTAAGTAGGTCCTCATGACACATTCCTAATGCTGGAGTTTCAGCAGACCAGTTAAGGGAAGTTAAAACTGGTCTTGTTATAATTTTCCAGCAAAGTGGACAGGGTGCCTGAAAAAAAGACACAGGAGGAACAATATACTGCAGAGATGGATTAAGGCTTCACGGGGCCTTAGGCAGGGTACCAGTTTGGGGCCCCACATCTCTTGCTTCTGACACAGAGTGCTGCTAGCAGGTACTAATATTATGGATATAATATAAGTGGATGAAACTGGATGATGCTGGCCATTCAATTAAAAGGGCATCTGACACAAGAAGTTAGCAGAAACAGCAGCAGGGCCCCCTCTGTGGCCTTTCACTTGCATCCAGGGCCCCTCATATTGCGGTGGGCCCTAGGTAGTAGCCTAGGTTGCCATAATGGATGATCTGGATCTGATATACTGTATCACATAATTTGGAGAACAGTGTACTGTAGCAGGAGAGCTCATATCTGCCCTCATGCCCCCCCCCCCCAACAGTAAATGTTGATAATGTTTGAAGAACTGATTGATTTACCTATGTTCATGTAACAAGATCCTGAGACCATGCACCACTGGAGGAGGGCAAAGACAAGTTTGAGTGCTCCTGTATGATTGGACAATGTGTTTTTTCTTTTATTGATCAAAAGTGGCATTACGGAGTCACCATGAGTACTAAAAAAAAACAAAAAAAACCACAAACACTGTTAAAGGGATAGTAATGTTTCACAAAAACAGCAGCTCCAGTTAGTATTTGGGCCATGGTGAGTGTTATTTCAATTCTATCAGAGTTGTTGTTCAAGAGTAATTGAATGATAAAGTATCCCCCTCCCGCCCCTTTTACCTGGTGTAACACTGCTCACCTCAGATGTGGAATCTGGTCTCTTGACCGGACAGATCACAGCAAAGGACAATCTTCTTACTGTGATCATAAGGAAATCCCTCCCCCCCCTCGACAGGTTTTTCCTTATGCTCAGTGAAGATTGTCCCTCTCTGGGATCCATCAGGACAGTCTTGCTGCTCTGAGGTGAGTAGTGTTACATCAGTAAAAGGGGATGGGAGGGGGATACTTTATAATTCAATTACTCCTGAACTACAACTCTGACAGTATTGAAACAACACTCTCCATGGCCCAAATACTATGAAGATTAATTGGAGCTGCTTTGATTATGAAACATTACTATGTAAATGTATGAATATACAAATGATAAATACCATGGGTTATATTCATAGCTGGGAACTCTCTGGGTTTTCCCCGGAGACTCCGGTTTTGACTCTGAATTACCAGGTCTCTGATTCTCTGGGGTGTGGCCAGCAATGCAAAGCAATGCATTCCGTACCCCTCTGGCACTCAAAGGGTTAAGAAACTCTGCCCATTGGTGCGCCTTCCCTGTCAGTTCCACCTTCTTCTCCTTTCCCAGCTTATTCCCATATACATTTACACTTTTCTGAAGTCCCACCCCAGTCACAATTAAGCTCCACCCCCTTTTGATGGAACTTGCATAATTTATCTCCCTCAATGGCACCACAGGCCTCTCCCTCCGGGGAGGCCAGAAGAAAAAGTTTCCAGGTATGGTTATATTTACCAAGACAAAACTGAAGCAACTCTGGAGCAAAACACCTGCACCACATTTATCAATTAAAACCTTCCATTACTTTCCAAGGGATTTTTTATGTGGCCTGCCCATTTCCATTCCAGGTTCTTTACTCTTTCAGTGATATCACAGAATCCTTTTTTATTGATGAATCCGTGCACACGTTTTTTGTCTCTTTTTGCTAGATATCTGGGTCTTCAGACAGAGGTTGGTTGGTTTAATACATGAAAAGCTGCTTATATCCCTTTAATTAAGCCTTCTACTTTGTTGTACTCTTGTTGTTCCTGGGGTTGTTGTTCAGCAAAAGGCAGGAAACAATTCTCCCTCTTATGATTTATCCATAGCTTCACATTCCACTGCAGAGGAATAGGATTCTATTGAGATACAGATATAAAGATCCAACTGGTGAAGCAGTTCTCTTCCTAGAAGTTTTAGGAAACGGTTTCGACAACCATTTTCACAAGACCTTGCCAATGGCATCTAAAGTAACAGTTTGAGGAATTAATTGGACCCTAGGATTGGTCCAAATTTGAATTGCTATAGACTATTGTGATTGTACAACCATGAATCGGAACATTACCTGTACTTGCTATATAGGTATGGGTAATTTGTAACGTTAGCCAGCCCTATGATTAAGTACTCCTTGTACGAAATGCGTTAGGTGGCTAACGCATGAAGAGTGTGTATCGTTGTGCTATAAATAAGAACAAAGAAGACTTGGGTCTGATGTTTTTAACTTTGATTACAATAAAGAGCATTTTTTAACATGAACTGAAAGGCTGTCTGTTGATCGGTGAGTCCGTTGAAGCACTTCACATCTGTGTCGTCTTAATTGCTTAGCCCATTCAAGTTCCATTATAGAGGTAGATGGATGAGAAGTGATAGTTGGGAGCCCAAACACATTAATAGGTTGTCTGTATATAGGCCACATTGCTTAACTTCCACTTTATTCTTGCATTTTGTGAAAGCTACAAAGGTAATATTACCAGAACTAGGTCTGTTTTCCCTTGGTCTAGACATGATGTCCTCACATTCAACTTGCTTTATCTTGCCCCAGGAATGGGCACAAAAATAACTGTGGGCCAAATAGGAATATACTGATTATGGTCATACAACCCTACTCACCAATAGTATTGGGTATGAAAAAAAATACCCAGACATCATCTCTTTTTATATGAAAACCTGACCTAGATAGCCAGTGTGCTAGACCACTGAGAAGCCTTTTAATAAGATTAATTCCCATTGCACTACAGGGGGGATAATCCACTCCCATAAGCATAAAGAACATTGGTGGGAAAATAATCCCTATACAATGGCAAGATGACAAGAAATGCATCAACAAAGATTAAATAACGTATCCTAAAACTGAGGTATCTTACTCACAAAGGTGAGAGATTGCAGAGGGATGTTCTCTGTAGCTTCCATCCACCACTCTAAGAGAGAGAGGTTCTATACTGATGAGTGTAATGGCATTACCGTCTGGGCCATGCCAGGGCCTAAGAACGTCCATGCCTGTGTGTGCCATCCTCTACAGAGGCAGGTGGACACAACTTTAGGCTCTACATTCTGTCCTAGATGTCATTTTTTTTGCTTGTTCATCAAGGTATCCTCCTGGTTCCTCGTTCTGTCTTGGCCACCAGTGTGGCAATTTTTAAACTCCCATAGAAATGTCAGAGGAGCACATTTAACCCACTGAGTACCAAAGGGTTAAAACAGATGCCCTGCTGAGATTACTGGAACCAGGTCAGAGTGTTTAAATGTAGCGCACCTCTATGGTGTCTTCTAAGGATCTGTTCTGAGAGACTAATAGTAACTACAGTGAAACTTTGAAAATTCACATCATATCCATTATCTTTTGTGAGATAAACCGTACCAATCCTCCCAAACCGAGCTGCTTATTATACCAGTCACATATTGGTCGACCTGCCTGTATTGGGCAAAGGATCAGTGTGAACTATCCCATGTAGGAGGGTACAGAGGTATATATTTGCTCCATTTATGGACCCTTTGCAGTGGTATTAAGATGAGAATCTCTTTGGAGGATACTGGTCCTTAGCCTCCTTTTTTTTGAAGATGCTTAAGTAACTGTCCTCCTATTGGAAGGGGAGGGGTAACATAGGAGGCGGCAGGGAGGTGTAACATTTTTGTTTTAGTTAACTGTTAAGTGTCCTGCCTCCTGTTGGAAGATATTGTATGCCATTTGACACAAGAGAAAGGTTTCCTCTGGCGTGAGCAACTGGGAGTAAAAAAGAAAAGCAGGGAGACTTGAAACTGTTCAGTGATTGCAATGTGAGAGAATTTAGCTGCGGAATTGATTTGTTTAATAAACCATTGTTCCTGTTTTGAAAATCCCTGGTGTCAAACTTGATTTATTATGCACTGTACATACATCTCTCCCACAAGGCTCATGCCCCGGAGAGAGTAAGCTAAAGGAAAAGAAGGTAAATGACGTACAAGTGTCCCCGGATCTAAGCTTAAAGCGGACCTACCACCTAATATAAAGTCGCCCCCCACTAATTATGCATATGGCGACTAGCTTCTTAATAGTTCTATTATCTTCCACAAGTACCAGCATCTGAAGTAATCCTTTTTCTTGTGAGACTGACAGCCAGGCTTCTTGCTTTAGAGCCTTATGCATGCCTTCTCCGTCAGTCTCTTCCGTTGCCTTTCTCTCTAAGCCAAGATGTCTGCGCGCAAGCCTAGCCGCCGGTCTCACAAGAAAAATTATTACTTTGGATGCCGGTAGTTGTGGCAGATAATAGAACTATTAAGAAGCTAGTCGTCATATGCATAATTAGTGGGGGCAACTTTATATTAGGTGGTAGATCCACTTTAATTGTGGAACACAGTCAGATTTCAAGCCCGTTACTAAAAGTGTTGTAAACTATGAAGCTGATGTACTAAGAAGAACTGGAGTAAATCTATGCAAACCTTCCTCACCATAGGGGATAAAAAACATTCTTAATATGTCTCATTCCTTTAAACTGAGTTTTTAACCCCCTAAATGCTAAAGATCTCTCCAGTGCATTGTGAAGCATTCCATGTGAAGCATCCCAATTTAAATCAGTCGTAATGTTCCCATATCCCCAGTGTTGTAAGTGGACTCTTCCAGTTCTACATAT
This sequence comes from Rhinophrynus dorsalis, assembly GCA_037306005.1. NCBI lineage: Eukaryota > Metazoa > Chordata > Amphibia > Anura > Rhinophrynidae > Rhinophrynus > Rhinophrynus dorsalis. The sequence goes on along the minus strand of CM074727.1, from coordinate 28,683,467 downwards.
TAATCACATTCTATTAGACTTATAGGAGCAGTAATTTATTTTTATGAAAAATACATATTGTAGGGTTTTCCTGTTGAGTAAAACAAGGGAACTCCCACTGCTGAGATGCATATTTCCAGAGGTTTCACTATTTGTCTTTTTAATTAACAGGGCCCTCTAGTGATCATATTTCAGTTAGTTATTCTGCTGCCAAGTTATTGGTTAAAGGGATAGTAATGTCAGAAAAAAAGTATTAACTATATGGTAGATACAATTAAAAGAGAGTACTTGCACTTATTCGTATCTCTCAAACAGTTATGGTTTGAGAGATATAGGAAAATAAAGTTCTCTGGTCCCTCCCCTTTCTGCTTGATGAGCTGTAAAGCTGTCAGAAGCAGATTCTGGTCGCTTGACCAGATGCGGCTCTTCAGCAGCGCCGATATAACAATATCTATAGATAAATACTTAATTTGGAATGGTCTATCAAGTGTGCCTGGCTTGCAAGCACATTTTGTAGACTGTTCCAATGAAGTATTTATTTCTAAATAGCGTGATTTCAGCTCTGCTGAAGAGCCTCTGTCTGGTCAAATGACTGGAATCTGCAGCTGTCAGCCAGATGGCAAACTTGAGTAAAACAGCCAGGAAACGGTAACTTTAGCAAGTTATATCTCCCAAACCATAAACGTTTGAGAGATAAGATTTACGATGATGTTAATCTTTTTTTAATGTCTACAATATTAAATCAACTTAAAATTAACCATTACTATCCCTTTAAAGTCAAAGGCAATGGACCAATAAATGGGTAGCTAGGAGAAAAGTTTGCACAAAAGAGATGCACAGTTGGAGGGTATAGTTGCCCTACAATTTCTTAGGCAGGAAAGCTGTGGAAATAATGGTTGTAACTGTGGATTGATGGGTGTAGCTATAACAGGATTAGCAAAATTGCATTCTTTAGGAGAAGTGAGTCACTGATAATCAGTTATCTGCAGCATATGATAGAAACTGCTGAGTCAATTCCTGTCAGTTTGAACTTTCAGGAAGTAATTGTGCTGTAATTCACTTCCTTTCAACTTAACTGCTATAAAATTTAAATAAAACTGACAGCACTAGGGGTACCTTTGTTTTACTCAGCAAAAGTGCTGTAAAATATAGGTTTTCATTAAGACGTTTACTTAAGGTTTCAATGCAATTTAGAGCAATTCTGGGGCAAGCCCACCGCACCACAGTGTAAAAATAAACAGTCACAAAGTTTAAAGGGATAGTAATGTTTCATAATAAAAGCGGCTCTAATTAATCATCATAGTATTTGGACTTTGGAGAGTGTTATTTCAATTCTGTCAGAGTTGTACACTAGGTAAAAGGGGCGGGAGGGGAAACTTTGCTTGTGAATATCTCTTAAACCATAAAGGTTTGAGAGATAAGACTTATATTGTTCTTTGTGTTTTTTAAATGCCTACAAAATAAAATAAAGATAAAACGAAGTATTACTATCCCTTTAACTACCTGAATGTTACAGTCGTCTCTAGCGCATTGCCATGCAAAGCATTGGAGACCTTTAGCCTTCAAGGTGTTAAAAAGCCCCGTTTGGCTCAATGGGAAATTTTCTCTGCCCCCTATGGTGCAAATTATTTGCCCCAGAATTATTCAATTTTAATTAGATACACAGGGCCCATATATCCTGTTAAACAGTTATAATCTGAGGTAAAATTGCGATTCTCTATATTTTTACCACACAAGAACCCCGAGGATTGACGACGAGGAAGAAACCAAGTGTAGTCTATATGTGTATTGCCTTATTATCTCACCTATACAGTGTAATTACTGTACCATTAAACAAAAAATTGATGTCCACCCAATTTGGACCCGTCTGTCAGGCGCAAGACGCATGCGCAGCTTACCAAGAACTGTCACTGTCAACAAGTCGCGTTCCAAGCCTCGCTTTGATAGTCATTTTTCCTAGTGACGACATACGTTAAGTCGAATCCTATTGAGCTGCCGGCTCTAAGAGTCAGCGACTCGCCAATAGGCTGCTGGCGTAGCTGGTGTCTCTAGACTGGAGCGGGAGGTCGGCCATCTTGAGGCGGCTGTGGATGATCCGCCCTGCTACTTGCGGAAGCGGTGACCCCACGGCCACTGAGACTCCAAGAAGGAAGAAACCTGGCTAATGAGCGGAGGCGCTGAAAGTCGGAGCGCTGGAGGAGCGTCCCGGGCAACTTGTGAGGTGAGGATAGCTCGGCTTCTGATCCAAGGGACCCAGAGAGGAAGGGAATAGGGGATGTGAGACTGCGGGGAAGCAGGCAAGGAAGTGGTAGTGTAGCCAGGTATGAGGGATGCTGAGGGAGACTGTAGTTTGATTTGTGGAGGCCAGTGGGTGGCATGCATTCTAATAAGGGGGGGCAGGAAATGAGACTGCATTCTGATGACTGGGAGCAGTAAATGAAGCTGAATTCTTACGAGTAAAGGAGTAAGGCTACATTCTGAAAGTAATGGTGAGTGGCTCCGCAGCCGCCTGCCGGAGGGCGACGAATGGCTCCGCAGCCGCCTGCCGGAGGGCGGCGAGTGGCCCCGCAGCCGCCTGCAGGAGGGCCCCGCAGCCGCCTGCAGGAGGGCCCCGCAGCCGCCTGCAGGAGGGCTCCGCAGCCGCCTGCAGGAGGGCTCCGCAGCCGCCTGCCGGAGGGTGGCGAGTGGCTCCGCAGCCGCCTGCCGGAGGGCGGCGAGTGGTTCTGCAGCCGCCTGCCAGAGGGCAGCGAGTGGCCCCACAGCCTGCAGGAGGGCTCCGCAGCCGCCTGCCGGAGGGTGGCGAGTGGCTCCGCAGCCGCCTGCCGGAGGGCTCCGCAGCCGCCTGCCGGAGGGCTCCGCAGCCGCCTGCCGGAGGGCGGCGAGTGGCTCCGCAGCCGCCTGCCGGAGGGCGGCGAGAGGCTTCGCAGCCGCCTGCCGGAGGGCTCCGCAGCCGCCTGCCGGAGGGCTCCGCAGCCGCCTGCCGGAGGGAGGCGAGTGGCTCCGCAGCCGCCTGCCGGAGGACGGCGAGTGGCCACGCAGCCTGCAGGAGGGCTGCGCAGCCGCCTGCCGGAGGGCGGCGAGTGGCCCCGCAGCCGCCTGCCGGAGGGCGGCGAGTGGCCCCGCAGCCGCCTGCCGGAGGGCGGCGAGTGGCCCCGCAGCCGCCTGCCGGAGGGCGGCGAGTGGCCCCCGCAGCCTGCAGGAGGGCTCCGCAGCCGCCTGCCGGAGGGCGGCGAGTGGCTCCGCAGCCGCCTGCCGGAGGGCGGCGAGTGGCCACACAGCCTGCCAGAGGTCGCTGAAGCCGCCTGCCGGAGGGCGGCACAGCCTGACGGGCGGTGACGAGTGGTGCCGCAGCCTGATGGAGGGAAGCAAGTGGAGGTGCATCCTGATGTGTGACATAGACTCCAGCAAATTTTGTGGCAGTCTCTTTCACTGGGGTGAGGGCTCATGAGGTGCTCTGCTGCCAAGTTATTGGTTAAAGTCAAAGGCAACGGACCAGTAAATGGGTAGGAAGGAGCATAATTTCCACAAAGGAGATGCACAGTTGGATAATATAGTTGCCCTACAATTTCTTAGGCAGGAAAGCTGTGGAAATAATGGTTGTCACTGTGGATTGATGGGTGTAGCTATAACAGGATTAGCAAAAGTATGAAATGTGAGGGCAAAGTCCATTGGATTTTTGTTAATGTCTGGCTATGAGGCAAATACATGGCTCTGGTTAAAGGTTTTGAAGTGAGAGTCTACATTTGTGATTTAGCTATTTTTATATCTAGACCAGTGGTCCTGTACATCAGTCATAAGAATTAACTCCACAATGTGTTTTATTACATATACCCAAGGGATGAGAAAAAAAAAAGGAAAACACAGGCTCAAAAGGGGATTCAAATGTTAATTTTTAACCCTTTGAGTGGCAGAGAGGTATGTGTCGGATCTCTCTGGCACTCAAAGGGTCAACCCCTTAAGAACCAGCAGTTTAGGGAAGTTATCTTCCCTTAAGGACTAACTTGATCCATTTCGAAGTGCTGGAGCAGTCAGTTTCAGACCCTGACTGTAAGTAACATGTACGTGACATTCTATGGCTGTCACTGGTCCTTAAGGCAAAAACCGCTTGACAGTCATAGCACATCATGTGGTCCTTAAAGGGTTAGTAATGGCCAAAATAAAGCTTATTCTATATGGTAGATTTTAGGGTTGCACCGATACTGGTATCGGTGCCAATACCAGCATTTGTGCAAGTACTTGTACTCGCGCAAATGCGGCCGATGCTAGCACCGATACCCTGTGTCAGGGTCGGTGCTGCAGAGAGAGAGAGAGCCCGGGGAGCAGCTCACAATGCTCCCTGGTCACCTCTCTCCCTCCTGCAGCGTCAGAGTGTTGCCGCAGGTTATCATGGCAACTCTCTGGAGCTACCCTCCGCCGGGGCTCGCGAGCGAACAGCGAGCACCTGGCAGAGGAGGTCGTGTCCATGGAGGTGGACATGACAGTTGCGGGTATTTTTTTTTTTTTTTTTTTCTTTAACTCAAGCAGTCAGTGAATGTCTACTTAAAGGGATAGTAATGTTTCATAAAAAAAGCAGCTCTAATTAATCTTCTTAGTATTTGGGCCTTGGAGAGTGTTATTTCAATACTGTCAGAGTTGTAGTTCAAGAGTAATTCAATGACAAAGTATCCCCCTCCCGCCCCTTTTACTGATATAACACTCCTCAGATCAGGCTGCAGGGAGGTGCCCAGGTAGATTGCAGAGAGGGACAATCTTCAATTAAGATAAGGGAAAAACCTGAAAAACTTGTCAAAGGGGGTAGGGTTTTCATTGTTCTCACAGTAAGAATATTGACCCTTGATATGAGCTGTCTGGTCTATGGACTGGATTCCACATCTGAGGAGAGGGGGCTTAAACTAGGTAAAAGAGGCGGCAGGGGAAACTTTATCATTCAATTACTCTTGAACTACAGCGCTCACAGTAATGAAATAACATTCTCTATGGCTCAAATACTATGAAGATTAATTTGAGCTGCTATGTTTGTGAAACATTACTATCACTTTAACTCTTTAAGAAACAAGAGTGGTATTGGTCTGTGCACACCAGTCTGGCCCTTAAAGGGTTAAGTTTACCTTTGCTGTAGGTGAAGTTGATAGTCCTGCTAGCGACTTTCCTGTTCTCTTCCATGGATACGATATCCAGGATCGAATGAAGTGTATCAGTTTTGGGTTAATAACGACTACTCTGTCTTGCTATGACAATTAAGTGCGTTAGATACGTGTCTAGTATCCAAGAGGTTAAATATTTAAATAGAGCTCGCCGAACCTTTCCTGTCGAGTTAAAAATATTTTCATGTCTGCTTAGAAAACAAAAGTGCATATTTGTTTCATTTGCCTGTTCTTTTACTGAAAAGCTTTAGAATAAACTTCCTCCCACTGCGGATTTAGCATTGTTCTTTTGAATAGAAACACTGGCCCGTATTTATAAAAGTAAACTGGAGTTATTTTGGAGTAAACCAACTGCAATATAGGGGACAAATAAAAATTCCTAAATTTCCATGCACTTGAATAATGGTTTTTAACCCCTTGATTGTCAGAGGGGTTGTGAGAGGTCTCCAGTGTATTGCTTCATGGGGTGAGAAGCTAAATTTAATTTTAAAGGGTTAGTAATGCCCAGATTTAACTTGATGCAGTATTGTAGATGTTAAAAAATACTTTATTTATTTATTTATCTGGAGAAAGTCCCATCTCTCAAACTTTTATGGTTTGAGAGAGATTTACCGCTAAAGTCCCCCCCCTCCCCTTCTCCTGATGTCAGCTGTAAAACAGAAGGAGACCTGTGTCAGCCGACTCGAGGCGGCTCTTCAGCAGAGCCAAAATAGGATATTTAAAAAGAACTAGAGATGCACCAATACCGGTTTTTTAAGACCGAGTACCAATACTTTTTTCAAGTACTCACCGATACCAATTACCGATACTTTTTTTGCAGTCATTTGCCAGTTTTACAAGTACCTAAAGCATATAGGTACTTAGAAAACTGGCAAATGACCGCAAAAAAAAGGTATCGGTAATTGGTATCGGTGAGTACTTGAAATATATATACACACACATACATACACACACCACCTCTTGATCCTCCCCTTTTGACTCTTTCTCCCCCTCTTGATTCCTACCTTTTGCTTCATTGTACCCCTCTTGAGCCCCCTCCTTTTACCTTGGCTTTTTCTCTCCCTTTTGATCCCCCTTTCTCCCCCTCCTTCTCCTTGACTCACCCTTTTGCCTCTCTCTCCCTCCTGATCCCCCCTCCTTTTGCCTCTTCTTGGCCCCCTCCTTCTGCCTCTTTTTCTCCCTCTTGACCCCACTCTCTGCCTCTTTCACCACCCCCTGCCCCATCCTGCCTCCCTTACTCTCCTCTGCCTGGTGCTCGCTGTTCTCTCGCGAGCCCCGGCAGAGGTCAGCGTCGGAGCGTTGCCATGGTAACCCGCGGCAATGCTCCGACGCTGCAGGAGTGAGAGAGGTGACCAGGGAGCATTGTGAGCAGCTCCCCGGGCTCCCTCTCTGCAGCACCGACCCAGACACAGGGTATCGGTGCTGGCATCGGCCGCATTTGCGCGAGTACAAGTACTCGCGCAAATGCTGGTATCGGCACCGATACCAGTATCGGTATCGGTGCAACCCTAAAAAGAACTACTTCTTTGGAACGGTCTACAAAGTGTGCTTCTAAACCAGACACACTTTGTAGACCGTTCTAGTGAAGTAATTTGTTTTAAATATCGCTATTTCGGCTCTGCTGAAGAGCCGCCAGCTGATCGCATGACCGGGATCTCCTGCTGTTAGTAGAGCGCTGACGTCAGGAGAAGGGGAGGGAGGGAGGGAGGAACTCTAGTGGCGAATATCTCTCAAACCATAAAGGATGAGAGATGGAACTTTCTCTGCATACTTTATTTTTTTAACATCTACAGTACTACATCAAGTTAAAGGTATAGTAATGTTTCATAATAAAAGCAGCTCTAATTAATCATCATAGTATTTGGACTTTGGAGAGTGTTATATCAATTCTGTCAGAGTTGTAGTTCCAGAGTAATTCAATGACAAAGTTCCCCCTCCCGCCCCTTTTACTGATGTAACACTGCTCAGCCAGAGCAGAAGGGAGGTGCCCAGGTAGACTGCAGAGAGGGACAATCTTCAATTAAGATAAGGGAAAAACCTGAAAAGCTTGTCAAGAGGGGCAGGGCTTTCATTGTTCTCATAGGAAGAAGATTGTCCCCTGCTGTTATCTGTCTATGGACTGCATTCCACATCTGAGAAGAGATGGCTTACACTAGGTAAAAGGGGCGGGAGGGGGAAACTTTGCCTGTGAATATCTCATAAACCATAAAGGTTTGAGAGATAAGACTTATATCGTTCATGTTTTTTTAATGCCTACAAAATAAAATAAAGTTAAAACTAAGTATTCCTATCCCTTTAAATACGGGCGTTACTAACCCTTTAACAAGAATTTCAATTATAAGCTCTGGAATCAATGTGTAGCCCAACTTCAATTGTAAGTTCTGTTGTACATTCACAATATATTAACCCTATGCGTGCCAGAGAGGTACAGAACGCATTGCTTTGCCATATTTTTAAAAGAGGGCCCATCGCATAGGTTTGCAATGCGTTTGGAGACCTTTCTGACATCCATGGAATTAAATCGTTCATTTTAAATATTTTTATTAAGTTGGTGGTAGTACCTGTAACCACAAGAACAAAGATCAGACTGAGGGGTTGGCAGTTTGGGATTCTGCTTAGGGCCCTGTGGAGTCTTAATCCAGCTCTGTTCGTTTGTAACCTCTCTAACATTCAAGGGGTTAAAATACCAATTTAACTCCATCAGAATTTGGGGGAATTTTTTTTTTGCGCTGTGCTGCAGTTTGTTTTTTTTCCTGGAATTTCTCTGTTTTTTTCTGTTGAACAATTGCAGCCGTTTAGACTGAGTGGTGGGGTTCAGTCCTTGCTAAATGGAGCCATTTCTAAGACATGAGTGGACTAAATGTGTACAAATTTTGGAGCCAGAGAGAGAAGTTTTAGGAGCCGACTAGGAGTTTTAGAAATGTGTGTGTGTGTGTGTGTGTGTGTGTGTGTGTGTGTGTGTGTGTGTGTGTGTGTTTTAAAGGGATAGTAATACTTAAAATGTAAAAAAAAAAAATGTTGTAGGGTTTAACCCCCTGAGTAAAACAAGAGTACTCCCACTGCTGAAAGGTGTTTCATTCAAAAGTTATTAATTTTCAAAATTTATTTTTTTTTTTTTTTTTTAGGTGCAATATCACAGTGGCCTGAAACTGTACAGTGGCGCTGTTGCTACACCATCCTATGGACAGCTCTGGTCCCGGGACCATAAATCTCCATAGGCTGGTGTAGCAACAGCGCCACTGTACAATTTCAGGCCACTGTGATATTGCACCTAAAAAATTCAACTTATGAAACACCTTTCAGCAGTGGGAGTACTCTTGTTTTTCTCAGGGGGATAAACCCTACAACATATTTTTTTTTTTTACATTTTAAGTATTCCTATCCCTTTGAGTACCAGGGCAGTACACAGTGCAGTGCAAATCAATGCCTTGTACGCCGGAGTTTTTTTCCCTCCCAAATTCTAAGGGTTCACTTTTAAAAGATCGCACACGAAAGTGTGTGCAACCACGTAATGAATTCACCATGTCGCCGTGATCAAAATGGCGACATGAATATCTTCTCGCAGTGCATGACAGCGCGAGATTGCCATGTCGCCTGCTTAATGGTCGCATACATTTTAAACCATTCACGGTCACATACATATCACCACAAGATCCTTTCATCTGAATCCCAGAGGTGCATATTCCAACTCTGCTCAGTGTGGTACATGATGTAACAGTACTTGTATATATGTCAACCCCCTTGAACCCTTCTCTCGCCTGTTAACAAGTTCCAAGAGAAAAAAAGAGGTGAAAAACAATGCATGGCTGAGCGAAGTCCGCTCTCACCTCAGTGAAGCATGCCCCCTGCCTGACAAGGGCTCAGGACAGCAGTCCCCTTTGTCCCCCTCAATGTTAACCTTAAACATGATACAGAGTAAGTAGGACTATTTCTATGGGCACTCCACTGAACTCGGCAGCCATGGATACCAATTTCAGACAGAATAGGTATGCGACTGCGAACGAGCCCTGCTTATGTGTGGTTTGTATGCGACTATTAAGTAGGCGACATGACAATCTCACGCTGTCATGCAGTGCGAGATTGTCATGTCGCCATTTTGATCATGGCGAAATGGTGAATTAGTTACATGGTCACGTGCGACCTTATAAAAGGTACCAATTCTAAGGGTCAGTTATACCATTCTGTACAACAGGGGTAGTCACCTCGGAGCTTGTAGCTGTTGGCTGGTTGTGGATGACGACAGTTGTAGTTCAAAACAGGTGGAGAGGATCAGGCATGACTTCACTCTATCATTGTTCAGCTGACTTGATCCCAATATCAAATCCTGTCTTCTGTGACCCCCCCCCCCCCCACACACACACACACACCTTATTATTACAGAGCTTTACAGCAGAACAAGGACTAAACGCAACCTGCTTTCTCCTATGGAGATTTCATATTGTGAATTAACCCTTTGAGTGACAGAGAGGGGGTGTGCAATGCTTTACACACCCCGCTGGCACTCAAAGTGTTAAACTTACAACACTCACATTCCTGAAATAACTTCTGATCTTTTGTTTGGTACTCCTGTCAGAGATGACAAGGTGACTCGGTGAAGGGCGCCAGTGCACTGCTCAAAGCTCTAAGGGTCTAGTTCAGCAACTGCACCAAATTCCCATTAATTTAAATAGGCTGTTTTAACCCTTTAAATGATTCTTATCCCTTTTAAACTCCTTGATTTGATGTGCCACTTTAGCTTGTTGAATTATCAGTACAGTTGTGTTCGTATTTAAGTCAGTGGAAATTTAGGGTGTTATTTAGCCCCATGGTAAATTTTGAAGTTAATGTATTTAACCCTTTAATGACAAATGACATTTCAGGACCTGCCACTGGTGTCCTTGCCTGAGGGACCGATAACAGTCCTGGCACGTCATGTATTCACAGGAGCAATACTGGGGACTGAAACTGACTTCTCCAAGACCAGAGCGGTCACTATCCGACCCCCCCAATTTGGAAAGCTGGAACACATGATCAGTCACGTGTGCCGGTTCGCAGAGCAAAGCAGTCCTTAAGGGGTTAAACATTTATTTGTTTTGATGTTAAGTGTGACCACAGCTACTTAAAGGGATAGTAATGTTTCACAATAAAAGATAAAATGCTGAAATCCTGTCCAATGCTTTGTTCTGCAGACGTCGGGTTTAAAGACTTGCTCATCATGTACTCCGAGTGGAGAACTCTGCACCTTGTCATAAAGAATGACCAAGGCCACACCAGCGTCCTGCACTGCTATCCCGAGAGCGTAGGTCGGGATGTGGCAAATGCGGTGGTCCGACCCTTGGGGCAGGCGCTCAATGCTCCCTCCACCGCTGGAAGTGAGAGCATTCTGAGGACAGACAAAGAGGTAGGTTCCCCCCGCTTGTTCCTTCCTTCTGTGTACTGTCCTATATAATAATTCGCTAAGGATGTTTGTCCGAAGCAGTCATGCACAGTAGAGACGGCTGCATGCACTGCAGTCATATGCAGTAGAGACTGCCCGCGCAGAGGCTGATACGGAGCGGGGCGCTCTGAATTCAGATCAGAGTCCTCTATGCGCACCTTCCTGGCACCGTTGGTGGTCCCAGGAAGGTGTACAGAGAGGACTCCGGTCTGAATTCGGAGCGCCCTGCTCCATATCAACGGCGGCGGGGGCAATCTCTACTGCGCATGACTGCAGCGCGGCCAGTGACAACACAGGATCCGGCCGGTTGCTGGGTGGCACTGTGGCCAGTGTAAACGGGCTTTTCAACAAGTAAAGAAATCTTTACTGAAGCTGGATGGGGGTGATGGGAATTCTTGTCCCCAACAGCTTTAGATCCAACAGTTAACTACACCTGTTTTAATGTATTCCTCCACTTCATGCCACCACACTGGTTTTCCACCGTCTGTGCTTGGAAAACTGTTCTATTAACTCTTTCAGTGCCAGAGGGGTACGGACCCCTCTGGCACTCAGAGTTAAAGTCAGTCGTATGTACTGTCAGACCAGTGTTACCACCACATGTGACATTAATTGAATAAACCCCTTGTGAACAATTTCTTGAGACTTCAAGTGACAAACAACCTCCTTTTTGACTTTACATGTTCTGCTAGTGCATAATGTGTTAAAGGGTAATTAAAGGGATAGTAATACTTAAAATGTAAAAAAAAAAATATGTTGTAGGGTTTATCCCCCTGAGTAAAACAAGACTACTCCCACTGCTGAAAGGTGTTTCATTCAAAATTTATTAATTTTCAAAGTTTGAATTTTTTAGGTGCAATATCACAGTGGCCTGAAATTGTACAACGGCGCTGTTGCTACACCATCCTATGGAGACTTATGGTCCCGGGACCAGAGCTGTCCATAGGATCGTGTAGCAACAGCGCCACTGTACAGTTTCAGGCCACTGTGATATTGCACCTAAAAAATTGAACTTTGAAAATTAATAACTTTTGAATGAAACACCTATCAGCAGTAGGAGTACTCTTGTTTTACCCAGGGGGATAAACCCTACAACATATTTTTTTTTACATTTTAAGTATTACTATCCCTTTAATGTCCCATAAAAAATGATTTTGGTTTTCTAGAGGATAAAAAAAAAAAATAAACTCTGTCACAAATCCTATCTCTCAAACTGCTATGGTTTGAGAGATATAGACATTGAAAGTCCCCCTCCCCTTCTCCTGACGTCAGCGCTGTGCTGGCGGCAGGAGATCCTGGTCTGGGGACCAACTTGCGGCTCTGCAGCGGAGCCGAAATCGTGTTACTTAAAAAATAATTTGTTCATTGGAAATGTCTACAAAGTGTGCTTTCAAACCAGGCACACTTTGCAGACCTTTTCAATGAGTGAATTCTTTATAGATAACGCGATCTCGGATCTGCTGCAGAGCTTTCTTGAGTCGTATGACTTGATTCTCCTGCTGTCAGCTTTACAGCTGACATCAGGAGAAGGGGTGGGAGGAACTTTGAATCCCTATATCTCTCAAACCATAGCGGTTTGAGAGCTAGAGTTTGTGGCAATTAGTTTCTTTTTTGAATCACTGCCTAACTCTAAATATATTTTATGGGACATTACTGTCCCTTTAAGATCACCATGTGGAGTGAGCAGACTTTGAGGTCTTGTGGTCTGCTAGCAACTGACATGTCCGCCTCCATGGACGTGACATCTAGGACTGACTGAAGATGGGGGGTTTTTTTGAGCAAAGGCAAACGGTAACATTCTTAAAGGCTATTAGGATTTTCTGGCCATATAAAGGTAAGTGGGGGTTATTATTAGGAGACATTTAGTTTCCCTTTTGAGAAGAAGAGGGAAAAAAAGCTGAAACTGACTGTGTTCTTTTATCAAGGACATACACTGTGCTTTATTCTAGCTCATGTCTAAGTTTAATGAAAAATGCTGCAGGGCTTCGCTCTATGTGAAAAGCTGAAATATTGTAATGGAAATCGGGTAATAAAATGTGTTCTTGTCACATACCAGGTGAAATGGACCATGGAGGTGATATGCTATGGGCTCACCTTGCCACTGGAGGGGGACACTGTGAAGTACTGTGTGGATGTGTACACTGATTGGATCATGGCCCTAGTGTCTCCCAAGGACTCCATTCCCCAGCCAATCATCAGGGAACCCAACATGTACATCCAGATCATTCTCAAGCACCTCCAGAACGTCTTTGTACCAAGGTGAGGCCCAGTGATTACACATAGATGCACTTTGGTCTCTGAGTCCAACAGACCGTAGGCCTTGCGTGTGGGTTAAAGTACTTTGTTACCCCTGAGTTCCAGAGAAGATTCAAGTGCGTGCCGATTCATTGACACCTCTTCACTGCCAGCAAGGCCTGCAACAATCTGAACTAAACTGATCACTCTGGCAGCAGAAGACTTGAGTTAAAGCAGAACTATCACGGAGATATGTGCCCCTCTATTAATAGTTAGTATAGCGGTAATCATTTAAATACTGTTATAATGTTTATTCAATGCAGGCATTATATGGAAACATAAGTTCTTCTGAAGCTTGCCTCAAGACAACAGTGCTGAAGAGGGATCTATGCACCTGCAATGTCCGTCCCTGTCTCCTCAATGATGGGTTATGTAACAATCAGTGAGGATACAGGGTGGACATCGCAGGTGCATGAATCCCTCTTCAGCAAGATTTCTGCGCTTGAGGTGAGTCTTAGAAGAACTTATGTTTCCATATAATGCCTGCACTTAATAAACATTATAACAGTATTTTAAAGTGTTAGTAATGTCTGGATTTTTGAAGTGTTATATTGTTGATATTAAAACAATAAGTTCAGTGATGTTACTCTTGTCTCTCAAACTCTTACAGATTGAGAGATACACAATTATAAACTTCCCTCCCCTTCCACAGACATCAGCCTCTTCATGACATCACGAGATCCCGGGACCGGGAGGCGGCTCTTCAGCAGAGCCCAAATAGCGCAGTGTAAAAATAAATATTTCAATGGAACTATCTACAAAGTGTGCTTGCAAACCAGGCACAATTTGTAGACCGTTCCAGTTATTTATTTTTACATAGCGCTATTTCGGCTCTGCTGGAGAGCCGCCTCGAATCTCATGACTTGAATCTCATGCCGAGAGGTTGATGGCTGATTTCTGGGAAAGGGGATGTGGGGGAGGGGAGTTTATAATCCTGTATCTATGAAAGTTTGAGAGACAAGTAACATCACTGAACTTATTGTTTAAATATCTACAATATAACACTTCGAAGAATCCAGACATTACTATCACTTTAAATGATTACCTCTATATCTAACTATTAATAGAGGGGCACTTATTTCTCTGTGATCCGCTTTAACCCCTTATTGCCCAAGGACGTACATGTATATCCCAGGTGGACAGAGGACATACATGTATGTCCCGGAAATCTTTTTAAGGAATGAAAAAAAAGTTTGGCAGGCGTTAAGTGCCAGCTGTGTATGCGTGGCCGGTCACTAAGGGCTTAAAGAGGAAGTAATGCCTCCTAATAACACCCCACCCCCAGTATGGCCAGAAAATCCTAACGGCCTCTCATTGTTTGTTTTTCTTTTTTGTTTTGTTTTTTCCAGTCATAGGCCACATAAATCAGGAAGCCATAAGAGTGAGGGTCACATTATTATAATTTTTTAATGATGGTGACTTATAGCCTGTCAGCTATTCAGAAATGTGGATTCATTGACCAAGTCAATGACAATACTGATATGTAACAGACGTCTAATCTGGAACTGTGCAGCACTGCCAAGCACGGGATTAGGTCTTACTGGCCTACTGGTTCATGTGTGCTAGTAAACTAGGTATAGAAATAGATTTTATATTTATTTAATGTCAGGTGCACCTCACCCTGGGGTCAGACGGGGTGCGTTTGGCTTATGGTCCTCTTGTTGGACACCCTGTGCCATATGCAGTAAATGCAGTTTGAGGTCCTACAGTTCTCTGAGCAGCAGCAGCAACGACAATAAAAATGCCAGCAGCTGTCATGTCCGCCTCTATGGATGTGGCATCCAGGACTGACTGAAGATGTTATCTCCTGAACAGAAGCAAAAGGTCACATTCAGAGGGACCATTATGGATTGATGACCATATTAACCCTTTGAGTGCCAGAGGGGTACGCAACGCATTACGTACCTCTCTAGCACTCAAAGGGTTATGGTAAGTGTATTGGTGGATGTGTCGGGGATATTATTAGGAGACATTACTTCTCCTTTAAAGAAAATAGAGGGGAGTGATTAAGAGACCATGATGAATGAATGGAAGCTTGAAGTTAGGGTGACGTATTACTACTTTTAACCATTTAAGAGCCAGATGTGTATACTGTCCTTAACCGTTTGAGTGCCCCAGAGGTATATAATGCATTGCAGCACTATGAATTAAATACCTTTCTGGCACTCAAAGGGTTAACCCTTTGAGTTCCAGAGGGGTGTCCAACACATTGTGGAGCCCCTCTGGCACTTGGTGTTAAAGTGCGACTTAAAGGGATAGTAATGTCTCACAATAAAAGCAGCTCCAATTAATCTTCATAGTATTTGGGCCATGGAGAGGGTTATTTCAATACTGTCAGAGTTGTAATTCTACAGTAATTGAATGATAAAGTATCTCCCTCCTGCCCCTTTTACCTAGTGTAACACAGCTCTCCTCAGAATAGCAAGACTGTCCTGATGGATCACAAAGAGGCACAATCTTCAACTGGCAAAAGGGAAAAACCTGTCAAGGGGGTCCATTTCAGACTCTGCTACTACTACGCGCTGTGAGTAGAAGATATGTGACGGGCCAGGACCACCACCAATCCTGTAGATAAGGACAGCAGTGACGTCCTGACACGTCACTGGTCCTTACTGTGTCAAGGGAATCCTAATGTCCCCTCAGAAGTAACTGCTTTCATCAGCCCTAGATCTCCTGTTTATGGAGATGGACATGACAATTGCCAGCTGGACCACAAGACACAACTTCTACTTACTGCAGACCAGAGGGGTGCATTCCAAGATGATGGTACATACACCTTTGGTGCTAAAAGGGTTAAGTAGTCTCACATACTCTGCCCGCTTCAGATTGCGGGGGGGGGATACCAGAAACTGTCATGTGTTCCTCCATGGACACAACATCCAGGGCTGATTTGAAAAATGTTCTCTTGAACAAAGAAGCAGGTGAAAAAATGCATAGGGGCTCATTAGGATTTTCTGGACAAGGTAAGGCAAGTGGGTACTCCTTATTAGGAAGTGTTGGTTCTCCTTTAAGGGCACTGACTCATGCAGTTCACACTCCCTAAACTGCCCAGCTAATGCTGGGATCAAAAGGATGACAGAAAGATGGGGGACAGTCGGTAAATGTCTCCTAGACCAGCCTAAAACTCCCATCATCCTCAGCCAGCTGTTGGGTGGCTATAGAAGATTAGAGCTGTAGTCTGGACAGCTGCTGGATGCCCGCTGCTGGCATGTTGCCTTGCCTTTCTCAGATGGACATGAATGGAAAAGCAGAGTCATTCGGAAGAGTCTGCTAAAAGAATAACTGTTTAATAAAGGATTATACTTGTATACAGAGCAGATGCCAAAGGGAGATGGACAGCTCCTGTGGCCTCTTCACTGGAGCTCTCGAGACAGAGTTCCAACGGATACTAATGCCAAAACATTATATATAGTAGGAATACGTTGATACAAGCACTGCTGAGATCTTTTATTCAAAAGTTATTATGGTCCAAATTGTGTGCCAATATTTCCAAAGCCTGATATGGTGGCTGCAGCAGTCTGTGGAAAGGCCATGGAGGTGCTAGACCCCAAAAGGAATGCACTTTTAAAGGGATAGTAATATTTCATAATAAAAGCAGCTCCAATTAATCTTCCTGGTATTTAGGCCATGGAGAGTGTTATTTCAATACTGTCAGAGTTGTGGTTCAAGAGGAATTGAATGATAAAGTATCCCCCTCCCGCCCCTTTCACCTAGTGTAAGCCATCTTCCCTCAGATGTGGAATCTGGTCTCTTGACCAGACAGATAACGGCAAGGGACAGTCTTCTTACTGTGAGAACAATGAAAACCCTGTCCCCTTGACAGATTTTTCAGCTTTTTCCCTTATCTTAATTGAAGATTGTCCTTCTCTGCAATCTACCTGGACACTCCCTGCTATTCTAAGGTGTTACATCAGTAAAAGGGGTGGTAGGGGGATACTGTATCATTCAATTACTCTTGAACTACAACTCTGACAGAATTAAAATAACTCTCCATGGATCAAATACTATGAAGATTAATTAGAGCTGTTTTTATTGTGAAAAATTACTATCCCTTTTAATTGTGGAATTTTTGGCCCAAGGATGTGGTAATGGCAGATAGAATGGATACATTTAAGAGAAGATTAGATGCATTTCTATCAGGAGGGAACATGGTTATACTGTGTATTAGTAGGTAAAACAGGAATTTCCACTAAATAGACTAATACTCATTTGGTGGCAGGAAAGCTTATATAATTCTCATTTTTCTGGGTTATGAGGCAAAGGTTGAACTTTAATGGACTTGTCTTTTTTTTCAACCTAATTTACTATGTTCATGTCGGTTTCATTTAAGCTTTATATATTAGAAGTCCTACTATTAAGTTAAATACATATTATAGAATATGGTTTTCTTTCTTTTGCTAAGAAATCACAAGGGCTATATTTTAACCCTCTGAGTCCCAGAGGGGCATGCAAAAGCAGTGTGTTGGTTTCAAGGTGACTGGTCCACTTTAAACCTTTGAGTGTCAGAGGGAAGTGCAACTCATTAACACGCAAAGGATTAAATGGATAGTAATGTTTCACAATGAAAGCAGCTCCGATTAATCTTCATAGTATTTGGACCATGGAGAGTTTTATTTCAATTCTGTCAGAGTTGTAGTTCAATAGTAATTGAATGACAAAGTATCCCCTTCCTACCCATTTTACTGATGTAACACTGATCACCTCAGAGCAGCAAGACTGTCCAGATGGATCTCAGAGAGGGACAATCTTCAGTGAGCATAAGGAAAAACCTGTCGAGGAGGAGGGGTTTTCCTTATGATCACAGTAAGAAGATTGTCCCTTTCTGTGACCTGTCCAGCCAAGAGACCAGATTCCACATCTGAGGGGAGGTGTCTTACACTAGGTAAAAGGGGTGGGAGGGGGATACTTTATCATTCAATTACTCTTGAACTGCAACTCTGACAGTATTGAAATAGCACTCTCCATGGCTCAAATACTATGATGATTAATTGGAGCTGCTGCTTTTGTGAAACATTAACCCCTTAGGGACCCTTGACGTACCAGGACCGTCAAGGGTAAACTTTCTTGAAAGACCCTTGACGGTCCTGGTACGTCACGTACATTTTACTTACAGCGCTCTTCCGGGAGCGCTGTAAGTAAAAATGGGGCATGAAATAGACCGCTCCAAGATCGGAGCGATCTATTTCAAGCCCCATAATGACGCGCCGATACACGTGACAGGTCACGTGTACCGGCCCGTCAACGTGCCCCTATGCGAACGTTATGGGACGGAAATGTCCCATAATGTCCGGTCCTTAAGGGGTTAATATACCTTTAAAGTGAACCTGTCACCTCATAACAGAGTTTTACATATTTGAAATCTTCATATATATCTTGTCAGAAATATGCAGGCTCGAGTGCTCGCACACTGCAAATAATAATGAATGATCACCTCACAAAATGAGAAAGAAAACTGACATTTTCTTCTCACTGGCGTTGATAGGGTGGGTGCTGCTCCAATCTGATATTCCACACCACCAGAGCATATTCAATATATAACCAAAGTTGATGGAAGCACTTCAAATAGTAAGCGGAACAAATCACCTCATAAAAAGCTATACTTTATTATAAAATTAAAATGATAACATTTTAACTTTTATAATAAAAAAAATATTGCTTTTATGAGGTGTCTTGTACCTCTTGTTACTTGGCGTGCTTCCATCAACTTTGGATATACATTACTGTGCAGTACTTTTAGGCAGGTGTGAAAAAATGCCTTAAAGGGATGGTAATACTTAAAATGTAAAAAAAAATATGTTGTAGGGTTTATCCCCCTGAGTAAAACAAGAGTACTCCCACCGCTGAAAGGTGTTTCGTTCAAAAGTTATTAATTTTCAAAGTTGAATTTTTTAGGTGCAATATCACAGTGGCCTGAAATTGTACAGTGGCGCTGTTGCTACATGATCCTATGGACAGCTCTGGTCCCGGGACCATAAATCTCCATAAGATGGTGTAGCAACAGCGCCACTGTACAATTTCAGGCCACTGTGATATTGTACCTAAAAAATTACACTTTGAAAATTAATAACTTTTGAACGAAACACCTTTCAGCGGTGGGAGTACTCTTGTTTTACTCAGGGGGATAAACCCTACAACATATTTTTTTTTACATTTTAAGTATTACTATCCCTTTTAAAGTAAGAATGCTTTCAAAAATAGACATGTAAATAGTTTATCAATTAACAAATGCAAAGTGAGTGAACAGAAGAAATACCTAAAACAAATCAATATGGTGTGACCAGCCTTTGCCTTCAAAACAGGATCAGTTCTTCTTGGTACTCTTCCACAAAGTCATGGATTTTGTAGGTATATAGTCAGGTGTATGAGTAAACAATTATACCAAACAGGTGCTTATGATCATCAATTTAATATGTAGGTTGAAACACAATCATTAACTGTAACAGAAACAGCTGTGTAGGAGGAATAAAACTGGGTGAAGAACAGCCACACTCGGCTAACAAGGTGAGGTTGCTGAAGTTTAATGTCAAAAGTCATACACCATGGCAAGACTGAATACAGCATCAGCTAGCTCTCTCCCAGGCAGAAATTTCCAGGCAGACAGGAGTTTTTGAAAGCTTTCTTACATTACAGCATTTTTTTTCACGCTTGCCTAAAACCTTCACACAGTACTGTGTGTATCTTGTTTAGCCTAAAGATTTTGAAAACTCTTAGGGGGTCACCCTAAGAGTGAAGGGTAATACTGACGTGGCCCCCTTGCTGTTGTTGCCTAGGGAATCCAGCTGCACTTTACTGACGAGGCCCATCAAGGCAAAAACATCTGTCTGGGGTTAGTTGATGTTCCTGTGCAGGAGGTACTTTCCCATCATTTTGGAACAGAACTGCCCCTTTGGGCGGGATTAGTCTAATGAGTATGTGGAAACTTGTCTTCTGTAATCGCACTAGAAAGCTAAAACATGATGCTTCTGTGTGGTGACTAGCTGTAGAACAGGCCATTGTGCCGTTTGTTTGTCCTGAAAAGCCAAAACATTTTGTATGTAGATCCTAAAGATCAACAGTTCCATAGTTTAGTAGATGGCAATACTTTTATTATTGAAAAGGAAAGTCCATCTGTGTAGCACCGTATGCTAATTAAGGCCCATGCTGCAGTGATGGCTTATTACGCATACCTTTTCAGAACTAGAAGTATCAATAGCTTCTAAAAGATGTGTATTTGCTGATCTTTTTGGCTAACATGGTACATAAGTGGCGCTTGAAATTAGGTTTTGCATATATGCAAACTTCTTTTCAAGGTGAAAGGTGCACATTAAAGGGACAGCAACGTCTGCATGTAACAAAGTTTAATATTGTAGTTAATAAAAAAAAAAAAAATGAATTAATGTAACTCAAGTCTTTCAAACATGTATAGTTTGAGAGAGATACTTTTCTAAAGTTCTCCTCCTCCTGCCCCTTTCACAGACGCCAGTGGTCTAGCAGACAGCCTGAGATCTTGGCCCCAGAACCAGCCAGCGGCTCTTCAGCAGAGCTGAAATAGCTCTATCTAAAAAAGAATTACTTCATTGGAATGGTCTACAAAATGTGCCTGGTTTGCAAGCACACTTTGTAGACCATTCCGTTTAAGTATTTTGGCTCTGCTGAAGAGCCACCATCCAGTCGCAGAACCAGAATCTCATGCTATCAGCTAGAGAGAGCACTGAAGTCTGTGAAAAGGGAGGGAGGGGGGATATTTAGAAAAGTATCTCTCTCAAACTATACGTATTTGAGAGACCTGAGTTACATCAATTAATTTTTTTTTTTTTTTAAATAACTACAGTATTAAAGTTTGTTAAACGCAACCATTACTATCCCTTTAAAACCGTTTTGCCAATTGAGATCTCTATAGACAGTGCATATAAACAAGAACACACACAGCTATAATTAGATGGTGATTGCATTGAGGTGTGAAGGGAAAAAACAAAGCAATATTGAATGAAAACAGGTTAAAGTTATGTTGGTGGCAGTAACAGGTTTTCTACTGGTAGAACTGGTGTCGTGGGTGTGTGCATTCTATAGGCAGTAGTGAAACAGTGATATGCATATAAAACATTGTTAAAGAGCTAGTAATTAAAAAAAAAAAAAAAAAAATTAGAATATGAAAAATACAATATTACCCCTCTGGCACTCAAAGGGTTAAATACTTAAGGACTGATAAAGTTCATAGTACGTCACATACTTTTTACTTACAGCGCTCCACCAAGACTGGAGCGATCTCTTTTAGGCCCCAAAGCGGCTCACCGGTACACGCAACAGGTCACGTGTAGCAGCACGTCGGCAAAGATCAAAGCGGTCCTTATGGGACGGAAACGTCCCAGGACCGTTGGTCGTTAAGGGGTTAAAGCTTTACTGGTTTAATTTCACCCAACCTCCCCTTTCGCGAACACCAGACCTTTCTACAATCAAGGCACTGTTCCGCTCAATTGGCCAATAGAGCCTGAATTCCAAGGTTCTACCCTAATGATCACACACACGTTTCTCTCTGCGTTCAATTAAAGGAGCAGTAAACGTTTTTTATGAAAAAATATATATTGTAGGGATTTTCCTACTGAGTAAAATAAGGGTATTCCCACTGCTGAGAGATATAGATAGATATATATATATATATATCTATCTATATGATTTCTAGAGTTATTACAGTTTAAACTTTTTTTTTTTTTTTTTTTTTTTTTTTTTTTACATTACTAGTGCCCTCTAGTGATCAAATTTGTATTCGTTTTTCTGTTAGATTCTAACGGAGTGGAAAGTCAGTGACTTAGTTTTCCATAGAATGTGATAGAAACTGCCTGTCACTTCCTGATAGATCTAACTATCAGGAAGTAAACACAGTAAATTCACTTCCTGGTTATTTGATCTGTTATAAATTTTTAATAAAACATCTGACAGCAGTGGGAGTGGCCTTGTTTTATTCACCAGGAAAAGATCTGTAAAATGTGTTTTCATAAAAAAACAGTTTACTGCTCCTTTAAACAGGGTCCCGAACAAAGATTACAACACCGTAAATATTTGTGACAGTGAAATGGCAGGAGTGGGCAAAAGTGTCAAATTCTGCGTGGCAGTTTTAAAGAGCCAAAACATATTTTGAGGAGCCAGTTGACGTATACGTGTATGATTATAAAATATCCCCAAATCTAGGAGCCAGAAGTAAAATTTTAAGAGCCTGGGCTCCTGTGCTTCTGAGATTTTTTTTTTTTTCCACGTCTTGGTACACCCATTGAAAAGTGTTCTGCATTGTTATTGCAAGGTAAGATTTCCACTGCATCTGAGATTCTGCAGAAGGGGCTGCCATTGGAGAAAGAGGAAAGAAAACTTATCTGTCAGGTTCTTCCTTCTTTTCAGGTGTGTGAGTTTCTTCATAGGTGTGTGTGCGCAGTATTTTTCTGTTCCACATGTCTGTTATGGGGGTCTCGATTTCTGTAGAATGGGGTGTTACTCCCTTTGCAGCATTTATGAACTGTTGATGTAATAAGTGTTTAATAGAATAATTCAGGTAATGTATTTAATGAAACTGATATGTGAGCCATTAATGAACTTTCAGAATGACTTGGAGGGGTTCAGAGGGCCACCAGACATGAATTGTTGTCCACCGCCTAATGTGTTATTGAGCCCTTGTGTCCATATTCCAAGATAGGTCTTTATAGTTTAGCTTGGTTTCATGTTTTCACTAAGCAGCCACAAACAATTTGGAAAATGTTTAATTATTTGGAAGAAAAAAAAAAAGCTATATTCTTCATGCTAAAAAGGTGCAAATCTGGAACAAATCAACAGTACTGTATTTGGGGGGAATTAATATCCCTTTTAAAACATTTACATTTTTTATTTATTTATTTTGCCTTGCTACAGGCAGGACCAGGTGATGAACCAGATCCGGCTCTGCATGCAGGTCCTGCGGTCTGTCCAGAAACTGGCCCGGGACTCTCCTAACATCGATCGCGAGACTTGGGAGGTTTTACTCCTGTTCCTGCTGCAGATAAATGACACACTCTTAGCTGCCCCAACAGTGGCAGGTCTGTTGTCCTTGTGCTTCTCGTTTCTCATTCCACAGGTTTTTTTCGTTGCTGTTTTTGTTTTGTTTGGGTATTTTTTTTCTCCATCTTTCCAAGCAGTGCTTCTGGTTTGATGGCTGGTTTAACCCTCTGCATGCCGGAGACGTATGCAGTTTGTTAGGTAACTTTCTGGCACTCAAAGGGTTAATCTAGATGAGGGGTTGGACAGCCTTAGCCACAAACAGGCCAAGTTTGAGCCATTTGATTGCCAGTACCATGTCTGAGCAGGGATTAACATTCACACTGATCAAACTCTGTATTACTGCAGGCCAGGCATAAATGTGAAATAAACACAAAAATAACTGACATCCTTCCATTCACATGGTGGAGCCTCTGTACAGTTCCAGGTGCGCTACTAGTTGCCTTTAAATTGAAAGAGTCCCCATATCATGATAAAATGTAAGTATCAGTTCACCAGTCTTTAGATATTTCTATGGTCTCAGGTCCCTCTTCTTCGAGCTGGGCTTCGTCACCTGGTCATGTGACTTAACAGACATCGATATCTGTATTGTAAAATAGATGTGTGATAAAAAGCGTAAGGTGTTTTAATTATTTTAAGTACATTTATTGTAATATATATATATATTTTAAGTAAAACGTATTTAACGACTCAAGTCCGGGTGACCTTCCTTACAACTGCTGTGGAACACATGCTGAGAGAGAAGGGGGACTGAGGACGGAGACATACCTATATACTACATGCTATTATATGAGAGGCCAGTTAAGCCTCAGTTTCTAGTAAGTGCACATCCTGAGGGGGTGGAGTGAAGGCCTGAGGGGTCTACCCACTGAGAAAGATTGCTCTTGGAGGTGCCTTTGCTCTGGGTTTGTTTTCTTCTCTATTTTACAAATGTGAAATGCGTCATTTTAGAATGTCCTGCAGTAATACAGAGATTGAGGGGAGAGGAATTTTGTCCCTGCTCAGACCCTGTATTTGCTGTTTAAAACCAAAACATTCAGCTGATGCCATCATCACTCAACCTCCTTCAGAAATTACTTTGGGGTCAGGTTTAGAAAGAATTGGGGACATATTCAGGAAACTAAAAAATAGCAATTCTGGGGCAAGGCAACTGTGCATCGTGACAGACAGACAAGTACAAATTCCACAAATTCTCAGTTTATTAAAAGGCATTTTTAACTCCTCGAATTCTAGAAAGGTCAGTCATTGGAGAAAAATGTTTGTCGCCATAGCACAGTGACTATGCTCCAGATTTGCTTCTTTTGTGATTGCGGAATAAGATCCTCAGATCTGAAATGTTAGACCAGTGTCACTGTGCAGGGAGGGATGCACTTTACAATGCAGAGTATTGTTTGGGTTTGCTGTTCCATCTAATTGCAGTGCAGTACAAAAATGTTATTGAATTACAGTCTTTCTAACGAATTAACCCTTTGAGTGCCAGATGGGTATGCAACGCATTGCCCTCTGGCAAAGGTGGTAGTAGTGTTTCACAATAAAAGCAGCTCCAATTAATCTTCCCAGTATTTGGTCCATAGAGAGTGATATTTCAATACTGTCAGAGTTGTAGTTCAAGAGTAATTGA
Organism: Rhinophrynus dorsalis; assembly: GCA_037306005.1. Lineage (NCBI taxonomy): Eukaryota > Metazoa > Chordata > Amphibia > Anura > Rhinophrynidae > Rhinophrynus > Rhinophrynus dorsalis. The sequence continues at coordinate 28,659,019 of CM074727.1, read as the reverse complement.
ATGATAAAGTGTGCCCCTCCTGCCCCTTTTACCTAGTGTAAGCCATCTTTCCTCAGATGTGGCATCTGGTCCACAGACCACACAGCTTACAGCAAGGGACAATCTTCTTGCTTTGAGAACAATGAAAGCCCTGCCCCCCTTGACAGGTTATTCAGGTTTTTCCTTATGCGCACTGAAGATTGTCCCTCTCTGTGATCCATCCAGACAGTCTTGCTTCTCTGAGGTGAGCAGTGTTACATCAGTAAAAGGGGCAGGAGGGGGATACTTTATCATTCAATTACTCTTGAACTCTGACAGTATTGAAATAACTCTCTCCATGGCCCAAATACTATGAAGATTAATTCGAGCTGCTTTTATTATGAAACATTATTATCCTTTTAAAATACATATTTTTACAAGTTTTGTTCAGCCACTTAGCGGTAAAGGAATCCAATCTCTTCTGTCTGTGAACTGTCAGGGGGCATTGCTGAAAACTTGGCTGACAAGCTGATTGGTGTCCTGTTTGAGGTCTGGCTGTTGGCCTGCACACGTTGTTTTCCCACTCCGCCCTATTGGAAGACAGCCAAAGAGATGGTGGCCAATTGGAGACACCACCCAGCCGTGGTAGAGCAATGGAGCAAAGCCATCTGTGCATTAACGTCCAGGTAAGGGGCATAGTTAAACTACACTCACAGCTGGTATGTTTCCCTCCATTGGGGCTTTATGGAATCTTCATTTCAGCCCTATGATGCCATTGGTTTGTGCCGAACTGCACCTCTTTACTATGGTAAATAAGGTCTTAAATATACATAGTCTCTAATTATTAACCCTTTGAGTGTCAGAGGGATCTTCAATGCAGTTGAGTACCCCTCTTACACTTAAAGCGTTAAGACGTCTCTTCTGTGTAGTCAAACCTTTCAAAGCACAGAAATGCACACAGCAGCATTTGCGTGCACAGATGTGGTCATAGACATGAAAATATTTACTTACGTGATATATTATTCTGTAGGTAAAATAGTATTACTGTGTATGTCTATGATCACTTATGGCTGAGTTTCTATGTTACCTGCAGAGTAACCCCAGCAAATCCACCTCTTCATGCTTTGCTGCTTCTAGAGTAAGAGGGCATCCATGTACACTGGTTTGCTAAAGTTCTCAAGGTCTGGAAGTTGTCTGAAAGTACAATGGCCTTGAGAGGAGATAAAGTACTGTTTGCTAATAGGACTACAAGTCCTAGCATGCACTGCTTGTAAGTTGAAAACTGAATTTTTATTAAGGTACATTTGAGGTATGAATGGGTGCTTTTCACTCATGGAAACAATGATCTCATGGGGAACTCAGAGCTGTTACAAAGGAAGAAAAAAAAATAGGATATATAGAATTAAAGCACAGAACTAGTTTCCGATGTAGAGGCTAAGGTTGGCTGAGGTGAATTTCCAACCAATATTAGCTCTATTCTAGCTATCCTATTTTGTTTTCTTCCTTTGTAAGTGTTTAAATATTTCAAACTTGCGGCGTGACATTCTACACTATAGGCATATCTATTATTGAAATTAGAGCTGTACAGAAAATCAACGGGGCATACTTTAAGAGTAGAGGAAACAGTACTTTCAACCAATTCAAAAGCAGGGATATTTTATAGTAAGGGCAGTAAGGATACAAAACTCTGCATCTAGGATGTGTGTTGATAGATAATGTAGATGGAAGAATTGGATGGTTTTTTTTTTTTTTTTTTTTTTTAAGCTCCGAACAAAATGGAGCATTTTGACAGTTGGGTAAAATGCAAACAGGATGTTAATTCAGGATGTTATCCATTTAGCATTTTGGAGTTGGCAAGACTTTTTTTTTTTTTTTTTTTTTTTTACCCACTTGGCATAATTAGAAATGGCTTTTTTTCAGGGTAGGTTCCAGCCACAATGCCATTGCACACAGATTAGATGTACTCTGTCTAATGTGTTTTTTGTTTCTTCTTCCCTCTTGGGTCTAACTCAGGTTGCTGCGGTTTATTTGTGGCCCCTCATTTCCTCCATTTAAAGTTCCTGAAGAAGATGCCAGTCTAATACCAGCTGAAATGGATAACGAATGCGTGACACAAACCTGGTTTCGATTCCTCCACATACTTAGGTAAAGAACAGGAAGTTGCATCTTCCCATCCGATACCTTCTTGCATCTTCCGTCCATGACAGTCAAACGCATTTACTTATTGATTGCGTTGCCTAGGCTCACCACTCTTGTCGATTTCAGACCTACTGGAACGCTATCAAGAGTTTAGAAATGATCTCAAATGGAATTGGTCAGTTCTAATTTATTAACCCTTTGAGTGCTAGAGGGGTGCACAACGCATTTCTTTGCAATGCGTTGTGTGCCCCTCTGGCACTCAAAGTTTTAAATCGGAACTTTCATCATATTAATATAGTGCCCCAAATCATAATTACATTACCGATATGGAAAGTCGTAGTTTTATTTTTAAGAATAATTGCTGTATTAAAGAAAAATAGAACCTTTCAGTCAGACAAACAGCGGGGAACAGCGCAGACTTCATGCAGAGCTTGCATCTCTGCGTCTGCGCTGTCCGACCCCTTCAACTCCACAACTGGTGAATTGCTCGCTTGCTTGCTCTCTCTCTGGCTTGCTTGCTCTCTCACTCGTTCTCTTGCTCGCTTGCTCTTTTGCTCGCGCGCGCTCGCTCGCTGGTGCTCTCTCCCTTGCTCTCTCCCTTGCGTGCTCGCGCGCTTTCACTTGCTCGTTGCGCTCTTGCTCACTGTCTTGCTCGCTCTCTCTCTCTCGCCCGCTCTTGCTCGCTCTCTCTTGCCCTCTCTTGCTCGCTCTCTCTTGCCCTCTCTTGCTCGCTCTCTCTTGCCCTCTCTTGCTCGCTCTCTCTTGCCCTCTCTTGCTCGCCTTCTTGCGCTCTTGCTCGCCTTCTTGCGCTCTTGCTCGCCTTCTTGCGCTCTTGCTCGCCTTCTTGCGCTCGCTCTCTTGCGCTCGCTCTTTTGCTGTCTCGCTTGCTCTCTTGCTCGTGCTCTCTTGCTCGTGCTCTCTTGCTCGTGCTCTTGCTCGCTTTATTGCTTGCTTACTCTCTTGCTTGCTCTTTCTCTTTTTCTCTCTTGCTCTCTCGTGCTCTCTCTCTTGCGTGCGCGCTCTTGCTCTTGCGCTCCTCTCGCCCGCCCTCGCTCGCTGCTCTCTCGCCCTCGTTCCTTGCTCTCTCGCCCTCGTTCCTTGCTCTCTCGCCCTCGTTCCTTGCTCTCTCGCCCTCGTTCCTTGCTCTCTCGCCCTCGTTCCTTGCTCTCTCGCCCTCGTTCCTTGCTCTCTCGCCCTCGTTCCTTGCTCTCTCGCCCTCGTTCCTTGCTCTCTCGCCCTCTCTCTCTCTCGCCCGCTCTCTCTCTCGCCCGCTCTCTCTCTCGCCCGCTCTCTCTCTCGCCCGCTCTCTCTCTCGCCCGCTCTCTCTCTCGCCCGCTCTCTCTCTCTCTCGCCCGCTCTCTCTCTCTCTCGCCCGCTCTCTCTCTCTCTCGCCCGCTCTCTCTCTCTCTCTCGCTCCGCTCTCTCTCGCCCGCTCTCTCTCTCTCTCGCCCGCTCTTGCTCGCCTTCTTGCGCTCTTGCTCGCTCTCTTGCGCTCGCTCTTTTGCTGTCTCTCTTGCTCGTGCTCTCTTGCTCGTGCTCTTGCTCGCTTTATTGCTTGCTTACTCTCTTGCTTGCTCTTTCTCTCTTGCTCTCTTGTGCTCTCTCTTGCGTGCGTGCTCTTGCGCTCCTCTCGCCCGCCCGCTCTCTCTCTCTCGCCCGCTCTCTCTCTCTCGCCCGCGCTCTCTCTCGCCCGCGCTCTCTCTCGCCCGCTCTCTCTCTCGCCCGCTCTCTCTCTCGCCCGCTCTCTCTCTCGCCCGCTCTCTCTCTCGCCGCCCGCTCTCTCTCTCGCCCGCTCTCGCTCTCTCGCCCGCTCTCGCTCTCTCGCCCGCTCTTGCTCTCTCGCCCGCTCTTGCTCTCTCTCTCTCGCCCGCTCTTGCTCGCCTTCTTGCGCTCTTGCTCGCTCTCTTGCGCTCGCTCTTTTGCTGTCTCTTTTGCTGTCTCTTTTGCTGTCTCTCTTGCTCGTGCTCTCTTGCTCGTGCTCTCTTGCTCGTGCTCTTGCTCGCTTTATTGCTTGCTTACTCTCTTGCTTGCTCTTTCTCTTTTTCTCTTTTTCTCTCTTGCTCTCTTGTGCTCTCTCTCTTGCGTGCGTGCTCTTGCTCTTGCGCTCCTCTCGCCCGCCCGCTCTCTCTCTCGCCCGCCCTCTCTCTCTCTCGCTCTCTCTCTCGCCCTCTCTCTCTCTCTCGCCCTCTCTCTCTCTCTCGCCCTCTCTCTCTCTCGCCCTCTCTCTCTCTCTCTCTCTCTCTCTCTCTCTCTCTCTCCCTCACTTGCTCTTTCTTGCTCGCTCTCTTGCTCGCCCTCTCTCTCTCGCCCTCTCTTGCTCGCTCTCTTGCTCTCTCTCGCCCTCTCTTGCTCTCTCTCTCTCGCTCTCTCTTGCTCGCTTTCTTGCGCTCTCTCTTGCTCGCTTTCTTGCGCTCTCTTGCTCGCTTTCTTGCGCTCTCTTGCTCGCTTTCTTGCGCGCTCTCTTGCTCGCTTTCTTGCGCTCTCTCGCTTGCTCGCTCTTTCTCGCTCGCTCTTTCTCGCTCGCTCTTTCTCGCTTTCTTGCGCGCTCTTGCTCGCTTTCTCGCTCGCTCTTTCTTGCTTGCTTGTCACTCGCTCTTTCTTGCTCTCTCGCGCGCTCTTTCTCGCGCGCTCTCACACTCGCTCTTTCTTGCTCTCTCACTCGTTCTTTCTTGCTCTCTCACTCGTTCTTTCTTGCTCGTTCGCTCTTTCTCGCTCTTTCTCGCTTGCTTTCTCTCTCGCTCGCTCTTTCTCGCTCTCTTCGCTCGCTCTTTCTCGCTCGCTCGCTCTCGCTCTCTCGCTCGCTCTTTCTCGCTCGCTCGCTCTTTCTCGCTCGCTCGCTCTTTCTTGCTCTCTCGCTCGCTCTTTCTCGCTCGCTGTCTCGCTCTTTCTCGCTCGCTCTTTCTTGCGCGCTCTTGCTCGCTTTCTTGCTCGCTTGCTCGCTCTTGCTTGCTCGCTCTTGCTTGCTTGCTCTTTCTTGCTCTCGCTCTTTCTTGCTCTTTCTCACGCTCTTTCTTGCTCTTTCGCTCTTTCTTGCTCTTTCGCTCGCTCTTTCTTGCTCTCGCTCTCTCGCTTGCTCTTTCTCGCTCTCTCGCTTGCTCTTTCTCACTCGCTGGCTTGCTCTTTCTTGCTCGCTCTCTCGCTCGCTCTTTCTCGCGCGCTCTCTCTCTTGCGCGCTCTCTCTCTTGCGCGCTCTCTCTCTTGCGCGCTCTCTCTCTTGCGCGCTCTTGCTCGCTTTCTTGCGCGCTCTCGCTCGCCTGCTCTTGCTCGCTCGCTTGCTCTTTCTTGCTCGCTCGCTCGCTCTTTCTTGCTCGCTCTTTCTTGCTCGCTCTCTCTCGCTCGCTCTTTCTCGCTCGCTCTTTCTCGCTCTCTCTCGCTCGCTCTTTCTTGCTCGCTCTTTCTTGCTGTCTCGCTCGCTGTCTCACTCGCTCTTTCTTGCTCTTTCTCGCTCGCTCTTTCTCGCTCGCTCTTTCTCGCTCTTGCTCGCTCTCTTGCTTGCTCTCTCGCTCTTGCTCTCTCGCTCGCTCTTTCTTGCTCGCTCTTTCTCTTGCCCGCTCTTGCTCTCTCTCTCTTGCGCGCTCTTGCTCGCTCGCTCTTGCTCACTTTCTCGCTCGCTCTTTCTTGCTCGCTCTTTCTTGCTCGCTCTTTCTTGCTCGCTTTCTTTCTCGCTCGATCTTTCTTGCTCGCTCTTTCTTGCTTGCTCGCTCGCTCGCTCTTTCTTGCTTGCTCGCTCGCTCTTTCTCGCTCGCTCTTTCTCGCTCTCTCGCTCGCTCTTTCTCGCTCTTTCTTGCTCTCTTGCTCGCTCTTTCTTGCTCGCTCACTCTCCTTCTCACTCTCTACCACTCAGATGGTTAAATATCAGCAAGGTGTCCATCCCTCTGGTACTCAGAGTTAAAGAACTGCAAATCGCCAGCAGTTCACCCCTTCAGAGTCCAGTCTGGTGTAAGCAGCATGGAAGGCACACACAGAAGGCTGATAAGGATTCTCTCCCTGGGACTCCCTTTACCACTCTCCAATTTAAGGAAACACAGGATCCTTGCTTTCTATGACACCTCTATTGACAAACTTTGCACTGCTTCTATTGTGGATTCCTTTACGTGTGTGTGTATTTTAAGAACAGATGTGGAGTCCAATCACAGCTTGAGCCAGATATAGTGAGGATCAGACTTCACCTCTGCAGGTACAATACACAATATTGTGTATATAGGAATCCTCACTAGAAATACTGTAATGTCTGTCAGTAGAGGTAACACACAAAGCAAGGACTGTGTTTTTCGTATGATGGGGAGTGTTAAAGGGAATCCGGGGGGAGAGAATCCATATCAGCCTTTTCTGCTGCTCACTCCAGTCTGAGCTAGGATCTGCAAAAAAAAAAAATTATCGGTAGAAGTGAATAGCAGGCTCGCTGTATTTTAACCCTTTGAGGGTTTTTTTTTTTTTTCTCCAGGCTTCTGGAAAGCCAGGTACAGCTGCAGTGGTCCTCTGCTCACATTTAACGAAGCAGGGGACTGCAAGGAGAACCCCTGTGGTGCATGCTTTTTTTTTTATTTTTTTCCCCAGCTGTCTGAGAGAGTTAGAAACCAGCGCCGTGACAGCTGGGAATAAAAAAAAAAAAGTGTGCATTGTGAACAGTTGCATTTAACCCTTCGAGTGCCAGAGGGGTATCCAACACAACACGTTGAATACCTCTCTGGCACTCAAAGAGTTAAAACATTACATGTACTACAGAGGAGGGTGGGGTCGGGAGATTAAGAACCTTGTATCTAAAAAAAAAAAAAAAAACCCTCACGTGCCAATCCCATTCTCATGGAACATGAGTCCCTCCAGCTGCTGCGGGACTAAAACTTCCATTATCTTTCGCCAGCTGATAAATTATGGATGATATAGTCCAGTAATACTAGAGGGCCTCAAGTTTACCATCTTTGCTCAAAGTTCAGAAATATATGCTCCGTGACAGATAAGATATTGCGAAAGAAATCACGATATCCATTTAGAACATCTGTAAATATATTTATGGTTGATGATCTATGTCACAGGCACAGGCAGCCAATGAGAGAGAAGTATTCTGTCAAAGCACTCCTCTCTCATTGGCTGCAGTGAGACTATGCCTAGGACGATTATACTGGATAGCGGAGCACTTCTAGTGCCAACCATACGCGTACCTAACCTTGTGCTGTCTCTGTGCAACCACAGTTGTGCGCCCTAGGTGCCTACCTTGCCTATAGGTGGCGCCGGCCCTGCATACAGGGCTTCAATTTCCACTCCACCCCCCCCCCCCCCCCCCCCCCGTTCAGTTTGTCCTTGCCAAATGTAAAGAGGCGAGTGGAAATGTTGAGCCCTGCCTTAAGGCAAATATGATCGTTGCTAACAAGACCACAAACTCTGCTCGCTTCATGTGGTAAACTTAGCCCTTTATGGGCCATGAGCATGTGCAATGCAGTGCTTTGTGGCTGTCTCCAGTGAACTAACATGGGGCACCAGTCCATAATATTGACTGGCATTCGCATGACCTGGCTGTAAGACACACCTCTTGCGCCTGTATTGGTGGTGTAACACAAAAGCCGAGTGAAATTACGTGAAATAGACCTAAATGATAAGATCACACTATTCATTTCACCTTCCCATGTTATTAATCCTCCCTCCTTTCTTACAGTAATCCAGTGGATTTGAGCAACCCAAGCATCATTGGCACAACACCCAAATTTCAGGAGCAGTTCCTAAATGTCAGTGGGATGACACAGGAACTGAACCAGTACTCCTGTCTGAAACAGCTGCCTCAGATCTTCTTCCGAGCCATGCGAGGGGTCAGCTGCCTTGTGGATGCTTTCCTAGGTAACGTTGGAATTTTGCACAGTCAAGAAAAACTAAAGGGACACAAATACATAAGAAACAAGTTCTTAATAAAGAGCAAGGCTAAAGGAATATTTTCAAAAATAACCATTTTATTAAATGCAAAATGGTGAGTAATATACTTTTGTGCTGAACCCTGTGATTGTCAGTTCATGAGTAGAAAGGGTTTGTTTTGAGATAGTTGCTATAGCCGCTTATGTTGACTACCATTCCCACTGAATAAACAGATCAATCCCTAATTGACAAAGATTCAGGAAAAGCTGTCGGTAGGCCAGTTTCTTTGAGCATCTCCTATGATAATCATGTGTTGGGTAGGCCTTTTGTTCCCATAGACTGTTTAGAATGTAGTAGATCTGTAGCAGTTAGGCAAGAGGGATTTAAAAAAAAAAAAATTACATGTAGAAGAGAGAACCAGCTGATCTAAATATTTTTAGAGACTCTAATGTAGGTGCGGTTTTGTTTTTGTATATTTGTCATTAATAATCACAAACTGGCCTAACTGACGCAATTAAACATATTGTTCTCCTTTCTGCATTTAATAATATTTTCTTTAATTGGAATTTATTACTTTAAACCTTTAAGCACCAGAGGGGTGCACATCACATTGAGAAGCAATGCGTTGCACATTCCTTTGGTCCTTAATGCACTGAGTGCCAGAGAGGTATCCTAATCATCGCATTGCAAAGTGTTTAATACCTCTGTGGCACGCAAAGGCGTGACTTGCCTGACTTGCCTTGCCTGACTCTTGAAACTTATACATGGGTGTTTGCTCAGTGTTTATATGCTCTTAGGTTTCAGCTTGCTTGTGATTTTCTGCAACCACCCAACTAGGCCACAGTATAATAACATTATGTCTGTGCGTTTGCCTGCTGCCTGTTTGTCTGCCTGTGTGTTTGCCTGCTTCCTGCCTGTGTGTTTGCCTGCTTGGATGCCTGCCTGTGTGTATGTTTGCCTGCTTGGCTGCCAGCCTGTGTGTGTGTTTGCCTGCTTGGCTGCCAGCCTGTGTGTGTGTTTGCCTGCTTGGCTGCCAGCCTGTGTGTGTGTTTGCCTGCTTGGCTGCCAGCCTGTGTGTGTGCTTGGCTGCCAGCCTGTGTGTGTGTTTGCCCGCTTGGCCGCCAGCCTGTGTGTGTGTGTTTGCCCGCTTGGCCGCCAGCCTGTGTGTGTGTGTTTGCCCGCTTGGCCGCCTGCCTGTGTGTGTGTTTGCCTGCTTGCGTCTCGCTGTGTGTGAAGGGGTGGGAACCAGTGGACTGCAACAATGAAACATAACAGTGGCCAACTCATATCTTTCTTCTTCAGGAGTTGCAGTCTTTAAGAACATTGGGTTGGAAAGATTACCCAAATATGGTATTCAAGCCTTCTATTTACCTTCCCTTAGTGTTGTACAAACAATCCGGGCAAATGGGCATTGTTGTCTAAAATCAGCTGATTCTCTGTTTATCCCTTTGGGGAAATCTTTAATTACACAAAGCAGCAGCATTCTGTTTGGGCTGGGTGACCTAGTAATCCGCTTCATACCCATTACAAACAAGATTTTTGTAATTCCTAGCAGGCCCCACCTACAGTGCAATTTAAATGGCAAATGTTAAATATTATGGATATTATATGCAGGACTTCTTATGTTGAGTAAAACAAGTACTCTGATTAGTGGGAGATGGCTCATTCAAAATGTATTGCAGTTCAAACGTGTTCCATGGCCTGTCACTTTAAGGAGGTACTCTTGTTGCAACAGTCTATAGAGGGCTACCGTCAGGAGCAAAAGTCATCCACAGTTAACAGTGCCACCCTAAAAGGTCTGGCTGTGGAAGTATTTCACCTGTAGATTGTTTAACCCTTTGAGTGCCTGTGGGGTAAGCAATGCATGGCTTTGCATACCCCTCTGGTACTCAAAGGGTCAAACTATAATAACTTGAATGAGGTATCTCGCAGCATCAGGAATACCCTTGTTTATTTGACAGAAAAAGCCCCATCATAGTCTTCCATATTATGTAATGTGTTCCCTTTAAAGGGATAATAATACCTTTAAAAAAAAAAAAAAAAAAATGCAGCTCCGATTGATCCTCCTATAAAGCAGGCTGTGTGATGCTGTGTTTCAATATTCTCCGTTTAGTAGTTCAACAGTAATTCAGTTCTAAAGGATCCTCCTCCTCCCCTTTTACCTGTATAACGCTGCCTTTCTCTGCTGGCCGGATGGAGCGCGGCGAGGGACAATCTTCACTGAGCATAAGGAAAATCCTGCCCTCCTATGTCAAGTGGGGCATGGCTTTCCTTATACTCAGTGGATGATGATTGTCCCTCGCTGCGCACTGTCCGTTCCCAGGTCTGGATTCCACATCTGAGGGGAGACTGCATAGAGGAGGTAAAGGGGGTGGGAGGGGGATACTTTCGCTTTTATTTACTGTTGAAATACTAAATGGAAAAATATTGAAACACCACGTTACATGGCTCATATTATAGGAAGATCAGTCGGAACTGCATTTTTTTTTTTTTTTTTTTTAATATAAAGTATTACTATCCCTTTAGCCAAGGACAAATGCACAAAGCATCCTCTGTTCAATTCAGTGTTTCCTGTTTAACCCGGAGAAACAAAATGCTATGCTATTTAAATCTGTTTAACCCCTTGTGTGGAAGGTAGATCTCCAAAGCATTGACTCTAGCGCCCAATGGGCAAAGGTAAAGTAAAGGGAAAAAAAAACCTTAAAGGAATAGTAATACTTTATTATTACTATCCCCCATAATGTAGATATTTGCAGAATAATTTAATAGCCCACAGGTTCATCTCTCAAACCTTTATGGTTTGAGAGATAACCGAAGGCAAAGTTCCCTCCCCCTTCCCTGAAGTCAGTGTTGTATTGACTGCAGGGATATCCGGTCTGACTTTCATCAGGCGGCTCTGCAGCAGAGCCGAGATCACATTAGTGACAAAGAATTATTTAACTGAAATGGTCTTCTACACGTGCTTGGTTTGCATGCACATGTAGAAGACCGTTTCAGTGAAATAATTTTGTCACTAACGCGATCGCAGCTCTGCTGCAGAGCCGCCTGATGAAAGTCAGACCGGATATCCCTGCAGTCAATACAACGCTGACGTCAGGGAAGGGGGAGCGAGGGGGGAACTTTGCCTTCGGTTATCTCTCAAACCATAAAGGTTTGAGAGATGAACCTGGGGCTATTAAATTATTCTGCAAATATCTACATTATGGGGGATAGTAGTAATAAAGTATTACTATCCATTTAATGTAATTAAAATTTCCCTTTTAAGCAGGAAAGCAATCTTTTGAGTGGGTGTCACTTTGAATACCCCTCTAACATTAAAAAGGATTAGATTGTTAAGTAGGATAGGTGCAATACATCAGATCCCAACAAAGGTAAAGATGATACTATTATTCATAATTATCATCATTATTATTATTCTTAGTGGAAGTATTAATAAAATGATTAGGACCCACATATACCCCAGAGTCAGGACTGTGCCCCAACCCAATCTGTCTAATCCAGTGGTTCTCAAACATTGTTTGTTGTGGTGGAACAAGTCCGTTTAAAATAAAATTCCCTTGGAACGCTATCTTTTTTTGGTATTCTTTTAAAAGGTCGCACGCAAGAGCGTGCAACCTAATGATAGTTACCTTGTCGCCATAATAAAAAACGGCAACATGAGAATCTCGCGCTGCATGACAGAGCAAGATTCTCAAACTGCCATTTTTAATATGTCTCCATGGTAACGGTATCATTTGGTCACATGCTCTTTCACATGCAACCTTTTAAAAGTAAACCTCATTTATTTAACCCTCTGGATGCTAAAGAGGTCGAACATATTGCTTTGTAATGTGACAGAAACCTTTCTGGTATCCAAGCTTTTAATTAAAATGTATCAGACATGTCAAACTTTTGGATGCAAGTAAGTTGTGCTAAAATTTGGTATCTGATGTGTTTTTTTCTTTCATAGATGTGGTAATACTGTAATGTGTGTACCGCATGTTATCACACTTTGAAATACACATTCAGTCTTGTTCCTCTCTTCGCCATTCATAAAATGGACGTGGAGCCCTTTGCATTTCTTTGGGTAACCCTGGCATTCCACAAAATGGTTTGAGAACCACTGATCTAAGAATTTTACAGGCCTACTCCCCTTAGCATTGAGTTGCTGACCTTTGGCACGCTTAACCCTTTTAGTGCCAGAGAGTTGCACAATGCTTTCGTTTCCCCCTGGTACACACCGGGTTAAGTGCCTTATGTAGTAAGCTTAAGATAAGTGATGGGTGGGTATTTAACACCTTGAATGCTAGAGAGATATCCACTGCATTTCAAAGCAATACATTGGAGACCTAGAATTCAAGGTTTTAAAAATCCCTATTTAATTCCATGGGATTTCTCATTTCTCCCCTATGGTGCAGTTGGTACGCTTCTGAACTGTACTTTGACTTAAAGGGATAGTAATACTTCGTTTTAACTTTATTTTATTTTGTAGGCATTAAAAAAACATGAAGAATGATACAAGTCTTATCTCTCAAACCTTTATGGTTTAAGAGATATTCACAAGCAAAGTGTCCCCCTCCTGCCCCTTTTACTGATGTAACACTGCTCAGCCAGATCAGAAGGGAGGTGCCCAGGTAGACTGCAGAGAGGGACAATCTTCAATTAAGATAAGGGAAAAAGCTGAAAAGCTTGTCAAGGGGGGCAGGGCTTTCATTGTTCTCATAGGAAGAAGATTGTCACCTGCTGTTATCTGTCTGGTCTTACAACTAGATTCCACATCTGAGAAGACATGGCTTACACTAGGTAAAAGGGGCGGGAGGGGAAACTTTGCTTGTGAATATCTCTTAAACTATAAAGATTTGAGATATAAGACACATCATTTTTCATGTTTCTTTAATGCCTACAAAATAAAATAAAGTTAAAACGAAGTATTACTATCCCTTTAAGAGATTATTTTTTGATAAAATCTTGAAAACCGCTCAAGATAATTCCTCTGTTTCAGTGTTTAGAGGTTTTACAGTCAATGACAGACATTCTCCATATGGGCCATTGAAACAGCACAAACTTGTGGTCACGTTTTGTTTAAAAAAAAAAAAAAAAAAAAAAAAAAAAATTCATTTGAGAAAAAAATGACCTAAAACCAAACATGATTGAACTACTGTTACTGTGAATGTATTGTATCCCAGCAGAGCAGGAAAACCTTACAATATATTTTCCCCATACTATACTATGTGGTAAAACACACTGTCAATTAGAACCGTTATTGCCCTGCAGTTTTCTATTTCAGTGCCTTGTTATAATCGGAATGCTGCTTCTTACTGTAATGGCGTGAAGGTGATTCTTTACAATGTCCATATTTCTAAGCATGTACCTGTACAGATCACACACAAAATTTACACCTCAGAAGTAGGTTGTTCTTCAGAGGTGCTGGTGATGGGAAAAACCTAATCAACACAGGCCTGTTTCCTAGATTTTACAATGAATGTGGATGAATGATCCATTAACAACGGGAAATTGTATGTGATTACACTGTGGGAGAGCAGATAACATATTCTTCAGTTAAATGAAATTCATTGTATGCGAGCTGTATACCTTCTGGATCCTCATTCACATTAACTTAGTAATATCAGGAACATATTCGTGCATTGAATGAGGAACTGCTACGTTGAAAATACTTTAAATATCGAAATTCCCAGACAGTGCCAAAAGGTAAAGAAGCCTTAAAACATGATCTTAATCCTTTAACCCCTTGAGTATGCATTGCGTACATCTCTGGCACTCGTGGGGTTAAAGGGGAACTACCACACAATCTTTACCTTCACTAAGACCCCATCTGGCGACTAGCTGCTTAGTAGTGCTAGTCGCCAGAATTATTGCCTTATTTAATAGATTTCTCCTCTCTTCCATGGGTGACAGGCAGGAAGGAGCGCGGACATCTTCCCATTGTGACGTTCGCGGCGCCTGCGCTGTCAGTCCCAGCCGGGTCTAGGAGGCATTGCTAGGAGCCATTTGGCTCCGGCTGGGACTGACAGCGCAGGCGTGCGGACGTCACAATGGCAAGATGTCCGCGCTCCGTCCTCCCTGTCGCCCATGGAAGAGAGGAGAAATCTATTAAATAAGGTAATTATTCTGGCGACTAGCGCTACTAAGCAGCTAGTCGCTAGATGGGGACTTAGTGAAGGTAAAGATTGTGTGGGGTGGTAGTTCCCCTTTAAAGGGATAGTAATACTTTGTTTTATCTTTATTTTATTTTGTAGGCATTAAAAAAAACATGAAGAACGATATAAGTCTTATCTCTCAAACATTTATGTATTGAGAGATATTAACATGCAAAGTTTCCCCTCACTGACCAAAACGGTCAAGTGTGCCATCTAGTTGTCAGATTTGGAATCCGGTCCGCAAAGCAACCGGTGGCTCTTCAGCAGAGCTGAGATCACAAGATATAAAAATAACTATTACATTGGAAGGGTCTAAAAAGTGTGCTTGCAAACCAGGCACACTTTGTAGACTATTTGAATGAAGTAGTTCTTCTTATATCTCAAGATCTCGGCTCTGCTATAGAGACACGGCCGGTCCGCGGACCAGATTCCAAATCTGACAGCTAGATGGCAGACTTGACCGTTTTGGTCAGTGAGGGGAAACTTTACTTGTGAATATCTTAAACCATAAATCTCCATAGGATGGTGTAGCAACAGCACCACTGTAAATTTTCAGGCCACTGTGATATTGCACCAAAAAATTCAAGTTTTGCTGTTAATTTTTTTTTAATAAAATATCTCTCAGCAGTGGGGGTACTCTTGTTTTATTTGGTGACATATACCCTACAACATATATATTTTTTTTAAATCTTAAGTATTACTGTCCCTTTAAGCACTGTGTGATAAACCGTGGCACTGCTTGTTTACATATCCATGAGTAAACAAGAGTAAGATTAGATTTTAGGTCTCCTGCACCAGAGAGAGAACTTCTGTATATGCTGGCTGGGAGTGACATCATTTCTATTGTCATGTGTTGGTATCCCCCCCAAAAAAAATATTTTCCTGTTTAAGAATTAGGCCCTCCTGCCACGGCTCATTACATAAAGGAGAAGGGGTTAAATCACTGGGACAAAATTAGAGAAATTATTTGACAAACCAAGGAAATACAAATTGCCATTGAATTAACTGAGGCATTTGAAAGATTAATGATCACATTTTGCTAAATTTGCTCCCATTGGAGCAGAACTGGTAAAACGCTGGTTCCCCTCAGTTAAAATGCGTTAGGAACTGCGGTATCTACACAGTGATCAGCAGCTGGTTGCTGATGGGAGGCTTGTGTGCTCCCCTCAGGGCAGGCCCAAGACATTGTGCTGCCTGGGTCCAAGGATGAAATGCTGCCCCCCCTCCACACACCAAAACCACTCCCACCAAAACACGCCACATCCTTAATTATATTAACCCCTCTCCTGCCCCTAAAACCACATAGAACTGTAGTGTTTTGTGGGTTTTTTGTTTTGTTTTGTTTTTTTACACCCCTTGTACCTTTCTCCCCTTGGCCTTTTTACACCCCTTGTACATCTTTGTCCCCCTGGCCTTTTTATACCCCTTGTGCCTCTTCCTCCCCCCCCCCCCCCGTTCACCCCTTGTGCCTCTTTTTTCACCCCTTGTGTTGCTCTCTCCAACACTTGTGCCTCTCTTTTCCTCTTTTTCACCCCTTGTGCTTCTCTTCAACCATTGTGCCTCTCTTCACCTCTTTTTCACCCCTTGTGCTTCTCTTCAACCATTGTGCCTCTCTTCACCTCTTTTTCACCCCTTGTGCCTCTCTTCACCCTTGTGCCTCTCTCGTCCCCTTTTTTCACCCCTTGTGCCTCTCTTTTCACCCCTTGTGCCTCTCTTCCCCTTATTTCACCCCTTATGCCTCTTTTCACCCCTTATTTCTCTCTTCCCCTCTTTTCACCCCTTGTGCCTCTTTTCCCTCTCTTCACTCCTTGTTCCTCTCTCTTCACTCCTTGTTCCTCTCTCTTCCCCTCTTTTCACCCCTTGTGCCTCTCTTTGCCTCTCTTTTCACCCCGTGCTTCTCTTTTCACCCCTTGTGCCTCTTTCTCCCCCCCCCCCCCCCCTTTGCCTGTTTCTCTTCTCCTTCTGGTTCGCTCCCTCTCTAATCTCCTTGTCTGGCTTTTCTCCTGCTTTTTACTCAGTCTCCCCACTGCGCCGCACTGATGACAGCCGGGACAGTTTCACATACGGAGACGCAGCGTGGTGCATGCTGGGATTTTCTTCTTTAGTCTGGGTGCCAGTTTTAAATTTGCACTGGCCTTCAAACAGTGGAAGAAAACCCCTGCATGCTCCACACGACATCTCCGCATGTGACACGGTCCCAGCCGTCAGTGCGGGCAGTGGGGAGACGCTGCTCACAAAATAACATGCCTTGGGGCAGCAAATTGCCGCCCCTGTCAGAGTGCCGCCTGGGTCCATGGCCCCACCGAGACCCATGTAAGGGCCGGTCCTGGCTCCCCTATAGTGCAAATGGTTTGACCCAAAACTACTCCACTTTTCTTCTGTACGTATGGCCATTTACACTCAGAATGTTTCCTTTAACTCCTTGGATGCTGAAAGTCTTCAGTGCAGTGTAAAGCAGATCACTAAAGACCTCGCTAGCAACAGATACGTTAATCTACTGTTTTAAACCACAGCGCTTTGGCGGATTCGAGCCCAAGAAAAAAGGCAGGAATGGCTGCAACATGGAGCATATGTAAGACTAGACTTTTGGCCTCATAAATATATATCAGAGAGAGATCTAGAGAGAGCGATATAAATAAAACCCCAGTTCATTTTTAGGCGTTGTTATTCCTATACATTGACTAACAAAAAATGTCATTTATACCAAACTTCTGCCTCTTCTTGGAAATAAGATCCTTATGATTTTCAGTGATTTATTTTTTTCTTAATAGCATTGGGTGGTTCCCTTCAGCTGTTGAATACTACAATTCCCATGATCCCCTGCCAGACAACATCTGGTGGAGGATGATGCAAATTGTAGTCTTCGACAGCTGGAAGGCCTCGGGCTGCCCACCCCTGCTTTAGAGTCTGATTTCATGTGCTGTGGGTTGGACCAATCAGTGGCAAGCTAGGCGCACTGCGGAACTTGGTAAGAGACTATCCGATTTCATGGTTGCACAACAGTTGGATAATGTGGAAACAGAGGATTTTTCCTTTGCACAGAGGGGGTAAAATGGACCCTTTTGGGCCGAATGCACAAAGAAAAATGACGAAACTGGTGGATAGAGGGAACAAATAAAAATTCTCGCTGATTTATTTTAAATGGAGCTTTTAATTCTAGGTATGATCAACACCTTTAAATTTTGCAGAAATCTCTTTTAACGTGATAAAACTCTCCTTATAACACTCAGCTTAATATAAAATACTAATTGCCCTTATGGATTTTGCATTTGTGCCTTTGCTCAAGAGAGGACCAATGCTGTTGCTGACCTTTCAAGCTTAAACGGGCAGAGGGCATGTGTCTGCTTAACCCTTTAAAGAGGAACTACCACCCCTTACAAACATGGCCCCAAATAATTACCCATCTGGCGACTAGCTCTCAGTAGCACTAGTTGCCAGAATTATTGCCGCATTAATGAGAATTATACACTGCTCCCGGACTGACAGGAAGGAAACGGCGCAGACATCTTTCCATAGTGACGTCTGCACACCTGCACTGTCAGTCCCTTTTGGAGCCGAACTGCTCCTAGCAACGCCTCCTAGAGCCGGCCAAGACTGACAGCGCAGACGTCATTATGGAAAGATGTCCTCGGTGTTTCCTGCCTATCAGTCCGGGAACAATGTATAATTCTCATTAACGCAGTAATAATTCTGGCGACTAGCGCTACTGAGCAGCTAGTCGCCAGATGGGTAATTATTTGGGGCCATGTTTGTAAGGGCTGGTAGTTCTGCTTTAAGGATCAGAGCGGTGCTCAGTGTTGGCAGAGGTTTGAAGTCCTGGTTCACTTCTTCCATGGACGTGACATCCTGGACTGGTTAAGATGTTCTTTATTGAACCAGGTGCATTTGCAACATTCATAGGAACCATTAGGATTTTTTTGTCCATAGTAAGGTTAAGTGGGATTTATTATTAGGCAGTTATGAGTGTCCATAGAGCACAATGACATTGATAGAATACCCGTGGGTAGAGATGAGGTGGGACTAAATCTACTCTAGTCGTACCTTTTTGTTTTCTTTTTACCCTTTGAGTGCCAGAGGGGTATCTATTGTTTTGCAATTCAATGCGTTGGATGCTCCTCTGGCACTCGGTCATAAGAAAGGTGGTATTCACTCCTAGGGGGCAGGGTCACAGGAATGAGCTGCTCAGGTGACTGGTGTGTCTCCTTCCAACAGGCATCTCCCGCCCCAGAGCAGACAGTGCTCCGCCCACCCCAGTGAACAGGCTGAGCATGCCACACAATACAGCTACAAACACCACGCCGCCACACAGCCGCAGGCACCGCGCGGTCACTGTGAACAAGACCACTGTGAAACCCAGCACGGTAAGTCCCAAAACGTACTGAAGCTGATCTGTTTTGGAAAAATTAGATAAAACCAACTGCTCTGTAGAGGATAAATTAAAATATATATGATTTTTTTTTTCTTGACTCTAATGTTTTAACCCCTTGAATGCTCAATCTCTGGTGCACTTGTTCTCAATGCTTTAGAGGCCTCTCTCTTTCAGTGAGTTAAGAGTCCCAATGAAAGGAGCAGTAAACCTTTACTGGGGAGAAAGAAAAGAAGGATGCAGTGCTTTTCTTAAGTTAATTGTGGATCCCACTACTTCTGTGACATGCTTTGTTCCAAAGTTATAACGTTATCTATATGTTTTAGTTATGATTGCCATAGGTATTTCGGGCTTTTGTTTTCCCAGAAAAATGTAGCTATTTCATGGTACCATGAGGAACAGGTAGTCACTGATAATGATTGATCTGGTAATAAATGATCAATAAAACTAAGTTGTGGATACCCAAGTTAAATACATTGTTTAACCCCTTAAAGGGATAGTAAAGTCCCAAAAAAAGTATGTTTTAAATGGTAGCTGCACTAAAAAAAACACTTAATGCGCTTAATTCTAAGAAAATAAAAGACCACCGCTCACGCCCCTTTCTGCCTGACAAGCTGTAAAGGTGTCAGAGGCAGAATCCGGTTGCCCGACTGTAGGTGGCTCTTCAGGAGCGCTGTCATCTAGATATCCAAGTATAATTACTTCATCAGTATGGTCTACAACGTGTGCCTGGCGCTGTCATCTAGATATCTAAATGTAATTACTTCATCGGTATGGTCTATAATGTGTGCCTGGCTTGCACGCACACGTTGTGGACCATTCCGATGAAGTAATTATGCTTGGATATCTAGATGACAGTGCTCCTGAAGAGCCGCCGTCTGGTCCCGGATGCAGGATTTCATGACGTCCGCTGTACAGCGGACGCATGAGAAGGGGGAGGGAGCAGAGGTCTTTATTTTCTTACATCTATCAAACCATAACGGTTTGAGAGAGAGGATTAAGCACATTACATTTTTTTTTAGTGCAGCTACGATTTAGAACATACTTTTTTGGGGGGCTTTACTATCCCTTTAAGGACCCAGGACGTGCACCATCATGGGTAAACTTGTGTTAAAGGGTTAGTAATGTCATGAAAGCAAAAAACTTTTTTTTTTTTTTTTTTTAAGAGCTTAAAAAGTTGAGCAAAATGCAAAAAAACTATCTCTCTCAGACCGCTATGGTTTGAGAGAGACAGGCATTTAAAGTTCGATGTCTCCTGTAAAGCTGTCATCAGGAGATCCATGTTGGTCGACATGGGGGTTCTGCAGCAGAGCCACAGTCGTGTTATTGACAACGAACGACTTCATTGGAATGGTCTAAAACATGTATCTGGTTTGCAAGCAATAGGTTTTTATATTTTATTATTTTTTATATAGCTCGTTGGAGCATTTTATATTTATCTGTATTCTTCATTGCCTTTTTGTATTAAATACCATTGGAAACGGACTACAACACAGCTTCTAGATTTCTTCAACAAGGACACCTGAGCAGAGACAGGTTCATATTCTCTGCACGACTGGGCGCCCTCCTGTTTGTGCTTTTTTTTCTACAAAGAACAATAAATGGAACCCTCATAATAAATTCCCTCTTGCCTTACTTTGGCCAGGAAAGCATAACAGCCCCTACGAATTTTGCCCTGCCTTCTTTTCCAAGAAGGCAGAAACAATAGGTGCTGCCAGTTTATTCTAAACTGAAGCAGGCAGAGTGCATGAGTCCGGTTAAAGGGATAGTAATATTTAGGAAATCAAGCAGCTCAGATCGTTGTTATACTGAATAATCCCAAAGACTAAGACTCTCAAAGTTCATAACTTGCTAGTTACGCTATAATCTTATGATGAATTTTACCCGTCCTCCCCCTTTCATGTTCTGAAACTGCATCCCCGCAGATCTGAAGTCCAGTCACTTGAACGGATAGATCACAAGTGACTCTCTTCTTTCTGTTAGTACAAGGAAAAACTGGCCCTCCTTGATGAAAGACAATAGGTTTTTTCTAATACTGACAGAAGATTGTCCCTCGTAGTGATCCGCTGTGGGATCTAAAGGGAGGGGGCTTCAGAAAGGGTAAAATTCATATGATTACTGCATAATTATCAAGTTATGAACTTGAGAGCCTCAGACATCAGGACTTATCAGCATCACAAACCTATTTTCTTAGGTTTTATATTTTATTATTTTTTATATTTATCTGTATTGTTGATTGCCTTTTTGTATTAAAGGGATAGTATTACTTCAAAATTGCTATCCCTCATATTGTAGCCCTTAATAAACTGAGTTAAATGACACCAGCGGCATCTCTCAAACCTTTATGGTTTAAGAGATAGCCGCTTTCAAAGTTTCCTCTCCCCTACTGTCCGCTTTCTGCTGCCAGCAGGGGAATCCGGTCTCTGAATCAAGCGGAGGCTCTTCAGCAGACCCGATATCTCGTTATGGAAGGAAAAATGATTAATTGAAACAGTCTTCTACATGTGCTTGGTAACCAAGCACATGTAGAAGACTGTTTCAATTAATCATTTTTCCTTCCATAACGAGATATCGGCTCTGTTTTAGAGCCTCCACCTGTCCCGGGACCGGATTCCCCTGCTGGCAGCAGAACGCTGACAGCAGGGGAGAGGAAACTTTGAAAGCGGCTATCTCTTAAACCATAAAGGTTTGAGAGATGCCGCTGGTGTCATTTAACTCAATTTATTAAGGGCTACAATATGAGGGATAGTAATTTTGAAGTAATACTATCCCTTTAAATACCATTGGAAACAGACTACAGCACAGCTTCTGGATTTCTTCAACAAGGACACCTGAGCAGAGACAGGTTTATATTCTCTGTTTTGGGCGCCCTCCTGTTTGTCCTTTTTTTGTATGTTCTTCTTTCGAGTTGTGAGGAGGAGCAGCCCACACGTTGAAATAGAACGTCTTTGTAAAAGTATCACTGCGTGGGGGGCAGTGTCAAAACAAGATCAAAGATCAAAACTGTCAGCATATATATGCTGTACTGACCACGTATTTTGTGAGTATTCTACATATAAAGGTGAAGGGTGGTGAATTAATCTATCAACATTATTGCACCAGAAGCGCCTTCCTGTCTTCTTGTCGTTACATTTTTTTTGTTCTTTAACCCTTTTGGATAGCAAAGGTGTGCGCAAATTAATGCATTGCGCATCCCTCTGTCGCGCAAAGGGTTAATCGCTGCTGGTGTCTTTCTTTTAGATGAGCACAACGCATGGCACAAAGGTTCAGCACCAGACGTCTTCCTCCTCGCCCCTGTCCAGCCCAAATCAAACCAGCTCAGAGCCACGCCCTCTGCCTGCCCCCACACGGCCCAAGGTGAACAGCATCTTGAACCTTTTCGGCTCGTGGTTGTTCGATGCAGCTTTGGTTCACTGTAAGCTACAAAATGGAGTTAACAGGGACAGCACTATGACAGGTAAGTGTCAGCGTGACATGTAGTAGATCTTTCTCTCATCTCAGAAATCCCATATTTCCTACCTGCAAGATTACATTTGCAAATAAATGGGCAGGTGGGGGAGGGGCTGTAGTGACTTTACATTAAATGTTTTCATTTTGCACACACTAATGAAATAATGGTTTAACCTTTCCCAGCGATATCTATATGTCACATACTAGGATTTCATACAGCTTGTTCTGTTTCAAAGTGTTTATTGTGAAGAAAAAAAAAAGGGGGATCCTCATAGGGTAATAAAGTAGAACTGATACATGTAAATGTTGGATATTAGTCCTAGTCGTGTTTTATAAAGGCCCCAGGTATTATCCACAGCTGCAGCAGAACTTGTGGAGGATATTCCATTGCCCCCACACAGATATGGATCACCACATAGCCACTCTCCACCTCACAATGAAATGGGCTACAAAGCAAAAAAATGCTTGTAGGGGTGCTCGCCAAGGTCTTTAACCCTTTGAGTGCCAGAGGGGAACGCAATGTTTTGTATTAAGGCTAGCTCAGAACGTTCATTAAATGTAATAGTACTGCATCTATACCCGTACTGTTCAAAACGTGCTAGCTGCAGTGTAATAATATTTTGAAGATTATTCCTCCTGCCCCTTTCCCCCAACGTCAGAATTTTTGTACCAGGTCAGGCAGCGGATCACAACGAGGGACAGTTGTGCTGACTGCAGGGATATCCGGTCTGATATTCATCATGCGGCTCCGCAGCAGAGCCGAGATCGCGTTGGAGACAAAGAATTATTTCACTGAAACGGTCTTCTGCATTTGCTTGGTTTGTGCTTGGTTTGCAAGCACACGTAGAAAACCATTTCAGTGAAATAATTCTTTGTCATTAACATGATCGCGGCTCTGCTGCAGAGCCTCCTGATGAAAGTCAGACCGGATATCCCTGCAGTCAGTACAACGTTGACTTCAGGGAAGGGGGAGGGAGGGGGGGAAATTTCGCTTTGGTTATTTCTCAAACCATAAAGGTTTGAGAGATGAACCTGGGGGCTATTAAATTATTTTGCAAATATCAACATTATGGGGGATAGTAATAATAACGTATTATATTACTATCCCTTTAAAGGGATAGTAATGTGGAGTGACTAAAAGTACAGTCCAGTCGTCTTTATACATTTTTATAACAATTTGTAGCAGTATAACCTAAACCTTTGCCATTTTACCTTTATCCTCTAATAAAGTTTTCCTCAAAATCTGGCACTCAAAGGGTTATATAGATTAGATTGTACGTCTTCAGGCAGGGACCTCACTTCCAGTGTTTCGCTTTACAAAGCACCTGTAACCCTGTATAGTCTAAATCCAACGCTGCATACAAATAAACATGGTCCTATATAAACATATTCATTCATTACACGTGGTAGTGGCTTGTATATTATTAGGAACAACCCTTTGTACCGCCTACTCCAAAAGGTCTTGACTTTCTGCTCACATATTGAGTGAGCCAGTTCCCTTCCTCCTGAAATGTTTGTCTAGGACCCCAGCACCACATGGATAGAGGTGGGATTGGTTAAACACATTTCATTAGATCAGCGGTGGTCAGATTGGGTCCTTCTGATGATGGTCTAGAGAAACCTTCATACTCAGCAAGACAATGGTTCTAGGCCAACAACGTCTGGCTTTGTCCCAAGTTGCCTTCCCCTGCATTTAGACCATCCGAGTCCTATAAACCCAGTCTTCATCCATTCTATAATTTACCCATTGTCCTGAACAATGTCCTCCAAACTCATACATAAACCTCTCCATCTAATTATTTATTTCTGTTTAACCAATTAAACCCAAGCTTTATTTTTTTTTTTAATTTATTTTATTTATTTTTTTTTATGTGACATTCTCACCGTATTTAAAGTACTTTCTTATAACTACTTCTGTCCTTTTTGATTTCTTTCCATTTTATTTCCCGTTATCTTGCAGCATCTTTTATCCAAATTCTTCTTTCTTATAAATCTTGTAAGTAGGAACCTGTAGCTTCTCCTCAATTTCAACAATCTTCTTTCTACATCTTCCTATTCCTCATAACCACCCGCATTTATTTCTGTTAACTCCTAACATCCTCATTGTCTTGTTCCATTTTCTCTCCATTTTCTTTTTTTTTCTTTTTTTTTTTTTACATTTTAAGCCTCTTGAAGACCAGCGGGTTTGCAATGCATTGCACACGCCTCTAGTCCTCGAGGTTAAAGGGACCTTGTCACCTAAAAACAACTTTAGTGATTTTGATATCATTTTGAAAACCACTTATGTTGTATTAGCTGTTCTCTTTTTTTTTTTTTTTTTAATAAAAAAGTTTAGATTATCGCTACATTACCTCCCCCACTCACTGACACTGCTCCGCAATACACTGCCCACCTCCCCTAGCACTGACATCCTGTCTTATCCCTACATTACCTCCCCACTCACTGACACTGCTCAGCAATACATTGTCTTCCTCCTCTACCACTGTTTTCCTGTCTTATCCCTACGTAATCTCCCCCACTCACTGACACTGCTCAGCAATGCATTACCCACCTCCACTAGCACTGACTTCCTTTCTTATCTCTGCATTACTTCCCCCACTCACTGACACTACTCAGCAATGAATTGCCAACCTCCCCTAGCACTGACTTCCTGTCTTATTCCTACATTACCTCCCCACTCACTGACACTGCTCAGCAATGCATTACCCACCTCCCCTAACACTGGCTTCCTTTCTTATCTCTACATTACCTCCCCCACTCACTGACACTACTCAGCAATGAATTGCCAACCTCCCCTGGCACTGATGGTCCTGTCTTATCCCTACATTACCTACCTGACTCACTGACACTTGTCAGCAATGCATTTGCTGAAAGGGTTAAGTGTCCGTGAGTGGCAGATGTAGTATAGAACGAAGACTGGAAGTGCCTTTACACCATGCCTTAATTAGCCTAATCTATCAATGTAACGAACACAAATTTAGTTTTCTAAATGAGAAATAGCTAATGCAAAATATAGGCGGTGGTGAACTTTTTCAAAACTATCACAATATGATTTTAGGTGATAAGCTCCCTGTAACATTTCGTGTCGCATTTCTTTGTGGGGAGATACTTTGATTTCTTAATTTTTGCCGTCTGAATGGGAATGATTGTCAGTACAGAGTTGAACTAATCTGGTTTCAATCCTCCCCATTTATTTCATGTCATGAAGTAAAGGATTGTGCACTAACCATGGTTTTCATTTTTTTTTTTTCATGCTTTATTTTGTTATATCTGGATGTACTGTTTGATATTTGTGCATGTAGTTTATTTCATTTATCAGATATTTCATTAATTGTAATGTATCGCTTGTATTTGCTTTTCACATAGCTAAGGTTTATGGGAAACGCACACAAGGATTTGTTCTTGATTGCTGCCTTTGTTTTGATTAATCACCAGCACATGGACACCATAGTGCTTTCTCTCTTGAGGTGAGGTGGGGAGGCGGAGCTAAATAACCTGTAGTTTCCAAATTATCATTTAAGATTTTATAAATAGGATAATTTTTTCCCACCATTAGCATACCTGGAAACTCTCCGGATTTGCCCCGGAGACTCCGGTTTTGTCAGAGCTTTACCGGGTCTCCTGGGCAGAATTTGATTCCTCCGGATATGGGGAGTTTCTATTGAAACTCTGCCCACATCTGCTGTTTCTCCCGGTGTTCCTCCTTCCCCAGCCTTCTGTCAGACACCTTTAAGCCCTACCCCCTCAACTTGTGTCAAGCCCCGCCCCTTTTGACGCGATTCACGTCATTATTGTCACCCCCTGCTGCACCAGAGGACTCCCCTCCGGGTAGACCTCAATTCGAAGTTCCCAGGTATGACCATTTGTCTGGAAGTGTTATCCCCAAAGGTTGCTCTGTGTGAATTGTAAACAAAGCCAGTTTAGTTATGGTAACCTTTCATGTGCCAGAGAGGTACGCACTGCACTGCATTGCGTTGATTTGGATACCTCTCTGGTTAAACGGACTTGAGGAAACACCAGCAGGCTACTCTGGATTCTCCCTCTGCCCATCTGGTTGAAATGTTGTCAGTTCTGCAGACTAAAGACGCCCGTGATAGAGCAGGGAATATTGGACTCTGACCCGAAGAGAGAATTTGAGCTTTCGCCCTGAGATTTCGTCAAAACCCCACGTCCCAGGTGTCATTTCTGTTCCTTTATTTGCATTTGATCTCTAGTCTACTAATAGTTGTTTCAAGTTATAGTGTCCCTGAATTTTGGCTTTAGATATTTTGCAAGTGCATACTATGTAAAGCCACATTTCTTAAACTAATTTTAATCACCAGGGGAAATAATAGAAACCTTCAAATACATAGAGGGCCTTCAAATACATAGAGGGTTTCAATAAAATACAGGAGGGAAGTACATTTCAAAGGAGGAGAAATATTGGGACAAGAAGTCAGTCTTCATTTTGAGCAGGGCTGTCCATGTTCAGGCCTCAAGGGCCATCAACAGGCCCGGATTTAAGGATTTCCCTGCTTAAACACAGGTTAGTCTGTCAAAATAAATGATCCACTCAGGGCTTATAATTTTAAGTCCTTTGCTACTAGCCAGACCTGAAAAGTTACTCGCCACTGCAAGCCAAAACATACCCACCAGGGCTGAATTTCTACTCACCAGGGCTAAATTTTCACTCGCCATTGGCTAATGGCGAGTGGAAATTTTGAGCCCTAGATCCACTGATTAACTCACCTGTGGTTAATCGGGAAAATCCTTACATCCTGGCTTGTTGGTGGTCCTTGAGGACTGAACTTGGACACCCCTACTCTGGAGGGACAGAGGCTTGGATGAAATTTAAGAAAATTTTACTTTTCTGTGAGGATGGTAGATAAGTGGAATGCTCTATCAGCAGAAGTGGTAGAGGTTAATACAGTGAGGGAATGTAGGCATGCATTGGATAGACATAAGACTGTCCTGAACAGAAGACAAGACCAAGGACCAAGTAAGGTTTGAGGTTACAAAGGTAAAATGAGCAGATTAGATGAGCCAGTTTTTATATGTTGTTAAATTCTGTTTTTATATGTTTTTGGTTCTCTGTGGTCACCTGGTATACACCAGAACCTCTGCCTCTGCTCTCCTCCCTCCTCGAATAATGGAGTCTTCTGTCTAAGCTGAAGCGGTCTCATTGGCAGAGATCGATATCTAGCCAATGAGACCGCTTCATCTTTCCAGACAGAAGCCTCTGTCATCGGAGAAGGGAGGAGAGCAGAGGCAGAGCGTCGGACTGCAGTTACAGAGGATGTAACCACAGTCTACACGGAAGTAGCTACAGCCCAGACTTTCAGAGTTAAGTTTACACTAAATAAAACTTTAAATAAAAAAATGAATACAGTTTTAATAGTATTTGATATATAGCATAACTGCAATGTTGTCCATAGGTGACACATCCACTTTAAGGGGTTAATGAACATAGATATTAAACATTTTACTGCCAGAGGGGTATCCAGTGCATTGCTTAGCAATGTGTTTGATACTCCTCTAGTAATCAAAGGGTTATTGAAACATAGTATCTGATGGCAGGCCGAATGGTTCTTACCTATCTAGTCGCCCATTTTCCTACTGTAAAAACCCCAAACCTTTTTTGGTCCTTGATCTTTTCTTATGTTAAGGACAACCTTATGCCTATCCCATGCAAGCTTAAATTCTGTCACTGTTAACTTCTGACACTTCTGCTGGTAGGCTATTCCACTTATCTACTACCCTCTCAGTGAAGTAAAATTTTGTGTCCCTCTAATTTTATATATTTTATTTCTGAGTAAAACATGGTTATGCTCACTGTCAGGACATTTTACATTCAGAAGTCATTACAACTGAATATTTTTTTCTTCACTAGACTTCAGTCTTCTGTAGTGGTCAGCATCTTTTTTCCATCACTTAACCCGTTAAGGACCAAGGTCCTGGGAAGTAACCTCCTCTTAAGGACCACTTTGATTCTTTCCGATGTGCCGGTGCTCGTGACCTTGTTACATGTACCGGTGAGACAGACTGGGGTCTGAGAGAGACTGCTCTAGTCTTGGAGCAGTCAATTTCAGACCCTGTTTTTACTTATAGCGCTATGGCCATCACTGGTCTTTGTGGCAGAACCGTCTGACGGCCATAGTACGTAGTTAAGGGGTTAACCCTCACAGTGCCACAGGGGTACCCAACACATTGCTCTGCAATGCTTTGCATATCCTTTTGCACTGAGAGGGTTAAAATGCTGAGCCGTATTCTGTGATTCGAGCTTTCCCACAGGGTACATTGAGAAAAATATCTCTTGGACGCTAGTTGTCACTGTTACAAAGTTTGTTTCAAAATCATGTAGTTTGAGCTATAAAAATGTTTGAATGAAAAATCTCCAAGCAGAGAGAATACTGTTATTTCCCTTCTCTAGAAAAGCTCAAAAATGTAATATTTCATAAAGAATACTGTACCGCTCCTTTAAAAGAGTGTGGGTCATCCTATTTCTGTTTAATTTTTATCAGCAATCACATAGGGACCAAATTAAAATTGAAGTCATTGAATGCTAGGAAAATCTCCCAACGTGTTGCTTTGCAATGCATTGTCGGACTCTCCAGCACTTAAAGGGATAGTAATACTTAAAATGTAAAAAAAAATATGTTGTAGGGTTTATCCCCCTGAGTAAAACAAGGGTACTCCCACTGCTGAAAGGTGTTTCATTCAAAAGTTATTAATTTTCAAAGTTGAATTTTTTAGGTGCAATATCACAGTGGCCTGAAACTGTACAGTGGCGCTGTTGCTACACCATCCTATGGAGATTTATGGTCCCGGGACCAGAGCTGTCCATAGGATCGTGTAGCAACAGTGCCACTGTACAATTTCAGGCCACTGTGATATTGCACCTAAAAAATTCAACTTTGAAAATTAATAACTTTTGAATGAAACACCTTTCAGCAGTGGGAGTACCCTTGTTTTACTCAGGGGGATAAACCCTACAACATATTTTTTTTTACATTTTAAGTATTACTATCCCTTTAAGGGGATTAGGTGTCTTTTAAAGCATTGGGAATTTAGGGAACTATTTGTTCACTGTGGTGTAATTGGTCTGACCCAGAATTGCTGCCCTGTCTTGTGTGCATTGCCCATAGCAGTGGGTTTCCATTCCTCTTACCAGGACTGTCATATGTAGTATTTCCTTGGATTCAAGACGAGCAGGAAAACCCTGAAGAGTCATTGGCTCATAATGATGAAGGACCACTAGTAGGATTATATTGGTGAAGCAGCAGAGGGTGATGGTGACTAATACTACCAATTCCTCCTCACCCAGACCGTTGCGCTACGTGCATCAGGGCTGAATCTTAGTGTCTGTTTCCCATGAGCCTTAGCGCACTTTTTTTGTACTGGTATTTTGCATCAAACACACTCCTCCTCCTCCTCCTCCTCCGCAGCAATGCCAACACAGACCACAGTAGAGTTTCGTCGGAAAGGCTCCCAGATGTCCACAGACAACATGGTCTCCAGCACTGTGTTTGAGACCAATGAATTCCCAGAAAGCTATGAGGCAGGAAGGGCAGAGGCTTGCGGGACATTGTGTAGGATATTTTGCAGCAAGAAGACGGGGGAAGAGATACTGGCCGCGTATCTCTCCAGGTATTCTTGTACTACCCAAGGCATTCGTCTTTGTAGTTCACACATTGACCTTTCCTACCAGCATGGATAAATCTAACAATAAAGAACGGACACAAAAAAAAAAACAGTTGAGTGAGTGCAGTAACAAAGAAAACATGTTTCGGAAAGGGTTTAACCACCCTTCCACAGGTAATTAAGAGGTTAATTGCCTCTCGATGCTTCTTTTGTTGCCACACACACTTTAACCTGATATGCAAGATCTTCATTGTTCACCTAACACCATACTGGCTTACTGACCAATATGCCCCAGCACCAGTGAAATTATTTCACATTATTAATTTAAATTTATTTTGACAGCAAGGTAGTATATGCTTCAGCAAACTCATCTACGGTGTACCTTCTCCAAGCATTGAGAGATTAAAGGCATTGTAAATCTTAAAGGGATAGTAATGTCACATAAAAAATAATAGCTATATCATAGATATAATAAAGAGAGTACCTGAGGTTATTCCTATCTTTCAAACCTTTATGGTTTGAGAGATATAGGAAAATAAAGTTCTCCGGTCCCTCCCCTTTCTGCTTGATGAGCTGTAAAGCTGTCAGAAGCAGATTCTGGTCCCGCGACCAGACAGCGGCTCTTCAGAAGAGCCAACACAGCGATATCTAAAAATAAATACTTTGTTGGAATGGTCTACAAAGTGTGCTTGCAAACCACCATACAACTGGCGTCTGAGAAAGGGTTGGGAGCGGAGAACTTTATTTTCGTATATGGTTTGAGAGATAGGAATAACCTCACGTAATCTCTTTTTATCATAGCTTCGAAATAGCTATTATTTTTTACGTGACATTACTATCGTTTTAATATGAAAATAATTATTTTTCAGGGTTTATCCTGCTGAGTAAAACAAGGGTACACTCTACCTGGCGAAGTTTATTATTGGAAAGTTATAGCAGTTGAGACTTAACATTTTTTGGGTGCAGTACTTGCGTGGTCTGAAATTTTATGGTGGTGCTGTTACAGCAGTCTATCGACAGCTGAGATTAGTTAACAGCCTCCATAGGATGCTGTAGTAACAGCGCCACTGTACAATTTCAGGCCAATGTGATATTGCACCTAAAAAAATTCAACTTTGAAAATTAATAACTTTTGAATGAAACACCTTTCAGCAGTGGGAGTACTCTTGTTTTACTCAGGGGGATAAACCCTACAACATATTTTTTTTTTTTTACATTTTAAGTATTACTATCCCTTTAAGACTATGAGCTCATGAAAAAGAAGAGTGAAATAGGAGGAGGAATTTTGAATTTTATGAGCTGTACAAACTTGCCTCTGCCTTTTCCTGTTCACTGATTTATTTAATATACTAGTTGAAGAGCCCGTTACACGGGCCACAGTGCCACTTCCAGCTGGTCGCGGGGCAGTCATGCACAGTAGAGACTGCCCACGTCGCGGCTGATATCGATTTGTATCCGCCTCGTCACGGGCAGTCTCTACTGCGCATGACTGCGTTGTTACAAACTTTGTAGCGAATTATTATATAAGAAGATGGGGAATATGGGTGCAGATATGCGTGCCTTTTAACTCCCTGTGTTTTCAAATCCACCGTTTCTATCCTCAGTCCACAAGTGAGTCACACTGTCAGCATATTTACATTCGGTTTACAAGTGCGTTATGAATACTACTACTACTACCCTGCATGCAGCTTGTTATGCTAAATTGGTGCTGCATTCTTTGATAGTGCAGGCTTTCCTGTCCTGCAAGCTAGCTGGTGAGGTGACTCAGTTGGTTAAAGCGGAACTACCGCCCAATAATTAATAAGATAGCATCACATCATTGCCCATCTGGCGACTAGCTGTTCAGTAGCTCTAATCGGCAGAATTCTTACCGGATTAAAGAGAAGTCTCTATTCTTCATGGACTGACAGCAGGACGGAGTGCGGACATCTTGCCCTAGTGACGTCCATGAGCCTGCGCTGTCAGTCCCTTTTGGGGCCGGCCATTTCCTAGCAACGCCTCCTAGACCCGGCTGGGACTGACGGGCGCATGGACATCACTAGGGCAAGATGTCCGTGCTCCATCTTGCTGTCAGTCCATGAAGAATAGAGATTTCTCTTTAATACGGTAAGAATTCTGGCAACTAGCGCAACTGAGCAGCTAGTCGCCAGACGGGCAATGATGCGATGCTATCTTATTATTGGGTGGTAGTTCCGCTTTAACGCACCAGTTGTAGAATCTGTTCATGCCACAAGGTTGCAGGTTCTAGTTCCGGCAAGGTCAGCACAGCCTTTCACCCTTCTGAGGTAGATAAAGTGAGTCCAGGACAATGTATTATTCCTGGTAAAATACTTTCACCAAAAAAAAAACAAAAAAACTGGAGGCCACTTTACACACATCTTATGTATATGTGAATTAATCATTCCATAAACTGGCCCATGGGAAGGAACATCATTGGAATTAAATGTATATATATTTTGTTTTATTTTTGAACATTAATTTATTAGAACTAATGACTGTTAGATTTTAATTAAGTATTAGTTGAGTTCAAATCAAAAAGAGGGCTTGCACAGGGCAGGCAACATTTGGCTCTCCAGCTATTGGTGACTACAGTTCCCATCAACAACCAGATTGCCCTATACTAATGCAGTCTATTGTGCATTAGCTATTCACCTTTTGATAAACACACCAATAATTGGAGTGATTCAAAAGCAGAAAAATCAGTTATTTGCTGATAATGTTTTTTTGTCTTGAAATCATCAGATTTTTTTTCCGAGCAATTGTTTGGATGAACCAAATTTTGAGCAAACTAAATGCCCCGTGAACATTTTATTTCCCTATGGTGAAACTGGTATTCCCCAGACATGATCCACTTGTGTCTTCATACATGTGCCCAGGGCTGGAAAAATCGAGTGAGGTTCATCAGAGAAATAGTTACTAGTCAGGAGAGCAGCAGTTACTAGCTCATTCAATGCTAAACACAGAGAGAGGCATAATTGTCTTATCCAGTAGATTTCTTTCAATAGTCAGAAGCACTGAACTAGTGTGAACTTCCAGTCCTGCCTGTGCCCTATTGTCTTCTCTTCCTGAACGTCAGTACGTGTCTCTGTAGGTTTTACATGGTCTTAGTCCAGGGCCTGCAGATTGGAGACTACATCTGTCATCCGGTACTGGCCAGCATCATCCTCAACTCTCCTCCTCTCTTCTGCTGTGACCTCAAGGGAATCAACGTTGTGGTTCCTTACTTCATTTCAGCACTCGAAACCATTTTGCCAGATAGGTAAATACCTTCTACATGGTCAATTAGAACCAAAGATGAATAGAAGCATAGCATTTGGGGGGCACATAAGAAACACTTATCCCTTCATTTACCATTGTAG
This sequence comes from Rhinophrynus dorsalis, assembly GCA_037306005.1. NCBI lineage: Eukaryota > Metazoa > Chordata > Amphibia > Anura > Rhinophrynidae > Rhinophrynus > Rhinophrynus dorsalis. The sequence continues at coordinate 28,626,149 of CM074727.1, read as the reverse complement.
CCCAGTGGCACTTCCACTGGGTAGCTATTCCATGCATCTATCATTCTTTCTGTAATGTAGATTTTTTTTTCTCTTACATTGCCTCTTCATTTTACACTATTTTGTAAGCATAAGGAAAACACTGCTCCCCTTTATCAAGTGGGGCAGGGTTTTCATTTTACTGATACACAATATTGTCCCTCATTGTGATCTGTCTGGTTAAGCAGCCATCTTTTACTTCTGAGGAGACTCTGCCTGACTTGAGTAAAAGGGGCGGGAGGGGGACACTTTAGCATCTTAAGGACCATGGATGTACATGTACTTCATGGGGAGAACGTGCCTAAAGAACCCATAATGTACACGTACGTCATGGAATTCAGTGGTCCCCACGTGGCTGCACTCCACACAGGGACTTCTGAATCCAGTAAGCCCCCCCCCCCCCCCCCCCCAAAAAAAAAAAAAAACTCAGCTATCCTTAAGTGCCGGCCACACTCCCGTGCAGCTGGGCCTCAGTGGGTTAAAATATAATTATGCGAAGAATACAATGTTATGGATATTTACAAAAGTACAGTTTGTTATAAAAATATATAACTTCATATGCAGACATTACAATCACTTGAAGGTATCCATCAATGATTGTGGCGAAGTGATAGTGAAAAGCACCATTTTTTTCTTCACCCTTTGGATGCCAGAGGGGTGTCCAACACATTGTTCTGCAAAGCACTGGAAACCTCTCTAGCAACCATGGAATTAAAGGGGAACTATCACCCCAACTAAAGTCCACCCCACCTAATCAGGCATCTAGCGATTAGCTTGACCATCAAACTGTTATGCAGAATAAAGACAGCGTTGGTCAAAAATCTTACCTCAGCTGACACTGACGGCCAGGCAACAGAGTAGACATCTAGGCTTACAGATGCCTGCGCCGTCAATCCCGGTCTCCTCCAGGAGGCTTTGCATGGTACCTTAAGGTACCGGAAGGAACTGACAGCGCAGATGCCTCTAGAGCAGTGTTGCCTGGTCGTCGGCTGAGGAAAGATTTCTGACTAACGTGGTCTTTATTGTGCCTAACAGTTTGATTATTAAGCTAATCGCTAGATGCCTAATAAGGTGGGGTGGACTTTAGCTAGGTTGATAGCTCCCCTTTAAAAGAACATCTCCTTTTTGTTTTCTATGTTGGTGTTTTTGCCATCTCGCTAGTATTTAGAACTTTTGTTTTCCTTGTCCTGTGCACTAGGGAACTTTCAAAGTTTAAAAGTTACATCAATCCAACAGAGCTAAGGAGGTCGTCTATCCACATCCTGCTGTCACTCCTGCCCCTGCCGCACCACTTTGGGACTGTCAAGTCTGAGGTACGGACACAATTATAGCCTCTCTGTATGTCTGTCTGCACTCTCTTTTAGGATTTCTTTCTTATTCTCGCGGCTCTATGTTCAAATCAAAGTGAAATCATCCCTACCGTGGGGGAAAAATGTTCCCCCAAACACTTCCTGATTTTAAATGGGCCCCCACTGAGTGCCAGGGGGGTATGAAACGCATTGCAAAGCAATATGTTCCTTACCCCTCTGGCACTCAAAGGGTTAACCACTTGTAATACATTGAAGAGCTCTCTAGCTTTTAAGGGGTTAAAATCCCCATTGAAATGGATAACCATTTTCATTCATCCATTATAGTGTTGCTGTTTTGAACCAGGATTTCTCCGCTTTAGCTTCTCGCATATGTTCCAGATTGCTAGCCATTTGTTGTTGTTAAAGGAGCAGTAAAGTGTTTTTTTTTTTTTTGTTTTTTTTTAATGAAAACACATATTTTATAGAGCATTTCCTGCTGAATAAAACAAGTTCACTCCCACTGCTGTCCGATGTTTTATTCAAAACTAGTTGAAGAGTGCCACCCAGCAACAGCCATGGTGCAGTCATGCACAGTAGAGACTGCCAGCGCCGTGGCTTATACGGAGCGGGGCACTACGAATTTAGACTGTTGTCCTCTCTACTCCCCACTCCGTATCAGCCGCGGCGCAGGCAGTCTTTAGTGCGTATGACTGCAGCGCGCGCAGCCGTCTCTACTGAGCATGACAGCTTCTGACAAACATACATTTAGCGAATTATTATATAGGATTTATATAGCAGTTCACATAATCAGGAAGTGAATTTACTGTGTTTACTTCCTGACAGGAAGTGACAGGCAGTTTCTATCACATTCTGTGGAGAACTGTATGTCTCTGACTTTCCTCTCCATTAGAATGTAACAGAATAACTAATTAGAATTTGACAACTAGAGGGCACTGCTAATATAAAAAAAAAACATGGGTTTAAACTATAATAACTTTGGAAATATAAATCTCTCGGCAGTGGGGGTACCCTTATTTTACTCTATAGGAAAATCCCTACAATATATATTTTTTCATAAAAAAAAGTTTTCTGCTCCTTCAACTCTTGAAGGGGAGGGCTGGGATTGTATAGGAATGCATACTGTGTTTGGGGAAAAAAAATAAATAAAGCTTTGCTGCTCCTTAAAGTCCTGGTCTATTAGGTGCCCTTGAGCACAGGACTTGCACAGTCCTTCTCTGTTAATCCTCTGGCAGAAAAGTGGGTTACTAAGGTGTTTTTTGATTGGATCTTTTTGGATCTGCGCTCATATAATCAATATTACGTTATCAATTCAAAGTTTGGGGGAGAAGAAGATGGGAATATTCAACTTCAGATAAACGAAGGGTGACTATCCAGGCCAGATGTCCCATTAGGCACAGTGAGCAACTGCCTAGAATGCCAAGTTTTGAGGGGTACTACAGCTATGCCAGTCCCACCCACATTCAGAACAGTAAAACCTAGTGTCTCCTGCATTGGACCAGCTCCTGGTTTATGGTCCCCCCTCTCAGGTTATATACCCTTTACTGGCCGTTGTTTAAAGAGGTCTCCACCGCATTGAGAAGTAATGAGTTGGAAACCTCTCTACCAGTCAGGTTAAGGGCTTTTAAAGGGAAATTAATGGTTCACAATAAAAGCAGCTCCGATTAATCTACATAGTATTTGAGCCATGGAGAGTGTTATTTCAGTACTGTCAGAGTTGTATCCCCCTTCCGACCCTTTTATTGATGAAACACTGCTCACCTCCTCTCACCTGAAAAACCTGTCAAGGGGGGCAGGGTTTTCCTTACAATCACAGTAAGAAGACTGTCCCTTGCTGTGACCTGTCCAGTCGAGACCAGATTCCACATCTGAGGGGAGGCGACTTACACTAGGTAAAAGGGGCGGGAGGGGGATACTTTATCATTCAATTACTCTTGAACTACAACTCTGACAGTACTGAAATAACACTCTCCATGGCCCAAATTATATGAAGATTAACTGGAGCTGCTGTTTTTGTTAAATATTACTGTTACTTTAAGCTATCTTTTTCCAGATGTCTGTATTTATACATTATAGTCATAATAAATGTGTAGAACAGATAAAATATCACTTTGTATGTAATGATAAGGGCATTTTTTGCCAGGCACCAGTGGATGGGGGGGGGAGATGTATTCCTATCAATAAATGCACTTTTGATCAAAGCTAACACTGTGCATGTTACACAAATACCCATCTGAAGAACCCGTTTTATTCAGCAGGCTTTTCTCCTTCAATGATGTGGTGTCCTTGTCCCAATGGTTGTCATTACCGCCTTCCTTCTCGGCGCATTTTGATGCTCAAGGCACCTTCCTTTTTGGAGGATCAGAACTAGCTGTATTAATGTGTTGCTCTTGTTTTAAGGTTCTCCTGGAGGGAAAGTTTAGCAACAATGACAGCTCGGGTGGAGACAAGCCAGTGACTTTCCTCTCGCTGAAGCTTCGCCTGGTCAATATCCTTATAGGAGCACTACAGACTGAGACTGATCCCAACAACACACAGATGATTCTAGGTCTGAGCTGTCTTTCTTCCTGTTCTTTTATGTTGGGTTACAGTTGTAATCAGTATTTGGACCTTTAGCTGGTGGGGACAGTGGCGGCTCTATGTTTTGGGGGGCTTCAAGGGAAAAATTCACATGGGGCCCCCCTTTACTCCCGTGCCGGTATTTCTAATAAGACATTGCTATCATTTCTTTTACATGTGATGGCGGCACTATATAAGCTGGGGGGGCCCTAGGCATCCACTTATCCTGCTTATATTGTAGCGCCACTGCAACTCCCATACCATACCCAACCAGCTAATGGATGACTATTGAGATAACAAAGGATGGGTCATTAAAATTTATTAACTATAAAAAAAATAACAAGAAAAAAAAAGTCACTGCAGTTTTCCATGGTGTTTATTTGATATAAGACTACATGGGCTACCATAGAAAGCAAAAAAAAATGCAATTTTGTGATCTGGTCTCCATCCGGTACTGTTGGGGGGAGATTTGAGTAGTAATCTGTTTTGGATGAAGCATCATCTCTCAGAGAGAGCTCCTTTGTTTGTCTCAGCTTGAAAATCCTTACAATGTTTATATTCCCCATAATGAAATACTATTGCTTATGTACTTGGAAGTTATCTTTCAAGAGATAGTAATACTTAAAAATTACTTATCCCTATTTTGTAGCCCTTCAATAAAGAAGAAAAATGACCCCAGAGATAACCGCTTACAAAGTTCACCCCTGCCTGACGTCAGCGTTCTAGCTGACAGCAGGGAAATTCGCTCCTGGGATCAGCCGGCGGCTCTGCAGCAGAGCCGAGATCACGTTAATGAAATAGAAATCCTGGACTGAAAAGGTCTTCTACATGTGCTTGGTTTGCAAGAACTTTTAAGTGAAGGATTTCTTTTTCATTAGCGCAATCTCGGCTCTGCTGCAGAGCTATGCCACTGGGGGCATTTTTCTTCTTTATTGAAGGGCTACAAAATAGGGATAAGTAATTTTTAAGTATTACTATCCCTTTCAATCCGTGCTAATAATCCCTGGGACAAAGTTTTATCATATGAAGTTCTATAGTATGTGTTGATTGTTGCAATAAAGCTATTTGTGTGCATCTAGTTAAGCATTAACCTTTATCCTCACCTTTCTCAGAATATTAAAGAAGATCCAACTTCTCCTAAACACCCCCTCTACTTTCCTTACTATAGCTAGAAATCCCCAGTGGGCCCCTATGTAGTCTGCCCTTGTCATGTCCTTGGAGACAGACAATTTCGGGTAATTTTTAGCAGGCAAACTTTGAGCCAGCTTAATTCTTTAAGGACCAGCAAGGGAACAATGTGTTGCACACGCCTTTTGTCCTTAACCCCTTAAGGACCAGCTGTCCCAGGGAGTGTGGTCCAGATAGCGAAGTTTGACATGCCGGCACACATGACTGATCACGTGTGCCGTCATGCCGAATGGGGAACTGATTGTGATCGCTCCAATCTTGGAACGGTCAGTTTCAGTCCTCTCTGCTATTCACAGCGCTGCTCAGGTAACTTAGTTGGCAGTCCTTTGATACTGCAAGCTACTGTCATGTCTACCTCCATGAACATTAAAGTCAGGACTGATTGAACTGTCATGAACAAAGCAATATGATCATTAGGATTTTCTGGCCACTGTAATGTTAGTAAATGGGAGGTGTTATGGAGTTGTTAGTTCTTTAAAGAGATAGTTATGTTTCACAAAAAAGCAGCTCCTATTAATTTTCATAGTAACGGGCTGTGGAGAGTGTTATTTCCATACTGTCTGAGTTTTAGTTCAAGAGTAATTGAATGATAAAGTATCCCCCTCCCGCCCCTTTTACCTAATGTAAGTCACTTCCCCTCAGATGTGGAATCTGGTCACTTGACCGAACAGCTCACTGCAAAGGACAATCTTCTTACTGTGAGCATAAGGAAAACCCTGCCCCCTTGACAGGTTTTACAGGTTTTTCCTTATGCTCACTGAAGATTGTCCCTCTCTGTGATCCATCTGGACAGTCTTGCTGCTCTGAGCTGAGCAGTGTTACATCAGTAAAAGGGACGAGAGGGGATACTTTGTCATTCAATTACTCTTGAACTACAACTCTGACAGTACTGAAATAACACTCTCCATGGCCCAAATACTATGAAGATTAATTGGAGCTGCTTTTATTGCGAAACATTACTATCCCTTTTAATTCCTTCCTGTGCAGATATGCATTATACACTAGGATTAACCCTTTGAGTGCCAGAGGGGTATCCAGCGCATTGCTTTGCAATGTGTTGGTTACCCCACTGGAACTCAGAGGGTTAAAACGAGTATACCATTTGTTGGGAGTATCTGTTAGATTCCTAGATTATCTCCAGCCTTGCAGCAGCACAGAAAGAAGATGGAAATCCTAGTCACAATCCACTGACTGTTGTTAACTGTGTTCTGTTCTAGGTGCAATGCTGAACATCGTTCAAGACTCTGCATTTTTAGAAGCCACTGGCAACCAGGTAGAAATGGTAAGGAATGTTTTGAAGGCAGATTGATCCATGAGACTTTTTCAGCAGGTTCTCTTGTTTTAATCTTCCTTTTACCATGTTATCTTCTACCCTTAGATTGAAAATAACCTGCTGAAAAGCCACAGCCGAACAAACAGCGGCGTCAGCTCAGCCAGTGGAGGCAGCACTGAGCCCACAACTCCGGACAGTGAGAGGCCAGCACAAGCGCTGCTGAGGGACTACGGTAAGAAGGGAGCAGGGGCTCTGACTCAAATGTAGGCCTTGGACATTGTAACTGCTCTTAAAGGGTAACTATAACACCTCATAACACACACACACACACACACACACACACACACACACACACACACACACACACACACACACACACACACACACACACTTTCCTTAAATCCTATTGGCCCCTATAAATTTTACTCTTGTGCATTTGTTCAAGAGAAAACATCTGGTCAATCCTGGATAAAAGAAAAAACATTAAAAAAAAATATGGATGGAATTTAAAAATAAAAACATTGCTTGTACAGCCCACTGTAAATACCCATAGTTCATTGCTGCATCCGCATGCTACTTCCGACTGAAGTCCCCCTGTATCACATTAACACAGCACGTTCTACTGTTATGTGGTGTAGTGAGATTTGTATGCTTTGCCCGATGTCCTGTTTGTAATTGGCCAACGAATCTAAATTAACCTGTTGATCCTTTTGAGTGCCACAGAGTTACCAAACGCTTTGCATGCTATGTATTGGATACATCTGACACTCAAAGGGTTAAATCCTCTTCAACAGGTTGCATTGTAGCAAGGGCGTCCAACATGCGGCCCACCTGACCTCAGTATTATCACTGATTTGATCAATAATTAAATCCACATCATTGAATAGGTAACGGGCTATAAATCACCATCATTCTATAATAAAAATAAAAAAGGGGGGGGGGTGCGGCCCTCACACGTATGGCTTTCTGATCGTGGGGTCCAAAACTGAAAAAATTGGATTCCCCTGCTGTAGCCTAATTTATTCTAAGAGGTAGCTTTAAAGGGATAGTAATACTTCAAAATTACTAATCCCTATTTTGTAGCCCTTAAATAAAGAAGAAAAATGCCCCCAGTGGCATCTCTCAAACCCTTATGGTTTGAGAGATAACCGCTTACAAAGTTCCCCCCTGCCTGAGGTCAGCGTTCTAGCTGTCGGCAGAGAAATCCGCTTCTGGGATCAGCTGGCGGCTCTGCAGCAGAGCCAAGATCGCATTAATGAAAAAGAAATCCTTCACTTAAAAGGTCTTCTACGTGTGCTTGGTTTGCAAGCACACATAGAAGACCTTTTAAGTGAAGGATTTCTTTTTCATTAACGCAATCTCGGCTCTGCTGCAGAGCCTCTGACAGTCCCGGGACCGGATTCCCCTGCTGTCAGCTAGAACGCTGACGTCAGGCGGGGGGGGACTTTGTAAGCGGTTATCTCTCAAACCGTAAGTGTTTGAGAGATGCCACTAATGGGGATTAGTAATTTTGAAGTATTACTATCCCTTTAACCACTTGAATGCTGGAGAGGTATCCATAGGATTGCAAAGCAAAGTGTTGTAAACCTTTCTAGCAACCAAGGGGTTAATAGTCCATGTTGTACACCCAATGTATGGAAGTTTCATTGGGTTGTTTTCAAACACTTTATCGATACAGTTTTATTGTGGTGTATGGAATTAGTTGCACACATACTGGATTCTCCACTAGATGGCATACAGCAGGGGTAGGAACCCTGAGTCCCTCCAACTGCTCATGACTATTGTTCCCATCATCCCCATTTAGCTGGTAAAGGATGATCAACTTTGTAGTCCTGAACGGCTGAAGGGAGATGCACCTAGGTGTGAAAGAGAGGAGATAGCTTCACCAGTGAGATCGTTTCTCCAGTACAATTTCTTCTATGGCTCCTATGCCCTACGATTTCTCAAGAGGAAAAGATTTTAGTTAATTGTCTCTCCACAATAACATCAGGATTGGAGAAGTTATCAGCTCTTCATCTCCTCTTTATCACACCTTAGTACATAACCTGCCCCTGTAGCCTCAGGTTGCCCACCATTGACTTAAATATTCTTTCACAAAACAATACTGTTTCTGCATTCTACAGAGGCTGCAGCCTAGCAATCAATGATCATCTTTATTCCCTATTAACCCTTTGAGTGCCAGAGGGGTGCGCATTGTATTGCAATGTGTTTCATACCCCTCTGGCACTCAAAGTGTTAAAACACTGATGTGAGGGGGTGGAATTGTGCATATAATAATATAACTAGTTAATAATTGCCCTCCCCATTGGCTTCTCCTTCTGAGACCTGGTGGGGTGAGCGCACAAGAGGCAGTTGATGATTGCTGTTGGCTGCTGCGACCTTCCACCAACCTGTACAGCCAATAGGAATTAAGCTTTTACAGGAAACTGGACAAGAAGCTTTGGTTGCTCTGAGGGCTGTGGATTAGAATGCAGTTAGTCCCAAAGATTGGATGAATAACTAATCACTATTAAACAGCTGAGTGAACCAGACACGATGAATTTTGTTTACATATTTGAAAACATCTTTGAAAATTGCCTGTATGCCATGTTAACCAAAGGTCCAGCAGATGTATGTTTTAGAAAATATTCACACTTATATTTCTGGGAAAAGTGAAAGTCTCCTGGTGCATCACAGTGCTTTATTAGCATTTGAGATGTCACTGGAAAATACATTTGCATACGAAATGTCACTGAAACCTTCATTAGCATATGTAACACCACTAAAATGTTTCATTATCGTATGGAATTAAAAGCTTAATTAACATATGAGACGGCACTGGTGCCACAATTAGCTTATGTTACCAAGAGTGAATATCTCCTTAACTGTACATCTGCTGTTCTTTTGGATAACATGACACACACACAGTTTTTAATGAAGTTTTCAAATATGCAAACTTGAATATGGTGACAGGTCCACTTTAAAACATTAATTAAAAAAAAAAAAAGTTTCCCTTTAATATATCAGAACTAGTGTAAAAGCCCCGGGTGATGTTAAGAGGCCAGTCCTGCTCTGTGTCCTGCCGCCGACGCAGTCATACACTGTAGAGACTGCCGAAAGCACAGCATTCCTACACCTCCCAGCATTCTGTGCTCTCAGCATTCCATGCTACCAGCATTCTGTGCGTTCAGGCAGTCTCTACTGTGCATGACTGCTTCTGACAAACATCCTATCGAATTATTGTATAGGATGTTATTGCTTAGGGTGGTCTAATATAGGAGTGCCCCACTGTTACATACTGGGTAAGATGGCAATAACAGTGTGCTTTTTTTTCTTTGCTGTTATCTCTTCCTTTAGGATACCCAGGTACCAATCCATCCTCCCTCTTTTATTATAATCCTATGTAATTCTTTCTCTTCATTACACCAAATCCACTCAAGATTTCTCCAATGTAAATTTAACTACTAACAGCCACAAGATCACAAGCGTTGTTTATTAAATGTTGTTTCTCTGTCGTCCAGTACAGGTTACTGGTAACTCTGGGTAGGCGATCCGCCCCTTCAAGTAGGCAGGAACAGTTCTAGAATTGATTGCAGGGGGTGGAGCCTACCTTCCCTCCTTGGCTGCAGCTAGCCAACCAACTCCAGAAAGATTTGTTCCTTGGTGAAGATAAAACAGGTAAGAGAACAGTTCTGCTATAGCTTTAGAAGTTTTTTTATTTTTACCATAACTGACAATGCCCTTTAGATGTGGCTAGCTCTCAGTATCCAGGTGCTTTTTGTGGACCTTAAGCACTGAGGAGGAAAATCTTGATTCCAAGTGCTTCCCCAGGAGTTACCCACTGAGGTTACTTCTTACTACATGGTAATCTGAAGACAGAAGATCTGCAGGAAAGGTGAGCAACCCTTTGAGTGCTGCAGGTCCACTTGTCCCACAGTGCCCCTCTGCACAGGGATGTTTTCATTTGGAGTTCCTATTACACGCTTCTTTACTCATTGGGTCTATCTGTATGTCTTTTGGGTGTTTTGGAGCAGGTTTATGTGGTACTTTAACCCTTTAGCTGCTGGTTTTGCATCTTTTGGGGGGTTTTCTAACACTTTTCCTACCAGTTTAGTGTTTTTTGGGTGTCCAAATATGTTCTAGTGATGTTTTAGGCATTTTAGTTTTACACTTTCAATTTTGTTAAATTTGAGTTAAAGGCACGCTTTACCTCAGACGCCGTTGCTCCATTCACTTCTATAGGACTGTACTGTTTGGGACATATCTCTGCAACCGTTTAACTTAGCGACTTCAGAGATGGCTTATTTTACTTGTCTGCCCTTGCTCTATCATCCGATTCATGTTTCTAGTGTGTCAGGGGACTCAGGGGGCTTCGGGCACTGTTTGGGGTACTTTTCTGGGAAAACTACATTTCCCATGAGCGCTTGCTTCGCGTGCTCATTTCTGATTGGCTCCCGACGTGGCAGCCATTTTGTGCTATTACCAGAACGAGTATCCTACGCAGGGCTTGGACACTCCTTCTCTTCTCTGCTTATTAACCCTTCGCCTGCCAGATAAGTTTATTTTAGCGATTTCTGTGGTGAAACTTTAATACTACACACTATAATTGGGTGATTTCTTATACAGTTAGGTTATTTGACACTGTGAGAATGTCTGTACCGCTGGAGCTTTGGGGCAGACCTAAGACTAAGGAGGCTGGGGTCTCTGTATCCCCCATTGCGCATTGCTCTTCCTGTCACTCAGGGCTACCTAGAGAATTCTCAGGTTACTTATGCCCAGCATGTTCTGATGTCCCTGAAAGTATTCCAGGGACCTTCAGCCATGCATTAGAGCCTGCTTGGGTGCAAGAGTTCAAGGCTGCTACTAGGGGCCTTAGGTCCACATTGCAACTCTTTCCATCCCAGGTACAGGGAGTCTTTCATTCTTGGCAGGCCCCCTCCTCAGTCAAGTCTTCCCTGCCCAAACCTCAGGGAGTACCTGACGTGTCCGATTCCTCTGAAGAGGAACTGCTGGGGGATTCAGATGTTGAAGAATGTTCTGCTGTTGGCACCTCTCAGTTTTCTGGGGATCCTTTTGAGGCTGATCCTGAGCCCTCCACTGAGGGCCTGATCAGGGCTGTCTTGACTACTCTTAACATTCCCTTAGTTCATGAGGTTCCTTCTGACCCCTCTGATGTGTTCCAGGAGCCTAAAAAGCTCCTTACTTACTTTCCACCTAACCCCACTCTTGACTGCCTTGTGTCTGAGGAGTGGAAATCCCCAGACAGGAAACCCTCTGTGTCCAAGAAATTTGCCAAGCTTTATCCCTTTTCTGAGGCCGCGCTTACTCAGTGGGTTCATCCTCCCAAAGTGGATGTTCCTATCTCCAGGCTATCTAAGTCTACTGCCTTACCAGTCTCTGATGCGTCTGCTCTGAAGCACTGGACTGACAAGAAACTTGAGGTCTCCCTCAAGTCCATTTTTGCCACTGCTGGTTCTGCCATGCGTCCAACATTCGCTGCTGCATGGGTGAACCGGGCCATTGCGGTCTGGACTGAACAGCTCACCCGGGCTGTCCGTCAGGATATTCCTACTTCGGATAAGTTGCACCTTCTCGCCAACATTTCTGAGGCACAGCACTATGTTTCTGCTGCCTTATTTGATGCCATCTGTTTGGTGGCTAGGGTTTCCACCATGTCTGTGGTGGCCAGCCGAGCTCTTTGGCTCAAGATCTGGTCTGTTGACACTGCTTCTAAGAAAGCATTGCTCTCCCTACCCTTTCAGGCTACCCCCTTGTTTGGGCCAGATCTTAAGGATCTGATCAGTGAGGCCACAGGGGGTAAGAGTACTCTTCTACCCTTGGTTCCCAGGAAGAAATTGCCACTTAAGTGTAATCGGTATTTTCGTTCCTTTCAGAATGAGACCCGTACGGCGAACCACACGGTTCCCTCAGCTCCGCGTACCTCCTCCAAGTCCAAACAGTGGGAGCCCAAGGTCTCCTCCAAGCCTTCTCCGGCATGACTCGCCGAACTCGGGTCCACACTCTGCTGTGGGTGGTTGTCTGTGACACTATCACAGCATTTGGGAGGATTCAGTGACTGACCCATGGGTTTTACAGGTGGTGACGGAAGGGTACAGGATCCCTTTTCTCTCTCTTCCTCCCATTCGCTTTCTTCCTTCTCACACGCCTCAGGGAGCAGAGAAACTCTCCTGTGGCAGACTGTGGGGGTCCTTCGTGGTTATGCTCACAGGACTCTTCTTTCCCTTCACTATCTAGTCAATAGTTAGCGTCTCAAATCTTTCTGGAGCTGGTTGGCTAGCTGCAGCCAAGGAGGGAAGGTAGGCTCCACCCCCTGCAATCAATTCTAGAATTGTTCCTGCCCACATAAAGGGGCAGATCGTCTACCCAGAGTTACCAGTAATCTGTATGGACTAAGAGAAAAGGATTTAACAGGTAAGACTAAAATCTATTAAAAGGGGCAGAAAACCCTTATTATGAAATATATAGTATGGCATCTTCCTTATGAGTAAAACAAGGGTACCCCCATTACTATGATGTGCTTCGTTCATGCTGTATATCTGTATTTGTACTCTTTGTAGCCAAGTGTGAGTGGTGGGATTGCCGTCTATGGAGAGATTTGTTTAAATGACATACAGTATTTGCAACAGCACCACCTGGCTACAAAATAAATAAATTGAACTCCCTTTCAAAAATGCAAATGTGTTCTTAAGCAAAATGTTTAACACTTTGAGTGCCAGAAGGGTATGTAACTCATTGCCCCACAATGGTTGGATACCCCTTATGCACTCAGAGGGTTAATGAAACCTCTCCCAGCTATGATAGCACTCTTGTTTTACTCTGCTTTAACCCTTTGAATGCCAGCGATGTATGCATTGGCTGCCTTTCTGGCACTCAAAGGGCTAATGGGATAGTAATGGTTCATTATAACATAAGCTACGACCTTTCCTTATAGCGAATACTATTGGCCTTCAGCATCGGCAGTGTTTCTATAGCTTTATTTTCTATGAAATTGCATTATAAAGTGTCGCCCTCCCACCCCTTTTCAGTATTGTAAGCCGCCTCCTTCCAGATCTGAAATCCGGTCATCAGATGGACAGATCGCAACAAGGGACAATCTTCCTTCTATCAATATAAGGAAAACCCTGTCCCCTTATACTGACAGAAGATTGTCCCTCGTCGCGTTCCGTCCAACCGTCTTTCAGCTCTGAAGACAGTAGAATGACATAAGGAAAAGAGGAGGGAGACACTTTATAATATAATTTTATAGAAACTAGAACGAGAGGAACATTGCCAATGCTGGAGCGCGTTGGTACACACTATAAGGTTATAATGAGCTATTACATCCCTTTAAAACTGTTATATTTTAAAATATTTCTTCATAATAAGCATTTACTACCTTTTTAAATAGATGTTGCATGGGTTTCCATTCCATTGATCATTATAATATCCTATTGTTAATTCACAGCAGATCTTTCAACATATTTGGGCACAAAATCCCAGCGCTTGAAGGGATGCTGCCACCAAACATTTAACCCTTTGTGCGCCAGAGGGGTATGCACTGCATCGCTTTGTAAGGCGTTGCGTACCCCTCTGGTACTGAACGGGTTGAGGAATACTACTGCTAAAATACGACTCCTGTACCATTCACAAATGTTGATATTTTCGCATCCTGTCACAGGAGACCATTAGAGCAAATGTGATGCCTGATTAGAGTTAGTGTGTGAGCTTTCAAACCCACTTCAGCCTTATAAATGAGAACGAACATATCCTAATAATAAACACCCACTTACCTTACGATCGCCAGCAATTCCTAATGGCCACTATGAATTTTTCCTTGGTGCTTTTGTTTAACGTGATAGTAATACTTAATACTGTAAAAAAAAAATTATATATCAAATGTTTTATCCTACTGAATAACACAAGGGTACCCCCACTACTGAGAAATGCTTTATTCAAAAGTTATTGCAGCTCAAGCTATTTTTTTATTTATTTATTTTTTTGGAGGTGCAGTTCTTCCATGGACTGAAGATTTATGATGGCGCTGTTGCTCCTCAGTCTATTGACCGCTTTAGTCAGTTGATCATAAACCTCCCTAGGGTGGTATAACAACAGCGACACTGTAACATTTTAGGCCGTTTTGAGCTGCAATAACTATTGAATAAAACAGCACTTGTGGTGGGGGCACCCTTATTTTACTCAGCCGGATAAACCATTTAATATATATATTTTCAGTATTAAGTATTACTGTCCCTTTAAGAGTGAACCTCTTCAGTCTGTCTTGGATATTATGACCATGGAGGCAGACATGACAGTTGCTGGCAGTTTTTTTTTTTTCAAACTGAAGCTGGCAGAGTGCGCACTCAATCATTTGACTAATGTTGTTTGTAATGGGAGATAAGAACTAATGTAGTTGACAGACTGATATCAGAACTCCCCACTCACTGTTTTCTTATCTCAGACCATTTACAGGCAATACCGCTCTTAACCCTTTGAGTGCCGGGGTTGTGCGATGTGTTGCATACTCCTCTGGCACTCAAAGGGTTAAACCGTCAGACATGTATCCAGGTTTCTGTTGGGATGGGAGTAAAGAAAGCCTGGGTGAGGCAGGAGAGTCTGCTTCCTCATAACTTACGTAAAAGTAGATTTTAGTCCTCAGAAAACATACAGATAATTTGTACAATTGCAGCATGAAGTATGGGGTATTTAAATGTGTATAAACTCGGCTCATTGTTAGGTGTTAGTGATCCATTAATTTGAATTTGGGGAATATTTGTCCTTTGTGGTGCCTGTAGTTGTTTTTCCCCAAAATTGCTCATCTTTAGTTTCCAGAGTACAACTCTGCACAGACACATTTTATGAACTGTGTGTCTGTTCGGTATATGTAGTCACATTTGCTTACACTAGGGTTGTATGGCTGGATTTTGTTTACCTCTGTACTGGTAGAGAGCCAGTATTCTAATCTAGGAATAGGCGAACATTGGCTCTCCAGCTCTTGATCACGAAGGCCTCAGAGTACAGTGTACGGTTCTGCGTACCATGGGTCATCTGCATTAATGTGTAGCTGCTTAACAAATGTTACATGTCCATATGTATCAACACTGGGAAGGACTAATGGTGACTACTCTGGTGAAAGTTGAACTGGCTCTGTTAAATTTTTACATCTGTGACAGCTTTGTGTGTCACTAATTTGTCCTTAATTGCAAAATGTTTGCTAAATAATGATAAATCATTTGCAGAGATTTGTTAATCCAATTATGGTAAGCGAGAAGTTATTTTTGGGGAATAAAACAACTTTTATTAAAATAAAAATGAAAGGAAAGATGCAAAAAAAAAAAAAGCTGTCTCTGCTGCAAAGTCATACCCTAAATAACATTTTCCGGTGCAAGTGACATGCTTGCCACAATAGGTAAACTAGAATCACTACAATTAAAGTTGTGAAACCCTTGTGTCGGTGTTTCTCAACTCCTGTCCTCAGGACCCACTAACAGGCCAGGATTTGATGATTTCCTTGTTAGCGCACAGGTGAGTTAATCAGTGTGAATGAGCCTCGGATCATCACACCTGTGCTTTAGCAGAGAAATCCCTAAGTCCTGGCCTGTTAGTGGGTCCTGAGGGCAGGGGTTGAGAACCACTGCCTTAGTGGAACAGTAGTGTTACAATGTAATTCAAGAAGTAAGAAACTTCATCTCGTTAGCCACCATAGTGTGTGTGTGTGGGGGGGGCTAATGAAGTATGAACAACGTTAATTCACAAACGCCCCGAAACAAAGTGAATTCTCGCTGCTACTGTTCTGGGGGGTTTGTCTTTTTTTTAAAGCGGAACTATCATGTAATATAATTGACCTCACCAAATAAATGTTAGTATACAGATAATCATGCAAATAGTGTCATAATATTTAAGTGGCGGCATTATTTGCAATGATAGCTTTGTATGTGACTTACATCAACATGACAGTGCAGACATCTTGGTGAAGTGGGATCTGTGTGTCTGCACTGTCTTGTCGCTGATAGGTTATTTGCCATAAGGGGGCGTTGTATTGTACAAGCAGAGACTGACAGCACTGGCGCACAGATCCTACTTCGCCACGGTGTCTGCATTGTTGTGCTGAAGTTACATACGAAGCTATAATTGCAAATAATGCCATAACGTTATGACACCATTTCAATGATTACGGTATACTAACAACTAATTGGGGGGGTGCAATTGTATGTACACAATCAAAGGACCTGAAACTATCAAACATTCATCTCTAACATTTGCAAAGGCAATTTTTAATGCCAGTAAAGCTTTGCTACACACTGATGCATATTCCTCCCATATCTCCTGAAGGAAAGCAATAAATTAGAGGCTATTCTGTGAACGGCAACTAAAATGTTGCATAGCCTAAACCAGAGGGGTTTGCTCAGAGATCCGCTGGAGGGTGTCCAAAGGCCTTCAAGTGGCTGGGTAAAACAGGGAAAAGCAATTGGTTTCCAGCACCAGGTAGCTTCTGCATCTTGATTCATGACACACATCCTGACCATTAACCCATTTAAAGCCAGAGATGTGTCTAATGTGTTGATTTGTATTGCACTGGACACCTCCCTGGTATTCAAGAGGTTAAGGAGGAAAGAGGCTCACTGGCTCTATGTAACAGGTAGCAGAGACTATGTATGTGGTGTCAGCGGCCACCAGTGAAAATAGGAAGGGAGGATGCAGGATAAGTGCAGCGCCAGCTGCCCTTTGGTTGCAGGGTTCAGTCATCCGCACTTCTGCCCACTGGTAATGACACACACATGACCGCACACTCAGATAGGCGTACAAATTTTACCTGCACATTTCCCCATACATTTCAATAGGAATTTGTTAGATAAAACCAGTAATAACTTTTATCACCAATAATATAATCAAGGCCTAAATTAGTCGGATCTTTTTAACCCTTTGAGCGCCAGATAGGTATCTAATGCATTGCGTTGCAATGCAATGGATACCGTTCTGGTGCTAAAAGGGTTAAATAGGTAGGGAATTAGGCAGACTCAGTGGGCCAGTTGTTTCATGTATGCCTTCAAATTCTGTGTTTGTGATTACAACTCCCATCATCCTCCACTAACCAATGGCTGGTTGGGGATAATGGGAGTTGTAGTCCCTAACAGCTGGACAGCATTATGTTGCTTTTCCCTGTTCTAATCCTTTTGCTCTGCATTTGTGGCTGCACGTCTTGTCCCGTGATACAAAATCCACCGATATGGTCAATGTAAAAGCGGCATTTTTTATTTATTTTTTTGCTCGTTTTGGTGAATCTGCTGTGAATTTAACTGCCCCCAGCTCTTGGGTTATCTAACCGTAACCTGATCTAATTAACATTAACCTGCGTCACCACGTAACTGTTATGTCTGGGAGCGGGACTGGTAACGGTGCTTGGTGTAATGCGCATCTGTCCGTTTTCACACTGGCTGCGCCTGGACAGTCTGCGTCCCATTACTAATGCCTGGTTGTCTTCCCTCTCCTGCTTTGCACTGGTTCTGCCGTTTCACCCTAGCTCTTAATACAGATACAGCTGCCGGCCTGCTCATGCGCAGCATCCACTTGGTCACCCAGAGGCTCAACTCGCAGTGGAGGCCCGACATGAGCATCTCATTGGCTGCCCTGGAGCTTCTGTCTGGATTGGCCAAGGTCGGTATTTTCCCTTTACTATGAGAATTCTATATAAAGAAGTACTGGAGCAATATGACTGCACCACAGGACAGAAAACAATATACCCATTGATTAACCCTTTGAATGCCAGAAGGGTATGTAATGAATTGCTTTGCATACCCCTCTGGCACTCTAAGGGTTAAAATGGAACTTTTACAGTGGATTTATAATATAGCCTAAATAGTTCGGCTACGTATCGAATACTTCTGAAACGTTATTCTTTTTTTTTTTTTCCCCCCCAAGTTTTATTTGTTGTAAATTTAACTTAGAAAGTTTTTCCCCCAGCTACTTCCACACAGACTGCTCTGCCTCTGCTCTCCTCCCTACTCCCATGATGGAGGCTTCTGTCTGTAAATTGGAGCAATCTCACTGGCATCTTGCTGTAGGCTCTCTGCACCTGCGCTGTCAGTCCCTTCCAGTGCCTTAAAGAAGCAGTAAACTTTTTTTTTTTTTTAATGAAAACAAATATTTTATAGAGCATTTCTTGCTGAATAAAACAAGGTCACTCCCATCGCTGTCAGATGTTTTTTTTCAAAATTTATAGCAGTTTAAATAATCAGGAAGTGAATTTACTGTGTTTACTTCCTGATAGTTCTAACTGACAGGAAGTGAATTTACTGTGTTTACTTCCTGATAGATCTAACTGACAGGAAGTGACAGGCAGTTTCTATCACATTCTATGGAGAACTGTATGTCTCTGACTTTTCTGACTTTCCTCTCCATTAGAATCTAACAGGAAATCTAATTAGAATTTGACCACTAGTGGGCACTGCTAATGTAAAAAAACATGGGTGTAAACTGTAATAACTCTGGAAATATAACTCTCTCGGCAGTGGGAGTACCCTTATTTTACTCAATAGGAAAATCCCTACAATATATATTTTTTCATAAAAAAAAAAAAAAAAAAAAAGTTTACTGCTCCTTTAAGGTACCAAGGAACTCCATTCGCCAATCCTGGAGGTGAAGGGGACAGACTCACAGATGCCTTTTCTGCAAGATGTCTGCCCTGATGCCTGCTGAACTGGTTTTATTTCTCACCTATGTCTGACTTATTCAGCAAAATAAAAATGTGTATATGCTTATCACTATGGTAATAAGGATTTTGGGGGCAACTTAAGTTTGATAGTTCTGCTTTAAGGAACACTGGGCATCTATTTATTTATTTTTCCTTTGTTCCATCGAATTCTGCGATGGCAGAGCGGCACGGTCAGATATGCAGCTGTACCAGAATTCCATGATGTGCCAGGACTGCTGTGATGGTCCTGGCACGTCATGTGACACTAAGGGATTACGCATAGATGAGTTAATCAATGGTTCGTTCATTTTCATTGACCATCTGTGTTCAAACTGGAAATCGTGAACCCTTTGAGTTCCAGTGGGGTGCAGAGCAAAGGGTTAAATACTGGACTGTTGGAAACTTAGCGGACAGGACTTGGTCACCTCTGTGCTAGATGTTCAATGTTTATATCCTTTGATGTCCGCCCCATTCTTACAGCAAGATTTAGCCCCAAAACACTATTCCAGTGTGAGTTTAAGGTTTATACATTCTCTGTCTTGATAATGGCTTACATGCTGACCAGATGAACTTGCACTTCTTTATATGCAAAACTCCCCATTCATTCAAATGAGACATTTAACCACTTGAATTTAGTTTTCCAACGCCTTAATTCATTAGCATTCACGAAGCTAAAAGCTCCATTTAACCCTTTTGAGTGCCAGCGAGGTATCCAACATATTGTTTTGCAATGCGTTGGATACCTCATCATTCAAAGGGTTAAAGGTACAGGAATCTTATAAATGTTTGTACGCTACTATGTTTACTTCACATGTGTACCTGTTTACCTTCTCTGGCTACAGACTGCCCATCTGTTACTGTACTGTAATCTTGTCCTCTTCTGCCCTCATCAGGTGAAGGTTGGTATAGAATCAGCAGACAGGAAGAGGGCAGTGAGCTCTGTGTGCACATACATTGTGTACCAGTGCTCCAGGCCGGCTCCACTCCACTCCCGGGATCTACATTCCATGATTGTAGCAGCATTTCAGTGCCTGTGTGTCTGGCTCACAGAACATCCATACATGCTAAATGAAAAGGTGACCGATCTCTTTGTGCATTTCAGTTTATACAATTGTACTGTTAAATGTCATCATTTTCAAGTTAAAGGGATAGTAATATTTCATTTTTATAGCAGCTCAGGCTGTTTACTATAATGAATAGTACTGCTGCCTGATCCTCTTCTTCAAAACTGTTTAGTTACGACGTAATTAGATGCTGACGTTGATTCCTCATGCCTCTCTTGCAGATCCTAAGCTTCCTCCCCTCAGTTCTGAAGTCCAGTCACTTGACCAGACAGATCACAATGAAGGGCAATCTTCCCTCATTCCGTATAAGGAAAACTCTGACCTCCGTGTCGAAGGAAGGCAGTTTTTTCCTAATAATTACCTGAAGATTGTCCCTTGTTGTGATCCTCTGTTGGATCTCAGACTGAAGGGCTTGGCATCTGCAAAAGGGATGTGAGTGATCAACTTCAGCATCTAATTACATCGTAACTAAACAATTTTGAAAAATAAGAGCATCCGGCAGCAGTACTAGTCACTATATTGACCGATATGAGCTGCTGTTAAAGTGTTAGTAATGTCCAATAATACATTTATGTTGTATTGTAGATTTAAAAAAAAAATAAATGATATGCAGCAAATCCCATCTCTCAAACCTTTACGGTTTGAGAGATATTCTCATCTAAAGTTCCCCCCTCCCTCCCCTTTCCCTGACGTCAGCGTACTCTGCTGACAGAAGGAGATCCAGGGACCAGCCATCGGCTCTGCAGTAGAGCCGAAACAGCATTATTTAAAAAGAAATACTTCATTGGAAAGGTCTACAAAGTGTGCCTGATTTGCAAGCGCACTTGTAGACAGTTCCAATGAAGTAATTCTTTTTAAATAACGCAATTTCGGCTCTGCTAAAGAGCCTTTTCAAGTCAGCCAACACGGATCTCCTGCTGTCAGCTTTACATCTGACATCAGGAGAAAGGGAGGGAGGGGGCGAACTTTAGATGAGAATATCTCTCAAACCATAAAAGTTTGAGAGATGGGATTTGCTCCACATATTTTTTTTTAATCTACAATACAACATAAATTTATTATTGGACATTACTAACCCGTTAAAATAAAATTTAAAACACAATGCATAATTGTGGGACAAGCCACCCACACCATGGATGCCATTTCAGAATTTCCATTGATTTAAATGAGGCTTTTAACCTTTGATGACCAGGCCTTTAAAATTAAATTAGGGGCTCTTTTATGGCCTAATATGGTGGTTTTTAAATGGAGCTGTTTTGTACAGATACATATAGACCGCTTTAACCCCCTTGGTGCTAGAGAGATTTCCAGTACATTTCAGAGCCATGCTTTAGAGACGTCTTTAGCGTTTTAAGGTTAAATACTTCAGAGATGAGAAATACTATCCATGTGGCTGACATCGGCTTCTGAAGCGTCCACTAACTGGACTATTTACAGCATGATTGGCAGTCACAGTATTCAATCTGTAGGACTTCAGAGTTTACCGTGCAGATGCAGACCGGGCCCCAGTGCTTCCAATCAACTGGCAAACTGAACTGCAGAACTAACATTATGTATGTATATCTTTATTTATATGGCGCCACACAGTGTACGCAGCGCCTTACAATAGACATGATACAATAAATAAGAGGGGATACAATAAGTGCATCATTCATAGAAACATACTTGCCACTCATCAGCCGATCCTTGTGATTGGCTAATAGAGGACAGAACAGCGGTCACTACAATAGCTAGCCAATTACTGACCTACACTACGTATTTTCTACCAATGATTCTATTGGTAGGAATAAGTTCTCCAAGTCACATGCTGGAGTGGGCAGCCGTAAGATGGGCTGACTTTCAGGGGACATTTCCAGGGACACATTTTTTCTGGGACGTAGGTCTTAATTAGGGGTCTGTCCCCTGAAAACATCTGGTCATCCTATTTTAACAATTGCATGATAGTGAGGTCACCAGTGCATTGCAAAGCAATGTGTTGGTGAGCTCGCTATCATTCATTCTATGAAGCAGTTGATTTTTTTTGTCAGAATTACTTCAGGGGGTCAATGCACTAAGGTGTGATAAAGATGAGAGAGAAACCCTCCAATTCATATGTTGTTCTGTGGAGCCTGTGCTCGAAGATCCCTCAAGATGGAAATATGTTATTGCATAGGCTCCTTACAATAACAGGAATTTGATAGATTATCTCAGTGGAGAAATTGCTACCTCTTTATCACACTTTAGTATGTAACAGCCCAGTACTTTTTAGTACAGGAGTCGTTTAGTTGCTAAAAGATGCAGGATGGGTACCAGCACACTGAGCTGAAGCCTTACACAGAATCATCCATCTCCTGTAGGACTGTCTGAAAGAGGTTCTTGAGATTGTAGAATTGGGTATATCTGGAAGCAAATCGAAAAATCCAGAACAGCAAGAAGTTCGATACAAGGGCGACAAAGAGCACAACCCAGCCTCTATGAGGGTGAAGGATGCTGCCGAAGCCACCTTAACATGGTATGTATGGAGGGCTGCAGAGTGTACAAAGTCCATACAAAGATCTCTGAAGTGAAAGGGATAGTAATACTTTGTTTTATCTTTATTTTATTTTGTAGGCATTAAAAAAAACATGAAGAACGATATAAGTCTTATCTCTCAAACCTTTATGGTTTAAGAGATATTCACAAGCAAAGTATCCCCCCCCCTCTTCAGCCAGATCAGAAGGGAGATGCCCAGGTAGACTGCAGAGAGGGACAATCTTCAGTTAAGATAAAGGAAAAACCTGAAAAACTTGTCAAGGGGGGCAGGGCTTTCATTGTTCTCATAGGAAGAAGATTGTCCCCTGCTGTTCTCTGTCTGGTCTATGGACTGGATTTCACATCTGAGAAGAGATGGCTTACACTAGGTAAAAGGGGCGGGAGGGGGAAACTTTGCTTGTGAATATCTCTCAAACCATAAAGGTTGGAGAGATCAGACTTATATCGTTCTTCATGTTTTTTTAATGCCTACAAAATAAAATAAAGTTAAAACGAAGTATTACTATCGCTTGAAGATTTGATACATTTCTAGCAGAAGGGGACATGCATTCTGTGTGCTAGTTTAGTTACCAGAACTTCCTGTTTAATCTACCAACTTCCATCTTGGAGTTAGAAAGGCTTATGTAGTTCCTATTTTCTGGCATATACCAAGGCAAAGGTGGAACTTGATAGAGGAGTATATTTGTATTGTAGGGCTTTTTCTACTGAGTAAATTAACTAGCTACTGCTGAGAAATGCTTCAGTCAAAAGTTATTGCAGTGCTTGTCTCTCCTTTTTTTTTTTTTTTTTTTTTTTTTTTTTTTTTTTCTTTTTCTAATTCAATAAGAAAAGCACTACAACATAGATTATTATTTAACTGTAACATAGTAATTTAGGTTGAAAAAAGACTTGCGTCCATCTAGTTCAACCCTTTTCCTATTCCGGTTTACCATAGTTGAACTGTTTAGCCTAATACTTAGCAGGTCCTGCTGGCAACACCTCCCTAATCATCATACACGTTACACTGCGCTGTTGGAAGACTGTGAGTTAAATAAGATGCAGCAGTATTAACTCCACCTAATAACTACTCAGGTAACTTACTATGGTCAGAAAATCCTAATGGCCACTATGAAATTTGCCCTTGCTCCTTGGTTCAAGAGATGAGATCCTGAATCAGTCCTGGAAGTCATATCCAAAGAGGCGGACATGACCGTTGCTAACAGGACCTCAAACTGTATTCACTGCATGTGCTAATCTTGACCATTTAAGGAACAGCAGGATGAACACCACGTTGCTTTACAATGTTTCCTGGTTCATAAATGTTTAAAGGGATAGTAATGTTTCACAGTAAAAGCAGCTCAAATTAATCTTCATAGTATTTGGGCCATGGAGAGTGTTATTTCAGTACTGTCAGAGTTGTAGTTCAAGAGTAATTGAATGATAAAATATCCCCCTCCCGCCCCTTTTACCTAGTGTAAGCCTCCTCCCATCAGATGTGGAATCTGGTCTCTTGATCAGACAGCTCACAGCAAGGGACAATCTTCTTACTGTGAGCATAAGGAAAACACTGCCCCTCTTGACAGGTTTTTCTTATGCTCACTGAAGATTGTCCCTCTCTGCGATCCATGCGGACAGTCTTGCTGCTCTGAGGTGAGCAGTGTTACATCAGTAAAAGGGGCGGGAGGGGGATACTTTATCATTCAGTTAGTCTTGAACTACAACTCTGACAGTATTGAAATAACACTCTCCATGGTCCAAATACTATGAAGATTCATTGGAGCTGCTTTTATTGTGAAACATTACTATCCCTCTGGCACTCCAAGGGCTAAGTAAGGCTCACTGTGCATGCCTCAGTGTGTGTGTGTGGGGGGGACTGCCCAGCGTTTGTCATGTCTTCCCCCACAGATGTGACATTCAGGACTGACCATTGTAAGGTAAGGAAGTGTTAATTCTCCTTTAATGGGTTAACTAAGTCCCCTTCCTCTTTTTTTGACGTGTCTTGCAGTATAATGCAGTTGCTAGGGGCTTTCCCTCCTCCCAGCGGCCCCGCCTCCCCCTGCAGCCTGGTGAATGAGACGACCCTGATCACATACTCGCGTCTGCCCACTATCAGCAAATACAGCTTCCGCTACTTCGTCCTGGACAACAGCGTCATTCTGGCCATGCTGGAGCAGCCACTGGGAAACGAACAGAGTAAGGCAGCAATTTGGTGGTGTTGGCTGAGCTGCATATGATGCGGTTTGCCTTAAAGGCATACAGCTCCAATTAATCTTCATAGTATTTGGGCCATGGAGAGCATTATTTCAGGTCTGTCAGAGTATCCCCCTCCTGCCCCTTTTACTGATGTAAAACTGCTCACCTCAGAGTAGCAAGACTGTCCGGATGGATTGCAGAGAAGGACAATGTTCAGTGAGCATAAGAAAAACCTGAAAATCCTGTCAAGGGGGGCAGGGTTTTCCTTGTTCTCACAGTAAGAAGATTGTCACTTGCTGTGAGCTGTCCGGTCAAGTGACCAGATTCCACACCTGAGGGGAGGTGACTTACACTAGGTAAAAGGAGTGGAAGGGGGATAATTTATCAGTCAATTTCTCTTAAACTACAACTCTGACAGTACTGAAATAACACTCTCCACGGCCCAAATACTATGAAGCTTAATTGGAGCTGCTGTTTTTGTGAAACATTACCATCTCTTTAAAGGGACCTTATCACACTAAACCTAGAGCTGTGTGATTTTAACCCTTTGAGTGCCAGAGAGGTATCTAACACATTTGCAAAGTGTAGTGTCCAACAGTTCGAGAGCTAAAACTTGCCTAACCGTATTCTAGTAACTGCAGATAAAATGCAAAAAAAAGAAATGTATTTACCTGTCGGCTGTATGGACACTGAACTACCTATCTGTAATTGGGTACAGTTTCACTTTAATTGTCCTGCGGGAGGTGAGCAATCCTTTTACAATAAATCGGATTCTCTCCACAGTGTGAGGAGTGTAATTATATAAATTAGTTTGAGAAGTATTTGCCTGTTCTTAAAAGGGTAGTAATATGTTTCAAGAAGTAACACACAACTATGGTCAGAAAACCCCAACGGCATTTATACATTTTGCCCATGCTCCTTAGATAACTTTTTCCATCATTCCTGGATGTCATGTTGTCCATGGAGGCGGACATGACGGTTACTAGCAGAATCACAGGACCTCAAACTCTGATTAATGTACATGGTAATCTTAAAGGATAGTAATACTTCATAACTATATAGAGTAAGGTTTATTACCATGTGTAAAACAAGCGTAACCCAATTGCTGAGGTGTTTTATTAAAAAATGAACACAGCTCAAACATGATTTTTTTTTTTTTTTTTTTTTTTTTTTTTTTTTTTTTTTTTTTTTTTAAGGTGCAGTGCCAACGTGGCCTGAAATTGTACAGTGTGCTACACCATCCTATGGACAGCTCTGGACAGTTGATCATAAATCTCCAATATAATGGTGTAGCAACAGCACCACTGTATAATTTTAGGCCACTGTGGCACTGCATCTAAAACAAATTTCACTTTTCTTTTTTTTTTTTTTTTTTTTTTTACTCTGGTATAAACCCTACACTTTTTTTTGTTCATTTTAAGTATTACCATCCCTTTAACCCATTGTGTGTTGTGCACCCCTCACCTTAAAGGTTGACATAGGCTCATGCTCTCGGCCTACTTCAGTCTGTGAAAACTGGCAGCAGATGTCTTGCACATTATAGACATGACATCGATAATACTCTTCCACTCCTCCAGAACAGTACTCACCCCAACACTTTTAGAATCACTGTCTTGGCTTCCCATAAACCAGTGTATCACATTCAAAATCCTCCTCATCACTTTCAAGGCTCTCCATCACTTCTCCCCACTTTATATTTCATCTCTGATATCCTGCCATACACCTACATGTGCACTTCGCACCGTGCATGGTGGATGACTCCCTGCCCCTTTAATCACTATCGCTGTATCACGACTGAAGGCTTTCTCCCTTGAGTCAAGCACCTCCCAACAAGTATTCCATTTTTTCACACAGCAGATAGAGCATTACAAAGGAAATATATTTTTCAAGTGCTCTCTTTTTGTATTTTCTGAAATTATTTGTTTAACCCCTTGCTGCACAATGCGTTGGAGACCTCTGGCATTCAAGGAGTTAATAAAGTTTAAAAAAAAAAAAAATGGTGGTGGTGAGTGAGTTTTTGTCTGCTAAGCTCCAACCCTTGTTTGTTTGTTTTTTAATACCTTTTTACTTAATTTTTTTATCAGTTTAGCTCTAAAAATGTTTTACATGTAAAACTGCTAACATGAGTATGTCCAGGTGTTGATTCTGTGAGTTGTCATTTAACGGCTGGATTGCCACAGGTTGTTCACCCTTTAGCTGTAGCATACAGTACATTTTGGCCTATGTCGGTCTATTCTGCAGGCAGTCCAAGTCCGTCCATCACCGTTCTCATCAGAGGAATGTCCGGCCGCCACGCGTGGGCCATGCAGCTCTGTCACCTTCCCAGGGCAGCGAGAGCCAATCAGAAAGTAAGTCATATCCACACGCAATATGCAGTGACCCTGTTAAGTACCTAAGAATTCATGTTAAATTAAAACCTAATGTGGTCCACGGGTTTTCTCTGTTTCGGCCAGCGAGGAAACCTCTGAATATATGACCCTTGCTGGCCTTTCATGTTCGGTCTTATGGCAGTTACAAGCAAAATTGGGATTTTTAATTTTTAAACCCTTTATGGCCCGGCGCGGCATGTAGTGCATTGGTCTTTAAAGGGATAGTAATGATTCAAAATAAAAGCAGCTCCAACTAATCGTTATAGTATTTGGTCCATGGAGAGTGTTATTTCATTACTGTGAGGGTTGTAGTTCAAGAGTAACTGAATGATAAAGTATCGACCTCCTTCCCCTTTTACCTAGTGTAAGCCGCCTCTCCTCAGATATGGAATCTGGTCTTGAGACCAGACAAGTCACAGCAAGGGACAATCTTCTTACTGTGAGAACAATGAAAACACTGCCCCCCCTTGACAGGTTTTTCCCTTATGCTAATTGAAGATTGTCCCTCTCTGCGATCCTTCTGGACAGTCTTGCTGCTCTGGGGTGAGCAGTGTTACATCAGTAAAAGGGGTGGGAGGGGGATACGTTATCATTCTATTACTCTTGAACTACAACTCTCACAGTATTGAAATAACACTCTCCATGGCCCAAATACTATGAAGATTAATTGGAGATACTTTTATTTTGAAACATTACTATCCCTTTAAAAGGGATACAGAGGTTTCCTGTGCGTTACGAAGTGTACTGTGCTGGCAACCTCTCTGGCATTCAGGGGTTAAAGGCCCCATTTAGGTGTATGGTAAGTTTTATTTTCTATTTTATTTTGTGTATCAAACTTATTGTCTTAACATAATTATCTCCTACCACTTCTGGGAATATAGTCTGAATTCATTATCCTTTCTTTTACTGGGTTCCTTGCACCTGCCGCCTTCAGCTTTAGTCTCTTCTATTTACTATTCCTGTAATATTAATATTATCCCTTTGAGTGCCAGAAGGATACGCAGTGCACTGCTTACTCCTCTGGGGTTCACATTTAAAACGTTGTACTTAAAGGGATAGTAATACTTCATTTTATCTTTATTTTGTAGGCATTAAAAAAACATGAAGAACGATATAAGTCTTATCTCTCAAACCTTTATGGTTTAAGAGATATTCACAAGCAAAGTATCCCCCCCCCTGTTCAGCCAGATCAGAAGGGAGGTGCCCAGGTAGACTGCAGAGAGGGACAATCTTCAATTAAGATGAGGGAAAAAGCTGAAAAACTTGTCAAGGGGGGCAGGGCTTTCATTGTTCTCATAGGAAGAAGATTATCCCCTGCTGTTATCTGTCTGGTCTATGGACTGCATTCCACATCTGAGAAGAGATGGCTTACACTAGGTAAAAGGGGCGGGAGGGGGAAACTTTGCTTGTGAATATCTCTTAAACCATAAAGGTTTGAGAGATAAGACTTATATCGTTCTTCATGTTTTTTTAATGCCTACAAAATAAAATAAAGTTAAAACGAAGTATTACTATCCCTTTAAAACATCCTGCAGCTACACGCCACATTAAGCATGTTGCCACGATGAAAAGGCACCATGAGAATCTCGCCCGGCATAAAAGAGCGAGATTCTCATGTGACGTCCTTAAAGGGAGCTTCAA
The DNA here is from genome assembly GCA_037306005.1 of Rhinophrynus dorsalis. Taxonomy (NCBI): domain Eukaryota; kingdom Metazoa; phylum Chordata; class Amphibia; order Anura; family Rhinophrynidae; genus Rhinophrynus; species Rhinophrynus dorsalis. The sequence goes on along the minus strand of CM074727.1, from coordinate 28,597,380 downwards.
CTCAACCCGCAGCATTGCCTGTATACCTAAGGAACGACAAGCAACACCGGACGTTAGTTGCAGCATGGTTAACTCTTTCAGTGCCAGAGAGGTCCCCAATCATCGTGAACACCTCTGACACTTAAAGGTTTAAGCTACATATCGAACAAACATATCTAGGATTTTTAGTCTTATTTGATATGTAGCTTAACCCTTTGAGTGCCAGTGGTTCCCAGTGATTGGGGACCTTTCTGGCACTGAAAGGGTTAATATCCCTTTGACGGAGCATTGGGGTAACGGGGACTGTTGGTTAACGGTCCCTCCACTAGGTGGCAGGGCACTTAAACCGTAGAGACCTTGGCCCCTCTCTTGACCTTCTTTATGCCCAGAAAGCCCTACTCAGATTTTAAGTGGCCTCTGGCAGCTGGGGATTGAGAACTTATAGAGGGCTTTATCTTTTAGTTTTTTCATCTAAATTAATTTTGGGTTCATCTAACAGCGTACTTACACTGAATGATAACCAGACTTTGAAAGGAACAAGAGCTCGCTTCCTGCTCTTCTTCCATCTGAAACAATGTATTTAGAGGCAAGTCATGCTCTGAAGGCGGTGAAAACCACAGAGATCCGGTCATGTTTTATTCAATCCATTCTGCATATCAATGTCCCTTTGCCTTTTTCTCTACTGCTGACTCCAGTTTCCACCAGAGATGGGCAAAATATAGCTAGATGGTCGCGTCCTGCCCACAGGCTGATAGAAAGGGATAGTAATTTTTCAAAATAAAAGCCGCTCCAATTAATCTTCATAGTATTTGGTCCATGGAGAGTGTTATTTCAGTACTGTCAGAGTTGTAGTTCAAGAGTAATTGAATGATAAAGTATCCCCCCTCCCACCCCTTTTACCTAGTGTAAGCCACCTCCCCTCAGATGTGGAATCTGGTCTTAAGACCAGACCGATCACAGCTAGGGTACCAACTACAAAGAAATCGCTATCGCTTCAAGCACTTTTGAATCAACTGATGGATTGTAGTCCCCCTTGAATCAAGGGGCCGGCGGACCCGGCACTACCCCCATCAATCGCAGCAACCGATTTCCACAGACAAGAAGACCACCGTACACGAAATGCGTTAGGCGTACGTGTAGTGTCTCTGTATCCCCGTGAGGGGAACAGGGTTCATGAATTTGATGTTTTTATTAATTATTTAATAAAACTTGAAGTTTTTAATCCAATGTGGTGATATTGAGCTTGGGTGGTCCCGTGAGCGCTCCCGTACAGTGGTCTTCTTGATCACAGCTAGGGATAATCTTCTTACTGTGATCATAAGGAAAACCCTTCCCCCCCTTGACAGGTTTTCAAGTTTTTCCCTTATGCTAATTGAAGATTGTCCCTCTCAGCAAGCCATCTGGATACCACCTTTCTGTTCTGAGGTGAGCAGTGTTACATCAGTAAAAGGGGTGGGGGGATACTTTATCATTCAATTACTCTTGAACTACAACTCTGACAGTACTGAAATAACACTCTCCATGGCCCAAATACTATGAAGATTAATTGGAGCTGCTTTTATTTTGAAACATTACTATCCCTTTAATCTGCCTCATATGACTGCCTGGCTCACTGTACACACAGCAGTGCTATTATACAAAGAATTATCACTTCTGACTTTCTGTACCAAGGAAAAAAGACATTTTATCACAAAGCACGACACTGATAGAATTTGCAGTTCAGCAATGCATAGAGAGACAGAATTGACCATTTGTCAGTGTAACATCAGCACAGATTTTAAAGAAGTGCATGATCAGAAGCACAAGGAACATAACATTCTCATTTTCACTCACATGTCCGTTAGGAAGTGGAATTACTAATGGAACAAGGGTTGTGTATCTGTGTTTGTGGCCCTTTGAGAACATTTGAATAGAGATGTGACCCCCAAGCTAAAATAATTGCACACCCGTAGTCTTTACCTAATGCTAAAGAATGTTGCAGCATTTTTACAGAGCAACACAGGGTCATTTGGGGATTGGCATTTTCTAATTTAAACCCTCTTATTTTGCCAGATGTTTATTCCCGAAGCCAGGCCGGAGCCTAAAAACGATGTGGGCATCAAGCACGATGTGAAGCATCGTCCATTTCCAGAAGAGGTGGATAAGATCCCATTTGTTAAGGCCGATCTAAGTATTCCTGACTTGCACGAGATTGTTACCGAAGAGGTGAGTACAACCTAGTCCGACACCAAATGTAAAGTCTGTGACATGATTGTGGGAGATGGGCGCATACTTTAACCCTTTGAGTGCCTGAGGGGTGTGCTTGCGTTGCGCACCCCTCTGGCACGCAAAGGTTTAATGATGCATGTAAACCCAGAATATTTCAAAGGGCACTTGTAACACTAAACTACCAAAAGGAATATATAAAATGAAAATAAAATACAGAAAAAAAAACTTCTAAGGAACTATTACCAAAATGACCATACGTGCAAGATTAAACAGAGAAAATTCTTTTCAGAGGGCCTAAATAGTAATCTAAGAAAAATATACGTGAATGAAATAGTTAACCCTTTGAGTGCCAGAGGGGTACGCAACGCATTGCTTTGCAATGCGTTGCATACCCCTCTGGCACTCAAAGGGTTATCTGAAAACCACATATCTGAAATATTGCGGTAATGGTACAAATCACCCAGTCACAAATCACCAGTAAGTTTATACCCAGTACTGTACATTAGACCAAAAAAATGTAAACTCCAAGATTAAAAAGAGCAAATTATAGGTTTTCTGTCCTGATTAGGGTACGTGGAGGAATATTGGGAAGCGTGTGTCCTATAATAATAATACGCTGTTTCTGTTCTTTGAATTCACAAATCCTATATAATAATTCACTAGGATGTTTGTCACGATGCAGTCATGCGCAGTAGAGTTCCGGCGTTCGGGCAGTCTTTGCATGATTGCATCACGTGAGTGAGGTGACGCAAGACTGAATCGCCTGGAGCATTGAGGTAGTGATAGCGGCCTCTTACCCCTTTGAGTGCCAGACGCGTACCTGGACCTTGGCCCATGTACACGGGCTTTTACACTAGTTTGGTTATAAAATCATAATTTTAAATGATAAAAAAAAAATATATTTATAAAAAGTGGAACTATCTCACAAATGAAAGTTACCCACAAATCATTACGCACATAGTGATACTTATATCCATACTAGCATTATCCCGAATAAGTCCAGAGTTTTTGAGAAATCCAACTCATTCTGAGACGCACAGGCAGGTATCTTACTGTACTGGCCTGTGCGCCTGCACTGTCAGTCCCTTCCTGTTCCTTAAGGTACATTGCAAGACAGAGCAGGTGCACAGATGTCTCTTTGACAAGATGTCAGCGCTGATGCCTGCCTGACTGTCTTGTAACGAGTTTGATTTCTTAATAACGCCAGAATTATTCATGATGATAATCGTATGGATATGCATATCGCAATGTGCATAATGATTTGGGGGTAAATTTAATTTGTGTGATCCGCTTTAAAGCAGCATCAAAAATTATCACCAAAATTCACCAGTAACTTTCCACTCTACAGGTGTGTGAATTTTCTTCCTTTATAATCTGAATGTTTCCATACTTGGTGCAATTCTTAGATCTGTTGACTTATAATGGTTACACTGTTAAAGGGATAGTAATACCTGAAAATAAGTTTATTTTATATTGTAGCCCTTAAAAAACCATGAAAGATGATCTAAGTCTTATCTCCCAAACCTTTATGGTTTGGGAGATGTTCATATGTAAAATATAGTATAGTTTAATTTTCCTTGCTGTTTCAGCCAAGTCTGCCATCTAGTGGACAGATTTGGAATTCGGTCCACATAGCAACCGGCAGCTTTTCAGCAGTGCCGAGATCACGATCTTTGAAAAGAACTACTTCACTGGAACTGTGTACAAAGTGTGCCTGGCTTGAAAGCACACTTTGTAGACCATTCCAATTAAGAAATTCTTTTTAAAGATCATGATCTCAGCAATTCTGGAGAGGCACTGCTGGTCAAGCGACCGGATTCCAAATCTGAAGGGTGGAGCAATGACATCACTCCAGGGGAAACTTTACTTCTGAATATCTCCCAAACCATAAAGGTTTGGGAGATAAGACTTATATCATTTTTCATGGTTTTTTAAGGGCTACAATATAAAATAAACTTATTTTCAGGTATTACTATCCTTTTAAATTATAGTACATTAAACAAAGCCAGAAAGGAGAAAATATTTTATCTCTTTGCATGCCAGAGATACTTCTCTGGAACTCAAATGTTTTTTTTTTTGTTTTTTTCCGAAGTTGGAAGTGAGGCACGAAAAGCTGAAGCAAGGGATGGCCAAACAGATAGCATACGAGATGAGTCTGGACCACATGAAAGAGGCGGAATGGAGGAAGAAAGGTTATCCTGACCCAGTCACTGAATGCAAACCCCCCACTCCAGCGCAGGAGTTCCAGACTGCACGCCTGCTCCTCTCCCACTTTGGATTCTTGTCCCTCGAAGCACTGAAAGTAAGAAATAATGGTCACACCTCTCCCTGATTTAAATGGGCTTTTTACCCTTTGAATGCTAGGTAGATATCTAGCTCATTGCAAAGCAATGCGTTGGTTGCCTCACTGGCATTCAAGGTGTTAAAAGTCCCATATAAAGGGATAGTAATACTTCGTTTTAACTTTATTTTATTTTGTAGGCATTAAAAAAACATGAAGAATGTTATAAGACTTATCTCTCAAACCTTTATGGTTTAAGAGATATTCATAAGCAAAGTATCCCCCCCCTGTTCAACCAGATCAGAAGGGAGGTGCCCAGGTAGACTGCAGAGAGGGACAATCTTCAATTAAGATAAGGGAAAAACTTGTCAAGGGGGGAAGGGCTTTCATTGTTTTAATACAAAGAAGATTGTCCCCTTCTGTTATCTGTCCTGTCATACAACCAGATTCACATCTGAGAAGAGATGGCTTACACTAGGAGAAAAAGGGGAGGGAGGGGAACTTTGCTTGTGAATATCTCATAAACCATAAAGGTTTGAGGGATAAGACTTATATCATTCTTCATGTTTTTTTAATGCCTACAAAATAAAATAAAGTTAAAGGGATAGTAATACCTAAAATGTAAAAAAAAATATGTTGTAGGGTTTATCCCCCTGAGTAAAACAAGAGTACTCCCACTGCTGAAAGATGTTTCATTCAAAAGTTATTAATTTTCAAAGTTGAATTTTTTAGGTGCAATATCACAGTGGCCTGAAATTTTACAGTGGCGCTGTTGCTACACCATCCTATGGAGATTTATGGTCCTGAGACCAGAGCTGTCCATAGGATCGTGTAGCAACAGCGCCACTGTACAATTTCAGGCCACTGTGATATTGCACCTAAAAAATTAAACTTTGAAAATTAATAACTTTTGAATGAAACATCTTTCAGCAGTGGGAGTACTCTTGTTTTACTCAGGGGGATAAACCCTACAACATATTTTTTTTTACATTTTAGGTATTACTATCCCTTTAAATCAGTTGGGCGTTTAGGGAAGATTTATTTGTCCCTAAGGTGCTGTATTGCTTATTTCTTTTGTGAATAAGTTCCCATATGTATAAAGGCTCAGGTTACTGCTCATTCTACAGGGCACTTGATGCTTCTTGGACATAGGAGCCGAGCTTCCGTGGAACAGTTGTTTAAAGGGATAGTAATAGTTTACAATAAAAGCAGCTCCAATTAATCTTCATAGTATTTGGCCCATGGAAAGCGTTATTTCAATACTGTCAGAGTTGTACTTCAAGAGTAATTGAATGATAAAGTATCCCCCCTCCCACCCCTTTTACTGATGTAACACTGCTCACCTCCGAGCAGCAAGACTGTCCAGATGGATCGTAGAGAGGGACAATCTTGAGTGAGCATACGGAAGAACCTGTCAAGGGGGGCAGGGTTTTCCTTATGCTCACAGTAAGAAAATTGTCCCTTGCTGCGACCTGTCCTGTCAAGAGACCAGATTCCACATCTGAGGGGAGGCGGCTTACACTAGGTAAAAGGGGCGGGAGGGGGATACTTTATCATTCAATTACTCTTGAACTACAGCCCTGACAGTATTGAAATAACACTCTCCGTGGCCCAAATAAAATGAAGATTAATCAGAGCTGCTGTTTTTGTGAAACATTACTATCCCTTTAACCCCTTAACGACGAGCTGGCAATTGAGGAACAAGATCTTGTAGCCCCCTTCTCCTTTATTTCTGTGTTTGGTTCTGTGAGTTTGTGTATTTTGTTGTAATGTCAATTGGTACATGCAGTTCCTAGCTCTGCTGTGTTCAGCTTTGTTGTACTTGGCTTTTTTTCAGTGATTCTGAGAGTTTTCTCCCCCTCCCTTGTGATCTTTGGGACAAGATTGCTATGTCCCCTGCAGGATGAAAGGGAGATTTTTGTGCTGCATTCCAGTAAAATCTTTTCTTTTAGACCATGGGGGACACAGGGCATCCCTCCTGGAGAAAACTTCTGCCATTCTTTGGATTCTATGGAGTGGTGACTTCTCTGCCCCCCTTTTTTTTTTTTCTCTCCTCTAAGTTCCCTGCCTCCTAGTAGAGGGACCTTGACCCCATGGTCTCTGTGTCCCCCTGTATACTAAAAAAAGGATTTATCAGTGAGTAGCTCAAAAACCCTGTTTACTATTGAAATGGCGCCCTCTATTTGGCGACCATCAAAAGAGTGACATTCTGATGTCGCACTCTTAAGGGTCGCCCTGCCATGTAGATTATCATGCTTAGTCATCCAAACAACCACCTTGAATTAATGGTTGCTACTAAACCATTCTTGGAATCCAAATACATTAAAACAACAAGATACTAACCCCTTAACTATAGGGGCCGGTGCTGCCCTCGTAAATCGTTGCAAGCGATTTCTACAGACAAGAGGACCACTGGACGGGAGCGCTCACGGAACCACCTCAGCAAAGTAACCACTCCAATATGGTTAAAACTTTCAATTTATTTGCATCATTTTAAAATCATCCATCACGTCATGCAAACAGAAATTGGAGCATGTCCCTCTAATTTTTGTTTGCATGACGTGATGGATGATTTGAAAATGGTGCAAAGTTTTAATCATATTGGAGTGGTTACTTTGCCAAGGTGATTCCGTGAGCTCTCCCGTCCAGTGGTCCTCTTATCATGCCTAGTCACATGGGCTTATAAGAGGAAGAGGGCATCTTAAGGCACAGCATGAATAAGTGGCTCAGTCACCACTTTCTCCACAGATGGAGGGTATGCATAACATTACTCGGAGGAGAGGACATGTGAATCCTTTGAGTTCCTGTGGTTTGTCCAATGTTTTGCAATGCTTTGGAAATCCCTCTAGTACTCAAATGGTTATTTTCAAACATATTTCATGGGGGTATAGGGCTTCCGCATTATTATTTTAATGGGTGACATTTCAGTGGGATACCGCTGGGGTTTACTATTGAAAGTTCTCCAGATTTGCACTATTTTTCTTTGTGTCTGTATGCTGACAGATTGCCTACATGGCTGTGCGTCTATAGAGTCACACGCTTAAGGGTTGCATCAGAATATCTTCCTTCTGATGCTGGCGATGTTATGATCTCACCCCTCTTGATGGTTGCCAAATAGAGTGCGACATTTCAATAGGATGCCCAAAAATCCCCATATTTATTATTGGATTTACTTCTTTCTTTCTTATAGGAACCTGCAAACAGCCGCCTACCTCCTCACCTTATTGCACTTGACTCGCACATCCCTGGCTTCTTCGATGATATTGGGTATTTGGACTTGCTGCCTTGTCGCCCCTTTGATACAGTTTTCATCTTCTACATGAAGGCTGGTCAGAAGACGAGCCAAGAGGTGAGAGAGAGATCCTACTGCACTGTATGTCTGTGTGTGTTTGTAAATAATCGCTTATATTTATACAGCATAAATTATTCAGCCACTCTGATACAGTGCACAGTATTCTTTTATCTAGGTGTTTCCACTTTTCTCACAGATTTGTATCCCCATGGAGAGGTCACAAACTCATTGCTTAGCATTGTGTTGAACACCTCTTTAGCATCCAAGAGGTTTAAACTTGTCTGTAATGTATTAAAACTGTATTATTTTGCCTAAAAAGCTGATTTTCTAGTGATACCTAGGAAAATAATATGAAGGCAGATGAGATTATAGAATCAGGGGTCTCGTAGGCAACAAATTTACGTTAGTGTTAATGTGATTCTGTTAAAGGGATAGTAATACTTAAAATGTAAAAAAAATATGTTGTAGGGTTTATCCCCCTGAGTAAAACAAGGGTACTCCACGTGTTTCATTCAAAAGTTATTCATTTTCAAAGTTGAATTTTTTAGGTGCAATATCACAGTGGTTGAAATTGTAAAGTGGCGCTGTTGCTACACAATCCTATGGACAGCTCTGGTCCTGGGACCATAAATCTCCATAGGATGGTGTAGCAACAGCGCCACTGTACAATTTCAGGCCACTGTGATATTGCAGATAAAAAATTCAACTTTGAAAATTAATAACTTTTGAATGAAACACCTTTCAGCAGTGGGAGTACTCATGTTTTACTCGGGGATAAACCCTACAACATATTTTTTTTAACATTTTAAGTATTACTATCCCTTTAAATAAGATATGTCGGCACTACAGTAGAATTGGTGTAGTGCGGACATGGGCCACAGGCCAATTTAATCAGGCATTTGGGTCTGGTGGGATGCACAAATATAGTCGTTCTGCTGTAAAGAAAAAATACAGCTTTCTCTTCAAAGGAAATACATATTTATTCCAAAGGACTTTTGATATAAATGTATCATTCTACCAGTGCGGAGAGACCCAGAATTATTATCCATTCTCTCACGCTCTTTCTCACACACACGCACACCAGTGATGTGGCTCTCCGGTCAAAATAAATTATCCATCGCTGATTTAGTGTCAGAATTCTTTAAGCAGCACTCTTAAACCGCTGCATTTCTTACACTGTGAGAAGGTAAAAATTAGGAATCTTATTTGTAGACATTCATTGTGCTTTCTGGTGTTCAGAGCACATGGCTCAGAATTACCCTAAAACTAAGGTGGGTGAGGGATATAGAAGAAGAGGTAATAGCTGTAGATTGAATGGTGTGAGAAAGAACAGCGAGAATACAAGAACATGGGGGGGGGGGGTTGCTGTAGATTTGGTACTGAATGCCAGTGGACTCTGTGTGGTGGTAGAAATCCAATTGTGAAAACTTTGCAGATCCTAAAGAATGTGGAGTCTTCTGGTAATGTGCAGCCGCACTTCTTGGAGTTCCTGCTGTCTTTGGGCTGGCCCGTGGATGTGGGGAAGCACCCAGGCTGGACTGGGCACGTGTCTTCCAGCTGGTCAATCAACTGCAGTGGGGAGAGTGAGCCACAAGAACAGGGTAAGGATTAAAAGCCTCCGGCCCTATACGCAAAGAGAAAGGGGCAAGATTTATGCAGCAAACCAGCAACACCACTGGAAGTAAATAAATGTTACAGTCTGATTTAAATGCTATTTTAATGCCTAGCAAAGCAATACGTTGGCGGCCTCTTTAGAATTCAAGTGGGTTAAAGTCACCATTTAAGTCTGTGGGAGTTAAAGTTCCCTGTGGTGTAGCTGGCTTGCCCCAAAATTGCTTCTCTCTTCCCAAGTAGCACATCTTGTGATTTGTAGCTATGGATGTCAGAAGTTGGTAACACAGGGGAGAGGTAGAATCTTGCAGTGGAATGCGGTGGTGGTGGGCAGGCCATTTGGGAGTTGCTGGGTGTAGTTATTAATTTCGTAAGGCCTGGGAGTCAAAAATCCGGAGAGTGGGCTGATTGCATCCTGCCTCAGCCCAAGGTGTGGGATGCCTGATATTGTTATCAACTTTTTTTTTTGTTTGTTTGTTTTTTTTTCCTTTACCTAATTAGCTAGCACACATGAACTAATTGGCCACTTAGGACTAACCACCCATTCATCATTACCATTGCGTAACCAACACACAACCGTTCTACAGAATAGTTCGCTCTGTTAAAACCCAATATTTTCATTATCTATTTTTTTTTTTTTTTTTTTTTTTTTTTTTTTTTTATAAATGCAGTCCGCAGACATATACATTTCTGATCATGCGGTCCACAGATGAAAAAAAAATCTTGAAAGCAGCTCCAATTAATCTTCATAGTATTTGGGCCATGGAGAGTGTTCTTACAATACTGTCAGAGTTGTAGTTCAAGAGTAATTGAGTGCAGTGGCGTAACAATAGGGGTCGCAGGAGAAAGGAACGTGCGGGATCTCCAGCTGTGTTAATAGAGGTCTGTGCAGAAGGCAGCACAGACTTCTCCTGCCATGCTGCTGGATCACCAGGGAGGTCGGAGATGGACACTGGGTGCCAATGGGGGCAATGTGGAGGTGGACATTGGGGGAAGTGAGGAGGTGGACATTGGAGGTAATGTGGAGGTGGAAAATGGAGGGCAATGTGGAGGTGGCCATGTGGTTGGGGGGACCCCATGGCAGTTTTTGCACCAGGGCCCGGTGGCTTCTAGTTACGCCTCTGATTCTATGATAAAGTATCCCCCTTCTGCCTTTTTTACTGATGTAATACTGCTCCCCTAAAAGCAGCAAGACTGTCCGGATGGATCACAGAGAGGTACAGTCTTCAGTGAGCATAAGGGAAAAACCTGTCCATGGTGGGAGGGTTTTCCTTATGATCACAGTAAGAAGATTGTCCCTTGCTGCCACCTGTCTGGTCAGGAGACCAGATTCCACATCTGAGGGTGGGTGGCTTACACTAGGTAAAAGGGGTGTGTGGGGGGGTACTTTATCAGTCAGTTACTCTTGAACTACAACTCTGACAGTATTGAAATAACACTCTCCATTGCTCAGATACTATGAAGATTAATTGGAGCTGCTGTTTTTGTAAAACATTACTATCCCTTTAAAGACCAGATTGGTGCACATCAACTTGCAGAGGAACCTGTGCAGGAAGGTTCCTTGTGCACCGATGGCTCTTAAATGTTTGGAATATTTTATATACAACAGTGACATTTTAGGAGCCCTGGTTCTGTCCTTCGCATTTTACTTTTTAACCAAAGATATTGGCCCTTTAGTTAACCAAGGAGTAGGCAATTTTTAGCTCTCCAACCGTTGGAGCCTACAACCCAATGGCTGGGTGAAAGTGATGGGAGTTGTATGCTTCAACAGCTGGTGAGCCAAAGGCTGCTTGCAGTCTCTGTATTTTGGCATCTGGTTTCTGTGGCTGACCTCTAAGCCGGTGAGGTGAAATAGCTCGGTGGTAAATTCCCTGACTGGAGCCTATACAACCGCAAGGTTGCAGGTTTGAATCCTGGCAAGGTCATCTCATCCCTTCATCCTTCCGAGGTCGATAAATGAGTACCAATGATTGGGTAATAATAACATCTATTTCAGCTGCCGATTTGGTTAATTCCAAGACCGTGCGCTGAAAATGCTTTGAGTCCTGCTGGGAGAAAGGCGCTATATAAATACTACTTGTTATTTTTATTATTACACAATGCTTCTTTCAGTTTGTCGTGTAAATGATTAATGTAACTGTTGCAGAGGAAACTGTTCCTGCTGAAGATACGGGTGGAAGCGTGTTTAACGGGGAGAAGAAAGTCCTGTACTACGCAGATGCCCTGACTGAGATCGCCTTTGTTGTGCCATCAGCAGTTGAATCTCTGTGTAAGAACAAATTCATAAGTTGAAGTTTTACTGTTTAGTTGAAGCTCTGTTACTAGTAAAAGGTAATCCTTTTGCTTGGATAGTTTAACCCTTTGAGTCTTCTCAATGCGTTGCATACCCCTCTTGCACTCAAAGGGTTAACATAACTTCTCCCTCTAATTTCAAAGCATCAACCCCCCTTACATTCAAGGGGTGAAAAAAATAACGTAAACCATACAATGCAAAAACATCTTGCAAATTAAAGGGGAAGTATATTGTAATATCGAAAATGGGACTCCGTCCGGGGTGGCACCCTGTTTGGGTTTTTTTTTCATGCAAGCCTTGCTTATCCGCTAGGAACTGGATATATTGATTGATTTAAAGCCAGAACGATTCCTGGTGACCAAGGTACAAATTTGTAGTATCATTTTCTTTGTTTTAAAGGGATAGTAAAACTTCATATGAAAAAAAAAAAAAATGTGTGTGTGTGTGTATGTATGTATATATATATATATATATATATATATATATATATATATATATATATATATATATATATATATATATATATATATAAAATGTAATTTTGTAGTGTTTATCCCCCCAAGTAAAAAAAAAAAAAAAAAAAAAAAAAAGGGGTACGCTCACTGCTGAAAGGTGTTTTATTCAAAAGTTATTACAGCTTAAAGTTTAATATTTAGGTGCAATATACCAGTGGCCTGAAATTGTACAGTGGTGCTGTTGCTACACCATCCTATGGAGATTTATGGTCTATGGACCAGAGATGTCCATAGGATGGTGTAACAACAGCGCCACTTTACAATTTCAGGCCACTGTGATATTGCACCTAAAAAATTCAACTTTGAGCTGTAATAACTTTTGAATAATACACCTCTCAGCAGTGGGAGAACCCTTGTTTTACTCAGGGGGATAAACCCTACAACATTTTTTTTTTATTTATTTTTTTTTAACATTTAAAGTATTACTGTCCCTTTAAACATGGTGTGTATATATAATTCTTCACATTCTTAGACTATAGAATTGTTCATAGGAGTCCTGTAAGGCCTTGGAGATATATATATATATATATATATATATATATATATATATATATATATATGAAAAAAACACAAAGAGAAAGAGACACAGACCTCTCTAAGAGTATATCTGTATGTTATTGCTGGAATTCGGGACCCCCACTTTAAAATGTCGTTTCCAAAGCGCACATAGAAATCCTTATAGACTCTCTCTTCTGAATATTACCTCAGAAGGCCACTCAGAACTCACGAGTATGAAGTATATGATTATTTATTCTCAACAAATTATATTTCTCCCATTTCAAAGGAGAAATGAATATCGATTGTGGAATTATATACATAAACAATTGCCCAACGCGTTTCGCGGTATCGAACACGCACTTCCTCAGGGGATCTAATCACACAATAGATAAAACACTTAACAAACGCTAAAAAAGATGCACTACTTTAGTGATGTATTTATTGCTATGTGTCTGCCATATAAGTTTCTGAGGCTTGGAATACTATCTGTGCTGTATATCATGTGTTTTGATGAGCCCTGCAGTGTTAGTGGTGCTATATAAGATTCTTGTGTTTGTCTGAATGGCATATCCTACTATGTAGGGGATTAATATATGATAAGCACTCGTGTCATTATTTGGTATGATTTTTCTCCAATAAAATGTTTTGTTATGAGTCTTTTTTTTAAGGCAGAGGTGGCAGCATGGGACCCACCAGCTGCTGGCAGACTATTACACCAATCATTCAGCTGGCAGCAGTTGCCCGCCTGTTTTAAATGGATAGTAATGTTTCAATTAAAGTGCAGCTCCAAATCTTCTATATATGTTTTTAACATGTTGCACTAAATGTGGTTACTTACAGTTTTGTAGTTTAAAAGCTATTCAAGCTGAAAGGATCCCCCCTTTCCTCCTGCCCCTTTCCCTGCATCACACTGCCTCTGGCTGGTCCGGATGGAGAGCGATGAGAGACCATCTTCATGCCCTCCTTCCTGCTCTCCTTCATCAAGGGGGGTTTTCCTTATACTTGAAGATTTCCCTGCTGCATCCCTCCGGTCCTGTGATGGGATTCAAGATCTAAGGGGAGGCAACCAGAAGGGATGAGAGTGGGTATCTTTTCGGCTTGAATAACTTTTAAACTGCATAACTCTAAGTAATTAAAGGGGAACTACCACATTATTCAGTTCTTCATCTGGCGACTAGCTGCTTAGTAGCGCTAGTCGCCAGAAATATGGTGTGCTATTTTCACACCATATACAGCAAAGTATAGTTTAGTCTGAATTTAGTGCATCCATAAAACCCAACCCAAATAGAATTTAGAAACTGGTGAATATATTTTCCTATGTTTACCAACTGTTGACATTCCTGTATCTTTACTTTGGACCTCTAGCGGATTCCTTGGAAAGTAATGCGTCAGAGTCTGAAACGGACTCAAACATGGATCTTCTGCCTGGGATATTGAAGCAACCTCTAACCCTTGAACTTTTCCCTAACCACACGGAAAGCCTCAACTCCACGCAAAGGGTAAACTCATGTTTGTCCGTAGTCTGCTTTGTACTGAAAAGGAAGTCTTGAAAGAGGAACTGCCACCTTTCACAAAGATGGCCCCAAATAATTCCTCATCTGGCGACTAGCTGTTCAGTAGCGCTAGTCGCCAGAATTATTACCTGGTTCATGCAAATTATCCACTGCTCCTGGACTGACAGGCAGGACAGAGAGCAGACATCTTTCCATAGTGACGTCCGCGCCCCTGCTCTGTCAGTTTCTTTGGAGCCGAACGGCTTCTAGCAACGCCTCCTAGAGCCAACTGGGACTGACATTGCAGACGCGCAGATGTCATTATGGAAAGATGTCTGCGCTCTGTCCTGTCTGTCAGTCCTGGAGCAGTGGATAATTCGCATTAACCAGTTCATAAGTCTGGCGACTAGCGCTACTGAGCAGCTAGTCGCCAGATGAGGAATTATTGGGGGGGCCATCTTTGTTAAAGGTGATATTTCTGCTTTAACAAGGTGTCAAATTATACAGACTGAGAGTAGAAGACATTGGAATAAATACTTTACCAAATAGTTGGAGGATACATGAGATTACCTTTTTTTTTATCCTAAAAAAAGATAAGGTAGCACAATGACGTTTGTAAAAAGGGATAGTAATGTTTCACAAACTGTGTAAACCTCATCCCCTCAGATGTGGAATCTGGTCTCTTGACCGGACAGGTCACAGCAAGGGACAGTCTTCTTACTGTGAGAACAATGAAAATCTTGCCCCCTTTGACATGTTTTTTTAGGTTTTTCCTTATGCTCACTGAAAATTGTCCCTCTCTGCAATCCATCCGGACAGTCTTGCTGCTGTGTCTCCGATCCACGGCATACTATGGGCAGTTGGCTCCGCCTCCCAGCTGGTAGGAACAATCGAAAATTATAACGTGTGTGAACATCCTCCCCTCTGCAGTTATTTGGTCCTACCCAAGCTGGGGGATGGAGGCATTGCGCACGAGCGTGCGTGCTTGCTCTCTCCCTGGCGTCGTCTTCCTCCTCGTGTGTATCGGAGGGTATTTTAGCTTGACAGGAAAGAGGGTCTCCAGGAACATCGTGAGATATATATAATTCTTTTTACCACGTTTATTTTTGTATTGAATATTGCCATAAACTATCTCCTGCTACATATGTATATGTATGTATATGTGTATATACAGGGCTTAAAATTTGAAGTCCTTTGCTACTAGCCAGACCTGAAAAGTTACTCACCACTGCAAGCCATAACATACCCACCAGGACTGAATTTCTACTCGCCAGGGCTAAATTTTCACTCGCCATTGGCTAGGGGCGAGTGGAAATTTTGAGCCCTGTGTCTATATATAATATGTATGTATCTGCATTGATATTCATATTTGTGCTTATAATATATGAAGCAAAAGAGGCTGAAGGAGACAAGAAAAAGACTGCAGAGCCTTCTAAGGAAGAAAAGGCTGCTGTAAAAACTAAATCCTGTTCAGGCTGTGATCAGAAACTACCCCTCTTTGACCCTTCAAAACTATGTCCTGACTGCTTAAAACGTGCCTCTGGTAGCGAAGTCCCTACACAGTTCCAGGAATTTTTTTTAACTGGATGAAGGTCTCCATGCAGGAGACCTTCTCAACTATGCAGGACGCTGCTAGAAAGAGACCCAGAGTTTCAGACCCAGATGAAGGTCCATCCCGTCTGCAGGAATATGAAGAAGAAAGTATTGTTGAATTGGAGTCTGCAGGTTCTTCCTCTAAGGAGAGTGAAATTCTATAAGATGCTGGAATCTTTTCTACTGATAAAGTTGATCCTCTTGTTAAGGCAATGGGAAAATCATTAGGCCTTACTGAAGTTCAGAAGGACCTTAATGTTATTGATACGGCCTTTATTGGCTATAAGAAGACCTGCGCAGTCATTCTGATACATAGTTCTATACAAGAGACAGTACAGAGGGAGTGGAAACAGGGAGATAAAAGATGTTCCACTTCAAAGCACTTCCAACGGATGTATCCCTTTTCAGAAGAGTACACTGCAGACGAAGCAGTGGTACCCCATCTAGAGCCAGTAAATCACAACGCCAGACCTTTCGCGATGCTAAGAGATACCGGCCCAGTAAAGGGTATGATCAGCAAAAGCAAGGGGGTGCTCAGCCTTCTAGAGGACGTATCCGTAAGGACTTCCAAAGGAAGGCTCAGTTTCACCGATGAAGCCAGAGGTCTCCCCTTCCTTCACCTCCAGTAGGGGGCGGGCTGGAGCAATTCCATCAGTCCTGGGTATCCATCCAACCTGACAGTTGGACTATGGAAGGATATGTCCTAAAATTTCAGACTGCTCCTCCTGTTCCAAGATTCAGAACATCACAGATCAGGAACAGAATCAAGATACATCAGATGAGACAGGTTATTCAGTCCCTCATCCTGAACAGAGTGATAGAAGAGGTCCCAATGACTCAGAAATTCCGGGGCTTTTAGTCAGTTCTTTTCTCTTTTATAAAGCCTTCTGGAGAACTTAGTCTTATCCTGGACCTAAAGGATCTCAACCGGTTCCTGCGCATACGACATTTCAAGGTGGAGTCTGTGCTGTCAGCTATAAAACTGATTCAGCCACAAGATTTCCTCTCCCGCATAGTCCTAAAAGACACCTTCTATCACATACTGATCAGACCAGCTCACCATCAGTATCTCAGATTTCGTATCCTCAAAAAAAGTTCAGTTCCACACACTTCCATTCGGTCTAGCCACGGCACCCCAAGTCTTCACCAAGCTCATGGCGGTAGTTGTGGCCAAGTTACAAAGTACACATCAGATCAAGGTTGTGCCATATCTAGATGACATCTTGCTCATAGGCCTCTCGTACCAGATAGCAACCGACCACACAGCCATCTGCAGACTACTGCTACTAGACCTGGGTTGGTTAATAAACGAGGAAAAAAGCATGCTTCATCCTGCTCAGCAACTTCAGTTCATAGGCTTTCTATTAAACACTCATCACAACAGAGCAACCCTGTCCTTGGAACGACAGAAGCACATCTGGGAGCAGGTGACTATGTTTCTAGCAAAACAGTGTCAGACGGAGAAATCCTTCTCAAAACTGCTGGGCTACCTTTCCTCGGCACACACAGTACAACTTTCTCCAATTTTACAGGAAAAACCTATCAAACCTGTACATGCGAATTCCAGTATTGACCTCCACCAGAAAATAATTATCCTGGTGGACTCAGAGGAGGAATCTGGTGCAGGGTAATCAGCTAACAGAACCATCTCAACAAGTACTCACCACGGATGCCAGTCATCAAGGATGGGGAGGGATCTGGAACCAAAGGTCTGTACAGGGCACATGGTCAAATCTGGAATCCAGATCCACATAAACATACTAGAACTGTTAGCGATCTGGAAAACGCTGCTACACTTCCAGCACGAACTAGCCGGACATGCAGTCCTCATACGGTCAGGCAGTGTCACAGCGGTACAATACTTCTTAAATCAAGGAGGCACCAGGAGTCTTCAACTCAACAGCCTAGCAATAATCCTGCTCTGGGCGGAGAAACCTAGCAATAACATCATCTCACCTATCAGGCCACCTGAACATCCAGGCAGACTTCCTCAGCTGGCCAAAGCTACACCCGGGAGAAAGGAGCCTAAACAGACAGGTGTTCCTGTCCCTAACACAGACCCTGGGATCCCCATCAATAGATATCTTGGCCACAGCCCAGAACAGACAGTGTCAACTCTACCTATCCAGGTGGGCAGAAAAACAATCAGCTGGACAGGACGCCCTAAGCATTCCTTGGACGTTCACACTAGCTTACATTTTTCCACCCATTCCTCTCCTAGCAGAGGTCTTAAGAAAAGTAAGAACGGACAGGGCCAATGTCATACTCATAGCCCCAAATTGGCAGAGAAAGTTCTGGTACGCAGATCTCCTGCAGCTCCTGCAGGCTTCCAAAAAGGGCTATGACTGGCATCATTAAAAGTTCAACTCTCAGCCTTCCTCGTCACTTCCTACTCTGAAAAATTTCTAATTTCTAAAAAAGAAACACAAGACCGCAATATCTAAAATCCCACCATACGTGACACAGTTCCTTCCTGGGATCTTAACCTGGTTTTACAGCAGCTCTCTTCCCATCCCTTTTTCGAACTATTGGATTCTGTTTCCATGAAGCACCTCACTCTAAAAACAGTGCTTCTCACGGCGGTGACTTTGGCTCGCAGAGTTGGGCAACTTCAGACCCTAATGGCTACTGACCCTTGCCTGATATTTCATCAGGACAAAGTAGTACTGCGTCCGCACCTTGCATTCCGCTCTAAGGTTATATCCCAGTTCCTTTTAAACCAGGAGATTGTGCTTCCATCATTCTGCCCTAACCCAACTGGTGAGCTGGAGAGGCTCCTCCATAATCTCAACCTTGTACCCTGTTGCAAAATTTATATCGGGCGCACCCAACTCACTTGGAAAACGGATTCCTTATTTGTTCATCATTTCGGGAAATTTAAAGGATGTACTGCATCGAAGCCCTCTATTTCCCAATGGATAAGAAGTTGTATTATCCTTGCTTATGAATCCGCAGACAAGGAACCTCCTTTGGGAATTAAGGCCCACTCAACCAGGGCCATATCTACCTCTTGGGCACAGAAAGCAGCAGCTTCCCATGAAGAGAGATGTAAGGCTGCAACCTGGTCCTCTGTCTCAACCTTTGTGAAGCACTACAGACTGGATCTCCAAGCATCTGCAGATGCCAAATTTGGCAGAAAGGTGCCGGAGGCAGCCATATCCACCTAACAAACTTCTGTTCAGGGACCCTCCCTATGTACATTGGGTACTGCTCTGGTAAGTCCCATAGTATGCCGTGGATCGGACACAGTGGAAAAGGTGAGATTTACTCACAGATATTTGTTTTTCCTCTGTGTCCTTCCACGGCAACCCACCCGGTTATATATTTTTGTTACAGGTATCGTTCCAAATTAATACCTTTTAGCAATACTATAGTTTCTATAGGTATTTGCTTATGGTCATAATGTTAACTCCGCTAACCATCTTCTTGCAGCTTGGACAGAAGTATAACTGCAGAGGGGACGATGTTCACACACTTTATAATTTGTGATTGGTCCTACCAGCTGGGAGGAGGAGCCAATTGCCCATAGTATGCCGTGGAAGGACACAAAGGAAAAACAAATATCTGTGAGAAAATTTCACTTTTTTTTTTTTTTTTTTTTTTTTTTTTTTTTATTACACGAATTAGGTAATTTCGGTAGATAGACCTACTCCGGTTAACTTTATTGGGGGTGAAGGTTCTGCTTTAACTAGTAAAAGACGGTGCAGACATGCACACGCTCTGCCTGCTGGGAGGATTTGTTTATTGAGGTATTACTATGCTAGTCGGATTTTACTTGGCTGCAGCAGCAACTGCAGAATTGGGCCCATATCACAGTCCATTATCTATGTTCTTTCTTTCCAGCTGAGCCCCACTTCTCGCACTAAGAAGCTGCCACATGGACGCATCATCCCGCCCATGGGACCAGAGACCAAGGTTGCTGTTGTATGGCTGGAGCAATATGATGATTTAGGTATTTGTTCTCAAACCCATGATTTCATCAGCTGTAGAATCTGTATGTATTCAACAAGGGAATGGGCTCTCTTCTATCAGAGCATATGCATGTCATGCCCTACTACCTTATCTATGGCCTTCTGTCTTATGTACTTGTTCTCTTAAAGTGATAGTAATGTTTCACAAAAACAACAGCCCCAATTAATCTTCATAGTATTTGAGCCATAGAGAGTGTTATTTCATTACTGTGAGCATTGTAGTTCAAGAGTAATTGAATGATAGTTTCCCCCTCCTACCCCTTTTACCTAGTGTAAGCCCCCACTCCTCAGATGTGGAATTCAGTCCCTAGACCACACAGCTCACATCAAGGGACAATCTTCTTACTGTGAGAACAATGAAATCCCTGCCCCCCTTGACAGGTTTTTCAGCTTTTTCCCTTATCTTAATTGAAGATTGTCCCTCTCTGCAGTCTACCTGGACACTCCCTGCTGCTCTAAACTGAGCAGTGTTAAATCAGTAGAAGGGGCAGGAGGGGGATACTTTATCATTCAGTTACTCTTGAACTACAACTCTGACAGTATTGAAATAACACTCTCCATGGCCCAAATACTATGAAGATTTTATTTGGAAACATTACTATCCCTTTAACTCCTTGGATGCCAGAGAGGTTACCATTACACTACTACAGAATGCATTTGAGACCTCTCTGCATCCAGGGGGTTAAAAGTGATCTGTCACCTACCTGCTTTTTTATCTTCAAAAATGGTATTTATTTTACCCGCTGAGAATGCGTTTTATACCCCTCTGGCACTCAAAAGTTACATTGCATATACTATATTCTTTAGGTTTTTCAATAAGCATAATGGTTTCAGATTTTTGTTTTAGTAGTTAGGGACTTTAACCTCAGCAGAGACCTGTGTGGCACAGCCCTGAATTTGTCTCCCACTTTCTTCACTTCCTCCTAAATGTTGGCATCCACCAAAGGGGTGGAGCAAATTAATGACAAATAATTGTGCAGATCTTGGCAATATGGATGCCCCCTTTTAGTTGAAGACTTGAAAATGTGACAGATCATCTTTAAGCCTTCACAATGCATTGCTCACATGTCTGATACTCAAACAGTTAAAGGACCGTTAATGCCAAATTACAAGTATATGAAAAATTTTTGAGTATACACTGATCTAGTTGGAAAAAAGCTCAATACATTAATAGCCATTAAAGTGATAGTAACGTTTCCAAAAAAAAAAGCAGCTCTGATTAATCTTCATAGTATTTGGGCCGTTGAGAGCTTTATTTCAATACCGTCAGAGTTGTAGTTCAAGAGTAATTGAATTATAAAATATCCCCCTACCGTCCCTTTTACTGATGTAAAACTGCTCACCTCTGAGCAGCAAGACTGTCTGGATGGATTGCAGAGAGGGACAATCTTCAGTGAGCAGAAGGAAAATCCTGAAAAACCTTTCAAGGGGGCCAGGGTTTTCCTTAAGCTCACAGAAAGAAGATTGTCCCTTGCTGTGATCTGTCTGGTCTTAAGACCAGATTCCACATCTGATGGGAGGTGGCTTACACTAGGTAAAAGGGGCAGGAGGGGAATACTTTACCATTCAATTACTCTTGAACTACAACTCTGACAGTATTGAAATAACACTCTCCATGGCCCAAATAGTAATGAAGACTAACTGGAGCTGCTTTTATTTTGAAACATTACTATCCCTTTAAAGTGGACCTGGTTACCTACTCAGCTTGTAGACTTGTAGACCCACTTCCTGTCCACTTTGACACAGATTGCAAGCCCCTCCCACAATTAAGCCCCACCCCTTTATGATGCAAATTGTTACATTTTATCATTGTGTCATTTACATCACCCTGGTTGCAGCACGTGAGCCCTCATTGCTGAAGGGTTAGTGTGACATTTTAGCACTGTCCTGCTTTGGTGGTTGACCGACCCAGGAATCTTTCTGTAAACAAAGAGCTCACTGTCAGAGACATAAGTGTACAAAAATAAATAAAATGTATAGGCAATTTAATTTTGTGTATTATGCACTCGCAGTTAGGTCAAAATAAAGGGTTAAATTCCTTCAGTTAAGAGTGCTACTTGTTTCTTCTAGAAAATTTCCCTCTGTCGGACCTGTCAGCAGAGACCAGCACTGGGATAGAGACCACTACAAACAGCACTTCCCTTAGGTAAGAAACAGCCTTGATACTCCCTCTCACTTGCCTGATGAAACCGGGGACCAAGATGATGTTTGTCTTTCAGGAACAGCACACCTGAGAAAGAGGTCCCGGTAATATTTATCCACCCCTTGTACACTGGCTTATTTCGGGTGAAGGTACACGGAGCTTCTGGGAAATTCAACATGGTGATCCCTCTGGTGGATGGGATGGTTGTTAGCAGGAGAGCACTAGGTAAGTTTTTAGATCAGTAAGATTGGATATGGTCAGGATTAGCGTTCTAAGTGAGTCTAGGAGGAATGCACTGCAACTTGCGTTCCCTTAACCCTTATTGGTCCAGTGTTGCTGGAGCATAATCAGCTGGATCATGTGAGATGCTGTCCAGGACAAAGCAATACTTTGCATACCCCTCTGGCACCCAAAGGGATAAAAATGAATCAAAAAGTTCTTTTGAATATGGAAAAAAAAATGTGAGGATTCTTTGTCAGATTGTAAAGAAACAAGAAGAGGGCGCCCAATGGTGCCTGTTATTGTTAAATCTTGGTGCCAATAACGTTAAGTATAATACTCACAAGGTCAGTGGTTGTGAGATAGACTTATGTCTAGCCACAACAGTACAGGCATACAAGGACATTTTCACACCTGTCGTTGCTCAGGTTTTTCTAGTGTAGAGAAATGCTTGACTCCAATTAGACCAAAAAATATTTTCAAGATAAACCACTGCTATGATATCCAAAGATTCTAAAAAATCAATACTGGAAACACTTTACCAAATAAAATAATTTTAAAAATACAGGCACAAAAAACATCAACGTTTCGCAGTTCAAAGACTGCTTTCTCAAGATAAAAATGCCTACAACAATGAACAAGGCATTTTTATCTTGAGAAAGCAGTCTTTGAACTGCGAAACGTTCATGTTTTTTGTGCCTGTATTATTTAATGATTTTATTTGGAAAAATGTTTCCAGTATTGAATTTTTATTAAATATATATAGAATCTTTGGACATCGTAATAGCGTTTTTTCCTTGAAAATCTTTTCTGTCATCCAATACAGGTTACTGGTAACTTTGGGTAGGCGATCAGCCCCTTTAGGTAGGCAGGAACAATTCTGAGAAGTGACTGCTGGGTGGAGCCTACCATCTTGGCTGCAAGTTCTTTCCTCAGGAGTTGCCCACTGAGGCGGCTTCTTGATAAATGGTAATCTGAAGATAGAAGACCTGCTGAAAAGGTGAGCACCCTTTGAGTGCGGATGTCCACATGTCCCATGCTTCCCCTCCGCACAGGGGTCTCTGTTGGAGTTCCTGTTACATACTCATGCACTCATTGGGTTTATCTGTATGTCTGTGAGGTGTTTGGAGCAAGTTTATTGGTAACTTAACCCTTTGGCTGCTGGTTTAGCATCTCTTGGGGGGTTGTGGGCACTTTCCCTACTGGGATCTGTGTTTTTTTGGGTCTATGGACTAGTTCTAGTGGGCTTTTGAGAGTTTGTACATTTTTTGAATTCGCTTTGTGAAATTTGTGTTCCGGCGCACGTTTACCGCATAGACGCCATTGCTCCATTCACTTCTATGGGACTTTGCAGTTTGTGACATATCTCTGCAACCGGTCCACGTATCGATGTCAGAGGTCACTCATTTTGTTGGTCTGCCCTGGCTCTGTTATCCGGTCAACATTATGGGCATGTTGGGGGACTCAGGGGGCTTAGGGCACTGTTGGGGTACTTTTTTAGAGAAACTACAATACCCATGAGCGCTTGCTTCGCGTGCTCATTTCTGATTGGCTCCCTCCGCGGCAGCCATTTTGTGCCTTCCCTAAACGAGTATCCTATGCAGTGCTTGGACTCTCCTTCTCTCCTCAGCAGTTTAACCCTTTGTCTACCAGATAAGTCTATTTTAGCATTTCTGGGTGATTTTTATTCTCATACACACTGTTTTTTGGGTGTATCTGATACTTTGACTGTTTGAGTCTGTGAGAATATCTGTTCCGTTAGACCTTGGGGCTAGGCCTAAGACTAAGGACACTGGGGTGTCTTTGTCCCCATTGCTCATTGCTCCTCATGTCACTCAGTGTTACCTAGAGAATACTCAGGTCACGTTTGCATAGCATGCACTGCTGCCCCTGAGTCCCCTGCAGGGACCTCCAGCCATGCACTAGAGCCAGTTTGGATGCAAGAGTTTAAGGCTACTACCAGGGACCTCCGGTCTACCTTACAACTCCTTCCATCCACCTTGCAGGGGGTCTTCCACTCGTGGCAGGCCCCCACCCCCATTAGATCTTCCCTGCCTAAACTGCCGGGTGTACCTGATGTGTCTGATTCCTCTAAGGAGGAATTATTGGTGGACTCTGATGATGAAGACTGTTCTGCTGTCCCTTCCTCTCAGTTTTTTTGGGACCCCTTTGAGGCTGATCCTGTTCCATCGACTGAGGGGCTGATCAGGGCTAAATTTTGGTCTAATTGGAGTCAAGCATTTTTCTACACTAGAGAAACCTGAGGAAGGACAGGTTTGAAAATGTCCTTGTATGCCTGTATTGTTGTGGCTAGACATAAGTCTATCTCACAACCACCGATCTTGTGAGTATAATACTTATTGTTAAATCTTGGTGCCAATAACGTTAACAGGGACTATTGGGTGCCCACTTCTTGTTTATTTACAAATATTCTACTACCAAGCGGGTGAATAGAGGAGCAGCCCACAATTAAGGATCCAGAGAGCAATTTGAAGGAGTTAAACTGTGCAAGGGGCAGTTCATAAAATTCCTTAAACGTAAGTGTTGCACTGAATATTCCCATTGTGAGTGCAATTTCAAAGGTGGAGGGTCTGTGTTTACAGTGGATAAAAACGTTAGTACACCAGGAGCTCCTTCTTTCTCTTGTCAGATTGTTTAACCCCTTAATGAGCTATTAATTAATCTTCATAGCATTTGGGCCATGGAGAGTGTTATTTCAATACTGTCAGAGTTGTAGTTCAAGAGTAATTGAATGATAAAGTATCCCCCCTCCCGCCCCTTTTACCTAGAGTAACATTGCTCACCTCAGAACAGCAAGACTGTCCAGATGGATCGCATCGAGGAACAATCTTCAGTGAGCACAAGGAAAAATCTGAAAAACCTGTCAAGGGGGCAGGGTTTGCATTGTTCTTACAGTAAGAAGATTGTCCCTTGCTGAGACCTGTCTGGTCAAGAGACCAGATTCCACATCTGAGGGGAGGTGGCTTACACTAGGTAAAAGGAGGGGGGAAACTATATCATTCAATTACACCTGAACTACAAATCTGACAGTATTGAAATAGCACTCTCCATGGCCCAAATACTAATGAAGATTAATTATAATTGCTTTTTTTGTGAAACATTACTATTACTTTAAGGACCTATGACAGTCCTGGCATGTCATGGAATTCAAGGTTCTCCTTGTGGCTGCACACGCTCACAGACCTCCTGAGTTGATTTCCGGGGGGAAAAAAAAACAACAAAAAAAAACAGCTCTGTGGTCCTTAACTGCACGGCTGGTCCCCTTTAAGGGGTTAATGTGAATCATATACAGAAATAATTGCTCATTTCTTCCCACTACCAGGTTTCTTAGTGAGGCAGACCGTTATTAATATCTGCCGGAGAAAGAGACTGGAGAGCGACTCGTACAACACGCCACATGTGCGCCGGAAGCAAAAAATCACAGACATAGTCAACAAATATAGGAACAGACAACTAGAGCCTGAGTTCTACACCTCTCTCTTCCACAATGTTGGCCTGAAAAGCTGCACCCCTTGAATCAGGACCCCGTATGGGGGCAGAAAGATAGGGTCATTGCTGAAGGGATCTCTCAGGCACAGTCTGGAAACCAAAAAAAAAAAAAAAAAGCTGATGCACTGAAATGGCAGAGAAGCCTCCTTAACACGCAACTGTAAAGCCTACAATTCCAAGGGTCAAGTGAAAGCAGACACAGTAGATACAGACACAAAACACCTAAGTAGATTCATCTGTTATGCTGCATGTGGATCCTCCACTCAGAATATTGTCCACTCACATTCCCACGGACAAGGTGCGTGTCTCTACGGACTCCGCTTTTGGAGATAGACTTGTAATCCCTTTACTGCCAATGTGTCAGGCCAAGACCTCAGAAGAACAGGGCTATGGTCAGGTGTGAAGCCATAAGGAATTCTGGGAAGAGATGCTGAACCAACGTACAGACAACATGACTTTTATGAAACTGGATATGTATACACTCTTCACACCTTGGAGCGTTGTGGCCTTTCTCTGGCAACCAAAGGGGAAAGGAGGAGAGATGGTTTCTTTGGGGGGGTAGAGGTTTAAAGCATAAACCTCAAAACCTGTATGCAATCTTTATTTTTCAATACATAGCTGCATAAAGAAATGTTAAGTTTTCTTGGTCAGTTTGTTGTCTTGCCACAAGATGCCCGTGAGGCTACTGATTGTGGTGCACCTTAGACTTTTTTAAATACTAGATCATTCACCCTTGATTTGTACACCCTTCTGTCTCTCAAAGAGTTAAAGAAGCAGTGAACTTTTTCTTTATGGGAAAATTTATATATAATGTTTCCCATAGTGTAAAACAATGGTGTTCTCTGCTGTGAGACGCTTCATTCCTAAGTTATTACAGCTTGACCCTTTGAGTGCCAGAGGGGTACCTCTCTGGTACTCAAAGGGTTAAACTTGCTTTTTGTTTTACTACAACTTTCGATTTTGTCACTAGGTGGTGCTGTTCCTTTCCTACAGAGAGCCTTAGTTTGACTCAAACTCTACCATAGAGTGCATTGTGAGGAAAAACATTGTCGGGTTATGCGCTGAGGCGTGACGAAGAGGAGATGACGTCTCCAGTTCCTATGTTATTCTATGGAGCCTATGCACTAAGATTTCTCCAAAGTTGGATCAATCTTAGTGCATTGGCTCCATAGAATAGAATAGAAATGGAGAAGTGATCTCACTGGAGAAGTCCTTTCCATCTTATCACCTCTTTATCACGCCTTAGTGTTTAACCACCATATCCTTTTAGACACCAGATGGTGCTGTTGCAAAGCAGTTCAATATTAAAAGGAAAAACAAGCTTCAGCTGTAATAAAATTTCAGTGAAATATCTGAGCTTGGGGTTTACCCTTGTTTTACACTGCAGAAATGTACCTGTATATAATTTTTTTTTTTTTTAAGGCTGATGGTTCCTTAAAGCGGAACTACCAAGTTAGCTAAAGTCTCCCTGCAGTACTTAGGCAGGTGGCGAGTAGCTTAATTTTTATTTTACCTCTCAAAAGTACCCCCTTGTAAAGTAATCATTAATCTTCCGAGACTGACGGTCAGGTTCGTGCAGTCTTTGCACCTGCGCCATCAGTCCCTTCCGGTGCCGTTTGGGCCAGTGCAATGTTGCTGAAGGGAGACAGGGACTGACAGCGCAGGAGCACAGACAAGATGTCTGCCCTGATGCCTGGCTTCCAGTTTTGAAAGCTTAAGGATTACGTTACAAGGGGGTACTTTTGAGAGGTAAAATAACTGTTATTAAGCTAGTCGCCACCTGCCTAAGTATTGTAGGGAGACTTTACCTAACGTGATAGTTCTGCTTTAAGTCTTTGGGGGACATCACCTTGCTAATTCCCTGGCTTTTACTTCCTTTGCTGCTAAAGGGATAAGTGGCAGGAAAAGTTAAATTACTTTCCTTTTATTCATGGAATTGTGTGTAATTGTCTGCTTTTATTTCCATTGACTTGACGCCCAGTATATCCATCTCTAACTAGGCAGTGCCTATGGACGTTGACTTTAACCCCTCCGTTGCTTAAAAGGTCACCAACACATTGCTTTGCTCATTGTGTTTGATACCTCTCAAGCATCCAAAGGGGTGACATCCAGCTTGCTGTAAATGTATATTTGACTGATCTGTCACAGCAGCTACATTTCTATTTTGTATTTATTTTTATTCTTTGTTTTCTTATTTTATATATAGTAAGAGCAATTATTTAACCTTTTGAGTGCCAGAGGGGTACGCAGTGCATTGCGTTGCGTACCCCTCTGGCACTCAAAGGTTTAATATCTGTTAATATGAGTAGTATAACATTCTTTTAAATGAAGTTTTCAATTGAAGGGAAGTTGCATTGCATGAACAGGAGTTTTTGTGCAGGGGCTTCTGGGAAATTGCATCTAGTGGGAAACCACTTACAGGTTCAAAGGTTAAGGGGTTTGTAAGTGTAGGCAGTTACTTGACAGCTATGGCAATCGCTTCAAACTCTGCCATTCTCTTCATTTCTTGTGCAGATTTCTGTGGTCTACAGGGTTCGGTTATGGCAGTGCTTTCCCCGAATGCTTCTGGGAGAGGAAACAACATCAATATCCTCTCCATTGAAGTCCTGATTTAGGGAATTTGCTGTCTGCGGGCTTGAATGTCGGCAATAGAAATCTCCGAGAAGCATTGATGTCACACTACTTTAGATCAGAGATCTGCAGGGGGAATGTGGGAGCTTTTAAGCAATAGGATTTCTATTCCCGTAGCTGTCTGGTAACTTGCCTGTGTATGGATATAAAGCCTCTTCCTCGGACTCCACTTTCTGCCTCTTTATGTTCTTGAGATGCAGGGCCATACGCAGAAAGCCAAAGATGCTCAATTATAGAACATAGCAACTGCACAAAAGGAAGGAAATGAGAATTCTCAATGATTTAAATGGCACTGCGTTCAAGACCTCCCTAGCATTCAAAGGGTTAAAATCCCCATTTACACTAATGGGAGTCTTGTATATTTTATTTGTCCTCTACAATTCAGTTTGTATTTCCCAGATTTGCGCCTCTTTAGCATTCTACATGAGGCCTAAAGAGTGATTACGATATGGCCACTAGGTTAGTCTTCCTCTGACACTAGATAGAAAATCCTCCCTATTGCAGTGTCAATGTTGCTAGTTTTTGTTTAAAGGGATAGTAATGTTTCACAAAAACAGCAGCTCCAATTAATCTTCATAGTATTTTGGCCACAGAGAGTGTTATTTCAATACTGTCAGAGTTGTGGTTCATGAGTAATTGAAGGATAAATTTTCCCCCTCCCACTCCTTTTACTTAGTGTAAGCTGCCTCCCCTCAGGTGTGAAATCTGGTTGCTAGACCAGACAGATAACAGCAGGAGAAAATCTTCTTCCTATGAGAACAATGAAACCCTGCCCCCCTTAACAGGTTTTTCCCTTATCTTAATTGAAGATTGTCCCTCTCTGCGGTCTACCTGGGCACCTCCCTTCTGATCTGGCTGAGCAGTGTTACATCAGTAAAAGGGACGGGATGGGGATACTTTGTCATTGAATTACTCTTGAACTACAACTCTGACAGAATTGAAATAACACTCTCCACTGCCCAAATACTATGATAATTAATTAGAACTGCTTTTATTATGAAACATTACTATCCCTTTAAAACCGAAAAATCTCAGATGAGGAGTCCTAGGCGTGGGGGAGTTCTAGGAGTGGGGGGTGGAGGAGTTCTAGGCGTGGGGGGGTGGGGGAGTTCTAGGCATGGGGAAGTCCTAGGTGTGGGGGGCCCCATTGAATGGCTCTCTAGAAACAAAAGACCGCCATCAAAAACAAGGACTTTGCTTTAGTGGCAGTTCAATTACTTTGGGCCAGAAAAATTCTAAAGGTTACACTTGGAGAGAATATTGTGTAGGTCTAAGAACCATCAACTCATCCTAGTATGTTGTGCCCAGAAACCAATGACTTGTCTTTTTTAAAGGATCAGTAAATTTTTATTATGAAAAAATGTGTACTGTAGGGCTTTCTCTTCTGAGTAAAACAAGGATACTCGCACCGCTGAACGCTTAATTAAAGCGGAACTATCATTGTAATATCATTGCCCACCAAACACTTACTAACATAGCGATAGGCAAAGGCATACTTTCATTAGGCTGAATAAGTCCGGCAGTATTGAGGAAAAACAACTTCTTCGGCAGGTATCAGCAGGCAACAGTGCAGACATATTGTCGAAAAGGTACCTGTGAGTCTGCGCTGTCTGTCCCGTTCACTGCCAGGAGTGGTGAGTGGCGTTTCTTGGTACCTTAAGGTAACGGATGATACGGACGGTGCAGGCACACAGAGTTTCTCTTGTAAGAGCTGTGTTTTTGCACAATAATGCCGGACTTATTGAGCATCTTGAAAGTATGCCTATTCATATCTGTATGTTAGTCAGGGTTTGGGGGGCAATGTTATTTTGATGATAGTTCTGCTTTAACGGTATTACAGCTCAATCTGTTGTTTTTGTATGTTAAACTGTTTGCTGTAGTGCCACCTGGTGTTCAGTTATTCTGTTGCATTGAATGGGAGAGGTGAGCTATTGCCTACAGTTCTCCTAGAACAGTGATTCTCAACCAGGGTGCTGTGGCAGGACATCAGCTTAGGATGCCCCATGTTTTCTATGAAGACTAACAAAGATGGACTTTTAAATAAAGATTTATAGAAATTGTTATGCACATTAGGTTTAATTTTGTGATTATGATTGTAAGACCTAATAATAACTATATTTATGTATTGTACCTTGATTATGCCCTTGATAAAGTACATTAAATATGTTCGGGGTGCCCTGAATGTTCTAGATAACATGTTAGGGGTGCCCTGAAACAAAAAAGATTGAGAACCACTGTCCTAGAACATGCCAGTAACAGCTCCGTCAGATTGTGATAGTTTTAACTAGAAGAATTTTTTAATCGAGCATCTCCTTGCAGAGTGATTGCACTTGTTTCACTCTGCCGGAAAAGCCCTACTGATCGCTTAACCCTTTGAGTGCCAGAGAGGTATCCAATGCAATGCATTGGATACCTCTTTGGCACTCAAAGGGTTAACTCTATATTTATAAATTTTAGGTGTATACACAGGCAAGCTGTTTTTATAATCACCGTATTAACCCTTTAATGCTTTGCTTAACCCTCTGGTCCTTAAAGGGTTAATAGAGCCAAGCCACCTCTTTCAACCAACTTGGGGGTCCCCAAATAATGGCAAGAACTTTTAAGTGGAGGATGCCATGTAGTGGTCATTGGCCCATGCATATGATAACTCTCTCCAGCCCCTACACTGTGACTCGCCACCTGGGTTAAGGGCAGCCTATTATTCTCCTGATTTTTGTTTAACTAAACCTCCAATTTTCCTCAGCCAGAGAGTGACTGAGGGTACTGGGAGTGGAGTCCATGATATGTTGGCCACCTCTGTTCAAACACCTTAGCTTGAAATCTAAGTGGATCGATCACCTTGAATTTTCATTACATATTTGAAAACTTAATTCAAATCTGCCTATGTGTCATGTTAACCAAAAGTCCAGCAGATGTCTAGTTTAGGAAATATTTACACTTTTTTATTTTTGGGAAAAGGGAAAGTGAAAATATCCTGGTACTGCAAAGAGCTTCATTAGCATATGAAACATCAATGAAAAGATTACTTAGCAAAAGAAATGGCACTGGTACTGCAAGGGTACCACAATTTGCATACATTAGCATTTGGTAACAAGTATGAGTGTCTCCTTGAGTGGCTAAAGCAGTGTTTTAATCCAGTTTTCAACTATCCAAACATGAATTAAAGGGATAGTAATACTTTATTATTACTATCCCCCATAAGGTACATATTTGTAAAATAATGTACTAGCCCCCGGGTTCATCTCTCAAACCTTTATGGTTTGAGAGATAATCGAAAGCAAAGTTCCCCCCTCCCTTCCCCTTCCCTGAAGTCAGCGTTGTACTGACTGCAGGGAAAGTCTGTCGTATGACAGGCTTGCGGCTCTGCAGCTGAGCCGACATGCCGTTAGTGAAAAATAATTATTTCACTGAAACTGTCTTCTACACGTGCTTGGTTTGTACTTGGTTTGCAAGCACATGGAGAAGACGTTTCAGTGAAATAATTCTTTGTCATTAACGCTATCGCGGCTCTGCTGCAGAGCCGCATGATGAACGTCAGACTGGATATCCCTGCAGCCAGCACAATGCTGACTTCGGGGGGGGGGAGACTTCTGTTATCTCTCAAACCATAAAGGTTTGAGATATGAACCTGGGGGCTATTACATTATTTTACAGATATGTACAATATGGGGGATAGTAATAATAAAGTATTACTATCCCTTTAAGGTGAAAGTTCCACTTTAATGGACAGTAAACCCTATTTCTATGTTCGTGACTTCTGCTAATCTAATCTGGAAACTTGGGTTAAATACCTAATCATGTAACTGATACAGCGCCTATTCCTGCAGGATTGGGTCAGTGTCTGCTCCACTTCCCGCTTGAGCGATGTTTGGTTAATATGGGATCTGAGAAGGACAAATTGACTTCTCAAACCCGTATTACTACTGTGGATGTGCAGAGCAGGTATGGTGGCTGTGCACAGCTGCAATGGTATAAAAGTGCGATAAATCAGATAGTTTGTCCATTTCAGAAACCATTTCACCCAGTAGCTAATCAAGCAGATAGTGGAGGAATCTGCACAGTATCAGGAGTGTGTCTACCCAAGTATTAACGCTAGAGCTACAGAATTCATTTAGTGATAGTCGGGGACATAGCGTCAAACTTTTTGTTGGACTAGAAGTAGGGTTTACTATTCCTTTTAAGTGTGTAAGTAAATGATCTTCCTCTTATCCTGTTCACTGCTTCTCTGCATTGCATGATGGGAGGAAGCTGCTGGGATCTGAAAAGGTGTCTACACGCTCACTCACACACGCACACACACACTCTCTCTCACTGTCACACTCTCTCTCACACTCTCACTCTCTCTTTCTCACACGCTCTCTCTTTCTCTCACACACACACACACACACACACACACACACACACACACACACACACACACACACACACACACACACTCTCTCTCTCTCTTTCTCTCACACACACACACACACACTCTTTCTCACACACACACTCACTATTACACTCTCATACATACTCTTTCGCCTAACACGTGCGTGCACACTCACACACTATCTCTCTGTCTCATACAGTCTCGCATTCTCTCGAGCACACACACACTCCCTCTTGTACACTCACTCTCACACACTCTCTCACTCACTCTCTTGCACACACTTATTTAATGCAGACCCTGTTTTTCTCTTTGCCCAATGTTGCATTACCTTTTGTATCTGGGAAGACTTGTGTTTCCCTAGTAGAGGTCAAGTTGAAAATGATTTGGCTGTTTGGGGGGCTGGTCCCTCCATGGCAAGTCCAGGGCAAATAGATGCATATTATTTAACCATTTAAATGTACATACCTGTTATGAAATGGCTTTCTTTTGAAATATTAGGCTTGTATGATAATGTCTACATATTATTCATGATCATTCTATGTGAACTTTACAAACTGTCAGATTTTATTCAAGTTAAAATCAGAACTATTCCCGGACGAATTCTGCTCTCTGCACATCATTATCACTAAGACTGCGGACCTTATTTATCTGGAGCAAACCAAGTGCAGCAACTGGCGGGTGAAAACTTTACAAATTCCCATTGATATTAAATGGGAGTTTTAACACTTTGATTGCTTACATTGCAAAACAATTCATTGGCGATGTCTCTTGCATTCACGGTGTTAAAAATGCAATTTAAATCAATGGGAATTTTCATTTCCCACCCTACATTTCATCTGGTTTGCTGGATAATTGCTTTTTTGTAGCATTCAGAATATCACCCTGAGGGCCATATTCATCGAGCTCAAGCGGTGCAAATCTATATCCACAAACCCGCACCATGAGAGGGATGAAAATGCTGCAAATTGCCTTCCTCATGGCGTAGTTGATTTGCTTCAAAATTGTTCTTTTTACTTGATGAATAAGGCCCTGTGGCACATTCATCAATACAAAATGCTGTTTTGGCACAAGAGGTTTTTTTAATGCCCGTTTATTTATGAACTTGCTGTATCTGCTTGCTTAAAGGGACCGTACTGTTTAGAATATCGAGCAGCTCAGATCAAATAGTGATCAGCAGGAGACAGGAAGTCGGGCCACAGGCTGATTACCCCAGCGTGTGTGCGATCCACATGGAGCAGTTTACTGACTCCTCAAACGTGTCTGACACACCCACACCATGGGAGCGAATCACAGAATACTTAAAGGGATAGTAATGTTTAGAATATTGAGCAGCTCAGATCCTTTCCTATACTAAATAGTCCTGATGTCTGACTCTCTCAAAGATCATAACATGATAGTTATACCGTCATCTTATGATGAATAATACCCCTCCTGCCCGTTTTCCTGTTTTGAAGTCACCTCCCCTAAGATCGGGCAGCGGATCACAACGAGGGACATTGTCCGTATTAGGGAAAACCTGCCCTCCTTTATCAAGGACAACGGGTTTTTCCCTTATTGTTATCCCTCATTGTGATCTGTCTGGTCAAGTGATCAGAATTCAGATCTGAGGGGGAGGTGTCTTCAGAACTGGAAAAGGGGCGGGAGGGGTAATATTCATCATAAGATGACTGCATAACTATCATGTTATGATCTTTGAGAGAGTCAGGCATCAGGACTATTCAGTATAGGAAAGGATATGAGCTGCTCTGTATTCTAAACAGTACTATTCCTTTAAGTATTCTGTGATTCGCTCCCATGATGTGGGTGTGTCAGACACGTTTGAGGTGTCAGTAAACTGCTCCTTGTGGATTGCACCCACGCTAGGGTTAATCTGCCTGTGGCCCAACTTCCTGTGTCCTGCTGATCACTTGTTAATACAGGTCCACAGAGCTTGCTATCTGACTGCATAGTCTGTCTCAGTGGCTCTCAACTCGTGCCCTCAGTGGCTATTAACAGGCCAGGATTTGAGAATTTCCTTGTTACAACACAGGTGAGTTAATCAGTGTGAATGAGCCTCTGATCAACACATTTGTGCTCTAGCAGGGAAATTCCTAAGTCCTGGCCTGTTAGTGGCCACTGAGTGCACTGGTTGAGAACCTCTGATCTAGCTCTTGCTGTGCCAGTGACTCACTGGTAAATGTGCCCTTTAATTATATCAACTTTATACACAATGAAAAAAGTGGATTGCTTCTGGGGCATACCAACTGCACACCACAGGGGAGAAATAAAAATACACATCCCTCCCCTTTCCTCTTTGATTTAACCATTTGAGTGCCAGAGAATTGTGCAAAGCATTGCTTGGCAATTAGACCTTAAACCCCTTGTACACTAGAGCAGGCTTCAATGCACTCAAGGGGTTAAAAGCATCATGGGCGTTTTTATTTGTCCCTTTTTGTGCAATTGGTTTGTTCCAGAGTTGTACCACTTAACCTTTTGAACGCCAGCAAATTATCCAATGCATTGGATACCTCTGACATTCAGTAGGTTAATTGAACTGCTGTAAAGAGCCATTATTTGAAATTGGAGGTGCAAATCAACCACACCACAGGGGATATGTAAACCTTCCCATTGCTTTCCAATGCACTGGAACTCTTCATAGCATTAAGGGGTTAAAGGGGCACTGTCACCTAAAAACAACAATGGAGATTTTGAGAGATCTTTCAGAATCTCTTATGCCGGCCATTTTTGATTTAGAAAATTTGTTTGTGTTTTTTAAATGTATAGATAATGCTAATTGTCATGACGTGCAGGCACTTCTTATTTTAGTACTAACGTTATCTTCCCCGCTTCTATAGCAGGTGGATAGTTCACTGCTGAGCAGTCTCAGTGAATGGGAGAGGTATACAACAGGATGTAACTGCATGGCATGCCTTAATTAGCATAATGTACACATCTAAATAACCCAAAAACGATATGTCTAAATACAAAAATGGCTAATACAACATATAGGTGATTTTGAAGGCTCTTTCGGACTTGCCAAGCTGTTTTTAAGTGATAGCGTCCCTTGTAAATGTCCCATTTAACCCTTTGGATGCCAGAGGGGTACGCAAGGCATTGCACCGCAATGACTTGTGTATCCCTCTGGCACTCAAAGGGTTAAAGGAGCAGTAAAATTATGGAAAATATATATTATATTGTAGGGCTTGTCCTGTTGAGTAAATTAAGGTTGCTCCCCAATGCCGAGAGATGCATATTTCCAGCTTTACTAACAGTGCCGTCTAGTGATCAGATTGCAATTTGTTAGTCTGTTACATTCTGTTTGAGAGGAAAGTCAGTGACAAACAGTTCATAGAATGTGATGGAAACTGCTGAGTCACTTCCTGTCAGAATTTTCAAGAAGTAATCACACTGTAATTCACTTCCTGAAAATTTGAAGTGTTACAACAGAGAGTTATCCTGTTTTAAACTGCAGGAAAAGGTCTGTAACATATAGGTTTTTGAGGGGAAAAAAAGTTTACTGCTCCTTTAAAGAAATGGGAATCTTTTCCCCTGTGGTGCAGTTTGTTTGCTCCAAAATTGATCTTCTTTATCGTGATGTATATGCCCCTTCGCTTCTTCAATAAGATAAAGTTGAGCAATTCTGGAGCAAACCAAATGCTTCATAGCGGACAAACATTCCTATTGATTAAATAGGTGTTTTACAATGAGTTGGAGACCTTGCTTAAGAACCCATTATAATTTCATCTGATTTAATCTCCCCTATTGAGCAGTTGGTTTGTTCCAGAATTGCTAATCTTCAGCTTCCTGACTGTCTTCATTCTAGATACCACTGCAGTTGATAAACATTATCACAGGTTCTATCTAACCGATTCCCACTGAAGTCTACGGGAAAAATCTATTGTTAAAGCCCTCGATAATATGATCAACCGCAATAGAATCCTGCCTTTAGTTGGATATTCCTGAACATAACTTACATGTGTAATTTTATATGTATACTCTATGTAAACCAACGTACCTTGCCGAGGCACATCCCGTTTTATTTTATCTCTTGCCACTGTGTGTATTTTTCTGTAAATAGGGCATTGTAAAGTCACTGTAAATAGAAAAATGTGGCTTTTGGGGGGGTCCTGGGGTTCGGAACTCCCTCTCCTGATAAGCCACGAAAAATGATGGTTTCTATTCATGCCAATCTCTTTTCTCCGAAAAGGAACACATCAGATATTGAATGTAACACATTTAGTCAAATAAATTTTAAAGGAAATTCTTATTTAAATGTGGTTTGTTTGTTTATTTTGTGTGTGTTGGGGGGGGGGGGGTTTCTTGTCTGGTCTTAAAGTTCTGCAAAAAAAAATATAAATAAATATATATATATATATATATATATACACATATACATACAGGGCTCAAAATTTCCACTCGCCACTAGCCAATGGCGAGTGAAAATTTAGCCCAGGCGAGTAGATAGAAATTCAGCCCTGGTTGGTATGTTATGTCTTGCAGTGGCGAGTAACTTTTCAGGTCTGGCTAGTAGCAAAGGACTTTATATATGTGTATATATATATATATATATATATATATATATATATATATATATATATCTTCTATATATATAAAAGAAGACTTTGTGCCTGCCAAAACACACCCAGGGGAGGCATAAAGCAGGAGTTACAACTCCTATTGGGTGATTCAATCATGCAGGGAGTTGGCCCGCCCCCACTATGCAGCCCGCCCACCACTATCAAAGTCAGAAAAAAACAATATGGCTGCCACTTGCTCCTACACCACAGACAAACACACATGCCTCACTCACACAGCACCACACAAACACACACACATGCCCCACTCACACACACAGACCACCACACACACATGCCCCACTCACACAGCACCACACAAACACACACACATGCCCCACTCGCACAGCACCACACACACACATGCCCCACTTACACAGCACCAAACAGACATGCCCCCACCCACATACACACACAAAGCCAGAAATACATATGGCTGACACACACACACACACAGTCACTCACCCTGACTCCCAGAGGCCTCAGCAGGACCTGTACTGCAGCACCAGAGGAACAAAATTGCACTCAAAGGGTTAAGGTAGGTCCTCATTGCTCAATTATTTCTTCACTGTCATCATTTGCCATGCAAGACACAGGACAGACAGCCATCAGATTCACACTTAACCCACTGACTGCCACAGGGTTGTGTATCAAGTTTTACCTCTCAGGGAGTGTGTTCAAACCCCTCACACTGTAAACTTGCATTTCCCTCCCACTTCTCCTCCTTCCCCAGCCTATTACTAACACTTTTCCATATTTATGTTAAGCCCCGCCCCTACTCGCGATTAAGCCCCGCCCCCTTTTAACCCAGATTGCTCTCTCCACATCAGCACCACATGAGGGACTCCACAAGTAAAAGTTCACAGGTATTACACACTCATGCCCCACTCACACAGCACCAAACACCCATACACACACACAAAGCCAGAAAGAAAGATGGCTGACACACAGTCACTCACCTTGACTCCCAGTGGCCTCAGCAGGACCTGTAGTAAAGCCACTGAACGGTGCTGCATCACCAGGGGAACAAAATGGCACTCAAAGGGTTAATGTAGGCCCTCATTGCTGAATTACTTCTTCACTGTCACCATTTGCCATGCAAGACACAGGACAGACAGCCATCAGATTCACACTTAACCCACTGACTGCCACAGGGTTCTGTATCAAGTTTTACCACTCATGGAGTGTGTTCAAACCCCTCACACTGTAAACTTGCATTCCCCTCCCACTTCTCCTCCTTCCCCAGCCTATTACTAACACTTTTTCACATTTATGTTAAGCCCCGCCCCCTACTCGTGATTAAGCCCCACCCACTTTTAACCCAGATTGCCCCATTTGTCTCTCCACATCAGCACCACATCAGTCCCCTCTAGGGACTACACAAATCAGTTCCCAGGTATGAATACACTTCCCACTGCTATTTATCTCTGACATGCCTCTCTATACATTAACCATTTGAGTGCCAGAGGGGTGCACAACTCATGCACGCATGTGTTTCTGCTCATATATGTTGTGTGTGTACATCTCTGTTACATATGTGTGTCCATGTGTGCATCTCCAGTGTGTCTGTGTGTACATGTGTTTTGCATGTCTCTGCCGCTCACTGTGTGTATGTGCATACCTCCCAACATTTCACATGGCCAGAGAGGGACACGTTAGTTTTAGGTGATATTATTGGGGGTGTGGCTGGTGGGCGGGGCATTAGTAAGAATTTTTAGGTTATTTCATGACCTATTACTGGCTATTTATGTAACTGAATAAATGATTTAGTTCAAGACCAAAGTATTTTATTTGCACAGACTAATGTATAAACACATATACTGAAGTTTATTGCTGTAGAGCAAAGTAATACACACCACACAGTCAGGGCTGGTGCAAGGATTTTTGCCACCCTAGGCAAAACCTAATTTTGCCGCCCATTTCGCTCCGCCCCTTGTGTCCCACCCCTTTATACCCTGCCTACTTATACCCAACCTCTTTTCATGATTGCCCTCTCTCTGCCCCCTGAGCCACTATGCCCCTGTTCTGGAGATGCCTGTAAGAGATGCCCCCCACCAGCTCCAACTTGCCCCTTATCAGCTTCACTTTGGCCCACCAGCTCCACTTTGCCCCTATCAACTCCAACTTGCCCCCATCAGCTCCAACGTGCCCCCACCAGCTCCATTTTGCCCCCTCAGCTTCACTTTGCCCCCTCAGCTCCACTTTGCCCCCTCAGCTCCAACTTACCCCCATCAGCTCCACTTTGCCCCCATCCTCTCCAACTTACCCCCATCAGCTCCACTTTGCCCCCATCCGCTCCAACTTACCCCCACCAGCTCCACTATGCCCTCTCAGCTCCAACTTTCCACTATCAGCTCCACTATGCCCCCAGCAGCTCCAACTAGCCCCCCATCCGCTCCAACTTGCCCTCCCTCAGCTCCAGTTGCCCTCCCTCAGCTCCAGTTGCCCTCCCTCAGCTCCACTTTCCCCCCCTCAGCTCCACTTTGACCCTCATCAGCTCCACTTTGACCCTCATCAGCTCCACTTTGACCCTCATCAGCTCCAACTTGCCCCCATCATCTCCACTATGCCCCCTCAGCTCCAGCTTTCCCCTAACAGCTCCAACTTGCCCCCTCAGCTCCACTATGCCCCCTCAGCTCCAACTTGCCCCCCATCACATACCTGTATCTCCCGCGCAGTCTTCTCTTCAGTAATGCAGAGAGCGGCGGGAGATCATGACTCCCAGCGCGCTCTGCATTACTAAAGATCCGATCAGATGAGGGAGCGCTGTAGCAACACAGACCTGACTGTGTTGTGGTTCCTGGCGTGGTGTGTGTGGGCGCAGCTCTTCTCCGCTGCATGCCCGCGCCCCCAGTACGTGTGCGCCCTAGGCCGGCGCCTACCTCGCCTATAGGTGGAGCCGGCCCTGCACACAGTCTGACCTCCTAAAAAGAGGGACAACAGGGTGGGAAAGAGGGACAGAGGGATTTGGCCCTCAAAGAGGGACTGGCCCTCCTAAAGAGGGACACTTGGGATGTATGGTATGTGTCTGCCTGTATGCTGCATATGTCTGTGTTTATCAGTGTGTCTGCATTTCAAACACGTGCGCCCAATGGTCATAACATGACGGGCAACGCCGTCCCATGTTGCTAGTATATATATATATGTGTGTGTATATATATATATATATATATATATATATATATATATATATATATATGGCTTATAATTTTAATATATCACCCCATGGATGCCAGAGCAGTGTCCAACACATTGGGGGCAAATAATTTCACACCCTTGTCTTTGCCATATTCCACCAGTGGAAGATAATGATCCATTACTCCAGGTCTCTGAAGACCGTATCAGACTCAGGTGGAAGGAATAAAAATGTGGCAGGTTATTGCACCACAAAACACACAACTACTCACACAAAAAATATTACACCCTGTACTCAAAATCTCCCTTCTACTCTCAAAGGGATAATAACCTTTTATTTTGAAAACATATTTTGTAAGTTCATCTTCAACTACCAAGTTACTTCTTTACACATGTCCATGGTAGAGAGTTCTCTGAATCTGTTTTCAAAGTATTTTGTGGCCAGCGGCTATCAAAGCAGGACACCATGTAACTATCATTACAATACAGTGTGTTCTGTATGTATCTTTCTTGTACATTACTATTCCTTCTTTCATAGTCCCTGACAAAAAAAACCTCTCTGGAAACAAGAATAAGGAGCTCATGTCAGGAAAATAAATTTACTATATATCCTGGAAGCATGCACTGTGTGCTGGTAGCTTATGAGGAACAGGGTTGGTTACCATTGCCCAGGCCCTTCTAGAAGCTCTCCCACTACTGAAGTCAGACTTACAAGTCTATAATTACCAGACTTCAGTCTTGTCCCTTTCTGACTAACATCATTACATCCGCTTTCTCCCAGTCATATGACGCTATACCTGATGAAAGTGAACCAAAGAAGATTAAGAATAATGATTTTGTTCTTACAGAGCTTTGGAAAAGGATCCTGTGTTCAAAAGGAAACTGGAGTGATTCTGGGGCATAATAGCACTACAGGGGGCAAATAAAAATTCCCAGAATTTCCATCGATTTTAAATGGGGCTTTTTAATACTGCAGAGATCTCCAAAGAATAGTTTCCAATGCTTTGGGGACTTATTTAGAATTCAAGAGGTTAACAGTCCCATTTAAATCAAGGGGATTTTTAATTTCTTCTATCATACAACTGGTTTAAACTGGAATGAGTCCAGTTTTAAACATAAGACAGTGATACACTTCCATTAACTGTTTCAGTACCAGGGTGGTGTAAGACAATGCATTAGTCACCCATCTCTGACACTTGGAGATAAAACCAGTTTTCTTTTGGACATTCCCATTGTGGTCTAACTAACAGGTTCTCAATTTATTTTCAGCGGAACACCCAAAAATGATTTCCAGAACAGCACGATATAAGGAGTGTGATCGCTTGGGGGGGGGGGGGGGTGAGAGATATGAAAGGTATACATCAGAGCTAGGCAACCTGTGGCTCTCCATATATTCAAGATTATAATTCCCATGGTCTGAGAGGGTAGTAGATAAGTGGAATAACCTACCAACAGCAGTGGTAAAATATCCCCCTCCTGCCCCTTTTACCTAGTGTAAGCCACCTTCCCTCAGATATGGAATCTGGTCTTGAGACCAGATAGCTCACAGCAAGGGACAATCTTCTTACTGTGAGTATGAGGAAAACCCCACCCCCCTGACAGGTTTTTCCTTATGCTCACTGAAGATTGTCCCTCTCTGAGATCCATCTAGACAATCTTGCTGCTCTGAGGGGAGCAGTGTTACATCAGTAAATGGGACGGGAGGGGGATACTTTATCATTCAATTACTCTTGAACTGCAACTCTGACAGTATTGAAACACTCTTCACGTCCCAAATACTATGAAGATTAATTGAAGCTGCTTTTATTAAGAAACATTACTATCCCTTTAATTCGTCCCCAGCATTGCACCTCTGTAGCTTTCAGAGTTTCATGTCTTTAGCTTGATGAATTCAGCCCGAAATGTTGAACGTGTTCAAGCCTAAAAGCATTTATTGCATCCAGTATTTATAAACTGGACTGATCTCCCCACTAGGGGGAAGTCTCGCAGCACTGTAAAATACCACTGGACACACTCCAAATCAAATTGGATTGTGGGTATTTCTGTCACATAGATCAATTGGCTTTAATGATTAGCTTTCTCTTCTGAAAAACAGCCATGCTTTTTGACAGGCTTAACCTCTACTCTGCAGTCTAGGTGCCTGGTTTAACCCCTTGAGTGCCAGTGTGTTGGTTAATTCTCTGGCACTCAAAGGGTTAACTCTTGTGTGTCTCTAAGGTTGCCGCTTCATCCCATTGCTCTGTAATGCGTTTCGTACCCCTCCTAGTATTCAAAGGGTTAAACCTGAACACTTACGAAAAATGCATGATGCATGGCTGTGATGGTTACTACAAGTTTGCAATGTCCTCCGCCCAGCCCTGCACTTTACATTCTTTAAATGTTTGGTTTTAAAGGGATAGTAACACATAATATGTAAAAATATATATATTTGGGCTTTATCCTACTGAGTAAGACACTGGTACCCCCACTGCTGTGAGGTGTTTTATTGAAAAGTTATTGCAATGCAAACGTGAAGTTGTTTTGTTGCAGTATCTCACTGGCCTGAAATTTTACAGTGATGCTGTAGCTACACCATCCTATTGGCAGCTCTGGTCATTTGACCATAAATCTCCGTAGGATGATGTAGCAACGGCGCCACTAAAGTTTCAGGCCACTGTGGTACTGCACCTAGAAAACAAATTCAAGTTTTAGCTGCAATAACGTTTGAATAAAAGACACCCGTAATTGGGAGTAACCTTGTTTTACAAGGGAGGATAAGCCCTACTAATATATATATATATATATATATATATATATATATATATATATATATATAAATAATTTTATTTATTTTATTTATTTATTTTTTTTTTAATTGTTACTATCTCTTTAAAGTGGAACTTTCATCTTCTATAAAGTCGCCCGCCAATAATTAAACATATGACAACTACCTTCATAGTTCTATTACCTCTCAGAAGTGCCAGATTTTGAAGTAATCCATAATCTCTGGAGACTGAAGGCCACGTTAGTGGCGTCTGCGCGCCTGCTCCGTCATTAGGGTTGCCACCCAGCCGGTATTTTACCGGCAGGCTGGTAAAAAATTGGCTTCTGTCCAATGTTAAGTTTATGGAGGGAATGCCACCCAGCCAGTATTTTTTTTTTTTTTTTGAAGAAAAGGTGGCAACCCTAGCCGTCAATCTCTTCCAGTGCCTTTCACCACATTGCAGTGTCTCCTAGTGGAGATCGGGACTGACAGCGCAGGAGCACAAACATCTCTAAGACAAGATGTCTGCGCTGATGCCTGGCTTCCTGTCTCCTAAGATTAAAGGGATAGTAATGTTTCATAATAACAGCAGCTCTAATTAATCATCATAGTATTTGGACTTTGGAGAGTGTTATTTCAATTCTGTCAGAGTTGTAGTTCAAGAGTAATTCAATGACAAAGTATCCCCTCTCGCCCCTTTTACTGATGTAACATTGTTCAGCCAGATCAGAAGGGAGGTGCCCAGGTAGACTGCAGAGAGGGACAATCTTCAATTAAGATAAGGGAAAAACCTGAAAAACTTGTCAAGGGGGGCAGGGCTTTCATTGTTCTCATAGGAAGAAGATTGTCCCCTGCTGTTATCTGACTGGATTCCACATCTGAGAAGAGATGGCTTACACTAGGTAAAAGGGGCGGGAGGGGAAACTTTGCTTGTGAATATCTCTCAAACCATAAAGGTTTGAGAGATAAGACTTATATCGTTCTTCATGTTTTTTTAATGCCT
Organism: Rhinophrynus dorsalis; assembly: GCA_037306005.1. Taxonomy (NCBI): domain Eukaryota; kingdom Metazoa; phylum Chordata; class Amphibia; order Anura; family Rhinophrynidae; genus Rhinophrynus; species Rhinophrynus dorsalis. The sequence goes on along the minus strand of CM074727.1, from coordinate 28,553,337 downwards.
ACAAAATAAAATAAAGATAAAACGAAGTATTACTATCCCTTTAAGGATTACTTTAGAATCTGGCACTTCTGAGAGGTAATAGAAGTATGAAGCTAGTCTCCATATGTTTAATTATTGGAGGGCGACTTTATACGAAGTGAAAGTTCCTCTTTAAAGGAATGAGGTGGCAACCTAGTGTGTCACTGACCCAGGTGCACTGCTATACGTCTCTGGTACATAAGGGGTTGAATCTATGACTTGTTCATTACTACTTCCTTGCATACTATGGAGATGGAATCTCACCTTATGAGTTTCTAGACACAGTTAACTTTTATATGTCTCCATTAAATACATTAACATTTTGAGAGCAGAGGAGTACGCATTACATTGCAAGCCGTATCCATCAAGTTCAGCCCATGTATATCACCCTGGCGGATCCAGCAAAAAGGCAAAGGAAAAAAAAAACCCTATAGAAGCTATTTCCACTTAAAGGGATAGTAATACTTAAAATGTAAAAAAAAAAATATGTTGTAGGGTTTATCCCCCTGAGTAAAACAAGGGCACTCCCACTGCTGAAAGGTGTTTCATTCAAAAGTTATTAATTTTCAAAGTTGAATTTTTTAGGTCCCGGGACCATAAATCTCCATAGGATGGTGTAGCAACAGCGCCACTGTACAATTTCAGGCCACTGTGATATTGCACCTAAAAAATTAAACTTTGAAAATTAATAACTTTTAAATGAAACACCTTTCACAAGTGGGAGTACTCTTGTTTTGTTTTACTCAGGGGGATAAACCCTACAACATATTTTTTTACATTTTAAGTATTACTATCCCTTTAAGATTAAGTAAAACATCCCTACCTGGCTCCAACATACAGTTGGAAATTTCCCTCGATCAACACGATCTGCTTTGAAACCAACTCTCCTATTAATATTATTCTGAGCTAGAAAAGTATCTTACTTTTTAGTAAAAGCAACTTTTCCATTTGCCAACTCAGCATCTAGAGGCAAAGAATTCTACAACTTTACTGCCCTTACTATATAAAACAAAAAAAACCCTGCCTTTGTTATAGTCCTTGCTCATTACTACCTCCCTGAACACTAGATCATTAGTCTTGGCCTGTGCATTTCTAGCCATGGTTAACTTTTATAGGTTTCTCTTAATGTGGAACTTTCACCAGCTATAAAGTCACCCTGCAATGCAGTCTTGTGTCGCCTCACGCGATGCAATCATGCGCAGTAGAGACTGCCTGAATGCGGACACTGTGCGTTACTGCATCGTGACAAACATCCTAGCGAATTATTATATAGGGTGTTACCTCTGAAATGTAGCCCATTATAAAGAAATCCTTTATTGTAGGAGACTGGAAGACAGGCACCAGTGCAGACATCTTGTCTACACCCCTGCGCTGTCAGTCTTGGTCTCCGTTGAGAAGCATTTCAGTGTGCCACATGGTAACCGGAAGGACTGGCGGTGCAGGCACGCAGACTGCACTAACCTGCCAGTCAGTCACCTACAATATAGGATTTCTTTATAATCCGCTATGTTTCATAGGTAACATATATATTATAAAGCTAGTCGCTACCTGCTTAATTATTGCAGGGCGAAATGCAGCCCATTATAAAGAAATCCTTTATTGTTGGGGACTTACGGCCAGGTTAGTGCAGTCTGCGTGTCTGCGCCGTCAGTCCCCTCTGATTACTATATGGCGCACTGCAGTACTTCTTAATGGAGACCGGGACTGACAGTGCAGGAGTGCAGACAAGATGTCCGCCTTGATGCCTGGCTTCCGGTCTCCTGCAATAAAGGATTTCTTTATAATCAGGTAACATATATATTATAAACCTAGTCCCTACCTGCTTAATTATTGCAGGGCAACTTTATAGCGGGTGAAAGTTCAGCTTTAAAGGGATTGTAACAAGTATGTATATATAATCTTTTAGATGTTATCTTGAATAGAACGAGGGCACCCTACAATATTAATATTTTTACATATTAAATGTTACTATCTCTTTAAAGGGTTGATCTGGCAACGGCAACTGGGGAAAACCATGTTTCAGAAAAAGAGTAATACCAGAATGAGAGGTTGTCATCTAAAGTTACAGTGCTATGTTACTGAAAGAGTGATACACTCCTGGAACAGCTTCCCAGCAAAGGTGGTAGGGACTAATACTGTAAGAGAATTATAAAATGCCTGAAAGAGACCTGCATCTAGAGAGGTATGTAAGGCTGTAGTTTTCTTTTATTTTTAAATTAATATTAACCCTTTGAGTACCAGAGAGAGCTCTGCAATGCGTTGCGTACCCCTCTGGCACTCAAACTGTTAAAAAGAATGGGTCGGCTAATCGGCTCCTATCTGCTGTCAAAATCGTCTTCCTTATTACGATATTGTTTTAGTCTCTCAATATAGAAAATATGTCGCAAAGGTGGAGTCATTCTGAGACTAATCAAATGCAGATAAAAATGTATTTGATTTTATTAGGGCCTTTCAACCCCTTGAATGCTATAGAAGGCTCCAATGCATTGTGAAGCGTTGGTAGAATCCCTGGGGAAAAAAAAAAGAGTTATTATTATACACACACACACACCCCACCGGATCCTGTGTGTTATGGTGCATGATCCTGCGGTTGTGAAGGGGTAAATACTGCCTGAGCCATGTCCTGTCTCCGTCCCCTGCCAGCAGAGCGAGGTGCGCCAGTGCAGAGCAGATGGCCACAGCACCGTCCTCTGCATACAGATAGGAGTATACACTTCTATGTGCTGATGCGCATGGGCACTCGCTCAGCCGTTCAGCCTCATGGTAGCCAGACTGAGCAAAAAGCATTGAAAGGATAGTAATGTTTCACAAAAAAAAAGCAGCTCCAATTAATCTTTATGGTATTTGGGCCATGGAGAGTGTTATTTCAATGCTGTCAGAGTTGTGGTTCAAGAGTAATTGAATGATAAAGTCAGGGCTTATAATTTTAAATCCTTTGCTACTAGCCAGACCTGAAAAGTTACTCGCCACTGCAAGCCATAACATACCCACCAGGGCTGAATTTCTACTCGCCAGGGCTAAATTTTCACTCGCCATTGGCTAGTGGTGAGTGGAAATTTTGAGCCCTGATAAAGTATACCCCTCCCTCCCCTTTTACCTAGTGTAAGATGCCTCCCCTCAGATGTGGAATCTGGTTCACAGACCAGACCGCTCGGGACAATCTTATTACTGTGAGAACAATGAAAACCCTGCCCCCCTTGACAGGTTTTTCCTTACACACGCTGAAGATTGTCCCTCTCTGCGATCCATCCGGACAGTCTTGCTGCTCTGAGGTGAGCAGTGTTACATCAGTAAAAGGGGCAGGAGGGGGATATTTTATCATTCAATTACTCTTGAACTACAACTCTGACAGTATTTTAATAACACTCTACATGGCCCAAATACTATGAAGATTAATCGGATATGCTTTTATTGTGAAGCATTACTATCCAGTTAATCTGCAGAAATCATGGGAGGGGTGTGCGTTAAACAGCAATAGGAGGGGGGAGATTATTTTTTTAGAAAATGTTTTACCAGGAGGAATACATTGAGATCTCTCTCGTTTTCAAGTATGTCCTGACTCACTAAAACATGATAAAGGAGAGATGACTTCTCCAGTGATATCACTTCTCCAGTTCCTATGTTATTCTATGGAGCCAATTCACTAAGATCTCCAAAGCTGAAGAAATCTTAGTGTATAGGAACCATAGAATGACATAGGAACTGGAGAAGTGATATCACTGGAGAAGTCATCTCCACTGTATCACCTCTTCATCACTGCTTAGTGAATGTCCCCTGATGAGTTGCAGAGACAATTTAGGTAGAAAACCAGCAGGCAACCTTTAGCTCTCAAGCCATTAAAGACTACAATTCCAGGCAACCCCTGCCAGCCAGTTGCTGGTTGGGAGTCATGGGATTTATGTCTCCAACAATGGGGGCAACAAAGAGAGTAGGCTGACCATATTTCCTTGAGACAAAAAGGGGACGGGGTGTGGGACAGATGGACAGTGGGACTCTGTCACTCCAAGTCCGGTCATAGTAAGCAGCAAGAACGCGTTTGCTCCGTCTCTTACTAGCGGTGTTCTCTCTCTCTCTGGCCAAAAAGCCTGCCCCTAAAGTAAATCAGAACTTCCTCTCTTCATCACTCACACTTTAACTGTGTTTACTGTACGCATTGATTACCATAGAGTCTTATGACTCGTCGTCATATCACTGTCTAAGAGACTCTATGGTAATTTACCATAGACTCGAGAGTCTTAGACAGTTATGAGTCACAAGACTCTATAGTAATCAATGTGTACAGTAAACAGGGGAGGGCTGGCCTGGGGGGCAGGGGGGCAATTGTTTGGGCCGGTGGGCCACTCCCGATTGTTGCTGCAAATGTAGCTACACTACTGATACCACAGAGCTTACAATTGAAATGGAGCTACAATCCATAGGAAGCTACACTAGCAGCATAACCCATTTCTCTTGTAAGTTCTATGGTATAAATAGTGCAGATTTACTTACATTGTAAGCTCTGTAGTTGCACCAGTGTAACCCCCATTTCAATTGTAAGCTTTTTGGTATTGCTTGTCTTACTTCACAACACTAACTGTTTGACTGACAGAGGGGTATGCCACGCACTCAATGGGTTAATGGCAATTTTAAAATTAACAAAAGGGAGGGGTCTAGGCCAGTGGGCTGGAACAATTGTAAAATCGGGCAACTTAATTGTAGTTGCCCTCCAGGCCACAAGTTGCCAGCCCTCCCCTGACAGTAAAACCACTAGTGTGACGAAAGGAGGTTCCGATTTACTTTATCTTATGAGAAATAAACAAGCCGCGTTCAGTTTTTTACAAAAAAATTTAAACTATATATGTTATATTAAAAATGGGACAAAATAGACATTTAAATTAAAAAGACGGGACGGTCTGGAAATATGAAAAAAAAAAAAAAAAAACGGTACTGTCCCGTTTAAAATGATACATATGGTCAGACTAGTAATGAGAGGACCTCTAGGATATGGTTGATCGAACACTAATGCTTTAATGCATGTTATTCATATCAATTATTTATAAAGACCCAACAGATTCTGCAGCACTGTACACTGGATTAACAAGACAAAACAACACTGTACAAGTTGAGTAGAATGGATATAGTGATATTTGCAATGCAGACTGAATGGCAATGGAGACTGAAGATTGATGGCCCAAATCACAAAAGCTAACAATCTGATCTAAATGTTTCTAAAGATATATATGGTTTGCTTACCCTGATTTGTTTTACAGGGTTATTCATTAGATGGGGGAAGTGAATTCCCTGTACATTTACCCATTCTACTATGTTGAACACAACAGGAAATGAGGAGTGTAGGGAAAATTGCTTCCCCCAGCACTAGATAAAAATGTTGTAGAGGGGGAGTGTTATATAGATCAAGAGTTATAGGGAGGACTTACATGGGGCATCGGAAGGAATTAAAGAGAGGGTTATATGGAGCTATAGTGAGGTGTTACATAGCATGATAGCAGTAGGTATAAATGGGTAGATGGAGCAATAGGAGGAGTTATGGAGAAGGGATATATCAAATCTCCCAACATATCAAATGGCCAAAGAGGGACACTTTTCTTTTAAAATGATAGTAATACTATCTTTATTTTATTTTGTAGGCATTAAAAAACATGAAGAACGATATAAGCCTTATCTCTCAAACCTTTATGGTTTGAGAGATATTCACAAGCAAAGTTTCCCCTCCCACCCCTTTTACCTAGTGTAAGCCATCTCTTCTCAGATGTGGAACGCAGTCCATACACCAGACAGATAACAGAAGGGGACAATCTTCTTCCTATGAGAACAATGAAAGCCCTGCCCCCCTCAACAAGTTTTTCAGGTTTTTCCCTTATCTTAATTGAAGATTGTCCCTCTCTGCAATCTACCTGGGCACCTCCCTTCTGATCTGGTTGAGCAGTGTTATATCAGTAAAAGGGGCGGGAGGGGGATACTTTGTCATTGAATTACTCTTGAACTACAACTCTGACATTATTGATATAACAATCTCCAAAGTCCAAATACTATGATGATTAATTGGAGCTGTTTTTATTATGAAACATTACTATCCCTTAAAGTGGTGTTGCTGGGGGTGTGGCTTGAGGGGCAGGGCATTTTGGATAATTTACATCTTATTTCCTTACCTATTGACACCTCTTTGTGTAACCGAATAAATTATTTAGAACAAGACTAACATATTTTATTTACACAGACTAATTTATAAACACATTTACTGAAGTTTAAACAAAAATTAATGTGAATTTTATTTCTGTGAACTAATGTAATACACATATATACACACAGTCTGATCTACAAAGAGGGACAACAGGGTGGGAAAGAGGGACAGAGAGAGTAGGGTCTCCAAGAGAGACAATTGGAAGATATGGGTTATATGGATCAATAGAAACAGCTAAAGGGTGGAGTTATATGGAACAATAGGAGGAGTAATGGGATGGGTTATACGGAACAATAGGAGGAGTAATGGGAGGGGATATTGGGAGCAATAGGAGGAGTTATAGGGAGGGGTTATAGGGAGCAATAGGAGGAGTAATTGGAGGAGTTATATGGAGCAATAGGAAGAGTAATGGGAGGGGTTATGTGGAGCAATAGGAGGAGTAATCGGAAGAGTTATATGGAGCAATAGGAGGACTAATTGGAGGAGTTATATGGAGCAAAAAGAGGAGTAATGGGAGGGGTTATATTATACAATAGGAGGAGTAATGGGAGGGGTTACAGGGAGCAATAGGAGGAGTTATAGGGAGGGGTTATAGGGAGCAATAGGAGGAGTAATTGGAGGAGTTATATGGAGCAATAGGAGGAGTAATGGGAGGGGTTATAGGGAGCAATAGGAGGAGTAATTGGAGGAGTTATATGGAGGGAGGGGTTACAGGGAGCAATAGGAGGAGTAATGGGAGGGGTTACAGGGAGCAATAGGAGGAGTAATCAGAGGAGTTATTGGGAGCAATAGGAGGAGTTATATGGAGGGTTACATGGATCAGTGTGTATAGATATATATAACATAAAATATTCTTCATCAGATATTTATAGTAGACCTATTGTGAAATGTAGAAAAAAGAGGGGATGTTTCACAATAGCAGAATATATAGTAAGGGGTATATATGCCTTCAAGCAAACATACAATAAGAAAAGCTTAGGCATCATCAAAATAAAAAGCATATTAAAGCCCTTTAAAGACCAGAGGTTTGCAGCACATCCCCACCGGCCTTTAAATGGTTAAACATGTTCTGATAATATCGTATTTCTATAATATAGCATACTACAAGGTTAGGTTGGTAGCAAGAATTAAAAGAAAAGTGTGGGAGGGAAGAAATCCTTTCTTTGTATAATTTCTGCAGTAAGAAGCCACCGTCTTATCTCCTGTGCAGTGTCTACTTCACTCTCTCCTGCATTCATTCATTCTCTCTCTCTCTCTCTCCTCCTTTGTGGGCATTTTCTCCAGAAGCCAGAGGCAAAGTGCCATAGACATGCTGAGTATCAGGATACCAAGGGAGGCGTTTCCATGGCAACGGGTACCACGTGAAAGGAACACACAGATCTGGTATCCTAGCAACCAGACCACGTACATCCACGCTCAGATATTTTCCCCATGCACGCACAAAGAAAAACACAAGGAAACTATAGATATACAATGAATATATATATATATATATATATAATCTATATATAGAGAGAGAGAAAGAGAGAATACTATAGAATTGTTCTAATTCTTAGTGACCATAGTCACCTTTCTAGAAATCAAGGGGCTAAAATCTAATCTAATCTAATCTAATCTATCTATCAATCTCATAGCTATCATCTACAGTGAGGGGAAAATGATTTGATCCCCTGCTAATTTTGTACGTTTGCCCACTGACAAAGAAATGATCAGTCTATAATTTGAATGGTAGGTTTATTTGAGTGAGAGACAGAATAACGACAAAAAATTCCTGAAAAACGCATTTAAAAAAAATTATAAATTGATTTGCATTTTACTGAGTGAAATAAGTATTTGACCCCTTTACAAAACATGACTTAGTACTTGGTGGCAAAACCCTTGTTGGCAATCAGCAGGGAATCAAATATTTTTTTTCCCTAACCGTATCTATGTAAATATCTATGTATCTCATATATCTATTTTTCAATCTATATATATATCTCATATCTGTCTATCTAGCTATCTATCTACCTATCTAATATCTATCTATCTCATATCTAACTATCATCTATCTATCTATCTATCTATGTAATATCTCTCTATGTATCTCATATACATCTATCTTTCCATCTATATCTATTTCATATCTATGTATCTCATATACATCTATCTTTCCATCTATATCTATCTCATATATATCTCTATATTATCTAATCTATCTATCTATCTATCTATCTATCTATCTATCACTTTTTTTCTGTCTGTGTGTCTATATACAATATAAATACATACACAGATGCTGCCATTCTCAGACAAAATGGAGGAATTCTGGAACAACCTAGCTGCACCATTGGGGACAAAATAGAAATCCCCAACATTCCATTGATTAAATGGGGCTTATAATCCTTTGAAAAACACTGATTTAGATAAATGTGCCGTTGGTTTGTCCCAGAATTAGACTGGGGTTTGTGCGCTAAGGAGTGATAAAGAGGTGATAAAGCTGAGATGACTTCTCCAGTGATATCACTTCCCCAGTTCCTATGTTATTCTATAGAGCCTATGCACTAACATTTCGTCAGCTGTGGAGATCTTAGTGCATAGGCTCCATAGAATAACTTAGGAACTGGAGAAGTGATATCACTGGAGAAGTTATCTCCACTTTATCATCTCTTTATCACGCCTTAGTGCAGGACTTCAACCCAATTGTCACTATATATTAATGTAACAAGGCGGGGGGAGGTATCCGCTGGGTTTGTAGAGAGGGGCATTCAAGGTGAGACAGGGGCAGAATCGCCGTTTGTGCAGCAGGTGAAAACCCAACCAACTTTACGGGTCCAACGAAAGCTAAAAATTGAAAATGTAGGGTTTTTGAGAAGTTTCATCTAAAGGAGAAAGCTCAGATCAGCCCAGATAAGTGTACATGTTTTTATACCATCTTCACACACAGGGTTAAAAATGAACGTACAAGATTTATTTACAGAAAATGCCCATCACACTTCACTTGTTAAAATAGTTTTTTTAAAGGGATAACACTTAATATGTTTAAAAAAAAAAAAAAAAATTATATATATATATATATATATATATATTGTGGTGTTTATTCCCCTGAGTAAAACAAGGGAACTCCCACTGCTGAGAGCTCAAATTAGAATTTTCTAGGTGCAGTACCACAGATGCCTGAAATTGTACAGTGGCGCTGTTGTTACACCATCCTATGGACAGGGCCGGCGCCACCTAAAGGCGAGGTAGGCGCCGGCCTAGGGCGCACATTCTCTGGGGGCACATCGGGGCCCATGGACCCTCCCGCTCACCACTTACTGCACAAGTAAAAAAAAAAAGTAAGTTTCGGTGCCCTCCCTTGGCTGGCTATTTTTTTAATGTAGAACAGCAATACTCGTTTCTCTCTCCCCCTCCGCTCCTTCAGTCCTGGACCAGGATTGAAGGAGTGAAGGGGGAGAGAGAAACGGGCATCGCTGTGCTACATTAAAAAAATAGCCAGCCAAGGGAGAGCACTGAAACGTACTCACTGGGAGAGAGAGACGTGCACCGGGAAGAGTAAGTGGAAGGGGGGTCAAGATGGGATCAAGAGTCAGACGGGGGAAGAACGTGTCAAAGGGGGGAATAACTGACACACATATATACATATAGGGAACACACACTGACACACATATACATACAGGGAACACACACTGACACACATACACATATAGAGAACACACACACAAACTGACACTTATACACATATAGGGAACACACAAGCACACTGACACTTAAACTCCTACAGGGCGGGGCATAAAGGGGTAGGACACAAGGGGTGGAGCCAAGGGGCGGCAAAGTTAGGTTTTGCCTAGGGTGGCAAAAATCCTTGCACCAGCCCTGCACAAAGGGTTAAGGCTGGGCTGGGCTGCATGGTGCACATGTAATTCCAAGGCAGCCCTTGAATATACTAACCTCTTTAACTCTTTCAGTGCTGGGCTGCTGAGCTGTGCTAAAAGAGAACACTGGTGGGCATCCTCACTCAGTCACCCTCTTTCTATCTCTCCCTCCTGTTCACACAAATGGAATTTTTAAATCAGCCTTTCCAACGATGGGTCTCCATAGTAGGTGGTAGGAATAGCACCACTTGGTGGCCGCACTAGAAAATTGTTATTAACCCCTTAAGTACCATTGACGTGGCAGGACCGTCACGCTGGTCCGGCACTTAAGAACCAGTGACGGTCCTGGTACGTCACATACTTTTAGTCACAGCGCTCCTGTAGAAGCGAGGTGAGTAATACCGGGGACTGAAGTTGATCGCTCCAAGACCGGAGCGATCTCTTTCAGTCCCCCATTCGGCGTGCCGCCCCACGTGATCAGTCACGTGGGACAGCACGTCAAAGTTTCCTATCTGGTCCTTAAAGGACCACACACCCCAGGACCGCTGGTCCTTAAGGGTTTAAATATAAAAGAAAAAAATTCTCAATATTCTGTGCTAGATAGGCATCCATTGGTTTTCTGAAAGCAGTTGCAGTATCTTCAAGCACAATGTCCAGAGGCAAAGAATTCCATAGCTTTACCGCCCTTACTGTAAAAAATTCCTGCCTTTGTTTTAGTCGAAAGAGCCTTTCCTCTAGTCCTAATGGATAATATCTCATTCTTAGCTCAGCTCTTTGCGTAAATAATTCATTGGATAGTTCTTTGTACTGACAATGAATATATTTGTAGATGGTAATCATATTACCCCTTAGATGTCTCTTCTCTAAGGTAAACAAATCGTTTCACTAATCTCCCTTTAGAACTCAGATCCTCCAATCCCTACAGTTTGTGCTGTAATAACATTTGAATTAAAAATCTCCCAGCAGGGGGCGTACCAGTGTTTTACTCATCCAAAAAAGCCAATGAACAATTATTCTCAATCCTTTTTTTCTCAAGGCAGCCCTAATATGAATTCTAGAATTTTTGGGGTACTCTTTACATTTTATGCATCATTTGCCATGTTTTAATGCAAAACACAAATATATAAACTAGGTTTCGTTATCAGAATAACTAAATGAACCAAATTGCGCTTAACAAGTTCCATAGTTACTCATTTAAATATCGACATTCACATTATTGTCGGTGTCTTTGTTGAAAAAGGGTGTGTTCGCGGAACACCAATGTGCCATAACACCCTTGTTGTGAACCACTGACCTAGAATGTATATATTTTTTTTTATAAAGCTTGTTTACTGCCCCTTTAATAAACAAAGATAAAACAAATCTAATCGGGAATCCATAAATACGTGTTTTACTAAAGAACTAATTATATTGCAGCTTCTAAAACAAGAACCTTAATTAATCTACCCATATGACAATATTTCTTTATTTGCATATTAGATTAATTTAATAAAGCATCAGCAGAGTTGCAGACCATTTACTTTGTTCAATTTCTCTGTAAAATTAATTATCTCCAAGCTTCATTATGTCTAATTTTTTTTCCATGCAAATCTATCAGCATTAACGTTTAACCAAATAGTGTGACAATTCCTATTAAAACGAATACAAAGACAGAAATTCGTAATCAGATCATCGCTCATTAGCTAGTAATGAATTAAACAGCCGCAAATATTAAGTACTTAGAAGCAGGAAGTATATGTAATCTTTGAATTCACGGATGAATGATTAGACAGGGAAGATAGTAGAACTATTTGATATTGGATTAAGTTATTATTGAGATGTCTACATACTGAGTTTTATTAATTATGCTAAAGTGGTGCCATTGTGGGCCATACCAACTGTACCACGGGGGGGGATACATTTTTGTATTAAATTAAATGAATGACAGCGAAATCTCCAAAGCATTGTTTCACTCTCTTGCTAGGGTGACACATTTCCATTCTGCCATTCTGGGACACGTGGTCACCCTAGTCCCGCGGCTGAGTATTCCGCCAGCGCTGACCATCTTTCTGAGGCTGACATATTAAGAATTCCCACTGGGAACTCTTATTCGGTGTCAGCCTCAGTAAGATGGTCAGCGCCGGCGGGAGCCGCAGCCACGGGTCTCACTTGCAGCACCAGCATACCTGCTCCATCACAGCTGTCTTGCATGCACCAGTCCAGCCAGCCAATTAAATGGTATTTGCTATATGGTCTTCATTGGCTGGCTCAGCCAGCCAATGAGGACCATATAGCAAATACATTTCATTGGCTGGCTGGACTGGTGCGTGTTGCTCAATTCCGGGACTCTTCGTTGTCCTGGTGGGGGGTGACCCGGGACACAGACCCCCCAATAAGGGACATGTGGTCACCCTATCTCTTGCCTGTATTTAAGTTGATGCAGTATTGTAGATGTTAAAAAATAATGTATCTGCATTTATGGTTTGAGATATATTTGACGCTAAAGTTCCCCCCTCCCTCCCCTTCTCCTGACATCAGCGCTCTACTGACAGCAGGATATCCCGGTCCTAGGACCAGCTGGCAGCTCTTCAGCTGAGCCGAAATAGCAATATTTAAAAAGAATGTCTTCATTGGAACGGTCTACAAAGTGTGCCTGGTTTGCCTACTCGAATCGGCCAACACAGATCTCCTTCTGTCAGCTTTACAGCTGACATGAGGGAGGGGGGAACTTTAGTTGTGAATATCTCTCAAACCGTAAAGGTTTGAGAGATGGGACTTTCTTCAGATAATTTATTTTTTAACATCTACAATACTGCATAAACATATATAAGGGCATTACTAACCCTTTAACGTTCAGCAGACCTGGGGTTGGTAAAGCCTTAAGGACCGCACAGACGTCATTCAGCGAGCCAGCACACGTGACTGATCACGTGTACCGACCTGTGAAATGAGAGTATGACACTGACGGCTCTGATCTTGGCGCACAACGTGCCAGGAGCATCACCGGTCCTTAAAGGGATAATAATGTCTGTATTAAACAAAGCAAATTATTGTAGCTATTACCAAAATGAGCCAAGTCCCATTTTTCAAACCCGGTTTGCAAGCTCACTTTGTAGACCGTTCCAATGAAGTATTTAATTTTAGACTGCGGTATTTCGGCTCTGCTGAAAAGCCACCTCGAGTTGGCCGACACGAATCTCCTTCTGTCAGCTTTACAGCTGATGTCAGTACAAGGTGAAGGAGGGGGGAATTTTAAAATGTTATTTCTCTCAAACCGTAAAGGTTTGAGAGATGGGACTTAGATCATTTAGTCTGTTTTTGTAATAGTTACAATATTTTGTTTTATTTAATAAAGACATTACTAACCCTTTAACCTTTTGAGTGCCAGAGGGGTACAGAATGCATTGCAAAGCAATGCATTCCGTACCCCTCTGGCACTCAAAGGGTTATGGCACTGACACAGGTGACGTGTCAGGACTGTGGCCGATCCGTAAAGGGGTTAAAAGGTCCATTTATGTCAATGAAATTAGCTGCCTATAATCATTTTCCCCCTATAGTTAGGTTGGTTTGCTCCAGAATTGCCCTCCATTTAGTTCTTATGCATAAAAGGAGGAGGAACAATTCTGGAGCAAACCAACTGCACCATAGGGGGAAAAAATTCCCAAATCACAGAAAAAAGGAAGCCAAGTTGCACTTATCCCTATAATGTGCATAGAGTAAGGTAAACAGATTGCATTCAAATCAGAGACATTTATAAAAAACACACACTGCAGGGTTTCACGGATTCCTTTACAGTTCCGCAGAATGAAACTCTCACGTGTGTCCCGGATTTAACCCCTTAACGACCCTTGACGGTCATAGTACGTCATGGGTCGATCCGAGTTAACGACCCATGACGTACTATGACCGTCATGGAATTCCGGGCTTCCCCCGCGGCTGCACACCGTTCGGGGAGTCCAGAACCGGAAAAAAAAAAAAAAAAAAAAAATGCCCCGTGGTCCTTAAATGACCGCGACGCACCAATCGGCCGTTCGTTAAAGGGGTATGTGGTCATCATAGCATAGAGTGACGTTTGGCATATCCTTCCTCCTGATTAAACTGCTAGCTGCAGCTGTGAAACACGCAGGGCCGGATTTACATCTTAGGAGCCTGTAGGCACAGAAATCTGAAGCGCCCCCCTGCAACCGTGCAGTAGCTTGATGCGCCGTGCATTCATCAGTCGTTATGTCACATAGATACTGAACTGCACCACCACCATCATCATACATACGATAAAAACAGATCTGTATATTATATACTAGTACTGGCTGACATGCATACCTGGGAACTTGCCGGGTTTCACCTGGAGACCTGGCATATAAAGAGAGGTCTCTCGATTCCATGTATCCACGGTATATATGACATATAAGATATTTATAATCAGTCACTGTCGATATTGGAATGAAGATTCCGGAGGATATTGGCTGAACTTTACTTATGCTTCACTTGTGCTTCTTTAATATGGACCTTACACGCTTATTTTGACTGGCTGCAATTAACTTTTTCTGTAGATTGCAAGCTTACTAACGTTTCCATTTTTGCGCTGGGCCCAGCTAGAGCTTTGCTTGTAGAATTAGGTTTTTCCCACATGTGGTAGGTTTGTGTTTATATATATACTAGTTGAAGAGACCGTTACACGGGCCACAGTGCCACTGCCAGCCAGTCGCGAGGCAGTCATGCACAGTAGAGACTGCCATCGCCGCAGCTGATACAGTGCTAGCTGGTCGCGGTGCAGTCACGTTCAGTAGAGACTGCCAGCGCTGCGGCTGATACAGTGCCAGCCGGTCGCGGTGCAGTCACGCTCAGTAGAGACTGCCCGCGCCGCAGCTGATACATAGCGGGACGCTCCTTCGGAGATCCCAGCTCTGTATCAGCCTTGTCACTGGCAGTCTCTACTGCGCATGACTGTGGCGTTACACACGTTTTAGCGAATTATTATATAGGATATGTGTGTGTGTGTGTGTGTGTACACTGTCTGACGATGCAAACCCTGATTCATATAGACTGCTCCTTTTTTTCTGATAATATTTCAGTTCTGACAATTATCTCTTGACCACTGCTTTGGGGCTAGCCCACAGGTGGATACCGATTGCTTTTTTATTTTCTTTTTTTTACTGCACGCCATAGGGGAAATTGATCTCTCTGCAGTGTGTGTTTTCTGTAAAGACCAAATCAGCTCTGCATAAAATCTCAAGCTCAGAGGAGAGACAGATGCGGAGTTGGCACACATTGCGTGTGAGCTGGTGAGGCTGTGCAAACAAAGCAGGGCTCAGGAAACAGGACAGAATGTAAAGAGGGGGTTATGGAAGAGGAAAGTGTCAGCGTTTCAACTGTGATTGGAAATTTAGCGGGAACAATATTCTAAGAATAAGAAACATAATTTGCATAATAGAGGCACTTACCCAGCCAGGTATCCTTCAAAAAGTCTACTTTTTTCCCATTTAAAGGGATAGTGATACCTGAAAATAAGTTTATTTTATATTGTAGCCCTTAAAAAAACATGAAAAATGATATAAGTCTTATCTCCCAAACCTTTATGGTTTGGGAGATATTCAGAAGTAAAGTTTCCCCTGGAGTGACATCATTGCTCCACCCTTCAGATTTGGAATCCGGTCGCCGGACCAGCAGTGCCTCTCCAGAAATGCTGAGATCATGATCTTTAAAAAGAATTTCTTAATTGGAATGGTCTACAACGTGTGCTTTCAAGCCAGGCACACTTTGTACACAGTTCCAATGAAGTAGTTCTTTTCAAAGATCGTGATCTCGGCACTGCTAAAGAGCTGCCGGTTGCTATGTGGACCGAATTCCAAATCTGTCCACTAGATGACAGACTTGGCTGAAACAGCAAGGAAAAGTGAACTATACTATATTTTACATACCTTTATGGTTTGGGAGATAAGACTTATATCATCTTTCATGTTTTTTTAAGGGCTACAATATAAAATAAACTTATTTTCAGGTATTACTATCCCTTTAAATTTTGCTGTAGTTTACAACTACATTTTACCATGTTAAAAGGATAACAATGTTTCATTATTAACCCCTTAACGACCCTTGACGGTCATAGTACGTCATGGGTAGATCTGAGTTAAAAACTGATGAAGTACTATGACCGTCATGGAATTCCGGGCTCCCCCCACGGCTGCACACCATTTGGGGAGTCCGGAAACAGAATTTAAAAAAAAAAAAAAAAAAATGCTCCGTGGTCCTTAAGTGACTGCGACTCGCTGATCGGCCGGTCGTTAAGGGGTTAAAGTAGAATCAAGTCTTCTTCCAATTTTTTGTATAATGATGTGTAGCAGTAAAACATTATAAAACTCTGTTGTTTTACATTTATTTTCTAATAAAGTGCCCCCTCCCGCACCTTTTACTTACCTCAACCAGCCTCCCCTCAGATCTGGAATCCGGTCCCAGAACTGGACAAATTGCAGCAAGGGACAATCTTCTTTCCTTCAGTATAAGGAAAACACTGTCCCCTTGAGGAAGAAGGGCAGGTTTTTTTACTTATGATGAGAGAAGATTGTCCCTCCTCGGTATCCATCCAGGCCAGCTTCCTGAGGCTACTTAAGAGAAGTATAGTGGCCCGGCCTCCCCCTGCGACCACCTCGCCTAATGCCCACAATTAAGTAATGCAGAGCGCTGGGGCTCTGCATTACGAGAGCATTGGTCTGCCAGCGGGAGATCAGTATTCCCTCCGGCAGACCGGCACTCTCGTAATGCAGAGCACTGGGAGATGACATCATCTCATTACTGAAGAGGACCGCATGGGAGAAGAGGTCTGTGCAGAAAGAGGCACAGACCTGTCCTCTGCCACTGGACCACCAGGGAGGTAGGAGATTTAGGGGCAATGTGGAAGGGGCAATGTGGAGATTGAGGGGCATTGCGGAAGGGGCAATGTGGAAGGGGCTATGTGGAGATTGAGGGGCATTGTGGAAGGGGCGATGTGGAGATTGGGGGGCATTGTGGAAGGGGCGATGTGGAGATTGATGGGAATTGTGGAAGGGGCAATGTGGAGATTGAGGGGCAATGTGGAGGTGGCCAATGTGGTCAGGGGGCCCATGGCAATTCTTGCACCAGGGCTCCTTGGCTTCTAGTTACGCCTCTGGATAAGTAAAAAGGGGTGTGAGGGGGGAATTTTATTATAGAATAAAGGTAAAACAACAACGGTTTATAATGTTTTACTCTAACATCCTATATAATAATTTGCTAAATGGCGTGTAACGCCACGTCATGCGCAGTAGACACTGCTGCGCGTGCTGCAGTCATGCGCAGTAGAGACTGCCCGTGCCGCGGCTGATACAGAGTGGGGCGCTCTGAAGGAGCGTCCCGCTTTGTATCAGTCGCAGCGCGGGCAGTCTCTACCGAGCATGACTGCACTGTGACCGGCTGTGGCCCGTGTAACGGGCTCTTCAACTAGTATAGTTATAAAAAAGTAGGAAGAAGGCTCGATTGTACTTTAATAATGAAACATTAGTACCCCTTTCAGAATGTTTACATGACCTTTTTAGAATCAAGAGTCGGTCTCTTCCTCTCTGGCTGCATCCAGTTCTGTCCACGATTCTGCTGTGGCAATGAAAAATTCTCGTGATGGTAAAATGTCTTTGTTCAGTTATAGACTAAATCATATTTTTAATGCAAAAATCAGTGAAGAGATATGACTGGATGCTGTATGAATAATTACTGCCTAGGTAAGTACTTCTGTCAAACAAATTAAGAGCCACTAATTTGAGCTGTGTGTTTAGTTCCCTTTGTGCCAATGGAAAAACTACTTTTGTGTCAATGGACAAAGCAACTTGTACTAAAATTAGTCTGACCAGATCTCACCTTTAACCGGGGATGCGTAGGAAATAGGCATGTTTCAGGACTGCACTGAAACAAAGCAGCCCTGCAGTATGCATTTTTCATGTGTGTCCCCTGTGAAAGGTGAGGTCTGGTCACCCTAACTAAAATGGTTTAAAGGGATAGTAATGCCTCAAAATAAAAGCAGCTCCAATTAATCTTCATAGTATTTGGGCAATGGACAGTGTTATTTCAATACTGTCAGAGTTCCAGTTCAAGAGTAATTGAATGATAAAGTATCCCCCTCCCGCCCCTTTTACCTAGTGTGAGCACCTCCCCTCAGATGTGGAATCTGGTCTCTTGACAGGTCGCAGCAAGGGACAATCTTCTTACTGTGATCATAAGGAAAACCCTGCCTCCTTGACAGGTTTTTCCTTATGATCACTGAAGATTGTCCCTCTCTGCGATCCATCCGGACAGTCTTGCTGCTCTGAAGTGAGCAGTGTTACATCAGTAAAAGGGGTGGGAGGGGAATACTTTGTCATTCCCTTTAATGCGGCCCTTATACATATTTATTTCTAATCATATGGCCCACAATTGAAAAAACTTGGATGTCTGCACTAGGCTGTAAGATTCTAGGGGCAGGGTATCCCATCTTACCCCTCCATTATAAGCTCCTTAGGGCAGGTCTTCCATTATCATTCCTTCAGAACCCATTGGATTTGCCCCGGAGACTACGTTTTTTACAGTGCAATACCGGGTCTCTGGGGACGGAGACTGATTCCTCAGTGGTGATGAGTTTCTTATGAAACTCTGCCCACTTTTCCTCCTTCCCACCCTGTTCCTCCCACTTCCCCTCCCTGTCCCTCCCACTCCCCGCCCACTTTTGTGATGTGGTCATTAGGCCCCAACCCTCACAGGTAAGCCCCACCCCTGTTTTGTCATGATTTGCATCAATTACATCCCCCAGCAGCACCAGAGGATTCTCCTTCGGGGACTCCATAACAGAAAGCTCCCAGATATGCTCATTATTCCACAGGATTGAAAGCTCCTTGGGGCAGGGTGTCTCATTTTACCACTAGACTGTAAGCTCCTTGGGGGCAAGGTCTGCCATTATACCACTAGACCATAGGTCCCATTTGTGATCCATGGGCCTTGACCCCAAGGTGCAGCCCACCTGATATTTTTAACAAAAACGTTTTAACCTAATCAGCTAGGATACAGGAACTAGAAGGCTACAGAAGAGATTGAGAATAATTGTCTGTTATATATATATATATATATATATATATATAAATAAATCTCAATCCTCAATGGCCCACAACAGAAAAATGTCTCTGCACTAGACTGTAAGATCCTAGGGGCAGGGTATCTCATCTTACCCCTCCACTATAAGCTCCTTGGGGCAGGACTCCCATTATCATTCCTTGGGAACCCAGGGGATTTGCCACGGAGACTACAGTTTTTATGGTGCAGTGCCGGGTCTCTGGGGACAGAGACTGATTCCCGAGTGGTGGTGAGTTTCTTATGAAACTCTGCCCACTTTACCTCAACCCCACCCTGTTCCTCCCATTTCACCTCCTTGTTCCTCCCACTTCGCGGTCACTTTTGTGATATGTTCATTAGGCCACACCACCTCACAAGTAAGCCCCACTCCTGTTTTGTGGGGATTTGCGTCAATTATATCCTCCAGTGGCACCAGAAGATTCCCTTCCGGGGACTCCATAACAGAAAGCTCCCAGGTATGCTCATTATTCCACAGGATTGAAAGCTCCTTGGGGCAGGGTCTCCCATTTTACCCCTAGACTGTAAGAGCTTAAAGGCAGGTGTCCCATTATACACTATGAGCTCCTTTGGGCAGGACCTCTCATTATATCCCTGAAGTGCGATGTTCTCGGGGTACGTCACCCATTATACCACCCGACCAGTGGTTTTCAATCCTCTCCTCAGGCCTCATCTTAAGGGACTTCCTGACTGTGCTCAGGTCAAATAAATGACTTAACCTTTTTTTAACTCCATGGGGTATGTCTCCAATAATAACACTATATTGTAAGCTCTTTGGGGCAGTTCTCCCTTTATACCACTAGACTGTAAGCTCCTTGGGCCAAGTCTGCCATTATACTGCTAGCCAGGGTGGGCAAGCTGAGGTCCTCCAGCTGTTGAATATTACAAAACCTATTAGTCCATGCTTGCTGTTGACTGGCTGGGGATGATGGGAATTGTATGCCACAACTATTGGAGACCATGAGATTGCCTACCCCTGCACTAGATTGTAAGCAAGCATCTAACCTTGACAGACAGTAATTAGTATGTTGTACGAGTCATGCCATTGTCACCTCTGTTTTCATTATTCTGGAGTAATGCCTGCTTCCTTGTTTTTGCTGCACACTCATCTCATCCCACAGAGTTCACGTTGGGCTCAGTCTCGCTGTGCGTGCCTTTAGCTGCAGGCTTGCTGGTTTCAGAGGATGGGGCGGATTTATCGAAGGATGAATTTTCTCACATCACTTTCTATGTAATCGGATCCAGTTGATGTCTGGCTTAAAACAAAATAACATTTTAAAAAATCTTAAATATGAATCTCATCACTGGATGAATGCCTTTTGTTCTGTCATTTGCATTTTGATCTGTGAAGATGTAAAAGGAAAAAAACATGAAAATATGGTATTTCCATGTGCCAGTTCCTAGCTGCCATCTACTACTGTAGTCAATGGGTGAAGTGGGGTTTCAAGCCCAATGAAAATGTATATAATTCATGGATAGGTGATGCATAATGAAGGAGCGGGCATGCTCAAAGTGTTAACCCTTTGAGTGCCAGAGGAGTACGCAACGCATTGCTCTGCAATGAGTTGCGTACCCTTCTGGCACTCAAAGGGTTAAATTAACTGGCATAATGATGCATAATGAAGGAGCGGGCATGCGCAAAGTGTTAACCCTTTGAGTGCCAGAGGAGTACGCAACAAATTGCTCTGCAATGAGTTGCGTACCCTTCTGGCACTCAAAGGGTTAAATCAACTGGCATAATGATGATGCATAATGAAGGAGCGGGCATGCGCAAAGTGTTAACCCTTTGAGTGCCAGAGGAGTACGCAACGCATTGCTCTGCAATGAGTTGCGTACCCTTCTGGCACTCAAAGGGTTAAATTAACTGGCATAATGATGCATAATGAAGGAGCGGGCATGCGCAAAGTGTTAACCCTTTGAGTGCCAGAGGAGTACGCAACGCATTGCTCTGCAATGAGTTGCGTACCCTTCTGGCACTCAAAGGGTTAAATTAACTGGCTTTTCTGAGCCTTGTATCCTGTACAGCATATTACCCTTGCTTTGACTGACCTGACCGCCTCCATGATTCTCCTTGTATTGTAAAACCCATATCCTGCCATGACTCCTCTGGCATTCAAAGCGCCATATGTTCGGAAGAAAAAGGGGAGGCGATCTGGGGCAAACCATAAGTATTATAGGAAAGAACTAAAAGTTCCACAAATTCCCATTGATGCAAATGGGGATTTTAACCCTTTGAATGCTAGAGAGGTCTCCAACGCATTGAGAGGGGTTAAAATGCCCATTTAAAATCAATGGAAATTTTTAATTCTCCCCCATGCTGCAAATAGTTTGCCCTAGCACTCCTCCAGTTTTCCTCTGAACATACGGACCAAAAGGGTTTAAAAGCCCCATTTAAAAATCAATTGATAGTTTTAGATCTGCACCCTATGGTGCAGCGGAATTACCAAAGACTCTCTCCATTTTAGCTTGCTGAATAGGCTCAGTGGCCCTTATTTTGCCTGAATCTCACTGACTGCATGTCCCTGCAGACTTCTATTTACTTTAAAGGGGAACCCTCGCCTCTAGTACACCACTTCTTAAAGGGAGAGTAATGTTTCATAATAAAAGCAGCTCTAATTAATCATCATAGTATTTGGACTTTGGAGAGTGTTATTTCAATTCTGTCAGAGTTGTAGTTCAAGAGTAATTCAATGATAAAATATCCCCCTCCCGCCCCTTTTACTAATGTAACACTGCTCAGCCAGAGCAGAAGGGAGGTGCCCAGGTCGACTGCAGAGAGGGACAATCTTCAATTAAGATAAGGGAAAAACCTGAAAAACTTGTCAAGGGGGGCAGGGCTTTCATTGTTCTCATAGGAAGAAGATTGTCCCCTGCTGTTATCTGTCTGGTCTATGGACTGGATTCCACATCTGAGAAGAGATGGCTTACACTAGGTAAAAGGGGCGGAAGGGGAAACTTTGCTTGTGAATATCTCTTAAACCATAAAGGTATGAGAGTTAAGACATATCGTTCTTCTTGTTTTTTTAATGCCTACAAAATAAAATAAAGATAAAACGAAGTATTCCTATCCCTTTGAATAAGTCTTCCATGCCAATACATTTTGAATCCGGATTAAAAAAAAAAAAAAAAAAAAAAAAAAAAATTTGGCTTTTTAATTCTGTCCAGTCATGTCAGTTCAGGACAGGCTGCGGTACAGCTCTGTATCACAGCCTGTCAACCTTCGTCTCCCCAGCTGTTCCCAGTTACTGCCTCCTCCTCTGATGGAGGAATCCAGCGTGTGAGTCGGAGCATTCTCTTTGGCAAGAGAGCAATCCGACTCAAATGCTGGATTCCTCCGTCCAAGGAGGTAAGGGGAACCAGTGGCGTAACAATAGGGGTCGCAGCGGTCGCACCTGCGACCGGGACCGTCACTCAAGGGGCCCGGCCGCTCCCTGCGACCCCCTCGCCCACAGCAGTCCTCAGCGGATCTCCCACTCGGCACACCGTTCTAGTAATACAGAGCGCTGGGAGATGAAATCATCTCCCAGCCCCTGCATTACTAGAGCGGCGCGCGGGAGCTCCGGTTACAGAGATCTGTGCCGAAGGAGGCACAGATCTGTAAAGACACTCCGCTAGACCACCAGGGACTGGAGGTAGGGGCAATGTGCAGATGAAGGGGCATTGTGGAGATGAAGGGGGCATTGTGGAGATGAAGGGGACATTGTGGAAGGGGCAATGTGGATGAGGGGGCCAATGTGGTTGGGGGGGGCCCATGGCAATTCTTGAACCAGGGCCCGGTGGCTTCTAGTTACACTTCTGAGGGGAACAACTGGGGAGGGGAAGAGACGAAGGCTGACAGGCTGCGGTACAGAGCTGTATCTCATCCTCTCCTGAACTGACATCACCGGACAGAACTAAAAAGCCAAAATCTCTGAAAATACTGCATTTTTTTTTTTTTTTTTTTTTTTTTTTTTAAAGGGGAACTATCAACCCTCTACAAGTTTGGCTTAAAATTAAGTTTATATAGTGACTAGCTGGAATACTTTTTTTTTTTTTTTTTTTTTAATTTGTTGTTTGGCCGAAATTAAACATTTAACAAAGATCCAGTGTCTTCCTTCTGGACAGACTGTGGTTACCTGATCTGTACCGCAGTCTGTCCCTCTTCCTCTGCTCTCCTCCCTCTATCCAGCCTCCTCCGATGATGAAGGCTTTCTGCCTGTAAGCTGGAGCACTCTCATTGGCCAGAGACCACTCCAGCTTAGAATGTGAAATCCTCCATCATTGGAGGAGGCTGGATGGATGGGGGGGGAGCAGAGGTGACAGAATGCGGTACAGAGCTGATAACCGCAGTCTGTCCAGAAGGAAGGCAGAGGATCATTGTTAAAAGTTTAATGGTGGCCAAACAACAAATTGGAAAAAACTATAGTATTCCAGCTAGTCACTCTATAAACTTCCTTTTAAGCCAAACTTGTATATTTCCCCTTTCAATCCAGATTAAAAATGTTTTAGCATGGAAGATTTATTTAAGAAGCGGTTTACTAGAGGTGAGAGGTCCCTTTAAAGGGATAGTAATGTTTCATAATAAAAGCAGCTCTAATTAATCATCATAGTATTTGGACTTTGGAGAGTGTTATTTCAATACTGTCAGAGTTGTAGTTTAAGAGTAAATGAATGACAAAGTATCCCCCTCCCACCCCTTTTACTGATGTAACACTACTCAGTCAGAGCAGAAGGGAGGTGCCCAGGTAGACTGCAGAGAGGGACAATCTTCAATTAAGATAAGGGATAAACTTGTCAAGGGGGGCAGGGTTTTCATTGTTCTCATAGGAAGAAGATTGCTGTTATCTGTCTGGTCTATGGACTGCATTCCACATCTGAGAAGAGATGGCTTACACTAGGTAAAAGGGGCGGGAGGGGAAACTTTGCTTGTGAATATCTCTCAAACCGTAAAGATTTGAGAGATAAGACTTATATCGTTCTTCAGGTTTTTTTAATGCCTACAAAATAAAATAAAGATAAAACTTAGTATTACTATCCCTTTAAGCACACTGTGCATAAATATAACAGCAATCTAAATTGATCAGGTTGCTCACGTGCCAATATCACCGGTTTTACTGTTAAAAATACATCTGATGTAATTTAACTATTTTATACATAAAGATTCTTTTGAACTGGATCCATGACTGCTGTCCGGATATTATTTGAAGAATCTAATTTGCGATTCAGGAGCAGTTTGTATTTCCCTGAGGCTGTTATATGGTTTGTTTGGAATACAAACTGGTGATATTGGCACATGATTAACCTGATCGATTTAGATTGCTATTATATTTATGCAGATTGTACTGAGAGCCCCACTGCATATTTCAAGTTTTCCTGCACATTCTCTTTTTCTTTAAAGGAGCAGTAAACTTTTGTTTGTGAAAACATATTTTATAGAGCGTTTCTTGCTGAATTAAACAAGGTCACTCCCATCTCTGTCAGAGGTTTTATTCAAAATTTATAGCAGTTTAAATAATCAGGAAGTGAATTTACTGTGTTTACTTCCTGATAGGTCTAACTGACAGGAAGTGACAGGCAGTTTCTATCACATTCTATGGAGAACTGTATGTTTCTGACTTTTCTGACTTTCCTCTCCATTAGAATCTAACAGGAAATCTAATTAGAATTAGACCACTAGAGGGCACTACTAATTTAAAAAATATGGGTTTAAACTGTAATAACTCTGGAAATATAAATCTCTCGGCAGTGGGAGTACCCTTATTTCACTCAATAAGAAAATCCCTACAATATATATTTTTTCATAAAAAAGTTTACTGCTCCTTTAAGAGTATTGGAAGATATTTTTGATGGGGAGCAGCTGTATATTATGACGATCTGTGTGGAGGCATCATAATATCCTCCAAATGCATACATGTGCTACTGTTTGGATTCACGGCAGCTATTTCCAAACATGAGTGAATTTCTTTTAGAATACAATTTGAGCTCAGTGCTGACTTCCTCTTGGGGATGACTTACTATAATAAAGAGTACACAATATCTAGAAATACGTACCAATAACTCTAAAGGTTGGGTTCAGACTATAATGTCTATATAAAACATATATACTTGACACCAGTATAGAGTATATAAAACATTTTTAACCCCTTAAGGACCGGCGGTCATGGGACATTTCTGTCCCATAATGACCACATAGGGGCACTTGGACGCGCCGGTACACGTGACCTGTCGCGTGTATCGGCGCGTCATTATGAGGCCTGATAGAGATCGCTCCGATCTTGGAGTGGTCAATTTCAGGCCCTATTTTTACTTACAGCGCTCCCGGTAGAGCGCTGTAAGTAAAAAATACGTGACGTACTATGACCGTCATCGGTCCTTGAGTATTTCAAGGACCGTGACGGTCCTGGTACATGAAGGGTCCTTAAGGGGTTAAAAAGATAGTAATGTTTCACAAAAACAGCAGCTCCAATTAATCTTTATAGTATATAGGCCATGGAGAGTGTTATTTCAATACTGTCAGAGTTGTAGTTCAAGAGTAACTGAATGATAAAGTATTCCCCTCCCGCCCCTTTTACCTAGTGTAAGACACCTCCTCTCAGATGTGGAATCTGGTCTCTTGACTGGACAGCTCTCAGCAAGGGACAATCTTCTTACTGTGATCATAATGAAAACCCTGCCCACCTTGACAGGTTTTCCCTTATGCTCACTGAAGATTGTCCCTCTCTGAAATCCATTCTGACAGTCTTGCTGCTCTGAGGTGAGCAGTGTTACATCAGTAAAAGGGGCGGGAGGGGGATACTTTATCATTCAATTACTCTTGAACTACAACACTGACAGTATTGAAATAACACTCTCCATGGCTCAAATACTATGAAGATTAATTGGAGCTGCTTTTATTGTGAAATATTACTATCCCTTTAAGCTTATGAATAGTATTCAAATAGATACATATATGTGTTTCTCTATTGTACAGCGCTGCGGAATTAGTTGGCGCTATATAAATAAAGAGCGATAATAATAGTATCACTGAAGGAAATCACTGTCAGAACCAGACTTCCTATACTATACAGTCATCCGCCGATCTTATAACTCTACCCGAAGCTAGAGCACCTTTAACATTTACATGACAGAGAGGTATCTAACGCATTACAACACAATACGTTGGCCATCTCTCTGGAATTCAAAGGGTTAAGGCTATCTTGTTCTTTTTTTTTATGCCAAAGTTGTAGCCAAATAGAATTGGGAAGCTGTTGCATGATGTGGGCTACTTTGTAAAAGGCAGAAGCTAGCTTTTTTATTGTAGAACGCATTGCAAACCTCTCTGGCACTCAAAGGGTTAAGAGACAGATACCTCACTGCTCCACACGATGCAATCTTGCGTTGCCTCACTCACTCAATGCAATCATGCCCGAACTGATCATGATTGCATCTTGACAAACATCCTAGCAAATTATTATATAGGATGAGATTGCCAAGTCATGGTAGTTTAAAAGATCAGTAAACCATTTGTGTATGAAAATCTGTGTTATAGAACGCACACTGCCGTTAGTTTTATTCAAATGTTATAATAGTTTAAATTATCAGGAAATGAAGTACAAAATGTTTATTTCACTTCAAAATGACACCATGACTCAGCAGTTTTTATCACATTCTATGGTGAACGGTTTGTCAATGACTCACCTCTCCCAGAGAATAAAAGAGAATAAGTAGTTGGAATCTGACCACTAGATGGCATAGTTAATGACAAAAAAAACAAGCGTTCAAACTGTAATAACTCTGGAAATACCCATCTCTCAGCAATGGAAATACCCTGGTTTCACTCAACAGGAAAAACCCTACTATATATTTTTGATAAAAAGTTTGCTGCTCCTTTACTGTGACAATAAGAGGAGTAAGGTTTGTATTGAGGTGGATGATTGATCTGATTCTAGTTTCTATGATGATTGATCTGATTCTAGTTTCTATAGGTACTGATACTGAATTGTTAGTACAAGATGTAACGAACCTAACCTTTTGTTTTCTATTTAACCTAACCTAATTTACCCTTTTATTTTTTTTTTCATGCAATCCAATTGTAGCCTAAACCATTTTTGTTTTTTCCTTCGTTCTCTTCGTAATCTAACCCAGTGGTTCTCAACCCGTGCCCTCAGTGGCCACTAACAGACCAGGATTTGAGGATTTCCTTGTGAAAGCACAGGTGAGTTAATCAGTGTGTATGAGCCTCTGATCAACCCACCTGTGCTCTAGCAGGGGAATTCCTAAGTCCTGGCCTGTTAGTAGCAATTGAGGGCACGGGTTGAGAACCCCTGATCTAAACTCAGTTTTTGTTGTGACCTTCTTTGCTGTTTTTTTATGTGACCTATGTCCTATATTTTCTCCTCTCTTACTTATTACCCTTAACTTTTTTTTTTTTTTGGGGGGGGGGGGGGGCGGACCTAAATTATTATAGTTTCATTTTATGTGACCTAACCCTTGATCCATTTTATGGAGAACTTTGTAGATAGGCATTTGGTTATTATAGTCCATAGTTAAATTACAATGGATGGGTGTTAAACGGGACAAATAAAAAAAAAAAAAAGAAGAAAACTTGAGTACATCTGACGAACCTATTTGTGCATAAACATATGCATTACTTCGCCAAGATTTAGAAAGCACTGCAATTTCTCTAAGGACTGTGCTGGTATACTATGTTCCAGCAGATAATGCACAGCATGCAGTGTGTACTGTTATTTATATACATTTTTTTTCTCTGCAGCCATTTTTGATCCTCTGCAAGATGATGGCCACTGCAGCAAGGTAGCTATGCTGAAGGAATGGACCATAATCTGCCACACTTTAGTGTAGGTTGACCGATATTTCAGTTTACATCATACCCAGGCAGTATTTATTTAGAACATATAACAAAAAGTAAGCTCTGCACTGACGGATTTCTAAAGCAAAAAAAACAATTTACTGGTGTAACAAATGCAAAGTTTCGGTAGACAGATTGTGACCTGACTACCGAAAAGTTGCATTTGTTACACCATTAAATTGTTTTTTTGCTTTAGAAATCCGTCAGTGCAGAGCTTAATTATGAAAATTATATTATATTATATATATATATATATATATATATATATATATATATAGAAAGAATTGGGCAGCACCCGTGGGTCTTCTCAAGACAATTTATTTGGAGCTCAAATATTGCAACATTAATGGTCAACGTTTCGGTCCACAACGGACCTTTCTCAAAATGTTGCAATATTTGAGCTCTAAATAAATTGTCTTGCGAAGACAAAATAAGTATCTTGTAATACCTTTTTTATTGGACTAACAGAATTTTGGATTGAGAAGCTTTCGGGAGAACCTCCCTTTCTCAAGTCTAAAGTATTTCCCTTGAGAAAGGGAGGTTCTCCCGAAAGCTTGTCAATCCAAAATTCTGTTAGTCAAATAAAAAAGGTATTACAAGATACTTATCTTGTTTGTTATTTTACACACATATATATATATATATATATATATATATATATATATACAGTGCTTATAATTTTAAGTACTTTGCTACTAGCCAGACCTGAAAAGTTACTCACCACTGCAAGCCAAAACATACCCACCAGGGCTAAATTTTCACTCGCCATTGGCTAGTGGTAAGTGGAAATTTTGAGCCCTGTATATTATATATATATATATATATATATATATATATATATATAAACACCAAATAAGGTCTGGAAACAAACTGTTATCAGCAACCCCTCTATGCAATCTCAAAAACAGCTACTATCCCAATGTCCAGAAGTGCATAGACCTGGAAAAAACAATACAACCAAAAAAACCAGGGAGAGCGCTTTTGAGATAAAAAATAAATACAATATTTATTTCAGAACACCAATAATATAAATATGAAGAGTAATCCACTAAATAACCACATCAACCTATATTGTTTATGGCACCATAAACTAAATTCACATAATATTAAAAAGGATAAAAGACTCTAAGTCTAAAAATACAATCGGATGATATACACTTCCAAATATATACACTGGAACGCTTGTTGAATCATATGGTATAACAATAGAATAAAAGAAGTCAATATAGAAAATGTATCCAAAACATGCAACAAACGATGAAAATGTTACCAATATCTCACTATCCTCCTTCAAGTGAGTAAGGATGTGTCCATAAAATTGAAAAGACCTCCCCCGTCTAGATGGACCTTCGCGGGCAGAGAATACACAAAATAGCACCTCCAATAAATGTATCCAGATATCCAAGTGAAAAATGACTTGCTGTAGCGTTACTCCATCAGTTGACATACAAATTCAGAGCGATAAGATGTAGCTTACCTCTCCCGTCTCTGTAATCCGTTTCGCGGGCAGAGTAATTCAATCAGGAGGCAACGGTCAGATGTAACTCACCTCTCCCGTCTCTGATACTGATTCGCGGGCAGAGTGTATGACCAATTGTCTGACGACTCTTCGCTCAATGAACTGATAGGGTAATTCATATATCAAAAGCACATAGGACACTGTTGTCTTGGATCGCTTATACCCACAAGCGGAGGGAATCTCCAAAGCTCCGGATCAAAAGCTGCTATATATTCTTCTCTTTGAAAATGTAGATAATATTTCAATAATTGCAGACTTTATAATATTCCTGTGTATAACGGGATCAATATCTCTTAATAGTAAATTCTTCTATCATCTCATAGAAGACTTTACTATTAAGAGATATTGATCCCATTATACACAGGAATATTATAAAGTCTGCAATTATTGAAATATTATCTACATTTTCAAAGAGAAGAATATATAGCAGCTTTTGATCCGGAGCTTTGGAGATTCCCTCCGCTTGTGGGTATAAGCGATCCAAGACAACAGTGTCCTATGTGCTTTTGATATATGAATTACCCTATCAGTTCATTGAGCGAAGAGTCGTCAGACAATTGGTCATACACTCTGCCCGCGAATCAGTATCAGAGACGGGAGAGGTGAGTTACATCTGACCGTTGCCTCCTGATTGAATTACTCTGCCCGCGAAACGGATTACAGAGACGGGAGAGGTAAGCTACATCTTATCGCTCTGAATTTGTATGTCAACTGATGGAGTAACGCTACAGCAAGTCATTTTTCACTTGGATATCTGGATACATTTATTGGAGGTGCTATTTTGTGTATTCTCTGCCCGCGAAGGTCCATCTAGACGGGGGAGGTCTTTTCAATTTTATGGACACATCCTTACTCACTTGAAGGAGGATAGTGAGATATTGGTAACATTTTCATCGTTTGTTGCCTGTTTTGGATACATTTTCTATATTGACTTCTTTTATTCTATTGTTATACCATATGATTCAACAAGCGTTCCAGTGTATATATTTGGAAGTGTATATCATCCGATTGTATTTTTAGACTTAGAGTCTTTTATCCTTTTTAATATTATGTGAATTTAGTTTATGGTGCCATAAACAATATAGGTTGATGTGGTTATTTAGTGGATTACTCTTCATATTTATATTATTGGTGTTCTGAAATAAATATTGTATTTATTTTTTATCTCAAAAGCGCTCTCCCTGGTTTTTTGGATATATATATATATATATATATATATATATATATATATATATATTTATTTGAGTTCATACAAAGAGCTGCTATTTCTGTTACTCAGTGGTTGCTAAATATGCAAGCATTTATTTGCAGAGATAATTAGGAGTCCTGTATCAGTAATCTACAGATGCATAGCCTTTTTAGCTTATTCTGTAGCCATTTTCTTGGATAATTTTGAATTGTCACGATTAACGTGGGTGTGTAGACAAATGAACTCACTACATAAAATGTCATCTCGCTTGTTCAATGATAATGGCAAAAGAAAAATGTTGAGAAAATATTTGTGTCATTTAGGAACAGTGTAAATGTCATATCTGTACCCTGACAGTGCTAATGGACACTGCAGACGTGCATTTAGACCAGTGATTCTCAACTCCTGTCCTCAGGACCCACTAACAGGCCAGGATGTGATGATTTCCTTGTTAGAGCACAGGTGAGTTAATCAATGTGAATGAGCCTCTGATCACATGATTTCCTTGTTAGAGCACAGGTGAGTTAATCAATGTGAATGAGCCTCTGAACACATGATTTCCTCGTTAGAGCACAGGTGAGTTAATCAATGTGAATGAGCCTCTGATCACCACACCTGTGCTCTAGCAGAGAAATCCCTAAGTCCTGTCCTGTTAGTGGGTCCTGAGAGCAGGAGTTGAGAATCACTGATCTAACTGGACTTGAACTGGCAGCTCTGCAGTTAAGCCTTGTAAGGACAACCCTCTCCTCAGAAGCGATTACAGCACTTCTGTTTTTGATGTGTCATGTCTGGATATTATATCCATGCTTACCCAGCAGCACCCCAGTAACCCATAACAGGAAACCTTGGAAATACCCACAGCTATATTCCATCTCAGCCTTCTCACTTTCCTCGCTGCAGCTGGGTCACCAAATCTTTGTCTCCTTCCTGTTCCTGCAGTACCTACAGAGAAGGAACTTATTGCACAGTCATCAGCACCTAGCCTAGTTTATGCTGCCACCAAAATGACCATCTCTCTCACACTGGATGAGATTTACCCCCTCTCTCAGTACCAACCTGTGCCTTCAAAAACACAGGTGATCCTCATCACTCTTCCAGGTCCTGTGGACACATCCAAAAGAGAAACTGATCTGTCCCTTCAACGGTCATCATCCATTTTCCTAAATGATCAATCTGAGCCTGTGGATGTTCCTGAACTGGATGATCTTGCTTATGCTGAGAGATTTCTCAGTAGATGAAATATCCGAGCCAGAGGCCTTAATGATGAGTGCCCAGAGTTTGCTCCTTGGGGGTGGTGGGGGTGCAATGTCACAGACATGCCTGGCCACACTAATGCATGCCGTGGACTTGCAGCTAGTTAGACTTCAACTGGCAGCCTTGCAGCTACCAGTCCTGTGATCTCCTGATCTATCATCAGTTGGACTTGTAACCTTTGTGTCCTGCTCATGCACTGTTTGATTCAGTAGTCACAGCTTCTGCTGCTGAGAGATGCCGCTGGGCTCATTTTACTCAGTTTTTGAAGGGCTACAAGATGGGGGATAGTAATATTTAAGTATTACTATCCCTTTAAGCAGGTATTTAAACCAGCTTCCTAGAGCATTTGGTATCAGTTGTTTGGCCTTGTCCAGAGACACAGAATGCATGCAGTGGCCTGTGTTTTGATGTTGGCTTGTTCCCAGATTCTACTACCTTGTCCAGCATTAACCATAACATGATTATTGGCTGCCTCTGCCTGCCCACACCTAGTCCTGTTTCACAGTGTTGATCTGACACCAACTGCATGACTACCCAGTGACTCAGACCCTTCAGTACTCTGCTTCAGGCTTCCTGGGTGTGTTAAGTGACACAACAAAGATGGGGGCTCAATGCCTGGTGAGGTGTGGTCACTTCTTCAGCCTCCTACTTCCATCGTTGTCATTTCCTCCAAGTCCCACAAAGTTATATTGCCTATTGACCTTTGGCTAGTGACTTAGTTTGTGAACCTGTGCAGCCTTCCCTGACCCGGATCTGTTCTGATGATACTTCTGCTTGCTCCATTGGTACCCTTCCTCCATGGACCAGTCCCCTGTATGGACTCCCATTGCAGGGGATCTTTACTTACTCACAGGCTTTACAATTAGTGTGGATTTGTAAAGGTGTGATCCTCCCTGCTATTGCATGCTCAGGGCTCTAGAACATGACAGTATTGATGATTATAGAAACATATTTTGAATATCTGATCAAAAGGGGTGATTCTTTACACGGTTAAGATGACTCTCCTACCAAAACTTTTTTACCTCTTTCATTCCCTGTTTATTCCGGTTCCCTTACTGGACCTTATGCCTCTACAGAGAGACGTTCTGCAGTTTATATGGGCAGCGAAAGGCCCCATCTTCGGTCATCTCTCCTTTATCAGTTTTGATCTACAGGTGGCCTGGCCGTACCCCATTTGTGGTCCTACCTCAAAGCTGCTCAGTTCGCTTCCACCGAGAAGTATCACGCTACAGGTAATCCGCCCCAGGTGGGTGGACTTGGAGTGTTCAGCTTGTCGAGTACCCTCGGCGGCTGATTTGCTTTGGATTCCTATATTGCGTCCCCAAGGGGGAGCTTCTTGTTCACCTCTCTTACACACGCTTTGTATGTGGTGTCACCATGCGTTAAATATGCTTTGACTTTGTAACCCTCAAGGATATGTTGTCAACGTACCCCGTGCAGCAGCTGCTCGAGCCGACCGCATTTGTCTTCAGCAGCGCCAGCCACATTGTCCGCCCCACGTTGTTGCCTCCTTTGAGTCAGGATCCTTTTCATGTTGGTGGCACAGCCGCTGGTGGGGTATGGTGCGGCTCAGCTGCCTCTGTTGCTGACGCTCCGACAGAGGGTGATGTCATTATTGGGCGCACGTCCAAAAGCATGGATGTGCGCTCCATTTAAGAGACAGCCACCTGTTGGCTGCTTCTCTTCTTCCTTCCTTTTTTCCCCTATTTAAACTGACTGGACACAGGGCTCAGTTGCTCTTTCGTTGGTGTCCAGTGCAGTTCTTGAGTTTGGGCTCTGTGTATGATATGGCTCGTCTGACTAACCGACCTGGTGCTGACCTGTGGCTCTGTCTGATTACCCGCTCTGTGTATGACCCTTGGCTTTAATGGACATCCATTCTGGTGCAGACCTGCGGCTCTGGCAGACTACCCTTTCCATGTATGACTCCTGTCTCTGGCTGACTACCAGCTCCGTGTGTGATGTCTGGCTTGTCTGATTATCCATTCTGGTATTGACCTGGAGCACTGTCCACTGCGTATCCAGCATACCAGTGCTTCAGCGGAAATCCTATCTGGTGCAAACCCGTGGCTCTGGCAGACTACCTGTTCCGTGTATAACTCCTGGCTCTGGCTGACTACCCGCTTCATGTGTGACTTCTGGCTTGTCTGACAATCCGTTCTGGTGTTGACCTGGGGCTCTGTCCACTGTGTATACAGCATACCAACGCTTCAGTGGACATCCTATCTGGTGCAAACCTGTGGCTCTGGCTGACGACCCACTCTGTGCATGACCCCTGGCTTGTCTGACCACCCAATCTAGCGCGGACCTGTGGCTCTGTCTAACTACCTTGAGTGTGGCCTTCCGTTCAGTTAGATAACCAGTCTGGTGCAGGTTGTGGCTCTGGCAGACTCTTTCCTGGTGCCTTCCCAGTTGCCAGCTCTCCCAGGTACGGACCTGGGAATTTGGTTCCCCTCATCTCTGTCTGGCTTCTCCCAGGTGAGGACCTGTGGTATTGCAGACTCTCCTAGTTCCATTGCTGAGATACAGTTATCTAAAGAATCACACGGTAGCAGGCTTCTATTCCTGGTAGTTGTCTCTTGCTCTGTTGTGCGCTTCTCTTTAGTCTCGTATATTTATATACTGTCTTGTGATATTTCTGTATTATTGCTGCCTTAATAAAGTTGGTGTTACCTTGAAGTACTTGTCCTGTGTTTCCTTGCTGGGACCGTGACATATGTGCCCTATTTGGCAACCTGGATTTTGTCCCCGGTCTCTCCCTTGAAGACTTTCGTTGGTGGATTCAGAAGGGGATTGCCAAAGTGTAGGACTTGTTGTTGACTTCAACTCTTTTGTCTTGGGACTAATTTTGCGACAGATATGAATCTCCCCCTGGGGAATATTTCTGCTTTTGTCAGGTACGTCATTTTGTTCTCTCACTTTTCGGCAGTTCCCCTCCTCCCGCCCGTACCCTTTGCAATGTTCTGTGCTCTTCTGAGGTGCCTCGTCGTGGGGCTATTTCTAAAATCTATTCTCACCTTATAGTGGTCACTTTCCCTCGTACTCCTGCATGCAGAGCCCAATGGGAATCGGACCTTGGCGAGGCCCTGGACCCTGGCGATTGGCGGGAGATCATTGATAATACAGTTAGCGTGACTCCTTGTACGTTGATAAAGGAAACTAGCTACAAGGTTCTCTCTCGATGGTGCTACTGCCCTGCCTGTTTAGCCTGAATGTTTGGTTCCCTTTCCCCCCTCTCTGCTTTAGGGGCTGTGGCCAACTGGGCACCTACAAACATATGTGATGGGACTGTCCCTTTGTGTCTCCGCTCTGGGATTATGCCTTTCGGTCCTTAAGTTTGGCACTAGAGACCCCTCTTTCTCCAGAGCCCTGGACGGGCCTGTTGAATCGTCCCTATATTGCTCAAGACTTGTTGGTTTGGTCCAACAAGTTGATTTTCCTAATTTGTGCAGCAGTTAGGTATCATATTGCATATCACTGGAAATCAATTCCTCAGAGTTTGACACCATTGGAAAGCCACATTTGCCAACTTCTCAAGGTGGAAAAGCTGACTGCTTACTCTCGTCATTCCTCTACTTCTTACTTGGCAGTTTGGTCTCTCTGGGTGGACAACGTCATGACACCTGACTTGTCGGGATCTTCTGCTGCAGTGTCTCTAGTGGTTTTGGGTGGAGTCTGCTGACCTTGCTCGTCCCCTTCCCCCCCTTTTTTTCCCTCTCCTTCCCTCTTAGTTTAGCTTCTCGTCTCCCTTTTCTCCTCTTCTTTTAGCATCACGGGCTCTGATGTTCATGCCATTTCTTTCTTTCTGCTGCTCCTCCTGTGACTTGTGGTTTTGGTGTCCCTCCCTTTTTAGGGAGTCCTGCCAGGGGTTTTATATACTCTTTGGTTGGGGTCTCAGACCAGCAATGTCTATGTATATGTTTTTTATTTTTTGTATACCCTCATTGCACTTACCGTGTCTGTTGTTTATTTGTTATACAAATCTTCAATAAACTTTGAATTAAAAAAAAAATAAAGGGGTAATGCTTTTGAATTTTTGCCCTCTTCCAGTAATACTTGTGCAAATAGTATTCCTAAAATGTTTGAAGTTAATTTGCTTAATCTTCTGAGGTTGGCAAGAACAAGAACTGTCTCCCTCCAGGGTTCCAAAATGGCTTGGTTGACCTTTGGTACAATATTCTTGTTTTAATTGTTGTTAGGACATACAAGCTGATGGCATTGATTTATTGGTACACAAGTCATTTGAGAAGAAGATTCATAAGACGCTCATTGATGCCAAAAGGCATTACAGTTGGTTTAAGGTCCTCTCTATGGCAATGACAACGAATTCATACATTTTTTCTATAACAGGTCTATAACATTTCTGACCTCTCAGGAGGTGAGTTGCCTTCTTGTTTCTTCAACTACCACTCTCCAGTTTAAGATGGATTGATATTGGAAAACAGTTCTCTGAATATGATTGTAATACTGTGTAATGCACTTATACTGTATTTCTATCCATGAGGATTGAGCAGTCACAGTGACAGCTGCCAAATCACCTTCTCTGCTCAATATATAGATGGACATTCTAGTGAGATCATGACTAGGAGCTTTTTAAAGGAGCAGTAAACTTTTTTTAATGAAGAAATATATATTGTAGGGATTTTGAGTAAAATCTGGTTGACAATCTGGGTCAGCAATAGGTGGGCAAAGACGGTACCTAGGATGAGGAGACAAAAGGATAGTCGAACAAGCCAGGGTCAAAACCAGTCAAGCAGCACGGTACAAAATCAGCAGGCAGAAAAATAGTAGAATAACAGGCCGAGGTCAAAACCAACACAGGAGTCATAGCAGAATCAGGAGACAAGAAGCGTAGTCGAGGAAAGCCGGGTCAAACACTGGAAACACTTTAGGAACAATAACTCTCAAAACTTGATACACAGAATGCTTTGATCGTGCACTGACACAAGGGTGTCAGTGCTTGATATAGCCCCAAACAAGGGTGTCACTAGAACAAGACGGGGACAACAAGAAACAGGAGAACCAGAATACCTGGTAAGATGGGAAAACCTGAAGAATCATGACAGCTTTATTCTTTTGTGAAACATGGACACTAAATGCCAAAGCCATATAAAACTTAAAGCGGAACTTTCATCAAAATTAAATTGTCCTTCCAGTCCTTAATATCCATCATAGCAATACGCATATGCATACTTTTATTCTGAATAAGTCCGGCATTATTGAGAAATGCAACTTGTGCAGCAGGGGTCTTGCTGTAGATGCTCTATCAGTCCCTTTCTGTACCTTAAGGTACAAAGAACTCCACTCACCAATCCTGGAGGTGAATGGGAAGGACATTGCAGACTCACGGATGTCTTCTGCAAGATGTCTGGACTGTTGCCCGCTGATGCCTGCCGAACGAGATGTATTTATCAATAATGCCTGACTTATTCAGCATAATAAAAGTGCATATTGCTATGTTAAGGATTTGTGGGGCAATTTAATTTTGATGAAAGTTCCACTTGAAAGCGAACTTTCACATATTAATAAGTCGCCATTCAATCATTAAGCATATGGCGACTAGCATGAAAATACGTGTCTTAACTATCAAAAGTGGCAGATTCTAAAGAAATCTTTACCCTTTGAAGACACAGGCACGCCTGTGCCGTCAGTCTCGGTCTCCTGTAAAGCACTGCAGTGTGCCACAAGGTAACCGGAAGGGACTGACGATGCGGGAGCGCAAACTGCACTAACATGGCCGTCAATCTCTAAAGAGTAAAGATTTCTTTAGAATCTGCTACGTTTGATAGGTAAGACACGTATTTTCAAGCTAGTCACTAGAGATGCACCGATACCAATTTTTTAAGACCGAGTACGAGTACCGATACTTTTTTCAAGTACTCACCCATACCAATTACCAATACTTTTTTTGCGGTCATTTGCTAGTTTTCCAAGTACCTAAAGTATATATGTATATATATATATATATATATATATATATATATATATATATATATATATATTTTAGGTACTTGGAAGTATCGGTGAGTACTTGAAATATATATATACACACACCACCTCTCCTCTTTCTCCCCACCTTTTACTTCATTCTCCCCCTCTTGAGCTCCCTCCTTTTGCCTTGGCTTTTTCTCTCCCTTTTGATCCCCCTCCTTGACTCTTGATCTCACCCTTTTGCCTCTCTCTCCCTCCTGATCCCCCCTCCTTTTGCCTCTTCTTGGCCACCTCCTTTTGTCTCCTGATCCTTCCTCCTTTTGCCTCTTTTTTTTCTCCCTTAGTCTCTTTTGCCTCTTTTCCTCCCTCTTGACCCCCCTCTCTGCCTCTTTCACCACTCGCTCTTCATGCCCCATCTTGCCTCTGTTGATCCCCCTTTTCCTGCCTTACCCTCCTCTGCCGGGTGCTCGCTGCTCTCTCGCGAGCCCTGGCAGAGGTCAGAGCGTTGCCATGGTAAGCCGCGGCAACGCTCCGACGCTGCAGGAGGGAGAGAGGCGACTGGGGAACATTGTGAGCAGCTCCCCGGGCTCCCTCTCTGCAGCACCGACCCTGACACAGGGTATCGGCCGCATTTGCACAAGTACGAGTACTCACGCAAATGCTGGTATCAGCACCAATACCAGTATTGGTATCGTTGCAACCCTACTAGTCGCCATATGCTTAATGATTGAAGGGCAACTTATTAATATGTGAAAGTTCCGCTTTAAGGTTACACAGAGAAGTATGGAGCTGTAAATTCTGAACATAACAAAAAGAGACAGAAAAACACGTGCATAGATTCATCAGCAAAGGTCTAAGATATAACTGAAAGATTAAAGTGCCTGAAATATATGTTACATATATGGAGTGGCTGCAGCTGTGTACATTGTACCTCCCCCCATTTGTGAAATGTTGGAGGGTATGCTGCACAACAGCTATGGATTCTAGCATCCAGGAAAATGGGATCTGAGTGATTCCAGGCCAACATACATCCCCCATTATTATCCCACACCTGGTGCTGCAAGCTCTGCAATGCATGATAGAAATTTGAATTAAACCAGCAGGAAAAGGCAGATCAGATATCCAGCAGGATCCCCTCTGAGCTTCCCCTCCCCCTCTCTCATCTCAAGGATGGGCAATCTGAGACCCTCCATCTGTTCAGGACTACAATTCCCAACATCCCCAACCAATCTCTGGCTGCCTGGGGATGATGGGAGTTGTAGTCCTTAACAGCTGGAGCGCTTCAGAGAGCCCACCTCAGTGTCATACTCTGCTCCCCCTCCCCTTCTCTCGGTCCCCCCGTTTCCTCCTCACAGCCAATCAGCGGGCAGATCTCATCCATGCAAATAGCAGCACAATGGAGCACAGCAATAGCGGCTCCGCAACCGACCTTGAAAACGACCACCACTTGTTTGACAAGCCGATTGCCAATCAGCGGCGAGCTGTCGTTCTGGCTGTCGCGGAGACAGCCAATGGCGGCGTGCGGGAGGCGTTTCCCTGCCAGGTTAGGTTGTTCTTGCAGGGTGTCTTGTGCTAAACTTCACCAAATAATAGCTGTTTGTATTTTGGCTGCAGCAGTGGCCATTTTAGGTAAGTTCTCTCCTTAACTTTTAATTTGCAGTCTATTTGTTAGTTTGTGGCCCCATCCTGGGCATGTGGCAGCCATGCATCTCCTTTCTGGCCATATCTTATGAATGGAACTGAGATTTTTCTATGCTTTACCTTCCCTTACTGTTTCTCTGTGTGCTGCACACGGGGAGGGGAGGGGGAATCTTGCAAACGTGTCCTTCTCAGGAGAGCCTGACATATTTCACGCATGTATATATATATTTGTGTACCACGTCTTCTTCCTCTCCTTTCCTTCACAGGTTTTTTGTATTTGGGTCCCCCCTCCCCCTTATATCCCTCTGCTGGCCCTTTGGTTCTGCCCACTGCAATAAAGCGTGCGCGGTGGGCAGTACCAAGTGGGGGAGGAGCAGGGGGAGCTGAAGGTAGCATAAAGATGCTTAATTAAGGGTTTTGAAGTGGGGGGGGGATGAGTATACCCCTGGATATGATGTTGAAAGCAGATGCATAGTGTATGCTCAGTTTTTCTACGTGAAATTTAAATGAGCAAAGAAAATATGAATATGCTGCACTTTATAGGGGTACCAAGTATCTGTGGGTGGTGCAGAGACACATGCTATGGATAAGATACCATACATAATAAACATGGCGTTGCTAGATCCTCAGTGTCAGTTTTAGTCATTGCTACTTATAACCAGGAGAAGGTCTTCTACAATAGGTAGAGCTATAACTCACATGTAACCCAAATGATGGCCTTTATAGTGGGATGCACAAAATTGGTGGCTGGCATCTGTAACCTTAAGATGTCTATGGTTGGCTAGTATGGTCCTTGCTGGGAACACGACTACGCTTTACAAGTAACCTGTATTTGGTGCTGGGGATATTGGTATGGTGACACTTCCTGGACTTTTCTTCACAAGTCAAAAGTCATTTGTATTTAGACGTGCTTAGTTTAGGGTCAAGACAGCATTAACTTTTATGTGGTTAATGCATGTTATTTTTTTAACTGGTTGATTATTTTTTCTGTTATGCCAATTGATACAGCCATTAAACTTGTAGAATTTTTGCGGTGACTCTTACAGGGCTAATGGAATTTTGGTGCTGAAGTTGTAATACATTGATGGGTATCAGTTTTTTCCTCTTGACTTGTCAGTCAGCATTCTATCAATAGTCTTACTTGAAACGTAACCATCCCTCCTTCAATCATTTCTTGTACATCAAGGAATCCTAATCAAGCATCTGGACCGCTAAGGATACTCAAGTTTCATATATGTGGTACACCCTGTGTTTGTGCCTTTTCTCTCATTCAGTGCTTATAGGGTGATAATTGTCCTTACTGTACAGAGGGTGAAGATTAAGAAACTATTACAAATACAGACAGTGTTGGCAAAATACATTACATAATAAATGCTAGTCAGTTCTTATGGTTGAACAGAACAGGAAAAAGTTTGTTTTCCTAGTATCCAGTTCAGGGGATTCTGTTAGTGTAACACCTTGAGATAGACCCTGACAATAATTCTTGAGGTTTTTATCCATAATTGTGGAAATCAACATTTCTGATTAGTTCTCAATTATTATTACATATTCTTTATAAAGTTCCAACACATGTCTGAGTTATGTACAGTAAGTTGATATAAACCAACTTAAATTGTGAGACATGGCATACAAGGATTACCAGAAAGCAAGGCAAAACACCCAGAAAAAGAACATACCTTCAAACATTTGAATATGCTAAAAAAGGCATTTAGTGTGCAGAGATGTACATGCCACTCAGAGGATTTTATTAAAGTGAACTTTTTTACTCTAAGAGAAGTTGTTAGTTTTAAAGGGATAGTAATGTTTCATAATAAAAGCAGCTCCAATTAATCATCATAGTATTTGGACCATTGAGAGTGTTATTTCAGTTCTGTCAGAGTTGTAGTTCAAGAGTAATTCAATGACAAAGTATCCCCCTCCTTCCCCTTTTACTGATGTAACACTGCTCAGCCAGAGCAGAAGGGAAGTGCCCAGGTAGACTGCAGAGAGGGACAGTCTTCAGTTAAGATAAGGGAAAAACCTGAAAAACGTGTCAGGGGGGGCAGGGCTTTCATTGTTCTCATAGGAAGAAGATTGTCCCCCACTGTTATC
This sequence comes from Rhinophrynus dorsalis, assembly GCA_037306005.1. Classification (NCBI taxonomy): domain Eukaryota; kingdom Metazoa; phylum Chordata; class Amphibia; order Anura; family Rhinophrynidae; genus Rhinophrynus; species Rhinophrynus dorsalis. Next base: position 28,511,751 of record CM074727.1, on the reverse strand, counting down.
TGTCTGGTCTATGGACTGGATTCCACATCTGAGAAGAGATGGCTTACACTAGGTAAAAGGGGCGGGAGGGGAAACTTTGCTTGTGAATATCTCTCAAACCATAAAGGTTTGAGAGATAAGACTTATATCATTCTTCATGTTTTTTTAATGCCTACAAAATAAAATAAAGATAAAACGAAGTATTACTATCCCTTTAAAGAAAATAAAAAATTGCCTGTGGGTGCAATGTACAAAAGTTGTAATGAAAAAAAAAAAATTTCAAATCACAGGTTGGCAGTAAGAGGATGACAGTATTTTCAGAATTAAATCCATCACTTTTGAAAATCTGTTTTAAATAACTAAAAAGGTAGAAAAATAATAAGTGACACATATCTGCTAATATTCCTTTAGACTGACTTCTTGTCCAAGTTTAGACCATTTTTATTCCATCGGAGGAATATAACGGAAGTAAAAAAAAATCGCTAGGTTTTTTTTTTTTTTAATACCTTCTAATATGACAGTGGACTAAAACATGACTACTTTTAAGACCTTTTTTTTTTTCTCGAGTAGTAATTGAATACAAGGGATAATGGCAATCCTCTATACTGTAAGCTTTCATGATCAGGGCCCTCTGATACTCCTATTCTCCACATCTGATTTGTACTATTTAATATCTCTGTATGTCAATTCCCTATTGTACAGCGCTGCGGAATTAGTTGGCGTTATATAAATAATGATAATAATACAATTAAGAACTGACGGACTGTGCCGTAAATACTTTCTCAGACTAATTGCCAACAGTTTCTGTTACCGCGTCTTCTTGAATATCACACCCTGTATGTCGTACTAGCCATTGTTTGTAATATAAATCTTTTTAAGATAACCGGAGGGAAGCGCACTCAGGCCTGCCAAAGCATTGTCAGCCCAACCAATTTAGTAAAAAATATATTCTTTATTTTCTCATTAAAAACATCCACAAATAGAACGAATAAAGATCAACAGGCATTGGATCGCAAGACCCGTTACCTCCTATCACGTTTCGTAACTGTTAGTTGTTTCTTAGGATTTTTCCTATGATTAAGTAACCACTAACGGCTACAAAACGTGTTATGAGATAGGAGGTAACGGGTCTTGCGATCCATTGCCTGTTGATTGATCTTTATTCGTTCTATTTGTGAATGTTTTTAACCCCTTAAGGACCGGCGCGCGCGGCCGGCACTTGAGGACCACGGGGCTTTTTTTTGTTTGTTTTTTCTTTACTTCCGGTGCATGGCCTCCGGAGCGGTGTGCAGCCGCGCCAGGAGCCCTGAACTCCGTGACGTACCAGGACCGTCACTGGTCCTTAAGTGCCGGACCGCCGTGACGGTCCTGGCACGGCAATGGTCCGTAAGGTGTTAATGAGAAAATAAAGAATATATTTTTTACTAAATTGGTTGGGCTGACAATGCTTTGGCGGACCTGAGTGCGCTTCCCTCCGGTTGTCTTCAGGTTTGTGGAATCGTGGCTGCAATTGTTGGGATCTGCACCGGATCCGCTGACCCTGACTTGGAATGGTGAGTGCGCTTCATTCAGGTGTTGATGTTTGAAAGAAGTAGCGACTAAAATATTTCGCATAAATCTTAAGAAACTTTATTTGTTGGTGGCACAGTCTGGTACTTTATACTACCTTTTTTCTGTGCTTGGACAATATTATATAACCCTATGGTGTGAATGAGTAGAATGAGCACCCACACATAATTTCTTATGGCACAGAGTGATAAGTTTGGCCTCCAAAGCATAATAAATAGTTTCTCAAACTATTTTAGAGAACGTGACTTGTAAAACAGTCAGGTTTAAAAATAAATTTGTATTAGGACAGCAGGCCCATTTCAATCCTTACCACTTGATGACACTTTTTTTTTTTTTTCCTTACCATTAGTGATCTCATACTGTTTATAGTCAACAGAGTTTGTAGACTTAATCCCAGAGACTGTTCAACAGAGCAGTTCAAAAGCATGTGCAGAAAAGTCTGAATCGGAGAGCTTGCAATCAGTGAAACTGAGAGTGAGAGCTATCACTTTGTAGAACAGATCAACAGTGTGTACAAAATATAGGAAAGATCTCCGATCTTGCAGCCAGAGGAACTGTGCCTCAGAGCTAACAATCTACCTAACAGATCAACAGTGTGCGCACAATAAAATTAGTCTGAGTCACAGGGCTTGCAGTCAGTGAATCTATACCACAGCTAACAACCAATAGAACAAACCACCAGTGTCTGTAAAAGAATAGTCTGTTCTATAGACTGGAAGCTTTGATGTTTCAGATACTCTGTCCTACAGTTGCTTTAAAGGGATAGTAATGTTTCATAATAAAAGCAGCTCTAATTAATCATCATAGTATTTGGACTTTGGAGAGTGTTATTTCAATTCTGTCAGAGTTGTAGTTCAAGAGTAATTCAGTGACAAAGTATCCATCTCCCGCCCCTTTTACTGATGTAACACTGCTCAGCCAGATCAGAAGGGAGGTGCCCAGGTAGATTGCACAGAGGGACAATCTTCAATTAAGATAAGGGAAAAAAACTGAAAAACTTGTCAAGGGGGGCAGGACTTTCATTGTTCTCATAGGAAGAAGATTGTCCCCTTCTGTTATCTGTCTGGTCTATGGACTGCATTCCACATCTGAGAAGAGATGGCTTACACTAGGTAAAAGGGGCGGGAGGGGGAAAACTTTGCTTGTGAATATCTCTCAAACCATAAAGGTTTGAGAGATAAGACTTATATCATTCTTCATGTTTTTTTAATGCCTACAAAATAAAATAAAGTTAAAACGAAGTATTACTATCCCTTTAATCATCAAATCTATGGAAGCTTTATTCCAACAGCTAGAGAACCACAGGTGGTTTCCATTCCTGTTACACATATGCACCTGCACAAATATATAGAGACCCTTACACATTGCACAGACCTCGCTAATTCTCAGTTGGTTAAATGCCATTGGGCATTTTCATTCATTCCCCATCGTGCGCTTGGTTTGCTCAAGGATTGCACTTCTTTAAGCTTACTGAATTTAATATTTAAGCATGTGAATTTTTTGCTAAGCACTGCTAATATAATACTAGTAATAGCCAGTTCTGATGGCATAGATAGAAAAATTACCTGGCCAAACTGCTCTCCTTGGAGCACGTGAGGCCAATCATGTGGTAGATGGGCCTGTTGTTGAGGGATCCTGGGAAGCAGGAGTGTATTACCTGTACTGGTGGCACCAGTTATGTCTGCACTATGTCAGATATCTAGGTTAAAGGGATAGTAATGTTTCATAATAAAAGCAGCTCTAATTAAACATCATAGTATTTGGACTTTGGAGAGTGTTATTTGAATTCTGTCAGAGTTGTAGTTCAAGAGTAATTCAATGACAAAATATCCCGCTCCCGCCCCTTTTACTGATGTAACACTGCTCAGCCAGATCAGAAGGGAGGTGCCCAGGTAGATTGCAGAGAGGGACAATCTTCAATTAAGATAAGGGGAAAACCTGGAAAACTTGTCAAGGTGGGCAGGGCTTTCATTGTTCTCATTGGAAGAAGATTGTCCCCTGCTGTTATCTGTCTGGTCTATGGACTGGATTCCACATCTGAGAAGAGATGGCTTACACTAGGTAAAAGGGGCGGGGGGAAACTTTGCTTGTGAATATCTCTCAAACCATAAAGGTTTGAGAGATAAGACTTATATCGTTCTTCATGTTTTTTTAATGCCTACAAAATAATATAAAGATAAAACAAAGTATTACTATCCCTTTAAGTCCATAGACTGAGCTACAAAAACCACTCTTCCATCCTGCCCAGCACTGTGCCTCGCACCTCTGCATATTTATGCATGTGTGTATGTTGGAAGGATCTGGGACAATGTGAAGGCTCTCTGGGGAATTCTAACCCCTGTCGAGGTGGCTGTGAGGAAACAGGTACCGATGTTGCGCTGTGAGCATGTCATTTGGTTTCGCTGCTCACAGAATTTCCATTTGCAAGTTTGGCATATGAGTGCTTGCCCATATGTTCACCCCCCTCCACTGACTTAATTACTATCTGACTGGTCCATTTGGGTGGATGAACATGGGCAAGAGCTTGTTGTGTCACAAGAAAAGGCAGGCTTCAGTGCATTAAAGGGGCAATATAGGGTCATTAAGATATCTTTTTTACTCCACTGCCATTCCCCTCAGAGCTATGGCAACCATTCCCATAGCATATGTCAGTCATTCTCTGCAGGTTTGCTGTTCAGATCACCAATATCTGCACAGCTGGATGATGTCAGAGCTTGTCTCTGAGCTCATGGGAGCTTTTTCCTCTGTCTCTGTCGAAATTCATTGATGGTGATTCGTGGACATTGGGATTCTATGGAAAGAGTATGTGCTCATATCACCCTGGGCATGTAATGAGGCAGGCTGATCGAAATCTATGTGGAATTTTTGGATTGGCAGGACCCGTTTGTAGCTCCCTGCCTCTCTGGGCTCTCTGAATGGGGGCCGGACAAAAGGTTGCCTGTGACGGTGGGATTTAGTCACATCGTGGCTGTGAAGCTAAAAATGGAATTGTTGAAATATCTGAGATAAGGGATGAGTGTTCTGTTCGCTAGATACTACAGTGATTCTCAAACTGTATGTTGAAACTCTGGGGTTCATTGTACGAATTTGTGTAAAGTGCCCCCGCAATATAAAGGTTAATTTCCCATAAACTTTATTTTACAGAAAAAATGGCTAGCACAATATCTAGGCAGATTTTAATTATCTGTAAACCAAACTAAATGCGTCTTGGTGTGACAGGTCTACTTTAAACCAAAAGTTTTGGGAACCACCGATTTATAGCAACAGACCAGATTATTTACCAATCATTTTTGGCATACAAGTGTGATGATTTGTTGTTTCCATGTGAAGGGTCCCTTATTCTGTATAAATGTATTAAAATGAACCAGTGGTTATCAAACTTCTGGTGGTGGCAGAGCCCCTCTGTTTCACGTAATCGTACCAACCAAATTCTTAACCTTTTGGATCCTAGAGAGGTCTACAAAGCACTGATTCACAATATATATTGAGAAACTCTTAGCATATAAGGAGTTAATATAGTGTCAGTATGAAATGTATCAGAATGCTAGTTTGTACTATTAACTTAAGATTACATTATTAGGCAAAAACTTGATACTACCATTACCACAAAATTATATATATATATATATATATATATATATATATATATATATATATATATATATATATATATATAATGTTTTTTTTTTTTGTAGAAAAGGAGCTGTATTGTTTATTACAAGATCAATTTAACCCTTTAGTACAGAGGTACCCGACTCATTACTTTGCAAATCAATGCTTTGTGTACACCTCTGGCACTCAAAGGGTTAAAGATTTCCCTGAATAAGCACAGGTGAGTCAGTCAGTATGAATGATCCTCTGATTAACTCACCTGTGCATAATCAGGAAATCCTCACATCCTGGCCTGTTGGTGGCCCTTGAGGACTGAACCTGGAAAGCCCTGGTACATAGTATCACTGCACTGCTTACTTGGTCAACTCCCCGGATAGCACACCAAGCACACAGTGCAGCAGGGAGAGCATTACATTGTATCGCTGCACTGCTTTCATGGTCAACTGGTGATGGTGGGGGGTTTGAAGACAAAATACAATAATACAAAAAAAATATGCACTTGCAAACTATGTAAAATCATGTTAAATGGTTATTATCCGTTTAACAATTTTCATATGAATGTTTATTAACCCCTTAAGGACGAGCAGTCCCGGGAAGTTACCTTCCCTTAAGTAACACTTTGATCTATGCTGACATGCTGGCACACATGTCTGGTGACTTTCACCAGTGCGCCAAATGAGGGTCTGAGAGAGACTGCTCCAATCTTGGAGGGAACAATCTCAGACCCCGCAGGAGTGCTATAAACACACAGTACATGATGTGCCAGGACCATCACCAATCCTTAAAGGGATAGTTATGTTTCACAATAAAAGCAGTTTCAGTTAATCTTCGTAATATTTGCGCCATGGAGAGTGTTATTTCAATACTGTCAGAGTTGTAGTTCAAGAGTAATTGAATGATAAAATATCCCCCTCCCGCCCCTTTCACTGATGTAACACTGCTCCCCTCAGAGCAGCAAGACTGTCCGGATGGATCGTAGAGAGGGACAATCTTCAGTGAGCATAAGGGAAAACCTGAAAAACCTGTCATGGGGGCAGAGTTGCCATTGTTCTCACAGTAAGAAGATTGTCCCTTGCTGTGACCTGTCTGGTCAAGAGACCAGATTCCACATCTGAGGTGAGCAGTGTTACAACAGTAAAAGGGGCGGGAAGGGGATACTTTATCATTGAATTACTCTTGAACTACAACTCTGACAGTATTGAAATAACACTCTCCATGGCCCAAATACTATGAAGATTAATTGGAGCTGCTGTTTTTGTGAAACATTACTATTCCTTTAAGGGAAATATAAAAACTGTGATGTCCTGGAACATCACCTGTCCTTAAGAGGTTAATATAAAATATGAATATTTGTTCCCTGTTGTGTGGTTGTTTTGCTCCAGAATTGCACCATTTCTCTTGGCACATCAAGACACTTCAGCCCATATTTTTAAAAGTAAAGTGGAATTATTGTGTAGTAAACTCAACCATAGTGGATAAATAAGCATAATTTCCCAAATTCCAGTGCACTCGAATATAGATTATAATCCCTTGAATGCTAGAGGTGTCTTTGCAATGCATTGGAATTCTCTCTAGTATTGAAGGGGGTTAACCTTTTTAGTGCCAGAGGGGTACGGAATGCATTCTGTACCCCTCTGGCACTCAAAGGGTTAAACTCAGAAATTAACAGGAACAGGTACCGCTGTTTTTATAAATATGGCCCTTTGTTCTTATTGATTGACTGAGAAGGTTTGACTCTCGGTGGTATTTGAGGTCTCAACTTTATACACCTCCAGTAGATGGATCACTTGGTCTACTTTTAAAGGAGCAGTGCACTTTTATTTTGAGAGTGCTGTAAGATCTTTCATTTAAAGTTATTGCATCTTGGTTTTTTAAAGTGGATCTTTCACATATAGAAAAGTAATGCTCATTAGTTAGAGCATTTAGTGAAAAAGTTAAACGTTAGTCATTTTTGAAAAAAAAACCTTTATCTACGCAAGAATTCAAGTTTAAAAGGTGCCCAGCAGCCTACTTCCTGCTTGCAGCACTGCCTCTGCTCCTGTCCCACTACCCAGCATCCTCCAATGACGGAGGCTTTCTTTCTCTAAGCTAGAGCAATCTCATTGGCAGAGATCGATCTCTAGCCAATGAGATCGCTCTAGTTTGAAACAGACATCCTCCATCATCGGAAGATGCTGGGTAGTGGGACGGGAGCAGCCTCTGTGCGGCAAGCGGAAGTATGCTGCTGGGCACCTTTTAAACTTGAATTTTTTTTTTTTTTTAAATTACTAACATGCTTAACTTTTTCGCTAAATGCTCTATCTAATTAGCATTCCTTTTCTATATGTGATAGATCCACTTTAATTAAACTGCAATTTCTTTTGTGTCCACCAGGAGAGCAGTGTAGTATAAGACTTGATCGAATAAAACAATGAATCTTATGGACGTTAGCTTGAGCTGTTGCTTGAATGCCAGAGAGGTATCTAATGCTTTGCAATGCCATGTGTCCCTTACTAACCTGAACCAGCAGCTCAGTGGATAGTACTTGCCCAACCCCATCATCAATTCAGCACTGTAAAATTAAGACTAGGGCAGAATCAAGCTCAGTTTTCTACTGATCTGCGACTTGCTGTATGGGATCTGGGATCCATGTATTAGGCTTCCATAGAGCCTGGTTGCTGAAATCCTGTGGGATTTTGTCAGTCACTGCTCCCAGAGTGCTAGTAGCTATTTAGAGGCAGGAAGTGAAGCCTGCTTCCTCCCTTGTCTTCCTTTTGCACAGCTGGATTGCCCTTGCCGTTGGGTATTAAAGGGATAGTAATACTTAAAATGTAAAAAAATATGTTGTAGGGTTTATCCCCCTGAGTAAAACAAGAGTACTCCCACTGCTGAAAGGTGTTTCGTTCAAAAGTTATTAATTTTCAAAGTTGAATTTTTTAGGTGCAATATCACAGTGGCCTGAAATTTTACAGTGGCGCTGTTGCTACACCATCCTATGGAGATTTATGGTCCCGGGACCAGAGCTGTCCATAGGATCGTGAAGCAACAGCGCCACTGTACAATTTCAGGCCACTGTGATATTGCACCTAAAAAATTCAACTTTAAAAATTAATAACTTTTGAATGAAACACCTTTCAGCAGTGGGAGTACTCTTGTTTTACTCAGAGGGATAAACCCTACAACATATTTTTTTTACATTTTAAGTACTATCCCTTTAACACCTGAGCTGCCTGACCAGGTTAAGGGGATAGTAACACTTAAACCCAAATTATATATATTTTTAAATATTATCTTCCTGAGTAAAACAAGGGTACTCCCTCTGCTGTTATTGTAGCTCAAACCTGAATTTTTCTTAGGCGCAGTATCTCAATGGCCTGAAATTTTCCAGTGGGTCTGTTGCTACATCATCCTGTGGACAGCTGTGGCCAATTGACCATAAACATCCATAGGCTGGTGTAGCAACAGCGCCACTGTACTATTTCAGGCCACTGAGATGCTGCACATAAAAATTGAAGTTTGAGCTGCAATAACTTTTGATTAAAACACCTCTCGGCAGTGGGAGTACCCTTGTTTTACTCAGGAGGATAAACCTTACAATATATATTTTAATATAAATTGTTACTATCCCTTTAACTCCTTAACGACTAGCAATCCTCTGTGGGATGTTTTGTTAAAGGGATAGTAATACTTGAAAATAATTGTATTTCATATTGTAGCCCTTAATACTTATATCATTTTTCGTGTTTTTTTTATCTCCCAAACATTTATGGTTTGGGAGATATGCACATGTAAAATATAGTACAATGCTCTTTTCCTGGCTGTTTCAGCCAAGTCTGCCATCTAGTGGACAGATTTGGAATTTGGTCCACAGAGCAACGGGCAGCTCTTTAGCAGTGCCGAGGTCATGATCTTTGAAAATAATTTCTTAATTGGAACTATCTACAAAGTGTGCCTGGCTTGAAGGCACACTTTGTAGACCATTCCAATTAAGAAATTCTTTTTAAAGGGATAGTAATACTTCGTTTTAACTTTATTTTATTTTGTAGGCATTAAAAAAGCATGAAGAATGATATAAGTCTTATCTCTCAAACCTTTATGGTTTATGAGATATTCACAAGCAAAGTTTCCCCCTCCCGCCCCTTTTACCTAGTGTAAGCAATCTCTTCTCAGATGTGGAATGCAGTCCATAGACTGGACAGATAACAGAAGGGGACACTTTTATTCCTATGAAAACAATGAAATCCCTGCCCCCCTTGACAAGCTTTTCAAGTTTTTCCCTTATCTTAATTGAAGATTGTCCTTCTCTGCAGTCTACCTGGGCATCTCCCTTCTGCTCTGGCTGAAGAGTGTGACATCAGTAAAAGGGGCGGGAGGGGGATACTTTGTCATTGAATTACTCTTGAACTACAACTCTGACAGAATTGAAATAACACTCTCCAAAGTCCATATACTATGATGATTAATTAGAGCTGCTTTTATTATGAAACATTACTATCCCTTTAAAGATGGTGATCTCAGCACTTCTGGAGAGGCACAACCGGTCCGGGACCAGATTCCAAATCTGAAGGGTGGAGCAATGACGTCACTCCAGGGGAAACTTTACTTCTGAATATCTCCCAAATCATAAAGGTTTGGGAGATAAGACATATCATTTTTCATGTTTTTTTAAGGGCTACAATATAAACTAAACTTATTTTCAAGTATTACTATCCCTTTAAGAACCACGAAGAGGATGTTCAGAGTGTTGGCACATGTGACTGATCACGTGTACCAGCGCTCTGAACAGGGGTGTGATAGTGACTGCTCTGGTCTTGGAGCGGTCAATTTCAGACCCTGCTACTTCTTGCAACGCTCCTGCAGGAGTGATGTGAGTAAAAAATATGTGACGTATTGACACATCACTGGTCCTTAATGGGTTAGTAATGTCAGTTTATTATTTTATGCTGTATTGTAGATAAAAAAAAAAAATATATATATATATATCTGGCGCAAGTCCCATATCTCAAACCTTTATATAACGTTTTAAAGTCCCGTACCCCCCCCCCCCCCCGCACTGACGTGAGACAGAAGGAGAACCCAGGACTGGCCGGTGGCTCTTCAGCAGAAATAACGCAATCTAAAAGAACTGCTTAAAGTGGATCTATCACCACTTGACAAGTTTTTACCAATATGTAGAAGAGTTAGCGAATAATAATAAAACAGTATTATTTTTTTTTTTATTTTTTTAAAAACCTGATTTGCAAGAAAATTACATTTTAAAGTATGCTCAGCAGCCTACTTCCAGGTACACGGCTCTTGCCGCTCTTCCTCTGCTCCCGTCACTCTCCCCAGCATCCTCCGCTGACAGAGGCGTTCTATTAGTAAGCTGGAGTGATCTCGTTGGCTAATGAGTTCGCTCCAGCTTACTAACAGAACGCCTCCATCAACGGAGGATGTTGGGGGAAGTGACGGGAGCAGAGGCTGTTTGGCAAACTGCGGCGAGAGCAGTTTAGCCGGAAGTAGGCTGCTGGGCATACGTTAGAATGTAATTTTCTCACAAATAAGGTTTTTTTAAAAAAATAAATAAATAAAAAAATAGTAACGTTTTATTATTATTCACTAACTCTTCTACATATTGACAAAAACGTGTCATGTGGTGATAGATCCACTTTAATTGGAATGGTCTATAAAGTGTGCCTGGTTTTGCAAGCATACTTTGTAGACCGTTCCAATGAAGTAGTTCTTTTTAGATTGTGCTATGTCGTCTCTGCTGAAGAGCCTCGAGTCGGCCAAAACGAATCTCCTTCTGTCAGCTGACATCAGGGAAAGAGGAAGGAGGGGGGACTTTAAAACGTTATATCTCTCAAACCATAAAGGTTTGAGAGATGGAACCTGCTCCAGATATTTTATTTTTAAAAAATCCACAATATAGTGTAAAATTATAAGCGAATATTACTAACCCTTTAAGGGGTTAAGTGTTAGTCAGGGGCAGTTAGCTAGTTTTAATTTGGGGGTGTGTACTGTTCCTTTAACATATTTAATAAAAAAAAAATCACTTCCTTTTAAAACTTTGTTTTGAAAATAAAACCTCAATTGTGTATTTATAGTTCTAAATGAAAACAAATCAACGTTTATGTAACATCCATGTCTGTTAGTTTATTCAATACAAAAGAACTCTAAAGCATACCTATTTTACCATAGGATCCAAATAAAAAGGGCAAGGGGTTTAACCCACTTGAATGCTGGAGAGGCCTTTAAAGAGGAACATTCACATCAAAAAAATTGGAGCACTGGTTTTAACCCCTAAGACTATATTAGCCACCTCCATAGCATCTTAACCCCTTAAGGACCCTTGACGTACCAGGACCGTCACGGTCCTTGAACTACTCAAGGACCGATGACGGTCATGGTACGTCACGTACTTTTTACTTACAGTGCTCTACCGGGAGCGCTGTAAGTAAAAATAGGGCCTGAAATAGACCGCTCCAAGATCGGAGCGATCTCTTTCAAGCCCCATAATGACGCGCCGATACACGTGACAGGTGACGTGTACCGGTGCGTCCAAGTGCGCCTATGCATTCATTATGGGACGGAAATGTCCCATGACCGCCGGTCCTTAAGGGGTTAAACTGAGCTTGATGTAACGTTAGCCCACAACAAAACAGCTCCGAAGTGAAGCGAGAACGTGCTCGCTGGGGCAGCTGGGAGGGAAGTCCTGCTGCTCCGTGCCGCACATACGCGGTGCTGCAGTATGCGGAAGTGGCACTCTTTAAAGATTAATATCTCCACTCCTGGGGTAGGTAAAACTAAAACAAAACCCAGCGCTAATATTGTCTTAGGGGTTAAAACTAGTGCTCCAATTTTTTTGAGATGTGACTGTTCCCCTTTAACCTTCTGAGTGCCAGAGGGGTGCCTAGTGCCTTGCTTTTCAGTGCAATGAAGCATATACTTTTTCCCATTCACAAAATCCATCACTCTTTTTAATAAAGCAAAATAGCTTTTGCATTCTTATTTGGCTACTTCAATGAATGGCCTGCTTACCACATGACTAATATAGGTTAGCATCAGAGATGAGTATTGTCTGAATCCTTAGAAAAGAGAGACTTGGGAGTTTGCTCATTAGGGCTGGCTGTTATTGGTTAATTTGTATAAAGTAAGGTTGGAAAAATCTCAGGCTTCCAGGTTCATAACTTTTTTTTTTTTTTTTAAACTTCTTGCGCCTACATTTTGGGGGCATTTTGTATGCACCTATGGAGACATACCCCTAAATTGTCTCCTGGAACGCCCATTTGGTTGGTTAATATACGTGTGGCTCCAGCATTTTCTATATTTTTGTTCATAACTCGTACAATTGTAAAAATGGAATAATTCTGTGGCAAAACAAGTCTACAGTATTGACTCTTGGATGGTAAAAAAAAAGTCTTCGTAGCATTGCTTCGCAGTGTGTTGGAGATGTCTGTAGAACCCAAGGGCTTAAAGGGATAGTAATTTTTGACAATAAAAGCAACTCAAATTAATATTCGTAGTATTTGGGCCATGGAAAGTGTCATTTCAATACTGTCAGAGTTGTAGTTCAAGAGTAATTGAATGATAAAGTATCCCCTCCCGCTCCTTTTACCTAGTGTAAGCCGCCTCCCCTCGGATGTGGAATCTGGTCTCTTGACCGGACAGGTCACAGCAAGGGACAATCTTCTTACTGTGATCATAAGGAAAACCCTGCCCCCTTGACAGGTTTTTCAGGTTTTTCCCCTTATACTCATTGAAGATTGTCCCTCTCTGCGATCCATCCAGACAGTCTTGCTGCTCTGAGGTGAGCAGTGTTACATCAGTAAAAGGGGCGGGAGGGGGATACTTTAGCATTCAGTTACTCTTGAACTACAACTCTGACAGTATTGAAGTAACACTCCATGGCCCAAATACTATAAAGATTAATTGGAGCTGCTTTTATTGTGAAACATTACTATCCCTTTAAATCCTATTTAAATCACATGGTACTTTGATTTTGTTATGTATTGTTCAGTCATTTTACTCCATATTCCACTGATTTATTAACTCTTTAAGCACCAGGGAGGTATTCAACAGAGAGAGAATACATATGCGCCAATGTGTCCTTTAACCATTTCAGTGTCAGTGAGGTGCTCAGCACATTGGAGACTGATGCATTGGATACCTCTTTGGCACTCAGAGTTAAAAGTTTTGCCTATTAACCCTTTGAGTGCCAGAGGGGTACACAACGCATTGCTCTGCACTCAAAGCATTAAACAAAAAATATGTTTAGTTTAAACCCCTCCCCCCCTTTTTTATTGAGGACTTCTCACCTTTCCAAGTCCTGCCGTCAGTGGGAGCGTCCATTGTGAAAGTCATCACATGATTAATCCCTCCTTATCAATTCATGCCAACCCTGTGGTTGAAACTGATAGGGTTCAGCAGTCTATAAAGCAGGACGTGTGATTTATTTATGCAGCTTTATCAGACAAGTCAGAGAACAAAGCTCTGGTTAGATTAGATTCCAGAACTACTAAACAAATTTTTTTTTTTTTTTTTTTTAATTAAAAAAAAAAAAAAAAAAAAAAAAAATTGCAATGTTTTTCTTAGTCCATCAGCCTCATAGACTTGCAGATACAGCCACCTCCTCCAATCAACATTTTTTTCTTCTAACCCTTTGAGTGCCAGAGGGGTTTGTAACACAATTTTGAGGCACAGTCATCTGCAGCATGGAGAACATACAAATACCCGTTGATTTAGTCTATTAATTTGGGTGGAGGGCGCATTGCTTTACATTGTGCTGCACCCCTCTTGTCCTGGGTTAATTCTACGATTAGTTCTGATTGACGTACCGGTCCATTTAACAGCTTGAATGCTATAGAGGTCTCCAATGTTTTGGATCTCTCTAACATTCAAGGAGTTAATAGTGATACCAGACTTAACCCCTTCAATGCCAGGGGTCTCTGTGCATTGCGAAAGAAATTGCTTTGGAGAAGTCGCTAGCATCCAAGGAGTTTGATTACTAAGGTTCCACTAAGATGTCATGTGAGACCAAAGGGTTCCGCCACCGATTTTAGAGCATTGGACTACATCTCTGCTTGACCCTTTGAGTGCCACGCAACGCATTGCAAAGCGTTGTGTACCACGCTGGCACTCAAAGGGTTAAACGAACCAGTGAAATAATTAAGAATTAAAATGAGATCTTGGATCGTCTGCATTCTATTTGCTATGCCTAATTACAGGGTTGGTAACAGCTTTGGAAATGCGTCACGACTTTGTGCCTTGTATGTAAATCACTGATCTTTTCTGGCTGGGCTGCACCAGTGACTTTGTTGCAGCAACAGAGGCGATAAGGTGGATTGCAAAGAGCAGTGGCAGATGGCTTTTCTTTCCAGTGGAACAGGGCAGAGAGGAGAAGTGGCAGTTTGTTTCAATGGATCATAACCATTTATTCTGACTTTACATACTCTTCAGGTGTATAATATGTAAAATCCATTTGCATTTACATTTTATTATTCATCTTTTTTATATGTTTGTTGCTCACCTTTAGTTTCCTGGATCTGTTTACAGGGAGCTTTCTGTCAGGTGTAGTGAAAGTAATATAATATACAAAACAGCTCTGTAGGGATAGTGTTACATTGTATCACTGTCCTGCTTTGATGACTGGCCATAAAACTCTGTGGAAACAGAGATCCACAGAATTTACTGACATGGGTCATGAAAGTATAGAAAACAATAAGTGAAGATGTGTAAAATAAAGTTATATACATAAATGTAAGACCCGTCACATATACAGGATGAATTATTCACTTGCAGATTGTATTATTCAAATAGTATTAAAATTTCTTAGGAGTTTAATGTTTTGAGCTTGCTTCCTTTGGGGTTCCTGCTTCTTTTTCAGAAGGTGTCCACAGTAGCACCTCAGTAGATTACATCTAATTCAAATGAAGAAAAGAGAGCAAAATCCCTTGAGAGTAGCATCTGTAATTATAAGTATATAGCTCCTGTCTGCTGTGCTTATACTCACAGGTTAAAAAATTAAATGGGGCTCATAAATTAATTCAGATGATCAGTCGGATATGTTCTGCCCAAGCCTAGTCCTCAGGTCACCAAGTATTCCCCACGCAATCTCCAAATACCAGTTTGATCTTTCATGACTCTCAAAACAAAGAACACACAATTATTGGGCACAGAGCCCTCTAAGGGTAATACTGTGGGATAAGGAGAAATAACCCATAATCCCAAATAACCCTTCCTACCAGATATGAGAAGAAATGAAGCCTTGATATGTGGAGAATAAAGCTGAGGAACCACCGCTGGTAAAACCATCAAAGACTTGCGATCACACTTATTAGAAGTTTTATTAATATAGATTTACAAATCGCCAATAAAGAGCAAATTTGTCTAAAATATAAAAAAAACCAAGGTATATATTTAAACATGCATTCTCTAACATCTTATATACTCATTCGCTAAAACGTGTGTAACGACAAAGTCATGCGCAGTAGAGACTGCCCGCTCCTTTGGAATGTCCAGCTCTGTATCAGCTCCGGCGCGGGCAGTCTCTACTGCGCATGACTTTGTCGTTACACACGTTTTAGCGAATGAGTATATAACAAACAAAGTCATGCGCAGTAGAGACTGCCCGCTCCTTTGGAACGTCCAGCTCTGTATCAGCTCCGGCGCAGGCAGTCTCTACTGCGCATGACTTTGTCATTACACACTGTGGCCCGTGTAACGGGCTCTTCAACTAGTATATCATAACAGTATATATGTGATACTCCCTACGCGTTTCGTGAATCAATCACTTCATCATGGGTAAATTAAAATTATATACATATGAAGAAAGATTGTGATGAACACTCATTGAGAATGAACAAAATAAAGTGTTTTGTTCTACATGGTGGCCTCTCAGAGGTGCTACAAGTCATGTTTTTTTGTTCCCATGTGCCACTGCAGAGGGGAAATCTACATGTACACATCAGACCGGCCCCATTCACAGGCAGCACAGCTCCGAAATGTCATGCAGATCCTGTCCGCACAAGAGAGACAGCACAACCACAGGCGTATGTTTAGGCCTGCGTGGGCCTAGTCGGTGTGGTGCATCTGATTCCCTCTAGGGCCTGTGTGGGCCTAGTTGGTGTGGTGCAGCTGATTGCCTCTAGGGCCTGTGTGGGCCTAGTCGGTGTGGTGCAGCTGATTCCCTCTAGGGCCTGTGTGGGCCTAGTCGGTGTGGTGCAGCTGATTCTCTCTAGGGCCTGTGTGGGCCTAGTCGGTGTGGTGCAGCTGATTCCCTCTAGGGCCTGTGTGGGCCTAGTCGGTGTGGTGCAGCTGATTCCTTATAGGCACATGGAGAGCAAGGGCCCATGCCTGGGATACACTTCCAACTTAGGGAGACATATAAAGAAAGGTTGTGACGAGCACTCATCAAGAACAAACAAAATAGTGTTTTCTGCTAAGGTATGGTGGCCTCTCAGAGGTGCTACACATTGCGTTTTTCTCTCCCATGTGCCATTGCATATTATGTATTTGATAATATGTTAAGTCAACATAAATGATTACTGTTCCTGTAAGTTTTATGTGACTTTATCTTTCCTACATCAGGCCGTGTTAGATGACCGATTGGTTCTCATTGAAGATGCACAGAAGTAAATGATTTTTAGGTTGCTAATAATCCCCCAGTACTACAAAAATATTGTGCCGCATCATGTTGGGTAAGCCACAGGGCAGTCAAGTGTTACTCCTAGTCTACATTTATTATTATTATCATTATTGTTATTATTATTATTGTTGTCCTAAAAACCCCTTAGCGACCGTTGACGATACCTACCTAGGTTTCCTTGCCTAAAGGACTGGTGTCAATCCTGGCACAAAATGTATTTTGTGCTTACAGTGCTCCTGTGGGATCTGAAGTTGACCTCTACCAGACCTTTGTTCTTAAAGGGATAGTAATGTTTCATAATAAAAGCAGCTCTAATTAATCATCATAGTATTTGGACTTTGGAGAGTGTTATTTCAATTCTGTCAGAATTGTAGTTCAAGAGTAATTCAATGACAAAGTATCCCCCTCCCGCCCGTTTTACTGATGTAACACTGCTCAGCCAGAGCAGAAGGGAGGTGCCCAGGTAGACTGCAGAGAGGGACAATCTTCAATTAAGATAAGGGAAAAACCTGAAAAGCTTGTCAAGGGGGGCAGGGCTTTCATTGTTCTCATAGGAAGAAGATTGTCCCCTGCTGTTATCTGTCTGGTCTATGGACTGGATTCCACATCTGAGAAGAGATGGATTACACTAGGTAAAAGGGGCGGGAGGGGAAACTTTGCTTGTGAATATCTCTCAAACCATAAAGGTTTGAGAGATAAGACTTATATCGTTCTTCATGTTTTTTAATGCCTACAAAATAAAATAAAGATAAAACAAAGTATTACTATCCCTTTAAGGGGAATACACTCCCTGGACTGCTATTAAGGGGTTAACCCTTTGAGTGCTATATGGGTACGCAATACACTGCGTACCCCTCTTGCACTCATAGTTCTATATAATGAGAGCGAGAGAGGGTCAAAATATTTGTTGGCATATTCTAAAAACAACTGGAGCAAACCAACTGGATCAAGGGGAAAAATAACATTTCCATTGATTTAAACTGGGCTTTTAACCCCTTTAATTCTAGTGAGGTTTCCAAAACATTGAGAAATAATTTGTTAGAGACCTCTCTAGTTTTCCGGGGGGGGGGTTATGCACTAAGACGTGATAAAGAGGAGATGACTTCTCCAGTGTTGTAAGAGCTCCAATCCCTTTGTTAGTCTATGGAGCCAGTGCATTAGGTTCTCTTCAGCTTGAGGCTTTATAGGCTAACATAGGAATTGGGGAGTTAATCACACAGGAGCCGTTATGTCCTCTATAATCACTTCTTTAAAGGGATAGTAATGTTTCACAAAAAAGCAGCTCCAATTAGTCTTCATAGTATTTGGGCCATGGAGAGTGTTATTTCAATACTGTCAGAGTTGTAAGTCAAGAGTAATTGAATGATAAAGTATCCTCCTCCCGCCCCTTTTAACTAGGTAAGCCACCTCCCCTCAGATGTGGAATCTGGTCTTGAGACAAGACAGGTCACAGCAAGGGACAATCTTCTTACTGTGAGCATAAGGAAAACCCTGCTCCCCTTGACAGGTTTTTCAGGTTTTTCCTTACGATCACTGTAGATTGTCCCTCTCTGTGATCCATCCAGACAGTCTTGCTGCTCTGAGGGGAGCAGTGTTACATCAGTAAAAGGAGTGGGAGGGGAATACTTTATCATTCAGTTACTCTTGAACTACAACTCTGACAGTACTGAAATAACACTCACCATGAAGATTAATCGGAGCTGCTTTTTTGTGAAACATTACTATTCCTTTAACACACTTTAGTGCATCTCCCTCCCAGGTATTTACAGCCCTATTTAAAGGAACAGGTTTCCTGTTTGAATAAAACATTCAGACTCTATCTGCTGGGAGATTTTCCATCCAAAAATGATTACAACTGAAACTTTTTTTTTTTTTTAACCAAGGTGTAATTTTTTAATTAAGGTAACCAGGTTTCTATCACTTACTGTGGCAAACCATATACAGTGACTTAAAGGGATAGTAGTACTTCAAAATTACTATCCCTTATATTGAAACCCTTGTAAAACGGATTAAAATACCAGCAGCGGCATCTCTCAAACCTTTATGGTTTGGGAGATAGCCGCTTTTAAACTTCTCTCCTCCCTGCCTCTCCGCTGACGTCAGCGTTTTTGCTTCAGAAGGGAAATCCCTTCTTTGAATCAAGCGGAGGCTCTTCAGCAGCACCAGATCTCGTTATAGAAGAAAAGATCCTTCACTAAAACGGTCTTCTACGTGTGCTTGGTAACCAAGCACACGTAGAAGACCATTTTAGTGAAGGATCTTGTCTTCCATAACGAGATCTCGGCTCTGCTAAAGAGCCTCTGCCGGTCCTGGGACCAGATTTCCCTTCTGCAGCAAAAATGCTGACGTCAGCGGAGAGGCAGGGGGGAGAGAAGTTTAAAAGCGGCTATCTCCCAAACCATAAAGGTTTGAGAGATGCCGCTGGTGGCATTTTATTCCGTTTTACAAGGGCTTCAATATAAGGGATAGTAATTTTGAAGTATTACTATCCCTTTAAGCTTTCTTGTTGAATGGAAGAATGTTTATTTAGCACCACAAGTATATGGAGCTCTTTACAGTTTGAAGGTTTAGACCAGAGGCATCCAGGTTTTATCAGTCATGGGCCATGTGATCAGAAAGCCAAAAGTGTGAGGGCCGCATTATATTTTTTTAAAATAGAGAACAATGGTGAATTCTAATCTGTTAGCGATGCAGAAATCTGGATTTATTTATTTATGTACTCTACTGGTAGGTACGGAATTAGGTCTTACTGGCCTGCTAGATAACGCCTGCTATTAAATTAGCTATAAAATTAGGTTTTATAAAATATCAGGCGGGCTGCACATTGGACGCCCATGGATTAGACAATGCAGGTTACAGCTGCTTTGCAAAGTGAAACACTGGATGTGGTCCCTGCTCGAAAGCTTACAATCCTGCTGAGTATATTATAATAAAAATTACCATTTGAACACCGGTTTGTATTGTTGCTTAACTGGTAACTTATTGTTCTGTGTAATATATATAGATATATACACACACAAAAACAGTCATTGGTTTGGAATCCCAAACTACAAGAGCACTCATAGGTCTTTTGTAACAAAAAGATAAAATCTAAGTTTATTAAAGGTAGTTATGCATTAAAAAAATCAACGTTTCGGCTCCATTAAGAAGCCTTTCTCAAGGTCTTGAGAAAGGCTTCGTAATGGAGCCGAAACGTTGATTTCCAGTTGATTTCCAGTTTATTTCCAGTTTATTTCCAGTTTATTTCCAGTTTATTTCCAGTTTATTTCCAGCCGACTCATGCCCCAATTCTGTACGGTTTTAAAGGGAAAATATGATACAAAGTTCAGAAAACTTTATTTAACTTTCTAAAGAGCATTATGCAGGGCTGCACTGGTTGTCCCTATCCGAGATGACTTTAGTTCTGCAGAACACACATTTTTTTATGTGGGTTCATTTCCCCCCTTTCCCCTAGCAATGTCATATTGTTTGTTATAATTCCCTTCCTAGATCCAACTCCACCCTAGATAAATAGCCGATTTCACTTTATGAAAGCTTTGCCTGCAAAACACAACACACACACAATATGTCAAGTGCATATGTGCAAAACAGACTGTCAGTGCAGGTGGAAGGTACTTGGACCAACTTCCACTTGGGTTCGCTCCTCTCTTATAAGTCAGATACACTCGGCTGCTCCTATGTTGTTGCGCCAAAGGGATAGTAATACTTTATTATTACTATCCCCCATATTGTAGATATTTGCAAAATAATTTAATTGCCCCCAGGTTCATCTCTCAAACCTTTATTGTTTGAGAGATAACCAAGGGCAAAGTTCCCCCTCCCTCCCCCTTCCCTGAAGTCAGCGTTGTACTGACTGCAGGGGAAGTCTGTCGTACGACAGGCTTGTGGTTCTGCAGCTGAGCCGGCATTCCGTTAGTGGAAAAATAATTATTTCACTAAAACGGTCTTCTACGTGTGCTTGGTTTCTGCTTGGTTTGCAAGCGAATGTAGACCATTTCAGTGAAATAATTATTTTTCACTAACACGATCTCGGCTCTGCTGCAGAGCCGCATGATGAAAGTTAGACCGGATATCCCTGCAGTCCCTGTACCAGTATCGGTATCGGTGCAACCCTAGTTATCTCTCAAACCATAAAAGTTTGAGAGATGAACCTGGGGGCTATTAAATTATTTTGCAAAGATCTACAATATGGGGGATAGTAATAATAAAATATTACTATCCCTTTAACCCAGAAATCCCGCAATTGAACCAAAAAGCAGAGAGCGAATGGTCCAAGTATATAGTCTTAAAGAGCACTCAAAGTGTATATCTTGTCAGTGGAAGTACAACGATACGGAGCTCTTACTACCGGTGTCTTCAGCTCACCGGTATATCGCATGCAGGGATAATATATCAGCTCATCCCTGCTCAAACTCTCTGTATTTGGTATCAACACCAAAACGTACCATTCAAAAAAAAAAAATTTTGTATCTTCGTGCTGAAAATATCTTATTTATTAAAATGGATAAAAGAACAATGTACAATGTGTACATACATCTATTAACAATTTAAAAGTTGTTCACTAAGTAATGATTTTCATGGAATGTAAACCCGCCACTTTATCAAACCACCATGAACAACATGGGACACATCAGCCGCATCACGCGGAACAAATACAGTTCTGGCTGATGTGCTAGACAGGGCTGCAACTCATTGCTCTGCATGGGCCTGGCAGTGGGGCTGATCGCTACTCAGAAATTTGTCTAACAGGCACAAACTTCGACAAGTTGCTCGCTCAGCATCGTAGACTGTTCCAGTCAGGAACGGCAGTCAGGCGATCGCTGGGTTTGCTGCTACATGACTCTGAACAGGTAATGGAGTGATAGTTGCCCCTATTAACTCGCTGAATGCCAAAGGGATATCCAATGCATTGCTTTGCAATGCATTTGCTATCCTTCTGGAACTCTAAGAGTTGAAATGGGATAGTAACGTTTCACAATAAAATCAGCTCCAATTAATTTTCATAGTATGTGGGCCATATAGAGCGTTATTCCAATACTGTCAGAGTTGTAATTCGAGAGTAATTGCCCCTTTTACTGATGTAACACTGCTCACCTCAGAGCAGCAAGACTGTCCGGATGGATCGCAGAGAGGGACAATCTTCAGTAAGCATAAGGAAAAACCTGTCAAGGAGGCAGGGTTTTCCTTATGTTCACAGTAAGAAGATTGTCCCTTGCTGTGAGCTGTCCAGTCAAGAGACCAGATTCCACATCTGAGGGGAGGTGACTTACACTAGGTAAAAGGGGTGGGAGGGGGATACTTTATCATTCAATTACTCTTGAACTACAACTCTGACAGTAATGAAATAACACTCCCCATGGCCCAAATACTATGAAGTTTAATCTGAGCTGCTTTTATTGTGAAACATTACTATCCCTTTAACCCCTTAACTAAATATGCCGTACTATGACTGTCACGGTCCTTGAAATACTTAAGGACCGATGACGGTCATAGTACGTCACGTACTTTTTACTTACAGCGCTCTACCGGGAGCGCTGTAAGTAAAAATGGGGCCTGAAATTGACCGCTCCAAGATCGTAGAGATCTCTATCAGGCCCCAAAGTGACGCGCCGATACATGCAACAGGTCACGTGTACCGGCGCGTCCACGTGGTTCAATGCGGTCCTTAT
Organism: Rhinophrynus dorsalis; assembly: GCA_037306005.1. Taxonomy (NCBI): domain Eukaryota; kingdom Metazoa; phylum Chordata; class Amphibia; order Anura; family Rhinophrynidae; genus Rhinophrynus; species Rhinophrynus dorsalis. Next base: position 28,489,317 of record CM074727.1, on the reverse strand, counting down.
GGGACGGAAACGTCCCAGGACCGCCATTCGCTAAGGGGTTAAAGGGTTTTCTCACTTGTAAGAATTCCATGGAATGTTGCTTTGTATAGTAAACGTATCTTCCTAACTTTCACGGTTTTCCTTTTTAATAATAAAAAACAGTTGTCTACTTTAACCCGCTGAGTGCCACACAGAGGGATATTCACATCCCTTCACATCACCTCTTCACATCCTTAAACTGAAATACATTTGCGCTGTCCTGCTAATTCATATAAATATAGACACATAAATAATAAGAAATAATAGAGAGCATTTCCTGTATAATTAAGGCTGTATCTAAGACAACTGTAATTTAAAGGCACCAAAAACCTAACAAAACTATAATTATTGTTGCAATCTTTAGGTTCAGAGAAGGCAAAACTAAATTATAAATTCCTTCTGTGGATATTTTCCTGTTAGTTCTTAAAGGGACAGCAATGTCCCATAAAAAATCTTCTACTTTTATAGAGCTTAAAAAAATAAACTATGTCCCACAAATCCTATCTCTTAGACCGCTATGGTTTGAGAGATATTCGCACTGAAAGTTCTACCCCTCCCTCCCCTTCTCCTTATGTCAGCTGTAAAGCTGACAGCAGTAGATTTGAGTTGTGCGACTCGAGAAGGCTCTTCAGCAGAGCCGAAATCTCATTATTTAAAAAGAATTAACTTCATTGGAACGGTCTACAAAGTGTGCTTGCAAACCAGGCACACTCTGTAGACCTTTCCAATTAAGTCATTCCTTTGAAATAACAAGATTTCGGCTCTGCTGCAGAGCCGCCGGCTGGTCTCAGGACCAGGACATAGTTTATTTTTTTAAGCTGTATAAAAGTAGAATATTTTTTTTTATGGTACATTAGTGTCCTTTTAACTTTTGAAATAGGCTGTTCGGTTTTACCCTTTGCGTGCCAGAAAGGTATCCAACACATATTCATTGAATACCTCTCTGGCAGTTAAAGGAACATTGACACCTTCTAGTAATGAATTCCCACTTACATTAATCTGGGCAGAATATCCTATAGTCCCTATGAATCATGTTCTCCTTCATGAACCTGGCATACAGGACTGATTGAATGTTGCTCCTGTGTATTTGCTCAAGAGATAACATATTCAAAGGGGCCATTAGGATTTTCTGGCCATAATAAATTGGGGGTTATTATTTGCAGGTGTTGGTTCTCATTTAACCCTATTACTTTTCAGGGTATCCACATGATTGTATGACCATTCTACTGCAGGCATCTCAGACATAATTCTTAGAGAGCTGGGACTGCGGGTTCTTAGGAAATCCTTGTTTGTGAACTGAAGGTTCATTCAGAATCATTGGGCTAATGATTGACACTTGTGCAAAACCAGGAACATCCCTAAAACATACACTTGACTTTCTGGGAACCCAGTTTGAGACCCATGTTCAAGTGTTTACCGTTCTGCATGTACAGTCTATCTTTAAAGGGGATCTATCACCCCTCTACAACTTTGTGTAAATCATTTTGTTATATATTGAATATAGTGAAAGTGTATTCATCTGTAAAAAAAAAAATTTGCCGAAATTAAAAATTGAGTACAGCCCTGCGCCTGCTTCTGGGCAGACTGCGGATAGCTGATCTTTACCGCAGTCTGCTTCTCTAACTCTCTCTATCCAGCCTTCTCCAAAGACAGAGGCTTTCTGTCTGTAAGCTGGAGCGCTCTGATTGGCCAGAAATCAATCTCTGCCAGTGAGAGCGCTCCTGCTTACAGACAGAAGGCATCTGTCTTCGGAGGAGGCTGGATAGTGAGAGGGGAGCAGAGGCAGAGTGGCAGACTGCGGCACAGATCAGGTAACCTCAGTCTGCCCGGAAGCAGGTGCAGGACTGTATTTATTTTTGAATTTCGGCAAACAAATGGGATCAAAATTCGAATGCAGCATTCTGCAACTTAACATAGTAGCATAGTTGATGAAGACATATGTCCATCAGGTCCAGCCCATGACAGATCACCCCTCGTTGATCCAGATGAAGGCAAGAAAAAAAAAAAAAAAAACAACTCATTTGAAGCCATTTCCATTTGAGGCCCAAGTGGGTAAAAAAGCATTCCTGACTACAAATATCAGTCAGTTCCCTGGATCAACAACCTATCTGCATTGAAAACATCTGTCAGAATTCTAAATAATGTTTTGTGCTAGATGGGTGTCCATTGCTTTTTTGAAAGCAGTTACAGTATCTGCAAGCACGGCATCCAGAGGCAGAGAATTCCATAGCTTTACCGCCCTTACTGTAAAACATCACTGCCTTTGTTTAACTCAAAAGAGCCCTCCCTCTTGTTCTTAGCGGAGCTCTTTGCGTAAATAATTCCTGTGATCGACTATGCAAACCACAACAACCATTTAGTTTTGGTTGCATGTGTTTGAGTGATTCAACGTGGCTTCTGTGTCATCTTGTTCCCATCTTCCTTGTATGTATAACCTCCTTGAGTGCAAAGTATTGGGAAATGTGTTGAATGTTCACAGGTGCTTAGAAGTTTAAACATTTGAGTGCTGGAGAGACATTCGAAGGTTTGGTGATTAAACTGGATTATATAAAGACTGGTGTAAAAGCCCGTGTATATGGGGCAAGGTCCGAGTAATGTTAACCCTTTGAGTTCCAGAGGGGTACACAATGCATTGCTTTTCAATGCATTGCGTACCCCTCTGTACTCAAAGTGTTAAGAGGCCGCTACCTCACTGCTCCACACGATTCAGTCTTGCGTCGCCTCACTCACGTGATGCAATCGTGCACAGTAGATACTGCCCGAACACGGACAGTCTCTACTGTGCATGACTGCATCATGACAAACATCCTAGCAAATTATTTTATAGGACTAGTTGAAGAGTCCGTTACATGGGCCACAGTGCCACTGCCAGCCGGTCGCGGGGGAGTCATGCGCAGTAGAGACTGCCCATGCCGCGGCTGTATCAGCTGTGGCGCGGGCAGTCTTTACTGCGCATGACTGCAGCACGCGCAGCAGTCTCTACTGCGCATGACTGCTGCGTTACACATGTTTTAGCAAATTATATAGGATGTAAAGATGTTGCATTTTAAGCAGTGACTTTATGGGGATCAGTGGCTTAAAAAGCCACCAGGCGCATGTGCTGGTCTGTATACCTTAGCGAGCTATTCTGTCTGTCTTTCTCTAGGTGCTTCACTTTGAGGCCAGGAGATGGAACGAGACAGGAGGGGGAGGGGGGGTTAGAAATTTCTGAGAAAGCTGTGGAATTTGCTTGGGATTTCCATCCTCTTATTAGTTGATTTTCTTGTGTACCCAGACTTCTGAATCCAGGCCAGATACCGTGCGCAGGCAGTATAAAAACACAATGATCAGACATACCTCTGTCTGGATAGTGTGTGTGTTTTCTGCAGGCCTCCAGCTGTGATTGGTCAGCCGAGGATGATAGGAGCTATAGTCCCACATCAAATGGAGAGCTGCATATAACCTACTCCTGATCATGCTGCCAACAGGATTATCTATTAACCCTTTGAGTGCCAGAGGGGTGTGAAAAACATTGTTCTGCAATGCATTCTGTACCCCTCTGGCACTCAAATGGTTAATGCCAGAGCTCTGGCACTCAGAGGGTTAAATGGGCAGTAATACTTGAAGGAAAAAGTAAAGTTTATTATGAAAAGAAGAAAAATTAAATATATATTATAACGTTTTCCTAGAGAGGACACCAAGGGTGATGCCATTTGCTGGCAGATGCTTAAATCAAGAGTCGTCCTAGCTCAAAGTTTCACGGCGAGGTGGTTGGGGGTAATATGCATTTTAGTGTCCGACAGCTGGATGTCATGTGAGACGGGGTCATGGGTGGTAGTGTGTGGGGTTAAGGGAGTGGCTAAAAGCACCTAGCATGCTCTGCTTGGGGTGCCTGACTGTGATCAAAGGTTCTGTGATGCTGCCTGTATGAACAAATCCCTTATGTAAGAGTTCTTAAAGGGACAGTAATACTTGCAAATGTCTAATCCCCATATTGTAGCTTTGTTAAAAAGAAACTTATTGCCCCCAGTGTCATCTCTCAAACCCTTATGGTTTGAGAGATGATAGTGCTCAAAGTCCCCCCCCCCTCACTCCCCCTTCCCTGATTGAACTCTAACTGCAGGGGAAGCTGTCATACGACAGTCTTATGTGCATCAGGCGGCTCTGCAGCTGAGCCAAGATCGCGTTTCTAAAAAAGAATTCTTTCACTGAAACGGTCTTCTATGGTGCTTGGTTTGCGATTGGTTTGCAAGCACACGTAGAAGACAGTTTTAGTGAAAGATTTATTTTTTATAAACACGATCTCGGCAGTGCTGCAGAGCCACCTGATGCAAGTAATACCGGATAGCCCTGCAGTCAGCGTTCAGTCAGGGAAGGGGGAGGGAGGGGGGAACTTTGAGCGCTATCATCTCTCAAACCATAAGGGTTTGAGAGATGATACTGGGGGCAATACGTTTCTTTTTAACAAAGCTACAATATGGGGATTGGTAATTTGCAAGTACTATCCCTTTAACAAACAGAGATGTGTGTAAGGTCTAAATTTCTCCTGGTGGGAATTTCCATGGAATGGACACTATATTGCTCTTTTCTGCAGATTCTCCCTCGCGGAAGAAATGTCAGTGAAACTTTCTACAGTATGGTGTAAAACTTTCTGTAGATGTGTTCCTTCACGAGTTCTGTATTCCGGTCTCAAGTTCCCGTGCTGCATTTCTGTTTCCATGTTACAACATACGTACAACTCGCATCACGTGTGTGCATTCACATACTCGCTCTTACCATGCTGTAGCAAGTGGACAGGGTCCAAATGACGGCAGCAGGCCCCATATTTCCGCTGATTTTCCAATGTTTAATATTCTGCACAACCCTACTAACCGGGAAATTGTAAGTTGAAGGTGGGAGAGCATAGATTGGCAGTAAATTGAAGACTATTGGGCAGACTGACAAAAATGCAGTTAAAGGGATAGTAATGTTTCACCCAAAAGCCTCTCCAAATACTCTTCGTAGTATTTGGCCCATGGAGAGTGTTATTTCAATACTGTCAGAGGTGTAATTGAATGATAAAGTATCCCACTACCGCCCCTTTTACCTAGTGTAAGTCACCTCCCATTAGATGTGGAATCTGGTCTCTTGGCCGAACAGATCACAACAAGGGACAATCTTCTTACTGTGAGCATAAGGAAAACCCTGCTCCCCTTGACAGGTTTTTCAGGTTATTCCTTATGATCACTGAAGATTGTCTCTCTCTGCAATCCATCCAGACAGTCTTGCTGCTCTGAGGTGAGCAGTGTTACATCAGTAAAAGGGGCGGGAGGGGGATACTTTATCATTCAATTGCTCTTGTACTGCAACTCTGACAGTATTGAAATAACACTCTCCACGGCCCAAATACTATGAAGATTAATTGGAGCTGCTGTTTTTGTGAATCATTACTATCCCTTAAAGTGAAAACTAGCATTAAAATGGCTTGGGTATTTATAAAAGTGTTAACATCATTTTAAGAGAGGATATCGCCGTGTACGTCTTTTTTTTTTTTTTTTTTTTTTTTTTTTATTTATTTAAAGTGGTGTAAGGAAGTCTGCAAAAATTGACGCAGCAAATTTATAAAGAAATATCTCTATTTGCAACAGTTTAGCGACAGAATTTTCACCCAAATTTTAACGACATGTCTGACCTGTTCTTATTTCTGAGGTTTCTACCACATTTATAAAAGTTCTGAAACATTGTTAGCAATACTAACATTCCCAATAAGAAGTAAGGAGATTTTTAGAATCCATTCGTAATAACGAACAAGAACACTTTTTTATAAATCTTGCCTCTATGTTCCTTTGGGCCTTGTTCACTTAATAAATGAGAAGTAATTCTGGAGCAATCCAGCTGCACCATAGGGGCAAATCAGCTTCCCGTTGATTTTAAAGGAACATTTAAACCCCTATGCACGCAGGGCCGGATTTACCAGTTGGTGGAGTAGGCAACTGCCTAGAGTTTCAAATGTATTTATTTATTTATGTTGGGGGAGGGGCTTGGCTTTACTGGCCACACCCACATTCTGATTTGTGGGTGTGGCCAGAGCAGTCTCAATGTCCCTACACCAGTTTTATTCCCTTTACAGGCTATTTAACCACTTGGATGCTATAGAGATCTTCAGCTCATTTCTGAGAAATGCATTTGGAGATCTCTAGCAAGGGTTAAAGTGGAACTATAATACAAATAATATTGACACCCAGTATAATCCTAACGTAGCGATTTGCAAATCCTTACTGTTTTTGAAGTCAATATGTCCGTGTTAATGCTGATACATCGCTTCTTCATCAGGAACCAGAGGACAGACAGAGCAGACATCTTAGAGGAAATGACAGCGCTGTCTGTCCCGTTCACTGCCAGAATTGGTGGTGACGCTACTTGGTTACCTTAAGGCAGTGGTTCTCAACCTGTGGGTCGGGACCCCTTTGGGGGTCGAATGACGTTTTGCCAGGGGTCGCCTAAAACCATCAGATATTTATATTTCAATTCATAACAGTAGCAAAATTACAGCGATGAAGGCGCAACGAAAATAATTTTACTGTTAGGGGTCGCCACAACTTGGGAAATGTTATCAAAGGGTCACGGCACTAGAAAGGTTGAGAACCGCTGCCTTAAGGTAACAGGAAGTTCCTGAATGCGCAAGCACACAGAGCTTCCCTTGTAAGCTCTGTGCAGCCCGATGCCTTGGAAAGAAGCGGTTTATCAGCGATAGCATAGACATATTGACTTTAGAAACAGTAAGGATTTGCAAATCGCTAGTTTACAAATAAATTGGGTGCCAATATTATTTGTATAGTAGTTCCGCTTTAAAGCGGAACCACAACCCAGTAATAAAATCGCACCACATAATTGCCCCTCTGGCAACTAGCTGCTCAGTAGAGATAGTCGCCAGAATTATTACCTGATTAAAGAGAAATCGCTATTCTTCCAAGACTGACAGCAGGATGGAGCGCGGACATCTTGCCATAGTGACGTCTGCGCTGTCAGTCCCAGCCAGGTCTAGGAGGTGTTGCTAGGAGCCAGCCGGCTCCAAAAGGGACTGACTGAGCAGGCGCGCGGACGTCACTATGGCAAGATGTCTGCGCTCCGTCCTGCTGTCAGTCTTGGAATAGTAGCGATTTCTCTTTAATCAGGTAATAATTCTGGCGACTAGTGCTACTGAGCAGCTAGTCTCTAGAGGAGCAAATACGTGGGCAATGTTCTTATTGGGTGGTAGTTCTGCTTTAAAGGTTTTTTTTTTTTTGTTTTTTTTTTTTAATTCTTTTTATTTTTATATTTGTATGTTTACGTCTTTTAGGCCAAGTGTATTTGCTGGGACTGGAGTTGGGTGTGGCCATGGGTGGAGCTAAGGGCACTTGGAGTGCCTTGCTTAGTGTAGCCTGGGATGTAAATCCGGCCCTGTATACATATTCCAGAATTGCTACTCTTTTTCCTCTGTACATATCCCAAAATTGCTCCTGTATTCTCTGTACACATTCCCCAGAATTGTTCTTTTTCTATATCAACATCCCAGACTTGCTCCGTTTACTTTATAAAACATGCCCCTTCGTGTATATCTTTGTGGGTTAACCAACGTTCTTAGCTGACATCAAAAAGTTAGCATCTGGAGAGTGCATTTAACCCTTCCATGGTCACCTGTGCATTGATGTGACGGGAATATGCTTAGTGTCCTGAAGTCAAGAGGTGCGATTCTGAATCAAACAAACCACCATATGGCGTAAATACAGATTTTAGCAAATTAACCTTTATTTAAACTGAGCATGGCATCCTTTTGAATGCAAGAGAGGTCTCCAGCTCATTGCGTTGCAATAGGTTGGAGACCTGTCTAGCATGTAACCCTTTGAATGCCAGAGGGATATGCAAAGCAATGCGTTGCGTACCCCCTGGCACTCAAAAGGGTTAAGGGTTTAAAACCCCTATTAAATCACTGCAAAGTATGGCCTCCTGGACATGCTTGAATACGAGATAAATATCGATGTATTGTTCCTGGTAAAAAAAAAATATCCTATATAATAATTTGCTAGGATGTTTGTCAGAAGCCGTCATGCTCAGTAGAGACTGCGCGCGTTCGGGCAGTCTCTGCTGCGCATGATTTCATCATGTGAGGCAACGCAAGACTGCATCGCGTGGAGCAGTGAGGTGGCGGCCGCTTAACCCTTTGAGTGCAAGAGGGGTATGCAACGCATTGCAAAGCAATGTGTTGTGTACCCCTCTGGCACTCAAAGGGTTAACATTACCCGCATCTTGGCCCATGTACACGGGCTTTTACACTAGTTCTCTAAATAAAATGCGCTTCACAATTGTTCCTGTTTATCTGGAGTAATAAGGCCCTTCGTGCGGAAGCAGGTGTATAACATAAAATGATTCAGTGCACATACAGAGCCGTCTGCCACTCCAACCCCCTCCTTTTTATCTTGCAGGGACAGGTAACACTTCTCTGCCAAAATATCTGGCTTGTGTGTATGTATGTGTCTGTGTTTTATTATGAGTTCCCGCGAGATTCACCCTCCATAGCATGGCGCTTCTCAGCCCATCTCGGGTAAGGTTGGCAGCCTTTCCAGAGCACAATGCTGCAGAAAGAGGAGTCTGTCTCATGATGTGATTGTGCCAGAAGTAGATTAATGTTCAGACCTGCAAGCAGGGGACGTGGTGTTTTGAAGGACAGACACTCCACTCCCCCGCCCCCTCCTTTCCTCTACCTTTTTTTCTTTTTCCCATCTCTTGAGGCCCCCAGCACTCATCTGCCATAGATTTGCTTAACTTGGCCCAGTGGATTCTGGGACAAGCAGAGAATTAAGACATTGCAGCAGACAGAAACATGTGGCTCTCTAGCTGTTGTTGGCCAGAAACTCTTGTCACCCTCAGCTGAGCAAGAACTGCCTGAGGATGAGCGTACAGGCCACTAGCTGAGAATGATGGGAGTTGTAGGCCAATAATAACAAAAAGACATGCAGACTGGCTGCTGAGATGATGAGTCATATGATAGCAAGCATGTGCACCCTGTGGCTCTCCAGCTGCCGAGAACTACAATTCTCATTCCATCCACCTGAGGATGACAGGAATCGTTCTCTTGATGGAAGCAGGTTGGTTGCTGAGGATGATGTGAGTTGTAGGTCAACCAGAGCTAGGGGGGGGGGGGGGGCGGTCTGCCTCCTGATGATAATTATGAGAATTATCAGCTTCTGACAGAAAATGAAGGTTTCTTGCTGAGGTTGAGAGGATTTGTAGGTCAAAGCCTAGAGGGATACTTGTTATCTGCTGTGGATGATGGTAGTTGTAGGCCAATAACAGCGAGATTTAAGTTGTCTGTTATAAATGACTAGTGTAAAAGCCCGTGTACACGGGACAAGGTCCGGGTAATGTTAACCCTTTGAGTGCCAGAGGGGTACACAACACATTGCTTTCCCCTTTGTGTTGCGTACCCCTCTGGCACTCAAAGGGTTAAGAGGCCACTCCCACACTGCTCCACGTTATGCACTTTTGCATCGCCTCACTCACGTGATGCAATCATGCAGTAGAGACTGGCCGAATGTGTGCAGTCTCTACTGCTCATGACTGCATCGTGACAAACATCCTAGCAAATTATTATATAGGATGAGAGTTGTAGTCTTATACTTGAAAGGTTTCCTGCTAAGAATGATAGGAGTTGTGGGCCATCAGTAGATAGATGTGTTTTTGTTACCCAAGGATCATGGGATTTGTAGGACAGATGCATTCAGGTTGCATGCTGAGGATGATGGGAGTTATAATCCCTTACCTGGAGGGCTACAACTCAGCTGCTACGGATGATGAGTGTTGTAGCCCTACCTGAAGGATGATGGGAATTGTGATTTTACACTTGGATGCATCAGAGACCCCTCTGGCTTTCAAATGGTTAAAAGCCAGATTTAACTCTTTGGGAACTTGTATTCATTCTCTGCGGCATAACTGTTTTTCTCAGAACTGCGCCAGTATCTTTATGTAAGGCCCATTGTATGCAATCACCAGGTTATCTGGCACCAAGGATTTGCCAGTGTTTTTCTGTCCTTGAAAGTAGGTGAATCTGCTTCTTGAAATGGAATTTTCTCCCAGCGAGTCATGCAAATGAGTGTTACCAGCATGTAGGAACAAGGGACGTTATGTGTCTGGCAAGCCTATCGCCTGCATGCTGTGTAATAAAGGAAAAAATAAAAATACCCTTTATTATAGGGTTGGAAATGAGTTTATAGCTTTCTGTATATCGGAGTGGTGTGCAACGCATAGTATTACACGCCTCTCTGGCTCTCAAAGGGTTAACCCTTGCTGCACCTGCTGACTGTTAAGTGAATGGTTAACCCTTTGGTTGCCAGTGGTGTTTGTGGAGGGGCCGGAATCCACTGCCTTGCTTTTGCAGGGTCATTGTGCTCTACTTAGTTCATTAGTATGTTTGTGGCTTTCTGTGTATTTTATACCCCCCCCCCCCGTCTCCTTTTCCTTTGTTGGTGCCCGGATTACAGCCCACACTCTGTAAGGATGCAGCAGAGATGTCTAACAAGCCAGCTAATTAGCTTTAAACACAGCCTGGGAAGCCGTGCAGGATAAACAGGGTTTCTCAGCATGTGGGGGACACAGACTGGAAGGGTGTTACAAATTAAACCAAAGGGGGATCCGCAATAATCCCTTGGGTAACTGTATTGTAGCGAGGAGACAGACTTTTAATATTGAGCAATACCTTAGGCACTTCTCTGGCACTCAAATGTTAACCCTTTCAGTGTCAGGGGGCTTTGCAATGCGTTGCGTACCCCTCTGGCACTGAAAGGGTTAAAGGAATAGTAATGTTTCACAAAAAAAGCAGCTCAGATTAATATTCATAGTATTTGGTCCACAGAGAGTGTTAATTCAATACTGTCAGAGTTGTAGTTCAAGAGTAATTGAATGATAAAGTATCCCCCTCCTGCCCCTTTTACCTAGTGTAAGCCACCTCCCCTCAGATGTGGAATCTGGTTTCTTGACCGGACAGGTCACAGCAATGGACAATCTTCTTACTGTGAGAACAAGGAAAACACTGCCCCCTTTGACAGGTTTTTCCTTATGCTCACTGAAGATTGTCACTCTCTGCTATCCATCCGGACAGTCTTGCAGCTCTGAGATGAGCAGTGTTACATCAGTAAAAGGGACGGGAGGGGGATACTTTATCATTCAGTTACTCTTGAACTACAACTCTGACAGTATTGAAATAACACTCTCCATGGCCCCAATACTATGAAGATTAATTAGAGCTGCTTTTTGTCAAACATTACTATCCCTTTAAAGGAATAATGCTAAAATAAAAACTACTCTAGTATGAAAGAACATGTAACATTCAAAGATATATATGTAAACCTGTGAGACTCAAACTCTAACATGGTGAGACCCTTTTTGTTTTTTAACCCTTTAAGTGCCAGAGGAATATCCAACACATTGGAAAACAATGTGTATAATGCCCCACTGGCACTCAAAGGGTTAACAAACTTAGTGCCCGGTCTCCCCCTTTTTTCTGTTTTTTTGTTGTTTTCTCTGCCAAGACCCAAGTATGGAGTTTAAAGGAAATTTGCTTTCCTATTGTTAAAGGGATAGTAACGTTCCACAATAAAAGCAGCTCCAATTAATCTTCATAGTATTTGGCCATGGGGAGTGTTATTTCAATTCTGTCAGAGTTGTAGTTCAAGAGTAATTAAATGATAAACTATACCCCTCCCGCCCCTTTTACTGATGTAACACTGCTCACCTCAGAGCAGCAAGACTGTCCAAACAGATCGCAGAGAGGGATAATCTTCAGTGATCATAAGGAAACACCTGTCAAGGGGGCGGTGTTTTCCTTATGCTCACAGTAAGAAGATTGTCCCTTGCTGCGACCTGTCCAGTCCCAGGACCAGATTACACATCTGAGGGGAGGTGGCTTACACTAGGTAAAAGGGACGGGAGGGGAATACTTTATCATTCAATTACTCTTGAACTACAACTCTGACAGTATTGCAATAACACTCTCCATGGCCCAAATACTATGAAAATTAATTGGAGTTGCTGTTTCCATTAAAGTGTTAGTAATGTCGAAGTAAAAATATTTTGCATTGTGTAGAGCTGAAAAAGTTGAATTGAATGCAAAAAAACCCCCAAACATATCTCTCAAACCGCTGTGGTTTGAGAGATACGTGCATTCAAAGTTTTATGTTAAAGGTTCCTTGTCTGAATCACCTCTGGGTTAGAGCAAACATTGACATAGCACGTAGAATCTGCTTTCTTTGTAGTGGTAAGAGTTAATATTTCAATGATCTCATGCTGAGCTAATATCAAAAGTATGGACCATAGAGATGAGCAATGCATAAAGGGTTAAAGGGATAGTAACACTTCGTTTTAACTTTATTTTATTTTGTAGGCATTAAAAAAACACGAAGAATGATATAAGTCTTATCTCTCAACCCTTTATGGTTTATGAGATATTCACAAGCAAAGTTCCCCTCCCCGCCCCTTTTACCTAGTGTAAGCCATCGCTTCTCAGATGTGGAATCCAGTCCATAGACCAGACAGATAACAGAAGGGGACAATCTTCTTCCTATGAGAACAATGAAAGCCCTGCCCCCCTTGACAAGTTTTTCAGGTTTTTCCCTTATCTTAATTGAAGATTGTCCCTCTCTGCAGTCTACCTGGGCACCTCCCTTCGGATCTGGCTGAACAGGGGGGGGATACTTTGCTTGTGAATATCTCTTAAACCATAAAGGTTTGAGAGATAAGACTTATATCGTTCTTCATGTTTTTTTAATGCCTACAAAATAAAATAAAGATAAAACAAAGTATTACTATCCCTTTAAGGCCAACTAATACAAAAAAAAAGTTAAACCACAGTTTTTCGCTGGCTAATTTCAACAGCTCACACCACTTACAGTAATACCACTATAATTTCGCAGTCCTAATTGTACAGTTCAGTACCAAGCATCTCGTTCTCCCTCCTGCGAGAGCTGAAGTTTCCAGTGGCTATTCACAGCAGAGACCCTCTATCACTCAAATGTTTATCAGCTATAACACAACATTTGTCTATGCGTGAAATTAACACCGACTGTCTAAACCCGTCATTACCTTATTGTAAAGATAACTTATTTTGTGTTCTAGGCTCAAGACCTTAATTTATGATAATGAAAATACCTAAGCAAGATCAACAGGTTTGTGAAAACACTTCACTTTCCATTGATATTTTTACTTGATTTCATAACCAAGAACACAGCAGTGAGCTTTATAGGTTACGTTTTGTTAAAGACCTAACATAAAAGGTGTATTACTGAAAAGGTTGCTGTATTGTTGCTTAAGCAGTAATTGTTGCACTTCAGTAGCAGAAAAACTCAGTTTGATTTACATTGGCAAAATGAAGGGCCGTGTTTATCAAGATAAAGAGGTGCAATTATGGAACAAACCAACTGTACTTTTGAGGGGGGGATGAAAACTCCCATTGACATAAAAGGGAATTTTAAAGGGATAGTAATGTTTCACAAAAAAACAAAAACAAAAAAAAAAACTGCTCCAATTAATCTTCATAGTATTTTGGCCATGGAGAGTGTTATTTCAATACTGTCAGAGTTGTAGTTCAAGAGTAATTGAATGCTAAAGTATCCCCCTCCCGCTCCTTTTACTGGTGTAACACTGCTCACCTCAGAGCAGCAAGACTAACTGGATGGATCTCAGAGAGGGACAATCTTCAGTGAGCATAAGGAAAACACTGAATAACCTGTCAAGGGCGGCAGGGTTTTCCTTATGCTCACAGTAAGAAGATTGTCCCTTGCTGTTACCTGTCCGGTCAAGAGACCAAAAAACAAAGCCGCTCCAATTAATCTTCGTAATAATTGGGCCATGGAGATTATTATTGCAATAATTGAATGATAAAGTGTCCCCCTCCCCGCCCCTTTTACCTAGTGTAAGCAGCCTTCCCTCAGATGTGGAATCTGGTCTCTTGACTGGACAGATCACAGCAAGGGACAATCTTCTTACTGTGATCATAAGGAAAACCCTGCCAGGTTTTTCCTTATAATCACTGAAGATTTTCTCTTTCTGCGATCCATCCATCAGTCTTGCTACTCTGAGGTGAGCAGAGTTACATCAGTAAAAGGGGCAGGAGGGGGATACTTTATCATTCAATTACTCTTGAACTACAACTCTGAAATAACACTCTCCATGGCCCAAATACTATGGAGATTAATTGGAGCTGTTGTTTTTGTTTTTTGGTCTCTTGACCGGACAGGTCGCAGCAAGGGACAATCTTCTTAGGGAGAGTATAAAAAAAAAACCCTTCCCCCTTTAACAGGTTTTTCCTTATGATCACTGAAGATTGTCCCTCTTTGCGATCCATCCAGACAGTCTTGCTGCTCTGAGATAAGCAGTGTTACATCAGTAAAAGGGGAGAGAGGGGAATACTTTATCATTCAATTACTCTTGAACTACAACTCTGGCCGTATTGAAATAACATTCTCCATGGGCCAAATACTATGAAGATTAACCCCTTCGCGTCCAATGACGTACCCGGTCTGTCATGCTGGTCTGGCATTTAAGGACCAGTGACAGTCCTGGCACGCCGTGGAATTCAGGGCTCCTGGCGCTGCTGCACACCGCTCCGGAAGTGATGATGATGATAAAGCCCCGTGGTCACCAAGTGCAGGCCGCGTTTGCACGCACCGGTCGTTAAGGGGTTAATCAAAGCTGCTTTTATTGTGAAACATTACTATCTCTTTAACTCTTTGATTGCTACTGAGGTCTCCGACGCATTCCTGTGCATTGGAGACTTAATATCCAAGCTGCTAAAATCAAAGTGAATTTTCATTTCAACCACAGGGTTCATTTGCACAGCTGCAGCATTGTGCCTCTTTAGAATCAAAATCCCCAAACCCATTTATTTAACCCTTTGCGTGCCAGAGGGGTACAGAACACATTGTGAGTTCCGTACCCCTCTGGGTCCAGGAACTCCTGCTCTCAGCTTACAGTTGATGTGAGAAGAAGAGGAGGGAGCGGGAAACTTTAGAACTCCCTATCTCTCAAACCATAAAGGTTTGAGAGATAGGAATGGCATTGATGGATTTCTTATTTTATGCTCTACAATATTACTTTTTATATATTTAAAGCAGGGCTCAAAATTTTCACTTGCCACTAGCCAATGGCGAGTGAAAACTTAGCCCTGGCGAGTAGAAATTCAGCCCTGGTGGGTATGCTATGGCTTGCAGTGACGAGTAACTTTTCAGGTCTGGCTAGTAGCAAAGGACTTCAACTTTTAAGCTCTGTTTAAAGGGATAGTAATACTTGCACATTACTAATCCCCATATTGTAGCTTTGTTAAAAAGAAACTTATTGCCCCCAGTGTCATCTCTCAAACCCTTATGGTTTGAGAGATGATAGTTCTCAAAGTCCCCCTCCCTCCCCCTTCCCTGACTGAACGCTGACTGCAGGGGAAGCTGTCGTATGACATTCTTATGTGCATCAGGTGACTCTGCAGCTGAGCGAAATCGTGTTTATAAAAAATTATTATTTCACTGAAACGGTCTTCTACATGTGCTTGGTTTGTGCTTGGTTTGCAAGCACACGTAGAAGACCATTTTAGTGAAAGATTTATTTTTTATAAATGCGATCTTGGCAGTGCTGCAGAGCCACCTGATGCAAGTTATACCGGATATACCTGCAGTCAGCGTTCAGTCAGGGAAGGGGGAGGGAGGGGGAAACTTTGAGCACTATCATCTCTCAAACCATAAAGGTGTGAGAGATGACACTGGGGGCAATAAGTTTCTTTTTATCAAAGCTACAATATGGGTATTAGTAATTTGCAAGTATTACTATCCCTTTAAGATATTTCTCTCCCTTTAATATAGCTTGTCAACTATTAAAATGTATGGATTTATGTATTGAACAAGTCAATAACTATACTGATATTGAGAGCCATTCTGAATCATTTAAATGCTTTTTTTGTTCTTCACAGCTGCCCAACCTGAAAGCACTTAGCTATTCACCAATGTCCAGTGCCTCTATACCCTGCGAACACCCCATCCTGCCCTCATTTTCAGACTCTATGCCCCAGGATTTCCACCAAGTGACACTTCTAGATACCACGTCCTGCCTCCTCTCTGAAGATGAACTGTTCTCTGGGGTTGGGCAGGAGTCCTGTATGCCTGATGCAGGGACCAATATTAATGGAATGGAAGATAGCGGAGGGGGCGGGACCGGGGTAAAGAAAAAACGGAAAAAAAAGGAGCATGGGGAGGAAAAGGAAACTAAACCAAAGAAAAAGAAGGAGCCTAAGAAAGTCAAAGAGCCGAAAAAGGTCAAAGATCCTTCAGAGGCCAAGGAACCGAAGCAGCTTAAGGGCCCAAAGGAACCGAAGAAGCCCAGGAAGCCTCGGGAGCCTAAACCTCCTAAAGAGAAGAAAATTAATCCAGACTCGGCTGCCAAAACCAAACCCAAGAAAACAAGGTAACTTTAATAATCTGGTTTCTTTCACGTTCAGATCTCCTTTAGAAACTGGCAGAATGTCACTAACTATGTGCGTCCCGTGTCCTGACCCTCACTGCCTGATCTTTGCATTCTGTACCTTAGGCCCCTTTTACATTGACAGTGTAGTGCAGCGATTCCATTACTATTCCTAATGCCAGAAGATAGAGCTGCTGGGCCTCAATATGGCTGTTCACACTGGTGACTATCGCCATGAGAGATGCAGCTTACTTCAACTTCCCTGCACTCAGCACAGGATGCAAGCAAGTTATAATAATAATAATAATAATAATAATAATAACTAGTATTTATATAGTGCCTTTCTCCTAGTGGGGCACAAAGCGCTTTCAGAGCGCGCTCTTGAAATTAACCAAATTCGGCAGCTGAAATAATAGGTATTATTATTACCTAATCAATGGTACTCAGATGAAGGGCTGAGTTGATCCTGCCGGGATTCGAACCTCCAACCTAGAGGTTTGAACAGGCTTCAGAGTCAGGGAATTTATGATCTGCAAGGAGGCCTGTGGCACCACCATGCAGATCTTGGATACTAATATTCATTTTGCAATATCCAGTAACTGGCCAACCCACACATTAAAGGGTTAGTAATGACTGAGAAAAAGTTTATTCTATATGGTAGATTTTACAAAATACAAAAGAATTTGGAGAAAGTCCTCGGTTTGAGAGAGATTCGGTGCTACAGTTCCCCCTCCCTCCTGACGTCAGCGCTCTACTGACAGCAGGAGATCCTGGTCCTGGGACCAGCTGGCGGCTCTGCGGCAAAGCCACAATAGCGATCTTGGAAAATAATTACTTCATTGGAACAGTCTACAAAGTGTTCCTGGTTTGCAAGCACACTTTGTAGACCATTCCAATGAAGTAATTATTTTCCAATATCACTTTTGATCTCCTTCTGTCAGCTTTACAGCTGACATTAGGAGATGGGGAACTTTAACTGCTGATATCTCTCAAACCATAAAGGTTTGAGAGATAGGACTTTCTCCAAATACTTTAATTTTGTAAAATCTACCACATAGAATACATTTTTTTCGGCATTACTAACCCTTTAACCAGACAACCATAAGTGTCTGAGTTTCATGTGGGTGTCCAAAAGCCAAGTCAACAGGATCATCAGGTCAGGAGAAAGTGGGTATTCTCGCTGGAGACATGAACCAAGCAAAATTTCAAATCTGTTCATAACAAATTGTCAGGGTGAAAAAACCTAAAGGGAATTGATCAGGCTTCATGATAGGCTTTAGGGATAGGAGAACTCTACATTTTTTCCCCCAATGGATCATGTTAAAGGGATAGTAATACTTCATTATTACTATCCCCCGTGTTGTAGCCCTTACAATTCTGAATTCAACGATACCAGCGGCATCTCTCAAACCTTTATGGTTTGAGAGATATCTGCTTTCAAAGTGCCCTCTTTTTATCCTTCCCCTGATGTCAGCGTTCTAGCTGAGAGAAGGGGAATCCGGTCCCAGGACCGGCGGCGGCTCTGCAGCAGTGCTGAGATCTTGTTATAGAAGCAGAAATCCTTCACTAAAATGGTCTTCCACTTGTGCTTGCAATCCAAGCACATGTAGAAGACCATTTTAGTGAAGGATTTCTGTTTCCATAATGCGATATCAGGACTCCTGCAGAGCCGCCGCTTGCTCACAGAGGATTCCCTGGCTCTCAGCTAGAACGCTGACATCAGGGGAAAGGCAAAAAGAGGGAACTTGGAAAGTGGATATCTCTCATATAGCGCTGGTATTATTGAACTCAGAATTTTAAGGGCTACAACATGGGTTATAGTAATAATGAAGTATTACTATCCCTTTAAATTGCCCATTATGGTTTACATTGATGTTTTGAACAATGTTTAATTCTTTAGGATGTGTATGTCCACAATTTATTGTATTGATTGTTTGTGTTGCTTTGACCTGCCATCAGTTGGATTTGCAATTTTTACTTCAGCTTGTCTGAGTTCTTGCTAATTTGGCTTCTGTATTGAGTACACATTTATTAGAATACTAGTAATGTGGGACAGTGTTCCCTGTCATGTTGTTGTCCATATGTGTATGAAACGTACGCACAGACTTATGCAAGACAGAGGCAGACACTTACACAGAGTGAGAGACATTGGCACAGAGACACATACAGCAGACATGCACACACACACAGAGGTGCACAGACACAGTGACAGACAGGCGTGCAACACATTGAGGGCTGGATTCAAATGCGGGAGATAAATGTTACCTCCAGTGTTATCAAAAATGTTCTTAACCCCTTAAGGACCGGCCGCGCATACACGGTGCGGTCACTTAAAGACCACGGATCATTTTTTTTCTCTTTTCTTAACCATTCGATTCCGGACTCCCCGAACAGCGTGCAGCCACGCAGGGAGCCTGGAATTCTATGACGTTCATGTACGTCCTTGGTCCTTTAGGGACCGCAACCTCATGACGTACATGTACGTCATGCGTTGTTAAGGGGTTAATGAAATCTATGGGGAAACCTGGAGATAAAAGCAGTGATAAAATTAGCACCTGTATTTGAATCCAGCCCTGAGTGTCAGAGAGTTTCCAAGTGCATTTCAATGCATTTGTGCGGGCCTCTGGCATTGAAACGGTTGTAATGGTTTAGAAGCAGAACCATGTCCTTAAAGTGATAGTAATGTCTAAAAAAAACTTTTTTTGCA
The DNA here is from genome assembly GCA_037306005.1 of Rhinophrynus dorsalis. Classification (NCBI taxonomy): domain Eukaryota; kingdom Metazoa; phylum Chordata; class Amphibia; order Anura; family Rhinophrynidae; genus Rhinophrynus; species Rhinophrynus dorsalis. The sequence continues at coordinate 28,470,161 of CM074727.1, read as the reverse complement.
TTTAGAAGAGCTCAAAAAGCTGATCTAAATGCAAAAAACCGTATCTCTCAAACTGCTATGGTTTAAGAGATACGGGCGTTTGAAGTTTGATTTCTCCTACTGACAGCTGTAAAGCTGTCAGCAGGAGATTTGTGTCGGTCGACACTGTGGCGCTTGAGAAGTGCCGGGATCTCGTTACTTACACGGAATCCCTTCAATGGAATGGTCTAAAACATGTGCCTAGTGTTCAGGCACACGTTTTAGACCATTCCAATAAAGGGATTCTGTGTAAGTAACGAGATCTCGGCACTTCTCAAGCGCCACAGTGTCGACAGACACGAATCTCCTGCTGACAGCTTTACAGCTGTCAGTAGGAGAAATCAAACGCCCGTATCTCTTAAACCATAGCAGTTTGAGAGATACGTTTTTTTGCATTTAGATCAGCTTTTTGAGCTCTTCTAAATGCAAAAAAGTTTTTTTTAGACATTACTATCACTTTAACCATTTGACTAAAATAGTAAATTATAATAACCTCTGTAAATAGGTACGTCTTCATAAACCATTTATTGTTGAGATATAATTCACAGAAGTACACAGGGTGGCATAACTGCCTGTTTTTCATTAAATGCCAACTAAATATCTCATAAACTATGCAATAACAGCTGGAGAAAATATGGTTAACCCCCCCCCCACACACACACACATACACACTACAGTGATATATTGAAGAAACAGGAGTTTCTGGGTAGTGGAATTTTCCCATGATTCTCACCGTGGCCCAGTAGTAGTATGAGAACTCAGGTAGCGGGCAGTTTCCAACCCTTTCCACACTTAGTATGAAGAAGCGACTCTACCGCATCGGACTTAAAGGGATAGTAATACTTCGTTTTATCTTTATTTTATTTTGTAGGCATTAAAAAAAAACGAAGAAAGATATAAGTCTTATCTCTCAAACCTTTATGGTTTGAGAGATATTCACAAGCAAAGTTTCCCCTCCTGCCCCTTTTACCTAGTGTAAGCCATTTCTTCTCAGATGTGGAATGCAGTCCATAGACCAGACAGATAACAGAAGGGGACAATCTTCCTACGAGAACAATGAAATCCCTGCCCCCCTTGACAAGTTTTTCAGGTTTTTCCCTTATCTTAATTGAAGATTGTCCCTTTCTGCAATCTACCTGGGCACCTCCCTTCTGATCTGGCTGAACAGTGTTACATCAGTAAAAGGGGCGGGAGGGGGATACTTTGTCATTGAATTACTCTTGAACTACAACTCTGACAGAATTGAAATAACGCTCTCCAAAGTCCAAATACTATGATGATTAATTAGAGCTGCTTTTATTATGAAACATTACTATCCCTTTAAAGAGGAGTACTCTGGTACTCGAGTGGTTAACCTCTTCAGTGTGTGAGTAAGGGGATTTTTACACCATTAAAATCACGTTCCTCACACATTGAAGAGGGTTGGAAACCACCAGGTACCTGGGTTGTCACAATACTACGGGGGCAGGCTGAGGATCATGGGCTGGAAGGCTTCTTTGGATGAAGCTTCAGACACAGACTTGCCAGAGGTGGATGTAGTACTGCATATATCGCCTCATGTGTTGGGGTGCCACTGATTAGCGGCAATGGGCGCAAAGTGCACAATGATCTAAATGGGGGTTTTAACCCCTTGAATGCTAGAGTTTTCCCAATGCATTGGAGAACTGTAGCATTCAAGGGGTTAAAAGTCAAATTTAAATCACTAATCATTGTATGTTGGGGTGGCGCGGTTAGCCGGCTGTCGATGGCTCCCAGGCTGGACATGAAGGCGCAAGCTGTCTCTGTCAGTTGTTTTGAAGGTATAGTATTAGTTAGTTTTAACTAAGATTACTAGTGTAGATATTCAGAATATAAATACAATGACCTACCTCCCTTCTCTCAAACATGTACAGTTTGAGAGATATAAGCTGCTAAATCCCCACCACCACCACTTTCACGGACGTCCGTGCTCTAGCTGACGGGAGGAGATCCTGGTCCTGAGACTGGCCAACGGCTTTTCAGCAGAGCCAAAGTAGCACTATCTAGAAAGAAATACTTCATTGGAACAGTCTACAAAGTGTGTTTGCAAACCAGGCACACTTTATAGACCGTTCCAATGAAGTACTTCTTTATAGATATCGCTATTTCGGCTCTGCCGCAGAGCCGCCGGCCGGTCTTGGTACCAGGATTTCTTTCTGTCAGCTAGAGTGCTGACGTCTCTGAAAGGGGTTGGGGGGGACTTTAGCAGTTTATATATCTCAGACTGTACATGTTTGGGAAGTAGGTCATTGCATTTATATTTTGAATATCTACACTAGTAATCTTTGTTAAAATAACCATTACTAACTCTTTAAGAAGTGCCATTGTGCTGCATGTCCAGGTTGTGCTTCTTGGGCCTGTCACTGCTATTCCTGTGCTTGATGATGTTCCTCTCCCGGTACTCAGGGCTGAAGTGGCACAGGCAATTCTTGGGCATCCTGTTGGTGCATGAGGAGGAAGGGGATGGGCATGCTGAGCTGCAGGGCTCTAGGAAGGTTGGAGGGGTGTGTGTTGGTGGTGCAGGAGGTAGAGTGGAGGGTAGGATTTTCCTGGCAGGCGCAAATTTGTTTATGCAGCGAGAGTCAACCATGTTTTTTTCTTGTACCAGCGAATGTTGGGAACAGGCCAACTCTCCTGCCTACTCCTGTGAAAATCATACCCCTGTGCATCTCCAGGACTGGCAGTGTAGAGGAGATCTGAATATCTCCTCCGTACTGCCACCACTGGGTGTGTGTGATCGGAGGCGCAGGTGTGTGTGTGTCTGTATATATATATATAATGTGATTTTGAAGGCACTTTTAAATTGATTTATTTGTTATTTAGAAAACTAGTTCTTGTTTTAGTTCTTGCTAATTTGGTTTGTGTTAAAATATATGTTTATTGCTGTACTAGTTGAACAGCCCGTGTACAAGGGCCACAGTGCCAGGCAGCAACGGCCGCGGCGCAGTCATGCACAATAGAGACTGCCAGTGCCGCGGCTGATAATGGAGCGGGGCCCTCCAAATTCAGAACGTAGTCCTCTTACGGCCTGAATTCGGAGAGCCCTGCTCCGTTATCAGCCGCGGCACAGGCAGTCTGTATTGCGCATGACTGCAGCGCACTCAGCTGTCTGTACTGCACATGACAGCTTCTGACATACATTAGCAAATTATTATATATGATGTGTGATAGTTAACTTTTACAGTTAAAATAGGCTTGTCACCATAACCCTTTAAGGACCAGACTGGGGTGTAATGGTTTTTTGTAATATGTTGCACAAAGCTTTGGTCCTTCAGAGGTTAAAGGGACTCTGTCACCAAAAACAACTTTTTGATTTTGAAAGCACTTTGAAAATCATTTTGTATATTGTATTAGAACATTTTAGAAAAATAGTTTTTGATTTATGTATATATATAGATTATGCGAATGAAGACATGCTTTGCAGGCACTTCCTGTCTTATCTCTACATTATCTCTCCCTCTCACTGACACTGCTCAGCAATGCATTACCCACCTCCCCTAGCACTGACTTCCTGTCTTATCCCTACATACCTCACCCACTCACTGACACTGCTCAGCAATGCATTACCCACCTCCCCTAACACTGACTTCCTGTCTTATCCCTACATTACCTCCCCCACTCACTGACACTGCTCAGCAATGCATTACCCACCTCCCCTAACACTGACTTCCTGTCTTATCCCTACATACCTCACCCACTCACTGACACTGCTCAGCAATGCATTACCCCACCTCCCCTAACACTGACTTCCTGTCTTATCCCTACATTACCTCACCCACTCACTGACACTGCTCAGCAATGCATTGCCCACCTCCCCTAGCACTGACTTTCTGTCTTATCCCTACATACCTCACCCACTCACTGACACTGCTCAGCAATGCATTACCCCACCTCCCCTAACAGTGACTTCCTGTCTTATCCCTACATTACCTCACCCACTCACTAACACTGCTCACAATGCATTGCCCACCTCCCCTACTACCGACTTCCTGTCTTATCCCTACATTACCTCACCACTCTCTGACACTGGTCAGCAATGCATTACCCACCTCCCCTAGCTTCTAACCGCGTAATATTATTCATGCGACGTTTCAAAAGTGAACTGATCCAGAGACACACGGTAGAGGAGAAGGGGATGTTGGGGGACATTAGTTCTAAATGGTGTTAGAATGATGAGAGCTCTCCAACGCATTGCTGTGTAATGGGCATTTGGGGAATTTGGCATTCTCCCCTAGGGGACATTTAGGGTGCACCAAATGATGCCACTTTTCTTTTGAAAATTAGGCCCCTAGAGCTGTATACAGTGAGCTAAAGAGGTGCGAATCTGGAGCAAAACAAGAATTCAAGGGGTAAAAACCCCATTTAAATCAGCGAATCTTTTCAATTGTCCACTGTTGGTGTAGGATGACCGCATTCCCATCCCGCCATAGGGACAGTGCAGAGAGCAGCAGCTATGTGGGAGAGGTTACTGTACAACACTAGAGGGAGAACTGTCCATTGACTGCTGTGACAGAAAGAGATGCCTGTGGTGGGCTACTATAATGTACATCACACCCAAAGCCTTTGACTAGTGTTACAGTACAACACAGTTGCAGTGCAGCTCATGTTTGATATGAGGATCAAAGCCCAGTTCTCTCTCTAGTGTTTAGATCTCTGTCTGGAAGCCATTTTCCTGTAGCCCAGCAGAGGCATCACTTCCTGTCACAGTAGGCAATGGGCAATTCTCCTTCTAGTGTTTAGAACTCTGAGCTCTGGAGTCTTCATTCCGGGACTTTGTATTGTCCCAGAAGGGGGCTGTCTGGGACATCGGACACACATTTAAAGGGACAGTAATGTCCCAGAAAAAATATTTAGCAGTTTGTAGTGCTTAAAAAGTTGAATTGAATACAAAAAACCCTATCTCTCAAACCAGTATGGTTTGATAGATATAGGCATTCCAACGTTTGACGTTTCGCTGTAAAGCTTGACAGCAGGAGATCCGTGTCGGCTGACACAAGGAGGCTCTTCAGCAGAGCTGCAATCGCGTTATTTAAACTTCATTGGAATGGTCTACAAAGTGTGCTTGCAAACCAGGCACAATTTGTAGACCTTTGCAGTGAAGTCATTCTTTTTAAATAATGCGATTGCGGCTCTGTTGCAGAGCCACTAATTGGTCCCCGGACAGGATTTTCCTGCAGTCAGCACAGCGCTGACGTCAGGGAAAGGGAGGGAGGGGGGAACTTTGAATGCATATATCTCTCAAACCATAGCGGTTTGAGAGAGAGAGGGTTTTTTTTGTATTCAATTCAACTTTTTAAAGGAATAGTAATGTTTCATAATAAAAACCGCTCTAATTAATCTTCATAGTATTTGGGCCTTGGAGAGTGTTATTTCAATTCTGTCAGAGTTGTAGTTCAAGAGTAATTGAATGATAAAGTATCCCACTCCCATCCCTTCTACTGATGTAACACTGTTCAGCCAGACCAGAAGGGAGGTGCCCAGGTAGATTGCAGAGAGGGACAATCTTCAATTAAGATAAGGGAAAAACCTGAAAAACTTGTCAAGGGGGCAGGGATTTCATTGTTCTCATAGGAATAAGATTGTCCCCTTCTGTTATCTGTCTGGTCTATGGACTGCATTCCACATCTGAGAAGAGATGGCTTACACTAGGTAAAAGGGGCGGGAGGGGAAACTTTGCTTGTGAATATCTCTCAAACCATAAAGGTCTGAGAGATAAGACTGATATCGTTCTTCATGTTTTTTTAATGCCTACAAAATAAAATAAAGATAAAAGGAAGTATTACTATCCCTTTAAGCACTACAAAATGCTAAATATTTTTTTCTGGGACATTACTGTCCCTTTAAAATTCAGGACAGGTGATCTCCTTAGTGTGGTGTAGTTGGCGTGCCCCAGAACTGCACCTCTGATTTATTGTTATTGTTAAAACTGTTCAATTTTTCAGCAGCAAAGACCAGGGACCAACCCCAATAGAGAAGAAGAAGAAGGGGAAGAGGAAAGTGGATTTCCCCGAGGAGAGCCTGGAGGGGGATCTGCCGTTCCTGAGCCCAGCATCTCAAAGCAACGAGGAGTCGACAGAGTCTCTGGACAGCCAGGTACAACATGGTCTGGTGGAGGTACTGTACTAAGGAGGACTGGAGCCAGTCAGGGGAGAAATACAAATTCCCATTCATTGTAACGAGGCTTTGAACACTTTGAATACAAGGGAGGTCTCTTAACTCCTTGCTTGGCAGTGTGTTTGGGACCATTCTAGCATTCAAGGAGTTATAACCCCATTTAAATCAATGGGATTGTAGACTTGTCCCATGTGGGTGAAGTTGGTTTGCCCGAGCTTTTGGTCCAGCTTCTTTTAGTAAATCAACCTGGTGCATTATTGTGCTTTACTGACATCGTGTATCAGGACTGAGCAACATGTGTTTCCCCAGCTGCTGTTGGACTAAATCTTCCAACATCCCCAACCAGCTGAGGATGATGGGAGTTGTAGTTAAAAAAAACAGCTGGGGAGCCACAGGTTAACAAATCTTGCTGTACATGACGTGGTTAAAAAGCAGTCTTTTTTTAATGTGAAAAAAATGTGTTGTTTTTTTTCCTGTGGAATAACAAAAGGGTACTTCCACTGTTGGGTGACGGTCATGGCGGTCCAGGTGGTATGGACCAGTGATGGTCCTGGCACGTCATGTAATTTTGTTGTAGCAGAACTCCTACGGTGTGCACACTGTGATCACTGAGCACGCCGGGAAGAAAAAAAAAACAAAAAAAAAAACTCTGTTCCTTCAGTGCACCCCACCCCCGGGCCGGGGTTAAACAACAGCACCAACTGGTGTCCAGAAGGCATTGACTCTCTATAGCAGTGATTCTCAGTTCTGCCAACAGGTCATGTTTTCAGGATATCCCTAATTAAGCCCAGGCATCTCCATCAAAATTACTGAGCCACTGATTACTCGGCCCGGATTAAAGGGTTAGTAATGTCTATATATAAAAAAAATTCATATTGCAGCGATTAGAAAAAGAAACTAAACAATCCCAGTCCCATCTCTCAGACCTTTATGATATAGAAGGCTAAAGTTCTCCACTCCCTCTGCTTTCCCTGACGTAAGCTGACAAGCAGGCATCTCTTCAGCAGAGCCGAAATAGCACGATCTAAAAAGAAGTACTTAATTGGAACGCTCTATGAAGTGTGGCTGCAAACCACATTTTGTAGACCGTTCTGATGAAGTATTTCTATTTACATTGAGCTATTTCGGCTCTGCTGAAGATCCGACTCAAATCTCCTGTTGTCAGCTTTACAGCTGACATCAGGAAAAGCGCAGGGAGCGGGGGACTTTAGCCTTCTATATCTCTCAAACCATAAAGGTTTGAGAGATGGGACTGGGGTTGTTTAGTTTGTTTTTCCTAATAGCTGCAATATGATTTTTTATATGTATACTAATGTACACGGGCCAAAGTGAATGGAATTGAATGGGTTAACCCTTTGAGTGCCAGAGGGGTACGCAACGCATTGCATAGCCATGCACCCGCCAGTCCCTGCACCTGTTGCCTCCGTAACAGCAGTGCATGAGGTACTAGGAGATGGATCGCGCCTCTACTTCGTCAGTCTCGGGTGTGCGTGTGGGAGCGTGCCTTGACCCAGAGCAGGGGGTTCGAGAACGTGCCTCGCACCTCTGGGCTCAGCTAGACACCGCTCGACCGGGGTCAGGGCTCCCTCACACACCTGGACGGACACCGGGCACACAGGGCTGGGAGAGCGGCTGGGAAGATGGCACGTTTTGTCCGTTCATGAAGTCTCTACTTACTGCATCTGACAAACATACATCTGGCCTTTTATATAATAGGATAGACATTACTAACCCTTTAATCCGGCATATCCTTAATCCTTTGAGTGCCAGAGGGGTGAGCAGTGCATTGCTTATCCCTTTGGCATTCAAACGGTTAAAAGCTGACCTGTTGCTTTGTGACCTGAAGACTTATTACAAAGTTTTTGTAATAAGTGATAGGAACAGCACCAAATGGCGACAACAACTGAAAACTGTAGTTTAACAAATGTCTTTTTCTTATCCTCACACAGAAGAGACGATCAGGGAGGCAGGTAAAGAGGAGGAAGTATAATGAAGACTTGGATTTTAAAGTAGTGGATGACGACGGTGAGACGATTGCTGTCCTGGGAGCCGGGAGAGCTTCTGCCTTGTCTGCGTCCACACTGGCCTGGCAGGCTGAGGTAGATCCTACTTTATCAGCTTCTTTCTCTTTAGGTGTGTGCCAGTATTGTATCGAAGTGCCTTTTCTATTAAAGCGAAGTGGTACAATTCCGGCTGCACCATGTGGAATAAATAACAATTTCTAAAATTCCCATTCGTTATTTAAAGGGGGCTGTTTTAACCACTTGAAGCAATTGGTTGGAGACATAGTCAACTTTTTAAAAGCTCAGTATTGCACACATAGTGCAATTGGTATTCTCTAGAATTGCCCCACTTTATTGTCCTAAGGCCTTCTACATCTGAGGATTAAAAGGACACTAACCCTTCCTTATAATGACCTCTCACTTGCCTTACTGTGGCCAGAAAAGCCTAATGGCCATTATGAATTTTATCTGTAAGCCTTTGTTCAAGAGAGAGCATCTTTAATCTCTCCTGGATGTCATGTCCGTGGAGTCGGGCACGACAGTTGCTTGGAGAGGACCTTAAGGCCCAAATCCCGCCCACTGCATGTGGTAGTCTTCTGCAGCTGATGTACTCTTCCTGCTTCAGTTGTAGAGTGGGGGGAGGAGTTTATCAGTGGGCCCAAGTCCCACCCACTGCATGTGGTAGTCTTCCATAGCTGATGTACTCTTCCTGCTTCAGTTGTAGGGTGGTGGGAGGAGTTTATCCGTGGGCAGTGTTTGCTGTCCAGTAGTTCTGCTAGCAACTCTCATGTCCTCCTATGTGGACATGCAAAACAAGAGGTGTGACCAAGGGCATGGTGAGAACAAAAAATTAAGTGTTCTGTTCTTGGGGATGGTGACGCCACAGGTGCTGCTCAGTTACATTTTTCTATTTCATGTGCTATTGCAAAAAAAAAAAAAAAAAAAAAAACAAAACAAAAAAAAAAAACATTTCCATATTCAAATCAGCGTGGTCCTGCCCACAGACAGCCCAAGACCACTGCAGGCTAAAGTGTACGTTTGGGCTTGTGCGGTGTCTCTCGTGCAAAGGATTTGCATATTGGCGCTGGATTGTCTAAGGGTGCAACCTGACTGATATGAATATCTCCATATCCTCTCTGCAATGGCACACAGGAGTGATATATTTAATGCTCAATGCACCTGAGGGGACACCATACCGAAGAATAAAACAATTTTACAATTGTTTTTGTTCTAATTGTGTGCATGCCAGACTTTCTTGTACTCTCCGCTGCAAGCATGACATCCAGAATGGATTGAAGCTATTGCCTCTTGAATCAAGGAGAAAGGGCAAAATGCATAAATGAGATTAGTATTTTCTGGAGAGAGTAAAAAAATATCTTTCCTTCTTATGCACTATTATTGCACTAATCGTTTCAGTGCCTATTAAAAGGTGCAATCCTTAAAGTTTATTTAATTTTTTTATTTACTCAATTCAAAATTGTGCCCACGCCAGGCATGCGGCTGTTACATTCAAATTCTAGATATATATTTCAGTTTGAAGAATCTATGATCTGTCAGTAAATTAATTATTACATTAATTATAATTCATTTAAAAAGGACTGGCATAGTCTGCAATGCTGTACCGCTGGGAGTAATGATTTCAGACAAAGCCACATACAGATGCAATCTGATATGAGTGATTGGAAAGGCCCCAGCTAGTGGGAACTTACATCAATAATTTTTTCTGAAATGTCATGCGACTGACTTAATCACCGACATGATAAACTGATAACAGATGAGAGTTTGTACCGTGTTAGCCGTAGAAATACAGGAGGCAAATATAGTTATTGATACCTTTTATTGGCTAACTAAGCAGATTTAGAATGCAAACTTTCAAGATCTTAGGTCTCGTCAAGAGATGTGAAAACTGTGCACAAATTTACACCACGGACAAGATAGCAATTCCAAACACCCAGTTACACCATAAGATCAATGGTACATTCACCAGTAAATCATATAATGTAATATACCTTATTGTGTGTGCAAAATGCCGAACAGCTCTGTATGTGGGAGAAACTGGACAAGCACTAAATAAGAGGTTTAATTCCCACAGATCCAGTGTCAACAACAAAAAGACAGCAACACTAGTGGGAGAAAATTTTTGTCAAAATGGGCACAGTGTCAGGGACATTAAGTTAACTGTATTGATGGGACGGTTCCGCACTCAGAGGGACAGAAAGGTATGGGAGGTAAAATTAATGTTAAAATGTAATGTTATTTGTAAAGGTTTGAATAAGGTCAAAGAGTTCTTGTCACATTATCACTTAATGGACTGACCTTTCCAACAGACCCAAGAGCATTGTAAATACCTTTAAAGCCTCAGAAGAAGAGTACAATTTACCATTGACTGATCAAACTATCTGGATCTGGATTGAGTTCTCTTATCTGATTTCCACGCTAAACAATGTGATGTGTACTTGTATTTAAGAGAGATGTTTTCATATTTATCTGTATAACGTGCCTGAGGAAGAGACTTAAAGGGATAGTAATACTTCGTTTTAACTTTATTTTATTTTGTAGGCATTAAAAAAACATGAAGAATGATATGTGTTATCTCTCAAACCTTTATGGTTTATGAGATATTCACAAGGAAAGTTTCCCCTCCCCGCCCCTTTTACCTAGTGTAAGCCATCTCTTCTCAGATGTGAATCTGGTTGTAAGACCAGACAGATAACAGAAGGGGACAATCTTCTTTGTATGAAAACAATGAAAGCCCTTCCCCCCTTGACAAGTTTTTCATCTTTTTCCCTTATCTTAATTGAAGATTGTCCCTCTCTGCAGTCTACCAGGGCACCTCCCTTCTGATCTGGTTGAACAGGGGGGGGATACTTTGTTTGTGAATATCTCTTAAACCATAAAGGTTTGAGAGATAAGACTTATATCATTCTTCATGTGTTTTTAATGCCTACAAAATAAAATAAAGTTAAAACGAAGTATTACTATCCCTTTAAGGTCTTGAAAGCCTGCGTTCTAAATCTGCTTGGTTAACCAATAAAAGGTATCAAAAACTATATTTGCCTCCATAATAAACTGAGACTCACAGTAATACGAACTCAGAGTCTAATGACACCAGCCACACCATGGATTACAAGTACAAATTTTAATTTAATTAATTGGGTCTTTTAACCCCTTGAGTAGTAAAGGTGTCTCCATGCATTGTTTTGCAATGTGTTGGAGACCTTTCTGTGTTCAGGGGTTAAAAGAACAAATTCATTTTTATTTCACCCCTATGTTGCAGGCGGTTTGATGTACAAAACAGTCGAGCAATCCTGGAACAGCCTTTTTTGTCTTTGTTTTCTATCCCAAGCTCCTCCTCTTGGGAAGAAAGGAAGCAGTCAGTGGGATCAGTGTGGAGTTCATTGGGGTTATGCGCTAAGGTATGATAAAGAGGTGATAAAATGGAGATCACGTCTACATTCACATCACTACTCCAGTTCCTATGTTATTCTGTAGGAGAGATCTTTGTGCACAGAGAACTGGAGACGTTATCTCCACTTTATTACCTCTTCATGACACCTTTGTGCATCTCCCCCCTTGAGTCCTGCAAGAAAGGATCAAGTCTGCCTCCATGGATATGATATCCAGTACTAATTAAAGAACAATTCTGGGGAAGCAATTTACACGAATTGATTCATAATGGCCCTTAGGATTTATGCCAGTGGGCGATCATTATTAAGAGTTGTTGCTGTTCCTTTATATACTAGTAGATTTTAAAAACAAATGAGTCACTGATTTCCAACCTGCTCAGCTTGGGAAATGTTAATGTTAAACCTACTCTCTTTGACATCACATATTCTGCAAGTGCATAATATGTAAATGCAAATTGGGGATGCTTTTTATTCATTCATTCATTTTCATCTGTTTTTAAAAAAAATGTTATGTCCCTTTCCTGACAGAGAGCTCATTGGATGTGTTTCAGGAGAGCCTTCTGCCAGGGACTGTGAAAGCAGGGATAATGACGCAATGTAAAAAAATATAGTGACCCGATGTAGAAAAGCCTGCCTCTTCAGCATACAGAGAGCTCAGTGTGCAGGGACAGTGTTACTTTGCATCACAGTCCCTGAGAGAAAGCACTCAGGAAAAAGACCTCTGGTAAGCTTAAAGGGATAGTAATGTTTCATAATAAAAGCAGCTCTAATTAATCATCATTGTATTTGGACTTTGGAGATTGTTATATCAATACTATCAGAGTTGTAGTTCAAGAGTAATTCAATGGCAAAGTATCCCCCTCCCTCCCCTTTTACTGCTATAACACTGCTCAGCCAGATCAGAAGGGAGGTGCCCAGGTAGATTGCAGAGAGGGACAATCTTCAATTAAGATAAGGGAAACACCTGAAAAACTTGTCAAGGGGGGCAGGGCCTTCATTGTTCTCATAGGAAGAAGATTGTCCCCTGCTGTTATCTGTCTGGTCAATGGACTGCATTCCACATCTGAGAAGAGATGGCTCACACTAGGTAAAAGGGGCAGGAGGGGAAAATTTGCTTGTGAATATCTCTCAAACCATAAAGGTTTGAGAGATAAGACTTATATCGTTCTTCATGTTTTTTAATGCCTACAAAATAAAATAAAGATAAAACGAAGTAACCCCCCCCCCAAAAAAAAAAGTGATAAAAGGTGAAGGCAATTTGAATGAACATATTCTGCAAGTTCACAGCTCAAAAAGTAGGTTGACTGTCGTTTTAAAATGTGGCTTGTTGTTCTGTCCCAAGGACACACACTGAGAATCACTAAGGCTCATGTGTTAAGTGGAAGAGGAGTTATTATGTATCAAAATAAGTGCATCATTGAGGACAAATGAAGCATCAAACTGATATACACCTTTGAGTTCTAGGGGGATATGAACACACTGCTTCACAATGTGTTGTAATCGTTTCTGGCATACAAAGGGTTTAATGGGGATTTTAACCACTTAAATGCTGGAGGGGTGCAGTGTGTTGGAGACCATTCTAGCATTTAAGGGGTTAAATATGGGACCATGTATTTGTCGTCTATGGTGCACTTGGTTTGCCACAGAATGACTCCAGTATATCAGGCACACGGACTTCAAATGTACAAAGAATGAACTATGTGTTTGTGTCTTGTGTTACAGGAACCACCTGAAGATGATGCCAACATAATAGAAAGAATTCTGTCCTCTAGGGTAGTACAGAAAGAGGTACGTAGGTCTCCAGGACCGGTTACTGTTATGTAGTACTGTCCAAAAACCACTATATTAATAAATGTTTGAATTACTCTATTATTCCATTGAGGACCCAGTGGGCGTGCAGTGTGTTTGTTTGCCTCTGGTCCTCAAGGCGTTATAAAAGAGAATTGAAATCGTTTATATAAACACTTACATGTATAGTTGTCTGGTAGGTACCGCAGTTCAAACCGACTTAAAGGGATAGTACTGGATTATTTTAACAATTAATCTTGTAGAAATTAAAAAAAAAAATCAAATGATGGCAGTCCGATATTCACAGCTAAAGTTCCCCCCTCCTTCCCCTTGCACTGACGTCAGCGCTGTACTAACAGCAAGAGAATCTGGTCCCGGGACCGGCCGGCGGCTCTTCAGCAGAGCTGAAATAGTGATATTAAAAAAGAAATACTTCACTGGAACGGTCTACAGAGTGTGCTTGCAAATGAGGCACACGTTGTAGACTGTTCCGATGAAGTATTTCTTTTTAAATATCACTATTTCGGCTCTGCTGAAGAGCCACTGGCCGGTCCTGGGACCAGACTCTCCTGATGTCAGTAGAGCGCCGTCATCTGCGCAAGGGGAGGTAGGGGGGATCTTTAACTGTGAATATCTCTCAAACTATAAAGGTTTGAGAGATCAGACTGCCATCATTTGATTTATTTTTTTTAAATTCTACAAGGTTAAATGTTGTTAAAATAATCCAATACTATCCCTTTAAAGGGATAGTAATACTTAAAATGTAAAAAAAAATATGTTGTAGGGTTTATCCCCCTGAGTAAAACAAGAGTACTCCCACTGCTGAAAGGTGTTTCATTCAAAAGTTATTAATTTTCAAAGTTGAATTTTTTAGGTGCAATATCTCAGTGGCCTGAAATTGTACAATGGCGCTGTTGCTACACCATCCTATGGAGATTTATAGTCCTGGGACCAGAGCTGTCCATAGGATCGTGTAGCAACAGCGCCACTGTACAATTTCTGGCCACTGTGATATTGCACCTAAAAAATTAAACTTTGAAAATTAATAACTTTTGAATGAAACACCTCTCAGCAGTGGGAGTACCCTTGTTTTACTCAGTGGGATAAACCCTACAACATTTTTTTTACATTTTAAGTATTACTATCCCTTTAAGACAGTGGTTCTCAACCTGTGGGTCAGGACCCCTTTGGGGGTCAAATGACGATTTGCAGGGGTCACCTAAAACCATCAGATATTTATATTTCGATTCATAACAGTGGCAAAATTACAGCGATGAAGGAGCAAGAAAAATAATTTTACTGTTAGGGGTCGCCACAACTTGGGAAATTTTATCAAAGGGTCATGGCACTAGAAAGGTTGAGAACCGCTGCTTTAAGAGTAACAGAGGACTTTATTTTAAAGTATGACTAACACTTTGTAATGACTTAGATGATTCTAAAAGAGCTTCCAAAATCCAACCATATGTATGTTAGCCTTTGCAGAACAATAGTCTGTCAATTTAAGCAGATTAGGCCGCAGTGGCTGGCACAGGCTGGTGTCATCTACTAACATTCCACTCTCGCTCCCAACTTCCACTTAACTCCAGGAATTGCTGGCTACTGTGCATAATCTGACAATAAGCAAAGTTAAGTATCCCATACACTATAGATTTAATTAAAGAATAGCAAAAAATTAGATGATTTTGACCGGCCTTTCAAAATCACCCAAGTCTTTATAAAGTGTGAGTTTCACTTCACTGAAATGGCAAAAGTTTCTTTTCAAGAGACAATTTCACTCTAAAATCCAAGGGATTCATGTAAGAATAACTCCCATTGTGAACATTACTTCCCCCAAAAGTATTGTCATCTGCTTCTATTCAGGGTTTGGATTTGTGTGTGTTTCAGAGCATATTGAATCCTGTAACTTTATTAGTTTCTATTACTTATGCTTTGAGGCTTTCCTATTGATCCATAACTCTTCATGTACATTTTACTTACTCTTTAGAGCACAAACTCCACTTTTCCTGCTTTATGGATCTGACTCCTATTCTCTATTCTTTCAGTTTATTCTCGGTGGAATCCCTTTGGAAGTGGAAGAATTTTATGTGAAATACAGAAATTTGTAAGTTACCAGTATCAAATTGTTATAGTTGTTAGGTCTGGTCTGCACTTTTCAACAAAGTGTAGCTTTAAACCCTAAACCATGTGACTGCCAGAGGTTCTCAGCGTTAAAACTTTTCTTATAGTTTTATAGAAAACTGCAGTCTTTTTTTATTGATTTCCTTACAGTACTTAATTTACTGAGTTAGTAATACTTAATACTGAAAAAAATACATATTGTAAGGTTTATCCTACTGACTAAAACGAGTACTCCTTTGTCTCTCCCTACTGAGAGATGTTGTATTCAAAAGTTATTGCAGCTGAAGCTCAAGCAGCGTCCTATTGTAGTTTATGGTCAATTAACAGTAGCTGCCAATACATTGCTGTTGCAGCAGCGCCACCATAAAATTTCAGGCCATGGATTTACTGCACTCAAGAAAATGGAAGCTTAAAGGGGAACTACCACCCCACAATAACTTTACATGTATTCAGTCTTCATCTGGCAACTAGCTGCTTAGTAGCGCTAGTCACCAGAAATATTACCTGGGTCCAAAGATTTTGCAGTTTTTCCGATGTTCACAGGAGCAGGAAGCACGGACATCTCGTCATAGTGACGTCCGTACACCTGCGATGTCAGTCCCTTTTGGGAATGACAGCGCAGGTGTACGGACGTCACTGTGACGAGATGTCCGTGCTTCCTGCTCCTGTGAACATCGGAAAAACTGCAAAATCTTTGAAACCAGGTAATATTTCTGGCGACTAGCGCTACTAAGCAGCTAGTTGCCAGATGAAGACTGAATAAATGTAAAGTTATTGCGGGATGGTAGTTCCCCTTTAAGCTGCAGTAACTTCTGAGAAAAACATCTTTCAACAGTGAGAGTAACCTTGTTTTACTCAATAGGATAGCCCATGCAATATATATTTCTCACCCTCTCTGTGTTTTTGGGACTGCCATGGAACGTCCCCACAGTCTGTGTCCACCTTTGGAGATTTTTAATTTTAATTTTTTTTTTTTTTTGGGGGGGGGTTTATACTCACTGATCAATCCTTTTCTCTTAAAGGGATAGTAATGTTTCATAATAAAAGCAGCTCTAATTAATCATCATAGTATTTGGACTTTGGAGAGTGTTATTTCAGTTCTGTCAGAGTTGTAGTTCAAGAGTAATTCAATGACAAATTGTCCCCCTCCCGTCCTTTTTCCAATGTAACACTGTTCAGCCAGAACAGAAGGGAGGTGCCCAGGTAGATTGCAGAGAGGGACAATCTTCAATTAAGATAAAGGGAAAACCTGAAAAACTTGTCAAGGAGGGCAGGGCTTTCATTGTTCTCATAGGAAGAAGATTGTCCCCTTCTGTTATCTGTCTGGTCTATGGACTGCATTCCACATCTGAGAAGAGATGGCTTACACTAGGTAAAAGGGGCAGGAGAGGAAACTTTGTTTGTGAATATCTCTCAAACCATAAAGGTTTGAGAGATAAGACTTATAATCGTTCTTCATGTTTTCTTAATGCCTACAAAATAAAATAAAGATAAAACAAAGTATTACTATCCCTTTAACTACTGGGTGACACAGAGCATCCCACCCTGAGAAAACTTTTGTCCCATAAGGGATGGAGTGCCCTGCCACTTTTGGCTTCTCTGTCCTGGTAACTCTCCCTTCCTTTTAATTTGCTAGATGTAAACTGAGGTTTAGTTGTAGTCTGACGGGTAAAGTAGGGCAGGTAATGGGTAGGAGTTATAGCTTTAATTGTATAGCTATGTTAACGGTTTGTCCTGTCTCCTGGTGCAGGTAACTTTACACCTCTGTCCCTGTATCTCCCCTGTAGAATAAGCGAAAAGGATTTATTTAAAAGTATAACAATCCCCCTTTTTTCCATATTAAATATACTGTTTTTAATTGCTTTTGATCTCTGTTGTATTCAACTGTTAATTATTTCAGATTATAATCTGATTAAGACTAATGTCCCTTGCACACCTCCCAACACTTGTGTTTAAGGTGGTGCTGCTGGGGGCGGGGCTGGTGGGTGGAACATTACCTAGACCTTTTAGATTATTTTATGACCTATTAACACACCTCTCTGTAACTGGATAAATGATCAAGAGCTCATAGAGCAAGACCAAGGTATTTTATTTACACAGACTAATAGATAAACACATATACTGAAGTCTAAATAAATATTAGTGCGGGTTTGGTTGCTGTGGAGCAATGTGATATACATGTATAAACACCACACATTCTGATATTTTAAACAGACGGACACCAGCGTGGGGAAGAGGGACAGTGGGAATTTGGTCTCAGAGTGGGACATTTGGGAGGTATGCCCTTGCAATCCATGCCATACATACCTGACTTTAGGAAGTAGAGTCCCTTTTTAAGATCCAGATTCTCTGCCCCTTTTTCCCCACCTTGGTGTCCCTCTTTTTAGGAGCTCAGACTGTGTGGTGTGTGTGTGTAAGTGTATCACATTGTTCCACTACAATAAAACTCACATGAATGTGCATTGTTATTCAACATCCTGGATACAGAGGTCTCCAGCATTCAAGGCTTCAAAAGTAGCTGTTTAATTTTAATGGGCGTTTTGTTGGATCTTATTCTTCCCTGTGGTGTAGTTCGTTAGCCCCAGAATTACTCCACTTGTTTGGAACATAAGGTTCTTAGACCAATAAAACTAGATGCATATGGTTCCACTCAACAGATTTATTGCAGTAGCGACTGGATTATATTAGAGTTAGGCCAATTAACTTTTCTGGGAATGTACTTTTCTTTTAAAATGTTACAAACAATTGTCTGGAAGTGTTTCCAAAAGAACAAGAAAGGAAATTAGTGTCTGATCAGTGGTTAATCATAAAGTATATTACCATTCATCTACAGATGAACTGTAGACCTTTTGCCATCTTAGTGAGGGCTCAGAAGCACTCCCAAAGAGTGATAATTCGTATTAAAGGTACAGTAATGTCCCATAAAAAAATACTTTTAGTTTTGTACAGGATAAAAAATAAACTCTATGGCACAAATCCTATCTCTCAAACCGTTATAGTTTGAGAGATATAGGCATTCAAAGTCGTCCCCCCCCTTCTCCTGATGTCAGCTGTAAAGCTGACAGCAGGAGATTCGAGTTGTGCGACTCGAGGAGGCTCTTCTGCAGAGCCGAAATCACGTTATTTAAGAAGTACTTCATCGTAATGGTCTACAAAATGTGCTTGCAAACCTGGCACACTTTGTAGACCTTTGCAATGAAGTAATTATTTTCCAATAACGTGATTTTTGGCTCTGCTGCAGAGCCGCAGTCTGGTCCCCTGACCGGAATCTCCTGCCGTCAGCACAGCGCTGACGTCAGGAGAAGGGGAGGGAGGGGTGAAATTTGAATGCTTATATCTCTCATACCATAGTGGTTTGAGAGATAGGATTTGTGCCATAGAGTATAGAGTTTATGTATAAGATTTTTTTATGGTGACATTTCTGACCCTGTACCTTTAATTAGTTTTATTAAAACTGCTTGTACCAGGGTTTAGTATAATCCATGTATGTCGCATAACCTAGTGTAAATACATAAAATCCCGTAGTCTCCTAAACTCAATTGGCTGTATCCACTTAAAAACAAGAGTAAATAGGGGGCGGCTGAAAGGAAGTATTGGTATGATGGGGTAACTTCTATCCTCAATAGTAAACTCTAATCAAAAATACATCTCTCAGTTAATGGATACTCTTTCCGTTAGTGATCTCAGGGTCCGAGTTTGGTAGATTCTGGGATTTTACGTATTCACACTACGTTTTGTGACATACGTGGCTTATACTTAACCCCGGTACAAGCAGTTTTAATAAAACTAATTAATAAAAGTTAAGTACTAATTATCTCTCTTTGGGACTACTTCTGAGCCCTCACTAAGACAGCAAAAGGTCTGCTGTTCGTTTGGGGATGAGTGATGATACATTTGGTAATTAACCTCTGATCCAAGACAAATTTCCTCTCTCGTTCTTTTTTATTCTACATCATGTAAACCTACTGTCCCACATTTCATTTTATTCCATACCATTCTTGTTTTGCTCTGGAAGTGTTTCCTGAAAGTGATAGTAATGTCTCTTTAAAATTTGTTGCCCAGATTACGCTATGTCGAAGTGCTTACTTCTGTGTAGTTAAGAAGTTATGAAGCACTGAAGATCCACCGCCTGCCCCTTCTCCCCACATCACTCAGAAGATGCAGACTGGTCGGGATGGCTGCAGTGAGGGACAAACTTCAGTAAGAAAAGGGAAATCCTGCCCTCCTTCATCAAGGCAGGATTTCTCTTATACTTACTGAAGTTTGTCCCTGGCTGCAGCCGTCAAGTCGCATGACTAGATCTCAGATTCCATGGGAGGAGGCCAGAAAGTGGCAAGCGGGGAATATTTAGGGCTGGATTCTATAGCAGGTGCTAAATGTTAACACCCCTTTTATCAAACATTTTCCTGTTGAAGTCTATGGGAAAACTGTAGATAAATGTTGTGATAAAATTAGCAGCTGTAATAGAATCTAGCCCTTAGTGCTTCATAACTTTTGAACTACAAAGAAGTAAGCACTTAGCCATAGCTCAATATGTTCCTTTTAATATACAGAAGACTCTGGAGATGCATTTTAAATTACTATCCTTTGAAGCATCTGGTTGACATGCCATGTCTTCTTCTTCAGTTCTTACTTGCACTGTAAGTGGGCGACTCTGGAAGAGCTAGAGAAGGATCCGCGAATTCAGCAGAAGATCAAGCGGTTTCGAAACAAGCAGGCACAGATGAAACACATCTTCACCGAGGTCAGTCCATTTTGTAGAAGGAGTTTGCTTCCTGGTCAGACATATGAATAGTTGAAAATGATGGGGGTTGTAGACTCCAACAGCTGTAGAGCCAAAGGTTGGCCATCCTTGTCCTAGCACCACCCTTGGATTGATCATTTGAGTTGAATGACCTGTCCTCCATAATATAATTTGCTAGGATGGAAAGCTCCTTGTTTGTGTAACACAAACATTTGCAGTAGAAACTGCCTCAACAAGGCAGTCATGTGCAGTAGTCATGTGCAGCAGAGACTTCCCGAATGAGCCGGCCCCCAGTCCGAGGCACGACCGATCCGGGGTGGGGTGCCCCGAATGGCCCACCACCCGTCCCTGCCCCGGGGCAGCAGCTGAGGCCTCTGGGTGGCATCCTGGCCCGTGCACACGGGCCTTCAATACTAGTTTCAATATAAAGATTCAATGAAATATCCCATGCAGTAAAGGTTTTCAACCTGCAGTCTAACACATCACACTGCCATGAGCAGAGATCAGAGATCATCCAGTGTAGCGTTAAAGTTTTATTGTTGTTCAGTAGACAAAAATGTGTTTTTCAAAAGATTTGAATGTCCAAAAACTAACCCGCAATGTAGGAAGTATGTGTCTCTCCACTGTCAGTCCATGCATTGTATCCATAGAACTGCTGTTCTTCAAGCCTTACACAGAGGGTCTTTTTTTCACCTGTACAGCGCATCATCGATGCACTGGGAAATATTTGGGGGATGGGGGTTGTCTTCAAGCTCCCATTGTGCTACCCCCTTAGTTGGGGTTCACAGTGCAGCTCTGGCTTAACTGGCCCGTCTCCCAAAGGAGTGGACCTACTAATACAGAGCAATCAAATGATGGATGCCCTTTACGTTTACAATAGGATAAGGGAGCCCTGTGATTGAAGATGCAGTTGATGACTAAGCTTGTTAGCTCTGATTTGTATGAAATTCCTCAGCAGCTGCTGTCGCCTGTTGTGGTGTGTGACAAAGCACCCTCATGTAAGGCTGTAACTATCTCATTTTTTCCTTCTATAGCCAGATGAAGATATGTTCAATCCAGATTATGTGGAGGTGGATAGAGTGTTGGAAGTGGCTCATACGAAGGACTCTGATACAGGCGAGGTAAGGTTCCAGCAATCTCTCTTCATGGTCCAGATTGTCAACAAAAATATGGACCCCATACAGCTGAATTGCTATATATGTGGTAGGCAACAGGTGACCCCTAGTGGTTTCTCCTGTGGCCCACCCTGTCTGTTTTTTAGTACAGTGGAAAAAGGAGATAATTTCCCTGTATCATGACACAAAGAACAGCGCATCCTCTTTCTTTTGCTTCAAATATTTACCTCATTTAAGATTTACACTGTCCCACTTTACCCGCTGAGTGCTAGAGAGGTCTAAAACTAATTCCTAAGCATTGCGTTGGAGACCTAACATTATTCTAATATGTTAACACTATTAAGAATTTGTAACCATAAGGTGCTCTTGGAGGAATGTTTGCCTGTTACTGTGCAATATGGAAAAAATATTTGACATTCTCTGTAGAATAAAAATGATACACTGTATCAAATGCCTGCTTTATGACAAAATGGATCTCATCTAACTGTGTATAAAGACAGAATTGACACACTCACTGTGAAGCAGCTGTTTAATATAGAGTATGACTAGAAGAGCAAGGGAAAGCCAGACATAATCCTCTGTCATTTTCACTTACAATGTGGTCCTCACGCTGAGCGTTTTTCCACTCCTGGTAAACAAGGACTGCAATCTTTTACATTGTGTTACATGCTGATCTGGCTGTACACCATTTGGGGAGCCCCGACTCGAATGGGTAAAAAAAAAAAAAAAAAAAAAAAGTCCCATGGTCCTTAAAGGGATAGTAATGTTTCATAATAAAAGCAGCTCTAATTAATTATCATACTATTTGGACTTTGGAGAGTGTTATTTCAATTCTGTCAGAGTTGTAGTTCAGGAGTAATTCAATGATAAAGTATCCCCCTCCCTCCCCTTTTACTGATGTAACACTGTTCAGCCAGATCAGAAGGGAGGTGCCCAGGTAGATTGCAGAGAGGGACAATCTTCAATTAAGATAAGGGAAAAACCTGAAAAACTTGTCAAGGGGGGTAGGGCCTTCATTGTTCTCATAGGAAGAATATTGTCCCCTTCTGTTATCTGTCTGGTCTAGCAACCAGATTCCACATCTGAGGGGAGGTGGCTTACACTAGGTAAAAGGGGCGGGAGGGGGAAACTTTATCCTTCAATTACTCTTGAACTACAACTCTGACATTACTGAAATAACACTCTCTATGGCTCAAATACTGTGAAGACTAATTGGAGCTGCTGTTTTTGTGAAACATTATTACCCCTTTAACTGCCAGCCACGCGGCGGGTCCTTAATGGGTTAATCAATGTTTTTTTTTTTAATTTGTTTTGTGTTTTTTGTTTTGTTTTTTTTGTTTCGTGCAGTTGGTTGCTCCCAGAAATGCACCATGTTTGTCTTTGTAGTTATGGAGCTTTAGTTATGCAGTTGGCTCAGTTGGTTAAGGCACCATCTGTAGAATCTGTTAAAAACCACGAGGTTGTAGGTTCTAGTCCTGGCAAGGTCAGTTCAGCCTTTTCACCCTTCTTAAGTAGATAAAATGAGTCCAGGACAAAACGAAAAACAATTTCAATGTATTCTTCCTGGTAAGATACGTTCGCCAAAAAAATAAATAAAATACTTTCACAAAAAAAAAAAATATATATATGTATAATAATGTTCTCTGCCTTGCCTTTATGGTGCATGTTCTCTCTCTCTCAGGAGGTAACACATTACCTGATTAAATGGTGTTCTCTGCCTTATGAAGAGGCCACGTGGGAGCTAGAGGAAGACGTGGAGCCGACTAAAGTGAAAGAGTTTGAAGCCCTTCAGGCTGTTCCAGATCTTAACTTAATGGTAAGACATAAGATACATTGGAGGGAGTATCTGAGAGAAATCTGCAGATGCAGTTCCCATATCCCATCCTCCTGGCTTAGAACAGGGTAACGTGGCTCTTTTCCTGTGCACTTCATTTCTCTTACATCCAATTGGGAGACACTTGAACCAGCACAGGGTAAAGAACTTTCTGTTCAGAGGCAGGGCACTTAAAGGAGCTGTAAACTTTTTCATTTTTTTTTTTTTATGAAAACCATTGTTATAGAACTTTTCATGCTGAGTAAAACCAGGGCACTCACACTGATGTCCGTTGTTTTATTCAAACCTTATAACAGTTCAAATAATCAGGAAGTGAATTTACTGTGCGTTTACTTCCTGTTAGTTGTAACTGACAGGAAGTGACTCAGCAGTTTCTATCACATTCTGTCGAGAACTATGTGTCATTGACTTTCCTCTCCATTAGAATGTAACAGAATAATTGGAATGTGACCACTAGAGGGCACTGCTAGAGTAAAAAACAAAACAGGTTTAAACTGTATTTTTTCATTAAAAAAAGTTTATAATAATAATAATAACCCTTTATTTATATAGCGCACACAGATTCCGCAGCGCTTTGCACTCATATTGGTTCCTGTCCCCATTGGGGCTCACAATCTAAATTCACCTATCAGTATGTTTTTGGAGTGTGGGAGGAAACCGGAGTACCCGGAGGAAACCCACGCAAACACAGTGAGAACATACAAACTCATGGCATCTTTAAACGTATTCTGGCTTCTACCATAGTTTTCTTTAGCCCTCCAGCTCCACCTAGAGTTCAGTTTTTAAGTACATGTGGACCTGGAGGATCAGGGCTAGTTTTTTTTGTTTGTTTAAAAGTACATATTTTTATTCCTACCTTTGGACCTGCGACTATTGGAGAGGTGACTAGAACTCCCATTTATCTCCAACCAGCTGAATTTCCCAAATGCTGGAGGTCATTAGACAATTGACTGCCCCTATTTAGGCTGTGTTCACATGGGCAACCGTTTTGTAGCATTGAAATCATATGAAAAAAATGTATGCATTTTGGTTGACTTTTTTTTTTCCATGTTTTTTTTCACCATTCATCTGCTCTTATGGCATAAAGGAGCACTAAACATTTAATATATATTATACTTGCTGCATTTTGAACTGTAATTGCTTTTGTGCATGTTTATCATAAAAAATCATTACAGAACCTTTAAACACTTTAAGTGCCAGAGTGCTCGCATGCACAGACACTCACAATTAATCTTGTTTGCCTCAGTGCATACTACACTTAACCATTCTAGCACCCAAGGGGTTCAATTAGAATAGTGTTTCAATGCATGGTGAGGCATCTAACGGTTAATCTATTTATTTCAGCCTCTTTTTAAAAACGTAACCATAATGTGTTGCCCTTTGGTGTAATTGAGAACCACATATTTGATCCTTAGGGTGAATCTGGTTGCTTGTCACATTCCTAAATCCTATCAATCTAATTTGTGTAAAACCTGTCTCTGCAGGAGCGTCCAGCTTCTGAATCCTGGCAGAAACTTGAATGTTCTCGCACATATAAAAATAACAACCAACTGAGAGAGTACCAACTAGAGGGTATGAATTGGCTGCTCTTCAACTGGTACAACAGGTGAGAGATGTGTGTGTGTCTGGGTCTAAGCACATGAGAGTGTGTATGTGTGTGTGTATAAAACATTTCATTTTTGTATGTGTTTGTGAATGGATAATACTTATGACCACATTGTGTGTGTGTGAATAAAACATTGTATCTGTCCATTAATAAGTATAAAATTGTATCTGTGTCTGAATGAGTAAACCATATCCTGTCTTAAAGGGATAGAAATGTTTCTCTGTCGTCCAGTACAGGTTACTGGTAACTTTGGATAGGCGATCCACCCCTTTAAGTAGGCAGGAACAGTTCTAGAAGTGAATGCAGGGGGTGGAGCCTACCTTCCCTCCTTGGGTGCAGCTAGCCAATCAGCTCCAGTAAGATTTGTTCTTTGGTGAAGACACAGGCAAGAGAACAGTTCTACTATAGTTTTAGCTCATTTTTTATTTTTCTGTTAGATATGGAATACCACCTTTAGGTGGATTACCATAACTGACAATGCCCTTAGTTTTGGCTAGCTCAGTATCCACGTGCTTTTTGTGTACCTTAAGCCCTGGGGGGAAAATCTTGGGTTCAAGTTCTTACCTCAGGAGTTGCCCACAGAGGCTTCTTCTTAATACATGATTATCTGAAGACAGAAGATCTGCAGGATAGGTGAGCAACCCTTTGAGTGCTGCAGGTCCACATGTCCCACAGTGCCCCTCCACACAGGGGTTTTCCTTTGGCGTTCCTATTGCACACTCCTGCACTCATTGGGTTTATCTGTATGGCTGCTGGGTGTTTTGGAGCAAGTTTCTGTGGTAACTTAACCCTTTTTACTGCTGGTTTTACATCTTTTGGGGGTTTATTGGCACTCTCCCTACTGGGTTCAGTGTTTTTTGGGTCTGCTACCCTGTTCTAGTGATGTTTCATGTAATTTTAATTCACAGTTTCAACTATGCAAAATTTGTGTGCTGAGGGCTTGATCAGAGCCGTCTTAACTACCCTAAACATTCCCTTAGTTCAGGAGGTTTCTTCGGATCCCTCTGATGTATTTCAGGAGCCTAAAAGGCCCTATACTTGTTTTCCACCTAGCCCCACTCTTGACTGCCTTATGTCTGATGAGTGGAAGTCTCCAGACAGGAAACCTTCTGTTTCCAAGAAATTTGCCAAGCTTTACCCCTTCTCTGAGGCAGCACTTGCTCAGTGGGTTCATCCCCCCAAAATGGATGCTCCTGTCTCCAGGCTATCTAAGTCTACTGCCTTGCCAGTTCCTGATGCTTCCGCTTTGAAAGATTGGACTGACAAGAAACTTGAGGTCTCCCTCAAGTCCATTTTTGCCACTGCTGGTACTGCCATGCGTCCAGCGTTTGCTGCGGCATGGGTGAACCGGGCCATTGCGGTCTGGACTGAACAGTTCACCCTGGCTGTCCGTCAGGGTGCTCCTACTTTGGATATGTTGCGGCTTCTTGCCAACATTTCTGAGGCCCAGCACTATGTTTCTGCTGCCTTATTTGATGCCATCTGTTTGGTGACAAGGGTTTCCACCATGTGTGGTTGCCAGAAAAGCTCTTTGGCTCAAGATCTGGTCTGCTGACACTGCTTCCAAGAAAGCTTTGCTCTCATTGCCTTTTCAAGGCACCTCTTTGTTTGGGCCAGATCTTAAAGGGATAGTAATGTTTCGTAATAAAAGCAGCTCCTATTAATCATCATAGTATTTGGACTTTGGAGAGTGTTATTTCAATTCTGTCAGAGTTGTAGTTCAAGAGTAATTGAGTGATAAAGTATCCCCCTCCCTCCCTTTTACTGATGTAACACTGCTCAGCCAGATCAGAAGGGAGGTGCCCAGGTAGATTTCATATACTCATGGCTCATACACTATGAAAATTAATTGGAGCTGCTGTTTTTGTGAAACATTACTATCCCTTTAAAACCAGTTGTAGTATAATGACAAATTATCCCCATATTCCAAATTATTTAAATTGTTTTTTCAACCCCAAGGCATTGGAAAGCAATATTGTGGAAACCCCAGTAGCATTCAAGGGGTTAACCCTTTGAATGTCAGAGGGGTAAGCAACGTACCCCTCCAGCACTCAAGGGGTTAAAAACCTATTTCCTTCAATGCGCATCCCCTTCCCCAGTGGTGCATTCGGTTTGCTCCAGAACTGCACGTCTTTTGCTTTCTGCATAAGGATGAGTCTTAGTACCCTTCCAGTTTTATCTTCTAAAGTTTTTATGGAACTGTCAACTTATAAAAACATAAATGGTATCGAAAGAGCTTTCAAATCACCTGTATTTATGTTAACCAGTTTATAAATTTATACAGTAGTTTGGATTATGTAGCCTTATTGGTTGGTGTATTCCCTTTAGACAATGTTGGCTTCCCAGATGCTGAGACTGAGCACTGCTCTGACACTCCCTGCCACACAGATACTAACATTCTTCACTTTTCCCCATCTGAAATGCCATTCGCTACCAGCCAGATAACACTGCTCTCCATCGTACCCGCCATTCCATGTCGTCCATTGTTGGCCAATTTGCACAAACTGACAAAAAAAGGCTAAATATCTCCTAAAAAAAAAATAATAATAATAAAAAAATATGACTAACTAAACATGACTGTGATTTTCAAAGCTCTTAACCATTTCTCTGCCTGGGCATTGTAGGAAGAATTGCATCTTGGCTGATGAGATGGGCTTGGGCAAAACGATTCAGTCCATCACCTTCCTCTCGGAAATCTTCTTTATGGGAATTAGGGGACCCTTCCTCATCATCGCTCCGCTCTCTACCATCACTAACTGGGAGCGCGAGTTCCACACGTGGACGGAGATGAACACCGTGGTGTACCACGGGAGCCAGATCAGCCGGCAGATGATCCACCAGTATGAGATGTTCTATCGGGATGAACAGGTGAGACTGGTATCCGTATACATTTCCTACAGTGAGTGTTGTATTGTTGAACACAGCTTGGCTCAATGAGGATACAACAGCTGTCTGACAACAAAAAGCCAATTATCTTTAAAATGAGGCTATTGTTAAAATGAGTAATATATTGAAACTTATGTATGAAGGCAAAGTGAAGCAATTTTGGGCAACCCAATTGTGCACCATAGGGGGCAACTGAAAATTCCAGTTAATTAAAATCCCAATTTTAGCCAATTTTTATTTACTTACAATGCAGGTGCTGTGCCCCAGAATTTCTCCTGTTTTGTCTTTATACTTAAGAACCAGTGAGTGATAATTCAGTCTGATTCGGATAGAAAGAGGACGTGTATATAAATACAAAGTTAAAGCAATTCTGTGTCAGACTACTCCATACAGGAAAATACAGATTCAAATTGTTTTAAAGGACAACTAACATGAAAAAACCACTGATAGGGAGACAGTTGCTGAAGAAGGTGTGGAGGCCGAGGCTCAAACCTCCGTATTTGGTGGAGTTGATCTAACACTTGTAACTTTGAATAGATGTTTCAACTCGATCAGACCTATTACATTCATTACCCTACATAAAAGACCTGAATGAGCTCTGTTGTTACTCTGTCTTCAAGACATCCCTCCTCATGTTGCCTCCTGGTGGTGCAAACTTTTCAGGCTACAAGGTCGGCCATTGCTAGGAATTTGAGAAAAACTTATTCCCCCCCCCCCTCCAAATATGGTAAAAATGAACACCACATACTTGATCGAGCTGCAGACATGGAAAAAGTATCATACTGTCTACAGACAGAGCCAATAAATGTAGTCTTTTTCTGGTCTCCCTTGCTCACATTCTGGAAGTCCTATAGAGGGTATCCTTCATGTATGGAATTTGTTTTATCGGTTTGATTTGACTTGATATTCTTTTTGTAAGGGACATGCAAGTTACTTTCTTGTCATTGGTTCCCTTGCAACCCTTTTACTTCTCCTTTACCTACTGTTCTTCCCTTCCATTCTTCCCCTTCTTTTTTTTTTTTTTTTTTTTTTTTTTTTTAGTTTAGAGAACCTCTGCAGATGCCTTCTTCCTTTCTTTTCTCGCTCGTGACTTCAACATGCATACTGTATGCTTTGTTGGATCCTTTCTGGAATATTGTGAGCTGATGCACGAGCACTTAAATACTGCAACACTTAATATTCCATGTATACTAAGTCTTATTGTAATTTGCACTGTATATTCCAGTATGGATGCATGTTATCTCCCTTTCCTTTAAAATACTAATAACATACAAGTTTAAAAAAAAACTATAGCTCATGAGATATTTAACCGTTTATACAAATTAGGCAGTACTGGCATAGCTTGGTGTATCAGATGCTAATGTCCCTAACTATGACTCCCTGTCAGGAGGAATTGGCTCATTTACATAATTTGGAAAATAAAGCGAAATATCTTGTAGACCAGGGCTCAAAATTTCCACTCACTACTAGCCGATGGTGAGTGGAAATTTAGCCCTGGCGAATAGAAATTCAGCCCTGGTTGGTATGTTATGACTTGCAGTGGCGAGTAACTTTTCAGGTCTGGCTAGTAACAAAGGACTTCACATTTTAAGCCCTGTTGTAGACTATATATTGCTTTAAATAAAGTATGTCTAACATTGATATAGATGATTTTGAATGCCCTTTCAAAGTCGTCCAAGTCATTATAATGCTTTGGTTCCTTTTTGAAAACTCACCCGATTCCATGTTGTTTCCTACAGAGTCAGGTGAATGCTCTCTCCTTATTTACATTGATCACCAACCACTAATACAGTGTCTGAGCATGGACAGTCGTCTTCCTTACTCAAACTCTGGCTGTTGGGCATGTGCAAAGGCAAAACATGTGATATGTACATGCCTAGTAGTAATTAGGAATTGTTCCTACACAGAATCTGTATTAGAGTTTGGTGGTCAGTAAAGAAGAGGTGAGTGACTTTAAATACTCAGGTTTTTAACAAAAACTAGCAGAGTTGTAATCCGTGCTACCTACCCTTTGAATTCAAGTATTTTATATTCTTTCATTAATTTGTACTTGGAGTTGGCATTTGTTGGCTATCCAGCTGTTGGGGAAGATGGGATTTGTACACCCAAACAGCTGGAGGTCCAAAAAGTTTACTACCTTACTTTAGAAAATTTAGACCTGCCTGATAAAAAGACCTAGGCCTATTTGGATATAATGGAAGACCAAATATCAAACTTAACATATTTTTAAGCAAATGGGCTTGACAGGTTTCTGCTGCAACATTATCTATGTCCTACTATACAAAGGGAGCTCCCATACCAGGCATTTTCAAGTTCCATGTGGTGATCACAACCTTCGAGATGATCTTGACCGACTGCCCCGAGTTGAAGAAAATCCGGTGGAGTTGTGTCATTATCGATGAGGCTCATCGGCTGAAGAACAGGAATTGCAAACTCCTGGAAGGGCTCAAGCTCATGGCACTGGTAAGAAATAATTAGATTCGAGAATGCTCCTGTAGCGTTTGGGGAATAATTTTGACTTGCATGAATCTGTGGTGGGAGCTGGGAACAGTGGTTGTGGTGACTTGTGTTCTTCACTGACTTTACATGAGTCCATTTGGCTCCTTCTTCAGGAACACAAGGTTCTTCTCACTGGGACTCCCTTACAGAACTCTGTTGAGGAGCTGTACAGTCTGCTCAATTTTTTGGAACCAGTGCAGTTCCCATCAGAAAGCACCTTCCTGGAGGAGTTTGGAGATCTGAAGACAGAGGAACAGGTAAAGGCGGTTCCCCAAATTAACAGGTTGTGAGCACAATTTTGGGGCAAACTAAATGAACAAGAGAGGACAAATAAAAAATTCCCATTGATTTAAATGGAGGTTTTAATCCCTTCGAATGCGAGAGAGCAATGGGTCTGCAAAGTCACCAGCATTCATTGTGTTTAATGCCCTGTTTTTATCAATGGCAATGTTTTATTTGTCCCTTATGGTGCAGTTGATTTGCCCCAGAATTTCTTCTCATAGCTTGTGTACAATAAACCATGTGTGATTAAACCTTAAAGGAGCAGTTACCTTTTTAAGAAAACCTCTGTTGTGGGGCTTTTCCTGCTGCATAAAACAAAGACGCTTCCACCTCTGTCAGTTGTTTTATTTAAAATGTATAACTGTTCAAACTGTCAGGAAGTAACAGGTTAGTTACTTCCTACATTCTCCTCTCCTGCCCCTTTTAGCGATGTCAGCGCCTTCATTCAAAAGAAGCTGACTCTGTTTGGTCAACCAAACTCCGCCCAAGTAGCTTTGGTAGCTATGGTAACCATCCTTCCCATTCAGACCAATGGTGGCAGCCTGATGCTGTACTACAATTTCCATCATCCTCCCGCAGCCAACTGCTACCAGAGGATGATGAGAGTTGTGGTCCACAGCTGGCAGGCCTCACGTTGCCCGCTCCTGGTTTAGATCGAGGCAGACGGTTCTCTCATCTGAACATTTCCACAGGCTCCTGGATATGAACTATTGCAAAAGTTGAAAATGTAGACTAGTGACTGCTCAGTTCCACTTTCTACTATGTAAAATATAACAATGATGTAATCTAGTTTCAAGAAGGTGTACTGAAACTTTTGACCGTTGTGTGTGTATGATACATAAAATGAATATCAAGTATAGGCAATATAACTTTACATATTATGCAATAGGTGAAGAAGCTGCAGTCTATTCTGAAGCCAATGATGCTTCGAAGGCTGAAGGACGATGTGGAGAAGAACTTGGCTCCTAAGCAGGAGACCATTATCGAGGTGGAGCTGACCAACATTCAGAAGAAGTATTACCGGGCCATCCTGGAGAAGAACTTCACTTTCTTGGCCAAGGGGGCCAACCAGCACAACATGCCAAACCTCATAAACACCATGATGGAGCTACGGAAATGCTGCAACCACCCCTATCTCATTAATGGTGAGCATGTGTTTCGGGACCTGTTTGCACCATAGTGTACATACATACAATACTTTGGGCCTTATGCACAAAAGAACACTGGAGTAATTATGGAGTTAACCACCTACATCACTTCTCTGGAGAGAGATGGTTCTTATAACACTTTGAATGCTAGAGAGATTAGTTAATAGCCATCTCATTCTTTTACTAGCTTTCTTTCACTCCCAACCAACTTGTGCTCTTTTACCCATTATATGTCAGGCAATACCCTAATGTTTTGCTTAATGGTATTGAACAGATGCACGTTTTGTGGGATTTAAAACATTTTCAGATGCCTTAATATGGGGAATATAATAAATAGGTGACAATGGCATGTAACATTTAGAGCAATTTGTTAATATACTTAAAAATGTACAAACTAACTTGCATAGCATAGTTTGTCTACGTTAATATATGAGTGATGATGATGTCCACCTCTTGTGTCTCGTGTAGGTGCAGAAGAGAAGATCTTGGAGGACTTCCGTAAGACTCACAGCCCCGATGCCCTCGATTTCCAGCTCCAAGCCATGATCCAAGCAGCAGGAAAATTGGTACTGATAGACAAGCTCCTGCCCAAGCTCATTGCTGGTGGGCATAAGGTCCTCATCTTCTCCCAGATGGTGCGCTGCCTTGATATCCTGGAGGACTATCTCATTCAGAGGAGGTGAGCACAGGTTGTTTGTGTCCTTGCAGAAAAAACTGTGTTTTGGTTTCACAGTTTTCTACAGGAAGTAAATCTGGGATTTTCACATAAACATGACAGACCAGGACAATTACTCACCTAAAAACCATGATAGACCAATACAATTACTTGCCTCTGAAAGTGTAAATTCAAACATCATCAGTCATGGCCATGTATTGGTTGTCGCTTATTCTTGCTGGATATCCTGTTATCCTGTTGTAGTCATTTGTGTACGTATGGCTGAGGAATTACCTAACAGTGGTTCGTAGGCTCTACATTATTACATGCGCACATTTGCATACTTTTTCGGGCATTTTTATTCTTATTACTCTGGCCATTGGAGTCGATGCTTGGTTCTTCAGCTAATTCCTGACTCCTGGCTTTCCTGTTGATTCCTAGTTATTAAGTCATTTTTATCCCTGATTTTGGTTTCTGGATCATCCTTGTCTGTTGTGTTGTAATTGACCCTGGCTTGTGTTTTGACCATAATACTTTATTACCTGCTCCTGACCTCCGCTCGTCCTCTGACCACAATACGTTACTCATAAAAATCTGCACGATACACCGCATAGGGGACTTACAACACAACCCCTATCCTGCCATGCACAAAAAAGGGTAACAGCGATGATAGATTATGGTATTCCCCACTAAGCAACTTAGTGAGTAATATCATATGCCTTATCCCCTTAGTGACCGGCCCGCGGCCGGCACTTAATGCCCGCCGAACATTTTTTTGCATTTTTTAGAACGATTTCCGGGACGTACATGTACGTCCTCTGTCCACCTGGGACATCCGCTTGGGAAGTACGTGTACGTCCACGGGCGGTAAAGGGTTATGATTGAGGACATATGTGATGTGCCGTTCAGCAAACTGGATGTGCTCCTCTAAGGATCTTCTGCCTCAGTGTAGAGTAAAAATATAAACAACCACATCACAACCTTGTCAGCCGCAGTCAGAATATTATAAGGTGCAGCACCATGTTGCGATTAAATTAAGTCTTGTGTCTGATATTGTGTCTGTGAAATTGGTTCTGAGTGTTCCTAAGATATTTTATTGAGAAGTGTGGAAATTTCTTTTAACAGACACTCAATATAAGTTGCATTTTATATGAGAACACCAATCACAAACATTTTCTTCTTGGTTTGTCCATTGCATAACCTTGTTAGTTAATGTTTTGGTAGAACCAGCAATGAGCAGTGTAAGTTAATACATGACTGCAGAAAAATCCCCCTTTTAATTGCAATTCTACAACATATTGCCAGAGCAGCTTTTGAGCACTAATCAGCAGAATACTTAATTGCATGCCTCTTATCTCAGCATGTGTTTTGGATATGCTGCTTCACTGCCTCCCAGACTTTAGATTGTCTTTTGGCCAGAATACTCCTGACCTCAGCTTCTCATCTGACCACAATACTTCACTGTGTGTCCCTGACCTCAGCTTGACCATGCCTCCATTATGCCTATTACAGACTCCTCCTTGTCTTCTCGTACTTGCACATAGCCTCCAAGGGGTTGTGTATTACAGCCGCTCAAACTCCGTGGCCCAACTCCTTGGCGTGAATGATTGTCCTGCCTGTGCCCTGTTCCTGGATTCCAGCTCCGGTACACAGACTGACAATCATATTCTAGTTTTCCTTATGATGTTGGTACTGTTTGGTCTCTTGGAAGGTTTTGGACTGTGTTGACTCATTTTTTTGTGTGCTCCACTGGTATTTCCATGGTGTAATTCCTTTATTAACTGTAGCTCAGTGTGGTCTGCCTTGAGGTTATTGGCCCATTGTGATCCACTTGTGATTGTAGGTCTATTACTACCCACTTGTCAGTACTGACTTGTATTTGTGAGTCCTGGCTCTCTTCTTTCCAATTGTTAGTATTAGCACATTGTGATCTCTTGTGATTATTGGACCATTGTAGCTCACGTATAAGCTCTAGTACATTTTTGCCCACTTGTTGCAGTTGAGATGGTTTAATTCAATGAAAAGTAATGTTTCAGGTCACGCAAGCTAACATCTTACATGACGTGATTTTGTTTGTCAGTGTTGGCCTTGTGTGGTACACGTGTATGTATTGGCCAATTGTTGTCCACTTGTATTTGCTAATTTATGTCCATTGTGAGTATTGACTGGTTTCTGGTCACTTTTGAAAATTTGATACATTTTCATCTACATGTGAGCATTGGCCCGTTGCCCTTCACTTATAAGTATTTGCCTATGTGTGATTATTAACCATATGCATCAATTTGTTGAAATCGAGAAGTTTTAGATGTGTGCTCAGTAACAATGGTTCCAATAACACAATCTGACAATCCACTTTGCCTGTACTCCTGTCTGTTTCAGATACACTTACGAGCGGATAGATGGAAGAGTCAGGGGTAACCTCCGTCAGGCTGCTATAGATCGATTCTGCAAGCTAGACTCGGATCGATTTGTTTTCCTTCTCTGCACTCGGGCAGGTGGCCTGGGGATTAACTTGACAGCAGCTGATACTTGTATTATCTTTGATTCTGACTGGAACCCACAGAATGACTTGCAGGTAACAGATTAATATATACACGTATTGTTTCAAACCCCAACAGAATCGTCAGTGATTCTGATTTTTATACAGTATCAAATGAGTAACCCAGACGTAGGTTTCCTTTGAGCCTGTTGAATGCTAGATATCTCCAGTGCATTGTAAAGCATTTAAGATGTTTTGCTACATTTAAATCAATAGCTATTTTTATTTGTCCTCTAAGGTGCAGTTGGTTTCTTCCACTTTTGTACATCTGGCTCTGACACTTCCTCTGCAACCTTTAACCCCCTACTGCCAGCTTGATTGTCAGGTTTTGTGTTTTTTAAGTGCCCTGGCTCAGGAGGTTTGAGCTAGGCCTCTGATTATTTTTCTCCCTGATATTTAGGCACAAGCTCGCTGCCACCGTATCGGGCAGAGCAAAGCGGTCAAAGTATATCGTCTCATAACCAGGAACTCCTACGAGCGGGAAATGTTTGACAAGGCGAGCTTGAAGCTGGGTTTGGACAAGGCTGTTCTACAGGACATTAACCGGAAGGGAAACACCAATGGGGTGAGTTTAAAGGGTCTGCCTCTGTTAGGAGCAATCCGCATTAAGAAGAACCAGCCAACCAACTGTATTAAAGGGAACAAATAAAATGTCTCCAAAGTCTCATTGATTAAACAGGGTTTGTATCCCCTTGATTGCTAGATAGGTCTCCAGTGCATTGCAATGCAATACACTGGAGACCTCTTTAGCATTCAGGGGTGTTAAAATCTCATTTAAATCAATGGGAATTGTTGCTAATTGTTCATTGTAAATTGTGCGAGACTGCGCCCATATATAACGTACAAACTAAGGTTATTAGAAGAACAATAAAGATTAAAAAAAAATTATACAATAACTTTTCCTGCTGAGTAAAACACGAGTACTCCATGCAGGGAGACGCTTCATTCAATAGAAATTACACAGCAAACATTTTTATTACAAGATTGCCATCACATGTCCAGATGGTTTCATTTCTGTTGTGTTCTCTGGGATAAGTGACCTTTAGACTGCTTCTCTCCATAGAGTTGAGTTAGTAATAGTTCTACCTCGTTGACAGTTTTGGAGTTTTGTAACTTTTGAATAAAACATCTCCCGGCAGTGTCAGTGACATTGTCTTACAATGCACGAAAAGCCATTTACCATAGCATTTCATAATAAAACTTTACTGCTCCTTTAAGGACCAGAGAGGTGGGCAGCACAATTCATTTTACACTTCTTTGGTCCTTGATAGTAATGTCTCTTGATAAATTTCGATCATTCATCATACTTTGTCAACAAGGCAGAGTCATTACAAAGCAGTAATCGGTCTAGTTCATGTGTAATTAAATTAAAAAGTGTCCCCCCCCCCCTCCTGCCCCATTTACATACGTAACACTGCCTCTCCTCAAATCAGAAAGGCAGCCGGATGGATCACGACAATGGACAGTCTTCTGTGAGCATAAGGAAAATCCTACCCTCCTTTGTCAAGGGAGCAGGGTTTTCCTTTTACTGATTGCCTGAAGATTGTCCCTCATTGCAATCTGTCCAGCCAAGCGACCGGATTTCAGATCTGAGGGGAGGCAGCTGTACATATGTAAAAGAGGTGCAGGGGGTCACTTTATAGTATAATTACACATGAACTAGACCGATTACAGCATTGTAATAACACTGCATTGTTGACAAAGCATGATGAATGATCAAATCTTAATTTATCAAGAGACATTACTATTTCTTTAAAGGGTACGGCAAATGATGTACCATTTATGTGGACTTGTTACGAAGGAAGGAACAAGTTTCAACAGCCTCACAAGGAAGAACATATCAATATTGGTATCTGTTGCGTGTTCTGCTCTTGCCATGCGCTAATGGTGACTTTTTCTCATGCTCAGGTGCAACCACTGTCCAAAATTGAGGTGGAGGACCTGTTGAGGAAGGGAGCTTATGGGGCATTGATGGATGAAGAGGATGAAGGCTCTAAATTCTGTGAGGAAGACATTGATCAGATCCTGCAGCGGAGGACCCAAACCATCACCATCCAGACTGAAGGGAAAGGCTCTACATTTGCTAAGGTATTTATATAGTAAAATCTTGGGTATAATACGCACAATTTTGCCCATCTTCACCTTACGTGAAGTGGGGGGTTGTTGTATTATACCGAGAAAAAAAATCCCATATTTATTTCAACTCCCTCCGATCCCTCAACCCACCCCAATCTGCTCCGAGCTTCACCTCTTGCTTCTCACCCCCTCCGGAGCCATCTGTGACAGCTGCACGGTGGGTAGCTTGCTTGCATCTGTTGCCCACTTCCCACAATTCCCTGTGAGTAACTTTTAATTTAAGCCAATGTTAATGCCCTTTGAGAACCTCAAGTTTCTCGCAGGGCACTACTATAGATCCAATAAAAAGAACTCTGAACTTTGGATCTACAGTAATGCCCTGTGAGGAGCTTGAGGTCTTCAAAGGGCATTACCATTCGTTTGGATTATAAGGTCCTCACTGGGCATGGCGGGAAGCAGGCGGCATATGCAAGCACCTGCCCTTTGTGCAGCTACCACAGATGGTTCCGGAGGGGTTGAGTAGCAGGAGGGGAAGCTGGGATCGTATTGGGGTGGGTGGAGGGAGGGAATCGGAGCCCAAAACACTTGTGTATTATACACAGGTGCATATTATACCTGAGATTTTACAGTAACCATAATCATGGGATGGGAGAGATCTGCTAATGAAGGGGGAAAGGGAATTTTTACACACTGGGGCTAACATACAAAGAAGCACTGAAGCATTTTTTGGGGGCAGTTAATTGCACTATACAGAGATTTGCATTTTAACATACATTTTTACCCTTTCTGAATGAATGGTGTGAATGCGGCATTCTGTTTATACCTATCCTATTGGGCTTCCACCTAATAAGCTCTTTGTTATTACATGGGTGTGCCTTACACAATGAGATGTTAATTAACGTTTTCCTTTGCCAGGCCAGCTTTGTATCCTCGGGCAACAGAACAGACATCTCCTTGGATGACCCCAACTTCTGGCAAAAGTGGGCAAAGATTGCAGAGCTGGATACTGACTCTAAGAATGAGAAGGTAAGCCATTCTACCACTTTGCTTTATAACATTTTGTCTGTTACCCTTTTGCCCCCTTGCAGGTTCCCGCAAGTAATCTTTGTCCTCCGTGCAGGATAGTCTGGTCATTGACCGCCCTCGTGTCAGGAAACAGACCAAACACTACAACTCCTTTGAGGATGATGAGCTGATGGAATTCTCTGAGCTAGAGAGCGACACAGAGGAGCGGCCAACAAGGTCCCGGCGGCTGAACGATAAAACCAGGCGCTACCTGAGGGCAGAGTGCTTCAGAGTGGAGAAGAACCTGCTTATTTTCGGGTGGGTCTTTGTTCTTAAAGAAGAATGAACACTTCATAATACCTACTTATCTAACTATTGCTAGAAAATTCTAAAGGCATCTATGAATTTTGTTCTTGTGCATTTGTCTGAGCTGTCATCTCCAATCAGTCCCAGATAGTATGTCCATGGAGGCAGACATTACATTTTCTAGCAGGACTGCTGAACACAAACATCACCCACTGTACATGGTAATCTTAACTCTACAAGGATGAGTGATCACGTCCACCTCATGGACATGACATCCAGGACTGACTGAAGATGTTATCTCTTGCGCAAAGACCACAAGGACACAATTCGTAGGGCCATTAGCATAGCTGGGAACTCTTCGGATTTTCCCCGGAGACTCCAGGTTTGGTTGTTAATTACCGGGTCTCTGGGGCTGAGGCTGATTCTTCGGACGTGGGGGGTTTCTAATGAAACTCTGCCCACATCTGCTCCTTCACAGTCTGTTCCTCCCACTCCCCGCCCTCTCTTCCTCCTTCCCCAACCTATTCAGTATACTTTTTTTTTGTTTGTTTTTAATTTTCTAAGCTCCGCCCCCACTTGTGATTAAACCTCGCCCCTTTTTAATGCAGATCACATAATTTTTCTCCCCCAGCAGCACCACTAAACTAAACTACTTAAAAATGCGAGTTCATTTGTCTCTGACATCTGCTATTCTGTTTGCTAATTGTGTTCATACAAATGGGAGAATTCCTGAAAGATAAAAATGTTTTTGTTTTGAGGGTTTTTCCACATTTTTATATAAGTATATGATATATATTAATTAAAGGGATAGTAATACTTCAGTTTTACAAACCACTATATTAAAGCCCTAGTAAAAAAAAAATGTATTTCCCCCAGTGTCATCTCAAACCTTTATGGTTTGAGAGATGAACGCTTCTAAAGTTGCCCTCCCCCTTCCCCGTAGTCAGCATTTTAGCTGACTCAGGGAAATCCGCTCAGAGATCATCAGACGGCTCTGCAGCAGAGCCGCAATTGCGTTAACTAAAAAAAAAAACTTTCACTAAAATGGTCTTCTACGTGTGCTTGCAAGCCAAGCACACGTAGAAGACCATTTCAGTGAACATTTTTTTTTTTAGTTAACGCGATCAGGCTGTGCTGGAGAGCCGCCTGAAAGTCGTACGACTGTTCCCTGCAGTCAGCTAAAATGCTGACTACGGGGAAGGGGGAGGGCAACTTTAGAAGCGTTCATCTCTCAAACCATAAAGGTTTGAGAGATGACACTGGGGGCAATATGTTTTTTTTTTTTACTATGGCTTTAATATAGGGATTTGTAATACTGAAGTATTACTATCCCTTTACTACTTACCAAGTTGCTGACCTGATTCCATGCAGATTTCTATAGGGTTGATTGAAGTCTTCCTGTTTTTCCAGCTTAGCAGTCAACTGGTAATTTGGAGTTTGAAAAGGGCCAAGGTTCCTGAATTCTCAAGCCCAGTATTACTGCTGATTAATCCATGCTCTGCTCATCTGCAGTAATAATATTGGGCTTTTGAGGTTAGAAAGTTTGTCCTGTATCAAACACCATATTGCCAGTTACAGATTAAGCCGGAAGTCTTCAACCTGACACTGCAGGATCCGGTGAGGGACTTGGTATTAACCTCCAAGCTCATGGAATAGAAAAGCAGTTAGCATGAGACACGTGGCATTTTTTTAAGTAGCTTGGGTTCAGGGATTGTTCCTTTTCAAAAGAACCTAGAATGTAATGTAAATCTTCAAACTGTAAAAGGACTGATGAAGGGACAGCTGAAAATGGTTCTACTGTCTGGCTACATTGCTAGAGGCCATACCAATATCATAATGTATGAACATGTGTGGTGCTGAACTGAGGTAAAATGGTTGTGCGTTCTAATGTCTGCAAAGGAATGTGTTAATCAAGCTGGAATAGTAATGTTGACTGTTTTTATGATAGTGAGGAGTAGATCCCAGCCACCTTGTCCCTGGACTTCATGGGTGTCCAAGTGCCTCACCATCATTGTGGTCTCAGACTTGTGATCCCTGATCAGTGATGGTTTCCTGGTCTTGATCGAGGCTTTTCAGGCTGTCCAAGATACAGTCCCTTAGGACCTTATGCACAAAAGAAAAGAGGAGCAAACAAGTTGCACCCCAGTAGATGGATAAAACTCCCTTTTGATTTAAATTGGGCTTTTAACCCTTTAAATGCTGCAGTGGTCTGCAATGCATTGCTTTGCAATGTGTTGGTGACCTAAGATTCAAGGGGTTAAAAGCCACCTTTAAATCAAAAGAATATGTGTGGTTATTTCTTACTCCCCATGGTGCAATTGGTCTGCGCCTCTCTTCTGTTGTGCATATATTCCTAAGGGTTTTAAATCCTAGTGACCTGCAGCAGAGATGGATATCAATTTGGGGCCTCATAGGAGCAGATCCAAGACATTGACTTTATTCTTCAGTGCACCAGAGATGTGTCCAGTTCGTTCTTTCACATTGCTTTGGACAAATCACTGACTCTCAAAGGAACAGAGTCAAGGTCTTGGACAGGCTCTGGTGGGCCCCAAAATTCCATCTATGTTCTGGGTTACTAAGAACATTTCCATTATGGCAGAATACACTGGGAGAACTTGGTTAAAAGAGTGATCATTCTACATTCTGATTAGGCTGATCATATTTCCTTGAGACAAAAAGGGGACGAGGTGTGGGACAAATGGACAGTGGGACTCCGTCACTCCGAGTCCGATCATAGTAAGCTGCAAGCTGCGAGAACGTGTTTGCGCAGTCTCTTATTAGCAGCGTTCTCTCTCTCTGGCCATAAAGCCTGCCCCTGAAGTAAATCAGAACTTCCTCTCTTCATCACTCACACTAGTGGTTTTACTGTGTTTACTGTATGGATTGATTACCATAGAGTCTTATGACTCGTCGTCATATCACTGTCTAAGAGACTCTATGGTAATTTACCATAGACTTGAGAGTCTTAGACAGTTATGAGTCACTCGAGTCATATGACTCTCTGGTAATCAATATGTGCAGTAAAACCACTAGTGTGACGAAAGGAAGTTCCGATTTACTTTATCTTATGAGACATAAACAAGCCGCGTTCAGTTTTTTTACAAAAAACTATATAGAAGTTATATTAAAAATGGGACAAAATTGACATTTATATTAAAAAGACGGGACGGTCTGGAAATATGAAAAAAACTGCACTGTCCCTTTTAAAACGGTACGTATGATCAGCCTAATTCTGATCCTGTTTTTTCTTCAGTTGGGGGCGGTGGAAAGACATTTTGGCCCTTGGACGCTTTAAATGGCACTTAAACGAGAAAGACATGGAGATGATATGCCGAGCTCTGTTGGTTTACTGCGTCAAACATTACAAAGGGGATGACAAGATCAAAAGCTTCATCTGGGACCTTATCACCCCCACGAAAGATGGACAGAACCAAGCTCTTCAGAACCATTCAGGTACTGCATTGAATTGAATAGGTATTCCACGTACAGGGCAAGTCTGTTGCATAGACCTTTGCTAGGCTGAGGCATAAGGGAAATTGGCAGCAAAAATATTGGCATTTTGCTGTTGGATAAAACAATGGTGCTTCTACTCCTGGTAGATGTGTTATTGGAAAGTCAATACAGCTCATACAAGATTACAAAATGCATTTTTCTTTTGGTGTCCTTAGAGAAGTGTTGGTCCATTTCCTGTATTCTGACTGTAGTTAACAACATAGCCACCTAGTATTTGCCCAAAGATTGCCTACCCCTAGGTTTGTACATAATAAAGATCACTTTTTATTACTTAGTTTCCAATGTGAATTAGGTTCTCCCCCTGGCAGGGACACCTTGGCTGAGTTACTGCTTCAGAAGCTGTATTCGTGTTTGTGATGTGAC
Source organism: Rhinophrynus dorsalis (assembly GCA_037306005.1). Classification (NCBI taxonomy): domain Eukaryota; kingdom Metazoa; phylum Chordata; class Amphibia; order Anura; family Rhinophrynidae; genus Rhinophrynus; species Rhinophrynus dorsalis. The sequence continues at coordinate 28,428,124 of CM074727.1, read as the reverse complement.
TGTGGGGTGTTTGTTGAAGGTTTGTCCGCCCCTGTACCCCGAGGAAGGAAAGGAAAGAAGATGAAGAACCAAATGTTGTTGCCGGAGATAAAGAACGCAGACTGGCTGGCCAGTTGTAATCCTGAAATCGTTCTGCACGACGACAGCTACAAGAAGCACCTCAAACAACACTGTAATAAGTGAGTGATCAATGGCGAGGGCCTTCCATCCATGCTGTGTGTGGAATGGGATTAAGGGGAAAAACATTGATCAGTGGGATGATCAGAGGTCTCAGATAGAAATGTGATACAAACAAGACAGAGAGACCGTTTTAAATAGAGGACGGATAAAATCAGAGAAGTGAGAGGGAATTTGAGAGAGGAGGGGAGTGAGTGGGAACGTGACCAAGAAAGGAGGAGGATGAGGAAGATTCGAGAGGAAGGAAGAGTAGGGGGAAGGTGAAAGGAATGGAGTGAGGTGGAATTCAGAGACAGGGCAGATGACTAAAGAATGGATTGGATGTTTAGGAAAGAAGGCAGGTGGGGGGAGTACAGGGAATAGACTGGGAGTCAGTGAGGAAGGAAGGGAGAGGGGGATGTGATTGACTGGGATGTAACTGTTGTTGTTTTTTATGCAAATTCTGATGTCTTTTCTCTTAGGGTCCTCCTGAGGGTGCGGATGCTATATTACCTCAAGGCTGAGGTTTTGGGGGATGCAGCAGGCAAGGCTTTGGAAGGAGTGAATGCTAGGTAATGGCAATCATCTGTGATAGGTGGGGGCTATGGTTTTCACCCTCTGAGTGCCAGACTCTGGCACTCAAAAGAAGATGGAATGTTGGGGAGATCTGCAGGTGATCTCTGTTCTCATTGTCTGCCTGCTTCTTGTTTCAGAGATCTGGAGGTCCTGTTGCCTGACATAGATTATGTAGAAATACCCGTGGACTGGTGGGATGCAGAGGCTGATAAATCTCTCCTGGTTGGAGTTTATAAACATGGTATTGATAAAAAAAAAAGATCTTTATAAAATATGGTATTTTAAATCAGATTTTTTTTTATAACATAATGATGAGTTAAAAGAACAATAAAGGACACCGACAACATAAAAAGGAGAAGTAACTCCTAATGGTAATCGCCCACTTACAATACTATGGCCAGAAATTCCTAATGGCCCCTATGAATTTTGCAATTGTGCCTTTGTTCAATCAGTGCAGGATGCCATGCCAGTTGCTAACAAGGCCACAGACCCTAAACTCTGCTCACTCTATGTGGTAATCGTAACCCTCTAAAGACCGGCCTGCCGTTATGGACCATAAGGCAATTTTTATTTTATTTGCTCCAGTGGATTCTGGGCTTCACACGGTGACATGGAATTCTGTGAAGTGCTAGGAACATCACCGGTCCTTAAGTGCCATACCAGGCGTGTGATGGTCATGGGCCGTTAAGGGGTTAAGGACCAGTGGGTGTGCAGTGTATTGCATTCCAATGTGTTGCAAACTCCTCTGATCCTTAAAGGGTTAATTACGTAGGTTTATGCACCCTGTCTGTCTCAGTTTGAAGAAAAAAAACAAAACAACCTGCCAGCAACTGTCATGTCCGCCTCCAAGGACCTGACATCCTGCACTGATTGAAAATGTTATTGCTTTAACAAAAGCTTAAAGGGATAGTAATGTTTCACAATAAAAGTAACGCCAGTTAATCTTCATAGTATTTGGGCCATGGAGAGTGTTATTTCAATACTGTTAGAGTTGTAGTTCAAGAGTAATTGAATGAAAAAGTATCCCCCTTCCATCCCTTTTACTGATGTAACTTCTCACCTCAGAGCAGCAAGACTTTCCGGATGGATCACAGAGAAGAACAATCTTCAGTGAACATAAGGGAAAACCTGAAAAACCTGTCAAGGGAGGCAGGGTTTTCCTTATGTTCACAGTAAGAAGATTGTCCCTCTCTGTGATCTGTCCCAGGACCAGATTCCACATCTGAGGTGAGTGGTGTTACATCAGTAAAAGGGGGGGGGGAGGGGGATACTTTATCATTCAATTACTCTTGAACTACAACTCTGACAGTACTGAAATAACACTCTCCATAGCTCAGATACCATGAAGATGAATTGGTGCTGCTGCTTTTGTGAAACAATAATATCCCTTTAACCCTTTGAGTGCCAGAGGGGTACGGAATGCATTTCAAAGCAATGCGTTCCGTACCCCTCTGGCACTCAAAGGGTTAAGGACAAAATTCATAGTGCCATTGTGGGTTTCTTCCAACAGTAAGGTAAATGGGGTGTTATTATTTGGAGTTGTTTAATTTTTTTTGTTTTTGTTTTTTCAGTTTTTTTTTTGTTTGTGTTTTCAAACCCTTAAGTGCTATTTTTACCTTTTTTGGATTCTAGTTTGCGTTGGTACATCCATACAAGCTATAGTTTTTGGGGGAAGGATACAAAAAAAATTATAGTGATAAAGAGTAAATGACTTCTGCAGGGATATCACTTCTCCAGCCCCTATGTTATTCTATGAAGCCTATGCACTAAGATCTCCAAAGTTTGACTATATTTTAGTGCATCCATAAAATAGCATAGGGACTGGAGACATCATCTCCAGTTTATCAGCTTCCTATCACACCTTAGTACATCATGAGATCTCTCTACAGGGAAATAAATATATCCATTCCCATTTAAGGGATAGTAATGTTTCATATTAAAATCAGCTCTAATTAATCATCATAGCATTTGGACTTTGGAGAGTGTTATTTCAATTCTGTCAGAGTTGTAGTTCAAGAGTAATACAATGACAAAGTATCCCCCTCCCGCACCTTTTACTGATGTAACACTGCTCAGCCAGATCAGAAGGGAGGTGCCCAGGTAGACTGCAGAGAGGGACAATATTCAATTAAGATAAGGGAAAAACTTGTAAAGTGGGGCAGGGCTTTCATTGTTCTCATAGGAAGAAGATTGTACCTTGCTGTGAGTTGTCTGGTCTATGGACCATATTCCACAGCTGAGAAGAGATGGCTTACACTAGGTAAAAGGGGTGGGAGGGGGATGCTTTATCATTCAGTTGCTCTTGAACCACAACTCTGACAGTATTGAAATAACACTCTCTATGGCTCAAATACTATGAAGATTAATTGGAGCTGCTGTTTTTGTGAAACATTACTATCCCTATAATAAAAGGAGACCATGCAGGGGGTGTGCTGTGGTGCATCTTCGGTTCCTTTCATTGTTAACTCTTTGAGTTCCAATGCATTGGATACCTCTCTGCCACTCAAAGGGTTATTGTTAATGAAGGAGTAAAGCTTTATTATAAATAAATAAAATAATTGCAAAACTATTCTTGCTGTGTAAATAACTGTGGTATTCTTCATTCCAGCGTTATTACGGCTTTTATACCTTTATCAACATTGCAACCACTTGTCCTGATGTTTTTTCTGTTATAGTCTGTGGGGGGGGGGGGGGTGAGCCAATGATAATAGCAGATTCACTTCTTTGTGACCGTTTGAATTGTTATAACTTTGGAATGAAAAATCTCCCAGCAGCGGGATCACTGTTGTTTTACTTGTCTGGAAAGATCCTATAATACATTTCTTTCCATGATAAAACGTTACTGGTTTTTGAAAACAGCAGGGAGGAAAACTTGCATGCTGTTATACAGTTACTTATATTCGGTAAGTAAACTTTTTGAGTGTGAAATCTCATCTCTCTACTGCTCTTTCTAGGCTATGAGCGGTACTGCGCCATTAGGGCAGATCCAGCTCTCTGTTTTCTGGAGAAGGTGGGAATGCCCGATGAAACCTCTCTGTCGGCTGATGGTGTTAATGAGGTGGCTCCAGACCTTGTGGAACGGTGAGGGATATCCGTTAACCCATCCTATGTTGCAGACCTCTAAAACACATTGCTTCGGAAGGTGTTACATATTTATTTTATCTAGCATCCAAAGTGTTAATGACACTCTGTTTGTAAGAGAGATACATGATGAATCAGTGACTGAACCCTGTGTATGAAGAATATATATATTTTTTAATGTAAAAAAACTATTGTAGGGCTTTTCCTGCTGAGTAGTCCCCACTGCTGATAGATGCTGCATTCAAAAGTTATTACTGTCGTAATGAGATGTAGCTATTATTATAAAATTCTGTGGAACAGTGCAGCCTGAGACTCAACACTCCCATAGAGAGCAATAGATGTTTTTTTATTTGGATACCAGAGGGGTTGTGCACTAAGGTGTGATAAAGAGGTGATAAAGTGGAGAGGACTTCTCCAGTGATATCACTTCTCCAGTTCCTATGTTATTCTATGGAGCCTATGCACTAAAATCTCAGTTGAGAAATCTTAGTGCATCGGCTCCAAACAATAAAATAGGAACTGGAGAAGTGATATCACTGGAGAAGTTATATCCGTGTTATCACCTCTTTAGCACATCTTAGTACATCTTCCCTCCATTTGTTGTTGCTAATAGTTTAATAATTAAAAATAAAAAAAAAGAGACATAATAATTTTTGAACAGAGCATCTCCCACAAATGTGAGTTCACAGTAAAACATAACTGCTCTGTAAAGAGGGGTATCCAATGCATTGCTTTGTAGTGTATTGGATACCCCCCTTGCACTTAAAGGGTTAAGAGAGAGTGAATATTCCATACTAGTCTGAGAATGTGGAAGGGTCTTTCCAAGGTGTGTTTTGTTGCTGGGAAACTTTCTCCCAGGTAAAAAGAGCAGGAGGGAAGTACATTTCAAAGGAGTAAAAATGTTAGGACAAGAGGCCACAGTCTAAAACTAGAGGGACACAGGTGTAGACATAATGTAAGAAAATTTTATTTCACTGAGAGGTTAGTAGATAAGTGGAATAGCCTGCCAGCAGAAGTGGTAGAGGTTAATACAGTGAAGGAATGTAAGCATGCATGGGATAGGGATAAGGCTGTCCTGAACATAAGACAAAACCAAGGACTAAATAAGGTTTGAGGTTTTTACAGTAGGAAAATGGGCAGACTAGATGGGCCGAATGGTTCTTAACTGCCGTCAAATTCTATGTTTCTATGAAAAGTAGGCTCTTGCCTTTGGTTGAACTGCCTGAATAAAAAGCAAATTACTGTATAGAAGAGGTAACACCACCTAATACCCAGTTCTTACCTTATTATCGCTAGAAAATCTTAATAAGCCTAACAAAATTTTTCTCTGTGCCTTTGTTCAAGCGATATCATCTTCAGTCGGTCCTAAATATAATGACCATGGAGGAGGACATGACATGACAGTTGCTGGTAGTTAAGGACTAGGTTTTTTGTACACCAGAGGGCCAGAGCCATTTTATTTTCTGAGCCGGCACAGGTGAGCGATCACATTCACTGGCTTACCAGGGGAAAGGCTGAACCGGACTGCTCTGTCTTGGTGCAGTCAGTTTCAGCCCTCCAACATGATCACAGTGCGCCTCCAGGTGTGTTATGATCATTTAACTCATGATGTGCCGGGACCATCACTGGCCCTTAAAAGTTCAAAAGTTGTGATGGCCCTGGTACCTCCATGGTCATTAAGTGGTTAAACTAAAGCAGGCAGATTACATGAGCCTACTTAACCCATTAAGGGCAAAAAGAGTGTTCAACAAATTGTGAAGCTAGGTGTTGCACAGCCCCTGGTTCTTAAAGGGTTAACATTACCATTTGCAGCGAGCAGAGTTTATGTCCTCTGGTCCTGCCAGTAAGTAACATCCAGGATTGATTTGAACATGTTATCTCTTGAATAAACACGCAAGTAAAAAATCCATAGGAGCCATTAATATTTTCTGGTTGTAGTAAGTTAAGTGGTGTTATTTAGTGTTGCTACTTCCCCTTTAAAGGAAAAGTAATACTTTGTTTTATCTTTATTTTATTTTGTAGGTATTAAAAAAACATGAAGAACGATATAGGTCTTATCTCTCAAACCTTTATGGTTTGAGAGATATTCACAAGCAAAGTTTCCCCTCCCGCCCCTTTTACCTAGTGTAAGCCATCTCTTCTCAGATGTGGAATGCAGTCCATAGACCGGACCGATAACAGAAGGGGACAATCTTCTTCCTATGAGAACAATGAAAGCCCTGCCCCCCTTGACAGGTTTTTCAGGTTTTTCCCTTATCTTAATTGAAGATTGTCCCTCTCTGCAGTCTACCTGGGCACCTCCCTTCTGATCTGGCTGAGCAGTGTTACATCAGTAAAAGGGGCAGGAGGGGATACTTTGTCATTGAATTACTCTTGAGCTACAACTCTGAAAGAATTGAAATAACACTCTCCAAAGTCCAATTACTATGATGATTAATTAGAGCTGCTTTTATTATGTAACATTACTTCCCCTTGAAGTTTCAAGGGAGTTGAGCTCATTGAGACTAAGTCCTGTCTTTCTTTAGCAGCAGTGCAGACAAGGAGGAGAATGCTGAAGAGAAATCAGAACCGCAGCAAGAGGTGAGTGGAGAACCCTGTATGTGGCACTGTTATCACATTGAGTCCGATGAACTACTTAGGACTAGAGTAAAAGAATTGCACCAAAGGGGACTAGCCAAAAATTGCATTGATTCAGAGGGTTCTCTATCAAAATGTCGCCCACTATTGGACGTTCAACTAGATGGCGCATTAACCATGTCACCAGGATGAAGAGGGTGACATGAGAATTTAGCCGGCATCAAAAGAATGAGATTCTCATGTTGCGGGCTTAAGCGTCGCTCATCTGAGCACCCGCACCAAAAGGCAGAGATTGCCATGAACATGCCTTGCTGATATGTGTGTCTTCTTAGGTGGACTGTAGAAATGTCGCCATCAAGGCGCAACCATTCCGTGTACTTCTGCTCTTAGAGACACTGAGGGGAAGGAGACCGAGAGTACACACAGAACTGTTGTGCCTTTACGGCGACATTTCTATTGTCCACCTATGAAGACACACATATCAGCAAAAAAATCTCTGCTTTTTGATGTGGGCGCTCAATTGAGCAACGCTTAAGCCAGCGATATGAGAATCTTGTCCTTTTGATGTGGGCGCTCAATTGAGCAATGCTTAAGGCCGCGACTTGAGAATCTCATCCTTTTGATGCAGGCGCTCAATTGAGCAACACTTAAGCCAGCAATATGAGAATCTCGTCCTTTTGATGTGTGCGCTCAGTTGAGCAAAGCTTAAGCCAGTGATATGAGAATCTCGTCCTTTTCACGTGGGTGAGATTCTCATTTTGCTCCTTTTCATCCTGGCGACATGGTTAATGCGACATTTAGTTGGTCGCCCAATAGTGGGCAACATTTCAAAATGATACCGATTCAAAATGGACCTGTCACCTTGAACTAGTTCGCAATTATGAAAACTTAACTGTTTGAGTGCCAGGGATGTTATCAGTGCATTGCAGTGCAACTCGTTGGGTAACTCTATTGCACTCAAAGGGCCGTACGTTCAGAATGAAACTGGAGGCGTTCTGGAGAGCAAGCCATTTGCACTTTAGGGGAGAACTAAAAATGTTCAGTGATTTCAATGGGGGTTTTAACCCATTGAATGCTAGAGAGGATGGAGACCTCTCTAACATTCAAGGGGTTAAGATCCCCATTTATGTCAGTGGCAATTGTTTTATTTTTAGTTCTTCCCTATAGTGCATATGGTTTGCCCCAGAACTCCTCCATTTTTCTTTTGAACATATTACCCAGGTGGTTAATTCAGAACTGTCTCAATTCATAGATTGAGACGCTGATACTATTATTTTTGAGGAAGTGAAAGTCTTTGTGGTGCCATATGTTAATTAATCTCTGTTCTGCACTTACCTCCTAATTTCCATAAATTATCATAAGTTACTGCATTCAGAGAGCTAACATACAGAGATAAAAGAATGAATATTTCCTAACTTTGCATCTGCTGGTCTTTGGACAATGTCAGTTCCACAAACAAATTCAAGGTTACAGGTATAATTTAAGTTGTGTTTTTAACTTCTTGAATGTTGTTGCGTTCATCAGCATTGGAGACATGTCTGCTATTCAAGAATTTTAGACCATCCGTTTAAATCAGTAGGATTTTTTGTAAGCTATTTTTGTAGTTGGTTTTCATGGTCTTCATAGTACATCCGTTTCATTGATTCAACTCTACAGGGGTTATGCACTAAGGTGTGATAAAGAGTTGATGAAGCGGAAATGACTTCTCTAGTGATATCACATCTCCAGTTCCTATGTTATTCTATTGAGCCAATGCACTAAAATAGCTAAAGTTGGAGAAATCTTAAAGGAGCAGTAAACTTTTTTTATGAAAAATATATATTGTAGGGATTTTCCTATTGAGTAAAATAAGGGTACTCCCACTGCTGAGAGATTTATATTTCCAGAGTTATTACAGTTTAAACCCATGTTTTTTTTTTACATTAGCAGTGCCCTCTAGTGGTCAAATTCTAATTAGATTTCCTGTTAGATTCTAATAGAGAAGAAAGTCAGAAAAGTCAGAGACATACAGTTCTCCATAGAATGTGATAGACACTGCCTGTCACTTCCTGTCAGTTAGAACTATCAGGAAGTAAACACCGTAAATTCACTTCCTGATTATGTAAACTGCTATACATTTTGAATAAAACATCTGACAGCGATGGGAGTGACCTTGTTTTATTCAGCAGGAAATGCCCTATAAAATATGTGTTTTCATTAAAAAAAGTTTACTGCTCCTTTAAAGTGCTTTGGCTCTGTAGAACAACATAGGAACCGGAGAAGTGATATCACTAGAGAAATCATCTCCACTTTATCACCTCTTTATTACACCTTAGTGCATCTCCCTCTAGAACACTTAACCCTTTGAGTGCCAGAGGGCTACACAACGCATTGTTTTGCAATGCGTTGCAAACCTCTCTGGCACTCAAAGGGCTAACCATGATGGGCTGGCAGAATGATATTCTGTTACTATTGTGTGACCTGTTCTCGGGCTCCATATTTCTTATGTTCTAATAATATAATAATAACCGGTCAGATAGCTTTGTTGGTTATTGCACCAGCTGTAGAATCTGTTCAAACTTCAGGGTCGCGGGTTCTAGTCCCCACAAGGTCAGACTTTTTTTTCCTTCTGCTGTAGATAAAATGAGTTCCCAGGACATAATTGAAAACAAAAATGCTTGACCTGATACTGTAAACGGACTTTAGTTTTCACATTAAACTTAAACCCCTTGATTTCTTGCTTTGTAAGGTTGTTTTAATGTGTCTGTTTTGTCAGGAGAATACAACCCCAAGTGCAGAGAATGTGGACCAGAAAGATGAAGAGAGCAGTGCAGGTGAGAATATACAAGGTGGAGAAATAATTGAGGCATTAATACCACCTCTAGTGTGAGGCCCTTTAATAGCAGGGGGGCCAACAAACAAATACGATTTGACTTGCTGGTTACACCCCTGTGGTAAAGCAGGGATACCTAGGAACCTAATCTGTTGGTTTGATCCAAAGACGAACTTTGAGTAACATTAGCTTTTCCATTAACCCCTCAGTGACTGGCCGCGTGCGCAAACCGCCGGCACTTAACTTTTTTTTTTTTTTTTTTTCTTCCCATTCTAGCAAATGACTTCCGGGACTTACCAGGTACGTCCTCTGTCACTAAGTGACATTTTTGCGGGATGTACCTGGTAAGTCCATTGTCGGGAAGGGGTTAAACATATCACTTACCTGGGATCCACAGAACATGTCACTTTCTTTAGATCTTTGCTCCCATGATTTAAATTTTGCTTCCTGTTTTCGCTGCTAATGACTTTCATGATGTTTGAAGCCCAGGATATCCCTGAGTCAGACAGACTTTGCTGGCCTGTAGCATCAGCCCTCACAGCAAGACTGCGCCGACTGATCACTGTGTATCAGCGCTGCAACCGCAGAGACATAGCAAGGCCAGAATCCTTGGCTCCTGCCAACCACAGCTATTGGCTGCAGGAGGAGATGATCAGGAGAGCAGAAATGGACCCAATCATAAAGGAAATGCAGAAAAGGTATCGTCTTTCTTCTCATCATATGACTGGAAAAGGGGCAGACGCTGAAACTAGAGCCCAGATATGCATTCTCACACAGTCACACAGCTAGACACACACTGACACCCTACAGAAACATGCTTGTTTGTGCATGCCATCTTTTTTCACACTACGTTTATTTTTTCACCAATTTGATTTGGACAGTAGTTCTTCCTAGTAGTATTTTACATCACTTTTGTAAAAGGGTGGGGATGGAATACTTTATCATTCAATTACTCTTGAACTACAACTCTGACAGCATTGAAATAACACTCTCCAAAGTCCAAATACTATGAAAATTAATTGGAGCTGTTTTATTGTGAAACATTACTATCCCTTTAAAGTGACTGAACCATTGATTGATTCATCTTGTATATGGAAATTACCTTTTGAGGTTCATATGATTTTTCCTTATTTTTGAGTTTCTTTCAGATTATATTATAGGGGTGAAACAATTTCGTCTGATTGTTGTTGGACTTCTAAAATCATCATCCTCAGGCAACCATTAGCTAGCTGAGGATGATGGGAGCTGTAGTCAAACTGGAGAGACACATTTTTCAACCATTTTTATAACGGAACATCACAAAGCAAGGAGAAACTCATTTTGTCTTGATGTTCTTATATTGTAGGTGGACAAGAAGGGAACAAGCTGACTTCTATCGTACGGTCTCCTCGTTTGGCGTTATATACGACCCAGAGAAGAAGTCCTTTGACTGGACTCAATTCCGAGCCTTATCCCGCCTTGATAAGAAAACAGATGAAAGCCTGGAGAAATATTTCCATAGCTTTGTGGCCATGTGCAGGAATGTCTGCCGACTCCCACTTAGGAAGGATGACGGTGAGAGAATCATGCCTCTGGTCTATTGACCCAGCACAGGTTGTGACCACAAGTAGAAGCAATAATAAATTTAAAGTGGAACTGCCACCCTATATAAAGTCGCCCCCAATAATTAGGCATATGGTGACGAGCTTCTAAATAGTGCTATTATCTCGCACAAGTACCCGGTTCAGAAGTAATCCTTTTTCTTCTGAGACTGACGTCCGGGCTTCTTGCTTTAGAGCCGTCAGTCCGTTCTGGTGCCTTAAGGCACCATGCAATTGCTCCTGGAGGAGGCCGGGACGGACAGCGCAGGTGCGCAGACGTCTCTAAGGAAAGATGTCTGGATGCAAGCCTGGCTTCCTGTCTCAAAAGACTAAGGATTACTTCAGAAGTGGGTACTTTTGTGAGCTAATAGCACTATTAAGAAGCTGGTTGCCATATGCCTAATTAATGGGCGTCAGCTTTATATAAGGTGGTAGTTCCTTTTTAATCCATTCACTATTATTTGCCCTGGAAGTGAGATTGGGTAAATTATAGTTGGTACGATAGCAATACAAGGGAATAGGCAGTGGACCTTGGTGCTGGTTTTATATTACTCATGTTAGTCAATATGAAGTGATATTATTATTATTATTTATATATATAACACCAACTAATTCTGCAGCACTGTACAATTGGGAATAGACATACAGAGGTATTAAATAGTACAATTAAATGTGGACAACAGAAGGATCAGAGGGCCCTATGATGTTAACCAATAGAAGGTAACCTTGAAACTAGGAAGTTGACTACCAGAGAGGTTAATTTCCTCTACATCTTATTGGAGGATACAGAGGCAAATGGGGTAAAGCTCCACCCACTAGGAGACAGAGCATTTGATAGAAAGTCTTCTGAACCCGCCCTGAAATAGGAGCCAACACTAATGCGGGTTTAGACAAACTTTGGTTCTCCAGATCTTAGGAACAGTTCCCAAAAGCTATACAACCAAAGATTGTCTACCAATGCTCAAGACAATCCACTCCCATAATTAACCTAATGTGCAAATTATGCCTCCTTTTCACTAGAAAAAATTGTGATAAAGCCGTTCAGCACCTTTGGAAATGTATTACATGCTAATGTACTAAATTTCTCACTTGTGCACAAATATTTCTTCTGAGATGAACTTCAGTTTAGTTGATGTTTTCTCATAGGTTCAGCTGATCCCTCCCTTTTCCTGGATCCAATAACCGAAGAACGCGCAGCAAGGACTTTGTATCGTATCGAGCTACTGAGGAAAGTTCGTGAGCAGGTACTGAGGCACCCACAGCTCCATGAACGACTTAAGCTCTGTCGGCCCAGCCTTTACCTCCCTGTGTGGTGGGAATGTGGCAAACACGATCGAGACCTGCTGATAGGCACAGCCAAGCATGGGCTGAGCCGTACAGATTACTACATCATGAATGACCCCCAACTGACCTTCCTAGATGCTTACAGGAACTATTCCCAGCATAAAAGAAATGGAGGAGAGAACATGTGCTGCCACTACCAGACCAGCTCCAAGGCTAATGCTCCTGTTTCTTGTCACCCGGAAAGGACTTGTGAATCCATAAACATTGAAAAGGATAAGGAAATTAAAGTAGAAGCTGAAGAAGAGCCAGTTCCCAGCCGAACCTGCAGCCCTCAGGACCTCACCTGTGAAAATTTTATTTCTCAAGTTGGAGATATGCTTTCCAACAGTCACGATGAGTGTTCTCTGCCCGACTCTCTCATGTGCATGATGTACGATGAGAAGACCTGTAACAGTACTCTGCTAGATGCTAGCAACAGCGAGCAGAGTTCTCTCACACAGGAGAGCTTCCTGGGACTGGAAGCAAAGTGCGAGCCTACTGACTATTCACTGAGTAAGACCAAAGATGGGAATGCATTACCCGCGGAGGATCCTGTATCAAAAGACTGTTTCCTGGGAAGCAGTGAGCAGGATGGTGAACCATTGGAAGGAGGAGATGATAGAATAGATGAACCATTTGGTGTTACTGAGAGCCACCATCTTAGTTTACCGACAGAGGACAATGAACAACCACCATCTGAATCTATTGGACAGAGGGACGCACACAATCACTTTTGTAGTTCTCTCGGCCACACCAGTGAACAATCTTTAGTTCTGGATCTGGAGTTTCTAGATAAAACATTTGGGGATCATTCAACATTGAGTCCCAACATTGGAGAAGAAAAAGATTGTGGGACCATTGGCGAAAGTCCTGGAAGTCCCAGTTGTCCTGGACTACCAATGCAGGAGAAAGTGGAATGGGGGGCTGAACTTCCTGAAATAAAAGATGACCCAATTATAAAATGGCAGAAGGAGCTGAATGACATGAAGGAACCACTGGAGGACATAAATGAAGAACAAAAGCTAGAGGACCTCAGTTTAAAAAACGATGTCCTAAAGCCGAGCAGGAGTCACCGTTCTCTGCTGCTGGATGAAAAGGACTCTTTGGATTTGAGACACAAAGCTAGCCACATGCTCTCTGGACTCTTGAAGTGCAGTGTTGAAGATCTGAAAGATAATGTTACAGAAACAAGCCTGGCGGTGGGATCCAAGAATTCATCCGAGAACCAAACAGTGAAGCTTGAGGAATGTGAGGTGAAGAAGGAGAGTGTGGAGAATGAGTGTGACTGTAAAGGTGAGTAGAGTAACTTCCTAGTGTTAAAGAGACAATCAGCCTCCATTTTCACTTTACATATTCTGCATAATATGTGAATTCAAATTGCTTGTACAGAGTAAGCATCTGCCTAGAGTAGTGATTTTTAGCTTTAGTCCATGGAGCCCACCAAAAGGGCAGTTTTTCATGATATCCCTAATTAACCACAGGCAGTTCAATCACAATATCTGATCCATTCATTACCTACCTGTAATTAAAGAGATAGTAACATCAAAATATAAACATACATAGGATTGTTCAAAGTACTTTTTTATAATGCATAGTGTCTTTGTATTGTTCGTATAAATCGAGTTAAAGGGACAGTAATGTCCCCCCCAAAAAAGTATCCAGTTTTGTAGACTTAAAAAAAAAAAAAAAAAGATAAATATATGCGCCAAACCCAATCTCTCAAACCGCTATGGTTTGAGAGATATAGGGATTCAAAGTTCCCTCCTCCCTCCCCTTCTGATGTCAGCTATAAAGCTGACAGCAGGAGAATCGAGTCGTACGACTCGAGGATGCTCTGCAGCAGAGCCGAGTTTGCGTTATCTATAAAGAATTCATTCATTGGAAAGATCTACAAAGTGGACAGGTGACCAGCTTTCGGATGTCCGTGAACTCTGAATGACGTGATAGAAAGGGGTGGGAGGGGCAAACTTTGACTTGACTTAAAAGAACAATACAAAGGACCACTGGCCTAAGGTGGAAGCTGACCACATTTCCTGTTTGCCATTAAGGGGTACTCCCTGGACTAGGGTGACAGAATACTTCTCTTGGTTCTAGTACAGCTGCATTGGTCGGGGTGTATGACATAAGGTTACAAAGCTTTAGCTCGACTGGGTGTCAGTATGCAACCTGCACTTTTTCCAGCGCACTACAGAGTTTTAAACACTAGAGGGAGAACTGCAGACAGACTGCCTAACAGGAACTACAGCACCATTTTCTAGTAACTTAATGCAAAGTTTAGACTTGGATGCCATTTTCTTGTAGCCCAGCACAGGTATCCGTTTTTTTCACAGCAGTCAGCTGGATGTTCTCCCTGACTGTGTATTGTTCCTGAAAGCGGCTGCGCTCTGTTTGGGACAAAATTTATAAAAAAGGGATATTTCTGGACAATCTGAGACGTGGTCACCGCTCTGCCTGTCACACCGACATTTTAAGTTATGGGCGTGACCAAGCCAATCCATTCCCCTGCAGCAGAAATCTGCTCCTGTTTCATAGTGGCTGATTTATTTTCCTGTTTACATACCCATTTTACTGGTCATTATTTAAACCATTTGCTTGCAATCAAGGGGTTAAGTGTTTTTTCCTTGTATGTTATTATGTAAGGGTATGTTCAATATCAGCCAACAGTGGATCAGTCTGTGGGTGGTTTCATGTAATAAGTGGGGTGACCCTGGGCAGTGCTGATGGAGCCTGAGATGATTTGCCTATGGCTGCCTAAGATTCAAACCCACCCTATTGTCCTAGAGGAAGACATGACTATTACACAGCTATGTATTAAGGTAGCTATTTGCAGCGCAGAATTTATTTTTTGTGATGAGTGTCTATTGATGGGTTTCCTGTTTTTTACTCTTCCTCCTCCTTCTTACCAGCAGATGACACCAAGGATTGTAGCAGAACGTGGATGTGGAGGTCAGAAGCCACAGGTTAGAAAGATCATTCATCTCACCGTGGGGAGGCTCTGGGACACTAAATATGGGAATAAGATTAGATTGTAGTGTTTAAAGCGGAACTTTCATCAGATAACCATAGAGCCGCAGATGATAATTATATTAGCGATATACACAGACATGGTTTTATTTTCAAGAATAATTGCTACATTAAACAAAAATAGAACCTTCTATCCAGACAGGCCCGTCCCCTTCAACTCCACGATTGGTGAGTTGAATGCCTTTGTGCCGAAAGGAACTGGAAGGGACTGACAGCGCAGGCACAGAGAGTGCCTACTGCAAGATCCCTGCCGGTGCCTACCTGCATGAAACATTATATTTTTGTTTAAGTAAAAAGTGACATTCCAGGACTGTAACCGGTCCTTAAAGTGTTTAGTAATGTCTAAAAAAAAGTTTTTTTGCATTTAGAAGAGCTTAAAAAGCTGAGCTAAATGCAAACAACTGCATCTCTCAAACTGCTATGGTTTGAGAGATACAGGCGTTTAAAGTTTGATTTCTCCTACTGAAAGCTGTAAAGCTGTCAGCAGGAGATCTGTGTCGGTCGACAGGGAGGCACTTGAGAAGTGCCGCGATCTCGTTACTTACAGGCATACATTTTAGACCATTCCAATGAAGGGATTCCGTGTAAGTAACGAGATCTCGGCACTTCTCAAGCACCTCCCTGTCGACCGACACGGATCTCCTGCTGACAGCTTTACAGCTGTCAGTAGGAGAAATCAAACTTTAAACGCCTGTATCTCTCAAACCATAGCAGTTTGAGAGATGCGGTTGTTTGCATTTAGCTCAGCTTTTTAAGCTCTTCTAAATGCAAAAAAACTTTTTTTTAGACATTACTAACACTTTAAGGGGTTAATATACATATGTGTGTGTAGGGGGAAACTGGTAACCTTATTAACTTTACTAACCCTTTGAGTGCCAGAGAGGTATCGCTTTGGGTTAAAACAATAACCATACTGCGGTTTTCTATTATCTTTTGTTTTGTTTTCTTTTTTCAAAGATAATTTTTAAGTTATATTATCTGTTTATTTTTGTAGACTTTCTTGAAAAATATTCAGAAGAAGATACTAAAAATTGCATAATGTCCGCTCCCAGGGAGGTGCCGCACGATTTCCAGGATGGTCGAGCTCCCACCATTGCTCAGCTCTTGCAAGAGAAAACGCTCTACTCGTTCTCCGAATGGCCTAAGGTGTCTATAAGCAGCTGAGACTATTACTGGCCTAGTGGTTTGGTTTACATTCTTTCACAGTATTGTAAATATGATGATTATCCTGTTATGTTTAACCAAGGACGTGCATATATCATGGGGTGAAAGTGCCTAAAGGACCCATGACGTACATGCATGTCCTGGAATTCACATTGCAATGTGTTGTGTACTGTTATGGCACTCAAAGGGTTAATAAGGTAAGTGGTGGGGGGGTTATTAGGAGATGTTCTTTAAATTGTTCAAGCTCCATTTAATAAAATATGACATTATTAAAGGGATAGTAAAATCTGTTTTTATGTAAATCTAATATTATAACTATTACAATAATAAACTAACCAATAAAAGTTTCAGCTCTCTTTGAGAGATATACGAAGATAAAGTGTCCTTCTCCCTCCCCCTTCTCTGACGTGACCTGTAAAGCCAGTTGCAGGATATCCAGGTTCCAGGACCAGACGGAGGCTCATTAGCAGAGCCGAAATAGCAGGATCTAGAATTAAATACTTCATTGGAATTGTCTACAAAGTGTGCCTGCAAACCAGGCACACTTTGTAGACCGTTCCAATGAAGTATTTGTTTTAGATCGCGTTATTTTGGCAATGCTGAAGATCCTCCATCTGGTAGCGCAACCAGAATCTCCTGCTGACAGCTTTACAGGTGTCATGTCAAAGAAAGGGGAGGGAGGTGGGAACTTAATCTTTGTATATCTCTCAAACCATAAAGGTTTGAGAGATTAAACTCGTTTCTGTTAGTTATTGTAACTGCTACAAAATTAGATTTACATAAAAACAGACTTTACTATCCCTTTAACATTGCTAACTCTATATGCTAAGAAATAGTTTGTTTTGGAAGAGTGAGTTCCGTGGTACTTTTAGAAGGGCCTCCTATTGGTTAGTGTGAGATTTAGGACATCAGGGAATTGGTCAGTTAAACGTTTGAGTGCCAAAGGGGTACGCAACACATTGCTTTGCAATGCATTGCTTACCCCTCTGGCACTCAAAGGGTTTTCAAGTGTCTATCAAGTATTGTATTAGAGTGAAAAAGATCTATAGCTATAAAATAGGGATTCTATATTCCCACAAGTCCTAAATAAAAGTAGGGAGGATTGGCGGTTACACCATACAGTTGCAATAACTTTTAACAAAGCATCCCCTAGAAGTGGTAGTGCGCTACAAAGGTATGCATTTCTTCATACTAAACACTGACTTTCTCCTTCACCCCTTAACGACCCATGACATGCATGTACGTCATGAGGTTGCGGTCCCCAAAGGACCAAGGACGTACATGTATGTCATGGAATTCCGGGCTCCCCGTGTGGATGCACGCTGTTCGGGGAGTCCGGAATCAGATTCTTAAAAAAAAAAAAATGCCCCGTGGTCCTTTAGTGACCGCCGTGTGCGTTCGCGGACGGTCCTTAAGGGGTTAAAGGAGCAGTAATGTTTCTTTATGAAACATATATACCTTATGTGGCTTTTCCTGCTGAGTAAAAGAAGTTGCTACCACAGTTGGAAGATGCTTTATTCAAATGTTATTTAGCTCAGACCTTCATCATGAAGTTGCACTGTTATTTTGGTTTCTTTGGAGACTAATGTAAGGCTCAGAACACTCCCTTAACAACCAATGACGTGCCAGGACTGTCATCGGTGGATGTACATTCTGGACTGGTGACGGTTCTGGCACGTCAGGGAATTCTGGGATAGTAGTGTGTCTGCGTGCAGCTATGCGATCATTGAATGCAAAGCATCATGGTCCTGTAGGGCCGCCCACCCCATATCGGGTGGTCAGTAAAGGGTTAAAGAACAATAGAAAAAGCAGTTGCCATCTAGACACTAAGTTGCACTGATAACCTTTTGAGTGCCAGAGAGTTACGCAATGCATTGTGTACCCTCAATAACAGTTTTATTAAAACTAGGGTTGCACAGATACCGATACCAGCATTTGCGCGAGTACTTGTACTCGTGCAAATGCGGCCGATGCCAGCACCGATACCCTGTGTCAGGGTCGGTGCTGCAGAGAGGGAGCCCGGGGAGCTGCTCACAATGCTCCCTGGTCACCTCTCTCCCTCCTGCAGCGTCGGAGCGTTGCCGCTGGTTACCATGGCAACGCTCCAACGCTGACCTCTCCCGGGGCTCGCAAGAGAACAGCGAGCACCCGGCAGAGGGAGGGTAAGGGAGGCAAGATGGGGCAGTGGGTGGTGAAAGAGGCAGAGAGTGGGGTCAAGAAGAAGAAGAAAGAGGCAAAAGGAGGAAGGATCAGGAGACAAAAGGAGGGGGGTCAAGAAGAGGCAAAAGGAGGGGGGTCAGGAGAGAGAGAGAGGCAAAAGGGTGGGATCAAGAGTCAAGGAGAAGGAGTGGGAGAAAGGGGGATCAAAAGGGAGAGAAAAAGCTAAGGCAAAAGAAGGGGGCTCAAGAGGGGGAGAATGAAGCAAAAGGTGGGAATCAAGAGGGGGAGAAAGAGTCAAGAGGTGGTGTGTGTGTGGTGTGTGTGTGTATATATATATATATATATATATTTCAAGTACTCACCGATACCAATTACCTATACTTTTTTTTTTTTTGCGGTCATTTGCCAGTTTTCCAAGTACCTAAAGCATATAGGTACTTGGAAAACTGGCAAATGACCACAAAAAAAAGTATCGGTAATTGGTATCGGTGAGTACTTGAAAAAAGTATCGGTACTCGTACTCGGTCTTCAAAAATCGGTATCGGTGCATCTCTAATTAAAAGTAAAAAGATGTAATAATAACAGTTGCAATAAACTTTTAAGTGAAGCGTCCCCTGGCCTGGGGAAGGCCCATGTTTTGCTCATCAAGAAAAGACCTATAATTTCTATTTGTTTGTTTTCTGCTGTGGTATTGTTGCCTTGTTTTTATTCCTGTCTTCTATTGTCCTGTAGGATCGAGTGATCATAAACCGGATAGATAACATCTGTCACTCAGTGCTAAAGGGGAAGTGGCCATCCTCAAGCCAACAGTTTGAAGCACAGTGCATGGTGCCGGCCTCTGTGTTAAGCACTTGTAGTAGGAGCAGCTACAGCTCTTCAGAAGCACAAAATGCGTCCTACAGAAATGACTCCCCTATTCCACATGCTCATAAAGTGAGTTCAAGCCAGTGAGTGCAGGGCTGGATTTACATCACAGGAGCCTGTAGGCACAGGAATCTGAAGCGACCCCCCCCCCCCCCCCCGATTTTCCATCTCCACAATGCTCCTAATCTCCACGTTGCTCCCCATCAGCTCCATATTGCCCTTACATTGCCCCTATCATCTCCACATTGCCCTCATCAGCTCCAACTTGCCCCCCATCATCTCCATATTGCCCCCATGATCATCTCCGTATTGCCACTCAGTGTCCCCATGATCATCTCCATATTGCCCCTCAGTGCCCCCATGATCATCTCCATGTTGCCCCTCTCAGTGCCCCCATGATCATCTCCATATTGCCCCTCACAGTGCCTCATCATCTTCATATCCCCTCACATTGCCCCATCATCTCCATATCCCCTCACATTGCCCCCATGATCATCTCCATATTGCCCCTCAGTGCCCCCATGATCATCTCCATATTGCCCCTCACAGTGCCCCCATCATCTCCATATCCCCTCACATTGCCCCCATCATCTCCATATTCCCTCACATTGCCCCCATGATCATTTCCATATTGCCCCTCACATTGCCCCCATCATCTCCATATTCCTTCACATTGCCCCCATGATCATTTCCATATTGCCCCTCACATTGCCCCCATCATCTCCATATTCCTTCACATTGCCCCCATGATCATTTCCATATTGCCCTTCACATTGCCTCCATGATCATTTCCATATTGCCCCTCACAGTGCCCCCATCATCTTGATATTGCCCCCCGTGTCCGTTTCCTACCCTGGAGAGGAGAGGTCTGTCTGTGCCTCCTCCTTCTGCACACACCTGTAGCTGCTGGAGCTCCCGCGCGGTCTTCTCTTCAGTAATGCAGAGCGCTGAGAGAAGATGTCATCTCCCAGCGCTCTGCATTACTAAAGAGCCGACGAGGGAGCTCACCGCAGCTACAGGTCTGCGCCGAAGAAGGCACAGACAGAGACCTCGCCATGTTGTTGTTGGCCATGGTTGACAATCGGGGGATTCAAATGACAGGCGCCCCTCTGTGGGGTGCGCCTGTAGGCAGATGCCTACTCTTCCTAATTACAAATCCGGCCCTGAGTGAGTGGGTCATTGGGGAAAATGTACAAATCTGCCAGTGTAGCTGCACTAGTGTTAGTCACCAGCGGCAGCACTTTATGCACTAAAGCAGCGATGGGTAACATGAGGTGTTGCTGGATTACAACTCCCATCATCTTCTGCCATCTGGTGGCTGGTGTTGATCACTAGCATGTATGATTACTCTACTCAAGGCACCCCTAACAGGCAAACTGGAATTTTTGGGGCACCAGTCACATACTTTATGTAAATTAACAATAATGAAAGGTAGAAAACACATAAATACAAAAGAAAAGAGAAAACAGTGCAAAGCAGACCTCTAAGCGTAACAGTGTAGATATTCACATATAAATGCCCTCCTTCCCCATGTAGACTACTCAAAGTAACATAGTAATTTAGGTTGAAAAAAGACTTGCGTCCATTTAGTCCATCCCTTTTCCTATTCCTGTTAACCATCGTTGATCCAAAAGAAGGCAAAAAAACCCTCAGTACAGCAATTTCAAATTCTGCCTTTAATGGGGGGAAAAAAATTCCTTCTTGATTCCAAATGGCAATCAGATTTCTCCTTGGATCATCAAGCACTGTCAGTCCCAGCCGGAGCCAAATGGCTCCTAGCAACGCCTCCTAGACCCGGCTGGGACTGACAGTGCAGGCGCGCGGACGTCACAATGGCAAGATGTCCGCGCTCTGTCCTGCCTGTCACCCATGGAAGAGAGGAGAAATCTATTACATAAGGTAATTATTCTGGCGACTAGCGCTACTATATATATATGTATGTATATATATATATATGTATATATATATATATATATATATATATATATATATATATATATATATATGTAAATAAAGGTAGGAAATCGCTTCAAATATTGGGGTACCATGACGTGGTGAGCGAGTTTAACTATATTTTGGCCAAACCACACAACGCATTTCTTTGCATACCCCTCTGTTACTGTTACTCAAAGGGTTAAATGGGTCTTTTAACTCCTGGAACGCTAGATAGGTTTTTGATGCATTGTGAAGCAATGGGGTTGAAATATACATTTAAAACCAACAAAAAAAAAATGGAGATGTTTTTGTTTGTTGCTCCAATTCTACTTGGTACATCCGCCTCAGCTACAAATTTTTTTCACGTAACCCAGTTTGAGAGCCACTGATTTTGGGCTTTGGTTTAGCTCAGGGAGAGATGTCTGATCTATCACAAATTTCTTTCAATCACTTTTTACAGGAACCGTTGTCTGCTGCAACCTTTCCAAATGAAGAACGTAAACATAGAAGACAGTATGAGTTTGATAGTGAGAGGTCGGATGCTAAACACAGGGGCCTGGAACATATTGGTGTTCCTCATGGGCGGTCCTCTGCAGCACTCAATGGGTGGAGAGAGACAGCCTTGGAGCTATGCAGAGAACAGGCTGCCGCAGGAGGCTCTTCATATTCCATGAACACAAGCACACCCAAAATGGCTGGCATGGGGGGGCTACAGGGCTCCTTGGGGATGGACTTGTCGGGAATCCTGCAAGCAGGCCTCATCCACCCTGTGACTGGGCAGATTGTGAATGGGAGCTTACGGAGAGACGAAGCCACTCTGCGGAGGCGAAGAGGGAGGAGAAAAAACGTGGAGGGGATAGATCTGGCCTTTCTGAAGGACAGAGGGATGCACGCTGGAATTCTGGTGAGAACGCCTCCTGATGGAGGCCTAGATTACATTTCATTTGATAAAGTGTTAGCACTGGTTTTATCTAACAGATTCCCATTGCAGTTTATGGAAAAATCTATATATAAAACCCTTGAGAACATTATCAATTACAATGGAATCCAGGCCAAAGATTCTAGAATAGATCACTTATATCTATGTATATTTCAAGAGAGATATGCAGGTGCAAACCAGAAATTTCAGAGGTTTAAAAAAAAAAAAAAAAAAATGTTGTAAAGTTATCTAGAATTAGTTTGGTGCATTTTCATTTTATTTTTTTTTTATTACTTTTGAAATGGTGTGTTTTTGATATTGCGCTGCTTTTTGCCGCATCCAGTAGGTCGCCATGTTCAAAAGGGCTACATGACAATCTCGCATTGAATATCAGCTCGAGATTTTCATGTCCCTTCTTTAAACAGCGCCATCAGGCAGTACTGCTATATACAGCCAGACTGTGTATTTACTACATATTCACATCCCTTGGATCCTGGAAATACCTTCATCAGTGGTTTGTCCCATTAAGATTACTACTTTTGCGCCACTACGTTTTCACGAGCTGTCTCTCTCTCTATCTCCCCCTCCCTGCGCTATTTCAAAAGGATACCGTTTCAAATTACAGCAACCTGACCTTCTAGCAGCAAAAGAGTTAACCATTTGAGTGCCAGAGGGGTATGGAACGCATTGCAATGCATGCGTTCCTTACCCCTCTGGCACTCAAAGGGTTAAAATAAGTTGACTCGGAAAAGCAGTGGGTTAAATCAATAAGGAAACTCAGATGTGTATTCCAGTGAAAGTCTCAGCATTCCGCAGATGTGTGAATTTGACTTTATATTTCAATTGCAAGAACCAATACTGCACCATCAAGGGACTTTGATCTTTTATGTCCTCAGCAAAAGTGCATTTCATCTCCACTTGCCAAATGTGTGTGGTCTTTTAACCCCTTGAATGATTGACAGTTCTACAACGCATTGCTCCAAAATGTGCTAGAGACCTTTATACCATTCAAGAGGTTAAAAAGTATCAATTTAAACTAATGAGAATTTTGGTAATGTTTATTTGTCCTCTATGGTGCACCGGTTTGCTGTTGTAAATTCCCCAATAGCCTAAAATGAACCCTTTCAATGCCGCAGGAGTAGAAAGTGCATGCGAAACCCCTCTGAGGCTTAAAGGGTTCAAACAGATATCCTTTGAAGTGAAAGCAAATCTCTAGAGACCATATTAACCCTTTGGGTTCCAGATGGATATGCAACGCTTTGCCTAGCACAGGGCGGGAGAGAGAGAGAGAGACGGCTCGTGAATATGTAGTGGAGCAAAAGTAGTAATCACCACAGGAACCACTGATGAAGGTATTTTGGGATGTCCCCATGGTCCCTGTGTCCCCCATTGAACACAAGAGAAAATGTAATTATCTCTGTTTACTGATAAATCCTTTTCCCTTAGTCCACTGCGGTACACGGGGCACCCCTCCTCAAAGACAACTACTGGTGGGGCTTGGGATCCTCTAGTTTATTGGCTGATCAGTTTTGGTGATTTTCTCCCCCTATTTTTGCTCTATGTAAAGTTGAGGTTGACCCTTTGAGTACCAGAGGGGTTCTCAATGTGTTGCGTGCCCCTCTGGCACTTAAAAGGTTAAGTAAGGCAGAGGAAGGGGAGGAGTTTCCTCCGGTTTAGAAGTTAAATATTTAGTGCCCTGCCTTCTGTGGGGGGATGCTTTTACCCATGGTCCCTGTGTCCTTCAATTGAATAAGAAAATTATTTAGGCCTTTGAATGCCAGAGGGGTACGCAACGCATTGCTTTGCAATGCGTTGCGTACCCCACTACACTCAAAGGGTTAATGGTAATTTATTAAAAATCATTGTTTTCTGTGGCCTAAAGTAGAATCCTACATCTGCTCTATATAGACAGTCACCATTGAGTTTTCCAAGGCTGCATGACTACCAGTAGCATAGCAGTATTGACAGGTGTGGAGAAAACAGGGGGTGCCCCTAGTGCTGATTCTGGTAATACAGTCAAGCACCACCAGCACTTCACCTGAGTGAGATTATACTCACAAAAGTATTTTGCCGAAGACCACGGCTACGGCTAAAAGAGCTTCTTGGGAATATAAAATGGTCCCAACTCAGCAATAACAGCAGAAGATGTAATCACAACTCAAAATAAGGAAGCACTAGACACCTCGCATGAGTCAGAGACATGTACAAAAGAAGAAGGGATGCCAAATAGTGTATTCAATTATAAGAGTATTCCATGGAAATATCAATATATAATAGATATACTCACAAAGGTGGCGGTTAGTAATTTAAAGCGGACAGACAGGCATACATATAAATCGGGTTCGTCTCCGACTGGAAATCTGTGTGATCCAAAGCTTATAGATGAAAAAGGATCCAGACAGCTTTAAATATCAAATAACAATTTATTCTTATAGAAAAATATAAAAATAAAATAATTAATTGTTAGACTGTTAATAATGAATTCACTCTTGAAATCAAACAAAATATTGGGCCGTAAAACTAACATGGTTCTCAGTGCAAACTCACCACTTCCTTACAGCATGGGCCGAATACTCTAAGGAAGATGTGAGGTTGCACCGAGAACCATGTTCGTTTTATGGCTCAATATATTGTTGGATTTCAACAGTGAATTCACTGTTAACATTCTAACAATTTTTATTATTTTATTTTTATACTTTTTTATAAGAATAAATTGTTATTTGATATTTAAAGTCGCCTGGATGCTTTTTTCATCTATAAGGGTTGAATCACACAGCAGTTGCGAATGGTGACGGACCCGATTTATCTGTATGACTGTCAGTTTTAAATTATTGACTGTCACCTTACTGAATATATTCCTATATAATAATTGTGTAACGATGTAGTTATACGCAGTAGAGACTGCCCACGGCTGATACAGAGCTGGACTAGGGTGACCACACATCCCGGAATGCCCTGGGCTATCCCTTATTGGGGGTCTGTGTCCTGGGTCACCCCCCACCGGGACAACAAAGATTCATGGAATTGAGCAACACGAGCCAATCCAGCCAGCTAATGAAATGTATTTGCTATATGGTCCTCATTTGCTGGCTGAGCCAGCCAATCAATACCATATAGCAAATACATTTCATTGGCTGGCTGGACTGGTACATGCGAGACAGCTGGGATGGAGCAGGTATGCTGGTGCTGCAAATGAGACCCGCGGCTGAGGCTCCCACCGGCGCTGACCATCTTTCTGAGGCTGTTCCCACTGGGAACTCTTACTATGTCAGCATCAGAAAGATGGTCAATGCTGGCGGGAGCCGCAGCCGCGGGACTAGGGTGACCACATGTCCCGGAATGGCAGAATGGAAATGTGGTCACCCTAAGTCTGAGCGTCCAGCTCTGTATTTGCTGCGGCGCAGGCAGTCTCTACTGCGCATGACTGCCCCGCGACCGGTTGGCAGTGGCACTGTGGCCCGTGTAACGGGCTCTTCAACTAGTATATTGATATTTCCTTTGTATACTTTTATAATTGAATTACACTATTTTCCCCCTTCTTCTTTTGTACAGTGTTGATAGGTGTCTCAGAAGTGATAGTTCTGTTTCTTATGTTAATGGCCTGAGATACGGTTATAGACTTTCTGAATCGAAGAACAATGGGCAATAATCTTAGTACATTAACTTAAGGTACATCTTTTCTGAATACAGGTCCTGTGCGTACCAATCTCAGTACATTAGTACTTGTCTCTTCTTGCAAACAGCACAGGCAAAATTAAACAATTATAGGACAGATGCAAGTTTATGCAAGTTTAGGATTAGATTTTCGTTATCATTATCTTTACTTGTAGAAACATTTGAATTATACCGCTACCAACAGGATGTACCCTTGATTTATTCATCAGGAAAAAAAACTGTAATATTTGCATTTCTGTCCTCATTTTAAAAATGCTTAATACAAATCTTGTACTGGATAGTTGCAGATTTGGAAAGTATTTGCTGCCCCCCAGTGGTCAGTTATGTGTTCTCATCTTCACAGGGACTACGAGAGGATTCTAGCCAGCAAGGCTCGGCACACGCGGAGAGCTCCGCCTCTCCTCAGTCGACCACCACAGCAGCTAAAGTTCAGCAAGAGAAGGTGATCCCCAACAAGAGCCTTTTAGAGTGGCTGCGACAACAGTCGGACTGCGCAATAGATATCCCCACCTATGGAGGTGTAAGTGCATTTATCAATGTTATTAATCCCAGCCAAATACAGCTCCTTAATATGAGGACAATCATTATTACATGGTGGGGAGGACAATTCTTGAGCTGTATATAGAAAGACTGATTAACAACTAGGTTAGGGGTAGGCAAACTGTGGCTCCCCAGTGGATTTTAGACCACAACTTCCATCATCCTCAGCATCAAGGTAAAACATTCCTAGGTCATTGTAATGCAACAGGTGTTGTTTGAAGAATAGACCAATTAAGGCAATCAGAGTGGCTGAGAGATGAGACAAGAGTGGACAGCCTGCAGCACTCTAGCTGCTGTTGACCACACATGGAACCATGACAACTGCTGGTGGGCTGCCTGTTGCCCAGCCATGTTTTTAGAGCCTCATAACAGAACATTACACATTATAAGAGAGATAATGTGAACTCTGTTTCAATATTATTGTTAAAGGTGAGAACAGTT
Source organism: Rhinophrynus dorsalis (assembly GCA_037306005.1). Lineage (NCBI taxonomy): Eukaryota > Metazoa > Chordata > Amphibia > Anura > Rhinophrynidae > Rhinophrynus > Rhinophrynus dorsalis. The sequence continues at coordinate 28,401,297 of CM074727.1, read as the reverse complement.
TTCCTGTTCTGTTTTTGAGTGTCCGCTGGGTATCCAGCTCATTGCTAAACAATACACTGGATACCCCTCTGACACTCAAAGGGTTATTTTGAAATGACCGTGGATTCGGCCTCCAAAAAGTAGTAACCCTGTTCAGTAGGTCTAGAAATTCCTAAAAGTGTCCATGATTGCGGGACCAGATTTACATCCCGGGTGCTCTTACGAAAGGCCACTGAGTTTTATGCTTTAAAAATAAGTCATTTTTAAGTTAAGTATGGTACTCACAAACAATAAAAGAATAGGCGCATATCAGTGTTTGATTGGACTCCTCTCCTCCTTCATGTATAATGGCAAACTGGACTTAAAGTGGAACTTTCACCACAAACAAAGTTCTCATTGATAGGTTGCAAATCTAGCGATGACCTCAAATCGCTTACCCCCCCATTTCAACATCGTAAAATATCTATTTAACCCCTTAAGGACCAGCATTCCTGGGACGTTTCAGTCCCATAAGGACCGATTTGATCTATGCTGACGTGTGCCGGTACATGTGACCTGTTGCGTGCATCAGCACACCGCTTTGGGGCCTGAAAGAGATCGCTCCAGTCTTGGATTCGTCAATTTTAGTCCCCATTTTTACTTACAGCGATCCCAGTGGAGCGCTGTAAGTAAAAAGTATGTGACGTACTATGACCGTCATCGGTCCTAAAGTATTTACGGACCATGACGGTCATAGTACATCACGTAGTCCTTAAGGGGTTAATGAAGACTGTATTCTTGCCGGCTGCTCTGTGTGGTACTGCACAGCTTAGCTGTCCCTCCCCTATGCTCATACAGCGAGGCATCTAGCCCTACCCGTGGAGCAATCTCTCTTCATGGCTGGACAAAAGAAAAGGGGGCTGTATTGAAAAGCACTACATAACGGGAGAGCGATGCCTATCATCGGAATACATCACAAACATGGCATCGCTGTCCCTGCATAGATCCCACATATACAGAGGTATTTGTATAAACATCTTGTGATTATTGACATCTTACCATTATTTTTACTGCCTTACTATACGGTTGGCATCTATTGGGAGTGGTATGTAGATAGGTGAAAGTTCCTCTTTAAAGTGATAGTAATGTTTCATAATAAAAGCAGCTCTAATTAATCATCATAGTATTTGGGCCATGGAGAGTGTTATTTCAGTTCTGTCAGAGTTGTAGTTTAGGAGTAATTCAGTGATAAAGTATCTCCCTCCTTCCCCTTTTACTGATGTAACACTGTTCAGCCAGAGCAGAAGGGAGGTGCCCAGGTAGATTGCAGAGAGGGACAATCTTCAATTAAGATAAGGGAAAAACCTGAAAAACTTGTCAAGGGGGGCAGGGCTTTCATTGTTTTCATATAAAGAAGATTGTCCCCTGCTGTTATCTGTCTGCTCTATGGACTGGATTCCACATCGGAGAAGAGATGGCTTACACTAGGTAAAAGGGGAGGGAGGGGACACTTTGCTTGTGAATATCTCTCAAACCATAAAGGTTTGAGAGATAAGACTTATATCGTTCTTCATGTTTTTTTAATGCCTACAAAATAAAATAAAGATAAAACTAAGTATTACTATCCCTTTAATAGTAGAGATGTGCAAGCACCCTTAGCATAATACCTTAGAGATAACTTGTATGTAAAGAGAGAAATGCACTTGTAAACTGTGTACATTTATTATCATGCACAACACAAATCCCCAGCTTCTAGACAAAATCACAAACTGACCACTGGCTATGCTTGCATAGACATCTCGATCCGTACGCTGGCATCTGCCACCCACCGGTGAGCCCATGCTCTATCTCATGCAGGTCTGTTTCCTTCCAGCATTTTGAGTGCCCATCTGTTGTCTCTCTCCATCATGTTTTGTAGAGCTTTTCAGATAAACCAAAACCGAGGCGGCAGCGATGCAAAGACCCCAATAAAGTGGACATTAACATGCTGACTGGGGAAGAGCGGGTTCCAGTTGTGAACAAGGACACAGGACGCAGGGTAAGAAAGTCAAAGTGCCAGTGAGTCAGAGAATATAGGAAGTGTGTTACATGGGAACAGCTCATTTACTGCTGGTAAATTCATCTGGTCTCTTCCTCCTGCTACCTGTTTCATTCTCTAAACCACCCAATGATGACATCAAAGACGCCCATTGAAGGGATTGTAATTTTCACACCTGAATTGAGACTGTTGGGTGGGATTTCAGCAGTTGACATCAACAGAATAGGAGGACTTGATCGCAAGAACTCTCCATTTTGCATACCTTCTAAGTGTTCCTCTGTAGGAGGGACAGTCCCTCTTTAAGACCCAAATCCCTCTGTCCCTCTTTTTAGGAGATCAGACTGTGTGGTGTGTATATGTGTATCACATTGATCCACAGCAATAAAATTCACATTAAGGTTTGTTTAACCTCTTAACGCCCAGTGGTTCTGGGGTTGGGCTCCCCTTACGGACCACATAGATGTAATTTGGCAAGCCGATCGTGGGTACTAGCTCGTGAATCAAGAGTCTGAAACTGACAGCACCGATCTTGGAGCAGTCCGTTTCAGACTCACGTATTGATCATAGTGTTCCCGCCAGAACGCAGTGACCACAAAACCAATGGAGTGACAGGATTGTCACTGGTCCTTAAAGACATGTCACCGGTGTCTGCGCCTTAAGGGGTTAAACTTCAGTATATGTGTTTATAAATTAGTCTCCGTAAATAAAATACAGTTGGTCTTGTTTTCAATCATTTGTTCATTTAAAACAAAGAAGTGTCAATAGGTCATGAAATAACCTAAAAATTCTTGGTAATGCCCCTCCCACAAGCCACACCCCCAGCAACACCACTTAAAGCAAAAGTGTCCCTCTTTGGTAATTTAAAATGCGGGGATGTAGGATTTTGCCATAGCAATATAAGAAGCTTTCTATCTGTACTGCTCTTGTAAAGAGAATGGGGAGATAGCGGTAAGGGGGAAATCCTCCTAAGGGTAGTATTAAAAAGCTTGCATTTATTTATTAATACACTAATACAATCAACTCAGAATAAAACAACAACAAATTTGTGTAAGTAAAGTAAGTAAGTAAAGCAAGTGGTAATAAAATACACACTGTATAAAAGGATAAAATGAAGAAGTCTGCTCAGATAGGTGGACTGGTGTAACCAGGTCTCTTAACCCTTTGAGTGCCAGAGCGTTGCATATCCCTCCGGCGCTCAAAGGGTTAAGGACAAATGAGCCAAGTTGTATCAAATGAGAACTAAAAATACATTACCTGGAAAAAAACGAATATAATTACTTTAGAGCAAGAACTATACATTTTGCCATAGTAATATAAGAAGCTTGCTAACTGTACTGCACTGTCCTAGGGGGTCTGGCCCTTTAACCCCTTAAGGACCGGCCAATCGTGCACCCGGCCAGCACTTAAGGACCACTGACCTTTTTTTTTTTTTTTTTTTTTTTTTTTAAAGCATTCGATTCAAGACTCCCCGAACAGCGTGCAGAGGGAGCCCAGAATTCCATGACGGTCCTGCCACGTCATGGGTCCTTATCGCTCCCCAACCCATGACATGCCAGGACCGTCATGGGTCCCATAAAAAATGCTTAGAGTTTTGGAGAGGTTAAAAAAATAAACAATATGCCACAAATACTGTCTTTCAAACCGCTATGGTTTGAGAGATATCATCCGCTAAAGTTCCTCTTCTCCTGATGTCAGCTGTAAACTGACAGAAGGAGATCCGTGTCGACCGACACGAGGAGGCTCTTTAGCAGAGCCGCAGTAGAGAGATTTAAAAAGAAATACTTCTTTGGAAAGGCCGAAAAAGTGTGCTTGCAACCCAGGCACACTTTGTAGACCGTTCCAAAGAAGTATTTATTTTTAAATCATGCTCTGCTGAAGAGCCGCTTGTCAGCCCCCGGACCAGGAACTCCTGCTGTCAGCTTTACAGCTGATTTCAGGAGAAGGGGAAGGAGAGGGGAACTTTAACGGAGGATATCTCTGAAGCATAACGGTTTGAGAGATTAGATTTGTGTCATATTGTTTATTTTTTTAACCTCTACAAAACTGAGCATTTTTTTATGAGACACTACTGTCCCTTTAAGGGATTAATAGAAACGAGGGAGGTGTACAATGAAAGGGTAATGAATGTACGCTTAACTCTGACTTCCAGCAGAGGTGGTGGGTGGACAGGTAGGGAGGTTTTGGGGCAGGTTTAGGAGCAAGCAGACTGTGTGGTTTGGATTGTATGAATATTTGTGCTTCTGCATTAATGTGTCGTTGTAGTTGGGAGGAGCACTGGCACCAGCACTTCAGGAGCTGCCAGTGTGGCTGGATACAAACATGGAGTATGCTGTGGCATCAGACTGGGCTGATATTGTAAGGCTCTCAGTAAGTCTCAGAGGCCCTCTGTATTGTATTACACAGTTACTACTAATCCATATTGAAAAAAAGAGCTGTTTCATCCCTTACCTAGCAGAATAACAAGCATTGCATTTATTTTCCCTTTTTGTGTTGTTGTTTGGGGAATTTTATCTTTATTTGTATCCTGAAGGCCCAAAGCCTTCTGTAGAGTATCCACAATGCACTCCCAAAGGTTCCAATGCACAAACATCTCACAAATAAAAAGGTAACACTCAAAGCCATTGCAACTTTTCACATGTTCTAAACTGTACACACATACAAACAGGTCACACCTGCATAGACATATTTGTATATCTGATAATACCTTTTCAATCACTAACAGGGGTGCGCAACCTGTGGTACGCCAGCTGTTAGAGACCACAGCTTCCATCATCCACAACCAGCCAACAGCTGGTTGAAATGATGGGAGCTGGCACTATTTGCTGAACAGGACTTAAAGGGATGGTATGGTCACATATTAAGTAAACTATATCTTGTAGGCATTACAAAACTAAACTAAATGCCTCCAGTCCCATCTCTCAAACTTTTATGGTTTGAGAGATATTCGGGACCAGAGTTCCCCCCTCCCTCCCCCTTTCCCTGACGTCAGCGCTCTAGTTGACCGCAGGGGAATCCGGGACCGGCAGAGGCTCTTCAGCAGAGCGGAGATTGCGTTATTGAGACAGAAATCCTTCACTGGAACGGTCTACAAAGTGTGCATGCAAACCAAGCACACTTTGTTGACCATTCCAGTGAAGAATTTCTGTCTCAATAACGCGATCTCGGCTCTGCTGAAGAGCCTCTACTTGTCCAGGGACCAGATTCCCCTGTAGTCAGCTAGAGCTCTGACTTCAGGGAAAGGGGAGGGAGGGGGGAACTTTGGTCCCAAATATCTCTCAAACCATAAAGGTTTGAGAGATGGGACTGGGGGAATTCAGTTAAGTTGTGTAATGCCTACAAGATACAGTTTACTTAACATTTCCTGTTCATCTTTAGGCAGTTGTCCATGACCGTTTGACCAAGTAATAAAGGCAGCATAAGGTAGGATTCAGGTAAACAAATATAAGCGGAGAGTTTCGGTAAACTGAACTGGGTGGATTCTTTTTACCAAAAATTGTCGCCGTTCTAAAAGCTCTCTAAACAAATCCATGGAGTTCACTGTCAGAGACATAAATCAAGTGCATTAATACATAAAGTCAAATTGCCTATACTTTTTTAACATCAAAAACTCAGTGGACTGGCAATATAAAAGCCCCGTTTAAATCAACTGGGATTTTTTTTGTCTCCTATGGTACGGTACAGCTGGTTTGATCCAGAATTGCAGCATGTTCGCTTTTATGCATACTCTCTATGTCTTTAGGATTTCCCTGCTTGAGTACAGTTGTCAGTCAGAGGCTCATTCAGTGGGATTTACTTACCTGTGTTCAAGCTTGAAAATCCTAAAGAGATGGCCTGTTAGTGTTTTTTTTAAGATGGGTCTGCCCTAAAGCTTTGTTCCGCATTGGGTGTATTTTTGGAATTGTAACTTGAATGAAATATTCTGCTTTTCTCTCATTTTAGGGATTTTTGCCTGAAAACAAGTTCGGCAGGGTGTTGTCAGAGCCTGTTCTACGAGATACAGGGCCCAGGAGGAGAGGGAGACGACCACGTAGTGAGCTAATCAAGTCCACTGGAGCTGTGGGGCCTGACTCTTCCTCAGGCATGGGTCCACTCTTCATGAATGGTCTGATAGCGGGGATGGATATAGTGGGACTGCAGAACATGAGGAATATGCAAGGAATCCCATTAACTGGGCTGGTGGGGTTTCCTGCAGGATTTACAACAGTGTCCACCAATGAGGACGTGAAGAGCACCTTAGGCATGTTACCCATGATGCTCCCCAGCATGACTGCCATGCCCCAGATGTTTGGTGTTGGGGGTATCATCAACTCTCCCATCTCAGCTTCTGTGCCAACGTCTCTAGGAAGCACAATTAAAAGTGGTACGCCACAAACGGAACAAAACTCTGAGGACAAAGACGCATGCCCAGAAATTCAAAAAGACACAGCACCTTCAGAGAAAGTTGGAAGTGGGTCCTTTCAGGAGAAGTCAGAACCTGCCGTGACTACCAGCAGCCCTGTAGCTTTCAACCCATTCCTAATCCCTGGCATGTCCCCAAGTTTGTTGTACCCTTCCATGTTTCTCTCACCTGGAATTGGCATGGCAGTACCAGGTGTCCAGCCCAGCCGTTTATCTGAGTCGGGTGGTGCTGATCCCCAAAGGCGGAAGAGAAAGAAGGCAAAAGAGGACTCTCAGACTACAGATCTGGAGACTGTGCCCATTACAGAAAGCACAGAACCTGAGAGATTATCTCCCAGTGGTCAGAACTCTAATACAAGTGAAACTCTGGCATCTGAGAAAGACAAGGATATTTCTGGTTTAAAAGAGACTCCAGATCATACCAAGTAGAACTTGCCCGCCACAATTGTGACTTCTGTCGCTTGGATATTTCTAGCCCTCTCAGATCTGTGGTTTACCCATCAGTAACTTCTACTTAAACCAACCCCTCTGTACATCGTCTCAAGGTGGTCTGCCTGTGACAGCCTGAAGCTATAGACAAAATTCCATGATCTCTGGCTAGATTGGGAACACCAATAATCCATTTTGAGTTCTACATTTATTTTCATTCCAGCATAAGGATAATTAGAATACATATTTTTTTTTTATTATTCCACATGCTCCCTATCCCTGAAACAGATCAGGCTATCAATTTGGTTCAAAGATGGAGTGTAGCACAAGGTCTTAAAGCAGCAATCTGTTACTCCAAAGCTGAGCTGTTAGATAAGCAATAGAACTCTTGTCCACACACACACACACAAGATTTGGTGGAACACCAATAATTGTTTCTCTCTCTTATTAATCAATAGGTGTTTATAGGTGTATACCATAATGTCCAGAAATCAAGCAGTGTTAAAAGTGTGCTGATAAAAAGCAGTAGTGCTGGTTTTCAAGAAAGATCCAAAAGTAATTTGGCAATAAAATAAAAACTTTATTGTTCCTAATGCAACAGTAACAAAATGACAATGAAGTAAACTTCGAGAGAAAGGCATCCTTTAAATAGTTAAACTCTTGGTGGCTAGAAACTTCTCCAGTGCGTTGCTTTGCAATACATTGGAGACTTATCTAAAATCCAAAGAGCTAAGTATGTCTATTTTAGGAATAAAAAAATATATATTATTTTGGGAATCAAAGATGTTATAATAAAACTAGCACCTTTATTTGCATTGTTCCTGCTAAGCACTGGCAATAGGACAGTCACTACTTAAGTTTAACACCTCCAGTGCCAGAGGGGTCAACAACACATTGCTATGTAATGTGTCACAGGCCCTTTTGTCAATGAAGGCGTTAACAACAAAACAGAAAATAGATGTATATTTCTTTAAGAAAATAGTATTTTTTTAAATAATATGAAATACAGTATTTGTAAGCTAGAGGCTGGCAGACTGAGAAGATGTACTAGTTCTGTGGTTCTTTTAACCCTTGACATCTTGAAGAGGAGCTCAACACATTGTGCTGCAGCTGCTCATTGGATTAACCTTCACACTGCCATAAATGGCAGAAAAATGGTTAAAATATACCTTTGGAAATCTATTAATTGTAATGTAATCTTGGCCAAAAAAATATGTGGTGTCAAACGTGTATATCAGTGCAATACGGACAGTGTCTAAAAACGCACACAATATGTTTGATGTACACTGTGCAGAATGGGGGAAGGTGTGTTTTGAGATTTGGGTAGCATCAGTAGTAAAAGTAATATTGAGCATTTCCACGTAGAGTAATGAGGAGATAAAAGGTTTATATTGAGCATTAAGTAGGTATAAACCGAATATTTGTCATTTGGTATACGTATGCACTTATTTTTCTGTTAAACCCCTTTGATGTTAGGGATGTCTCCAAAATGAAGGGTTAATGGGTCCGCGATGGTTAAAAACAGTGTGCTTCTATATTAACTCTTGCAGCGCCAGACGGTTCACGGATGTATTGAGAATCACTGTGTTGGGCACCTGCTGGTACTCAAATGGTTACAGAGTAAACTAACAATACTGATCAAGTATGTAAAACCACTCTTACCTCCCCAGAACGCCTTGGGGGGGGGGGGTTATGCACTAAGATGAGATAAATTGCAGATGATTTCTCCAGTGAGATCACTTCTCCAATTCCTGTGTTATTCTATGGAGACAAAGTACTAACATCTATCCCAGTGGTTCTCAACCCGTGCCCTCAGTGGCTACTAACAGGCCAGGATTTGAGAATTTCCTCTTAAGAGCACAGGTGAGTTAATCAATACAACTGAGCCTCTGATCAACACACTTGTGTTCTAGCAGGGAAATTCCTAAGTCCTGGCCTGTTAGTGGCCACTGAGGGCACGGGTTGAGAACCTCTGATCTATCCCACTTCAGAAATCTTAGTGCATTGGCTCCATAGAATAACACAGGAACTGGAGTAATGATATCACTGGAGAAGTCCTCTCTCTATCACGACTTAGTGCATCCCCCCCCCCCCCAAGTTTCCGATTTGCATTTTGCATTGATCTTATTTCTGTCACTGTTCGCATTTATGAAACTGATCATGTCCTTGCCACACAGTAGGTGAGGGAGGTCTTGCAATTGAATCCGCCAAATCAGAGAACATTTTGCTGTGGCTTGTGTCACTAAGCAGAACTGATGTTAGGAAATCCAGTGTGCTGCTAATGTAAGGGTTGTTTTTTGTGCGCGCACACACACAAGACACACGCACAACTTCTTAAAGTGTGCTCTTATGCAGTAGAGCAGCGTGTTTTACACATTGTTGCTTTAAAAGATCTTCTGTATCAGTCACCCTAACTTATATGTCATAAGGTGTTTGAAAGTGGGCTGTAAAAAAAAAAAAAAGCATAGAATAGAACATTAAAGAGATAGTAATACTTCGTTTTAACTTTATTTTATTTTGTAGGCATTAAAGAAACACGAAGAACGATATAAGTCTTATCTCTCAAACCTTTATGGTTTAAGAGATATTCACAAGCAAAGTTTCCCCCTCCCGCCCCTTTTACCTAGTGTAAGCCATCTCTTCTCAGATGTGGAATCCAGTCCATAGACCAGACAGATAACCGCAGGGGACAATCTTCTTCCTATGAGAACAATGAAAGCCCTGCCCCCCTTGACAAGTTGTTCAGGTTTTTCCCCTTATCTTAATTGAAGATTGTCCCTCTCTGCAGTCTACCTGGGCACCTCCCTTCTGATCTGGCTGAACGGAGGGGGATACTTTGCTTGTGAATATCTCTTAAACCATAAAGGTTTCAGAGATAAGACTTATATCTTCTTCATGTTTTTTTAATGCCTACAAAATAAAATAAAGATAAAACGAAGTATTACTATCCCTTTAAATAAGACTGAGGTTTTGTTTTTTGTTTTTTTATGAAAATTGCTACTTGAGCAGAGGAAGATTCAGTGAAAACAATATATTATATAGTAGAATAGATTACTTATGTAGTGATATTCCACAAGCCTGACCTTTAAACTTTTGAGTGCCAGGGAGGTAGCCAGCACATCGTAACGCCACGTGTTGGATACCCCTCTGGCACTCAGATGGTTAGCGTGAACCGTATTTTTTTGTTTTGTCAGCCCTATTCCCTTTCCCTTTCCATTTGATCTGAATATCCACATTCATCACAAGTAGTTCTGAGTTACTTTACAGTATAAGCTTCTTCTACCTCTTGCCTTCTGTGTATCCAGTTGCTAGTGAGAGGTGATAAAGTAGATGCGACTTCTCCAGACAAATAAATTCTCCAACTCCTATGTTATTCTATGGCACCTATGAACTTAGATTTCTCAAGTTAGACATGTTAGTGTGATAGCTCCACAGCATAAAATAGGCATACCTAGGAACACTGGGGGATACAATTGATGTAAATCATGCCCAAAAAAAGGGTTGGGGCTTACCTTGAGTACGAGTAGGTCTAACGAACATATCACAAAAGTGGGTGGGAAGAACATGCTAGGAAGGAGCAGAAGTAGGAGGAACTGGGTGGGGAAGGAGGAGAAGTGGGTGGGAATTGAGAAGAACAGGGTGGGGATAGAGGAGAAGTGGGAGGAACAGGGTGGGAAGGAGCAGAAGGGGGCAGAGTTTCAGAAGAAACTCTCTGCATCAGGAGAATCAGCCTTGCCCTCTGGAGACCCGGTAATACAGTGTCAAAACCGGAGTCTCAGGGGCAAATGAGAAGAGTTCCCAGGTATGAACATAGGACGTAGAAATGTTATTACATTGGATAAGTCATCAGCTCTTTATCACACGTGAGTGCGTCTCCCCCCCGCCCAACAGTCATTAAAGGGGAGCTATCACCTGTATTAATGTTGTTTTTAAATATAATGTGGTGACGTCACTTCAGGACAGGCACCGGGTCAACTCTGCCCCGCAGCATATCAATCTTCATCTGTTCCCCTCCCCAAGTAGCCCCTTGGAGGATGTCTCCATGTAAGCTGGAGCTCTCTCTTGCCAATGATACCGATCCAGCTCACACGGAGGAAGACTACTTCATCGAAGGAAGTTGGAAAGAGGCGCTACTTGGGGAGGGGAAGAGACAAAGATTGACAGGCTGCAGGGCAAAGTTGACCCACAGTCTGTCCTAAGTGATGTCCGCACATTAAATTTAAAAGCAAATATCTCAGAGATTAATTATATTTCAAAAAAAGTTCCCCTTTAAGCCAAATAACTGCTTCATACAGGTGGAAAAAAATGTCCCAAAGTTTTCATTGATTTAAAGCAGAACTATCGTCCTAACAAGATGTGGTATCAATGTGCACTCTACATTAATATAGTAAACGTTTTGTAGTCCTTTTTTTGAAACAAGTTTCTAGGTTAGGCATAAACAGTAAAGCAAAATCTTACCCAGTGATGTCAAGACCGGGGGGAGATGGACTGCGCATGTCATACTTGTTACCTTGAGATAACGTAGTCACTCCCACCGGTCCTGTCGATCCAGCCTGTGACCGCCCCTTCTATAGCACATGACCTGAACAGGGTGGAAGGCTAGTGAGCGCCAGGTTATGTGCTATAGAAGGAGTGGACACAGGCTGGATCATCAGGACCGGTCGGAGTGACTACGTTACCACAAGGTAACAAGTATGACATGCACAGTCCATCTCCCCCGGTCTTGATGTCACTGGATAAGATTTTGCTTTACTGTTTATGCCTAAGCTAGAAACTTATTTCAAAAAAGGACTACAAAATGTTTACTATATTAAAGGGATAGTAATACTTAAAATGTAAATGCAAATATGTTGTAGGGTTTATCCCCCTGAGTAAAACAAGAATACTCCCACTGCTGAAAGGTGTTTCATTCAAAAGTTATTAATTTTCAAAGTTGAATTTTTTAGGTGCAGTATCACAGTGGCCTGAAATTGTACAATGGCGCTGTTGCTACATGATCCTATGGACAGCTCTGGTCCCGGGACCATAAATCTCCATAGGATGGTGTAGAAACAGCGCCACTGTGATACTGCACCTAAAAAATTCAACTTTGAAAATTAATAACTTTTGAATGAAACATCTTTCAGCAGTGGGAGTACTCTTGTTTTACTCAGGGGGATAAACCCTACAACATATTTTTTTTTACATTTTAAGTATTACTATCCCTTTAATGTAGAGTGCACACTGAGACCAAAGCTTGTTGGGACGATCTGCTTTAAATAGGTCTTTTAACCCTTTGAATGCCAGAGAGGTCTCCAGAGCATTACTTCCCAGTGGAGACCTTTTCACGCATTTTGCATCTAACCCTTTGCGTGTCAGAGAGGATACCTCTCTGGCACTCAAAGGGTTAAGGGTTTAAAAGCCCATTTGAAATCAATGTTTTTTGGTTTGTGTTTTTTTAATTTGTCCCCTAAGTTGGTCTGCTGCAGCTGGTTCCTCTTAGAACTGCCAGATATGATACAATGACGCTGATTTACTGTCTACTCCTCCGCTATCTTGTTAGCAGGAGAATTTTTGGATTCCGTAGCGTCTGACCACTATGTTTTTACCCATACAGTAACTTCAAAGACTTGCGCCTTAAAGGGATAGTAATACTTCGTTTTAACTTTATTTTATTTTGTAGGCATTAAAAAAACATGAAGAATGATATAAGTCTTATCTCTCAAACCTTTATGGTTTATGAGATATTCACAAGCAAAGTTCCCCTCCCCGCCCCTTTTACCTAGTGTAACCCATCTCTTCTCAGATGTGAGTCTGGTTGTATGACAGGACAGATAACAGAAGGGGACAATTTTCTTTGTATGAAAACAATGAAAGCCCTTCCCCTCTTGACAAGTTTTTCAGCTTTTTCCCTTATCTTAATTGAAGATTGTCCCTCTCTGCAGTCTACCTGGGCACCTCCCTTCTGATCTGGTTGAACAGGGGGGGATACTTTGTTTGTGAATATCTCTTAAACCATAAAGGTTTCAGAGATAAGACTTATATCGTTCTTCATGTTTTTTTAATGCCTACAAAATAAAATAAAGTTAAAACAAAGTATTACTATCCCTTTAAATGTCAGGATTAAAACTCTGATTCAGAGTAACAGGGTCTGTCCACTCCCTACCACTTTTTTTTAAGCACCCTTATTTAAAAAAAAAAAAAAAAGGCACTTTTTTAACTCCTCTAGGACCAGACGAGTTCACAATATAGCGTGAAGCAATGGTTTGCTCACCACTCTTGTCCTCAAGGGTTTTATAAAGCCCCCAGACAAGAGAAGGATTAACCCTTCGAGTTTTAGAGGGGTGCTCAGCGTATTGCAAAATAATGCTTTGTACAACCTTCTGACACGCAAAGGGTTAGAGGTAGTGAAGCTTAATATTGGCAGTGTGTTGCGTACCCTTCTGGCACTCAAAGGGTTAAATGTCACCCAGTTTTAGACTTCTGAATTTTTCTCTGTTTGCTAGTGCTTTGTGGCCATATTAACCCTTTGAGTGCGTGGCCATATTAACCCTTTGAGTGCTACATTGCTTACCCCTCGGGCACTCAGAGGGTTAAGCTTTGATCCATTTTAAGTCGATGAACCTATTTTACGTTAACAAAAAATTGTATTTCGAACCAAATTGAGCACAGCAGAAAGTGCTAGCTTTTTTTTTCTTTTTTTTTCAATGTAAAAGTAATTCCCTATTTTAAGGTTATTAATCTGATAGCATAGATTTTAAAAAGTGTATATATATATAAATATATATAAAATTAATGATTCAAAAATCCATATATATTCAGTTTTTTTTCCAAAGAAACAAAAAATAGAAACTTTTGTCCTTTTAGTCAATGAGACAAATACAAGCCAGTACTGTCTTACATTTTTGAACCCCTTAAGGACCAAGGACATATATATATCATGGGGGAAAAGTGCTTGATGGACCGATGACGTATCATGGAATTCAGGGGTCCCCGCCCAGCTGCATTCTGTTTGGGGACCTCTGATTCTGTTTCCAAAAATGCTCTGTGGTCAGTAAGTGCCAGCTGTGCGGCTGGTCCTTAAAGGGTTAGTAATGTTTGGTATTAAGAAAAAGTAATATTGTAGATATTAAATAAATCCAATGATGCCAGTCCAATCTCTCAAACCTTTATGGTTTGAGAGATATATGATGATAAAGTTCTCCCCTCCCCTTTCATTGACTTCAGCTTCTAGCTAACAGAAGGAGGTCCTGGTCCCGGGACCTGCAGGTGGCTCTTCAGCAGAGCAGAAATACCGCAGTCTTAAAATAAATATTTAATTAGAATGGTTAACAAAGTGTGTTTGCAAACCAAACACACTTTGTAGACCATTCCAATTAAGTTTTTCTTTATAGATTGCGGTATTTTGGCTCTGCTGAAGAGCCTCCTTAAGTAGGCCGACACGAATCTCCTTCTGTCAGCTTTACAGCTGACATCAGTGAAAGGGGAGGGGCAACTTTATCACCGTATATCTCTCAAACCATAAAGGTTTGAGAGATCGGACTGGCATCAATGGATTTATTTATTTAATATCTACAATATTACTTTTTCTTAATACAAGACATTATTAACCCTTTAAGGGGTAAAGCAGTTGATATGTATAATCTGTTCCCATCCCACATCCATCTGACTCGTTTTTGAAGTATTTGTTTCTGAGTGTTTGCACATGTTCACTGTTAATTTCTTTGCACTTGTAGTTCTAGGTTTATGAATGTTTAAGGGCAATAAATGTTGTTCCTTTTTTGGCTGTTTAAAAGTAGGCACTTAAGCTTAAATTACGGTTTTTGCTCCTCATGGGAGGTCCTAGCTACCTAACTTCTTATAAGAAAGGTGTCTGCAGCCAGTGGCTGGTTGAGGATAATAGGAATTGTATTCCTCAACAGCTGCAGAACCCAAATTTGCCCAGCTTTGTTTTAACTCATGGTTTGAGGACCTACACCTCATGAGCAGGTTTAACACCTCCTGGGATGTCCTAGCCCATTCATTTTGATCTAGAATTGTGGCTCTTGTAGCACCGTATTCAGAAAACCCCTTCCATAGCACTAAATGCAGAAATTAGTCATTCAGCTTAGAGAGAATATGTTTAATAAATAACGAAGAAGAATTGAACATTTTAATTATAAAAGAGGGCAACATGGGTCTCCGTACTCCTCTCATACTAGTGGCAACAAACTAGGGTTTTTCTGTACATGTTAATTATAGAAGTGTGCTGTTTCCAGCAAGTTAATTTGATGTGTTAAATCAGTAAAGTGTTGTTTACCATTACTGTAAGTGAGAAAAGAGAGCCTGAATATTCCATTTCTTCAACAAGGATTTGACAAGCTGGTATTTTTTTTTTTTTTTTTTTTTTTTTTTAAAGGATCAGTAAAGATTTGTTCTGAGAAAAATATTTGGCTTTTCCTGAAATGAGAGGACACTGCACTGCTGGCAGTTGTTTCATTCAGACATTAACAAATGGTCACGGCATTGCCAGTGTGATGGTGCACACTGTGTATGTCAGGGACGAGGTGGACAGCTGCACTGATTCTCACAAGAGTCGGCCTACTCTTGTGAAAATTGCTGCCCCGATTTGCTGCATGCGGCTGAACTCCGCCCCGGGGTGGGGCAGACAGCAAACCAGAACCCACTTATATATATAGATTATAACTGGTCACTCTGTCACTAAGTCAAGAAGCTGATACTGTTACTTTCTGTAAAGAACTGTACCCATAGGCTCGCCTTTCCAATAGAGTGCTGTAGAATTACCATTTGGATACCAGGTAGCACCGGAGATAGTTTGAACTGTTGATAACTTTGGAAGAAGCGTCTCCCAAAAGGGAAACCCCTACAGTTTGTGTTTTTTTTTTTTTTTTTTTTTTTTTTTAGTTTAACAGTAATAAAGGTTTACTAGTCCCTTGCGTGCTAGGGAGGTATCCAAAGCTTTGAGTTGTGATGCATTTGATACCCCTGGCACTCAAAGGGTTAACTATTTGAGTGCCAGAGGGGGGTTCACACTATATTGCTTAGAAATGTGTTATTATATATAATAACTCGAACATGAAAATGAATGGGTGTGCCTGACAAAATAAATGTAGCCCCTTTGTTAAAGGGATAGTAATACTTAAAATGTAAAAAAAAAACATGTTGTAGGGTTTATCCCCCTGAGTAAAACAAGGGTACTCCCACTGCTGAAAGGTGTTTCATTCAAAAGTTATTAATTTTCAAAGTTGAATTTTGTTAGGTGCAATATCACAGTGGCCTGAAATTGTACAGTGGCGCTGTTGCTACACGATCCTATGGACAGCTCTGGTCCCGGGACCATAAATCTCCATAGGATGGTGTAGCAACAGCGCCACTATACAATTTCAGGCCACTGTGATATTGCACCTAAAAAAATTCAAGTTTGAAAATTAATAACTTTTGAATGAAACACCTTTCAGCAGTGGGAGTACTCTTGTTTTACTCAGGGGGATAAACACTACAACATATTTTGTTTTACATTTTAAGTATTACTATCCCTTTAATGGGATAGTAATACTTGATTTTTAACAATATTTAATATTGTACATATTAAAAAATAAATTAAATGATGTAAGTCCCGTTGCTCAAATTTTCATAGTTTTAGAGTAATAAGCTTCTACTTCCCCTCCTCCCACCCCTTTTAACCACTTCACCGCTCTAGTAACATTGTAGACAAAGAAATTCTTCATGAGAACGGTCTACAAAGTGTGCCTGGTTTGAGGCAGTAGACCGTTCTCATGAAGAATTTCTTTGTATACCATGTTGTTTCGGCTCTGCAGACGAGCCGTCGCGTCCCGGGACCAGGATCTCAGTCTGTCAGCTAGAGCTCTGACGTGGTTAAAAGGGGTGGGTGGGGGGAACTTTAGAAGCTGATTACTCTAAAACTATCAAAGTTTGAGCAACGGAACTTTATAATTTAACTTATTTTTTTAAGATGTACAGTGTTAAACATTGTTAAAATCAAGTATTACTATCCCTTTAACCCCTTAACGATCGTCGCGGTCAGTTAAGGACCACAGAGTTTTTTTTTTTTTGTCCTTCCGTTTCCGGACTCCACGAACGGCGTGCAGCCGCGGGGGAGCCCAGAATTCCATGACGGTTATATTATGTCATGGGTCGTTAAGTCAGATCGACCCATGACATACTATGACCGTTAAGGGGTTAAATAGGTCTCCAGTGTATTTTATGGAGATGTTTCTAGCATCTAAGGGGTTAAAGTGTCTCTCTTATCTCTACTTATATCGGAGTTCACTGGTCTTTGGAACAGGTGATTGTCTGGAGAGGTATGTGGGCAAATACATAATGGAAACTAGGGGGTGATTCACTAAACGGTGATAAAGTGGATATGACTTCTCCAGTTTATCACATCTCCAATTCCTATGTTATTCTGTGGAGCCTATTCACTAAGATTTCTTGAACTTTGGAGATCTTAGTGCATCGGCTCCATAGAATAACATAGGAACTGGAGAAGTGATATCACTGGGGAAGTCATCTCCACTTTATCACCACTTAGTGAATGTCCCCCCAGGAGTCACAACAAAATGATTATCTGAAAAAGATGATCAGTTGTATTGGACAAAAATAATAAAGTAGGGTGCAGAACAAAAAATATCTATAAGACCAAATAAAATGCACACCTCGAAGTACTGCCGAGGAAATCCCATTAACCTGAGGGGGTTAATTATTTCACTTAGTGCTGAAATAGTTTTAATTTGTACTGTATTTTCTTTTTCATTTTTTTTTTTGTCAGATGATAAACCTCATGGTTGCTTTTACCCGTGAGTGTGAGAAGGGTGGATAATGCAATGCGTTGTCTACCCCACTGGCATCAAAACGGTTAAAACATGGTGCTTCTGTGTGGCCGAGCTTGACGTTTTTTTTTTTTTGCTTCTGCTGATAAAGGGAGATTAACCCTGTGAGTTCCAGAGAGGTATCAAACGCATTGCGATGCAACGCCTTGAATATCTGACGCTCAGAGTAGAAACGCACACATTCTGTCTCACTCTTTTTCACTCTCACTCACGCTCTAACTAAAATGCGTGTGTTATTGGGATTGTTTTTTGTCTTACAGTGTAATTGGTTGTCACAGAATTGTTTCAGTTCTCATTCCAGTGGCCTCTCTGTGGACTGGATTCTGCTGCAGGAAATACACCCCACAATAACATTTTAACTGTGTAGGTAAAAAAGAACAAAAACCTATTGAATGGTTTTGTACTGTATTGCAGCAGATATCTTTAACCCTTCGAGTGCCAGAGGGGTATGCAACGCATTGCTTTGCAATGCGTTGCATACCCCTCTGGCACACAAAGGGTTAACCTCTTGAGGACTAAAGCTAGATGCAACGCTTTTAAAGCAATGTATTGCATGTCCTTCCAGTCCTTAACTGGTTAAAGGGATAGTAATACATCCATTAAAGTGGAGGTTTGTGTGTGTTCTTTCTTTAAAGTGATAGTAATACTTAAAAATTACTATCCCTCCTCTTGCAGGCAATAAAAAACTGAGTAAAATGACACCAGTGGCATCTCTCAAACCTTTATGGTTTGAGAGATATCCGCTTTCAAAATTCCCTCTCCCCTGACGTCAGCATTCTAGCTGACAGCAGGGGAATCTGGGACCGGCGGCGGCTCTGCAGCAGTGCGGAGATCGCATTAATAAAAAAGAAATTCTTAACTTAAAAGGTCTTCTACGTGTGCTTGCAAACCAAGCACACGTAGAAGACTATTTTAGTAAAGGATTTCTTTTTTATTAACACGCTCTCTGCACTGCTGCAGAGCCGCTGGCTGATCCCAGGAGAGGATTCCCCTGCTCTCAGCTAGAATGCTGACATCAGGGGAAAAGGCAAAATGCTTAACTTTAAAAGCGGATATCTCTCAAACCATAAAGGTTTGAGAGATGCCTCTAGTGTAATTTGACTCAGTTTTTTATTGCCTACAAGATGAGGGATAGTAATTTTTAAGTATTACTATTCCTTTAACAGGTAGCGCTATAGTTCATTACTTAGTTTTGTAGTTCAAGCGTTATTCATTCTGAAAGGATCCCCCTCTCACCCCTTTCCCCTGCATCACTCATACCTCTCAGTCTGGTCCGGATGGAGAGAGGCGAGGGACAATCTTCAGTAAGCAAAAGGAAAATCCTGCCCTCCTTCGTCAAGGGGCAGGGTTTTCCTTATACTTACTGACTGAAGATTGTCCCTTGCCGCATCCATCCAGTCCAACGACCAGATTACAGATCTGATGTGAGGCGGCCAGAAGGGGCGGGAGGGGGATCCTTTCGGATTGAATAGTGCTTAAACTACAAAACTGTAAGTATCGAAATATAGTGCTACATGATGAGTTCTAGTCCAAAAATAGGGCTTTGTGGGGGGGTGGAGAGGTTTATGCACTAAGGAGTGATAAAGCATTGATAAACAGGCCATAAAGAGAAGAAGATCTATTCTCCAATGTTATAAACGCTCCATGAGACCTTAAAGGGATAGTAATACTTCGTTTTATCTTTATTTTATTTTGTAGGCATTAAAAAAACATGAAGAACGATATAAGTCTTCTCTCAAACCTTTATGGTTTGAGAGATATTCACAAGCAAAGTTTCCCCTCCCGCCCCTTTTACCTAGTGTAAGCCATCTCTTCTCAGATGTGGAATGCAGTCCATAGACCAGACAGATAACAGCAGGGGACAATCTTCTTCCTATGAGAACAATGATAGCCCTGCCCCCCTTGACAAGTTTTCAGCTTTTTCCCTTATCTTAATTGAAGATTGTCCCTCTCTGCAGTCTACCTGGGCATATCCCTTCTGATCTGGCTGAACGGGGGGGGGGGATACTTTGCTTGTGAATATCTCTTAAACCATAAAGGTTTGAGAGATAAGACTTACATTGTTCTTCATGTTTTTTTAATGCCTACAAAATAAAATAAAGTTAAAACGAAGTATTACTATCCCTTTAAGTGTATAACAAGCCATGACAGTTCAGGACTGTCATGGGACCTTAAGTGTATAACAAGCCATGAGAACCTTAGGTGTATAACAAGGCATGAGAACCTTAGGTGTATAACAAGCCATGACGGTCCAGGACCGTCATGGGTCCTTAAGGTGTTATTCTACGGAGCCTATGCACTAATATCTCTCATTTTAGAGAAACCTTAGTGCATTGATTCCACAGAATAACATAGGAACTGGGGAAGTTATCACCAGTTTATCTCATTTTAGGGCATCTCCCTCCCAGGTTGCGCCCCTTCAAAAATTGCTTACACAATGCATTCGATACCCCTCTGGCACTCAGTGGGTTAACGCAAAATCGGCTGTTAAATTTTCATTCTGCAAGACGGCATAGTAACAAATGCATCTCTGCAGTGGTGTCCGTAGAAGTTTTTCCGGGGGGGGGGGGGGCAAAGCCATAATATGACTCCCAGGCCAGCACACCTAGCCACTTTTTTTTATATGGAGGGGGTAATTGTAGGGGGGGCAACCCCCCCCCCCTCCGGACGCCCATGAGTGTTCATTTGTCATTAGCGTCCTGCATTAAAATGGAGATACATTCACTTTAATAAGATTTGAACTCTTCTTAGGAGAGCGGTCGATAGCACTTGATCCTAAAAAAATATATTGGATTTTGATTTATACTTTAGTGCATCATAAACACAGCCAGGCTTCTTGCAATTCGCTTCAAATGTAGTATTAAGTAGATGGTATTTGTATATAAACATTTTCACAAAATGTCACTCCCTAGACGTTTATATTCTGACAACCAACGATAGAAAATATCTTTATTTTTGCAGTGTCTCACTAGATTTTCAGTTGCGTTTCTTTTGGCTCCTGTTGCTTTAACCCTTTGAGTGCCAGAGGGGAACGCATTGCAAAGCGTTGCGTACCCCTCTGGCACGCAAAAGGTTAAAAATTTATATATGCATACTGAGGATGAGGAACTAAGAAAATTGGCACAAACTAAAGGCACCCTAGGTGTTCAGATAAGAAATCCCATTGATTCAAAACTGTGTTATAAAGGGATAGTAATACTTAAAATGTAAAAAAACATATGTTGTCGGGTTTATTCCCCTGAGTAAAACAAGAGTACTCCCACTGCTAAAAGCTGTTTCATTCAAAAGTTATTAATTTTCAAAGTTGAATTTTTTAGGTGCAATATCACAGTGGCCTGAAATTGTGGCGCTGTTGCTACACGATCCTATGGACAGCCCTGGTCCCAGGACCATAAATCTCCATAGGATGGTGTAGCAACAGCGCCACTATACAATTTCAGGCCACTGTGATATTGCACCTATAAAATTCAACTTTGAAAATTAATAACTTTTGAATGAAACAGCTTTCAGCAGTGGGAGTACTCTTGTTTTACTCAGGGGGATAAACCCTACAACATATATTTTTTTTACATTTTAAGTATTACTATCCCTTTAACCCAGTAGATGCTAGTGAGGCCTCAGATGTGTTGCGTTGGAGGCCTTACTAGCGTTCATGGGGTTTAAAAGCCACATTTCCATCAATGGAATTATTTATTTTAACCTCTAGAGTGCCGGTAGTTTTTCTTAGTACATCAACTTCACTGTGTGTATGTACATAAATATATAACGAATGCATACACGTTTATACAGTGTACATAAACTTTTAATAGTATGAGTGTGTATAGAAAATATATATAATAATGTGTGGAACTTCTATTGAAGGCTGTATCCTTTAAATGTGTATTATACACGTGGCTCTAAATTTAACAGAAGGACTTTCTTGGATAGGTGTCCTTCATATAGGAGTTTAGTATATTTATATATATATTTTGAATTGTTTCTGCAATTTACTATATATAATGAGTTCCATTTTAGCTTGCCTCTGTAGTAAATACTTCAATACACTGTAACATTCTGAATGGCGGAAGCCCTTCGGAACCAGGAATCCATTTCTTTATTAGTTCAATGGCACTGTCTAGTCACAGACTACAACTCCGTTTCCAATTCAAAATAGGTGTATACAGGACTGCTGAATGAAGGACTTATTCGTGATCAAGTTCTTCTGTTAACCAAATGTAGAACAAGCGTTTGTCCCCTATAAAACTTAGTTGATGGTTAACATAAACTGTTTGTGTTGACATTGCAACAGGCAGAAAACATATTAATTGTTCTGTGAATGTCCTCAGAGGAAGAAAAGGTTTAAAAATGACTGATCAACTCTAGTTTTATGCCAATTGCTGTCACGTTAGTACTGTTATTTTGTTTCTATGTATTTTTTTTTTTCTGTTGTAGTGTTACTAATTTATCAGAATGGTCCAGATGCTTCAAAAACTTCATCATTTCAGCTACTGCATTATTTATTTTATTTTCTTTTGTCTCTTGTCTTTTATACACTTGGGATTATAAATGATGTAAATGTTAAAATTAAGACCTTGAAAAGACTCTGTTAACTGTACAAGCAACTGATTTGTTATCTTCATCCTGATACTGGCTGATGGGTTTTTACTGCATAAAAATGTTGGTGATAATCAGTGGAACGTGGGGATTTTGCAGTATGTGTGTAAATGTATGTATGTAAGTGAAGGTACGCAAGCGTATGCACATGCTTTTTCTGGGTGGATTTCGCATTGAATGATATCTGTGTTTTCCAGTAGGTGTATCACAATAAAATGCCGTATTAATTTTGTGGGGGTTTTTACCCCCTTAAAGGGATAGTAATACTTTATTATTACTATCCCCCATATTGTAGATATTAGCAAAATAATTTAATAGCCCCCAGGTTGATCTCTCAAACCTTTATGGTTTGAGAGATAACTGAAGGCAAAGTTCCCCCCTCCCTCTCCCTTCCCTGAAGTCAGCATTGTACTGACTGCAGGGATATCTGGTCTTATTTTCATCAGGCGGCTCTGCAGCAGAGCCGAGATCGTGTTAGTGAAAAAAAAATTATTTCACTGAAACGGTCTTCTACATGTGCTTGCAAACCATGCACAAACCAAGCACACGTAGAAGACCGTTTCAATGAAATAATTATTTTTCATTAACGGGATCTCGGCTCTGCTGCAGAGCCGCAAGCCTGTCGTACGACAGACTTCCCGTGCAGTCAGTACAACGCTGACTTCAGGGAAGGGGGAGGGAGGGGGGAACTTTGCCTTCGGTTATCTCTCACACCATAAAGGTTTGAGAGATGAACCTGGGGGCTATTAAATTATTTTGCTTATATCTACAATATGGGGGATAGTAATAATAAAGTATTACTATCCCTTTAAATTCTGGGGAGGTCTCCAGCGCATTGCTCTGCATTGCTCTGGAGACCTCCCTACCATTCAAATTATAAAAGCCATATTTAGAGGTATAGTAATAACTCAATAAAACTTTAACTCCGATTAATCTTTACAATTACATTACTATATATATAGTGACTAACATATTTGTAGTTCAAACACTATTCAAGACTAAAGGATCCCCGTCCCGTTTTGGCCTCCTCCCCTTAGATCCGGAATCCAATCATGATACCGGACGGATGCAGCGAGGGACAATCTTCAGTCAGTAAGTATAAGGAAAACCCTGTCCCACTTGACAAGGAAGGGCAAGATTTTCCTTTTGCTTACTGAAGATTGTCCCTCGTCGCCCTCCATCTGAACCAGACTGAGTGGATCAGTGATGCAGGGAAAGGGGAAGGGAACCTTTCAGCTTGAATAAGTAATTATAAATAGTGCAACTACAACTCTGACAGTATTGAAATAACACTCTCCATGGCCCAAATACTATAAAGATTAATTGGAACTGCTTTTATTGTGAAATGTAAAAAAATATGTTGTAGGGTTTATCCCCCTGAGTAAAACAAGGGTACTCGCACTGCTGAAAGGTGTTTTAGTCAAAAGTTATTACAGCTCAAAGTTGATTTTTTTTTTTCTTTAAGGTGTAGTATCACAGTGGCCTGAAATTGTACAGTGGCGATGTTGCTACACGATCCTATGGACAGCTCTGTTCCCAGGACCATACATCTCCATAGGATGATGTAGCAACAGTGCCACTGTACAATTTCAGGCCACTGTGATATAGCACCTAAAGAAATCAACTTTGAGCTGTAATAACCTTTTAATAAAACACCTTTCAGCATTGGGAGTACCCTTGTTTTACGCAGGAGGATAAACCCTACAACATTTTTTTTTTTTTTTTTTTACATTTTAAGTATTACTATCCCTTTAATGTTTTTCCTAACTCTTCTGAATCAGTAGCTGTCTGTTGGTTGCACAGAAGCTTTAACACTGTGGTCCTTATGTACAAAGACACTTTGGAGCAATTGTGGCTAAACTAACTGCACCACAGAAGGCAAACATGTATTTACCAGATTTCCTTTGATTTAAATGGTGATTTTAACTTCTTGAATTCTAGGTCTCCAACACGCTTCAATGCTTTCTCTGTCGTCCAATACAGGTTACTGGTAACTTTGGTAGGCGATCTGCCCCTTTAATTGTAGGCAGGAACAATTCTAGAATTGTATGCAGGGGGTGGAGCCTACCTTCCCTCCTTGGCTGCAGCTAGACAACCAGCTCCAGAAAGATTTGTTCCTTGGTGAAGACACAGGCAAGAGAACAGTTCTGCTATAGTTTTGGAAATGTTTTTATTTTTCTGTTAGAAATGGAATACCACCATTAGGCGGATTACCATAACTGACAATGCCTTTAGATGTGGCTAGCTCAGTAAACAGGTGCTTTTTGTGGACCTTAAGCCCTGGGGGGAAAATCTTGGCTATATGTTCTTTCCTCAGGAGTTGCCCAACGAGGCTTCTTCTTAATACATGTTAGACTGAAGACAGAAGATCTGCAGGAAAGGTGAGCAACCCTTTGAGTGCTGCAGGTCCACATGTCCCACAGTGCCCCTCCGCACAGGGTTTTACCTTTGGAGTTCCTATTGCACACTCCTGCACTCATTGGGTATATCTGTATGTCTGTTGGGTGTTTTTGGAGCAGGTGTATGTGGTACTTTAACCCTTCAGCTGCTGGCTTTGCATCTTTTGGGGGGGGGGTTCTGACACTTTTCCTACTGGTTCAGTGTTTTTTGGGTATTCTGACATGTTCTAGTGATGTTTCATACATTTTTATTTTACAGTTTCAATTTTGTAAAATTTGAGTTTGCACGCTTTACTGCATAGGCACCATTGCTCCATTCACTCCTATGGGACTGTACAGTTTGGGACACATCTCTGCAACCACTTAAACTAGCGACTTCAGAGTTAGAGCAAGGGCAGGCGAGAAAAATTAGCTATCATCCAGTTCATTTTTCTAGTGTATTGGGGGGCTCAGGGGGCTTCGGGCACTGTTTGGGGGCTCAGGGGGCTTCGGGCACTGTTTGTGTACTTTTTCTGGGAAAACTACATTTCCTATGAGCACTTGCTTCGCACGCTCGTTTCTGATTGGCTCCTGCCGTGGCAGCCATTTTGTGCTATTTCCAGAACGAGTATCCTACGCAGGGCTTGGACTCTCCTTTTCTCCTCTGCTGATTAACTCTTAGTCTGCCAGATAAGTCTAGTTTAGCAATTTCTGGGGTGAAATGACATGCATTAGAGCCAGTTTGGGTGCAAGAGTTCAAGGCTGCTACCAGGAACCTTAGGTCCACATTGCAACTCTTTCCATCCCAGTTACAGGGGGTCTTCCATTCCCGGCAGACCCCCTCTTCGTCAAGTTTTCCCTGCCAAAACTACAGGGAGTACCTGACGTATCAGATTCCTCTGAGGAGGAACTACTGGTGGATTCAGATCTTGAGGAATGTTCTGCTGTGGGCTCCTCTCAGTTTTTTGGGGATCCCTTTGAGGCCGATCCTGAGCCCTCGGCTGAGGGCCTGATCAGGGCTGTTTTGACTACCCTAAACATTCCTCCACCTTTTTTGTTTCACAAGGACAAGGCGGTGCTTCGCACTTCTCAGGATTTTCTTCCGAAGGTGGTTTCGGAGTTCAACATCAATCAGGAGATTGTGGTGCCTTCTTTCTGCCTTGACCCTACCTCTGACAAGGAGAGGGATCTCCACTTGTTGGATGTGGTGAGTTGTCTCATGTTTTATGAACATCGCACTGAGTCTATCAGGCAATCTGACTTGCTGATCATCATTCCTGAGGGTCCCAGGGCATGAGGACCTGCATCCAAAGTGACTATTGCTTCTTGGATCAAGTTCACTATTCGTAAGGCTTACGAGCTGAGGAAGAAGCCTGTCCCCTTTCGGGTCACGGCTCATTCTACAAGATCTATTGGGGTTTCTTGGGCTTACAAGAATCAGGCCTCTGCAGATCAGTTGTGCAAGGCTGCCACTTGGTTGTCTGTGCACACCTTTTCGAAGCACTACCGTGTTGATGTGCTGACATCTGTTAACGCCAGCTTTGGGAGGAAGATCCTGGAGGCAGTCTTGCCTGTCTAGGATCTTCTTCAGTTCTTGGTGCTTCCTTCACTTTTGAGACCTGTTGGCTGTAGTTCAGTGTGCTGTGAAACAGTTTGGGGTGTTGTTACCCCTGTTCAGTGTCCGTTGACACTTCATTGTTTTGTTGGGCTATCTCTGATCTGATGGTTCATATCTGCTCTGGTGACTTTGGGGGTCTTGCACATGGTTCTTGCCTTACTTCCCGCCTCTGGGAAAGTAAGATAGAGAAAATAGAATTTTAGTTTTGCCTGGTAAATCCTTTTCTCTTAGTCCATACAGGTTACTGGTCTCCCACCCTGTCAAAGGACCATGCTTGGCTCTCCTGTGGCAGACAGTGGGGGTCCTTCGGGGTCATGCTCACCGGAGTCTTCTTTCCCTTCCACTATCTAGTCAATAGTTAGTGTCTCAAATCTTTCTGGAGCTGGTTGGCTAGCTGCAGCCTAAGGAGGGAAGGTAGGCTCCACCCCCCGCATGCAATTCTAGAATTGTTCCTGCCTACAATTAAAGGGGTGGATTGCCTACCAAAGTTACCAGTAACCTGTGTGGACTAAGAGAAAAGGATTTAAAAGGTAAGACTAAAATCCTCTTATCGTGCAGTTAGTTTGTCAAAAATTATCCCCAATTTGTCCTTAGACTAAGGTAGCCAGATGTCCCTTTAAATGCAGTATCCATTTGTCAATTTCAGTGTACAGGACTAAGAAATTAGTACTACCCTGCAGTGTGTGTTCTTCATAAGTGCATTAAAAGTGATATTTGTTCACCTTACCTAAATTGTCCTCGGAGCAAACCAACAGGTTTAGGTTTTTAATATACCCCTAATTAAGCACAGGCAGCTCAATCAAAGTGAATGCTTACTCACCTGTGATTAACCCTTTGAGTACCAGTGAGCATTGCAATGCGTTAGATATCTTTCAGGCACTCAAAGAATTAAGCAGGGGTATCTGGAAAAGGAACAGTTGTGATTCTCATCTGTGGTCTTCAAGACCCACCAGTAGTGAATGTTTTCAAGATCTCCCTGCTTGATCACAGGTTTGTAATGAAGTAGCTTGGTGATTGTAATCATTCATGTATGAAGTAGGGGTATCCTGAAAACCTGACCAGATTATGTGTCACGAGGACTGAGAATTATTACCCTTACACGTGTCTCTGTGTGTGTGTCCTTGTGGAAGCCTTGGAATCAACTGTTAGTGTTTTCTGGGACTCTGATACTCTATTTAACCCCACATCTCCCAAGATGTCTGCAGCATGGGGTCAGATAAGGTTCTAGTTTGAGACATCCAGTGACCTAACTAGTTGAAGTTACCTACACAAACCCCATTTATCTTCTTAGATAGAGAATAGCAAATTCCTCCGTTCTTTCTGGAAATATTTGATTATATATAGTGTGATTCAGGCACTGTGTGTGTGTGTGTATGTATGTGTGTATATATATATATATATATATATATATATATAATAGATAGATATACACACACACACACGATTAACCCCTTAATTTTTTTTTATGGAAGCATTTTACAAGAAAGGACACATTGAGGGGTTATGCAACTGAAGTAGTTATCTCCACTTTGTTATTCATGAAGGATCTTAGTGCATTAGCCCTAAAGAATAACATAGGAACTGGAGAAATTATATCACTGGAGAAATCATCTCTGCTTTATCACACCTGCTGTGCATGTCTCTCATTTCCAATTATGTCCTGGGTACTTGAGGTTTTTTTTTTGACCTCAGACAGGTGAAAGGCCAACTTGACCTCGCTAGGACTAAAACCCGCAACCCTGAGATGTTAACAGATTCTACAGTAGGTGCATTAACAAACTGCACTATCTCAGCAGCAGACACTACTTCACAAATGCTAGGTGTTGCATATACATAGTATTAATAATAAAATATATGGTCTATTGAACATTTCAGCTGTGCATGTGGAAAGGGGCCCTACACATCTGAAATGTTGGATGACCCATATATTTTATTAAAAATTATATTTACATAGAACACTTTGACATGAGAACCTCGCAGCTGCATGTACTTTGGCAGCCATCTCGCAGAAATACTGTTTTGCACCTACTTACAGTATCCTTAGTTTACTCAAAAGAAAAAGCCTGACCCTGTGGTAGAGACTGCCCGCGCCGCGACTGATACAGAGCAGGACTCTCCTTCGGAGCGCCCCGCACTGTATCAGCTGCGGAGAGGGGAGTCTGTACTGCGCATGACTGCAGCACGCGCAGCAGTGTGTACTACGCATGACGCGGCCTTACACATGATTTAGCAAATTATTTTATAGGAGATATATAGAAGTGGTAAAAGAAATAGATTGAGATTAAATAAATGTATTGTTAAACAAGGAGGGTGCCGCTATGAAGTCTCAAGCACTCACAAGCTGCTCCAGCATGACCTCAGGAAGAAAGGGAAAAAAAAACAACACACGTTTGAACTTGTATCTAAAAAAAAAATAAAAAATAAAAAAAAACACCTCAGTGTTCGCTGCAAGGGAAAAAATTGAAAGGGCTACAGAAGGGATTACAGGACCAGACAGCATGAACGCCAGAAAAGGTAAGGAAAAAAAATTGTGGTAGAGAAAGCTGTTATGAGCAAAGGTTATTACAAAGACTATGCAGTGACTAATAGGTACACCAGTATACACTATTTGTTTAGCGTGCTATCTGTGAACTGGATGATTCTAGAATACCTGAACGTTTAGACTATCATTCTTAATATAAATGAAGCAGGGTATGCAACATGTACGAGATGTGTGCACAAATGGAACTGCTGATGCCACCTCTTAACCACAATCACCAATTTCCATGATTTTTGCTGGTTCAATAAACCAGTTTACACATGGGGGTTGGCAGCAACTGCACATGTGGTGGACTTCCCCCTGTATTAATCTCTTGTTTCACTTACATGTACTAAGACTGGTGAGAGGAAAAGTAAAGAGCCTTCAACTGCCATAGTGGTTGGATTTCCCCCAGTTGAATATCACAGACAGCCCTGGTAGTACCATATATCCATGCCCGTAGCAGTCATATGATTGAGGGCCTTAGTGAATAACAGGTTTTGGGCCCCAATTCAAAAAAGTGGGCTGTGCCCCTGATTAATTTGTTGTATTATGGTGCCTTACTTTTTTCTACAATAATTATTTACTACTAGTATTGAAGGCCCGTGTACATGGGCCAAAGTGCCACCCAGCGGCCTCAGCTGCTGCCCCGGAGCGGTGACAGGAGGTGGGCAGTTTGGAGCGCCCGGCTCCAGTCAGAGGCACATTCGGGCAGTCTCTACTGCGCATGACTACTGTGCATGACTGCATCGTTCGGGCAGTCTCTCCTGTGCATGACTACTGTGCATGACTGCATCGTTCAGGCAGTCTCTACTGCGCATGACTACTGTGCATGAATGCATTGTTCAGGTAGTCTCTACTGCGCATGACTACTGTGCATGACTGCATCGTTCGGGCAGTCTCTCCTGTGCATGACTACTGTGCATGACTGCATCGTTCAGGCAGTCTCTACTGCGCATGACTACTGTGCATGAATGCATTGTTCAGGTAGTCTCTACTGCGCATGACTACTGTGCATGACTGCATCGTTCGGGCAGTCTCTCCTGTGCATGACTACTGTGCATGACTGCATCGTTCAGGCAGTCTCTACTGCGCATGACTACTGTGCATGAATGCATTGTTCAGGTAGTCTCTACTGCGCATGACTACTGTGCATGACTGCATTGTTCAGGTAGTCTCTACTGCGCATGACTACTGTGCATGACTGCATCGTTCGGGCAGTCTCTCCTGTGCATGACTACTGTGCATGACTGCATCGTTCGGGCAGTCTCTACTGGGCATGACTACTGTGCATGAATGCATTGTTTGGGCAGTCTCTACTGAGCATGACTGCTGTGCATGACTGTATCTTTAATCCTCCGTAATGTGCTCAGCAGTCTTAAAGTGTAGTCTGCCTCCACACAGATGGAACAGTGACACAGAAATGTCCTTCCAGGACCCTCCTATCAAAGTTCATATTCTATATGCATTGGAAGAAAGGTCCTGGAAGGACCTTTCTACATTGTGCATCAGTCTGGAGATAGACCACACTCCAAGACATTGTCAGGTACATTCCTAAAGATTAACAGGCAAAAGAGAAAATGGGTGTGAAATTTAGAAAAAAAAAAAAAATCATAAGAGGGTCGCCTTTTCTTTCTTCACAGCCGACATTTGGAAAGTTGGGTGGTTGTGGTCCCCTGTATGTGTGGGCAAATATGGTACTCCCTGAAAGTGCAGTGTCAACTGACTGCATGATCCAGCAGTTTCTGTCACATTCTATGGAGAATTGTCAGTGACTTTCCCCTAAAATACAGTGTAACTGAATCACTGATTGGAATTTGACAACTAGAAGGTAGTTACTGTAGAAAAACATAAGTTTTAACTGTAATAACTCTGGAAGTATGCATCTCTCAGCAGTGGGAGTACCCTTATTTTACTCATCAGGAAAATCCCTACAATATATATATTTTTTTTTTTTATAGCATAGGTTTGCTGATTCTTCAGCCCCTTAAAGACCATGTGGTCTGGCTGGGGGGGTGGGCAGCTATAGAAGACCATGGCATATTTTTTTTCTTCAGTAATTCATTGCTATCCCAGAATTACATGACGTGCCACTACCATCACCAGTCCTTAACAAACGCTGATGACGTTCAAGGCACATCAGCGGTTGTTAAAGGGTTAAGGCAGTGATTCTCAACCAGGGTGCCATGGCACTTTGGTGTGCCACGGACATCAACTTAGGGTGCCCCATGTTTTCTATGAAGACTACCAAAAATGGACTTTTAAATGAAGATTTATAGAAATTGTTATGCACATTATGTTTAAATTTGTTATTATGATTTTAAGACCTAATAATAACTGTATATTTCTATATGTTCCTTTTATTATGCCCTTGATAAGGTACATTAAATATGTTAGGGGTGCCCCGCATGTTTTAGATTATGTGTTAGGGGAGCCCCGAACAAAAATAGATTGAGAACCACTGGGTTAAGGAATGGTTGGGATGGGAGTTTCTGTTATGACTTCAGGCTTCTTGTTCTGTAGGGGGAGTCTGGTCTCTCTTTTTGGCTGCTACTCAAATTATGCTACAGAAGATATTATTATTATTCTTTATTTATATAGCGCCAACTAATTCCGCAGCGCTGTACAATTGGGGAATAGACATACAGAGGTATTAAATAGTACAATCAGATGTGTAGAACAGGAGGATCAGAGGGCCCTGCTCGTGAGAGCTTACAGTCTAGAGGAAGGTAGGTTTGATACAGAAGGAGTAAGTGCTATTGTGTTTAAGTGCCTCCTGCCACATGAACTGCCAGTCAGTGGGTGGGAGTGAGAAGTGCCATTGAGTGCAGTAGTCCGTGCAAGGGGTGAATCTTGGTGATGATGTTTATGGAGGCAGTTGATAGGCCTCCCTGAAGAGGTGAGTCTTCAGGGAGCGTCTGAAGATTTGAAGGCTGGGGGAGAGTCTGATGGGGCGGGGGAGGGAATTCCACAGCTCAGGTGCAGCACGGGAGAAGTCCTGTAGGCGGGAGTGGGAGGATGTGATAAGAGCTGTGGAGATCAGAAGGTCATGTGCAGAGCGAAGATGGCGGGCGGGAGTATATTTGGAAATGAGAGATGAAATATAGGGGGGTGCAGTGTTAGTGAGGGCTCTATAAGTTAGCACCAGAGTTTTGAATTTTACTCTGTATGCTAACGGGAGCCAGTGTAGGGACTGACAGAGGGGTGTGGTGTTAGAGAAGCGATGAGTGAGGTAGATTAGTCTTGCAGCAGAGTTCATTATGGACTGTAGCGGGGTTAGTCGGGTGAGAGGCAGGCCAATTAGTAAAGAGTTACAAAATTAACCTAAATTACCATTGAGTTAAATGGGAATTTAACCCCTTGAATGCAAGAAAGAATTTTCAGACCTCTCTAGCATTCAATGGCTATAAGTGTATTCAACGTGAGTGTTAATTTCCCCACCTATGGTGCGGTTGGTTTGTGGTTTATCTTTCTGCAGAATGCACTGTTATGTGAAGAATTACCATCTCAACGTTTCTGTCGTCAAAACAAATGGGTTTTAACCCTTTAAGTGCCACATGGTCAATACCTTTCCTGCAATAAAAGCATATCTCCCAACGTTTCAAATTGCCAAAGAGGGACACTTGTGTTTTAGGGGGTGTGGCTGGTGGGCGTAGCATTACTGAGAATTTTTAGGCTATTTCTTGGCCTATTGACACCTCTTTGTGTAACTTAATAAATGACTTATAACAAGACCAAAGTATTTTATTTACGCAGAATCGTTTATAAACACATATACTGATGTTACACAAACAATAATGTGACTTTTATTGCTGCAGAGAAGTATATACACACGCCATACAATCTGATTTCCTAAAAAGAGGGACAACAGGGTTGGAAAGAGGGATAGTGGGATCTGGGTCTAAAAGAGGGACACTTGGGAGGTATGATAAAAGGGTTTAAGACCATAAGACAGGTCATGATTTCCCCTAACGTGTCTGAGACCGGTTTAATTACAGTACATCAGTTCCAATCTCCGTCCCTTTAAATTTCTTCTAGGGCTTTAAATGACATTTGGAGACTACAAGTCCCAGCATTCAACGCGATGTCAACTTCCTTATGTGAGAAATGTATACGTCCGCCCTCAGTTCACCCAAATACTTTATGCACGTCTTAATACTATCCGGTATGAATTACTCTAGACCGATACTGGCTCTCCGGTTACTTTATAGAACTTGCCTCCTTTGTAATACCACGGACAAGTCAAGGTAAAGTAACTGGACTACATTGTGTGAGGTAATGGTGTAGGGATATGCCAGTGAGGCGGTTCAGTTTTCGCGCCTTTTTGGAAACTCGGGGGGGCCGTGAGAAAAAGCGGAGGGGTCTGGGAAAAGAGACTTGGGGGTTATAACAAAAAAAGTCTGAGGGAAGAAGGTAAGGGACCGGGGGCAAGGAAATTTCGCGGACTCGGAGAAGAGGAGGGACAGGCCTCAGGGATGCAGCGGGACGAGGTGGATAAGGAGTCGTCCAACTCCTCAGACGGGGGCCCGGGGGAGGCGGTGCAGGAAGAGCTGGAGGGGCTGTGTGGGGAATTGAACTTGGACCAGGAGACAGCGGCCGAGACTCTGAAGAACTTTACTAAGACATGGAGCACTTACAGCCTGGAGGTGAGGGACTGTGAGGAGGAGCACTGGGGCCGTACACATCAATGGAAGACAGGAGACAGACAGCTGATCTACCCTAGGAACTACTCCACGTTTCTTTAACCCCTTGAGGATCAGAGGGCGTGCAAAGGAAAGCAATCCCGTCTGGCTATCAAGGGATTAAAATGTTTATAGGCATTCGCAGTATGGAGCAGAGGGACTAGATGAGGGGGCATTTAAATTATGGAGGTGGGTGGGGGGGTTGGATGAGGGAGCATTTACAGTATGGAGGTGGGGGCTTAATGAGGGGTCATTTACAGTATGGAGGTGGGGGCTGGATGAGGGGACATTTACAGTGGAGGTGGGGGCTTAATGAGGGGATATTTACAGTATGGAGGTGGGGGCTTAATGAGGGGTCATTTACAGTATGGAGGTGGGGGCTTAATGAGGGGACATTTACAGTATGGAGGTGGGGGGGGTTGGATGAGGGAGCATTTACAGTATGGAGGTGGGGGCTGGATGAGGGGACACTTACAGTATGGAGGTGGGGGGCTGGATGAGGGGACACTTACAGTATGGAGGTGGGGGGTTGGATGAGGGGACACTTACAGTATGGAGGTGGGGGGTTGGATGAGGGGACACTTACAGTATGGAGGTGGGGGGTTGGATGAGGGAGCATTTACAGTATGGAGGTGGGGGGTTGGATGAGGGAGCATTTACAGTATGGAGGTGGGGGGTTGGATGAGGGAGCATTTACAGTATGGAGGTGGGGGGTTGGATGAGGGAGCATTTACAGTATGGAGGTGGGGGGTTGGATGAGGGAGCATTTACAGTATGGAGGTGGGGGGGTGGATGAGGGAGCATTTACAGTATGGAGGTGGGGGGGTGGATGAGGGAGCATTTACAGTATGGAGGTGGGGGGGTGGATGAGGGAGCATTTACAGTATGGAGGTGGGGGGGTGGATGAGGGAGCATTTACAGTATGGAGGTGGGGGGGGTGGATGAGGGAGCATTTACAGTATGGAGGTGGGGGGGGTGGATGAGGGAGCATTTACAGTATGGAGGTGGGGGGGTTGGATGAGGGAGCATTTACAGTATGGAGGTGGGGGGTTGGATGAGGGAGCATTTACAGTATGGAGGTGGGGGGGTTGGATGAGGGAGCATTTACAGTATGGAGGTGGGGGCTTAATGAGGGGACATTTTACAGTATGGAGGTGGGGGTATTTACAGAGTGGAGGGACTAGCTGAGGGGGATTTAAATTATGGAGGTGGGGAGAGAGGCTAGTAGAGGGGATATTTACACTGTTCAGGAGGGCACTTACATTAGGTAGTTTGGGTGATTTACAGTATAGATGTGGGGGCTTAAAGTGATAGTAATGTTAAGATTGTTGAAAACAGAAACTTGTAGTATAAATGCTATTCGAATGTGTGCTGCAAGTTATTTATGTTATAACCTGTTACATTTCCAGAAAATTATGTATTTATGTACCTTTTTTCAGTCATTCGGCAGCCATCTTTGTTTCTCCCCTGATCAGGCTCATTCTCGCGCTGGTCACCAAAATGTGCGCGTTCCACACTAAAGGGGAGGAGGGAAGGTCAGCTTTCGTAGGGTGTGACGTACAATATTAAAATAGGCTTCCTCTTCATATCCTTGCTATTGGCTGTCATGTCATGTCATGTAGGTTCGTTTACAGTATGAAGGTGTGTGGTGAGCATTTATATTATGAAGGTCAGGAACATAATACAAACATAACACCTTACCTGTTGGTGTGCCTGGGACTGGAGTATAGAATCACTGGTCTGGCTGGTGTGAATGGCGGTAAATGCATTTAAAGGGATAGTAATGTTTCATAATAAAAGCAGCTCTAATTAATCACCATAGTATTTGGACTTTGGAGAGTGTTATTTCAATTCTGTCAGAGTTGTAGTTCCAGAGTAATTCAATGACAAAGTATCCCCTCCCTCCCCTTTTACTGATGTCACACTGTTCAGCCAGAGCAGAAGGGAGGTGCCCAGGTAGACTGCAGAGAGGGACAATCTTCAATTAAGATAAGGGAAAAACCTGAAAAGCGTGTCCAGGGGAGCAGGAATTTCATTGTTTTCATAGGAATAAGTGTCCCCTTCTGTTATCTGTCCCATAATTTTCTGTCCCTCTGAGTGTGAAACTGTCCCATCAGCAAAGTCAATTTAATGTCCCTAGCAGTGTGTCTGTTTTGGCAAAAATGTTCTGCTAAATCTGCTTAGTTAACTAATGGAGGTATCAACTTGACTATATTTGCCTCCTGTATTTCTACGGCTAACACAGTACCAACTGTCCTCTGTTCTTTAACCCCTTAAGGACCGGCGCGCACACATCTGGCACTTAAAGGGATAGTAATGTCCCCAAAAATGCTTTGCATTTTGTAGAGATTAAAAAGTTTAATTGAATGAAAAAAAGTCTCTCTCAAACTGCTATGGTTTGAGAGAGATTTGCATTCAAAGTTTGATGTTTCCTGCTCTCAGCTGTAAAGCTGTCAGCAGGAGATCCGTGTCGGCTGACACGGAGGAACAAGCACATGTAGACCATTCCAGTAAAGTAATTTGCGATTACGGCTCTGCTGCAGAGCCTCCGTGCAGCACAAGGTGTAGACCATTCCAATGAAGTAATTCTTTAAAATAAAAAAACGCGATTGCATGCGTCGGCCGACAGCAGGAAACATCAAACTTTGAATGCAGAGATATCTCAAACCATATCGATTTGAGAGAGATTTTTTTTTTTTTTTTTGCATTCAATTAAACTTTTTAGTCTATACAAAATATTTTATGGGGACATTACTATCCCTTTAAGGACTGTGGGGCATTTATTTATTTTAATCCGAATCAGGGCTGCCCAAACAGAGTGCAGCCACGCGGGGAGCCCTGCAATCGATGATGTACATGTACGTCATGGGTCATAGTAACATATTAATTCAGGTTGAAAAAAAGACTTGCGTCCATCTAGTTCAACCCTTTTCCTACTCCTGTTTACCATCGTTGAGCCTCAATACAGCAATTTCAAATTCGGCCTTGAGTGGGGTGGGGGGAATCGGGTTTCTCCTTTAATCCTTTAGGGACATCCACCCATTGAGGTGTTAACCTATGATTATGCGCGCACAATCATCCTTGTATTTTTTTTTTTTTTTTTCCTCTGTTTTTAAAAATAAATAAAAATGTAAGCATACAATGTTATTAGAACCCACCCTGTCTAGATCTCCTATTTTATCTCAGTCATGCTGGGGGTTACACTTGTCATTTCTTAAAAACGCGTAAATAAATGCTGAAATTGTCTTGCACAGCTCCCTCCATATCCATAGTAAAAGTCCATTATAACATTTCAGTGCTTGTGTTCCTAACAGAATATACATATATTTTTAATTCTATAAATATAAATGTGGGTTGACCTGGAATGTTGTGCAGTCTGACTGCAGTAATCAACACTATGTAAGAGCACTCTAATACAGGAGCGAACCTGCCTGGGACAGGGTATGAGCCCAGGTAGGGTGATATGGGGTGGGGTGGGGAGACCTGCCTCTAACAAGCAATTTACACAGCAAGTCAAGAGAGAGCAATGTGAGGCCTTCCAGCTGTTTCTGACCCACAAGCCCCCATCATCCTTCAGGGATCCGCTGCTGAAGACTGATGGGAATTGTAGTCCAGTAACCATGGCATGGCCCTCATGTTTGCCCATCTCTGGCATAAGGAATCATGCACCCTGCACTTGAGCACAACATCCCACCACCACTATCCTGTTTGTAGGTAGGAAACAAATATGGCAGCACTGCCAACACATTTACATTTTGTGCACTACACTCTCCTGCATGCTTGTTGTGGGAGAAGCATGCAGTGTGAAGAAGATGGTATACATAGGTGTCAGCTGTAGTTGAACAGCTGATGTCCATGTGGGCAAGCCAGGGAGTGGTTTCTTGAGACGTTCACAGCCTTTCTGAATACAAGAATAGTATGCGCTAATCACAATCAATTACCTGATTAGCTCTTCAATAAATGTGTTCTGAACAGGACAATTGCACATTGTATTAATGATGGAATATATGTATAAATTCATTTTACACATGCTAGCTGTAAGTACATTACATTTCAAGTTATAGCAATCCTTTTGTTTTTTTGGTGTGTTCCTCTATAACAGAGGAAATTCTAGTATTAGAACACATTTGTGTAACAGCTGTATGTGACCTCAGTCCTCTCCTGGATGCCTTGACTTGCCACCTTGTCTGACTGCCCAAGTTCCTTTACTTGTGAAATGATTGTCTTTGGGAACAGAATATTGGGCCTTAGCAGACAGTATGGCTTGGACTGTGAATAAACAATGTCGTGTTCCTGGGCATTTTTCTGTGGGCCTCGCTTCATTGCCTCACACTGCATTTTATTATACATGTGACACTCAAACGGTTAATGATGCTTGTGTACTGAAAACTATTTAAAGGGATAGTAATGTTTCATAATAAAAGCAGCTCTAATTAATCATCATAATATTTGGACTTTGGAGAGTGTTATTTCAATTCTGTCCAGAGTTGTAGTTCAAGACTAATTCAATAATAAAGTATCCCCTTCCCTCCCCTTTTACTGATGTAACACTGTTCAGCCAGAGCAGAAGGGAGGTGCCCAGGTAGATTGCAGAGAGGGATAATCTTCAATTAAGATAAGGGAAAAACCTGAAAAACTTGTCAAGGGGGGCAGGGCTTTCATTGTTCTCATAGGAAGAAGATTGTCCCCTTCTGTTATCTGTCTGGTGTATGGACTGCATTCCACATCTGAGAAAAGATGTAAAAGGGGTGGGAGGAGAAACTTTGCCTGTGAATATCTCTCAAACCATAAAGGTTTGAGAAATAAGATTTATATTGTTCTTCAATGTTTTTTTTTTTTTTTTTTTTAATGCCTACAAAATAAAATAAAGATAAAACGAAGTATTACTATACCTTTGATCCAGACTTGCTAAACAATGATAATGTCACTGGTTGATGAAATCCTGTGGAGCCAGGTGGAATTTTTGAGCTTCAGCTAAGGGTTTTAGGAGTGACTAAAGGTATGAATTATGTATATAATGTACTGCTAAATCATGAAATAAACTGCACACACTGGACTTTTTCAGTTGGGAAAATCCAAGCAAAAATGCTGAGTTTATGTGCAGTCAGTGTTACCCATCCGCACCTTTATCAAGATGAACATCACAATGCAAAAACACCACCTTAAATGGCTCCAAAGCAACAAGCAGAGGCGTTAGGAGGCACCCAGGTGATGTAATAGGTGAATCCTCTTCATGACCTCACTAATATTAAAGTGTGTTAATTAAAAGCAAAAAATACATGGAGTGTGCTTTAACTGAATACATTGAAAATCCTGGATTAATATGTAAATGCATATAATGTGAAAAAGAAAAAAAAAAAATAGGGCACATACATATGATGATGTGTGAAGAAACAAATAATTAAAATGAAACCAACTACAGTGCTACAAATGCTAGAAGAAAACCAAAGATAGCGAAATCAGTTTAATCCTGTGGTTAAACATACAGGATCTCAATATTGCACTGTGATGATTGTCTTCATAAAGGTGCCATTGCTTTGATTTTTGCCAACTGAAAAAGTCCAGTGCATTCTGTTTATTTCATGATGTACCGCTGTCTTTGAAGTTCTTTGCCAGGGCAAGTAACAGTGTCTGGGGGTGCGGCATCTTCCAGTTGTGTGTATGATATAGATATATAGATGCGTGTGTGCGTGTTTTAAAATACCACATTTTGGAGTGTGTGTTTGGGGACTTTTTATGGTATTCTCCAGAATGTATTTTATTTATTTATTTTTTTTAATATATTTCTGCAGAAAGCCTATCATTGGCAGTCTTTTTCACTTAAATTGTAATGGCTTTCTAAATTAAAAGAGCAATTTTGTATTATTATGTATTTATTTATTTATTCCCTATCAGGGAGAAATAAAGCACTGGTTAGCATGTGCCTTGTATGCTGCATGCCGGAAAGGTGTTGTTCCAACAGTTGGAAGAGGCATAATGGAGGGGAACTGCGTATCTCTGACGAGAATTCTGCGCTCTGCCAAACTGAGGTTTGTTCCATGTTATTTATTATCACAACTGCGCAAAAGTACAATGGTACCTGACATTTAATGAAGCAATAAAAAAAAAAAAAAATTACTGACGCCACCCGCATGGCTCCTTTAAAGGAGAAGTAACAACGTCTAATAATAATAATTCCCTCTTACTTTACACAAGCCAAAAAATCCCAATGGCCAATATGACTTTTTTTTTTTTTTTTTTTTTTTTTTTTTAAATTAACTTTTTATTAAAATTTTCAAAGTGTGACATTAGACAACAATGTTTGTACCAAACTACTGTAACTTTTAAAGAGCAAAATCCCCAAATAACATCTATTCTTCTAGTAAAAGATATAAGAGCAAAAACAGAGAAGCAATACATAAGTGCAGTATGGTTTATTTGTAGCAAGACACAGCATAACATTCTGCCCATCTTGGGCTCAGTGCCTCTCTGTGGTCCTTATCCGTAATAGCCAGCGTAGCTGTGTCCACGTACCATCCAGAGGAACCTCGGGTCTACATCTGTCCTTCACCAAATAATAGCTTCCAAAAGGAGTCTTTCCTTTATTTGACTGCCGGCATAAATTACTGTCCCTCAGCAGTGCCAGTGTATGATGAGATGCATGTGTCTGGAGACGCTGTGCCAGGGACTGGGACTGACCTGCTACTGTACATGAGGTGGCGGGTTCACACAGTGGGCTTGGGAAGTTACTGAAAAGAAGCCTGACGCATTCCGTGGAGCCTTCGCTCCACTTTATTAGATGGTTCTGAGGAAATGGAGCAGAGGCTCCACAATACTTTATTCCTAACGTAATATATTTTCTGCCAGTGAAACACCTTAATTGGGAAACTTACATATTGCCTGTGGACTATAAGCAAAGGTAATAAACCTTTGGACCTCCATCTATTTGGAGAATACAACTCCCAGCATCTGGATGGTGGTGATGGGAGATATAGTACACAGCAGCTGGAGGTCCAAAGATTGAGTGCCCCTGCTATTACCCATTACTTACCATAATGTATCTTATCTAGTAAAGGTCTTTTAATGAAAACAGATTCACTAGTTTTTAGTTAATTAATCTTGGTACAAAGTGTCAAAAAAATGCATCTGTTTTAGGGAGAAAATAGTAATTCTACTCCCCTAGGGGCCATATGCACAACTACACTACAGGGAACAAATATTTACCCAAATTCCAGTTTACTTAGATTGAAAGTTTAAAGGGATAGTAATGTGTCACAATAAAAGCGGCTCCAATTAATCTTCATAGTATTTGGGCCATGGTGAGTGTTATTTCAATACTGTCAGAGATGTAGTACAAGAGTAATTGAATGATAAAGGATCCTCCTCCTGCCCCTTTTACTGATGTAACTTCTGACCTCAGAGCAGCAAGACTGTCTGGATGGATCACAGAGAGGGACAATCTTCAGTGAGCATAAGGGGGCCAAGGTTTTCCTTATGCTCACAGTAAGAAGTTTGTCCCTTGCTGTCAGCTGACCAGATTCCACATGTGAGGAAAGGCGGCTTACACTAGGTGAAAGGGGCGGGAGAGGGATACTTTATCATGCAATTACTCTTGAACTACAACTCTGACAGTAATGAAATAACACTCTCTATGGCCCAAATACTATGAAGATTAATTGGAGCTGCTGTTTTTGTGAAACATTACAATCCCTTTAATGAGAGGTCTCCAGCATATTGTTATGCAGTGAACTATAGATCTCTCTGGCATTCAGGACTTCTCATTAGTCATTTATGGGGAAGTTGGCTTGTTCCAGAATTTCTTCACTTTATGACCTTATCTCGGTGACAAGCAACCAGATTCACCCTAAGGGCTGCATATGTGGCTCAAGTTCATGCAAGTGCTGCACATTATGATGAAAAATTCTAAAATAGTGATTGAATAAAGTAGATTAACAGCTTTGAGGCTAGAGATGTTTTCAACACATTGCTTCAGAATTTGTTGTTGACCTCTGTAGTACTGAAGAGGTTAAAATGGAACCGATTGACTGCAAATGAGTTATGGTCTAATGCAAAAGAAAGATGGTGAGTGCTGTCTTTTGGGGTGTCTATTCTGTGTAACATAGAACAGACTGGGGGCCCCTGGGCAGGCTATCAGGATCACCTTTTGCCCACCACTACTGTCTGTTTTCTTTTTGTGCAGCCACAACACACTAATATATATATTTTTTTCTTCTGTCCCACAGTTTGATCCAGTTTTTCAATAAAATGAAAAAGTGGATGGATATGTCCAACCTTCAGCAGGAGTTCAGAGGTCGAGTGGAGAGACTGGAGAGGAACTTCGAGGTATCCACAGTGATATTCAAGAAGTTTGAGCCAATTTTTATGGACATATTTCAAAATCCCCATGAAGAGCTCCCTAGGTTGCCAAGAAGCAGGAAGCAGAGGTGAGGTTGACAGGACGTTGCTTTAGTGCACTGTTGTGTTAGAGCAGGCATGTCAAACTCAAATACTGTTAAAGGGAAGTAGTGTCCCAGAAAAAATTATCATTTTGTAGTGTTTAAAATGTTGAACTGAATGCAAAAAACCCTATCTCTCAAACCATTATGGTTTGAGAGATATATGCAATCAAAGTTCCCCCCTTCCCTGACGTCAGCGCTGTGCTGACTACAGGGGAATCCTGTCCGGGAACCAGCTGGCGGCTCTGCAGCAGAGCCGCAGTCGCATTATTTAAAAAGAATTACTTCATTGGAAAGGTCTACAAAGTGTGCCTGGTTTGCAAGCACACTTTGTAGACCATTCCAATGTAGTAATTTGTTTTAAATAATGCAATTACGGCTCTGCTGAAGAGCCTCCTCCTGTCGTCCAACACGGATCTCCTGCTTTCAATGGGAAACATCAGACTTTGAATGCATATATCTCTCAAACCATAACTGTTTGAGAGAGGGTTTTTTGCATTCAGTTCAACTTTTTAAGCACTACAAAATGATAAATATTTTTTCTGGGACATTACTGTCCCTTTTAAGGGCCACAACATTGACTGCTAGGGTGTGTGTCTGTGTGCATATAAAGTGTATGCTGAGTGATGACACCCCGTCTTTCCTCCATTGGTAACCACAGAACTACCCATATTCATTCTCTTTTTTTGGCTCTTTCATTCTCACATTCTCTCTCTCTCTCTTTTGGTTTCTCTTGCTCAAAAACACCTCTGTATTGTAGTACAGATTTCTTATTTGCATTAGTAAGTTGTATAAATTATGCTAATTAAGGCATGCCATGCATACGCTTCCTGTTTTAGCCCTACGCTACTTCCCGCACTCTGACACTTAACCCATTTCAGTGCTAGGGAGTGTGGGAGATTGCTGAGCAGTGTCAATGAGTGGAGGAGGTAATGTAAGTATAAGACAGTAAGTCTGTGCTGGGGGAGGTGGACATTGCATTGCTGAGCAGCTTTAGTGAGTGGAGGAGGTAGTGTAGGGATAAGACAGGAAGTCAGTGCTAGGGGAGGTGGGCAATGCATTGCTGAGCAGTGTCAGTGAGTGGAGGAGGTAATATAAGGATAAGACAGTAAGTCAGTGCTAGGGGAGGTGGGCAATGCATTGCTGAGCAGTGTCAATGAGTGGAGGAGGTAATGTAAGGATAAGACAGGAAGCCAGTGCTAGGGGAAGTGGGCAATGCAAGGATAAGACAGGAAGTCAGTGCTAGGGGAGGTGGGTAATGCATTACTGAGCAGTGTCAGTGAGTGGGGGAGGTAATGTAGGGATAAGACAGGAAGTCAGTGTTAGGGGAGGTGGGCAATGCATTGCTGAGCAGTGTCAGTGAGTGGGGAGGTGATGTAGGGATAAGACAGGAAGTTAGTGCTAGGGGAGGTGGGCAATGCATTGCTGAGCAG
Organism: Rhinophrynus dorsalis; assembly: GCA_037306005.1. Classification (NCBI taxonomy): domain Eukaryota; kingdom Metazoa; phylum Chordata; class Amphibia; order Anura; family Rhinophrynidae; genus Rhinophrynus; species Rhinophrynus dorsalis. Next base: position 28,357,988 of record CM074727.1, on the reverse strand, counting down.
TGTCAGTGAGTGGAGGAGGTATTGTTATGTATAAGACAGGAAGTCAGTGCTAGCTGAGGTGGGCAATTCATTGCTGAGCAGTGTCAGTGAGTGGGGAGGTAATGTAGGGATATGGCAGGAAGTTAGTGCTAGGGGAGGTGGGCAATGCATTGCGGAGCAGTGTCAGTGAGTGGAGGAGGTATTGTAGGTATAAGACAGGAAGTCAGTGCTAGCTGAGGTGGGCAGTTCATTGCTGAGCAGTGTCAGTGAGTGAGGGAGGTAGGAAGTGCCTGCATGGCATGCTTTAATTAGTATAATGCATTCATCTAAATAAACTACTTCTAAATAAGAATCTGTCATACAACTTAAAGGTGACTTTTTTAATCTGTATAGCTGTTTAAAAATCTCCAAAAATAGTTTTGGGTTCCCTTTAACCCTTTGAGTGCTGGTGGGATATACATTGCATTGTATCACACTCAAAGGTGTACTACTGTGAATGAATTCCCCCCATTGCATGGTTTGTAGTCTTATCTACTGCTTTTTGTTTTTAGGAGGTTGCAGTGCACTGTTAAAGATCTGTTCAACTTTTGCTGGACTCTGTTTGTGTACGCCAAGGGTGAGTTTGTTTTGGACATGCCTACCTTGTATGTATCTGCAGATATAACTACCCAGATGTAGATGCATGCATTGCAGTCTAGATCAGGGGCGGGCAATCCTTGTGGCCCAAGGGCCACATCTCTGCTTAAAAATGTATTTAGGGCTATAGTTGAATGCCATCCCAAAATAACAAGGTTATGTCTTCTGATCTTACAATACTACTTCAGTGGATCTCAACCAGGTTGCTGTGGCACTTTGTGCTGGAATCACAAACTTGGGGTGTCTTTTTTTAAAGCCTTTATTAAGCTTAAATTAAAAAAATGGCCTGTAAAATCTCTACTTACCTGAAAACACAAAAATGTGTATTGCTTTGAGCAAAAAAAAAAACAACAAACCCCAAAAAAAAACAATTAATTTGATCACCACTACACTATTTCAACTGTTTTAGTGCTACTGCATAGATAAGGCAGGAGTCTAGTAGAGTAAAAGTTATAGCATGATAGCTTTAGTGGCTCTGGAGTGCAAGCTTTCAATACAATTAGGTATCTTCTTCAGGCATAAGAATAAAAGGTTGAATACACAATATATGAAAGATTTAAACACTCATGCAAATTATTTTAACATTTGAATTCTACTGGCAGTGAATATTCTTATCCGTATGGTCTATAATTTAGTCCCTATGTTCCAGCAGAGTCTCTTTGAAGTGGACTAGAAACTGCAAACCAGAGTTATTGCCTTTTTTGATGCTCCAGTGGATTTCTTTAGCCGGAGATGGCTAGGTCTATAGCATGTATGGGTTAACCCTCCCAAGTGCCAGAGGGTGCACAACCAGTTGCCTGCAATGAGTTGTGCAGCCCCTGGCACCCAAAGGTGCTCTGCTCTGATAGAACGATACATTGTATCAGTCATGTAATCCTATAATATAATTTGCTAGGATGCGAAGCTCCCTGTGTGCGTAACGCGCACATGCGCAGCAGAAACTGCCTGAATGTGCCGGCCCCCAGTCTAAGGCACGGCCAATCTGGAGCGGGGCACTTAGAACGGCCCACCACCTGCCCCAGGGCAGCAGCCGAGGCCGCCGTGCAGCACCCTGGCCCATGCACAGGGGCCTTCAATACTAGTGTGATTATGTGTCATTGCTTCTATGCAAAAAAGCTGCAAATGATGGTTCTTTGTACAGTACCACTGCTGTATGTTTGCATCCAGTCAAACCGAAGGGCCAGGTTAAATTGCCTCAAGGTCTGTATTTTGCTCAGCTAGATATATTTAAAGGGATAGTAATACTTAAATATTACTATCCCCCATTTGTAGCCCTTCGGCATCTCTCAAACCTTTAGTTTGAGAGAGATCCACTTTCAAAGTTCCCTCTCCCCTGACATCAGCATTGTTTCTGACAGCAAGGGAATCCGGTCCCCGGACCGGCGGAGGCTCTGTAGCAGAGCCAAGATCACGGTAATAAAAAAGAAACCCTTTAACTTAAAAGGTCTTTTGTGTGTTCTGGCAAACCAAGCACACGTAGAAGACCTTTTTAGTGAAGGATTTCTTTCTTATTAACACGATCTCAGCTCTGCTGCAAAGCCACCAGCTGATCCCAGGAGAGGATTCCCCTGCTCTCAGCTAGAACGCTGACGTCAGGGGAAAGGCAAAAAGAGGGAATTTTGAAAGTGGATATCTCTCAAACCATAAAGGTTTCAGAGATGCCTCTGGGCTCATTTTACTCAGTTTTTGAAGGGCTACAAGATGGGAGATAGTAATATTTAAGTATTACTTTCCCTTTAACCATTTTGACTTGTAGAGATAATGTCAAAGCATGGCAAAGCAGTGTGTTTGAGACCTATCTAGCATCCAAGGGTTTAAAGTCTTTTTATGTTGGCAGGACTTAACCGTTTATCTTTGTAACAACATGTTCAAGTTGCACATTTTAATTTTATGAAAGCATTTTTGATACCATTATATAATGGTCATAGGCTATTTTTTTTTTCTTAAATATCTGCCAGAACTGGAGACGACGTGACAAATCATGAATTATTAGCACAACTTTTAAAGAAACAATAACACTACAAAGGAAAAATGGGTTTTATGCACTTAAATACCATGTACTTCATGCTAGCATCTGTAACAATTCTGTTTTTGGAGGCCTCAGATTTATGAATATACAAGTGCTGTGGGTCCTAATCGCAGTCAACTCAAGTTGTCTCTTATCTCAAACAGTATATACAATAAATAAGTGAGCTTTGAACAGGACAATTTACATACACACAAGTTTAGGATTATATGTTAGGGATGGAACATGAATTGTTTTACTTATTCTAGATGTAAATATGTGATATTAAAATTCATATAAACCCATTTCATTTTCTGGTGTTGGTGTGCCTTTAATATTCTGTATCATCATGGAAGATGTTGTCCTGCTAAGGGACTTCACCACCAAAAAAATAAAAAGGGCTCATATAAAAATATTATGTACTCATTGACCATTTTAAAGTTTGGTATGGAAGTTCTAAAATCTTACAAAATAAAGGAGGAAAGGGGATAAAATTGATATGTTACTAAGCTAGTTGAAATAACTGATACAACCATAAACAGAAGTGATTGTTTTGAGAGTAGAACCTTCTAAATCCAGTTCATTGAAATGTATTTGCTTGTGTGTCTGTCAGAACACACAGTGCACTTGTCAGGTTTTAGCCTTTTGTATAACTAAACAGGAGTGAAACAATCATGTATACCTGGCTACACATGAATAAGAATGGCATGTTTATAACACAAGTGGGGATTACTCTCCTAAAACAGTGTTTTTTGTGTTTTCTTTAAAAATTGCTGGGTAGGAATACATAATATTTAAAATTAAAGAATTAAGTCTCTTTTCTTATATAGATGACGTCCCTTTAATAAAAGCAGCTCCAATTAATCTTCATAGTATTTGAGCCATAGAGAGTTTTGTAAATACTGTCAGTTGTAGTTCAAGAACAATTGACTGATCAAGTATCCCCCTCCCACCCCTTTTACTGATATTACACTGCTCACCTCAGAGCAGAAGGGAGGTGCCTAGGTAGATTGCAGAGAGGGACAATCTTCAGTTAACATAAGGGAGAAACCTGAAAAAACTGCCAATGGGGGCAGGGCTTTCATTGTTCTCATAGGAAGAAGATTGTCCCCTTCTGTTATCTGTCTGGTCTGTGGACTGGATGCCACATCTGACGGGAGGTGACTTACACTAGGTAAAAGGGGAGGAAGGGGGAAACGTTATCATTCAGTTACTCCTGAACTACAACTCTGACAGTATTGAAATAACACTCTCCATGGTCCAAATAATAAGTTTAATTGGAGCTGCTGTATTTTGTGAAACATTACTATCCCATTAACTCACGAGTCACTACCCCTGAGAGGATGCGTGCGATTTAAATTTGGTGCCTGAGGCACAGGGAGATATAGTAACATGCACACGATTACTTGGAACTGATACAAGAATTGAACACAAAAACAACTTTGGTGGTTTGAAAGAGCTTTCAAAATAAATTAAATATTGAACTTTTCTCTCTCCCTCTCCCTCTCCCTCTCTCTCTCTCCATTACACACACACTTTGCTCTTTCAGTCACTAGGGGAGGTGGATAATACATTGCTGAGCAATGTCTGTGAATGGGGGAGGTAATGTAGAGAAGTGGCAGCACTGCATTCCTTCATTGGCATTAACCCTTTGAATGCCTGAGGGGCATGCAACTCATTGCACTGTATTGCATACCCCTCTGCCATCCAAAGGGTTTAATCTAACTGACAAATTTGCTAAATTAAAAAAAAAAAGAAAATTGGTACTACAACATGGTTCATTTTGAAATATCTTTCAAAACTAGCAAAGTTTTTTATACTTTGTTTTCTGGGTCCCTTCATAGTTAGTCAGTCAATTAAGGGAACGCTAACAGACATGTTTCAGGCAAGATTATAGAGTGCAGATTATTTAAATGTATGTAACACCAGATCATATATAACTGAACCACTCTCCTCTCATTCTTTTGTGTACAATGCAAAAGTAGAGACAATCAAGTAATGATTTTCATTGCCTGGTTTCATAGAGTTGTTTTCATTAGCCTTCTGCTAAAGACTGCTGTAATATGTTGTGATAAAATGTATTGAAGATTGCTTTAGAATTAAATGGGTTAATTAGTCCAGTGAACTCTCTTGTGGATCCTGAGTGGTTATGCTTAAAATATTAAATAGCTAACAGGCTCGTTGTGTGTTTTGTTTTTTGTTTTTTTTTGTTTTTAACTTGACCCTTTTTTATAGGTAATTTCTGTTTGATTGGAGATGATTTGGTTAATTCATATCACTTGCTTTTGTGCTGCCTGGATCTTGTTTATGCCCACACCCTCCAGTGCCCGAACAAGGAAGATCTACTGAATCCTTCGTTCACAGGTAGAGCTTCACACCGCTAGGTCATTCCCTGTCTTTTGGACACTTACCTTCTTATCTGACTTGTTTTATGTAATGCATTTTATGAAATTATTTTCCTGAGGGTAAATTTTCTTTTGATCTAGTTTTAGAGACTTGAAATGTGGCGTAGTGAAACTGATATACTAAGATCGATGGGGGCAATCTGTCTGCAAACCCATAGAGAACAAATTCCCCTTTATTTTAATTTGGGTATTTAACTCCTTGAATACTTAACATATCTCCCATCTTATTGACTTTGTAGTGCATCATATACATCTTCATTCAAGATGAGTTAAAAGCCCCATTAAAATGAAAAGGAATTTGCTCTAATCCTCCTTCAGACATCAGTTTCAATGTGTATACAGCATAGATTGCTAATAAAATGCATACAATCTTGATCTTGGCATTTGTTTTAAAATACCATTAATGTGTAGCCCTTTGGGTGCCAGATGATTCAACACTTATCTGGCATTTATAGAGCTTAAAGGGATAGTAATACATCAAAATTACTATCCCTTATATTGAAGCCCTTAAAAAACTGAATTAAATGCCACCAGCGGCATCTCTCAAACCTTTATGGTGTGAGAGAGAGCCACTTTTATACTTCCCTCTCCCCTGACGTCAGCGTTCTTGCTGCAGCAGGGGAATCCGTTCATTGAATCAAGAGGAGGCTCTTCAGCAGAGCCAGATCTCGTTGTAGAAGACCGTTTTAGTGAAGGATCTTGTCTTCCATAACGAGATCTCGCCTCTGCTGAAGAGCCTCCGCTGGTCCCGGGACCAGACTCCCCTGCTGCAGCAAGAACGATGACGTCAGGGGAGAGGCAGGGGGGAGCGAAGTTTAAAAGCGGCTATTTCACAAACCATAAAGGTTTGAGAGATGCCGCTGGTGGCATTTAATTCAGTGTTTAAAGGGCTTCAATATAAGGGATAGTAATTTTTAAGTTTTACTATCCCTTTAAAATGCTGTTCTCTTATGTGAAAGGGAATGCTGTAATATTCACACATAGATTTACCTAAAATGTGTCATTCCCTGATAGACCATAACCCTTTAAGATTAGACTGGTATCGGTGTGTTGCACAACAGTCTAGTCCTAGGGGTTAACCCTTTGCAATGCATTGCGTACCTCTCTGGCATGCAAAACAATGCATTGCACATCCCTCTTGCACTCAAAGGGTTAAAATGGAAATAACCCCTCATAATAACTTGTGATTTTTGAAAGCTATTTCCAAATCACCTGTATGTTATGTTTTATATCTTTTTTTTATTTGAAACTAGAGACAAATGGGCTGGGGGAGGGGGTTTGCTGTACACAGGTAGTCACAGAACGACACCTACCCTACGTGACATGCCAGCCTTTTCTGCTGTTCACTGGTAGCCAGTCACTTCAGGCTTTGGAACTCTGTCTCCACATGGTGTTCCTTTGTAAAGAGCCAGGGAGCCCCTCATTGTGTGTCGAGCCGGAAATGACTGTATATCAGTGACAGACTGTGAGGAGCTCGCTTCCTTCTGTATGTAAGAGATGTGGAGGAAATGATGCTTTTATGGATTACCTGTATAAAGGATTTCAAATTAATGTGTATGCATTAAGTACACTGAAGGGAAGCGTTGAAAAACCATACATTACATTAACCCCTTAAGGACCAGTGACAGTTCTGGCACATCACGTACTTTTTACTTACAGCACTCCTGCTCGGTACACATGACCAGTCACTTGTGCTCGCGCGCCAACAGTGATCAAAGCGGTCTTTAAGGATAGGTAACTTCCCAGGACTGCTGGTCCTTAAAGAAGCAGTAAACTTTTTTTATGAAAATATATATAGTAGGGATTTTCCTATTGAGTAAAATAAGGGTACTCCCACTGCCGAGAATTTTATATTTCCAGAGTTATTACAGTTTTAAACCCATGTGTTTTTTTTTTTTTTTGTTTTTTTTTTGTTTTTTTTTACATTGGCAGCGCCCTCTAGTGGTCAAATTCTAATTAGATTTCCTGTTAGATTCTAATGGAGAGGAAACTCAGAGACATACAGTTCTCCATAGAATGTGATAGAAACTGCCTGTCACTTCCTGTCAGTTAGAACTATCAGGAAGTAAACACAGTAAATTCACTTCCTGGTTATTTGAACTGCTGTAAATGGGAGTCGCCTTGTTTTATTCAGCAGGAAATGCTCTATAAAATGTGTTTTCATAAAAAAAGTTTACTGCTCCTTTAAAGGGGTTAAAAGATCACATCCTCAAGTAAGGGATTTATATAGTTTTGAGGGATGGGGGGAGGGGCTTTTTTTCGCCAGTAGCTTGTAAGAAAGGTATGCTTTCGTATGGTTTTTGTTTATATAAACGAGTGTTAATTTACTGTCTTGAGAAAGCTTGCTGTTTATTATGTGGTAAAGTAATATTCCTCCCTACACAGCTGTGTTGGATACCTATAAAGTCCTGAATGTTTTCTTCAAGTTAACCTCTGAGTGACAATGTGAAGTTTATTTCTTCTACACAGAACACCTTGTGGAGAAACAAACTGACCTCTGCAGCCTACACGAATGTATTTTACTTGGCCCCTTCTGTAATGCAGAGGCTGACCCAACAATGTCCAGCGCAGCTCTGTTGTCATGGCAACATAACCCTCTATATACACAGAGCAGAACATTTTCCTCCATGTACAATGTTTCAATGTATCATGTGAACTGACTGTTTTGCAGTCAAGGCTCGGGATACCTTGCTACAACACCTGCCATGGAATGGAGGCAGATGTCAGGTGTCATTCTTCTAAACACTATGGGCCTTGTGCAAAAAGGCAAAGTAGGGTAATTCTGTGGCATACCAGCTGCAATATAAGACTGACTGTTTGTTTTTCCTGCACATTAACAAAAAATCTCAATTCTCCAACTTTAGTTGTCTTGAATTAAACATGATGGGGGAAAAAGCTAAATTATTATTTTGTATGTTTAAAGTGGAAGACGTTTATCTCACTTTTTATGTACTTGTTCCCTGTGTTTAATAAGGTACTACAGTAAATATTGTACCAGTCGCACACTGCCACTTTTTCTAGACACAGATCTGCATCATTTTCCCATTCTTTCAACAGCAAAGCTCCCTGCACTTGATAGCAGTTCAGATGACTCTCCATGCCTGATTAATGCATTGTGTGAGCTGTATGATGGACTTTTTGTGGAAGCAAAGGGAATAAAGGAACATTACTTTAAGCCTTACATCTCCAAACTGTATGATAGAAAGGTATGTCCTCCGAACAGAACATTGCCCTGTTAATTAGTTTTGTGCTATTAAAATTCTCAAGTAGATGAGTTGTACATTAATATTCAATGTTATTGATTAATGAGGGAAAAGCAAAAACAAATAAAGAAAAACTGGAGTAGTTACACAACTTGATGTTGACTACTTTTACCTATTTCTACATGAGTGTCAGTTGTGTATTCCCAGTTCTTATCCATCAGGCATATTGGCAGACATGGTATAAAGGAAAGTTTGAGTGTGTAACTGTTAAGTGTAAAACATTTTAGGATTAAGGGACAGTATCTTAAAGAGTTAAGGGTCTGGTCGTTATGATTGGAGTGTCTGCATTCAGTTTATGGCTCAGAGAGCAGGAGATAATAACTACATAACTGTATTATAAGTGAATATCATTCATGTTGTGTAAATGGTCGTTGAATATACAAGATTAATTTACTTTTGGCACGTGATCTTTACGGTAAAAAAAAAAAAAACAAAAAAAAAAAAACACAGTGTAGACTGTTTTATATACAGATGTTTGACACCTACAGTGTATATAGCAGCACCTCTGCCACTTTATTAGTCCTCTTCAGGGATGTTCACAATTCTTTGCATCAGTTTTCATGAAAATATATGCCCAGGTTAAGAACCAGAAAGGGAAGCAGTGGGAAGAGAGTGAGCAAGGGAGGGGAAAAAAAGTAGTTCATCATATATAAATACATCAAGAATGTATCATACTAGTCAGATAAGTAGATTACAGCGTTTTACGTGGTCCCCAAACATTGTAAACCTTTCTTGAAGTTTGTAAGTCCTTAGGAGCAATTCATTCAGAGAGCTCTGAAGTGGTGGTTGTTCCACCAAGTCCTGTCTTATAAGTCAGTGATCTTAGACTCCAGGATCAGCATTCTTCTTCAAGACAATGGTTACTGAGTAGCAAATCTTTGTTAGCCTTAATTAGGGCATCCGCCATGGATTCCAGGGTGTCTGGCATGGAGCCTAGCTTCAAAATTTCCCTTTGGACATCAACAAAGTGTTTCATTGTATCTCTGAGATCCATTGACTGTGATCAGTGTGCTGTGGTGAGCAGGAAATCACCCCTGCTGATAGAGTTGCAACAAGATTTGTTGATCTCTGTGAGAGTAGAGGCCCCTCAATCTCAAAGATGGTGGGATTGCCATCTTGGAAGTAATCTTGGTCTGTCTTTTCTTGAAAACAGTTGGGTGAGTGAACCTGAATTCTTTGGTTCTGTTGCCATAACTGGGACGCCAAGTATAGTGATTATTCATAGAAGCAGATGTTTGCAGTAGTTAGTAGGGTTATAGCTTACTGTTTGGGGAGCATCGTTCTCACACAGTCATCCAGCAAGAAGCAGAAACCATGCCTCCCAACACCACCACTATTGTCCCTGATAATAGGCTCCCTGGATCTGTTGGCAAATAACTTTCTACCTGGGCCTATGAAAGCAGGATTAAGTATACTATGTAAAAAAAAAGAAGGCATACAGAGCACTAAGTGCTGCAGGGATATGTTACATACTGGAGTATTTCTTCAAGCAAGAATTTAGGCATTGTGTAGACCTTTTCACAGCTGATTGACTCATCCAGAAATCATTCTACATAACTTACTGTCATGAAAGTTTGATTATGTACTGTCATCTATGTAATGATTTGTCTGTATGCATGTTATTTACTTGTAGGGAATACTGAAAACATACACTCTTAATGTACTCTCACTAAAAATAGACACATCGGTACTCATATTTACAGCCTTTTAAGGCACTGCTGTTTCATGTATCCTTTTGAGATGTTTATGAGGAGCATTATTTTCTGGTTTACTACATTGGTATTCTATTCAAATCCTCTTTCTTTCAGATATTGAAAGGAGTCTGTATGTTGGATCTTGCAAGTTTCACAGACAACAAGTGAGTACATGTTCTTGGGATCTTGTACTGAGGAGCTAAAGAGGAGCAGTTTTGGAGTTCACAAACTACCCCTTAGCAGACAAATAAACATTCTTCATCATTATTTAAATCAGTCTTTTAATTCAAAGGGGATCTATCATCTTATAAACATTTTTACGATAACTTTTGTTAATAAAGTAGTAACAGGAAAGTTTTTTTTTTTTGTTTTTTTTTGTTAGTACTTTAAAAGATATTCTATCTTCTGTGCTGTGCGTTTCCGCATAATGTGCACAGCACAGCTTGTCTTCTCCTCCCATCTCCCTCCCAGCTGCCCCAGGGAGTGCGTTCACACTTCCCTTTGGTGTGCCGTGAATGGCTTCTATCCTTAAATCAAGCTCCAGTTAGCATTATACTGAAGTTGCAACCTCAGTATAATGCTAACAGAAGCTTGATATGACGATAGAAGCCATTCACAGCACCCTGAATGGAAGTGTGAACCGTTCTCCCTGGGGCAGTTGGGAGGGAGGTGGGAGGAGAATTAGGCAGTCAAGAAGAGCTTTGCCAAAGAATCAGCAAGCTACATTATGCTGACCGGCAAAGCTTGAAGATGGAATGTTTTAACAAAAGCTATGGTAAAAAATTTTTATAAGGTGATGCATCCCCTTTAATTCCTACCAAAGTCTATCAATGCATTAGAGACCTCTCATGCATTCAAGCTGATTAAAGCTCATTTCAATCAAAATGGAATTGTATTTGATCTCTTAGGGGACAGTTTGATCGCTCCTCTGTAGCTTTCTGAGTATCACACACAGATTTTTACATGCCGATTTAGTTTATATATTTTGTAGTGTTTTTCTGTCTTTCCCATATGGTTTGTATTACCAAGCTAAACTGGCTTTTTCATTTCACCCCGCAGCAAAGCATTGAATAAAGAGTATGAGGAATATGTTCTGACAGTTGGAGACTTTGACGAGAGGGTATTTTTAGGCGTGGATGCAGACGAGGAGATTGGAACTCCAAGGAAATTTTCTGCTGAAATAGCAGTAGAGAACTGTACACCACGGAAACAAGTGGAGGCCAACCTGCAGCAGCATTTTGAGAAGGTGCTTTTTCTTTTTACAGCTAACATACAGGAAAGGGTCTGTGAGGCTGATGTACATTGTAGACATAGAGTTGTTTAATCCATCTGTATCCAGGAAGACCAAACTTCTCTCCATTTAAAGTGATAATAATGTCTGCAGTAAAGTAGATCTTTGAGTCTTCTCTATTGTAAATCTAATACACTGCGCTATGTTTAATAACTTTTATGTAGTTAAGAAGATTTTTTTTAATGTAAAAAGATCCCCTTCTGGCCACGCTTCCTCTAACAGTGGTCCGGATGGAGAGCAGCGAGGGACAAACTTCTGTAAGCAAAAGAAAATCCTGCCTTCCTTCATCAAGGGGTGGCAGGGTTTTCCTTATACATATTGACTCAAGTTTGTCCTTCGATGCATCCATCTGGTCCTGGGACCGGATTACAGCTCTAAGGGGAGGCGGGAGGGGAATCTTTTTACATTTAATGTCTTTAGAGCTACGTAAAAGTAAGTTATTAAACATAGAGCAATGTGTTAGGGTTGCAATAGAGACAACTAGGAGATCTACTTTATTGCAGACATTACTATCCCTTTAAATGGGAATTTTAACCCCTAGAATCTTAGAGGTCTCCAACGCTCTAGCGTGAGCTTCTTAGTTCTTCCTAATAGTGTAGTTGGCTAGACCAAGAATTTTCGTCTTTAGCAGGGTGGTCTACAGTCACACTATTTAGGTAGGTTGGTTGGTAGGTGTGTGTGTGTGTGTGTCAACATAAAGCTTAGATTGTTTCGTCTCACAGAAGAGGTCCTTTGCACCGTCCACTCCGCTGACCGGTAGGAGATACCTGAAAGAGGAGGCTGCTGTAATCACACCTGTTTCATCAGCCACGCAGTGCGTGAGCAGGTTACAGAGCATGGTGGCTGGACTCCGAAATGCTCCTAGTGAGCAACTAATTCATGTCTTTAAGTAAGTTGTGCATATAAATATCTTCTTTTAATGTAGACCTGCTTAAAATGTGGCTATTAATTAATGTGACCCTATCCCCTGAATAACCTTTATGGTGATTTTAAAAGCTCTTTCAACAGCACCAAAATGTGAGTTTTGCCATTTCTTATTTTAAAAAAAACAGTTAAAGATAAAAGTTAAAGTTTTTTTAAACTTTTCCCCCTCCCGCCCCTTTTCTCAACATCATTCTTCTTCCCTCAGATCTGAAATCCGGTCACTTGACCAGACAGATCGCAATGAGGGATATTTTGTGTGTATGTATAAGAAAACACTGCCCCCTTAACAAAGGGGAGCTGTGTTTTGCTTTTGCTGTCCATCGTTGCACTCTGTCTGGACCGGCTTTCTGATCTGAAGAAATATTGATGTCGGTAAAAGGGGTGGGAGGGCAAAACTTTAAAATACAATTACAAAACCATCATACCAATATGAACATTTTAAAAGGTACAGAGCATTTTTAAAAAGTATAATAAATAATCTGACCTAAATTTATAGCGTGACGACATTACTATTTCTTTAAGGTGCAGGCATTTCCTCTTAGTCCTACTTTACATCTCCCACTTACTGACACTTAACCTCTTTTCAGTGCTAGGGGATTCAAGCTGTTCATAGTGCACTGAAATTGTCAGTGAGTGGTTGAGGTAAGGCAGAACTAAGACAAGAAGAGTGTGTGTTACATGCCTTAAGTAGCATAATTTATAGCTCTAAGTAACTTATGTTTAATTTCTATACTTACCGATAAATCCTTCTCTCTCTAGTGATTCTCCTCTCTGGTATTCAGGGCATGCCAACAGGTCAGATTTTAAAACAAAACCATAATTCAGATTAAAGTGCCCCCCAAATCATTATGCACTTAGCGATATGCAAATAAATACTAGTACTTTCCTGAATAAGTCCGGCATTATTGAGAAATCCAACTTGTTCCGAGATGCACAGACAGGCATCAGCACAGACATCTTGTATAAGAGACATCTGTGTGCCTTTGCTGTCGGCCATGGTCTCCTCTAGGAGGCGCATTTTATCTTAAGGTACAAGAAGGGAGTGATGGTACAGGCATGTAGATGGCAATACAGCAAGCTGCCTGTCTGTGCATCTCGGAACAAGTTGGATTTCTCAATAACACCGGACTTATTCAGGATAACACTAGTATTGATAAACGTATCACTATGTGCATAATGATTTGGGGGGCACTTTAGTTTGAGTGAAAATTCCTTTTTAAGGATATCTATGCCTAAGCACAGGGGAAGCTATCAATCACAATGATTGAACCAGTGAGTAACCATCTGTTAATAAACAGGGACATTTTGAAAACCTGTACTTATTGTGTCCTGTACTCAGTTGAGAAACCATGTAGTAGACCACTGGGGGACACTGGAATCATGGGATAAAGGCAAGACACTTCCCACTCTCTCATCCTCTTCTCCCCCCCCCCTCCACATCGGTACACAAGAATCATGGGGGATGTCCCAACTCAAGGGAGGACCAGAGAGAATTACTGAATCATTAACAGGAAAAAAATATAATTGCTTTCCTCAGCACGTCAAAGAAATGTAACTTGCAAAAGCACCTATGAAGAAAGATGGAACAAAGATGCTTCATCCATAAATCTTAAGAAGAAAGCTACATGCAACATAGAGAAACCTATAAATATGCATTCAGTAGCAGTGTAGGAGGAAGTAACACAAATCACCTAGAGGAAGTTGCAGTTATCAGCATTTGGGCTGAAGCATTACATTTTGTTACTTACATTTAATCCCAATCAAAAGCCGTGAATAAAGACCGTTAAACTAAAGCATACTGTTACAAAGTCCTTAAAGGGATAGTCATGTTTTAGTGTGAGCAAAGCTGCAATCTTTCCTTGTAGTGCATACTACTGATCCATTATTTAAGTAATGCTGAAATCTCTACATTCTCTGAAGTAATATAAATTGTTTTGGTGGCTTATACAATATGCTCAGAGCACTAAATTCCGTCAACAATCTGTTTCTCATAATTCGGGAAAGTCCTAAAAAGGTGCAGACCTGTTTCCAGTGCTACCATAGTCTTGTGGATTAAGTTGACTATAGACAGGCCTATAGTGTAAGGTCAGAACCAGTACCCTTAAAACATTCTACGCAGTCTGAGTGCTTTTTGGGCCCTCAAGCATCAGACTTCAGCTGATCTGCTTTATAAAACAGGCTTGTCTTTCTGTATGTACAGAGTTGTACAGTGTTCATCGGACGCAAGTTCTGACTGCAGGTTATTAGTTTTTGTTATCTATTTAAGTGCCATACCTCTGTGGTGGGAGTATCTTATACCCCCATGGCCCCTGTCTCACCCAGTAAACTAAGAGAAAAGGTTTCATCAGGAAGTACAAAAAAATTCCCATTTATTTTTTTTTGTCTAATGAATTAAAAAGGTGACTATTTTACTGTCCTCCTCAAGCTGAGCAAGCTGTTGTTGAAACAAATATTTGTGTTATGATGATGTAATTCATTTTGACAATAATTTTTATCTTCAGGTCATGTGCTCGTAACCCTATGGAAACTATAATAAACACTGTCCGAGATATTGGACAAACCTTTTGCCATCACTACACGCAATCAACAGCAGACCAGGCTGGATCTCATATTGGTATGCACTTTAACACTTCTTAAGATGATGGAGCAAGCAAGACAATGCAGAGCACTCTGTTAATTTATATTACAGAGTTGTTGTTAAGTGTTTTGATAGTTATTTAATAGATTTAGTAATACTTATCTGTTTAACATAAATAAAAGTGTGAATTATATGGCATCTAATAGCACAGAACTAGGTGCACACTCAAGTCTCTCCATCAATTTCCCAGTGTCAGCCCACCACCCCTATTTGCCTTCTCTTTCTTCCCTAATTAATATTTTCCACTTTGTGGGCGCTGGCGGGTGATAGCAGTGGCAGGGGGATGAGGTGGCACTGGGAATAGCCAAGGTGAGGGAATTAAAACTGGAGCGATTCATGGAACACAGACAGATATGTGAAACCTAGGGGACATGTTAAAACAGATTGAAGAGGTGCAGCTGTCTAGACACAAGTCTGCAGACACACACACTTATGTCCAAATCACCACCTGAGCTAATACTACTCACCATGGTCCCTGCAGTGATTCCCCCCCCAACCATTTTCATCAGTTGCCACCCCAGGCCATCTCTTTGCTGATATAGTGCTGGGGATGGAGGCTGGTTCCAGGATGCAGCAGTGAAATTGGATCATCTAGGCATTTCAATACTTGTTATCGAGTAGCTGCTTTATTCATTTAGTACTTTGGATTACTCCTCCCTTATTTCAAATAAGTGTTGTGTATAATTTTTGACAATCATTTTAGTAATGGGAGGATTGTTTTGTATGTGTTAACCCTTTGAGTGCCAGAGGGTACGCAACGCATTGCTTTGCAATGCGCTGCGTACCCCTCTGGCACTCAAAGGGTTAATTATTGCTGACACTGTCACTAGTATTATATAAAGCCAACGTTTTTGCATTTTTGTCTGCTCGAATACACCTGCTTGTTTCTCCATGCCGTCGTATAAACATTAATGGGAGATGAGTAGAGCCGCATGATGGGATATTCGCTTTAGTCTGGTATCTGAGAGCTTAGTTTGGGCACTCTGTGTCTGTGCTTTCATTACAGCTCTCCTGAATCCTGTTTCTACTAGGTACACAGACTAAAGTGAATGTGTGGCATATAGCTCTGTGTCTTCCAAGATCCTCAGTGGTGCTTATTGTATTTATCATTGTTTTAAAGGACATCAGAGAATATGTGGGAGTGGAGTGGGCCAGATGTGGGTTAGATCCAGTGAGGCAGGGGTACAAAACCAACCGCAGGGTGTATTGTGCCCAGGTTTTTCTGGAATGTGGGTAGCATCACTGTAATTGTTCTTTTCACCCCCTTGTTACAGATTTTGCCATTAACCGGTGGAAACTGGCTGAGATTTTGTACTATAAAGTGTTAGAGACAATTGTAGTCCAGGAAACCCGGAGACTTCATGGGAAGGATATGACTGTAAGTGATTCAGGAACTTTTTACAGAATTGTTACAAAGCGATACTTTTGAATTGAGTAAAATAATTCTTTTATCTCTTACCTGGGTCTTATTTTGCAATTCATGCAGACGTACATCAATCATTTGAAGTAATTAAAGCCTAGTTTACATTAATGGGCATTTTCATATGCCTGTTCTGGTACAGCTGGCTTGCCCCAGAATTGCATATCTTTTAGCTTGATGAGAGCGGCCTGGTGTACCTATATAATATGTCTTTTTTTAACCCTTTGAGTGCCAGAGGGGTACGGAATGCGTTGCAAAGGGAATGGGTGATTGCTCGCAGTTATGGGAACAGAGTTCCCAGATCTTTAAAAAAAAAAAAATAAACTGCCTGTAGTTTAATAGGGTCATATAGTGACCATTTACTGTCTTCCCCTTTAACGTGAACATGGAATGGCCTTAACGTGAAAGTGGCCATTAGAAATTCCAGGTACCACTGTCCAAAGACCCTAATAAAGTGGAAATGCTGACTTCTTCCAAGTTTAAACATGCTGCGAGTTTGTGCAATAATCCACTTGTGTTTCAGAAACTGAAATGTCTCTGAAGTAAACCGAAAATACAAACCTGTTCTACTGCATAGCGATTGCTTTAATGTGAACCTGAACGTAGCACATGTTACCTCTTGTAACACTCACATGTGGTGCCAGCCATTTAGGAGACGGCGAGCAGTGAGTGGCCAGGTTCTGCCGTTAGGGAGACACCGGCAGAGAGTGTGTGAAGGAACTTCAAAAGTTGGGATGTGCCCGCCCCATTTGAATGCAATCCAAACCTATAGAAGTCTGCACCACCCCCTTCTTTTAACTAAATAAAGCAATGTGAGGCCTCCCACAAGTTCAGGACCACAGTGCTCCTCATAATCACCCCCATCCAGCCAAATCTTGGTTGGGATTGTAGTTCTGAATAGCAGGAGGGCCTTGGGTTACCATCTCCTGGCGTAAAGCCTGAGTAATACAGGTTTCCTATATGTTTAGTCATTTTCAGAAGTGATTTATTCAGATATAACCAGTTGTGCTTAAGAGGCTTATATGAGACATTTCTCTGCTATGTGTTGCATGCCACTCTGGTACTTGGAACTAACAAGCTTTATAATCTTAGAATCTCCTTTTAAATCAAGTTTTGCACATTTCCAGAATTATTGAGTTGTACCTTTTTAAGTCTTCAACCAGTTGACATGTTTGAAATGCTGCAGATCTTAAATTAAAGTGGACTAGTCCGCTATAATTTGTTTGCCTATTTGAAAACCTAATTCAAAACTGCCCTTGTATACTGTTGTGAAGACACCAAAAGATGCATAAAGTGGACCTGTAACCTCTACTTAAAGGGATAGTAATACTTAGTTTTAACTTTATTTTATTTTGTAGGCATTAAAAAAACATGAAGAATGATATAAGTCTTATCTCTCAAACCTTTATGGTTTATGAGATATTCACAAGCAAAGTTCCCCTCCCCGCCCCTTTTACCTAGTGTAAGCCATCTCTTCTCAGATGTGAGTCTGGTTGTATGACAGGACAGATAACAGAAGGGGACAATTTTCTTTGTATGAAAACAATGAAAGCCCTTCCCCCCTTGACAAGTTTTTCAGCTTTTTCCATTATCTTAATTGAAGATTGTCCCTCTCTGCAGTCTACCTGGGCATCTCCCTTCTGATCTGGTTGAACAGGGGGGGGATACTTTGTTTGTGAATATCTCTTAAACCATAAAGGTTTCAGAGATAAGACTTATATCATTCTTCATGTTTTTTTAAAGCCTACAAAATAAAATAAAGTTAAAATGAAGTATTACTATCCCTTTAAAATTTGCATATCTGTATTAAAACAGAGTGAGGCTGACATATAGAAGAACTAGAGTAAATGTGGAACAGCCATCTGCAAAACTGGGAAAAATCAACATCCTTTCTTATTTAGAAATGAATTTTAATCCATTGAATGCTAGCAAGGTCACAAACACACTATGAAGCAACATCCCTAGCATTTAAGGGTGGATATTTTGGGAATGTTTGTAACCTGTTGTGCATTTGATCTTCTCCAGAATTACTCCAGGGGGTTGTGCACTAAGGTGTGATAAAGTGGAGATGACTTCTCCAGTGATATAACCTTTTCCAGTTTCTATGTTCTTATATAGAGTATATGCACTAAGATATCCAAAGCAGGAGAAGTCGTAGTGCATAGGCTCCATAGAATAACACAGGACTTGGAGAAGTCCACTCTATCACTTCTTTATCGTGCCTTAGTGCCTCTCCCACCAGATCATTTTAGTACATCAGCCCAACTACAGTGTGCATCGGATTAGGAGATACTTATACTTTTGTTTCTGTGTGGGGAGCTCTCTGAATGCAGTGCCATTTAACAGTACAATAAAATTAAGCTCTGTATGTGTCTTCATATATTAACTAAAATCTGTGCTGCCCGGAGATGCCCTATCTTTTTCAGAAATAAAATTATGAATATCTCCTAAATCCATTTTTTTCCAATTTTAGTCCGTACGAAACACCAACAGGTCATGTTTTCAAGATATTCCTGCTTCGTAACTGGTGAGTAATCGGAGCCTCGATCATTGTGATTTATACAAATATGCTTAACTAGTGTAAAAGCCCGTGTACACAGGCCAAGGTCCGGGTAATGTTAACCCTTTTAATGCCAGAGGGGTACGCAAAGCATATGCATTCTTACCAGTCTGACAGCACGTAGCGCGGACATCTTGCCCTAGTGACGTCCGTGCACCTGCTCTGTCAGTCCCAGCTGGGTCTAGGAGGCGTTGCTAGGAGCCGGCTGTCTCCAAAAGGGACTGATGGCGCAGGCACGCAGATGTCACTATGGCAAGATGTCTGTGCTCCGTGCTGCTGTTGGCCCAGTAAGAATGCATATTTCTTTTTAATAAGGTAATAATTCTGGCGACTAGTGCTACTAAGCAGCTAGTCGCTAGATGGGGAGTTATTTAAGATAGTGTTTTCAAGGTTTCCAAGAGATCAGTTATGTGTTCATGAGTCTCTCAAAGTAGCACAGTCCTTTAATGGATAGTAATACTTAACATGTAAAAAAATAAATAAATAAATATGTTGTAGGGTTTATCCCCTGAGTTAAACAAGGGTACTCCCACTGCTGAGAGATATTTTATTAAAAAATAACAGCTAAAAACTTGAATTTTTTAGGTGCAATATCACAGTGGCCTGAAAATTTACAGTGGCGCTGTTGCTACACCATCCTGTGGAGATTTATGGTCTACAGACCAGAGCTGTCCATAGGATGGTGTAGCAACAGCACCACTGTAAATTTTCAGACCACTGTGATATTGCACCTAAAAAATTCAAGTTTGAGCGGTTATAATTTCTTAATAAAATATTTCTCCGCAGTGGAAGTACCCTTGTTTTACTCAGGGGATAAACCCTACAACATATTTATTTATTTATTTTTTACATGTTAAGTATTACTGTCCCTTTCAGTGCAACATCATATGTTAATTAAAGATGTTCACTTTCAAAGATAAAGGTATCCATCTCCTAAACTATACATCTGCTGGTCTTATGGCAAACACGATACATAATCAGTTTTGAAAATTTTTCAGATATTCAAAATTGAATCTTATATGACAAGTCCAAATCAATATAAAACATTGTGGTGTTAGATTCCCAACCGAATCTTGTGTGAATGTGTGTTTGGTTTTACACCAAATTGTTTATATACTTACAAATGGCTTATTTGCATACCACTTTTTAGGCGTTACTGGAGCAGGATATATTTCACCGTTCGCTGATGGCTTGCTGCCTTGAGATTGTCCTTTTTGCATACAGCTCTCCACGCATCTTCCCGTGGACCATCAGTGTTCTTAATCTGAGTTATTTCTACTTCTACAAGGTAAAGGCTACTAGGTCATTCAGTAATCAGGCATGCTAGTAATGAGTGTTACTCTCTTACCACAGTGAAGTAGTCTGTTTACCGTTGAGCTGGACGGATTTTGTCTGTCCATCATTTCTACGAACATAAATATTTTAATAGCTATGAGTAAGAACGCATACATAGAACAAATATGGAGTACACCAAATGCACCATAGACAACAAATAAATTATCCAAAGTCTCGCTGGTTTAAATGGGGGGGAGGGTTTTAAACTCTTAAATGTTAGAGAGGTTTGCAATTTGTTCAAAACCTCTGGAATTCAAGTGGTTAAACACATTTGCTTTATACAGAAAACAAGGCAAATAAATCACCTTGACTGGATATTGTTCATTGAGGATTGAACTGAGCTCAGGACTGAGATGACTGAAGGAATTCTTGTGAAACAGGGCTGTCAGTTTCCAACTTCCTCACTGTTGATTAGCCATAATGTTCCTTGCATGTATTTCTGATGACTTTAATCCTCTGTAGGTGATAGAAGTCTTTATCCGCTCAGAGGATGGGCTGTCCCGGGATATGGTAAAACATCTGAACAGCATTGAAGAACAGATCTTGGAGAGCCGCGCCTGGACCAGTGACTCTGTTCTGTGGGAGCTGGTTGAAGCTTCTGAGAATGTTCCAACATGTGAAGAAGTACGTGTAATAGGTTGCATCATTCTACCTGCACTGTGTAAAAAAAAGTTTTACTGTATGTATAAGTACAACACTATTTTTCTCTGGGGCAGCCAAAATATGAGCTCCACGGTATTGATTTAAAGGGGAACTTTCACCTCCGCATTATCATTGTTGTATCGCTTCCTTTGTGTCCCCTCTGTACATTGCGGTGTTTCTTTTTGCCTAAAATATGTTTAAATGAAGCAAAAAGGTACTTGAATTTTGTACCTGATGACGTTGGCAGCCGCACAGCCGCGCACTGTATGGTGCAGAAGACACTCCCACAGCCTCAGCTCCATTCACTTGCCCCAGCATCCTCCGATGACAGAGGCGTTCTGTTAGTAAGCTGGAGAGAGATCTCATTGGCTAGATATTGATCTCTGTGGGAGTGTCTTCTGCGCCATACGGTGCGCGGCTGTGAGGCTGCTAAAATTCAAGTACCTTTTTGCTTCATTTAAACATATTTTTAGGCAAAAAGAAACACCGCAATGTACAGAGGGGACACAAAGGAAGCGATACAACAATGATAATGCGGAGGTGAAAGTTCCCCTTTAACTACTTTTTGCCCGCAGTGCATCATGATATGAGAAAAAAAAAACAAGTATGAGCTCTGTTTAATAAGCTCAATTTGTATGAAGGAGAAATACATTGTGAAACAGTTGAACCAAGGATTCAAGTAGCTACCACGATGAGGCAGAGCACTTGCAAACAATGCTCTCTGGAGAAGAGACACTTATGTTCTGTTTTTGGCTGTGCGCCACACTCTGTGCCTAAAGATTTGGTCAGCCGATCAGTTTTCAAAAAAGTCATTTATCACAGTCGTTCATGGGTAGAAATTTACTTGGCCCCGGACTGGATAAGGTTATTATGCAGGCCACTGGGGCAAGAGCACTCTATTCCCGCAGTCCACTCCTAGTCTTCAGATTCTCTATGAAATCCCACTCTTCATCCCCCCCCCCCCATACTATTCCCAGGTGAACAATACTGAAGGGAAAGAAGGGAGAAAATAACTCATCCTCTTCCTTTCACAGAGCCTGGGAAACAGTGTTGTTTAAAAACAAATGAAAAATATTTGGCTCTCCAGCTGTCTTGCTCAAAAACTGCTACAGCAGCGGGTGACCCAAATTCCAGGGCTTGACCTCATAAAGGACTGTTTCACTTATGGTGAGCCCTGTGCCCCAGAGCTGCGGGGAATGAGCAGAAAAGCTATTTTGTCTTCTTGAGGAAAAGCCGCAGCGAGTGCCAAGATTTGAAGGTGCTGCAACTCCAAAATCCTTAGTCCTTTATCTTAAAACAAAAAAATATAGTAGGTTACATAACATAAACTGAATATAATGCTTAACCAAGGAAAAAAAGATGAGGGTCAGTGACACCTGGGTAACTTACCAAATTATTGTTCTCAGATAGTGGCCAAATAGACTGACAGATACACATCAGGGACAGAGAATCAAAATCGGACACATGGCTTCACCATGACCATATTAGAGCGACAGGCAGTCTTTTGAAAGGCGTGCTTCAAACAGGCAGGCGAGATGCCTTCTGTTTTCTCTTCAGCTCTGTGTAAAAGAGGAAGGGATGCAATTGGAGCCAATTCATATGAGGAAAAGATCTGGTAAATGAAATAAAAGAAAATGAAGAGAAACCGAAATCCCTACACTCCAAAGGCAGAGCACTAATACTGAGGCGTCTGCTGTTGCTGGGCAGTGGTTAAAGGGATAGTAATACTTCGTTTGAACTTTATTTTATTTTGTAGGCATTAAAAAAAACATGAACGATATAAGTCTTATGTCTCAAACCTTTATGGTTTGAGAGATATTCACAAGCAAAGTTTCCCCTCCCGCCCCTTTTACCTAGTGTAAGCCATCTCTTCTCAGATGTGGAATGCAGTCCATAGCCCAGACAGATAACAGCAGGGGACAGTCTTCTTCCTGTGAGAACAATGAAAGCCCTGCCCCCTTGACAAGTTTTTCAGGTTTTTCCCTCATCTTAATTGAAGATTGTCCCTCTCTGCAGTCTACCTGGGCACCTCCCTTCTGATCTGGCTGAGCAGTGTTACATCAGTAAAAGGGGCGGGAGGGGGATGCTTTGACATTGAATTACTCTTGAACTACAACTCTGACAGAATTGAAATAACACTCTCCAAAGTCCAAATACTATGATGATTAATTAGAGCTTTTTTATTATGAAACATTACTATCCCTTTAAGTAATAATGAGAAGGAGTCTTCTCCCCCAGAGAGCTTTGTCTGCAAGTTCACTGCCTCCTAGTGATAGCAACTTAATCAGTGGTTCCTGTGTTCCACAATGGATGAGTCATTTATTTTCTGTGTAGCAGACACTGCCCCTTTAAAATCTGCCACATGATTACATTTGTTGTCTATTAGACTTTTTTCAGGTTAAGCAGAGCGGTGACTGAAACAAAACATTTGTTAATATTTTTGATCAGATAAAATATGACACTGATTTGGTCTTTTAGTGAATTTGTAATAATGGGATTTATTCTGAAGGTTATCATTCCAAGTAACTTTGAAACTGGGAATGAAGCTGGGATGGGCCACCTGCCCATGATGCCGGCCTCTCCTATCATTCATCCTCGTCTGAAAGAAGTTCGTACAGATCTGGGAGGATCATACAGGCGAGGTGAGTCATATTTGCTGAATATTTTAATGGAATAGGAACTCCTCTACTCCCACCTAAACTTAAAGTAGAATAGCTCCCTACTTACCTTATTGTTTGTCAGAAAATTCTAATGTCCTTATGAATTTTGCCATTATGCCTTTGTTTACACAATAACCACTTCAAGCAGTCCTGAATTTGTGGAGGTTGACATGATCATTCTGGCAGGTACATGAAGCTACATGTGCGCCAGTCTGGACCGTAAAATGTATCTCATTGTGAAGCATTGTTTTGTACACACACACACACACACACACACACACACACACACACACACACACACACACACACACACACACACACACACACACACACACACACACACACACACACACACACATATACACACATATACACACATACACACACATACACACATACACACATATACACACACACACACACACACACACACACGTGTCTGATCTTTAAAGGGATAGTAATACTTCGTTTTAACTCTATTTTATTTTGTAGGCATTAAAAAGACTTGAAGAATGATATAAGTCTTACCTCTCAAACCTTTATGGTTTAAGAGATATTCACAAGCAAAGTTTCCCCTCCCGCCCCTTTTACCTAGTGTAAGCCATCTCTTCTCAGATGTGGAATCCAGTCCATAGACCAGACAGATAATAGCAGTGGACAATCTTCTTCCTATGAGAACAATGAAAGCCCTGCCCCCCTTGACAAGTTTTTCAGCTTTTTCCCTTATCTTAATTGAAGATTGTCCCTCTCTGCAGTCTACCTGGGCACCTCCCTTCTGATCTGGTTGAACGGGGGGGGATGCTTTGCTTGTGAATATCTCTTAAACCATAAAGGTTTGAGAGATAAGACTTATATCGTTCTTCATGTTTTTTTTTAATGCCTAAAAAATAAAATAAAGGTAAAACGAAGTATTAGTATCCCTTTAAGAGCTGATGATTACCAATTGCAGTTAGCTGAATTGAGGTCCTTCGGCCCTACATGCAGGAGAAAGAGCATGATAGAAACGCTGAAATTGAGATGTTAATTGCAAGACCGCAATATATTATGCTAATTAAGGCATGCTGTGCAGTCATTTTGTCTTATCCCTACATTACCTTCCCCACTCAATAACGCTTAACCCTGTCAGTGCTAGGGGAGGTGAGCATTGCATTGCTGAGCAGTGTCAGTGCGTATGAGAGGTAATGTTGGGATACAGACCATACTTATATATTCTACTCTGTAGTGCTGATGGCGTGCCCCAGAATTGGTTTTCTTTAAATGTGCACAGACCCACTTTACGTTTATCATCTTGGCTTTATTCTCTAATCAAAGTGTATAGGTCAGAGAAAGAGGACTTTGGTTACCCTCCATTTTGTGTACCAAGTTTTCATTGGTTTCCTTTGAATCTGCAATGCATTTGTTGTGTTAGTAAATTGGTTTCACTCTCAAACTCCTCAGACTCCCAGCCACTCTCCCCACTGTCTGTTCACGAACGCTACAGTTCTCCAGCTGCCGGTAGCGCCAAGAGGAGGCTTTTTGGGGATGACTGCCCACGGGAACCACCTGCTGAGAAAATGACCTCGCCAGAGATCACCAGGATACGAATTTCACTGAGCATGCCTACTGAAAAGCTGTGCCTCTCTCCTGACAAGACTGCCCTGCCTGCTTCACAGAGGCTCGCCGTACCTACACTTGGTAAGTGTTCGGCTGGCAATGTCCGTCCCTTTTCCTAAAGTCTATCTGGTACATGGAATGTGTTCTGCATGACAGCACTTGCTTATTTTCATAATGGGCTATATGTAGGAACATAAGTGGTGCAATTCTGGGGTAAAATAGAGGACCGATTTAAGGGGGGGGGGGGACCCGATTTGGTTTAAATGGTGCCTTTAACCCTTTACGAGTCAGAGGGATGACAGATTGATTTACATTGGACATCCCTATGGCTCTCAATGGGTTAACCTACTGAATGCTAAAGATGTCTCCAACACATTTCTGTACAATGCTTTGGAGACCTCTCTATAATTCAAGCCCCATTTAATTCTTTTAGACTTTTTATTTGTCCCCTGTGGCGCACTTGGTGTGCTCCAGATGTGCTTTTCTATAGCGTCCTGAATACGTCACCATGGGACAAATTTTGGGAAATTGCATCTATAAAATGCAAAGCAAACATTTACTATAGCTGAAAAGAAATTACTTATGGTCATTTCATATGTATAAAGAAAAGAGGAGCAAATCAATTGCACTATAAGGACCAGATGTAAATCTACTTCTAGGGTGCTTTGAACCATTTGAGTTCTTCATTGCACCGGAGACCTCTCTAGCATTCAAGGGGTTGTAAACCTTATTTAAACAAATGGAAATATGGATTTATTCATTTTTAATTTTTTTTGTGTGCAGTTGGATTGCCCCAGAATTACTCTACCTTTGTTTTTGTACATGTGGCCTATTTTGTCATAATCATTGTTGACTGGGGGTTTTTGTTCCTCGTCTGCTCTCTTTAAGTTGGTAATGAAAATGGAAGGAGCCTTTCTTTCCCGATGAAGACTTCTCCACAGTCCCAAAATGAGAATGGAGTACAGGTCCCCTTAACTGCACAAGCCCTGATTAGCCCATCTACAAAGCGTCAGCTGGGGCGAATGCAGGAAATGTGTCCGACATCAGCGGGCAAGCCCAAAAAGACAGGATCCCTGGCATTGTTCTTCAGAAAAGTGAGTTGTTTGTGGTTTGTTACAAACAAAACTGCATTGTATAGTTGCATAAAGTGTCTGATCGTTCCCTGAACGGCTAGTTACTATTATCGGTTTATTTCCCTTCTATGTGTTATATACGACCATGTGATTATTTGATTGGTTATGTAACAATGTGGACTATTCTGTATCAGGAAGCTAAGGGTCCTATGTTCGAAAAGAAAATTTGAGTAATTTTAGGGTTAACAAATTGCTTCAAATAATAACTGCAATTTCACACACATGCCTTTCTGACCGTCACTTCCAGTTCAGGGCTTCAGTAGCGGCGTGCAGCCACGCCAGGAGCCCTGAACTCCAAGACGTGCCAGGACTGTGTCTGGTCCTTAAGTGCCGGACTGCCATTTAAGGGGGTTAAAGAAAGTTTTGTGTGTGTGTGTTCGATTTTTCTTTTTAAATATAGTGTGGTTGTCATAAAATGGCCCTAAATAAAGGATGCTGGTTCTCCCGGACCCCGTGGTCCAAGTGCTGGCTGCACGTGCATGCGCCGGTCCTTAAGGGGGTTAAAGAACACTAACCCCTCTTAATAATTAACCACACACCCCAGATCTCCACCCATGCTGCTTCTTGTGGTATGATCATGTATCACTTTCTCAACTTCTTTCCCTGCAGGTTTACCACTTGGCAAGTGTCCGTCTGCGAGACTTGTGTTTGAAGCTAGATGTTTCCAATGACTTGAGAAGGAAGATCTGGACTCTGTTTGAATACTCACTTGTCCATTGTACTGACTTAATGAGAGACAGACACTTGGACCAGCTTCTCCTTTGTGCTGTATATATCATGGCCAAGGTGAGACTTCTGTTTTGTGAGCTGTTTTGGAGTTGTGGAAACAGCTTCATCTTTCTAAAGTGCATGTGTCATGATAAAACACCTTTTAGTTTGCTTTACAGATAACTAAGATATGCCTGTACTTTGTATTGTACCTGTAAAGTTAAGAAATGGGCCTTTGTTTTTGGGTTGCACTCTGGCATTTTGTGCCAAATCCTTGCATTGGATGCTAGTTATGTTGAAGGCCAGCCTTAACACAGTGAGAGGTATTAGAAATGCCCCCAGCATGCAGGTTCTGCCTAGATTCATTTATTGCACAGTGTGTGGTACTATTGGCTCAGCAAGAAAATAGTTGGTATAAAGTGCCACTTAATTAACAAAGGTACGTTTCTCATTCTGTTTATTTTACAAATAAGTGGGTAGCATGCCCACCAAACCAAACAAGAAACGCAGATGGCTCTGACAAGAATTTATAACAGTATGTAATATAATAAAATCTATGAGCGCACCATATTCACTAAGAATTAGGCATGCAAGGGAAGTGGAAAGACATTGACCATTATTAGCATATGTTCTTTACATGACGCTACTAAAGTATTCTAATGCCAGGTTGAAAAAAGAAGTGGGTCTAGAAACACTTAGAACACAGAGCGCATGGCAAAAAGAGAGGCATAAGATAATAATCTAAGTGTAGTAATTTTAATGATACAATTAAAAAAACAAAGTATTGAATTGCACTCACAATACCCTTTCTTAGGCTTTATGCACATCAAACGGGTCTCTCTCCCGTATTAGCCAACTAACTGCGTCCTCCGATTATGCTGTATTCAGGTCCAGATGGTGGTTACTGCTATCTGTTTAGATGTTAATCCATTGTGATGTCGGAGTTCCAGATACTGAGGCGTTGCAACGGTCACTGGGACCTTTCTATTGTGAGGACACCAGTGCTTTGGTGAAGGTTTTCATTGATATAGTTTCACACTATGAGTGCTCCTTTGTGTTCTGTGTTATGCATGTAGGGAGTTATCTTATCCTTAACTAAATTTGTCGTGACCCCTTAAGTACTACAGTTTTTGTTTTGTTTTTTTTCCTTATCCCTGTGCGGCTGCATGCTGTTCAGGAACCCTGAAATCCATGATGTTCCTGGCACATCATGGGTCCTTATCGCACCTCCAACCCATGATGTGCCAGGACCGTCATGGGTCCCTAAGGGGTTAAGGTGACTCCTCTACTTTTAAAGAGCAACTATCATTTGGATAATACTGTATCTGCAAATCTGCTCCTCTGAGAGCAGTCCTGATGGTGAATCCGAGCTGGATTGTGAGCCACGGAAGACCAAAAGGGAGCATAATGGTGTCATGAAGAGACCCCTAGGGCTCCCATAGGAAGAGATTGAGCTGTGAGAATGAAGTCTCAACAGCCCAGTCTATTGTCCAGACCCTCTGTTTTTACCATACTTGAAAGCTTAACAAATGTTAATTCCAGCCTATGGAGTCGGTTAACTCATAGGAATGGTTATGGATCTGCATGTTGCAGTCTCAAGCTTTTTATTGAGTAGTAGTTTAAAAGCCCGTGTACACAGGCCAAGGTCTGGAATCCTTTGAGTGCCAGAGGGGTACGCAACGCATTGCTTTGCAATACGTTGTGTACCCCTCTAGCACTCAAAGGGTTAAGCGGCCGCTACCTCCCTGCTCCACGCGTTTCAGTCTTGTGTCGCCTCACTCACGAGATGTATTCATGCACGGTAGAGACTGCCGAACGAGCGCAGTCTCTGCTGCACATGATGGCTTCTGACAAACATCCTAGCAAATGATTATATAGGATCTTCCCATAGGAGTAGACTTGGTAAATCATGGTAAGTGCCTTTTAAAGTGTTAGTGTTTGTTGTATCGCCACCTCTTTGAAAATATGCATCAGTCATGCAGTCTTTTTAACATCCGTGTAAATTGTCAAATGTATATTTTCTTTCTCGTAGGTCACAAAAGAAGAGAGGCTGTTTCATGACATCATGAAATGTTATCGGAACCAACCTCAGGCAAACAGCCATGTGAGTAAAATGTTCAGCAAGGGTTAGAGCTATGTGTGTTTTAAGATAACTTTCACTTACTGATTGCTCCATACACATCTTAAATACAAAAACAAAGGATACATGTAAAATCATTCAAGTACAACAAAAGTATGTAGGTATTTGCAACAATGAAAAGAACATATGCATATCAGTAGGGCGTACAGAGTCAATCTGAGGCTTTTATTATTATTTCAACCTTCAGTAAACCAAACTCCTAAAATCTAACCTAACCTAACTGTTACTATACCCCCCGACCCCAATTCCTCTCTCTCCCATTCGGCTACTTCAGTCGTATGTCTCAGTACAGCTATGTGGACATCCAAGGGAGGTCGCGAGTATGGTTCTCTGTCCTTGTTTGTCTTTTTGCTTGGACGCTGTCTAAGGACAGTCCTGTGGTTTGATACCCAAATTATCATCTTCCCTTGCCAGAATTTTCAGAATTGGGCTTGGGCCCTTTAATTCTTTTTCGAACGGTGTGTAGCAAAGGTATACAACCCCAGCTCTCCGTTGTTTCTTCATCAATGACTCCAGGTGGGAGACATGGTATGTAGATGTTGTTGTGGATGGCTGCCTCAAAAAGCGCTGGGAAACCCCTTGATAGAGATTCCCCAGTGCTCCAGGGATTGAGGAGCAGGATTGGCTGGAGAACCATTGCGTTGTCTTCTTTGGGTGACTGGGAGACGACCAACCTCTGATGCAGGAAAGAGAGGATTTATTTTTATTGTTTCCTTTTCTCCTTTCTGAGGTGCATTGCTGCAGACTTTTTCCCTTAGAAAGGCATGTTAGAACCAAAAAGGGACTTGGGTAAATCTAGGATCATCAGAACTGCTGTGATAGCCTCAGTCACTTGTTTGTCTTGTAAGTCCAACTTAGCTGGGCTGACTGACCCGAAGCTATTCTCATGTGATAGTCATGCAGACCTAACAGGTGGATCCCCCATCTTTTGTATAGTCTGAGCTCACATTGGCAAATACTTTGTCCACCTCTCTGAAAGGATTTCCAGGGCCTAGCCAGTTTATGATCTTCCATGTAGCAGATATTGGCTGTGGTACACTCTCCTTCTGGAAAGAAGAGGGTTCTATCCCCATTGTTGACCAAGTCTATTGGTCCTGATGATGACTCATTGTTTGAAGACTGGGAGACAGGGGATGAATAAGGAGCATCATTGAGTCTTGAGGACTTTCTGGGGTAGGATTCCAGGGATTCTGTGGAAGGTCTGGTTTTTAGCAGTTCTTGATACTCTTTGAGAGCCACACAGTGCAGATGGCTACACAGGACATTGCCTATGGGGCTGCCTCTGCCTACAGCAGTTTTGGGACTTGAGGTGTTTCTGTGATGGAGCAGTGGGTAGGTGATGTTGGAGATTTACAGGATAGGATTCAAGGATCTCCTCCCACAGCAATGTATCCTTGAAATACTTAGTAGTGTCGCAGTTCCAGGAGGCAGTTCAAGCCTTGGTGAACATGTAGGTTTTGATTCCTGTCCCACATTGGCAAAGGTGTCTGGGGGTTTTATTGCAATCTTTTTATAATCTGAAAGGAGGACTGTTAAAATTATGAAAAAAAAAAAAAAAGCACTCTTTTGGCTTCAAGGTACCAACTGAACAGTTGAATGGAGCTAAAAGTCTTTGATGAGTCGCCGCAGTTCTCAAAGGGACATCACCAGACAGAATACCAATCACAGTATTCTGTATAGAAAAAGAAACACACTTCTATGCTTGGAGAGTCTGTATTGTCGAAACCAGGTGTCCCCCTATATCATCCTCCCCTTCTGTATATGCACTCACTTGTAATAGTGGTTTAAACTACCTCTCAGTAGATCTCACACCTACCAATTTGGAGTACTCTCTGGGTTGGAAATCGCCCCCAGGCTTCAGAAGTGTCCAATTCAGAAATTCACTTTGAATAAGTGTAGGTCCCTTATATAGATCAACTTGTATATAGAAAATGTGAGTAGGCAAAGGATCACTGTAATGTGATAACAAGGAACTTTACTATAGTAGATAAAAGGACTCAAAAGTTTATCAATATGGAAGCCTCTGGTTTGAGTTAACCCCTTTGTGACCGGCCGCGTGTTTTTTTGTTTTTTTTTTCTTCTCCACATTATGGCGAATGACTTCCTGGACTTACCAGGTACGTTATCTGTCACTAAGTGACATTTTCACGTGACGTACCTGGTAAGTCAATTGTCGGGAAGGTGTTAAGAGTTACAGTAGCAGATTAGTAGGGGCGCACCATGTCAAAAAAAAGTTATGTATTTTATTGGTTAAATAAAACTCCAATGAATAAAAATAAAAAGATATAGATTCGGGATATACCCCAATCAATAGCAATATACCACAGACCGCAAACAGTGCTGTCAGTGATACAGACCATCCATAAAACAAATATATCCATTAAATATAACAGGCAGCTCTCGAGCTGCCTTGGCTGAGGTAGTAGTGCATACGTAGGCTTTCTATGTAGTCCTCATGGGGTGCAAGGACCATAGGCTATAGAGTGGCTTTTTTTTTTTTTTTTTTTTTTTTTTTCTTTCCCTTTATTGTGAAGCATTATGTTGGAGAACTCTCTCACATTCAAATGATAAAAGCTCAGTTTAGATTAATGGATATTTCAAGAATTTTTATTTGTCCTCTGTCATGCAGTGGGATTGCACCCTCCACCTTCCTGAATACAGCCATTGTGGTTTTTTTTTTTTTTTTTTTTTTGTTTTTTTGTGGTTTTTTAAATTTGGCCCTGTCACAACTTGGGATTTGACTGTTCAATTTTTACTTATTTTTATTATTACTTACTTTTTTTTAGGTTTACAGAAGTGTATTATTAAAGAGAAGGCATGAACCAGTGCAAGATGATGAAACCAGGGCAAATCAGGATGTAGAGATGATGGACTGTGGTAAGTGTGTGTGCATGTGTCCATTAATTGCATATGTCATTAGGATCAGGGCTCTATAGAATAATTTATTTCCTTTTATCATCCCACCCCAGATTCAGTCTGGTTCTCAGTCATCATTCCCAACTAGGGCACAAAATAAATACATTCCTGATTTATAGCATACAATGCTACAATGAATCCCCAGCAGATGTTAACACATTGCCCCTCTGGCACTGAAAGGGTTGTGTACCTCTCTGGCGCTGAAAGTGTTAAGGAAAAATGTTAAATATGTATATATGTGTCCAGAGTGTAAAAAAAAATGTACCTATCATCATTTTCAAGTATGTCCTGGGGTACAGATATTATTACCAAATCTAATGGTACCCCTTTTATCTACTTTGGAGGATAAAAGGCTGAGTTGACCCTGCTGGGACTAGAACCTGTGACCTTGAGGTTAGAACAGATTCTACAGCTGGTGCATTAACCAGCTGAGCCATCTCTCTCTCCAGCTAATAAATTGTTTAAAAAAAGAATGTGTGTGTGCACGCTAAAGTCCAGCACTGCAAAAGTACAGTCCCATTAGTCTGGGTTGCTGCCGCTTCAGAGTGATACCTCGTTGCCACCCCTAATACACAAACCGAGAAGTAAAAGATGCAAACCTTTTAACGGTGCTTTACACCTTTTAAAAAAAAAAAAAAAAAAAACATGCACTCCACATAAACCACTTACAAGCTGTTCTATAATGGTCCCGCTAAAGTCCATATAGTTTTCAGTTCCTAGTTGTGCTGTTCCACACTCTCCAGCTATTCATGGTCTATCTTTTCTCCACTTGTCAGCTCTCGTAACTCCCGTCCTGTGATTTCCAAATTGTCAGCTCTCTTCTCGCAATTAGACTTGTGATGAGGATAAAGTACCCTCATTGCAACAATTGTAAATGCAGAGACACAGTCTATATTGTGGTACACAGCTTTCACACCACACTGAATAACCGTTCCAATCGGCTGTTGGACTGTTTCAACAAGTTATGGATTTCATGAGGATCAACCCCACTTCCTGAAGTAGTTAAAGACCCCATTTACAGCAGCAGTAAACTTTTTTTTAGTTAAGAAAATAGATGTAGTAGGACTTGTTCTGTTGCGTAAAGCAAGAATACTCCTACTGCTGAGAGATGCATATTTCCAAAGTAATTACAGTTTAACTTTTTTACTTTACAATGTATTGTAGTGGTCAGATTCCAATTGGTTATCCTGTTTCATTTTCATGGAATGTGACGGAAACTGAGTCACTTCCTGTCAATTTGAACTTTCAGGAAGTAATCGGCTTTTTGTTTGAACATAGACTCCAAGGTGTATTCTGTAAAATTGGGCAACATATCTTGAGATTACAAGGATTAATTCTGGATCACAAATAAACACAAATTGGGATATATATATATATATATATATATATATATATATATATATATATATATATATATATATATATATATATATATATATATATAATCTCTATCTTAGGCAGACTTCCTGATCCTGGTTTGAGATATGTTGCTATTAATAGGATAGTATTGCTTGAGAATAACTAAATATATCATTAAAAATTTCAGAGTAGTTCTCATGTCCATCAAATTATTATTTAAAATGCAGCCCTTCTGAAGGTTAGTGTTGTTCTCTGTTCCTTTTCAATGATGTCTGTACGATTAGCCCTGAATGAACCAACGAGATCAACAAGTAAGAGCACAAGATTGAAATTCCTTCCCCATCTGTCGTATTACTGTGATCAGACCTGAGCACCAAATAATCAGTGCTTGGGACGCAATAAAAGGAGTTGTCATGGCAAATCTAACTTTGCCAGGGGAGCCCCTGTGTGTGTGTGTGCTCCGTGACATACCTCAGAGAAACCCAGAGGAGAGTTAAAATATTTAAAGAGATAGTAGTAATATTTTGTAATAAAAGCAGCTCCAATAAATCGTCATAGTATTTGTGCCATGGAGAGTTATTTCAGTACTGTCAGAGTTGTAGTTCAAGAGTATTCGAATGATAAAGAATCCCTCTCCCACCCCTTTTACTGATGTAACACTGCTCAGCTCAGAGCATGCCATAATGGAAAAACCTGTCAATGGGGGCAGGGCTTTCATTGTTCTCACGGTAAGAAGATTGTACCTTGCTGCGAGCTGTCTGGTTTGTGGATCAGATTCCACATCTATGGGGAGGTGGCTTACACTAGGTAAAAGGGGCGGCAGGGGGATACTTTATCATTCAATTTCTCTTGAACTACAACTCTGACAGTATTGAAATAACACTCTCCATGGTCCAAATACTATGAAGATAAGTTGGAGCTGCTGTTTTGTGAAACATTACTATCCCTTTAAAAACTTGAAGGGCTGCATTTTAAAGTGTGTGTCTGACAGTGACACACTTAAATATTGAACAGAATTTAAATATTTTCATCCGTTACTGTTTCCTTATGCTGATATACATCTTTTTAATTCTAATCTATTTATTTTACATGCTTAACCCCATCCCGACAATGGACGTACGTGTACGTCCCGCAGAATCTGCCTCTTAGTGACAGAGGACGTACATGTACATCCAGGAAGTTGTTGAAGGTAATGGGGTAAAAAAGTTTGACAAGTGTTAAGTGCCGGCCACGTCCGCGAGCGGCCTGTCACTAAGGGGTTAAACACTATAAAATGTAAGGAAGGAAACCTGATTTTAAGTGTGTAACAGGCTGTGTTTTTAACCCGATACCGCTCGAGGATGTACATGTACGTCCCGAGCGGATGTCCCTTGTGGACAACGAACATACATGTACGTCCCGGAAATCCAGGTCTCCTCGCGGCTGCACGCCGTTCGGGGATTCCAGATTCTTTAAAAAAAAAAAAAAAAAAAAAAAAGAGTTCAGCGGGCGTTAAGTGCCGGCCGCGTGTGCGTGTGACCGGTCACTAAGGGGTTAACATGGATGTGGCAGCACAAGTATGTTGATTGTGACTATAGGCTGATAAACTCTGAATTGCAAAATATATAGATAAATGTTAATTTGTGACATCAGAATAAAAGTGTAGTTACTTGCTATTTATTTGTGTTATGTTTATTTGCAGATTCCAATGACTGCCCCACACCTACCAGATTTTCTGGCAGTTCAAGTGATCAAGTAGAGAGAGGGGACCTTATTACATTTTACAATAATGTCTATGTGGAACGAGTGAGAGCGTTTGCACTAAAATATGCAGTCAGCGCACATGAACACATGGTATGTCCCATTTATTTTTGTCTTGCCATTGTCTTTTATTTAAAGATGTTTAACCCCTTAAGGTCCAGCGATCCCGGGGTGTCTGGTCCTTTAAGGACCAGATAGACGAGTTCGACGTGCCGTCCCACGTGGCTGCTAATAGCTAATTTGCATAATAATTTAAATCATGCCAAAAAATGGATGTTCTCACAGAGGTGAAAATGTGGACAAGTAACTGTTCCACTTTACATTGCTTCAGTGCATTGGAGACATTTCTTGCATCAAGGGATTAACAGTAAATATTGCATTTTTTTGTAGAAATCTGGAGAGAGCTAGCCATGTATATTAGAGGAGCTTTTTGAGGATGACTTTATCTTTGTGATTTAGATATTTCAAGTTTTTAGAACGTACACAATTCTGAAATATTGTACATAACTTTTTTTTTTTTTTTTTTTTGTTAGGTTGAGGCTCCTCCTCTGTCCCCGTTCCCCAGCATCAGACAGCAACCGGTCTCTCCCCGCCGGGTATCCCAGCAGCATTCCATTTATGTCTCTCCCCATAAGAACAACACCTGCCTGACCCCCCGCACTGCCTTGCTGTACAAGTTTAATGGAAGTCCTTCAAAAGTAAGTTACCCCAGCATTTAAAACAAACCTGTGTAGCTCTAGGAATGGGTTTAAAAAATAAATAGATCTGTTATAATAGCTTTATTTATGTAGCACTACCAATTTTCAGAGATGTACACAGAATATTCCTAAGTCTTGCGTTGAAAGGCAATCCGTTACCTAACTGATCCAAACCTTCTCATGAATCAAAATCAAGTGTGTCACCGGTTGAAACAAAATTCCCTGAGTTTGCTTTGATTTAAATGTGAATAGCTTACTAGTATCTGAAAAATCACATAGCAGGTAGCAATTATAGGAGTAATGATGTGCAGGGGTGGCCCTAGACTATAACAGGGCAGTGAAAAAATGTACTAAAATAAAAAGTATTTCTGCGCCCTAAAATAATATATAGATAAATTATGGCTAGCTATAATTTATATATTATTTTAGGGTGCAGAAATACTTTTTATTTTTATTAGGATTTCTTTATAAAACACAGAGTGGTGGTGTTAGTTTTGTATTTTTTGCTGACCTTGTTTTAAATATTTTTTAGGGTGGTATTTTTAATCTTAAAGGGATAGTAATACTTAAAATGTAAAAAAAAAATATGTTGTAGGGTTTATCCCCCTGAGTAAAACAAGAGTACTCCCACTGCTGAGAGGTCTTTCATTCAAAAGTTATTAATTTTCAAAGTTGAATTTTTTTAGGTGCAATATCACAGTGGCCTGAAAATGTACAGTGGCGCTGTTGCTACACCATCCTATGGAGATTTATGGTCAACTGACCAGAGTTGTCCATAGGATCGTGTAGCAACAGCGCCACTGTACAATTTCAGGCCACTGTGATATTGCACCTAAAAAATTCAACTTTGAAAATTAATAACTTTTGAATAAAACACCTCTCAGCAGTGGGAGTACTCTTGTTTTACTCAGGGGGATAAACCCTACAACATATTTTTTTTACATTTTAAGTATTACTATCCCTTTAATTTTTTTCACTCTGGTGATAGCGCATTTAGGATTTTATTCAGTGAAAAAATGTATGCTGTGTAGAATATTTGAATGTGATGGCAAAGGGCTGTCGTGCTGGTAAGGATTAACTACAAAAAATTGATCTTGTGTCACGAACAACTGCACTCTTGTTATATGCATCTCTGCCAGTCTCAAAAGCCTCTCTTAAATTTGTGAATTTGTTTTTCCTCCAGAGTTTACAAGACATAAACAGCATGATCAAACAGGACCAAAGGAGTAAAAAACGAGCTATAACTATAGACAGTGATTCGGAATCCCCAGCAAAGAGGCTGTGTCAGGAAAACGATGATGTTCTGCTTAAACGGCTCCAGAATGTTGTCAGCGAGAGGGCAAACCACTAATGTCTTCTGTGTGTGGTGGTGTACATTGCACCATTGTATAACTCATTGTTGTGTAATAATTACTGCAGTTTGCTGCAGAGCCATCAGAAGTCTAAATACTGACTTGTCATGGAAAGAGTTAACCAGGTGACATCTGCACTAATTATAGTGTGACTTTGTTTTTCAGCTTTGTAAAAGGTGTACTTTTCCTCTTAGCTTGGCAAAAGGTTAAATAACTCTTTTCCCTCATGAGAGCACAGGCTGTTTTTACTAATCTTCCAGAGTCGTCATTGGTGCTACGACAGCACCAGCATTTTAAAAAGCAAATTTAAGCATTTCATTTAGGTTTTAATTTTTATATCGGACGTATGTTTGTGTAATTATGCACTATGCATGGAGTTTACTGGCTTATTTTATAGTGAAATGTTGCTTTAACAAAAGCAGTATTCATGGTAGTTAAAACATGCTTGGCTTATCAGTGCCTTCTGTGAGTATGGAATGTCTTTAACGACTGTGCTGTCCATGGGTGGGTGGCTCTAGAGGACATGGCACTTTACAGCAATGCATTCTGGGATCGCACAGCAGCGTGTAGCCTTTCTGCAATCCCAGAATTCCATAACTTGCCAGGACTTTCACCGGTCCTTAACGCACAAACACTGATGACAGTCCTGGTACGTTATTGGTTGTTAAGGGGTTAATGTTTCACTGCTAAACTTAATAATACAGCAGGACTTCAAGCACAGCACAAATATTAGTACAGATGCTGGAAAATAGTATAAATAAGATATTTTATTCTGCTACAAAATACATGAAATGTATTGCATGATTCGTGAAATACTGAAACCTGAATATCTTTTTCCAAAGAACATTCTGGTGAGAGACCGTGAAAGCAGGAGCAGTCATTCAGTGTACTGAGCCTGCAGTACAGAGTGTACTATATGCTGTATAGGCAATTTGACTTTCATATTCTGCTCTTGCAGAATATGTAACATAATATAAAATGTTACTTTTTATTTGTCCCCTTGCTACCCTCTAGCTTTCTGTATATGGCTCAATCTGCAACTCTTGTCGTAGCCAACCAGATGATGGGAACTGCTGTCCAGCCGCTGCTGGAGAGCAAGTGGATACCCACCCCTGCTCAAACCATCCCAAATACAGCATAGCTGTAGTAAATCATTAGTGCATTGCATTAGTCAGATCCAGCACAATATAATGTCATGTCATTAAAGTGGACCTATCACCTAAGATTGAAATTGGGTTATATCATTTTAAAAATATCATGTACGTCCATGATAAATCCCTAAAACCTGATCCTAAAAGTGCATCTGTATTCCATGTGTAGAATATCCTACATTGGCACATTTTAGTTAATTATGCAGAAAATACTGTTAATGTATTGAGATTAGCATCCACTTTTCTATGCAGAACATTTAACTTATCTCTGTCCATTTAAAGAGATAGTAATACTTGGTTTTATCTTTATTTAATTTTGTAGGCATTAAAAAACATGAAGAACGATATAAGTCTTATCTCTCAAACCTTTATGGTTTGAGAGATATTCATAAGCAAAGTTTCCCCTCCTGTCCCCTTTTACCTAGTGTAAACCATCTCTTCTCGGATGTGGAATGCAGTCCATAGACCAGACAGATAACAGCAGGGGACAATCTTCTTCCTATGAGAACAATGAAAGCCCTACCCCCCTTGACAAGCTTTTCAGGTTTTTCCCTTATCTTAATTGAAGATTGTCCCTCTCTGCAGTCTACCTGGGCACCTCCCTTCTGATTTGGCTGAGCAGTGTTACATCAGTAAAAAAGGGGGAGGGGAATACTTTGTCATTGAATTACTCTTGAACTACAACTCTGACAGAATTGAAATAACACTCTCCAAAGTCCAAGTACTATGATAATTAATTAGAGCTGCTTTTATTATGAAACATTACTTTACTTTAAAGATAATATAGAGCCATCCCTGTGGGGATTTCTGTGATAATGGGAGCCCTGGAAAAAAGTAGAAATAGATCTGCTCAGTGAGGCATCTCAAGACTAGGTTTTAGACCTCAGGAAAAAAAAAATGTACACAAGCTAGCATGGGAGTACAAGGTAAATTTGTATAACCCCAGATTTTTTGACGTTTTGTTCATTTTAAAGAGAATGCAAAGCCGATTAGATGTTATACTGGCCGTTTGTGTGTGTGTGTGTGTGTGTGTGTGTGTGTGTGTTTTTGTTTTTGTTTTTTTTTGTTTTTTAAATTTATATAGTTTTTAAAAGGTCAGCTTTATTTGTTGATGGCACGCGACATGCTTTTTGCTAATTAGTGTATGTGTTGGTAAACTTTACCCCCACTGTGCAGTAAATGAATCTAGAAGCGATGCTTGGCCTTGAACATAACGAATTTACACACTGTTAAGGGAATTGGCATTAAAGGGATAGTAATGTTTCATAATAAAAGCAGCTCTAATTAATCATCATAGTATTTGGACTTTGGAGAGTGTTATTTCAATTCTGTCAGAGTTGTAGTTCAAGAGTAATTCAATGACAAAGTATCCCCCTCCCGCCCCTTTTACTTAGTGTAACACTGCTCAGCCAGATCAGAAGGGAGGTGCCCAGGTAGATTGCAGAGAGGGACAATCTTCAGTTAAGATAAGGGAAAAACTTGTCAAGGGGGGCAGGGCTTTCATTGTTCTCATAGGAAGAAGATTGTCCCCTGCTGTTATCTGTCTGGTCTATGGACTGGATTCCACATCTGAGAAGAGATGGCTTACACTAGGTAAAAGGGGCGGGAGGGGAAAACTTTGCTTGTGAATATCTCTCAAACCATAAAGGTTTGAGAGATAAGACTTATATCGTTCTTCATGTTTCTTAATGCCTACAAAATAAAGATAAAACAAAGTATAACTATTCTTTAAAGGGATAGTAATACTTCATTTTAACTTTATTTTATTTTGTAGGCATTAAAAAAACATGAAGAATGATATAAGTCTTATCTCTGAAACCTTTATGGTTTAAGAGATATTCACAAACAAAGTATCCCCCCCTGTTCAATCAGATCAGAAGGGAGATGCCCAGGTAGACTGCAGAGAGGGACAATCTTCAATTAAGATAATGGAAAAAGCTGAAAAACTTGTCAAGGGGGGAAGGGCTTTCATTGTTTTCATACAAAGAAAACTGTCCCCTTCTGTTATCTGTACTGTCATACAACCAGACTCACATCTGAGAAGAGATGGCTTACACTAGGTAAAAGGGGCGGGGAGGGGAACTTTGCTTGTGAATATCTCATAAACCATAAACGTTTGAGAGATGAGACTTATCATTGTTCATGTTTTTTTAATGCCTACAAAATAAAATAAAGTTAAAACGAAGTGTTACTATCCCTTTAAGTGCCACACTGTTACACCAAAATAAAATGTAATTTCTCATAAATATATACATTTTTTCCCTCTTCTCAAAAGCCAGAGGTATTTGACATCCCCTGACACTCTAAGGGTTAAGGTGTCTGGTCCACTTTAATTCATACATGCCATTTTATTTCTGTAAAAATTACACATTTTGTACTGGTCTGTTTTTATATTCATGTACAATTTAGGAACTGTTAATGCCTTACATTTTAATGAATTGGTTTTATAGCTTTAGAAACTATGGACTTTATTCACCAGGCTACAGAGGTGCCATTTATTGGTGGGAATTTTGTACTCCTGTGGTGCAGTTTGCTCCAGAGTTGCAATACTTTAGCTTGATGTTTAACATAGTTGATGAGGCTGAAAAAAGACAAGCGTCCATCTAGTCCAGTCCATGCCAAAAAACACCCCTGCTGATCCAGTTGAAGGCAAAAAAAAACCCCTCTGAAGCCATTTCCAATTTGGCTCCAAATGGGTAAAATTTCCAATTTGGCTCCAAATGGGTAAAAAAAAATCCTTCCTGACGCCAGATGGCAGTCAGATATTTCCCTGGATCAACATGCCATCTGTCATAATTATCTGTATTGTTCTGTGCTTTTTTTAAAGCAGATAAATTATCTGCAAGCACAACATCCAGAGTCAGAGAGTTCCATGCTTTAAGTTTAAAAGGGAATTGGAGCAAACCAACGTCGCCATAGTGAGAAGGAATAAAATTACCATAAAATCTGACTTTCAGCCCTTGTAGTATCCAGAGGGGTGTGTCCTTGTTATACTTAGATGGTTATCCCACCGAATAATAGAGGATTACAGTGCAGTGTGTTGGAGCATTCATGGGGGTTAAAAGCTTCATTTTAAACCTTTGAGTTTCAGTCAAAGTGTTAAATAAGTGGAAGTTTCATTTCAGCCCTGTGGTAATGTTGGTTCGCTCCGCATCGGCACCTCTGTACCTTGATGTATAAGGCCCAATGAATTTCCACATTGTCTTATTCTCCGTGCAGTTTGAGCTAACATATTGTGTAGTATCTACACGTTTTATGGGTATGTAGCACCTTTTAAGGCTCCTTGTAAATAACATTTTAACAGATATGATACATCCTACCCAAATTGTATGTTGGTGGCAGATTTTCACTTGCAGCTGTTAGCGTCCAGATGAAATACACAGCCCTATAACACTTTCCTGAGATGCTGCCTTCTCATGTGTGCACATTTGTGTATATATATGTATAAATAAAATATCTTCTCTCCCTTGTCATTTTTCTGTGTTGTGTGCCAATTACTAGCCAGCTACATTTCTCTACTTAAGAGTAACTATTTTTAAAGAAGCACTAGCACCTCCTAAAAACCTCCAACTATACTTATGGCAAGAAAATCCTAGTGGCCCCATACAAATATATATTGCATATCTTATAGGTAGGTTTTGTGTGTTTTTTATATATGTAATGTGTGTGTGTGTGTGTGTGTGTGTGTGTGTGTGTGTGTGTGTGTGTGTGTGTGTGTGTGTGTGTGTGTGTATAGATAGATAGATAGATAGATAGATATATCTGAGACAGACATATGGATTAAAGTTACTGATTTTAATGAATGCACCATAAGCATTTTGGCCTAGCTCCCATTCCATAGGAATAGAACTTCAGCTGGCAACCGCAGCTTGAGCCAAAATGTTCCAAATGCTATGTATCCTGAATTAAGGATTTCAATATATATAGCAAGAAAAGCCCCAAAAGCATTGAAAACAACCATGGCTGCCTTCACATTCTTGTAAAATGACCTTTTCAGTGCTCAGTTTTGCAGCTGAAGAGGTCTTCCCCTGCCTTGATAGTTCTGGTCTCTTGAAGCATTGAAAAAGGTCTAATAGGCTGCAAAGCGGGGCTAACACAGATATGTTGTTCCCCATGCTGCCCAACATGCTAAAAATCCGATATACACTACCCCCTCTGACTTACTACCCCCCCCCCTCCTCCTTTGTAATTTGACATACACTGGGTGTGATTGATTCATTCATGAAAAGTGCAGTGTAGTGCTGCTCTTCTCATGAATGAATGAACACAGTGACTGGGTTCACTACTAGGAGTCCTACTCGAGCCGGCTTAATAGCAGCTGGAGTTGGGAGAAAAAGAATGCAGCAATTGCCTTGCTTGCAGTGATCGTTTATCCTACTGGTTAGGTGATCAATGCTGGGGGGGGGGGCGCATCAGGAGGGGTCCTGATGCCCCATCGAGTTCTGAAGTATAATATAAATTACATATTTTTTATTATAAAGCATCTTTTTAATACATATCTTGCCTATTAACCCTTTGAGTACCAGAGGGGTTTGCAATTCTTTGTGTACCTCTCTGGTACTCAGAGGGTTAACTCCGCACTACATATGCAAGGGGCCCAGAATGTTCGTTTACAAATGATGGGGTAGTATGTTGGAGATAAAATCGCTACAATGAACAGTGCAATAAACCATTACTCTTATCCCTAAGCAATTTTTCCTTATTGCTCATTGGACTGAGTTTTACTGTATGCCAGTACTGTAAGTGCATATACGTTTTATCTTTTGTTACTGTTATTTTTCTATTTTGATATGGAATAAATATACATATTTTATTAATAGAAGAGCGACTCCTTGTACATGATACATCGCTATAGGGTCATAAATTTAAACATTATCAGTCTGTTAGACTCCCTTAGTTGTTCTATGTTAGTCCCCTGGAGGCTGATATTAAAGTTAGCTGCCCACCAGATATAAAGCTATATAATAGATTCCATTCAAGCTGCCGTTCCAGCGGCTGTATAGTCAATAGGATATGCTCTGGCTGGCGTAGCAAGCAAGAATCCAGGCCTGAGGGACATCGGACGGAGAAATAAAGAAAACACACAGATAACTGCACTGGGGGTAATCCAGTGAAATCTGTGACACTGTGAGGCCAGTCTTTGCTTCACCTACATGTGAGTAGAATATACAGCATGTGTGAAGGCGTACATTCGGTGGTGGTCTTTATTGGTTCAAACAGTGTGCATTTAGGGCGTATGCTCCTCTTCTCCTTAATCCCCTGCTGGGGCCTCCAGCCATGCACTCAAGCCAATATGGATCCAAGAGTTTAAGGCTACTACCAGTGACCTCCGGTCCACCTTACAGCTCCTTCCATCCTCTTTACAGGGGGTCTTCCACTCACTGCAGACCCCCGCCCCTATCAGACCTGCCTAAACCTCCGGGTGTACATGATGTGTCTGATTCCTCTGAGGAGGAATTGTTGGTGGACTCTGAAGATGATGGCTTTTCAGTAGTTCCTTCATCTCAGTTTTTTGGGGACCCCTTTGAGGCGGACCCCATTCCCTCGGCTGAAGACCTGATCAGGGCTGTGTTGTCCACCCTGAACATTCCCTTGGTGCAGGAGATGTCTTCTGACCTCTCTGAAGTTTTCCAGGAGCCTGTTAGGCCCCATGCCTGCTTTCCACCTAATCCCACCCTTGACCGCTTAGTGTCAGAGGAGTGGAAATTTCCAGACAACAAACCTTCTGTGTCTAAGTTTGCTAAACTTTACCCGTTTCCTGAAATGTCCCTCACTCAGTGAGTTCATCCCCCCCAAAGTGGGTGCCCCAGTTTCCAGGCTTTCTAAATCAACTGCCTTGCCAGTGGCTGATGCCTCTGCTCTCAAAGACTGGACTGACAAGCTTCAGACGTCTCTCAAGGCTATTTTTGTGACAGCGGGCTCTGCCCTTTGGCCTACCTTTGCTGCTGCATGGGTAAGTAGGGCTGTGGCTGTTTGTACTGAACAGCTCAATTCTGCTGTCTTGTCAAGGAGCCCCTACATCTGTCATGTTGCGACTTCTTGCTAACATTGCTAAGGCTCAGCATTATGGCTCTGACGCTCTGTTTGACACTGTGCGTATGGTAGCCAGGGCATCTGCCATGTCTGTGGCAGCCAGAAGGGCTTTTTGGCTTAAGATCTAGTCGGCTGACCTGGCCTCTAAGAAGGCTCTCCTGTCTTTGCATTTTCAGGGATCCTTCCTGCTCGGGCCTGATATCAAGGATCTCATCAACAAGGCCACTGGAGGGAAAACTTCTCACCTGCCAGTGTCCTGCAGAAGAAGGTGCCTGTCAAAAGGATGGTTTTTATATAGTGATAGCGCTAAATGGACTAGTTCTGCT
Source organism: Rhinophrynus dorsalis (assembly GCA_037306005.1). NCBI lineage: Eukaryota > Metazoa > Chordata > Amphibia > Anura > Rhinophrynidae > Rhinophrynus > Rhinophrynus dorsalis. Next base: position 28,313,387 of record CM074727.1, on the reverse strand, counting down.
CCACATCCACTACCTGCTACCAAGGACAAGATCACTGCCAATAGATCCACAAAAACTTTACAGAAACAAACAAAAATAGTCCGGCGCTGGAAAAAGATGTGTTTTAGAGCAGCAACACATGATGGCCAATCTTAAACAAAAACATTTTTATTTAATAAAATATTACCATTACACATATAGTCTTCAATATAGATCTAAAACCATAAATGTACGGATACAGACTCACTTCATCATAGTCTAACAACAACGGTGAAGTGACTTTTCCGATATACTGTAAAAACACAATTCAATATAAAAAATCACACCAACCATCTAAATATCACCAGGATAAAATATATGTAATGTGTTAAATACAAAACAATATCCCCCAAAGAAAAACTGAGTGATATGTCAAAAGGAACCTGCTTTTTTGTCCCTTTCAGGCAGACTCGTGCCAAGCGACCCAGACGGTCCCTCGGGCTCTGCGCTGCTCATCCAAGCCTACACAGAAAAGGATCCAAGTTCTCCACGAAGCCCAAGTCTTCCAAACCTCCTTCTGCATGACTCACTGAACCTGGGTCCGCAGGTAGGTGGCCACCTATGCCACTACCTTTCAGCTTGGCAGGCCTCTGTGGCGGACCCATGGGCTTTACAAGTGATGGCCTCAGGGTACAGGATTCCATTAACCTCTCTTCCCCCTCCAAGGACCTTTGTTTCTCGTTCTCCCTTGGGAGCAGAAAAGACGCCTTTTCAAGGATGCTATTCAGGCCCTGCTAGACAAGGCGATCCTGGAGCCAGTTCCCCCCTCAGGAGAGGCGCTTGGGTTTGTACTCCAACCTCTCTGTGGTTTCCGAGAAGGATGGGGGCTGTCGCCCCATTTTGGATCTGAAGGATCCCAACTCCTTTGTGGTCAGGTCCCAGTACTGCCAGGAGTCTCTACGCACAGTGATAGTGGCCATGTCTCCTGGGGAATTCTGGCCTCTCAGGATCTTCAAGATGCCTATCTGCACATCACCATTCATCCAGAGAGTCGGCAGTATCTTCACTTTGCCTGCAATCGAGGGCGTTTCCAGTTCTCTGCCCTCCCCTTTGGCCTGACCACGGCTCCTCAAGTCTTCAACAGAGTCCTAGGAGCATTGATCTCCATCCTGCATCGGAACAGCATCAGGGTGACTCCATACATGGACGACCTCCTTCTGAATGCCTTGTCTCCGGAACTCCTTCACCAGCAGGTGCAGGACTGCATTCATGCTCTCTCCCATCACAGGTGGATCATCAACTTGGACAAGTCAGACCTTGTTCCTTCTCAGAAGATGGTCTTTCTGGGCCTCCTCTTCGACACTCAGAGGGGGATGGTGTTACTGATGGACGAAGTGGCTCATCAGATAGGACTAAAGGTCCAAACTATCCTGTCTCAGGATCCGGTTCCAGCCAAGAAGTTGTCTTCCTTGGTGGGGAAGTTTATTTCCACCATAGAAGCAGTTCCGTTTGCCATGGCTCACACCTGGGAACTTCAGAGGTTTCTGATCCTGGCCTGCAAGGGCCGTCCAGATCTCCTAGAAAGATCCCTGTCTCTCCTGGTGGATCAACCTGAACAATCTCCTGAAAGGCAGACCCTTTCTGGTGCCCTTCTGGACCACGGTGACGACGGATGCCAGCCTCTCCGGATGGGGAGCGGTGCTGGTGCACTTGAGTGTTCAGGGCCAGTGGTCTTCGGAAGGATCTCTCCTTTCCATCAACACCTTGGAGCTTCAGGTGATATTTCATGCCCTACATCACTGGACACAGCAACTGGAGGATTGCCAGGTTGGTATGGTCGGACAACACGACCGTGGTAGCCTACATCAACAAGCAAGGGGGCACAAGAAGTCTCGCAGCTTGGCTATAGGTCAAGGCCATTTTATCTTGGGCAGAGGAGCATGTCCCTGCCATTTCCGTAGTTCATGTTCCTGGCGTAGACAACGTTCTGGACAACTTCCTCAGTCAACACACAGTGGACAGAGGAGAGTAGGAACTGCATCCAGAGGTGTTCAACCTCATCATCCAGCAGTGGGGTCTTCCATGCATCAACCTGATGGCAACTAGGCGTAACAGGAAGGTGCCAATGTTCTGCTCTCGTTGGGTGGATCCCATGGCTCTGGCAGTGGATGCCTTGTCGATCCCGTGGACATTTCCTCTGGCTTACCTCTTTCCTCCTGTTCCCCTGTTGAACAGAGTTCTTCGGAAGCTGATACTGGAGTGCTGCCCAGTCATTCTGATTGCTCCATAATGGCCCCAACAGGCTTGGTTCCTGGAGCTTCTGGACCTCTCAGTGGCGGAACCTCTTCAACTCCGAACCGCCCCCCGTCCAGACCTCCTCCGACAGGGTTACCACTGGAAGGAAGACGTTCATCATCTGGCTTTGACGCATGGAGATTGAATCCTCTATTTTGAAGAGAGGATTTTCTTCTGGCATGGCGGCTACTATGCTTAGTGCTGGTAAGCCTGTTTCCTCTAAGGCCTACCAACGAGTTTGATCTGCCTTTCTGGCTTGGTGTGCTGACAAGGACCTGTCTCAGGATTTTGACCTTCCTACAGTTCTTTCCTTCCTCCAGGATGGTGTGGACAAGGGTCTCAGTCTGAGTTCTCTTAAGGTTCAGACTTCTGCACTCTGTCTTTTTTTCAGAGGCGTCTTGCTATCATTCCTGATGTCAAGGTTTTCTTCCAGGGTGTTGCTCATACCCATCCGGTGTTTAAGTCCCCTGCTCCTTAATGGGATCTTAATCTGGTTCTGGGAGTACTCCAGCATCCTCCCTTTGAGTCCTTTGCTACCATTCCTCTACGTCTGCTGATGTGAAAGATGGCCTTTTTCCTGACGATTGTTTCTGTTCACCAAGTTGCAGAGCTGCATGTCCTGTCTTGTAGACCTCCCTTTTTGGTCTTTCACAAGGACATGGCGATGCCTCGCACCTCACAAGAGTTTCTCCCGAAGGTGGTGTGTGAGTTCCACATTAATCAGGAGATTGTGGTCCCTTCTTTCTGTCCTAACCCTACTTCTGACAAAGAGAGGGATCTTCATCTGTTGGATGTTGTACGTTGTCTCAAGTTCTATGTGCATTGCACTGAGTCCTTGAGGCAGTCTGACACTCTGTTTGTCATTCCTGAGGGTCGTGGGGCAGGGAAGCCTACTTCCAAGGTAACCATAGCTTCTTGGATCAAGTCCACTATTCATAAGGCTTACGAACTTCGGAAGAAGCCTGCTCCCTTCAGGGTCACGGCTCATTCTGCGAGGTCTACTGGGGCTTCTTGGGCCTACAAGAACCAGGCCTCAGCTGGTCAGTCGTGCAAGGTGGCCGCTTGGTCGTCTGTGCATACTTTTGCTAAACACTATTGTGTGGATGTGCTGGCATCGGCTGATGTCAGTTTTAGGAGGAAGATCCTGGAGGCAGCCTTGCCTGTCTAGGAATTCTTTAGTCTCTCAGTACTCTTTCACTTTTGAGACCTGTTGGCTCTACTTCAGTGTGATGTGTACAGTTCCTGGGGTCTGTTTTACACCTGTTCAGTGTCCGTTGACACTTTGCGGTTATTGTTGAGCTATTCATGAGCTGTAGGTTCATTGGTGCTCTAGTGAATTTGGGGGCCTGCAACTGGTCCTTGCCTTTCTTCCCACGCTGGGGAACTTAATGGTTGGACATCCCAAAGTTACCAGTAACCTGTATTGGATGACAGAGAAAAGAGGATTTTAGTCTTGCCTGTTAAATCCTTTTCACTTAGTCCATACAGGTTACTGGTCTCCCACCCTGTCAAGGGACCATGCTTGGCTCTCCTGTGGCAGAACGTGGGGGTTCTTTTGGGTTCATGCTCACAGGAGTCTTCCTTTACCTTCTTACTGATTGGGGATTGGCTATCTGCAAGTTAAGGAGAGGAGGTACGCTCCACCCAGCAGTCACTTCTCAGAATTGTTCCCGCCTATTAAAGGGGCTGATCGCCTACCCAAAGTTACCAGTAACCTGTATGGACGAAGAGAAAAGGATTTAACCGGTAAGACTAAAATCCTATTATTCCATCCACATAAATTATAGTGTGTTTTTTTTTAATATGCACAAATATGGCTTTCTTTTGACACAACATTTATATGGACAACCCCCCATTTACTTAATTAAATAAATAAAAATGGCTTTTTTTACAGTTTTATCTCCTCATTTGGGCGCAAAGGGTTACATTTATATGGAGACTGCGTGAAAGGTATGACCCGTCAGTCATACCTACAAAATGGGCAGTTTAAAGTGGGCACTGTCCCCCTGGGCAGAAATCCTCATGTCCCGCTTCCCCTCCCTATTTCCCCACTTTTTTATTGATAGGATTTGGCAATGTGTATAAGTGTATTACATGGCTGCACAACAAACACACTCCCATTATTTACTGTGTACAATTAGATTTAGTTTATGAATATAATGTTTACATACAAATATTTTCTCTTTTATTAATATATAAAAAAAAGTTGCTTTTTAGCAGGTCTTTAATAGTAAGGAAGAGTGAGACACAGGGCAGACACAAAGGTAGTGTGTCAAGCACTGCCTTTTTGATTCAAAATGCCAGTACAGGTGATTGCTCCTGGAGCGATCACGTGTACCAGCAGAAGACACACTGGCTGAAACAGAGTGCACCGGTACAATGCAATGATAGTAGCATACATGGAGGCTTGCTGCTACCATTTAATACATGACGTGCCAGGACCTTCATGGGTCCTTATGGGAAGTTTACCCATGACGGTCCTGGCATGTCTTGGGTCGTTAACGGGATAAAGAGCTGTCAAAATGTCATGAAAATTACTCATAATGTCCTGCAAACCAGCTGCGCCACCAGAAACCCCAACTAAATCAAAAGTGTCCCTCTTTGACCATTTGAAATGTTGGAATGTATGAGATAACGTTTTAATATACCATACATACCTAATATTTCACATGGCTAAACAGGGACATTTTTATTTTAGGCATTGTTGATGTGGGCATACCAGGGGGTGTTATCTAGAATTTGTAGGTTATTTCATGGCCTACTGATACCAATTCGTCATACTTATGAACTCTCAGGGTTTGACCCAAATCTCAGAGTGAGAGAGTTCTGCCCCAATCAATGGTTTCTTTATTTTTAAACTGATGCCATTTGTACCAGAAAGAGGGAGGTGATAGTCTGCTTGTCTTTGTGTTTAGGAAATGAGATCACTAACTTGTAGCATGTTAAAGGTACCTTAAAGGGATAGTAATACTTCGTTTTAACTTTATTTTATTTTGTAGGCATTAAAAAAACATGAAGAATGATATAAGTCTTATCTCTCAAACCTTTATGGTTTATGAGATATTCACAAGCAAAGTTTCCCCCTCCCGCCCCTTTTACCTAGTGTAAGCAATCTCTTCTCAGATGTGGAATCCAGTCCATAGACCAGACAGATAACAGAAGGGGACACTCTTATTCCTATGAAAACAATGAAATCCCTGCCCCCCCTTGACAAGCTTTTCAGGTTTTTCCATTATCTTAATTGAAGATTGTCCCTCTCTGCAGTCTACCTGGGCACCTCCCTTCTGCTCTAGCTGAACAGTGTGACATGAGTAAAAGGGGCGGGAGGGGGATACTTTGTCATTGAATTACTCTTGAACTACAACTCTGCAGGAATTGAAATAACACTCTCCAAAGTCCAAATACTATGATGATTAATCAGAGCTGCTTTTATTATGAAACATTACTATCCCTTTAAGGTTCAACTGGAGCACCTCTGGGTTAGAGCAAGAGCATCCATTTTGCATAAAATCTAGATTATGAGCAACTTTAAGGGTTCACATTCTAAAGATTTCAAGCGGAACTAACACCTCTACACGATGTAGCCTCAATTAGAGGGCTACAATCTGTGATAACTCGCTGTGTAATTATTATTTATTAATTTTTTTTAACGTGTTATTAAAGAGTAATCCGTTAATTCCAAAAGGTACCTGGTGACATCTTCCCCCCAGAAAAGCGCATTGCGGCTACAGGAAAACACCTATGTCATCAGCTTTAGATTCTCGGACCAGCAGGAGAATCTAAAGTTGATGATGTAGGTGTTTTCGTGTAGCCGGGAGGAGTTACAAGAGAGCCGATCGGCTCCATGCTGACATGCGCAATGCATTTTTCCGGAGGGAATACGTCACCAGGTACCTTTTGGAATTAACGGATTACTCTTTACTAACACATTAAAAAAAATAATAATAATAACTCGCTGTGTAATTATCACGGATTGTAGCCCTCTAATTGAGGCTACATCTTGTAGGTGTTAGTTCCGCTTTCAGGGTAAGCTCATCTTTGTGTCATGGAATAAATGATTTAGAGCAAGACCAAACTATTTTATTTGCACAGACTAATTTAAAAACACATATACTGACGTTTAAACAAACATTAACCTGAGTTTTATTGCTGTGGAGCAAAATGATAAACTTTTATACACATCACGCAATCGAACCTCCCAACGAGATGGACACCAGCGAGGGAATGAGGAGCAGTGGGATTTGGGTTTCAAAGGGGGACTGAACCCACCTAAAAAAGGTCTCTAATACCAATGTTAGGTCACTTCTACCAAGCGACCAATCAGCTGAGACTGACCCTACTATCGGCAATGACCATCAATATGAACTGTCATTTTCAGAGCCAAAGAACCTATTTCCGGTGTTGGCAGTGCGCATGTGTATTCCCCAGTCTCCGCCTGTCCTCTGTCGCCCTGGTAACGGTGGGCGGGCTGTATTGGTGATGTCACTCACGCTAGGCCGGTTGCTTGGTAGATCTCACTGTCCCCGCAGCAGCTGTTACTTGTCTGTGTCCGCTGCTTCTTCTAGCAAGTCTGTCGTTTCTACCCGGTGTCAACGGAGATGAATAACGTGAACGGCACTAAGCGGACTCGCCATGATAGTTCCCTTGACGGGTCAGAGGATGGCGGCTATCTGACCCCCGAGAAGCGGATGAAGCGCTGGCCCGGGTCGGGGTCTGGAGATTACCGGGAGTGGGATGTGGAGGATGTCTGCGTGTTCCTGGGCAGCCGGGGTCTGGGGGATCTGCAGGGGATCTTTCGAGGTACGACACCAGCACGGTGGGCACGATGTTGCTCCCCAGTTGTTGTTGGACTACATCTTCCACCATTGCCAGCCAGTGGCAAAATTGTGATGATCTGAGTTGTAGTCCAACAACAGCTGGATGCCAACAAGAGATACTATAACCAATCCTGTGTCACCCAGTAATGAGATCAAAAATGTAATGTGTTACACAGGCTAGCTGTGCAGTCTTTGGCTTTTCCAGATGTTGATGGGAAACAACTCCCATCATCCTCAGCTAAACAATGACAGTTTGATCTGATGTGTAGCCCAACAATAGCTGAACACTCTCCAGATAACTGTAAAACCTGGGAACACGCTTAGGAAATTAACATTAAATGTATTACACCAGCAGAGCGGGCAACCTGCGGTTCTCCAGCTGTTGTTTGGGCTTCTGCTCCTATCAAGCAGTCCACTGTCTGTTCTAACTTATGAAGTCAAAAACAGCTCAGTGACCATAGGAAATACTATTAACCGTGGCACTCAAAGGGTTAATAGTAATTAGTAGTAATTTATAACAGACAAAAGGGCAAATTTAATGAAGAAAAAAGCTGAAAGTGATAGAAAACGTTAAGCCCTTATTTTCTGCAGACCTCTCCAGAATGTTGCTTCACATCAGGGGAGGGCTGGCACCATACGGCCCAGGGGGCCAATACAATTAAGTGGCCCATATCTACTATCATCCAAGCCCATTGTCTCAGCCCACCCTGTTTCCTTAATGCTGTGAATTAAAGCAAGTGATACAACAGAGCTTACTGTTGAAATTGGGCTACATTAGTGATACTACAGTGCTTACAACTTAACCCTGTGAGTGCCAGAGGGGTACACAACACATTGTTTTTTCAATGCGTTGTGTACCCCTCTGGCACTCAAAAGGTTAAGTAAAGATAGAATAGTGATGCCATAGAGCTTGCAAGGGAAATGGATTATGCTACTAGTGCAGCTATGTTTGGATTGTAGCTCTGCGGTATCACCTGCATATAGATTCATTTCATAAGTTCTGTGGTATCACTAGTGTAGCTCCATTTACAGCAGCAAGTGGCAGATTGAGTGAGGCACTGACCCACCAGCCCAGATGGCAATTGCCCCCCAGGCCAGCCCTCCCCTGCTTCTCAGTGCTGTCTCTAGCAGCCAAGTGGTTAATAAATGTAGACCTTATTGAGGGACAAAAGAGCAGGGATTGTGGAAGAAACCAATAGGCAGCAAATGCACATTTTCCTTTATTTAAATTGGGCTTTTAACTCTATGAAAGCTGGAGAGGTCACCAGCATATTGCAATGCACTGGAGACCTCTTTGGAATTCATTTGGTTGAAAAGCCAATTCTGATCACTGGGGATTTTGATTTGTAGCCCTTGATGAAGGTGGTTTTCTCCACAAAGATCTCCTTTAGCTCACTGACCGTGGTCCAAGAGGTGGTGCACCTGTCCAGATGGTCTATTTTAGGTCACATTACAGGAGCACAGATAAACAGTGAGAGACAGATGGTCCTTTATAAACACAGACCCGGTACAGGTTGGTGACCCGGGGCTCTCCAGCCGAGCATAATAGCCGTTTTAGTCCAACAGCAGCTGTGTGACCCCAGGTGCACTACGTTCCAAATAAAGTACTAGATATTTCTCTTTCACTTCTCCTTTGCTAAATATGTAGAATTTAACATAAGTATATTGTTAAAAATAAAATATATAATACTAATTGACTGTACATATTATGTATTTGCCAGTTATGTAAAACCAAAATAAAAGGGCTACTGTTCATTTAAAGACGTATTAATAGTGACAGAATAAGTCTAGTCATTGCAATTCCCATTAATCCTTCACAGGATATTGCAGACATTTAATAATGATGTCTTTAATTTTATACTGGCAAATCAAAAGTGCAAGAGTAAACTTGTCTTTCCCAATGCGTTACACAGTAGGGAGCACATGATAGAAAGATTAGTTTTTAGTTTTGTTGACAAGAGTTGCCCAAACTAGGGTATATCGTACATTATAGTTCTATTTACACAGTGCCAGTCTGACAGCTGTGGATGACTGTAACACACCTTGCTGCAATTGCCTGGCACTAGTGATAGTTTCTGGAGAGTTGGAGTTGCAGGAGTGGGGGTCTCTGTGCTGGTGTGTTGCTCTTTGCAACCATCCTAATGCTAACTGGCTCATGTAGGCACCAGACAGTCAAGTAATGGTGTTACCCATGTGGGCAGGCTACCAGATTTAGGCTTAATTCATACTGGTGACTTGGCAGAGCTGCACTTAACCCCTTCCCGACAAGTGACTTACCAGGTACGTCACGAAAAAATGTCACTTAGTGACAAAGGACGTACCTGGTAAGTCACGGAAGTCATTCGCTACAATGCAGAAAAAAAAAACCCCGTCGTTAAGTGCCGGCCGCGTGCGCTCGCGGCCGGTCACTAAGGGGTTAAAGGGATGGTAATACTTAAGATGTAAAAAAAATACATGTTGTAAGGTTTATTCCCCTGAGTAAAACAAGGGTATTCCCACTGCTGAAAGATATTTTATTAAAAAATTGTAACTGCTCAAACTTAAATTTGTTAGGTGCAATATCACAGTGGCTTGAAAACTTACAGTGGCGCTGTTGCTACACTATCCTATGGACTGGTTTGGTCTGTAGACCATAAATCTCCATAGGATGGTGTAGCAACAGCGCCACTGTAAATTTTCAGGCCACTGTGATATTGCATCTAAAAAATTAATGTTTTAGCAGTTATCATTTTTTAATAAAATATCTCTCAGCAGTGGGCGTACCCTTGTTTTATTATGGGATATAAACCCTACAACATATATTTTTTTACATCTTAAGTATTACTATCCCTTTAAGACTATTCCAGTTTAGATGTCCTGCATCTCCACTCCCCCCCCCCCCCCCCCCCAAGAGTTTTCTCACAATGGCGGACATTGACGGAGGTGTTGTAAGACTGGGTCGACCATTGTCCAGTCACGAAGACCATATCAGTAAGTGACAATACTGACAGGGGACAAACACAAGAAAATCTGACACCACAGAATAGTCTGTTAGATTCCTACGATTGTTGGACTCCAACTTTTATAAGGATAATGGAGGACGATGGCAGTTGAAGAGCTAAAATGAGATGTTATGATATGAGCCAGGGGTGTTTTGGGAGAGTGACTCAGCGATACAGACCTGCCACATACTAACAGATAAGTTGACAGCCAGGGGAATCTGTCTCAAGTTAAACCAGGAGGTCTGCAGCACACTTAAAGGGACACTAACACTATTTGTAAAAATTATTTCGTATGAAACCTCTGAATGGTTGTAAACAAATGTTTACAGAGGAGCTGAGGTTTTTCTAGATTTGTTATCAAGTTTAAAATATTTTAGGCTTTTTTACCTCTTTACCTCTTTAGACCTCTTTCACACTGTCCACACTAAGTCAGTGATGCTGAGTTGGTGATGTCGATGTTTGAAAGGTCCTGTACATGATCTGTTGCCTTTCACACAGGTGATTGTTGTCAGATGGTCATTTAGAGCTGTCCGCTTATCCATAAGAGAGACATGTTTATCACATTTCTAAGGGCCCTTGTTCAAAAATAGAGTGGTCATTCTGGGGCAAACCACTTGTAACATGGTGGCAAATTAAAATTCCAATTGTTTTTAAACAAACATTTTAACCCCATGAATGTGAGAAAGGTCTCCAGTGCATTGCAGGGCAATGTGCAGGAGACTTATATAGCATTCATAGGTGTCAGAAGCCCCATTTTTAAATCCAATGTTTTGGGGGTTTTTTATTTTTTTTGGCCCCTGTGGTACAGTTCATTTTCTCAGGAATTGCCTCATTTCTTTTGGACAGTGACCCTTAGTGATTGAGCCTTTATAAATATAATATTTTATTTTTTTATTTACATGGTAACATAGTAGATAAGGCTGAAAAAAGACATGCGTCCAAATAGTTCCCCGGATCAATATCCTATCTGCTTTGAAGCCATCTATCATAATTGTCAATATTGTTCTGTGCTAGATAGGCATCCATTGCTATTTTGAATGCAGTTGCATTATCTGCAAGTACAACATCCTGAGGCAAATAATTCCATAGTCTTACCGCCCTTCCTGTAAAGAATCCCTGCCTTTGTTTTAGTTGAAAGCACCTTTCCTCTAGTCTTAATGGATGACCTCTTGTTCTTAGCTCAGATCTTTGCATAAATAATTCATTGGATAGTTCTTTGTATTGACCTTGAATGTATTTGTAAATGGTAATCATATCACCCCTTAGACGTCTCTTTTCTAATGTAAACAAACCCAGTTTGGCTAGTCTCTCTTTGTAACTCAGATCCTCCAATCCCTCTGTAAGTTTTGTTGCACGTCTCTACACCTTTTTCAGTTCAGTAATGTCTTTTTTTTTTTTTTTTTTTTTTTTTTTTTTTTAATATATATATATATATATATAACAGGTGCCCAAGATTGTACTCCATATTGTAGATGAGGCCTAACTAAGGATTTTTTATTTTTATTATTTATTTATTTTTTTTTTTTTTTACAATTTCTTCGTGGAAAACCTTATGTACAAAGGATATGAAGGCTCTGCATTTTTAGGTGTTAATGTCCCTTTAACTTTGTCATGGGAGCATGTGGAAAGAAACCTACAATAACAGCCAAACGGATTTCATTGAAATGGGACAAAATGACTCATTCACTGAGTCTTTAACCCTTTGAGTGCTAGAACAGTATCACATTTCAAAGCAATGCATTGGATACCCCTCTTGCACTCAAAGGTTTAAATGACCCAATCATCTTAAAAAGAAAATAAAAAATGGTGATTTTGAAAAAGATTTTAAAATCACTGATATAGTATTTTATATATTTTTTTTTAAGAAAATTTTCTTATGTTAAGGATGGCGCGCTATGCTGACACTTCCTGTCTTAGTCCTATATTACTTCCCCCACTCACTGAAGCAGTGCTAGGGGGAGGTGGGCAATGCTTTGCTGAGCATTATTTGCATGGATAAAGAGGAAAATGTGTTTGCTTATAATTCTAACATACTGTGAATATTAGCATTGTGCTTACAGGGGAACTATCACCTCAATAGAAGTTTACCTCATTGTCATCCTCCTATAGCAATAACCTTTAATCGTTTTTGTTGCCAGAGAAAGGTGTATGTTGGATACCTCTCTGGCACTGAAACGGTTAATAAACCACCCCACCACACACACTTCACTATGGACCGAAAATTCTAATGGCCGCTATGAATTTTGCCTTTGTTCAAGAGAACATTTTCAGACAGTCCATGGAGAAGGACACAACAGTTGTTAGTAGGACTGCGGGACACACACACTCTCCAACCACTACACATGGTGATCTTCCCTTTTTAACCCTTTGAGTGCCAGAGGCAGGTATGTGCACAGACATTTTGGGGGGCAGGGGCTCAAATGAAAAAAAGGGCACTTCTCACAATTATTTTTTCAAAATATATATTTAAAAAAAAAGAAAAGAATCTACATCTCAGGAGCCTGTAGGCACAGAAATCTGAAGCGCCATCTCCACTGGATACCTCCACAATCCTCCTAATCTCCACATTGCCCCCATCATCTCCATATTGCCCTTACATTGCCCCTGTCAGCTCCATATTGCCCCATCAGCTCCAACTTACCCTCACATTGCCCCCTTCATCTCTATATTGCCCCCATCAACTCCATATTGCCATCAGCTCCAACTTACCCTCACATACATTGCCCCATCATCTCTACATTGCCATCATCTCCATCTTGCCCCCCATCAGATCCATATTGCCCCATCATTTCCACATTGCCCCCCAGTGTCCGTTTCCTACCTCTTCCCTGGTGGTTCAGCGGCAGGAGAGGTCTGTATGTGCCTCCTGTAGCTGCTGGAGCTCCCGTGCGGTCTTCTCTTCATGCAGAGCGCTGGGAGATGATGTCATCTCCCAGCGTTCTGTAATACTAAAGAGCCGACTAGGGAGCGCAGCATCTACATGTCTGTCCTGAAGGAGGCACAGACCTGACTGGGCAGTGGGGGGGTTAGTGCGGGCGGCGAGGCAACTTTTTTGTTAAAAGGGCATGAGGGCACTTTGGACAAAAAGGGCAGGTGCTCAAGCCCTCCTTGGTGTCTATGTGTGCACGTACCGCCCAGAGGGGTATCCAACGCATTGCAAAGCAATAAGTTGGATTCCCCTCTGGCACTAAAAGGGTTAAGGACTGGAGGGAGATGCAGTGCATGGGTTAAAGGGCCTTAAAGAGTTAAGCAGGCTCACATACTCATCTTAGTGTAGCTGAGAAGGAAGCTTTGGGTCAGTTACAATCTAACAACAACTTGGTTATTAAGATGTCAGATAAGGGGGGAGCGGTGGTAGTCCTTAATTCAGTGGATTACCGAAATGAAGCTCTTAGGCAGTTATCTGACAAGTCTACGTATGAAGTGTTGCGACATAACCCCACCTCCTTATTTAGACCTAAGCTTTCAAACTTGGTCCGTAGGGGGGTTAGTTTGGGTATTATGAATTCCGACGAGGCTACTTTTTTGTTGCCGGATCATCCTATTATTCCAGTTTTTCACTACCTACCCAAGGTTCACAAGAGTTTGGACCACCCACCGGGTAGACCCATTGTGTCGGGTATTGGTTCACTTAATGAGCCATTATCCGTGTGGGTGGATCAATACTTGAAGCCTTTGGTGGGTAGACTCCCTGGTTTTTTAAGGGATACTAAACAAGTGTTACGACAGTTGTCAGAATTGCAATGGAGAACCGGTATGTCTTGGGTGACTGCTGATGTGGCTGCGCTGTATTCCTGTATCCCCCATTCTTTGGCTTTGGAAGCTTTAAGGTATCAATTTGATAGATTTTCCAATTATACACAGATACTCACTGATTTTTTGTTACAGGCCGTCGATTATCTCCTATGCCACAATTTCTTTTCATTTGATGGGGTGTTCTACCTCCAGAGGCGTGGTGTGGCAATGGGGGCCAGTTTTGCCCCCTCTCTGGCCAATCTGTTCATGGGTTGGTGGGAGGCCACCCACGTCTTTGGGGCTATGAACCCCTTCTGTGATTCGGTTCTGTGGTATGGGAGATACATCGACGACCTGTTGCTAATATGGTTGGGAACAGAGGAAGAAGCGAAAAAGTTAATTGAATTTTTGAATACTAATGATTTAAATTTAAGTTTCACTTTTAGTTTTAATTCTGTAAGTATTCCATTTTTGGATGTTACCCTAACGGGTGACATCATTACTGGTGAAGTGGTAACTAATATATATAGAAAACCCACTTCAGGGAATTCTCTACTACATGCCCGTTCCAGTCACCCTCGACATCAGATTAGTAACATCCCGAAAGGACAGTTCCTGCGGTTACGTAGGAATTGTTCCCGTAGGGAGGATTATGTTATAGCATCGGAGGACCTGCAACAGCGATTTCTTAATCGTGGCTATAGAAAAGATCTGGTGGACGATGCATATAACGCTGCGGGACGGTTGTCAAGACATACCCTTTTAAAAGAAACTAGTCATGTTGGTCACAAGAAAGATGACCAAGTTGGAAATAAAGTTAGGTTTATTACTGCGTTTAGTACACAATATCAAAGGATTTGTTCTTTGGTGAGGTCAAGGTTGTCCATTCTGGAGACAGATCCGATTTTGGCTCAAGTGTTAGCCAAAGGTTGTAATTTTGTGGCCAAGAGGGGTCTCACGCTGGGCAACATGTTATCACCTAGTTTGTTTTTGTCCAAACCAGTAAAATCCACCTGGTTGTCATCTGTGGGTTTTTATGCTTGTGGTGCTAATATATGTAAAACATGCGGGGTAGCCAAGGTTTCTAAATTGTTCAAATGTAGTGTTGATGGATTAGAATATAAAATTAAAAGTTATATTAATTGTAACACACGGAATGTTGTATATCTTTTTACATGTCTTTCCTGCTCTGTTCAGTATGTTGGGCGCACGATTCGCCCCCTTAAGATGCGGGTGAGAGAACATCTCTACCAGATCTCGAAATGTGAAAGTGACTCAGCTATAGCCAGACATATTTGTGAAATACATGGGGGAGATTCTACATTTTGTAGTTTTCAAGGTATAGAGAAAGTCACTTTGCCATTTCGGGGGGGTGATATGTTACAGCTCTTAAATAGGAGAGAAGCATACTGGATTTTCCAGTTAAAAACTAGGATGCCCTTGGGCTTAAATTTTGAGTGGGATATTAGCCATATTATGTAACTAAAACAATCGCTTTGTCAGTATTGTGAAGTGAATCTAAATTGGATTATGCCTTTAACAGCTACATTTAGGTTCTGGATCCCCTGAATGACTTAATATTTAAATTATCATTTTGTGAGGTTTTTGAACACATATATATATATATTTTTTATAATATTATTTGTGAGTTTAAAGTAGTCATGACTGGGGTTCTTGAACCTTGCTGTAATGGATGACCCTGTATTGTAGATTCGGTGTTGAATAAAAGGGTTAACAAGGAGAATATAGCATTGGTCCGCCCTTATTGGCGGTGGCTATGTTGAAACAGGTTTTTCTGATTTGTTGATTTTAACCTTTTATAATTAGCAATGGCGATTATGTTTGTTTGTGTCTATGACTAAGCGCTAGTATGAGCGCGAAACGCGTTAGACTCTGATGGTCAGTGCCGTTTCATATGGATTCTTTGTTTAGTCTCACCTCTGTCCTGCTATAATTTGCCATAACGTTTTAAAGAGCCTAATAAAGCTACTTATGTTTTAACTACTATCTGGAAGTGCCACTCGTTCCTTTATCTTCATGTATACACTCGGTAGAGAGACCCGATTGAGAAGTGAGCACCCGGATGAAGTTTGAGCGGTGAGTCCCTTAATAGGATTCTGTTACAATGTTGCTGTTGCATTCCATTATATATACAAACGTGGTAGCATCTATTTTCTTTGTGTTCCAGGCTCACATACTCAGTTTCCAAACTGCTTGCAACTGTCATGTCTGCCTACATGGACATGACATCCAGCACTGAGTGAGGATGTTTTCTCTTGAACCCCATGGCACTAGAGCAAAATTCATCAGGGCCATTAGGCTTATATTTCCAAACTTAAATAGGTTAATGGTTACTTTTGGGAGGTGTGACTTTTTGTTTAAGGACTAATTATGCATGTCTGTTCAACAGCATTCATTTCAACTACTCAACAGTGGCTGTTATGTTAAATTTTTTTTGACAATAAACTAATCGGGTTAATGAGTCCCCGCTCCCGACTCCTTTCTGATTTCACCTTTTCGTTCATTGTTGTATAATATCCATTGTGTGGCTTGTTTTTGTTTGGTTATTTATATTGTTTGTCTGTTGCTATCTAGCTCTTTATTTATTGATCATTAACAATTGAATATAACTTTGCGGTCCTTCATGAAAGTGTTCTGAAGTGTGAAACCAATTAAAATCGTTTGTGTTTTTGTTCTAGAAAACAAGATAAAAGGGATTGTACTCCCCTATCTTACAGACTCTCATCTAAAAGAACTTCAGATTGGGTAAGAATGTTGGAAAGATACTTTACAATTAGATTGTAAGTTCTTTGTGATAAGGTCTCCTTCCAATGTATGATTCGTTTTACTGCACGCTAATAATGCAGTGATCACACTTTAGCCTGATGTTTCCCAATCCAGGCCTCAAGGCACACCAAGAGATCGTTTAACCCTTTGAGTGCCAGAGAGGTATCCAACACATTGTGACCTCTCTGGCACTCAAAGGGTTAAATGATATCTCATATTTAAGAAGAAGTGGATTAAAGTGTTAGTAGTACTTGAATTAAATTTTTTTATATTCTAGCCATTAAAAAACATTAAAAAACAATATAAGACTTACCTCTCAAACCTTTATGGTTTGAGAGATATTTGCAAGTAAAGTTTCCCCCTCAATGGCTGTTTCAGCCAAGTCTTCCATCTAGCTGACAGACTTGGAATCCGGTCCACAGGTCAGCCGGCAGCTCTTCAGCAGAGCCGAGATCACAATCTTTTTAAAAAGAATTTCTTCATTGGAACGGTCTACAAAGTGTGCTTGCAAGCCAGGCACACTTTGTAGACCGTTCCAATTAATCATGTCAAAAAGGGGCGGGGCTTGACACAAGTTGGGGGGGGGGTGCTTAAAGGTGTCACACAGAAGGCTGGGGAAGGAGGAACACCGGGAGAAACAGCAGATGTGGGCAGAGTTTCAATAGAAACTCCCCACATCCGGAAGAATCTGCCCCTGCCCCGGAGACCCGGTAAAGCTCTGTCAAAACCGGAGTCTCTGGGGCAACTCCGGAGTGTTCCCAGGTATGACCATGGGGAATGCCCATTCTCCCATTGCTTTTATATAAAGAAAGAGGCAAGAACTGGTAATATGTCCAGAAAACACTAAAATAATGTGGCGCTACAGGCAGATCTTATTATTGAGGCACTCGACCCGGGCATAAATATCTCACAATCATCTTTATTAGTAACAGAGATGACAGTATTAAAAACAGTTAAAATCATACTGAGAGGAATACAAATGGAGCCAGTATACAAGCATGTGAGGAAAAGGAGAATAATTAACGTTTACCACTCTAGACAGAAATGATAAAATATACTTCCTCATATAACATCCTATTACTTAAAGTGGTTAGAACGCGTCGCTCACTGTGAGCCGTAAGCCCACGTGCAGTAGAGAGTCTCTACTGTGCATGTGTGGTTTCGTACACAGGGAGCTTAGCTGTGAGCCGTCTGGAGCTCCCCACTAAGAATCGGCATGTTCCGCAAGTCTCTACTGCGTATGACTGCAGTCATGCTCAGTAGAGACTCGCCGAATATGCTGCCCCACTCTGGACGGCTCACGTCCTGTCTCTGCTCCCGGCTCCGGGCAGGGCCGGTGCAAGGATTTTTGCCACCCTAGGCAAAACCTACTTTTGCCGCCCCTTGGCTCCGCCCCTTGTGTCCCACCCCTTTATGCCCCGCCTACTTATACCCCACCTCTTTTCGTGGCACCAGCTCCAACTTGCCCCCACCAGCTCCACTTTGTCCCCCACCAGCTCCAACCTGCCCTCCACTCCAACTTGCCCCCCATCCGCTCCAACATGCCCCTATCAGCTCCACTTTGCCCCCCCCCATCCGCTCCAACTTGCGCCCAGCAGCTCCACTATGTCCCCTCAGCTCCAACTTGCCCCTATCAGCTCCACTTTGCCCCCCATCCGCACCAACTTGCCCCCAGCAGCTCCACTATGCCCCCTCAGCTCCAACTTGCACCCCATCACGTACCTGTAGCTCCTGCGCCGTCTTGGCTTCAGTAACGCTCTGCATTACTAAAGAGCGACCGCGATGAGGGAGCGCAGTAACAACACAGACCTGACTGTGTTGCGTTCCGGTGTGGTGGGTGCGGGCGCAGCTTTTCTCCGCTGCATGCCCGCTCCCCCAGTACTTGTGCGCCCTAGGCCGGCTCCTGCCTCGCCTATAGGTGGCGCCGGCCCTGGCTCCGGGGCAGCTGGGTGCACTTTAGCCCGTGTATACGGGCTTTCATACTAGTGAGTTCAATAAAGTACATGATAAATACCTGGTCAATAAATGTAACAGTGGGTATAAAAAGCCCTAATAAAGTGCTAAGTGAATACTAAGTTACCAAACAAAACCCACATGTGTTATAAAATACAAAAATCAGCTGCCAAAAAATAAAAAACAGTTACTTATCAGTAAGCGAGTGAAGAACAATCAAAGGGAAACAGACGCATACTGAGGCAATTTCCTCTCGGAGATGATCTCCCAACGTGTACCGCCAGCCAGTGGCTTTGTCACATTTATTAACCAGATATTTATCATGTACTTATTGAACTCCGAGGGGAACGATATTTATATATGAGGTAGTAAACGCATTGCGGAGCATTGTGTAACGCAGTGCATTTCAGAGCAATGCGATGCATACCCCTCTGACAATCAAAAGTTCAAACCTTCTATCTATAGTCATGAAGTTATATTATTTTCTTTTTCCCCTCCTATGCTTGTATACTGGCTTCACTTGAATTCCACTCAGTATGATTTTAACTGTTTTTAATTGTGTCATTTCTGTTATTTTGTTACTAATAAAAATTATTGTGGGATATTTATTCTCGAGTTGAGTGCCTCAATAATATGATCTTCCTGTAGGGGTTTTTTTCTGATTTCCCTTTAGATATTCTGTATTATAGAGTCTTAGAGAGCGCTGCACTATTTTGGTGTTTTCAGAACATTTTACCAGTCAGTGCCTGCCTCTTTCTTTCTATTCAAGCAATGGGGGAACGGACATTTCCACATGGTAGATCACTATGGGGAATGCCCAATTCTCACATTGTTAACGCAGATCTCTCACCTATATATAAGTAATGCTCATTAGTTAGAGAATTTATCCAAAACATTTAAAACGTTCATTTAAAAGGAAAAAAAAAACATTATCAGCGCAAAAAATTTATATTTAAAAAGTGCCCAGCAGCCTACTTCCGGTTTGCCGAACAGAGGCTGCTCCCGTCCCACTACCCATCATCCTCTGATGATGGAGGCTGTCTGTCACTAAGCTGGAGTGATCTCATTGGCTAGATATCGATCTCTGCCAATGATATCGATCCATCTTAGAGAAAGAAAGCCTCCGTCGTCTGTGGATACTGGGTATTGGGACGGGAGCAGAGGCAGCGCTGCAAGGAGGAAGTAGGCTGCTGGACACTTTTTAACCCCTTAATGACCCTTGACGGTCATAGAACTTCAAGGGTCGATCAGACTGAACGACCCATGACGTACTGTGACCTTCATGGAGTTCCGGGCTCCCCCTGTGGCTGCACGCCGTTCGGGGAGTCTGGAACCGGAAAAAAAAAAATGCTCCGCGGTCCTTAAGTAGCGTTTCCGCGACGATTGGCCGGTCGTTAAATGGTTAAACATTTTTTGCTCTGATGTTTTTTTAAATGAACGTTTTAAATGTTTTGGCTAAATGCTCTAACTAATGAGCATTACTTGTATATAGGTGAGAGATCCCCTTTAAAGGGATAGTAATACTTCATTTTAACTTTATTTTATTTTGTAGGCATTAAAAAAACATGAAGAATGATATAAGTCTTATCTCTCAAACATTTATGGTTTATGAGATATTCACAAGCAAAGTTCCCCTCCCTGTTCAACCAGATCAGAAGGGAGATGCCCAGGTAGACTGCAGAGAGGGACAATCTTCAATTAAGATAAGGGAAAAACCTGAAAAGCTTGTCAAGGGGGCAGGGCTTTCATTGTTTTAATACAAAGAAGATTGTCCCCTTCTGTTATCTGTCCTGTCATACAACCAGACTCACATCTGAGAAGAGACGGCTTACACTAGGTAAAAGGGGCGGGGAGGGGAACTTTGCTTGTGAATATCTCATAAACCATAAAGGTTTGAGAGATAAGACTTATATCATTCTTCATGTTTTTTTAATGCCTACAAAATAAAATAAAGTTAAAACGAAGTATTACTATCCCTTTAACAGCGATATCGAAGTCCCTGTGCAGATAATTCATTCTGCAACTCACCAGCAACCAGTGGAAGTTGCACTGTACTATGTGCTTGAACTACTGTTCAGCCTTACAGTCCCTTAGGGAGCAAGACTAACATTTTTTCTGTGACTGTTTGCAATGTCTTTGTTCTTGTGGTACAGTCTTCAAGGAGCCTTAGGCTGTGTTTAAAAGTATTAGCATTCTAAATATGTTACGGTTATTTATCTTTTTTTTAACCCTTGATGACCAGAGGGGTGAGCAACGCATTGCTTTGCATTGGGTTATATAGCATCTGTTTTTCATGGGGTTAATATACCATCCTTGTTTGTTCTCACCTCTGCTTGCATTAGTGACACGTTTTGGAAAGACAAATGGAACATTCGCAGAAGAAAAAACTTAAAGGGATAGTAATGTTTCATAATAAAAGCAGCTCTAATTAATCATCATAGTATTTGGACTTTGGAGAGTGTTATTTCAATTCTGTCAGAGTTGTAGTTCAAGAGTAATTCAATGACAAAGTATCCCCCTCCCGCCCCTTTTACTGATGTAACACTGCTCAGCCAGAGCAGAAGGGAGCTGCCCAGGTAGACTGCAGAGAGGGACAATCTTCGATTAAGATAAGGAAAAAACCTGAAAAGCTTGTCAAGGGGGGCAGGGCTTTCATTGTTCTCATAGGAAGAAGATTGTCCCCTGCTGTTATCTGTCTGGTCTATGGACTGGATTCCACATCTGAGAAGAGATGGCTTACACTAGGTAAAAGGGGCGGGAGGGGAAACTTTGCTTGTGAATATCTCTTAAATCATAAAGGTTTGAGAGATAAGACATATCATTCTTCATGTTTTTTTAATGCCTACAAAATAAAAGTATTACTGTCCCTTTAAGACTTTATATATAGAAGAAAACTGGAACCCTTGGAGAAAAATGAAGAATCCTGTTGTTTTAAATAAGACTTTTAACACTTTCAATCCCACTTTGACATTGGCATTGAAAGTGTTAAAAACCCTATTTAAATCAATGGGTCAAACATGACAATAAATTTTGGCTAAAGTTCTGTCACCAAACAGGTTTAAATAGCGACAGGTCTTTATAAATTCACTGCGCCAAGTTTTACATGATTCCTAACACTACGTTTCAGAAGTATTGTCATACATGGCAATAGGTCCTCTTAAAATAACGTTACTACTTTTTTAACTATAATGTACATTTTTAACACCTTCTTAACGCTTCTTTTGCCTTAAAGGGATAGTAATACTTTGTTTTATCTTTACTTTATTTTGTAGGCATTAAAAAAAACATGAAGAACGATATAAGTCTTATCTCTCAAACCTTTATGGTTTGAGAGATATTCACAAGCAAAGTTTCCCCTCCCGCCCCTTTTACCTAGTGTAAGCCATCTCTTCTCAGATGTGGAATCCAGTCCATAGACCAGACAGATAACAGAAGGGGACAATCTTCTTCCTATGAGAACGATGAAAGCCCTGCCCCCCTTGACAAGTTTTTCAGGTTTTTCCCTTATCTTAATTGAAGATTGTCCCTCTCTGCGATCTACCTGGACACCTCCCTTCTGATCTGGCTGAGCAGTGTTATATCAGTAAAAGGGGCGAGAGGGGGATACTTTGTCATTGAATTACTCTTGAACTACAACTCTGACAGAATTTAAATAACACTCTCCAAAGTCCAAATACTATGATGATTAATTAGAGCTGCTTTTATTATGAAACATTACTATCCCTTTAACGCCAGATTTATAATCTCCCTCATAGAGCATGATCAAAGGAGCGACTGCACATTATTTAAGAGGAGTAGATTTTTTTTTTATTATTTAGTATTATTATTATTATTATAGCCTTACTAGAAAATGCGTTTTTGTGTAATGCAACTATAGTTCAGCATAAAAAGTAATAGAGCTACTAGTGGGTAGTTTTCAAAAAACACATTTTGATTAGTTCATTGGATGCCAGTTTGAGTTATCATTTTAAAACGAAACCTCTGTTTGGTAAAGGAATACCATTGCTTTATATATATTTTTGTGTGCATAATATATATAAATATAATGGTCTAATCTGTGAACCGTGCATGGCATTGCCTGCTGGATTCATCATACCATGCGTGTTGGGGAGCCACTAGACCGCTGCACCAATTTTTCAAAGGAGTGGAGCCCCGCCCACTTGTCAAGGGGGACAGGGCCTTCATTGTTCTCATAGGAAGAAGATTGTCCCCTGCTGTTATCTGTCTGGTCTATGGACTGGATTCCACATCTGAGAAGAGATGGCTTACACTAGGTAAAAGGGGCGGGAGGGGAACTTTGCTTGTGAATATCTCTTAAACCATAAAGGTTTGAGAGATGAGACTTATATCATTCTTCATGTTTTTTTAATGCCTACAAAATAAAATAAAGTTAAAACAAAGTATTACTATCCCTTTAAGCCAAAGGGGCCTGTGTACAGAGAATCTTGTTGCTAATTGGTTTTTCTTTGAGGCATCTGCATTCAGTGTACACTGCTAAACTGCACAATACATAATAAATTACATATTTAGTGTCTTGTCTCTATCATTATTGTGGCATTAAAGGAGAACTAACACATTCACTGCTACGCCCGCAGAATGCTAATGGGCATAATATTCAGAACTGATTTATTTCTTGAATAAAGGACAAGGGCAAAATTCATAGTCGGCATTAAGATTTTCTTGCAATAGTAAGGTACACCAGTGGCTATTATTCCAAGCTGTTACTTCTCCTTTAACGCAGTGAGAACTGAATGCTAGTTTTTGTATTTGGATGCATATTGAAAATCTCCTTGATATCTGATGTCTCCATAAAACCCTTTTCTTCCAGCTCTTTATCGGTCAGATTAGAATTGCTTCACTGCTTACGGAAACTCTGCCAGAACTCGCTTAGTGTTATGAAGGTACGTGAAGAATTTGGGACTGGGGTGTGCCATGTTTCCTGTACCACGTACATGAAGGTATGGCATGTTTTTTATATTCCTGTTTACATCAGTGGTGGGCAACTTGCAGCTCTGAGTCCAACTGTGGCCCTCAGAGGCATGTCCTGTGGCCCTCAGTTTGTTCTGTGTAACAAATACACACACAATTAACCCCTTGAGTGCCAAAGGGGCATTGCACACCGCTCTGGCACTCAAAAGGACTAAAATCTGCCTATATGTGATATACAAGACAATTTTTGAGAAATGTACCTTTTCTGTTTTGGTGGCACTTCATGCTAATTACTTGCACAGTGTGCTAATTGGCTATTTTGAGGACAAATGCACCACTTGCTGTACTTTTAGGTATGCTTCCAGAGTGTGGGCTCTGCCTAGACTCGTTCATATAGGTGAAAGTTGTTGTTGTTGTGTTGTCCATAGAAAAATCAGGAAACTGTTGTGTCCTCTCAAGTGGGGTGTGTGGGAGGAGGATGTGGTCGGGGTGGGTCGCCCCTGCGGCAGGGTTTTTTTTTTTTTTTTTTTTTTTTTTTGTTTTTCTCCCCTCCTTCTCTCCTTCCCCTCCCCTCCCTTCTCCTTCCTAATTCCCCCCCATGCATACATAGGTTACCTGATATGGGAGGGAGTAGTGATGTGATGCATATTTGCTACTCTGAAGATGCCAAGAATGGAGCTTACCTTTACAGCGTTCCATTGTTTCTCAATTAGGGTTTCTTAAAGGGATAGTAATACTTGCAAATTACTAATCCCCGTATTGTAGCTTTGTTAAAAAGAAACGTATTGCCCCCGTTCATATAGGTGAAACCTATGGATTGAGAGATGATAGCGCTCAAAGTTCTCCCCCTTCCCTGACTGAACGCTGACTGAAGGGATATCCGGTATAACTTGCGTCAGGCGGCTCTGCAGCATTGCCAAGATCGCGTTTATAAAAAAAAACTTTCACTAAAACAGTCTTATGTGTGCTTGCAAACCAAGCGAAAAACCAAGCACACGTAGAAGACCGTTTTAGTGAAAGATTTCTTTTTTATAAACGTGATCTCGGCAATTCTGCAGAGCCGCCTGATGTAAGTAATACCGGATATCCCTGCAGTCAGCGTTCACATTCAGTCAGGGAAGGAGGAGGGAGGGGGGAACTTTGAGCGCTATCATCTCTCAAACCATAAGGGTGTGACACTGGAAGCAATAAGTTTCTTTTTAACAAAGCTACAATATGGGGATTAGTAATTTGCAAGCATTACTATCCCTTTAACTATGCTGCTATTCACTTGTATTCCTTATGCATTTTGTACCAGATCTGCTGCACTGTACAGTGTCTCTTTATGAAGTTGCATATTGGTTGTACTTTGTCAATTTTTCAATAAAGCTTAAAAAAAAAAAAGTACACTGTAAATAGCGATTGCATTCAGCCGTAGGTCTTTTCTTTTGGCATAATACGTTTTATTCTTTTACATGAAGACAAAACGTAGTTGTCTTGAGAGCCTGCACCCCAGAGTCATTCAGCCAATAAAGGTATCACTTGTACTCTATCCGACGCTGTAGATAAATTCTTAGCAGTTTGCGTGGTGATACTGGGCCAAGCACATAAAATGCCACATTGCATCACCAACAAATAAAGATTAATTTCCCCAAAAATATTTAAATTACAAACAAATGGTTAGAAAAAGTCAGTTTTTAACTTTCTTTAAAATTGACTATAGTTCTCTTAACCCTTTGCATGCCAGAGGGGTGCGCAACGCATTGCTTTTGCAATGCCTTGAGTACCCCTCTGGCACGCAAAGGGTTAACCTTTTGAGTTCCGGTGCAATGCATTGGATACCTCTCTGGCACTCCAAGGGTTAACGTGTTTGATCAACTTTAACCACAATATGTGTTTCAGTGAACTTGGGGGCCATATATGCAGGCCCTTGCGGTGAATCTGGATGCTTGTCCATGATTTACATGAATGTGACCGTTTCATACAACCTACATAAAGGTATGACACATTTTTGTACTATTTACATGACTAACATTTCCAATACCAAACAAGCTCATCAGAAAACATTGTCCCTCTGGCACTTGGCTAGATTGACACACACTGTATTGTTTTTCTTCTGCATCCCGCATAAACACACATGTACACAAGTCTTAGAATTGTACCCAAGTGATAATACCTGTAGAACAGGCAATGACCCTTCATTCTTGGACCTGTTGTTTAATCCTCAGACTGCCTCAGGATGTAAACAGAGAGGGCGATCCTTCAAGGTCACAATTCTGACTCAGTCTGGTCTGTCGGCATTTTAATTACAAGGCTTCTCTCCCTTCGGTGCTGTTTGACCTTGCTAATCTGTGCCTATAAATTTAAGTTATTACTTACTGCTTAAAGTGCTTTTTTTGCCTTGTTTAGATAGGGGGTGGTGTGGGGTAGATAAGACATTTCAGTATCATTAAAGAAAATCTGAATGCAGTGATAAGGTTTTAAACTTTGGAGAGTTCTAATGCAAAGTGGACATGGTTATAGGCGCTGCTGTAAATCTATAGGCAATGGGGAGGGTGGTGCCTTTTAAAGGAGAAGTAACACAACTTGGTAAGAACAACCCTCCACGTATGTTACTATTGCTAACACAGCCTTATGAATTGAACTCTTTTGCCTTTTTCAAAAGTTAATATCAT
Organism: Rhinophrynus dorsalis; assembly: GCA_037306005.1. Lineage (NCBI taxonomy): Eukaryota > Metazoa > Chordata > Amphibia > Anura > Rhinophrynidae > Rhinophrynus > Rhinophrynus dorsalis. Next base: position 28,287,278 of record CM074727.1, on the reverse strand, counting down.
TTTTAGTCCTTTTTGGATGTCCCGTTCGCTATAAACTGTAGCCTGAACCCTGACAAGGAAATTGTCACATTATTACACACAACAGGCCTATTCTGGGCCCTTTGGGTGCCAGAGGGGAGCACAATGCATTTCAGATGAAGAGTTGCGCACCCCCTCTGGCTCTTGGATGGTTAAAGGGATAGTAATACTTCGTTTTATCTGTATTTTATTTTGTAGGCGTTAAAAAAACATGAAGAACAATATAAGTCTTATCTCTCCAACCTTTATGGTTTGAGAGATATTCACAAGCAAAGTTTCCCATCCCGCCCCTTTTACCTAGTGTAAGCCATCTCTTCTCAGATGTGGAATCCAGTCCATAGACCAGACAGATAACTGCACGGGACAATCTTCTTCCTATGAGAACAATGAAATCCCTGCCCCCCTTGACACGTTCTTCAGGTTTTTCCCTTATCTTAATAATCCGTAAAGGGGGCGGGAGGGGGATACTAAATTACTCTTGAACTACAACTCTGACAGAATTGAAATAACACTCTCCAAAGTCCAAATACTATGATGATTAATTAGACCTGCTTTTATTATGAAACATTACTATCCCTTTAATAGCTCCAGTAAATGTAGTGTGTAGAGAATTTGGGACTGCAGCCAAAAATGACCAATTATATGGACTGTATGGTATTAATACATCTTGTACCACTTGACCAGCTACTGGGGTCTTGGAGTGATTTACACAGACAATGGTGAAAAGTGATTCACTTCCGGTGGAATTTAAATATAACAACAACTGCATGAGTGTATAACCTTTCATGTACTGTGTATTCAGGCTTCCTTCTTGTTATGCCTGAAGAAGTGACCTAGTGTCTTGAAAGCCCAGAACTACTCAGCCAATTAAGGTATAATTTCTATTCTTCCAGTCGCCTGATTTTTCTACTGCAACGTGGTACCAGCTTTACCTATATGTCTAAGGGGGAAGACATGTCAGTTGTTGCCAGTTCTGTCAAACTGAAGCAGGCCGAGTGAATGAACCCCCTTAACACTTTAATCTCCGGAAGTGTGCACAGCACATTGTGCAGTGCTTGTAGTTTGCTACCTGTGGTTCTGATAACAGGGTGGTCAACCTCCCAAGTAATGTCCCTCTTTAGGAGATACTAGGGGTCCGTACCTCGCAAGTAATGTCCCAAGTCTCCCACTTTAGGAGCTATTAGGGGTACATCCCTCTTTCCAACCCTGGTGTCCCTGTGTTTAGGAGATCAGACTGTGTGGTGTACATATAAGTGTATCACCCCGGTGTCCCTGTGTTTAGGAGATCAGACTGTATGGTGTGTGTATATAAGTGTATCACCATGGTGTCCCTGTGACTGTGTGGTGTGTATATAAATGTATCACCCTGGTGCCCCTGTGTTTAGGAGATCAGACTGTGTGGTGTGTGTATATAAGTGTATCACCCTGGTGTCCCTGTGTTTAGGAGATCAGACTGTGTGGTGTGTATAGAAGTGTCTCACCCTGGTGTCCCTGTGTTTAGGAGATCAGACTGTGTGGTGTGTATATAAATGTATCACCCTGGTGCCCCTGTGTTTAGGATATCAGACTGTGTGGTGTGTATATAAATGTATCACCCTGGTGCCCCTGTGTTTAGGATATCAAACTGTGTGGTGTGTATATAAATGTATCACCCTGGTGTCCCTGTGTTTAGGAGATCAGACATTGCTCCACAGCAATGAAACTCACATTAATGTTTGTTTAAACCCCAGTATATGTGGTTATAAGTTAGTCTGTGTAAATAAAATATTTTGGTCTTTTTCTAAACCATTTATTCTCTTGCACAAATAGGTCACTAAATATTTTTAAAATTCTTGCTAATGCCATGACCCCAGCAACACCACCTAAACATGTGTCCCCTCTGTAGCCATTTTAAATGTTGGGGGGGTATGATATCCATCTGCACCATTGAGGGCAAAATACAATTTCTAAAATTCCCTTTGATTTAAATAGAGGTTTTAACCCTTGGAATGCTAGAGAGGTCTCCCAACTTTACAATATATTGGAGACCTCTAGCATTCTAGTGGTTGAAAGACCCTTTTAAAGGGATAGTAGTGTTTCACAATAAACAGCAGCTCCAATTAATCTTCATTGTATTTGGGCCATGGCGATTGTTATTTCAGTATTGTCAGAGCTGAAGTGCAAGAGTAATTGAATGATAAAGTGTCCCCCTCCCGCCCCTTTTACCTAGTGTAAGCTGCCTCCCCTCAGATGTGGAATCTGGTTTCTTGATCAGACAGGTCACAGCAAGGGACAATCTTCTTACTGTGAGAACAATGAAAACCCTGCCCCCTTGACAGGTTTTTCCTTATGCTCACTGAAAGGGATAGTAATACTTCATTTTGTTTTATTTTGTAGGCATTAAAAAAACATGAAGACTGATATGTCTTATCTCTCAAACCTTTATGGTTTATGAGATATTCACAAGCAAAGTTTCCCCCTCCCGCCCCTTTTACCTAGTGTAAGCCATCTCTTCTCAGATGTGGAATCCAGTCCATAGACCAGACAGATAACAGAAGGGGACACTCTTATTCCTATGAAAACAATGAAAGCCCTACCCCCCTTGACAAGCTTTTCAGGTTTTTCTCTTATCTTAATTGAAGATTGTTCCTCTCTGCAGTCTACCTGAGCACCGCCCTTCTGATCTGGCTGAGCAGTGTTACATCAGTAAAAGGGGAGGGAGGGGGATACTTTGTCATTAAATTACTCCTGAACTACAACTCTGACAGAATTGAAATAACACTCTCCAAAGTCCAAATACTATGATGATTAATTACAGCTGCTTTTATTATGAAACATTACTATCCCTTGAAGGTTGTCCCTCTCTACGATCCATCCGGACAGTCTTGCTGCTCTGAGGTGAGCAGTGTTGTATCAATAAAAGGGGCGGGAGGGGGATACTTTATCATTCAATTACTCTTGAACTACAACTCTGACAATATTGAAATAACACTCTCCATGGCCCAAATACTGTGAAGATTAATTGGAGCGGCTTTTATTGTGAAACATTACTATCCCTTTAAATCTATGGGGATTTTAGTCTGCACCCTATGGAGCAGTTGGTTTACTCCAAAATGTCACCATTAGGTGTTAATATACAATACTATTTTGGAAGTGATAGCTCAGCCAACTAATCAAGACCAGGCAGCTGAGAACACAAAGGAGTGCAGGATTTAGAATTGGCACACAAGCCTTCACTTCACACATTCTGACAATCACTGGGTCTCAGCAGTTCTGCACTGGTTTGTATAGTCCATTATCTTTATCATAATGTAACAAGCTGCTGACTACAGAAGAGATCAAATGCAAAATAAAGTAAATGGCAACAGCTGTCTGCTGTAATCCCTCTGTTTAAATGTGTATTAAAAGGGTCCCATCACCTAAAAACAAAAGGCATTTTTTCAAAATCATATGTATGTTGTATTAGCTATTTTGTATGATGAAAACCCGTTTTTGGGTTATTTTAGATCTATAGGTTATGATAATTATGGCATGCCATGCAGGCACTTCAAATCTTATCCCTTATTTTGCCCACGTCCCCTAATACTGACTTCCTATCTTATTCCTACATTACCTCCCCACTCACTGACACTGCTCAGCAATGCATCACCCACCTCCCCTAGCACTGACTTCCTGTCTTATCCCTACATTACCTGCCCACTCACTGACTCTGCTCAGCAATGCTTCACCCACCTCCCCTAGCACTGACTTCCTGTCTTATCCCTACATTACCTGCCCACTCACTGACACAGCTCAGCAATGCATCACCCACCTCCCCTAGCACTGACTTCCTGTCTTATCCCCTACATTACCTCCCCACTCACTGACACTGCTCAGCAATGTATTGCACACCTCCCCTAGCACTGACTTCCTGTCTTATCCCTACATTACCTCCCCACTCAGTGACACTGTTCAGCAATGAATTGCCCTCCTCCTCTACCAGTGAAATGGTACTCACTGACACTTCCTGTCCTTAGCCCAACATTACCTCCCCCACTCACTGACACTTAAGGTCGTAGACTCGAAAGAAAAGTGGAGTAGTACTGGGGCAAACCATTTTCACTATAGGGGAGAATTAAAAACTCCCATTGATTTAAATGGGAATTTTAACCATTGAATGCTTGAGAAGTCTCCAATACATTGCAAAGCAATGCATTGGAGACCTCTACAGCATTCAAGGGGTTAAAATCCCCACTTTAATCAATGGGAATTTTTGAGTTCTCCTATAGTGAAATGGTTTGTCCTAGAACCCCCTCCACTTTTCTTTCGAGCCTATGGCCCTAAATGTCAGTGAGTATGGGAGGTAATGTTGGGCTAAGGAGAGGAAGTGTCAGTGAGTACGGGAGGTAATGTAGGGATAAGGACAGGAAGTGCCAATGAGTGTGGGAGGTAATGTAGGGTCAGGACAGGAAGTTTCAGTGAGTGGGGGAGGTAATGTAGGGTTAGGACAGAAAGTGTCAGTGAGTGGGGGAGGTAATATAGGGCTAAAACAGGAAATGCCTGTACGGCATTCCTTAATTAGCATAATCTATAAACGAGTTTTCTAAATAAAATATAAATTGCCTAATACAACAAGTAGTTGATTTTAAAAGTTGTTTGTTTTCAGTTGACGGTTTCTCTTTCAAGGGCCGTAAGTTCAAGGAAAACTGGTACAAACCAGCTGCACCTATCGAGACGAATAAAAAGCATTCAAAATTTCATTGACTGAAACGGTCCTTTTAACCCCTTGCTCCAGCTCCAACGCTACCAGCAACGGTTGACAGGTTGTTGCACAAGGAAGTTCTGCATGGAGGTGTATGGGGACAATCTGCAGGTCTTTCACACTGGTGAATTATTGCATTGGCATTCACAGGCTGACCCACGTTGGTGGCAGCCAATCTTATAATTATGATGCCTTTCTTGGCTGGCCAACAGATATAAAGTGGACACCCCCCCCCCACCTGCGTCTGGCTATCTGGGAACTCGGGATAGGACCTGGATGTGATGCCACAGTGGTAACGATGTCACTGAAGGACTAGAGGTCATTCCAGGGCTCAGATGAGACTGTAGATTTCAATAGCTCCAGTCCAGAAAGACATTTAAGAACCACATAAATGTGTCAGAAGGAGGTGGACCACCATGGGCTTGGGACCTCAAAGTTTGACTCACTGTCTTTAAAGCGGAACTCTCATGTATTCATAAACAGTGGCTAATAGTTTTCTGTCCCATAGTAGCGTATTAGTGTTTAAATAAAGTGTTAGAGTTTCTCAATTAAATTATAAAACATACCTTTACAAGTTCCTGCTTTTCCTCTTTGTAGTGCAGCCATCTTTGGAACGTGCTGTGTGAGGTAGCACTATGTCCCAGATTGGGTGCCAATCAATGTTGGGAATCCGCCCCCATTTTAATGGGGCGTGTGTTTTGTCAGTCAACCAAAGCGTGCTCTGCTAGGCAGGCTTCCACCGATGACAGATTCCACACTCCGCGTTCTGCACGGTTAGTGCTGCAGTGGATTACAAGAGGACATCACGTGATAACTTTAGATTTAAAGGGATAGTAATACTTCGTTTTATCTTTTTTATTTTGTAGGCATTAAAAAAAAAACATGAAGAACGATATAAGTCTTATCACAAACAAAGTATCCCCCCCGTTCAGCCAGATCAGAAGGGAGGTGCCCAGGTAGACTGCAGAGAGGGACAATCTTCAATTAAGATAAGGGAAAAAGCTGAAAAACTTGTCAAGGGGGGCAGGGCTTTCATTGTTCTCATAGGAAGAAGATTGTCCCCTGCTGTCATCTGTCTGGTCTATGGACTGGATCCCACATCTGAGAAGATATGGATTACACTAGGTAAAAGGGACGGGAGGGGAAACTTTGCTTGTGAATATCTCATAAACCATAAAGGTTTGAGAGATGGGACTTATATCGTTCTTCAGGTTTTTTTCATGCCTACAAAATAAAATAAAGGTAAAATTAAGTATTACTATCCCTTTAACTATTGCAGCTTTACTAATGATTTAAAAAAAAACAAAAAAAAAAACACATGCACATAATCATTTTAAAACTACACTTTCTGGTTACATTAAGTTAATGGACAGTGAAAGTTCCCCTTTAATCCAAGGGTGAGCAACCCGTCTTCTCCAACTGTTGGATTACAATTTCCATAATCCTCTGCTGTCTAATAGCCCACTGAGCATGATGGGAGCTGAAGGCCAAGAACAGCTGTAATCCTTTGCCCCCACCTGTTGTATGATAGTTGAACAGGGTTCTTTTTTGATGGGTTGGCCTCACAACCAAGGAACAGTTCCTTGGCCTCTGCAACCACAACTGTAGATATCAGCTGAACCGCAACAGGAAATGCATAGGAAATACTGAGGGCTAGTGCAGTTAATAGGAACAGCCTCTCTTAGCGTGACTCAACAGAACAAGGAACTTTATTTACTATCTGCACACTTTAGGACATGTGTAATATTTTAGTGGGGCTCAGAGGAACTAAAATCATCCAGGTTGGTATAGTGATTAGTGAACATAATTGAAATTTAATTTCTTTAATATAGGATTTAATTTGACATGCTATTGAAATCTGTTGGATCTATATGGTTTTTAAAAATGGATGAAAAAGGAGGATGGTCACGCACCTCAAGGAAACCAAAATGATCTGTGGAACGTAGTTCAGTCTGTGAAGCCATTACCAGGTTTCCCTCTGTTCCCAATTAGGGTTGCAACAACTAATCGATAAAAATCGTTGGCAACGATTCTCATTATCGATTAGTTGTGCCGCTCAGCAGCGCCGCCATATGTTGTGAAAGTCTGAACGCCTTAATGTCTGCCGGATTCAACTGTCTTCCCAATGCCAGCACTGATGACATCCGGGGCGGAACCACGTCAAACGCGGAGATGCCGCGTGGAGCATGCTAGTATTTTCTTCCTCTGTTCTGAGGCCAGTTTAAAACTGGCGCCCAGACTGAGAAAGAAAACACCAGCATGCACCACGCTGCGTCTCCGCGTTTGACATTGTTCCGCCCCGGATGTCATCAGTGCGGGCAGTGGGGAGAAGGAGAAAGATGCACGAGTGAAAGAGGTACTGGTGGGAGATGTATATGGAGGGAGAAAGAGATACAAGGGCAGGGGGGAGAAAGAGGTACAAAGGGGGGAGAAAGAGAGAGGCACATGGGGGAGAAAGAGAGGTGCATAAACCCCATAGTAAAATAATAGCAATGACACATGTTAATGTGTAAAGTTTTTTTATTCTGCTGTTTGTTTTTAACACTCAGTTTGTTCATTAAATCATTTTAAATAATGAGAAATTAGCTTATTGTTTTTTTTTTATCTGATTAATCGATAAAATAATCGACCAACTAATCGATTATCAAAATAATCGTTAGTTGCAGCCTTATTCCCAATAGAATCTAATCCTTCAGCATGAGTGGGAGTGCTGCTGGAAGGAGATCAGACAGAGCGAACATAAAATCGAGGACAATTATACCAGAGTCTAGGCCAGTGTTTCTCAACTCCTGCCCTCAGGACCCACTAAGAGGCCAGGACTTAGGGATTTCTCTGCTAGAGCACAGGTGTGGTGATCAGAGGCTCATTCACATTGATTAACTCACCTGTGTTCTAACAAGGAAATCATCAAATCCTGGCCTGTTAATGGGTCCTGAGGTCAGGAGTTGAGAAACACTGGTGTAGGCCTTGCATCTGTGTAGAGTGAAGTGATTTGATTGGTGAATAGTCTCTGTGTGGGGCAAGTCTATAAATTACAGGCTGGTTGAAGTTTCAGAGGATGCAGAGAGGTGATCTGCAGCACCAGTAAGATTCATGTAATTGTGTGTGTACAAGGATCCTGGATGCAAATATATAAACCCCTTACATTTCCCCACGAATATGTCAGTTTCTATCTCTTCAATCACCTTTCATTGTCTTCATCATATCGTCTCTGGTTCTGTGCTTTTTTGTAATTGTTACCAGATTTGTCTCACAAAATAATTCCCGTTTTCATCACTGGGTACTGTTAGTTGAACATCCTTGAATTCAAGCATGCTGTGTACTTATGGATGTATAAATACATCATTTCTGATCATAGTATTGTCATCATATGCCATGCATAGTGGTCTATTCATTCAGTGGGGAAATACAGTAGCTTACTCTTGGGGAGGTCTTGATGGCTGACTTGTTTAATGTGACAGCCACTGGGTTGATGGATCATACACTTAAAGGGATGGTAATGTTTCGTAATAAAAGCAGCTCTAATTAATCATCATAGTATTTGGACTTTGGAGATTGTTATTTCAGTTCTGTCAGAGTTGTAGTTCAAGAGTAATTCAATGACAAAGTATCCCCCTCCCACCCCTTTTACTGATGTAACATTGCTCAGCCAGATCAGAAGGAAGGTGCCCAGGTAGACTGCAGAGAGGGACAATCTTCAATTAAGATAAGGGAAAAACCTGAAGAACTTGTCAAGAGGGGCAGGGATTTAATTGTTCTCATAGGAAGAAGATTGTCCCCTTCTGTTATCTGCCTGGTCTATGGACTGCATTCCACATCTGAGAAGAGATGGCTTACACTAGGTAAAAGGGGTGGGAGGGGAAACTTTGCTTGTGAATATCTCTCAAACTGTAAAGGTTTGAGAGATAAGACTTAGATTGTTCTTCATGTTTTTTTAATGCCTACAAAATAAAATAAAGATAAAACTAAGTATTACTATCCCTTTTAATTGCTTACGTAATTATTGATTTAACCAAGATTGTAGCAGCATTTTTTTTTTCTTTTTTTATAAATACAATACAATACAATAGTCCATTGTCTGGGCTGAGTCTGACTATTGTCCACTCGAGCCAGAATGTGCCCTGCATTCTGGGGGATTTACAGCTTTTCTCATATACATAATATAGGGAGATCACAAGGTTACCCAGGTTATGTGGTGGTTATGTTTGTGTGTTCTTATAGGGAATTTATCATCCAAGAAGACCTTGTATTATTTTGAAAGAACCTTCACATCACCTCCCTCACTCATTCATACAACTCTTTCAGTGTTGGTATTGGTGGACAGTGGGAGATGTAATGTAGGACTAAGATGGGAAGTGCCTTCATTAGCAGACTATATAGATTTAAAGGGATAGTAATGTTTCCTAATAAAAGCAGCTCTAACTAATCATCATAGTATTTGGACTTTGGAGAGTGTTAGTTCAGTTCTGTCAGAGTTGTAGTTCAAGAGAAATTGAATGATAAAGTATCCCCCTCCTGCCCCTTTTACTGATGTAACATTGCTCAGCCAGAGCAGAAGGGAGGTGCCCAGGTAGACTGCAGAGAGAGACAATCTTCAATTAAGATAAGGGAAAAACCTGAAAAGCTTGTCAAGGGGGCAGGGCTTTCATTGTTCTCATAGGAAGAAGATTGTCCCCTGCTGTTATCTGTCTGGTCTATGGACTGGATTCCACATCTGAGAAGAGATGGCTTACACTAGGTAAAAGGGGCGGGAGGGGAAACGTTGCTTGTGAGTATCTCTCAAACCATAAAGGTTTGAGAGATAAGACTTATATCTTCATGTTTTTTTTTAATGCTTACAAAATAAAATAAAGATAAAACAAAGTATTACTATCCCTTTGAGTAACTGGTTATTTTTCTAAATAATAGTTGCCTAATGTAACAAAGTGATTGTGAAAGCTCCTTAACCCTATGAGTTCCTGAAGGGTGAGGAACGCGTTGTTCACCCCTGTAGCACTCAGTGGGTTAAAGATCATCAGCTGCTCTTAGGTGATAGTGCCTCATTAAAATATACCAGTATGTTTTTTCGTAACTAACCATTTGCGTACCCCTCTGGCACTCAAAGGATTAAGATCTCTAAATCTAGAGCATATATATATATATATATATATATATATATATATATATATATATATATATATATATATATATATATATATATATATATATATAATGGTTTCCCCTGAGTGTTGTGCCATATAAATTATACATACTTTTTAAATGGGGCTTTTGACAAGTTGAATGCTGACAATAGCTTGGATAACAATGGTTGTTTACTGTGATTACAAGCATGGGGCTGTAGTAATATTTTAGAGAGGTGCATCATCACCGCCAACCCCATAGAGACCTCTCTTGCGGTCAATGGGTTACATTTTCCATTTAACTCCATGGGAGTTTTTATCAGTCCTCTATGCACATAAGGCATAAAATTCCTCAATCCAATATTTTCTGCTTTGCTGAGAAACAAAGATAAAGTTGTATTGAGAATGGACTGAACTTTTGGCTCAGATAACTAATATCCCTGGCATTCAGAAGGGAGTTATTTTGATGGATACTTGCCAGGTTACTCTCCCACATGCAGATGGGAGAAGGAAAGATTTGACATTTTAATGGATCAGTAAGTCTTGGGTTTCATGGGAGGGAGCATATGTTATGGCTTTTTCCACTGAGTAAAACAAGTGTACTGCCTTTTCTGGCAGTTTTCTTTGTTTAAAATGTTTTATTTGTTTAAACTGTCTCTAGGTGCTAGAGCTGTTACTACCACATTCTGTGAAAAACTGTAGTCAGTGACTCACATCTCCCATAGAATGTAACATAATAACTGTCAAGTGCTAGATCTGTTACTATCACACATTATATAGAACTGTAATCTCCCGTAAAATGTAACCTAATAACTGTAATTTGCTAGAACTGTTACAATCCCCTTCTAAATAGAACTGTAGTCAGTGACTCACTTCTCCCATATAATGCACTAGAGTAACTGTCTGAACACCAGGTGGGACTGTTTCGAACATTGCAATAGTTTGAATTGTAATTATGTTTGAATTAAGCAGATCCTCTACAAAGTAGGAAAAGTCCTGCAATATGTGGTTTTCTTAGTAAAAATATTTGTATATATAACTGAGGCTTATGTACTTAAAATAATGGTGACATTCTGGTGCAAACTTGACTGCATTGTAGGAAATAAATAAACAGCCAAGCAATTCTGATATATTGATGGGCTTTTAACCCCTTGTATGCTAGAGATCTTGCGTTGGACACTTCTAGCATTCAGGGTTTTTAAAGGGGAACTATCACCCCGCAATAACTTAAGCTTCACTGATTGCTCATCTGGCGACTAGCTGCTTAGTAGCGCTAGTCGCCAGAAATATTACCCGGTTCAGCAGATATTGGCGTTTTACCGATGGTGACAGGAGCAGGAAGCACGGACGTCTCTTCACAGTGACGTCCGTGCGCCTGCGCTGTCAGTCCCTTTTGCACCGTGCGGTTCAAAAGGGACTGACAGCGCAGGTGCACGGACGTCACTGTGAAGAGACGTCCGTGCTTCCTGCTCCTGTCACCATCGGTAAAACGCCGATATGTGCTGAACCGGGTAATATTTCTGGCGACTAGCGCTACTAAGCAGCTAGTCGCCAGATGAGCAATCAGTGAAGCTTAAGTTATTGCGGGGTGATAGTTCCCCTTTAAGAAAAAAAAAAAAAAGCTCCAGTGGGAGGTTTTTATCGTTAGTTTGTACCAGAGTTACATCGCTGTAATGTGTCGGACCCATGCTGGTTTGGAAGGGGAATGAGATTTCTGGAATTACTTCTACTAATAGAGACATTATTAGTACAAATAATGTTAATTTAATTTTTTTTTTTCTGCAGGTATTCAATGACCCAATACACGGTCACATTGAGCTGCACCCCCTGCTGGTCCGGATCATTGACACTCCCCAGTTCCAGCGACTCCGCTATATCAAACAGCTCGGAGGCACGTATTACGTGTTTCCGGGGGCCTGTCACAGCAGATTTGAGCACTCCATTGGGTATGATGTTCACAATAATTATACTTCTTAACACATACGTTTCAACATTTCAGATAGCCAAAGAGGGACATTTGTTTTCTATGTGGTGTTGCTGAGGGCGTGGCTGGTGGGTGGGGCATTACTGAGAATTTTTAGGTTCTTTCATGACATATTGACAACTCTTTGTGTAACTGAATAAATGATTTAGAACAAGACCACAGTATTTTACTTACACAGATTAATGTATAAACACACATATTAACATTTAAACAAACTTTATTGTGATCTGTGGAACCATGTGATACACTTACATAGACACCACACAATCTGATCTCCTAAACAGAGGGATTTGGGTCTCAAAAAGGGACTGTTCCTCCTAAAGAGGGACACTTGGGAGGTATGCTTAAAGGGATAGTAATACTTCGTTTGAACTTTATTTTATTTTGTAGGCATTAAAAAAACATTAAAGGGATAGTAATACTTCATTTTAACTTTATTTTATTTTGTAGGCATTAACAAAACATGAAGAACGATATAAGTCTTATCTCTGAAACCTTTATGGTTTAAGAGATATTCACAAACAAAGTATCCCCCCCCCTGTTCAACCAGATCAGAAGGGAGATGCCCAGGTAGACTGCAGAGAGGGACAATCTTCAATTAAGATAATGGAAAAAGCTGAAAAACTTGTCAAGGGGGGAAAGGCTTTCATTGTTTTCATACAAAGAAAATTGTCCCCTTCTGTTATCTGTACTGTCATACAACCAGACTCACTTCTGAGAAGAGATGGCTTACACTAGGTAAAAGGGGCGGGGAGGGGAACTTTGCTTGTGAATATCTCATAAACCATAAAGGTTTGAGAGATAAGACTTATATCATTCTTCATGTTTTTTTAATGCCTACAAAATAAGATAAAGTTAAAACGAAGTGTTACTATCCCTTTAAGAATGATATAAGTCTTATCTCTCAAACCTTTATGGTTTATGAGCTATTCACAAGCAAAGTTTCCCCTCCCCGCCCCTTTTTCCTATTGTAAGCCATCTCTTCTCAGATGTGAGTCTGGTTGTATGACAGGACAGATAACAGAAGGGGACAATTTTCTTTGTATGAAAACAATGAAAGCCCTTCCCCCCTTGACAAGTTTTTTAGCTTTTTCCCTTATCTTAATTGAAGATTGTCCCTCTCTGCAGTCTACCTGGGCACCTCCATTCTGATCTGGTTGAACAGGGGGGCATACTTTGTTTGTGAATATCTCTTAAACCATAAAGGTTTGAGAGATAAGACTTATATCATTCTTCATGTTTTTTTAATTCCTACAAAATAAAATACAGTTAAAATGAAGTATTACTATCCCTTTAATGGGCCCGAGTATTGCAAAATAATGTGTGAAATGTTGAGGCGGGGGCAGTTTATTTACCAAAATCTCATACCCAGGGTATATCTATGTTGTGATTCTTGCTGTATCAGGAGTCTGCTCTCCTGGTAGCAGACCTGCCAATTAAGCTGGGGCTGCATTGTGAGCCCAGGTGGAATAGCAAAGGGAGAGCTTTCAAGCATTTTTGGGGTTTAAATTCCCCTTTTAAATCAAAATTTATAAAATGTAGGTTTTAAACCTATAATGCATTTTGATGTGCTCCAGAATTGCACCTATTCAGCTGGATGAATAAGGCCCTAAATATCACAGTTAGATACAAAAACTGAGGGACAGCATCATTGATTCCTTACTTATTTGGTCAAAAAAATGATTACAAATATTTCTTCAATTCATACATATCTGGAAATGCTCCAGATTTGCCCTGGCAACTATGTTTTGTGCAGTGCATTACCGGATATCTGAGGACAGAGGCTGATTCTGCAGTGGTGGGGAGTTTCTTATGAAAGTCTGCCCACTTCTGCTGCTTACCAGCCTGTTCCTCCCACTTTCCCTTCTTCCCACCCACTTCCTGCCCACTTTATTACACAGCCTGTTAAACCCCACCCCATCCGCTCCCCTTCGAAGCTGGGTTTCTGTGCTGTAGCGTTACAGCAAACTCCGTGTACAATGCTACTGAGGTTGTAACCCCAGCACAGAAACCCAGCTTTGAAGGGGAGTGTGAACGCGCTCCCTGGGGCAGCTGGGAAGTCAAGCGGGACATTCAGTCCCGCAGAACGCGGAAGTGCTCGATTTTGATGGGCTAATATCTGGACTTGTAAACAATTAAAAAAAAAAAATACACCAGCTCTAATCTAAGATTAACTATTGAAACGCACTACAAAAGTTTGAATGTAGGTAATAGTTACACTTTAAAGTAAGACTTGGAGTGGATGCAAAATGCTGCACCTAAAATTCCGCAAACGCCAGCCTGTCGGCACTGAAAGGGGAATTATAACCTTATAATGATTGGCTGGGTTGATTGATCTAGGTAGGTGAACCTCATACAACATTCGGGTATATCTGTCTATTAAGTCACAATCTAATGTTGGATATATGATACAGTTCTCATTAATGTGGAACTACCAGCCCTGTTAAAATTTGGCCCAAATAAATACCCATCTGGTGACTAGCTTCTAGCGCTAGTTGCCAGAATTATTACCTGGTTATTGAGAATTAAACACTGTTCCCGGACTGACAGCCAGGAAACAGCGCAGACATCTATCCACAGTGATGTCTGCGCGCCTGCGCTGTCAGTCCCTTTTTGGAGCCGAACGGCTCCTGGCAACACCTCCTAGAGCAGGCTGGGACTGACCATGTAGGCACGCAGACGTCACTATGGAAAGATGTCTGCGCTGTTTCCTGGCTGTCAGTCCCGGGAGCAGTATAGAATTCTCAGTAATGCGATAATAATTCTGGAGATTAGCTCTGTTGAGCAGCTAGTCGCTAAATGGGTATTTATTTGGGCCAAAGTTTAACAGGGGTGGTAGTTCCACTTAACAGCAACCAAACACGATCAGGTGGTAAAGCGCCTCCCATCCTCAACCCCACCCCTGCATTTGGTAGCTCCTACGATTGATTACAACTTTTACGGACCACAGGGGTGTGCAGCGCATTGTTTGGCAATGCATTCGACATCCCTGTGGTCCTTAAGTGTCTAAACTTACAGAATATGGTTCATAGTGTGTGGAAATGGCACTGAGGGGTCAAGTTTTATGTGTCCATATTTCCCTTTGTGCAGTGTGGGGTACCTGGCCGGGTGTCTAGTGCAGGCATTACACGAGAGACAGCCGGAACTTCACATCAACCACCGAGATATCCTGTGTGTGCAGATAGCTGGGCTGTGCCACGACCTGGGTAAGTACCATTGCAAACAAAAGACAAGGAGGGATTTACATAGTAACATAGTAAATTAGGTTGAAAAAAAGACACAAGTCCATCAAGATCAATCGTGGCCTCATAACCCAGAGATATGAGGATTATATAGCTTTCCTGCTGCCAAATAAGTTAGTCTTTATGGGAGCTTCCTGTTTTGCCTACTAATACACAGTATAACCCTGTATGTTCCCTTTTGAAAGAAATGTATCTAATCTTCTCTGAAATGTATCCATTGTATCTGCCATCAGCACATCCTTGGTCAAGGAATTCCATAATTCAATAGACCTTACTATAAAAAAAAAACCCTTCCTCTGCTGAAGTCCATACCTTCTCCAAGTAATCCCTTCAAGTGATGCGGATTTGTGCGTTGAAGAAAATAAAAAACAATGGCCTGTATTTATAAAAGCACTAAACTTATTCTGGAGTAAACCAACTGCACCATAGGGGACAAATAAATTCATATTAAATTGCGTTTTAACCCCTTGAATGCAGAAAAGTGCAAAGCACTGGAGACCTTTCTAGTATTCAAAGGGTTATAAAGCTCTGTTCAAGTGCATGGAAATATAGGAATTGTTATTTGTTACCTATGGCGCCGTTGGTTTACTCCATAAGGTCATTGGTCCAGATTTATAAAAGCAAAAGAAATATAAATTAACTATGCGGTGATACAAATACAAATTCCCATTCATCTCAATGTTTGAAAGTTAGAGAGGTCTCCAACACCACTGATTAACCTTTTCTCTGCCAGAGCGGTACGAAACGCATTTAAAAGCCCCTTTTAAAGGGATAGTAATGTCTGACAAAAAGTGTTGCTCTGATTAATGCTCGTAGGTTATGCTTCATATCGCCCTGTATATTAATCATGTCTGACTTGTAGTTCTAAGTAACTAAAGTACTTTCACATATTAATAAGTCGCCCTTCAATCATTAACCCTTTGCGTGTCAGAGGGTTACGCAACGCATTGCTTTGCAATGCATTGCGTACCCCTCTGGCACTCAAAGGGTTAAACATATGGCGACTAGCTTGATAATACACGTATTACCTATCAAAACTGGCAGATTCTAAAGAAATCTTTACCCTTTGGAGATTAGAAGCCAGGCATCAGCGCAGACATCTTACCTGCACGGTCAGTCCCGGTCTCTGTAAGAAGCATTGCACTGTGCCACACGGTAACCGGAAGGGACTGAGGGCACAGGAGCGCAGACTGCCCTAACCTGGCCGTCATTCTCCCAAGAGTAAAGATTTCTTTAGAATCTGCCAGTTTTGATAGGTAAGACTCGTATTTTCAAGCTAGTTGCCATATGGTTAATGATTGAAGGGCGACTTATTAATATGTTAAGGTTCCACTTTAAGTTTTAAAGTATCCCCTTCCTGCCCCTTTTACCTCTGATATCCGCCTCCCCCAGATGTGGAATCCGGTCGCTTGGCCAGACACAGACAGCTCACAGCGAGGGACAATCTTCTTACTGTGAGCATAAGGAAAACCCCGTCCCCCTTGACGAAAGAGGGCAGGATTTCCATTACGCTCACTGAAGGTTGTCTTTGCTGCATGCTGTCCAGACCGGCTTGGGAGCACATTGCGTAGGTAAAAGGGGCGGGAGGGGGGATACTTTAAAATTTAATTACTTAAGAACTGCAAGTCGGACATGATTAATACACAGCGCGAGATGAAACACAACATATATGAGCATTAACCCTTTGAGTGCTAGAGAGGTATGCAGCACATTGCAAAGCAATGCGTTGCATACCCCTCTGGCACTCAAGCAGTTAATCGGAGGTACATTTGTTACTATTTGTTACTATCCCTTTAACTTTTCGAATGCCAGGGAGGTATTAAGTGTATTGCAACAGAAATAATTAAATCGTCATTAATTTGTATTTGTCCCTTAAGGTGCAGAATTGCTCCTCTTTTGTCTTTGTGCATATGGCCTCTAGAGCACCTTGCACCAAAGACAAAGAGCAGTCAATTATGGGACAAACCAAGTGCACTGCAGGGATGTAGGGCAGGGAATATCCCCATTGATTTAAATGAGCCTCTAGTGCATTGATTTGCAGTGCATTGAAGAAATTGCTAGCATTCAAGGGGTTAATGGCTCCATTTAAATTAATGGAATTGTTTTTTATTGAGCTAGCCCTGTGGTGCAGTTGGTTTGCCCCAGAATTAACTCTCTTGTGAATAAAGCTTTAGTTTAACCCTTTGCGTACAAGAGGGGGTACGCAATGTATTGCATACACTCCCCACAAACATGATGCCTTGCTCACCCCCTTAACCCTTTGAGTGCCAGAGGGGTATGCAACGCATTGCTTTGCAATGCGTTGTGTACCCCTCTGGCACCCATAGGGTTAACATTCAAAGTCTTAACCTTTTTAAGGACCAGAGGGATGTCGCAGTACAGTAAAAGCAGACAAATGTTGAATTATTTCAACGTGAACCCATTATCCGTTAACAGGAAACATACAAACCACTTCCTCTTTCATTATAACTAATACCTTGACTTCTAAAGGCATCTCAACGCGTTTCATTGGAGGAGTCTCTAGAATCCAAGTTATGAAATCTATCATGGAAAAAAGAAAAATGCTTTTGAAGCTGATTTTAATAAGAACTGCAATACTATGGGAAGCATCTGAACCACAGAGGACAAATTGCACTGCAATGCGTTTGAGATCTCTCTTGCATCCAGTGTGTTAAATAATAGCCTATAAAGGGGTATAAATCTGCTACAGGGACATTGAGAGGGCTTTGACCACACCCACAAGTTAGAATGTGGGTGTGGCCTGCACAGTTGAGGCACCACCCCTCAAAATTTGGACCTCTAAAAAGCTGCATGGCCTGCCTATTGGGAAATCCAGCCCTGCTTATTAATTATGACCAAATGAATGTAAAAAGTCTAGAAATATAATAAAACAAATATATGGTACAATTTTTAAAAGACTGACCCATAAGGTGAGCTGCTGATAGGCAAATCACAGCTACTTTTGTGGGGGGTTGTGGCTTATTAGTTTTAGGCTGATGAGAGCTCTGTGAATGGAATCAGATGCATCAATGATGCAAAGGGGTGGAGCAACATGGACTCTCTTTAGTACATGGAAGTCAATGAAATGCACCGACTGTGACACATACCGCACAAGTGTTTACAGGCTACTCAAGACGTAAAATGGGGTTTCCTTTTAAAAGAGCAGTAAATATATAGGGGATCTCTCACCTAATTACACTTAATGCTCATTAGTTAGAGCATTTATCTAGAACACTGAAAATTAGTGTTCATTAGATTTAAAAAGAAGTTACATGCGCAAAATGTAAACTTTAAAAAGGGTCCGGCAGCCTACTTCCGGCTTGCCGAACTTTGCCGACCAGAGACAGCTCCGTCCCACTACCCATCATCCTCCGATGAAGGAGGCTGTCTGTCACTAAAGTGGAGCGATCGCATTGGCTAGATATCGATCTCTGCCAATGCGATCGCTCCACTTTAGTGACAGACAGCCTCCGTCATGGGAGGATGATGGGTAGTGGGACGGAGCTGTCTCTGGTCGGCAAAGTTCGGCAAGCCGGAAGTAGGCTGCCGGACCCTTTTTAAAGTTTACATTTTGCGCATGTAACTTCTTTTTAAATCTAATGAACACTATTTTCAGTGTTCTAGATAAATGCTCTAACTAATGAGCATTAAGTGTAATTAGGTGAGAGATCCCCTTTAAGAGGGCTTTCCTGCAAAGTGAAACTGCTGGGAGATTTTTCATTATTACTGATTAAAAAAAATTTTGATCACATTAATCTGCAACGTTTCTATTGTGCTCATCATTGATGCTTGTCCTATCATTTACTATGAAATGCTGTAGTCAGTGACTCAGGCTGTCCCATAATGTGCATAATAATAACAAAAATGCTTTGGACACTACTTGGTGCTGTTGCTAAGTTTGAAATGTAATAACCATCAAATGTAAAATCTACCAACAATGAATGTAGCCTTGTTTTACTTGGCAGTAAAAGCCATATAAAGTATTATAATATAATAAACAAATGTATTATTATTATTAAAAATCTGTTCCTATGAGCCGTTCGGGAGGGGGAGGGGTGGCAGAATACTGGCTTAATCACCTAGAATGCATTTGAAGTCTCCACACTTTGTGTAGAGTTTTTGAGACTGATACAGCAGATCAATGGGGATTGCATTGTGCAGGACAAGAGACTTAACTGCAAGACTTAAAGTCTCACCTTCCAGTCTCTTTCCACAGGATCAACAGAACCCCATTGTGCTAACCCATTGTGTGCCGGGGCTCACAATGCAACCCCAGCTTCAGCAGGCCTGATGCTTTCTGGATAGAGCTGGAAAATATTATCTGTATCTGTGTCTGATCCCGTTAATCAGCAATTTGTTTTTCCACTGGGTTTCTGCAGTAGCCATTAGAATTAACATTGTCAATAACACATTGCTTGTGATTTATTTCAGGCCACGGACCATTTTCTCATATGTTTGATGGGAGATTTATGCCTCTCGCATGCCCAAAGAGAAATTTTAAGGTTGGTTTCTATTGCTTTTAGGAGAAGACCAGAGAACCACAGTTGATAGTTATTTAGGCCAAGGGTAGGTAACCTGTGGCGATCCAGTTGGAGACTACAATTCCTATCACCCCCAAATAGCCAGTGTCTGGTTGGTGATGAAGGGAGTTGTATTCTCCAACAGTTCTAGTGCCAAAGCTTGCCAATCCCTGGTCTATAACATGCTGTCTGTATTGTTGGATTAAGTTTTCCACCATACGCAGATTGCCATCTGTTTACATTTTTAAAGGAAAACTAACTTCAACAAACCCCACACTTGTGTTACTATGGCCTGCAAATCCTAATGGCCCATATGAATTTTACTCTTGTGCCTTTTGTTCAAGAGATAACGGCTTCAGTTTATCCTGAATATCATGGGGCCGTAATAGTTGCCGGCATGATCAAAGGACCTCGGAGTCTGCTCACTGCACATTGTAATCATGACAATTTAAGGACCATAATGGTGTTTACAATACTTTGCCCATCCCGTTGGTCTTTAAAGAGTTAAATAAGCCAAGAGGTAAATAAGGCTCTGAGCACGAACAAAAGCAATGTTGCCTGTTCTGCGGCTAGTCACCGCTAAGAAGTATCACAGTTTAGCTCTATAGTACCATTACAGGGGAGAGATTTCAACTTGCATATCAGACTAATCCCACCCAAAAGGTCCCGTCCAGTTCCAAAATGATGAGCAAGTCTGCTCTGCACGGGAAATACCAGCTAATCTCAGACATACGTTTTGTCATTGTTTGGGCCTCATCAGTGAGCACCTCACTGATGAGGCCAAAACGTACATCTGAGCTGGTATCCCTAGCCACTGAGAGCAAGGGGTCCACGACTGAATTTCCCTTTACTCTTTGGGAGAGACCTTAAGAGTGTTTCAAAAATAAGCCAAAGGATGTGAGAGGCTCTGAGCAGGAAGAAAAGCAGTGTTGCCTGTTTCTCGATTAGTCACCGCTCAATAGCATCACATTTTAGCTCTCTAGTACCATACAGAGGAGACATTTCCAGGTACATATTAGACTAATCCCTCCCAAAATGGCTTACCAGGTCCAAAATGGCTGCAAAGTCCCCTCTGCACGTGAAATAGCAGCCAACCCTCAACGTACGTTTCGGCCTTGTTTAGGCATTGTCAGTGCGGTACAGCTGGTATCCCTAGACACTGAGAGCAAGGGGTCCACGTCTAGATTACCTTTTACTCTTAGGCAACTTTTCTTTTTTTTTTTTTTCGTGCTCATAGTCTTTCACATCTCTTGGCTCATCTTTAACCCTTGATTTGAAATGCTTTGGATACCTGTCTGATACTCAAAGGATTAAAGTGGATGTATCACCTATGCACAACATCCCCTAAATAGTTAGGTGACGCATCCAATAGCATTAAAACCTTATTATTTTTTAATCTTCCATTTGGTTTTAATGTAACTTACAAAAGCATCTGCTGCAGCCACTTCCAGGTGACTGCGGTTCTCCGCGGTTACAGAGCTCTGCCTCTGCTCCCCTCCCTCCTCCAATGACAGACGTGTCTGTCAGTAAACTGGAGCAGTCTCTTTGGCAGAGATCGATATCTAGCCAATGAGACTGCTCCAGCTTACAGACAGAAGCCTCCGTCATTGGAGGAAGGAGGAGAGCAGAGGCAGAGCGTCGGGCTGCAGTCTATACAGAAGTGGCTGCAGCCCAGACTTTTATAAGTTACATTTAAACCAAACGAAAGCTTAAAATAAAAAAATAAGGTTTTGATAATATTGGATGTGTCGCCTAACTACTTAGAGGATGTTGTGCATAGGTGATATATCCACTTTAAGTAGGCTCAGGTCTGAAAAAACTTCCAGCAAACAGCCGTGTCCTCCTCCATCAACATAACAGCCAGGACGGATTTGGAAATTGTATCTCTTGAACAAAGACACCATGGCAAATGTCTTAAAGGCCATTACTATTTTAAAGGGATAGTAATACTTAAAATGTCCTATGGACAGCTCTGGTCCCGGGACCATAAATCTCCATAGGATGGTGTAGCAACAGCGCCACTGTACAATTTCAGGCCACTGTGATATTGCACCTAAAAATTTCAACTTTGAAAATTAATAACTTTTGAATGAAACACCTTTCAGCAGTGGGAGTACTCTTGTTTTACTCAGGGGGATAAACCCTACAACATATTTTTTTTTTTTTTTACATTTTAAGTATTACTATTTAAGGCCATAGTAAGATAAGTGAGGGATTATTATCAGGAAGTGTTAGTTCCCATTTGATATGGAGATTGGACATATGCAATTATATTATTATATAGAAAAGAGTTTTACTAGAACGAATACATTGAGATTTATTTGATTTTCATTCCACGGGTCCTGTTTCTTTCCAGCACGAATCTGCATCCGTAGACATGTTTGACCACCTTGTTAAATCCAATGGGTTAGAGGATGTAATGAAGGAGTACGGCCTGCGCTTACCTGAAGATTTAATATTTATTAAAGAGCAGATAGCAGGGCCGTTGTTATCCATAGACGCTGGATACAAGCTTGATGCCAATCAGAATATTTCCTCAGTAAGTAATCTTTCCCAGAAGAGCTTTGTGCATTGGCTTAAAGGGATAGTAATGTTTCAAAATATATGCAGCTCAGATTATTCTTTATAGTTTTTGGGCCACGTAGAGAGTTATCATTCTCTACGATGTGTATTTCCAGAGTAATTGAATCATAGATTGTCCCACTCCCGCCCCTTTTACCTATGTAAAGCTGCACAGCAAGACCATCTGGATGGAGCTTGGCAAGGGACAATCTTCTGTTACCATAAAGAAAAACCTGGCAGAAGATTGTCCCTCACTGCAATCTGTCTGGTCAAGTGACCGGATTCCACGTCTGAGGGGAGGTGGCTTACACTAGGTAAAAGGGGCGGGAGGAGGACACTTTATCATTCAATTTCTCTGGAACTACACATCATAGAGTGATGATAACACTCTACACGGCCCAAAACTATAAAGAATAATTGGAGCTGCATTTATTTTGAAACCTTACAAGCCCTTTAAATATCTATATGTTGTGGTGGAACGGTGGCTGATCTAGATGCAGTTTTAGGACAAACCAACTGCACCATTGCTTAAATGCGACTTTTAACACATTGATTGCTAGACCTTGCTAGCATTTAAGGGGTTAAAATCCCCATTTAAATCAATGTGAACACTGTCGGAAAGTGGGGAGGTAATGTAGGGATAAGACAGGAAGTGTCAGTAAGTGGGGGAGGTATGGTAGGAATAAGACCGGAAGTGTCAAGTGAGGGTGGAGGTAATGTAGGGCTAAGACGGGAAGTGTCAGTGAGTGGGGGGGTAATGTAGGGCTAAGACGGGAAGTGTCAGTGAGTGGGGGGGTAATGGAGAGCTAAAACAGGAAGTGGGAGGTAATGTAGGGATAAGACAGGAAGTGTCAGTGAATGGGGGGAGGTGTAGTGTAGGGATAAGTCGGGAAGTGTCATTGAGTGGAGGAGATAATGAAGAGCTAAGACAGGAAGTGTCCGTGAGTGGGGGGAGGTAATGTAGGGCTAAGACAGTAGGTGCCTGTATTGCATGTCTTAATTAGCATAATCTATAAACTGGTTTTTAATTAAAACAAAAAAAAAAAAAGGTATAGTATTGCTTACTATGTGAGAAAATATTCAAAAAATAAAAGCTTGCAGTGGCTAGTACAATCCTTTGGTCCTCAATGCGTTGGAGATCTCACTAGCATCCAAGGGGTTAAATAATAGCCTGTAATGGGGTGCATAAGGTACTGCATGGATACAGAGATTACTCTGGCCCCACCCACAATTCAGAATGTGGGTGTGGCCAGCACAGCTGAGGCGCCCCTCAAAATTTCAGCTCTAGGCAGGTGCCTAGTCTGCCTATTGAAAAATCTGGCCCTGAAAATGACCTAATCCTGTCTAATATGAGCAGAACATTCAGATGAAATAATGTTGTCTTTCTACCTCTCCTTGCAGTGGCCGTATCGCGGTCGGACAGATGAAAAAAGCTTTCTTTATGAAATCGTGGCTAACAAGAGAAATGGCATTGACGTGGACAAATGGGATTACTTTGCCAGGTACTGGCTGCAAATAATGGGAGGCTAGCGATTTTAACCCCTTAAGGACTGCTTTGATCCTCTCCGACACGCTGGTATATGTGACCTGTTATCAGTCCTTGCATGTCATGGAATTCAGCTGTCCCCATGATCTGCACTCTGTTCATCCACTGGGCAAAAACTTTTTTTTTAAGTGGGCATTAACTGCCGGCCACACAGTTGGTCATTAAGGGATTAAATAAAGAATGTTTAAATATAGATGATTTTGAAATCCTTTTCAAAATCACCCAAATAATTATGAAGTGTTAGTTCTATTAGAACCCTTTCCATGTCGGAGGGGAACACGTTGTAAACGTTACATACCCAGTATGTCATGCTAGCACCTGTAAAACTGCTGTTTGCTGAAGCTGAAAATATAGTTATTCATATGCTATTTGGCAGCGTCCACTTTTGCCTTTTGCAGTACTCCCTGACTCCCATTAATATAGTCGTCTTGATTGTATTCAACCACTTGTATGTTTTATCTCGGTGTGTATAATCTTGTATTTAAACAGGGACTGCCATCATCTGGGCATCCAAAACAATTTTGATTATAAGAGGTTTCTCAAATTCGCCCGAGTTTGTGAAGTCGGCAACAAGAAGCATATTTGCACCAGAGACAAGGTAAAACTGCTTCCTAATCTTTCCTCTGTCGAGTTTTAATCCCATCTGTGGCTCTTTCATCCAGTGCAAATAGTGTCCTAATGTTGATAGGCCATAAAGTAATTATCTTCTTGCCAAGTAGGATCTCAGCCCATTCGGCGAAATACTTTACAAGCAATCTGTGCATATTTGCTTAAACTTTAGACCTTTCACAAATGCAACTTTTTTTTTTTTTTTTTTTTCTCCTCCTTTAGGAAGTCGGGAATCTGTATGACATGTTTCACACGCGGAATTGTCTTCATCGAAGGGCATACCAACACAAGGTTGGCAACATCATTGAGACAATGTAAGAGTAGAACCAATGTTTAGCTTTGCTAGATTATGATATCAGATGTAAGATTATGTAACATGTGGCCGTTAGCAGAGAGGTTTATTTAAAAGGCAGCTAACACGTAGATAGTGGCCTATTGGCAAAGAGGCAGGAAGTAGTTATTTTTTGTGATGGATTCAGATCTGGAAGGTGCAAATCATCACGGGGGGGAGAGTGGCTGCTAGGGGGAAAGAGAAAGCGAGCAAGTATGTGTTTGTGTGTAAGATGCCAGATTTGGAAAGCAGGGCAGGGGACACTGCGGAGGAAGATGGGCAGGGGACACTGCGGAGGAAAATGGGCAGGGGACACTGCGGAGGAAAATGGGCAGGGGACACTGCGGAGGAAGATGGGCAGGGGACACTGTGGAGGAAGATGGGCAGGGGACACTGTGGAGGAAGATGGGCAGGGGACACTGTGGAGGAAGATGGGCAGGGGACACTGTGGAGGAAGATGGGCAGGGGACACTGCGGAGGAAGATGGGCAGGGGACACTGAGTAGGAAGATGGGCAGGGAACACTGAACAGTGGTGGTGAGGAGGGGCGGTGGTGATTGGCAGAGATCATGTGACACTGGAGAGTGTAGGTGGCCATGGATCAGGTGACACACTAGATATAAAGGAAAGTGGTGGCTTGCAGGGAGGCAGGCACGCCATGCAGGCGATTGGGTGAGGTCCACCAGTTGCTTTGACTTTTCCAAATCACTGCCACGGTGTGTGTGGAGGCCTAAAAATGTCTGTGCTGGCAGTGGGTGGCGTTAAAGAGTGTAGGTGCCCCAGATGTGTTCAGCAGAGAAGCAGAATCCTATCCAGGATTTTCGCTTCTATAAATCTAGATATATACACATGGCCAAACATACACTGTAAAGTGGTTGTACCAACAAGAACTGGTGCAATGCTATTCTGGGACCAATAGGACTACACACTAACACTTGCCCAGTCCATTGTGTTCTTCTTTACTTTCACACATATTTGATTTTTTTCAACAGGATCACAGATGCCTTTGTAAAAGCTGACCCCCACATCCAGATAGAGGGCTCTGATGGAAATCACTATACGATCTCTAGCGCAGTGGATGACATGGAGGCTTATACAAAACTTACAGGTGAGTCCACTAAGATCTAGAGTGACACACTTACCAGTCTTTGCTTCATGTGGCTTCAAATCAACACCCCACCTCCAATGGGTCTTTTCCTGCTGACTAAAGCATTGGTACTCGAGCTGCATCTGTCACACATTATTACAGTTCAAACTGCGAGCAATTGTTCCATCTGGTGTCCAGCCTGTTGTTCGGTTGCATCGTATGGGAGAACTGAGCCATATCGACTTTTCTCCAAAGAACGTGAATGTAAAAATTCCACCACCACAGTAACTTTTCAATCACGTATTGATTTTCTCAGAGGAGAATCCTTACAATATATTTTTTTTCTTTTCTATATAAAAACATAAACCTATGCAATACTGTATGTATTTTTCTTTGTTTATCAGACTCAGGGAAACCATTTTTCTATGTAACTATTCCTGTTTTGTCTTGGTAAGAGCGCAACCTTCTGAGCAGGAAGTGAGGGGTGCAAAGGAAAATTGTTTCCCCACCAACCTGCTTAATGTTATGTATTTTTTATATTCTAGCAAGGTATTAAAGGGATAGTAATACTTGAAAATAATTTTATTTTATATTGTAGCCCTTAGAAAACCATGAAAAATGATATAAGTCTTATCTCCCAAACCTTTATGGTTTGGGAGATACTCGTGTAAAATATAGTAAAGTTCTCTTTTCCTGGCTGTTTTAGCCAAGTCTGCCATCTAGTGGACAGATTTGGAATTCGGTCCACAGAGCAACGGGCAGCTCTTTAGCAGTGCCGAGATCACGATCTTTGAAAAGAACTACTTAATTGGAACTGTGTACAAAGTGTGCCTGGCTTGAAAGCACACTTTGTAGACCATTCCAATTAGGAAATTATTTTTAAAGATGGTGATCTCAGCACTTCTGGAGAGGCACTGCCGGTCAAGGGACCGGATTCCAAATCTGAAGGGTGGAGCAATGACGTCACTCCAGGGGAAACTTTACTTCTGAATATCTTCCAAACCATAAAGGTTTAGGAGATAAGACTTATATCTTTTTCCATGTTTTTTTAAGGGCTACAATATAAAATAAACTTATTTTCAGGTATTGCTATCCCTTTAAACCCAATATATATATATCTATGTATGTTTATATGTCTAAGACCATGTGGTAAGATTCATGTATATAACTATTTATTTTAGCATGAGTAGCCCTTTAATAAGGGTAACTACAAAATGAATACCAGAGTGACATTTTAATTTTTTATTTTATTTTTTTATGTTTAGATAACATTTTTCTCCAGATCCTTTACTCCAGTGACCCCAAACTGTCGGAGGCCAGAGAAATCTTACGCAAAGTAGAACTTCGGCAGTTGTACAAATACGTTGGACAGACACATCCCAATTCCAATTCCAGGATTAAACCGGTACAGCATCAATGTTGCCTAGCAAAATAGATATACGATAACACTACTTGTTCTCCATATTTCAGTTATTGGTTGTAAAAATCCTGTCTTTTTTTTTTTTTTCTCTAAGATAGTTCATAATTAATTTAGTATTTCATTTTGATGTATGTTTTGAATTGTAGTTCCACCACTGTCAAAGAACAACAGCAGGGTGCCCAGGCATTATGTATACTGATTGATAACGAGGCCAGACTTTTCCTATATGTATGACAATTAAAGGAGAACTGTCAACTTTTTTTTTATTAACCCTTTGAGATCCAGAGAGGTCTGCAATGCGTTACATACGCCTCTGGCACTCAAATGGTTAATAACACACACACACACACTCTCACACACACTCTCACACACACACACTCTCTCACACACACACACACACACACTCTCACACAACAACACACACTCTCACACAACAACACACACTCTCTCACACACACACACACTCTCTCACACACACATTATTCCAATATGAGTGTAAAGCGCTGCGGAATCTGTGTGCGCTATATAAATAAAGGATTATTATTATTATATTATTTATTATTCCTAATCCCGACATGTTGGGGTCCATCCCAGTGTATGTTTTCTACTGTAAATATCTGATATCCGTTTATTTTCTTGGCTTGTTTCTGTAGGATGAATACGATACGTTACCATCTGATGTGGCCAATTCAATCCCACAGACGTCAACAACTGATATCAAACTGAACCCGGAGGACTTCATTGTAGATGTGAGTATAAGGAACAAAAACCTCTTCTGATTATTAACGCCCCCCACTTAACTTAGTCTGGGCAGATAATCCTAACTGCCTCTATCAATCAGTTCTCCCTGGATGGGTTCTCCAGAATAAATTTTTAACCCTTTGAGTGCCGGAGGGATACGCAACACATTGCAAAGCAATGTGTTGTGTACCCCTCTGGCACTCAAAGGGTGAATGCTGACTTCGGGGAAAGGGGAGGGAGGGGGGAACTTTGCGTGCGGTTATCTCTCAAACCATAAAGGTCTGAGAGATGACACTGGGGACAGTTAAATTCTTTTTAACATTACTACAATATGGGGATTAGTAATATTTAAGTACTACTATCCCTTTAAGTGTTAACTGTCAAGTTTATTTTCAGCCATGTCTGCACATGTTCCTAACAAGGTCAAAGGCTCAGGTCAGCATTAGTTATGCAAACATCAGGATCCTACATGAAACACTTCTAGGTTACTTATCAGTAGCAGTGCCAGAATCCATACTGAGTGAAGGATGTTTCCAATAAAGACACTTGTTTAACCTCTTGAGGACCAGTGCATTGCTAAGTGCACATAGATGTGTCACCGTCATGAAATGACGTCTATTTTTTTAATTTATTAGGTAATTCATATGGATTATGGAATGAAAGAACAGAATCCAATCAACAACGTACGTTTTTACTGTAAGTCCGATCCACGGAAAGCAATAAAGATCAGGAAAGATCAGGTAAGGGTAAGGGAGAAAGGTTCTAAGGGTTTAATTCCTCACCATGTATCATCAGAAAATGGTAATACTGCTAGTTAAACAGATAGTAGTGTTTCATAATAAAAGCAGCTCCAATTAATCTTCATAGTATTTGAGCCATAGTGTTATTTCAATTCTGTCAAAGTTGTAGTTCAAGAGTAATTGAATGATAAAGTATCCCCCTCCCACCCCTTTTAGTGATGTAACTGCTCAGCTCAGAGCAGCAGGGTGTGTCCAAGTGGCTTGCAGAGAGGGACGATCTTCAATTAAGATAAGGGGAAAAACATGAAAAACTTGTCAAGGGGGGCATGGTTTTCATTGTTCTCACAGTAAGAAGATTGTCCCTTGCTGTGACCTGTCTGGTCTATGAACCAAATCCCACATCTGAGGGGAGGCGGCTTACATTAGGTAAAATGGATGGGAGGGGATACTTTATCATTCAATTACTCTTGAACTACAACTCTGACAGTATTGAAATAACACTCTCTGTGGTTCAAATACTATGAAGATTAATTGGAGCTGCTGTTTTGGTGAAACATTACTATCCCTTTCACCTCTTTAGAACTAGAGGATGGTGTGTAATACATTGATTTGCAATGCTTTGATCAGCTTCTGTTCCTAAAGGGGTTAACAAGATAGCAGATACATAAATGAAAGATCTGATGGCTGTGCACTACAACTCACATCATTCCCCAACAGCTGACTAAGGTGTGATAAAGAGGAGATAACTTCTCTCCGGGTCTTATGTTAGAATCTAAGGAGCGGATGCGGTTGAAGGTTACAGATATGTTAACCCTTTCAATGCCAGAGGGGTTAATTTATAGGCTTCATGGACAATTAGGAACTGGAGAAGTTATCTCGTCTTTATCAGCTGTTTATCACACCTTAAGTGCCTCATCCATGGTCTTTTTATAGCCCTCCCTAAATCACTAGACATGCTGATTTAGCTGTTTGTTGGTTTGAGTTAGCTGATAAGCATTTGTGCTATGCACCGGGGTATTTGTCTTCCACACAAGACAGGAAAATGGTATTGGATACTAGTTTTATACAAGTTTATATTTACAATGGTCCGTATTAGATGCTAGCCATATTTTTTTTTTTTTTTTTTTTTCTCAGGAAAATGGTATTGGATACTAGTTTTATACAAGTTTATATTTACAATGGTCCGTATTAGATGCTAGCCATATTTTTTTTTTTTTTTTTTTTTTTTTAATTTATTTTTTTTTAGTGATATTAAGGGATTTTTTTTATACCGATAATTTTTTTTTTTTTTTTTTTTCTCCTAGTTCATTGGGGAACACCAAGATAGTTGGTAAACTTCATCCCACTGGGAGGCATGCACTTAACCCCTTAAAGGGATAGTAATACTTCATTTTATCTTTATTTTATTTTGTCGGCATTAAAAAAACATGAAGAACTATATAAGTCTTATCTCTCAAACCTTTATGGTTTGAGAGATATTCACAAGCAAAGTTTCCCCTCCCGCCCCTTTTACCTAGTGTAAGCCATCTCTTCTCAGATGTGGAATCCAGTCCATAGACCAGACAGATAACAGAAGGGGACAATCTTCTTCCTATGAGAACAATGAAATCCCTGCCCCCCTTGACAAGTATTTCAGGTTTTTCCCTTATCTTAATTGAAGATTGTCCCTCTCTGCAGTCTACCTGGGCACCTCCCTTCTGATCTGGCTGAACAGTGTTACATCAGTAAAAGGGACGGAAGGGGGATACTTTATCATTTAATTGCTCTTGAACTACAACTCTGACAGAATTGAAATAACACTCTCCAAAGTCAAAATACTATGATGATTAATTAGAGCTGCTTTTATTATGAAACATTACTATCCCTTTAATTACCTTCACTGGTAAACTTTGCTAAAGTTTCTTCATTGTTCCGTAATGCTTTTGGGAGCCACCTTACAATCCTTCACTGCTGCAACTCCTCAGTGACTATCAATACTTATTAGGCAATTGCACAAACCTGTATTCAGGTCACCCACTGCCACCATCTCAATGCTGCATGAATCATGCTGTAGGATACAATGCACCATATTTCATTGGGCAGTGCATAGTGTTTGTATCACCAGTGGCATAGGCACCAGTATGAATAATCCTTTTCCCTGCTGCTAATCCCTCTTCCGAACAGATCCATTTGACCCCCACTGGTATAAACCCCATTCACCTGGTAGTAACATTATCACGATCCTCCTCCACTCATATACACAACAGTAGGTATTTATTGCACAGCTCGGCAGGATGTCATAGGGCACAAGGCTAGGAGGTGTCTGTGTCCTTTATTTGAACCCAGAAACCTGAGGATTCTAGACTTTTATGACTAACCGAAATCCGTCCTTTTGATGCCAGGAACTGATTAACTTGTGTGTACACAGATGTGTGCTAGTGGCCTGTGTTTCATTGTGTCAGATTTATGTGCAGGGTACTAGATACCAATCAAGTCATGCATAAAACTGAGCAGTGTTTTATGGTTGGCGCTTTTATGAATTCATATGTGGGACTGGCATTTTTCAATGTCAAAGGGTTTTCCTGTATAGAAAAGAGTGTCATGTCTAGTTTATGCCTCTGAGTAATGAATGTTTTTTGCTTCCGTTTTGTTTAACTATTTATTTCAAAGCAATGCGTTGGTTCCCCACTGGCACTCAAATGGTTAAGCTTTAGGAGACAAAAGTATATCCATTTTGACTCTTAAAGTGATGGTAATGTTTCACAATAAAATCAGCTCCAATTAATCTTTAGTATTTGGACCATGAAGAGTGTTATTTCAATACTGAGAGAGTTGTAGTTCAAGAGTAATTGAATGATAAAGTATCCCCCCTCCCTCCCCTTTTACTGATGTCACTGCTCACCTCAGAGCAGCAGGGTGGTGTCCAGATGGATTGCAGGGACCATCTTCATTTAAGATAAGGGAAAAACTTGAAAAACTTGTCAGTGGGGGAAGGACTTTCATTGTTCTCACAGTAAGAAGATTGTCCCTTGCTGTGAGCTGTCAGGTCTGTAGACCAGATTCCACATCTGAGGGGAGGCGGCTTACACTAGGTAAAAGGGGTGGGAGGGGGGATACTTTATCATTCAATTACTCTTGAACTACAACTCTGACTGTATTGAATTAACACTCTCCATGGCCCAAATACTATGAAGATTAATCGGAGCTGCTGTTTTCGTAAAAATTACTATCTCTTTAAGCCTTGTGTATGTCTCCCTTTTTTACCACTTTACATTGTAACCTCTCAGACAGGGACCTCACTTCTAGTGTTTCACTTTGCAAAGCACTGGTCACCCTGTACTGTCTGTACTGGCACGTCACTGGTGGATATTGCGTTAAGGACCGGTGACCGTACTGTCACGTCATGGAATTCTGGTTGGGGATTATGGGAGTCGTAGTCCCTGTTATTGTAGGCCGTTCCCTGCTGAATAAAACCCTTCCACTTCTGGGAGATACTTGGTTCCAAAGCAATTAGGATTTAAACTGTTGTAGTTTGTGTTTATTTGTCTAAGATGTATATAATAGAATATATATAAATATAATACAGTGTGTGTGTGTAAATAATATATCTCTCCTTGATTCTCACAGGTCTCTCAGCTCCTACCGGAGAGGTTCGCAGAGCAGATTATCCGCGTTTACTGTAAGAGAACCGATGAGAAGAGTCTGGAAGCAGCTAAGAGATATTTTGTCCAGTGGTGCATGAACAGGGACTTCTCTAAACCTCAGGTTTGTATTTATTATCCAACCAGTGGTTCTGTCTGGGGGGGTGGACACATTTCACTCATGACTGGGTTCCTTTCCCCCTTAAAAGGACAGTAATATCCCATAAAAAAGTTTTTAGAGTTTAGTGCAGTGGGGGTTCCAGAGGAGAAACTGTACAATATACTTTTTTTTCCCATATTAAGTGTTACCACCCCTTTAAACAGTAATTTTAAAAGGACTGTAATGTCCCATAAAAAATGTTTAGAGCTTTGTAGAGATTAAAAAAAATAAGGTAAATGCCACAAAAATCCTATCTCTCAAACCGCTATGGTTTGAGAGATATCCTCCGTTAAAGTTCCCCTCTTCCTCCTCTTCTCCTGACGTCAGCTGTAAGCTGAAAGCAGGAGTTCCTGGTCCGGAGACCGACAGTCGGCTCTTCAGCAGAGCTGCAATAGCACGATTTTGCAAAGAAACGGTCTACAAAGCGTGCCTGGTTTGCAAGTACACTTTTTAGACCGTTGCAAAGAAGTAATTAGTTTTAAATTGCACTATTGCGGCTCTGCTGAAGAGCCTCCTCATGTCGGCTGACACGGATTTCCTTATGTCAGATTTACAGCTGACATCAGGAGAAGAGGAACTTTCGTGGAGAATATCTCTCAAACCATATCGGTTTGAGACACAAGATTTTTGTGGCATTTAGCCTATTTTTTTAATCTCTACAAAGCTCTAAACATTTTGTATGAGACATTACTGTCCCTTTAAAATGACTGTTTTAAAGGGGTGGTAACACTTAATATGGGGGAAAAAAGTATATTGTAGAGTTTCTCCTCCGAAACCCCTACTGCTGAGAGTTGTTTTATTCAAAAGTTATTGCAGTTCAAATTTGAATTTTTTTAAGTGCAGTATCTGAATGGCCTGAAATTCTACAGTGGCGCTGTTGCTACACCATCCTATGGACGGCTCTGGGCAGTTGGCTATAAATCTCCATAAGATGGTGTAGCAACAGCGCCACTGTAACATATCAGGCCATTGAGATACTTTACCTGAAGGAAAAAAAATAATCAAGTTTTAGCTGTAATAACTTTTGAATAAAACACCTCTCAGGAATGGGAGTACACTTGTTTTACTCAAGAGGATTAACCCTACAATATATATTTCTCTGTCATCCAATACAGGTTACTGGTAACTTTGGGTAGGCAATACACCCCTTTAATTGTAGGCAGGAACAATTCTAGAATTGTATGCAGGGGGTGGGGCCTACCTACTCTCCTTGGCTGCAGCTAGCCAACCAGCTCCGGAAAGATTTGTTCCTTGGTGAAGATAACCAGGCAAGAGAACAGTTTTGCTATAGTTTTAGAAGTTTTTTTTTTTCTGTTAGAAATGGAATACCACCATTATGCGGATTACCATAACTGCCAATGCCCTTAGATGTGGCTAGCTCAGTGACCAGGTGCTTTTTGTGGACCTTAAGCCCTGGGGGGACCCTCTCTAGTAGGGATGTTCATTTCCACCATAGAAGCGGTCCCGTTTGCCATGGCTCACACCAGGGAACTCCAGAGGTTTGTGATCCAGGTGTGCAGGGGTCAGCCGGACCTTCTGAAGATGTCAGTATCCCTCCCTCTTCATATGGAACTTAGTTTATCTTGGTGACTCGACCTCTCCAATCTGCTGAAGGGCAGTTCTTTCCTGCTATCCTTCTGGACCATGGCGACAACGGATGCCAGCCTCTCCGGCTGGGGAGCGGTCCTGGGTCGCCTGAGTGCTCAGGGTCAGTGGTCTCCGGAGGAATCTCTCCTCCCCATCAACATATTTGAGCTTAGGGTGATATTTCATGCCCTTCGTCATGGACATCTCAGCTGGAAGACTGTCCAGTACGACAACGCCACGGCTGTGGCCTACATCAACAAGCAGGGCAGAACAAGAAGTCTCTCCGCTTGGTTAGAGGTCAATACTATTTTGTCTTGGGCAGAAGAACACGTTCCTGCCATATCTGCAGTGCACATTCCAGGCGTAGACAACGTCATGGCGGACTTCCTCATTTGACACACAGTGGACAGCGGAGAGTGGGAACTGCACCCAGAGGTTTTCACCCTCATTGTTCAGATGTGGGGTCTTCCTTACATCGACCTGATGGTGACAAAAAACAGGTTCCGAGGTTCTGCTCTCGATCGAGGGATCCTCTAGCTCTGGCGGTGTATGCCATGTCCATTCCTTGGTTATTTCCTCTCCTCCCAATGTTGCACAGGGTGTTACGGAAATTACGACTGGAGCGTTATCCTGTCATTCTGATTGCTTCGTACTGGCCTTGCCAGGCTTGGTTTCCGGAGCTTCTGGATCTGTCAGTGGCGGAGCCATTCCAGCTCCCTTGCCGTCCAGATCTTCTTTTACAGGGTTACCTGTGGAAGGAGGATATTCATCGTCTAGCCTTGATGGTTTGGAAATTGAATCCTCAGTATTGACGAAGAAAGGGTTTTCTTCTGGTGTGGTGGCTACTATGCTCAGTGCCCGCAAACCTGTTTCTTCCAAGATCTACCAACGTGCCTGGTCGACCTTCCTATCTTGGTGTGCCGATAAGGACCTGTCTCAGGAATTTGATCTGTCTACGGTCCTGGCCTTTTTACAGGACGGTGTGGATAAGGGCCTCAGTTTGAGTTCCCTTAAGGTTCAGGCTTCTGCTCTCTCTCTGTTTTCTTTCAGAGGCGCTTTGCTATCCTTCCTGATGTCAAGGTGTTTTTCCAGGGTGTTGCTCATACTCTCCATGTCTTTAAGGATCCTGCTCCTCAGTGGGATCTTAACTTGGTTTTGGGCATTCTTCAGCACCCTCCATTTGAGTCTTTGGCTAGTATTCCTCGACGTGGAAAATGGCCTTTCTCCTGGCGATTGTGTCTGTCCGTTGTGTCGCGGAGTTACATGCTCTGTCCTGTAAACCATCATATTTGGTGTTTCACAAGGACAAGTTGGTGCTTCGCACCTCTCAGGAGTTTCTCCCGAAGGTGGTTTCGGAGTTTCACATTAATCAGGAGATTGTGGTGCCCTCTTTCTGCCCTGAAACCACCTCTAACAAGGAGAGGGATCTCCACTTATTTGACGTGGTGCGTTGTCTCAAGTTTTATGTACATCGCACTGAGTCTATCAGGCAGTCCGACGCGGCGTTCGTCATTCCTGAGGGTCCTAGGGCAGGAAGACCTGCATCCAAGGTGACTATTGCTTCTTGGATCAAGTCCACTATTCGTAGGGCTTATGAGCTGAGGAAGAAGCCTGTCCCCTTCAGGGTCACTGCTCATTTGACACGATCTATTGGGGCCTCTTGGCTTACAAGAATCAGGCCTCTGCTGATCAGTTGTGCAAGGCTGCCACCTGGTCGTCTGTGCACACCTTTTCGAAGCACTGCCGTGTTGATGTACTGGCATTGGCTGACGCCAGCTTTGTGAGGAAAATCCTGGAGGCAGTTTTGCCTGTCTAGTATTTTCTTTGGTTCTTGGTGCTTCTTTCACTTTTGAGCCCCGTTGGCTCTAGTTCAGTGTGCTGTGTAACGGTTGGGGTGTTGTTACTCCTGTTCAGTGTCCGTTGACACTTCTTTGTTGCTTGGCTATCTCTGATCTGATGGTTCATATCTTCTGTGGTGACCTTGGGGGCCTTGCGCCTGGCCCTTGCCTTACTTCCCGCCTCTGGGAAACTCATTGGTTGGACATCCCAAAGTTACCAGTAACCTGTATTGGACGATGGAGAAAAGAGGATTTTAGTCTTACCTGTTAAATCCCACCCTGTCAAGAGACCATGCTTGGCTCTCCTGTGGCAGACAGTTGGGGTCCTTCGTGGTCACTCTCACAGGAGTCTTATTTATTATTATTATTATTCTTTATATAGCGCCAACTAATTCCGCAGCGCTGTACAATTGGGGAATAGACATACAGAGGTATTAAATAGTACAATCAGATGTGGAGAACAGGAGGATCAGAGGGCCCTGCTCGTGAGAGCTTACTCTTTCCTTTCTGCTAGCTAGTCAATAGTTAGTGTCTCAAATCTTTCTGGAGCTGGTTGGCTAGCTGCAGCCAAGGAGAGAAGGTAGGCTCCACCCCTTGCATACAATTATAGAATTGTTCCTGCCTACAGTTTAAAGGGGCAGATTGCCTACCCAAAGTTACAAGTAATCTGTATGGACTAAGAGAAAAGGATTTAACAGGTAAGACTAAAATCCTTTCTTTTTTTTTATCCACATTAAGCATTACTATCCCTTTAAAGAGCAGACCACAGTGTACAGGTCCTCAGCTTCTCCTCCCCAGATCTGATGCTATGACCTCTAGAGGGGCAGCTGATGATTCCTGTTGGCTGCTGTGATGTCACTCCCACCTGCACAGCCAATGGGAATGATTATGCCACTGACATCCTGATTTTTTTTATTTATTATTATTTTTTTTTTTACCCTGCTTTGTCAATATAAATTAAAGAGATAACAATGTTCTCAGGATAAATTAAGCTTATATCAGTCCTCACACTTAGTAATAACGCTCTTTACAGTTGCCAATGTTCATATTGGTCAACTTGATGTGCTATTCGATTATAATGTCCCCCCCCCTCCGCCCCTTTTACCAACGTCACTTCTTCACTTCATATCTGAAAGACGGTCCAGTTGGATCGTGATGGGGGACACCGTTGTATCAGCGTAAGGCAAAAACCTGTCCTCCTTCGTTGGGGGGCGGGGGGGGGTCCTTATACTGATCGAAAGATGATTGTCCCTCGTTGTGATCTGTCCAGTCAATCGACCAGATTTCAGATCTGAGTGAAGAAGATTGACATCTGTAAAAGGGGCGGGAGGGTGGACACTTCATAATCTAATTACATATCAAGTAGACCAATATGAACATTAGCAGCGGTAAAGAGCATTATTACTAAGTGTAAAGACTTATTTTATTATTTATTTATTTTTTTTTTTTTATTTATTTATTTTATTCGGAGACATTACTATCTCCTTAATAAAGTTTATTGCCATTATCACAATTTAGATCAGAGTTTGACAGTTTGGGGGGACCCTTCATCTATTGGGCTACAACTTGCATCAACCTCCGCCAGCAGCAGCAAATTGCCCACCCCTAAATTAGACGTTTGCACGAGCAAATAGGATTCAGGTGCATGGTAACTTACACGTCCTTAGTAAGGTCAAATGCAGATCTCTCTCAGGGGGTTAAAAGGGAGTTTGTCGTGTTGCCCTTAACCCTTTGAGTGCTTTGTAATGTGAAGGATACTCCAAAGGGTTAAACCGTGTGTACAGTTCGTTAGCAGTTGGATGATTTTGTCATTACCCCCTGTGGAGAGAATGAAGAGGCCTTGCCCACTGTCCTCCACTAATTAGAGGTACCAAAGCAGGTAAAGCCAGTTGACCACTTTCTTTTCCACCCTTGGTTTAATTAAATCATGTTTACCTAGTCATGGTGCCTGCAAGATTTCATTCAGATGTTTACACCATGAAACAAGCACAGGCTGATTTCCCATGCAGATTAGAAATGCAACCAGTCTCTCCTTTTAATCTTCCCAGATAAGTCACTTGGCTACATAACACAAGGCAGTAAAGGATTCTGGGTATTGGCAGTCCCCAGCCGACAAGCTACATTTTGGGATTTACCTACTGTATTTACACGTATCCATTGGAACTTATCCTGCTACAAATGAATTGTACACATTGGGTCATAGGCACAAAAGCAGAGAGGAGAAATTCTGGGGCCAGTCATCTGCATCTGATTGCATATTCCCATTAGATTAACGGGCATTTTAAACTCTAATTCTAGAGGGCTTCACAATGTGTTATAGAACTCTAATGGATAGTAATACTTTATATGTAAAAAAAAAAAAATAAATAAATAAATAAAATGAAATATTGTAGTGTTTATCCCCTGAGTAAAAAAGGGTACTCTCACAGCTGAAATGTGTTTCATTCAAAAGTTATAGCTCAAAGTTGAATTTTTTAGGTGCAATATCACAGTGGCCTGAAATTGTACAGCGTCGCTGTTACACAATCCTATGGACAGCTCTGGTCCCAGGACCATAAATCTCCATAGGATGGTGTAGCAACAGCGCCACTGTACAATTTCAGGCCACTGTGATATTGCACCTAAAAAAATCAACTTTGAGCTGTAATAACTTTTGAAAAAAACTCCTTTCAGCAGTGGCAGTACTCTTGTTTTACTCAGGGGGATAACCCCTACAACTTTTTTTTTTTTTTTTTTTTTACATTGTAAGTGTTACTATCCCTTTAAAGGAGCAGTAAATGTTCTCCTGCTGCTGGGCGATTTTCGTTTCAGAGGTGGTTGTTCTTATTAAACTGGACATCCCTTTGGCACTCATTGTTAAACTGCAATTTTCCATTCCCACCAGGTGGTGGTGGTGTTATTATGTACTATAGCAGTGGTTCTCAAGCTTTTTCTGCTCAAGGCACACCTAACATGCAGTCTGGCATTTTCGGGGCACCCCCTGTCATTTTATGTCATTTGTCAAGGGTGTAATGAAGGTTACAAATACATAAATATAGAGTTATTTTTAGACCTCACAACTAAAATAAACCTGTTGTGCATTGTAATATCCTTAAATATACAGTTGTAAGTCTACATTCAAATTTTTGTCAAAGCCTTATAGACACAATGGGGCACCCGAAGTGGGTGTCCGTGGCACACCAAAGTTCCACGGCACCCTGGTTGAGAAACACTGTACTATAGAGTCATAGCCTCTGACAAATTCTCCCACAGCGTTATAAGAAACAAGAAATGCATTTTGGACACCAGTTGGAGCTCTTGCTAACAGTTTAATCAAAAAAGAAGTTTGAACTGTAATAATATTTAAATAAAAATTCTTCCAGCAGGAAAAGCATGATAAGCATAGATTCCAGGAGCCCAGAACTGATGGGCGGTGTTAACCCTTTGAGTGCCAGAGGGGAATGCAACACATTGCGTTGCTTACCCCTCTGACACTCAAAGGGTTAATTTGATTTATTGGGGGTAATGTACAAATGATTGCACACAAAAACAGGAGATGAAAGGCAAAGTAACATTTAATATGTAAATCTCTCTATAAATATATCTATCTGTCTCATATCTATCTATCTCATATCTATCTATCTATCTCATATCTATCTATCTATCTCATTGTAACGGATACCGCTGCCACCCAGCCTTGGGTGACTCCGTTAGTCGCCGCTTCCCTCGCTCTGGAACAGGAAAACTCCACCAGCTTCTTCCAAGGTATCCCAATCGCCAGGCAGGACTAGTGTCAGGATAACAAGAACTCTCCCAGCATACCAGCAGCTTAACCTCACCAGACAACACTTGTGTAGGTTAAAACAAGAACTCCCCTTTATTGTAACAAACCACACATATTTACAGTCAAACCTTACATTCAAATAAATGGACCAAGCAAATACATTAGGAACATAATTCAATCACACAGTAGACAAAAGGTCAATGGTCTAACAAATACAATGACTCAGACTTCATTACATATCAAATACAAAAGGGCTGCTGAACTCACACAATGGACATAAAGACTGGAGGGACTTGAATGAATTATCACCCAGCAGGGGGTCTCAATACAATGGCTTTAGTGCCTACAATACCCATTGCAAGTAACATTAGGTAAACTCAAATTATTAACCCCTAATGGCCCTGTCCCCTGAAAGCAGGCTATGATTTTTAGTCCTTTTTGGCACATCTGTCCACCAATACAATATCCCAAAGCTTTACATAGCTTGCGTCACTGGGCTGACAATCCATATGCCTAGACAAGGGTTGTTTTAGGCATGACAGAAATGTCCACAGTTCCTTGTGTTCCCTGTCCAACAGTCTTAGGCCCAGTGGTTCCTGTGACATTTCTCCCCCTTGTCCACCTCCGACAGCCACAGCATGATCCACACGGGTCAGCTCGCTGCTGTCTGGAGTGGACACATAGTCTGCTAGTGCAATGTCCGCACAGTACTTGTCCCCAGCCAGCCCCTACAGTCCTGGGGTCTGGCCAGCTTTGCACCCTGCACCTCCAGGTACAGGGTGACTTAGACATAAGATGCCTTGAGCCGGAGAGGCCTTCCAGCCCAGGATCCGGTACACAGGAGTCTATGACCCAGTAAAAACCCCCGCCCAAACAACAGTGCCCTCCCAGTCAGCACATTACCGGAATCTCTGCTGCTGGCTGAGGATGATGAGAGTGGGTGGTAGAGTTGCTCTGGATACTGGGGTGAGAGTACAGAACACTCCATCTCCTCTTGGATCTCGCTCTGCTGTAGGGTAGTGGTGCAGCCAGCACCCGCTCCCTGGGGCAATTGCTGAGATGGACAGAGGCCAGCGGCGCTCTGCCCTGTTGCCAGCTCTTCCGCTGGGTATCTTTCTCCTGGTGGCACCTTGGGTGCTTTAACCTGCCGCTGGGAAGAGAGGTTAACTACCTCCCCTCTGAAAACACAAATCTCTCGCTGGGGAGGGAGGACTGCAACCTCCACTCCCAAGACCAGGCACAGCTGCTGCTGTGAGGGACTGACTGCACCATCCCTTGGAACACTGCACCTTGATGCTGGGACATCCTTAAAGGAAGGGGTAGCAGCAGCCATAGCTTCACCTGCTACCTGCTGACCTGACTGTAACAGCTCACTGGAGTCAATCTCAATGAAAGGGGTAGCGGTGGCCGTAGCTTCACCTGCTACCGGATGACCAGACTGTAACAGGTTGCTGGGGTCAGCCGTAGGAAGAGTCCACTCTTCTGCTTGCAGGGTGCCCGTGGCGGCCGCAGTCTCATCCATAGCACCCTCAGTGCCCATACAAATCTGCCGCTGGGGAGAGAGATCAACTACCTCCGCTCCCTGTACCTCCGTCAGCCGCTGAGGAGTGACGTCAACTGCATCCCCTCCTAGAACCCAGCTCCTTACCGCTGAAACAGTCTTAAGTGAAGGGGTAGCGGCGGCCGTAGTGTCACCTGCTACCCGCTGACCAGACCATAACAGGTCGCTGGGGTCAGCCTCGGGAAGGGTCCACTCTTCCACTGGTAGAGTGCTTGTGGCGACCGCAATCTCATCCACACACCCCCCAGTTACACAAGCCATCTGCCGCTGGGGAGAGGGGTCAGCTACCTCCTCTCCCTGTAATACGAACAGCCGCTGGGGAGTGACGCCAATTGCATCCACTCCCAAAATACAGCACCTCTCTGCTGTGGGGACATCCATACCAAACGGGTTAGCGGTGGCCATAGCTTCGCCTGCTACCCGCTGACTAGACCATACCCGGTCGCTGGAGTCAGCCTCAGGGAGGATCGGAGGTGCCCCCTCTTCCACTTGTAGAGTGCTCACGGTGACCGTAGTCTCCTCCACGGCACCTTCCACGTCCATACAAAGCTGCTGTGGGAAATAGGTGTGAGTCACCTCTTCCTGGAGATCCCGACACTCCACCTCCAGTCCCCACTCCTGGGTTACGAGATCCTCCAGCTCTCTCCATACCTCGGGTATTTCTGACACCCCCAGCTGCATGGCTCGCCTGTCGCGGATCTCCCAGAACCGGCTTTCCCTGCGACTGCCAAAGTCCGGCTCCTCAGCCCTGGCATGCCACAACGAGCTGGGACCCCTGTAGGCGAAGCCGCTGCACGGGAGAGGCGTTTTGGGGAACCCGAACCACTCAAATCCAGTCCTGTCACAGAAAGCCCCATACTGGAGATCCAGGCAAATTACATCTCCGATCCAGGATGCCAGTACCTCACTTGCCTGGTGGTCCGAACTCGGCCCAAGGATGCAGGGGCTCCACTGCTGTCTCTCGCTCTCATGCCTCTCCGCATAAGGGATGAAGCCCTCGGAGGAGAAGGAGTGTCCCTCTGCCTCCAGTGTGGCCCGCCGTTGTTCATAGCCGGATAGGGCTTGGCAAAGCATAGCCTCCATTTCCGTGTGTGACCGGTTGGCACCTGCTGGTGGAGAGCGGCTTCATCGATCTCCCATGAACTGTTGCTGAAACCGGGGTCAAGCCAGCGGCTGTATCTCCCCCTGGATGCTGGTTTCAGTGTTCCTAAGACCGGGGTCAAGCCAGGTGGCTATATCTCCCCCTGGATGCTGGTCTCAGTTTAGTTCCTTGGCTTTATCTGTTTCAGTTGAAACGATCCTGGTGGTGGTTTGTATGTTCCAAACACAAACTGGGAAACATCCCACCGCTGCCAACCAATGTAACAGATACCGCTGCCACCCAGCCTTGGGTGACTCCGTTAGTCGCCGCTTCCCTCGCTCTGGAACAGGAAAACTCCACCAGCTTCTTCCAAGGTATCCCAATCGCCAGGCAGGACTAGTGTCAGGATAACAAGAACTCTCCCAGCATACCAGCAGCTTAACCTCACCAGACAACACTTGTGTAGGTTAAAACAAGAACTCCCCTTTATTGAAACAAACCACACATATTTACAGTCAAACCTTACATTCAAATAAATGGACCAAGCAAATACATTAGGAACATAATTCAATCACACAGTAGACAAAAGGTCAATGGTCTAACAAATACAATGACTCAGACTTCATTACATATCAAATACAAAAGGGCTGCTGAACTCACACAATGGACATAAAGACTGGAGGGACTTGAATGAATTATCACCCAGCAGGGGGTCTCAATACAATGGCTTTAGTGCCTACAATACCCATTGCAAGTAACATTAGGTAAACTCAAATTATTAACCCCTAATGGCCCTGTCCCCTGAAAGCAGGCTATGATTTTTAGTCCTTTTTGGCACATCTGTCCACCAATACAATATCCCAAAGCTTTACATAGCTTGCGTCACTGGGCTGACAATCCATATGCCTAGACAAGGGTTGTTTTAGGCATGACAGAAATGTCCACAGTTCCTTGTGTTCCCTGTCCAACAGTCTTAGGCCCAGTGGTTCCTGTGACACTCATATCTATCTATCTCATATCTATCTATCTATCTCATATCTATCTATCTCATATCTATCTATCTATCTCATATCTATCTATCTCATATCTATCTATCTATCTCATATCTGTCTATCTATCTCATATCTATCTATCTATCTCATATCTATCTATCTCATATCTATCTATCTATCTATCTCATATCTATCTATCTCATATCTATCTATCTATCTATCTCATATCTATCTATCTATCTCATATCTATCTATCTATCTATCTATCTATCTCATATCTATCTATCTCATATCTATCTATCTCATATCTATCTATCTCATATCTATCTATCTCATATCTATCTATCTATCTATCTCATATCTATCTATCTATCTATCTATCTATCTATCTATCTATCTATCTCATATCTATCTATCTATCTATCTATCTCATATCTATCTATCTATCTATCTATCTATCTATCTATCTCATATCTATCTATCTCATATCTATCTATCTCATATCTATCTATCTCATATCTATCTATCTCATATCTATCTATCTCATATCTATCTATCTATCTATCTATCTCTCATATCTATCTATCTATCTCATATCTATCTATCTATCTCATATCTATCTATCTCATATCTATCTATCTCATATCTATCTATCTATCTCTCTCATATCTATCTCATATCTATCTATCTCATATCTATCTATCTATCTATCTATCTATCTCATATCTATCTATCTATCTCATATCTATCTATCTATCTCATATCTATCTCATATCTATCTATCTCATATCTATCTATCTATCTCATATCTATCTATCTATCTATCTCATATCTATCTATCTATCTATCTCATATCTATCTCATATCTATCTATCTCATATCTATCTATCTATCTCATATCTATCTATCTATCTATCTCATATCTATCTATCTATCTATCTATCTATCTATCTATCTAT
This sequence comes from Rhinophrynus dorsalis, assembly GCA_037306005.1. Taxonomy (NCBI): domain Eukaryota; kingdom Metazoa; phylum Chordata; class Amphibia; order Anura; family Rhinophrynidae; genus Rhinophrynus; species Rhinophrynus dorsalis. The sequence goes on along the minus strand of CM074727.1, from coordinate 28,243,078 downwards.
CTATCTATCTCATATCTATCTATCTATCTATATAATATAGAGGCTCCAGAACAATTCAATAGTAGGTCAATAAGCTGTGCACTCGCGGAGTTTAAGACTCAAAACAACCAATTTAATGGTATGAAAAGGTGCAACGTTTCGGCTTGACAAAGGTCCCGATTTGAGGTCCGAAACATTGCACCTTTTCATACCATTAAATTGGTTGTTTTGAGTCTTAAACTCCGCGAGTGCACAGCTTATTGACCTACTAAATGAAATGAAACTAAATTACCCCAGTCCCATCTCTCAAACTGGTTTGAGAGATATTCGGCAGTAAAGTTCCCCCCCCCCCCTCCCCTTTTTCTGATGTCAGCGCTCTAGCCGACTGCTGGGGAATCTGGTCCCTGGACAAGCAGAGGCTCTTCAGCAGAGCCGAGACCGCATTATTAAAAAAGAAATCCTTCACTGGAACGGTCTACAAAGTGTGCTTGCAAATCAAAACCACAATCTCGGCTCTGCTGAAGAGCCTCTGACGGTCCAGGGACCGGATTCCCCCGCAGTCAGCTAGAGCGCTGACGTCAGGGAAAGGGGAAGGAGGGGGGAACTTTACTGCCGAATATCTCTCAAACCATAACTGTTTGAGAGATGGGACTGGGGTAATTTAGTTTCATTTTTCAATAGCTACAATATTCATTTTTGTAGTCATTTGACAATACTGTTCATTTAAAGTATAAACTGTCTGAATGAAAAAGGTATCGCCCAATGGTCTGAGGTCTTTGTATAACTACAACTGGACCAATAGTTACTACAAATTAATTATAGAGGAGATGGTGTAACTTTACACTGTGTTTCAGCTTGCACTATGGGGCAGGATTGTACGGGGTTTGCTGGCATTAAACTCTAAAAGGGATAGTAATAGCTACATTAAACTTAATCTCTGAGTCTTCAATAAGGTTTTTATAGCGTATTGCTATGTTTAAAGGGATAGTAATACTTCGTTTTAACTTTATTTTATTTTGTAGGCATTAAAAAAACATGAAGAACGATATAAGTCTTATCTCTCAAACCTTTATGGTTTAAGAGATATTCACAAGCAAAGTTCCCCTCCCGCCCCTTTTACCTAGTGTAAGCCATCTCTTCTCAGATGTGGAATGCAGTCCATAGACCAGACCGATGACAGCAGGGGACAATCTACTTTGTATGAAAACAATGAAAGCCCTTCCCCCCTTGACAAGTTTTTCAGGTTTTTCCATTATCTTAATTGAAGATTGTCCCTCTCTGCAGTCTACCTGGGCACCTCCCTTCTGATCTGGTTGAACAGGGGGGGATACTTTGTTTGTGAATATCTCTTAAACCATAAAGGTTTGAGAGATAAGACTTATATCATTCTTCATGTTTTTTTAATGCCTACAAAATAAAATAAAGTTAAAACGAAGTATTACTATCCCTTTAATTACTTACATGTTTGTATTTCATAAGATATTAAAGCTGAAAAGATCCCCCTCCCGCCCCTTCTGGCCATGTTATGCTGCCTCTCTGTCTGGTCCGGTCCAATGACCTGATTACAGATCCAAGGGGAGACAGCCAGAAGGGGCGGGAAGGGGGATCCTTTCAACTTTAATATCTTATGAAATACAAACATGTAAGTAATTAAACATATAGAAACCCTATATAATAATTTGCTAGGATGTTTGTCAGAAACAGTCATGCGCAGTAGAGACTGCCCAAACGCACGGAATGCTGGGAGTTCTGAGCTGGAAGCATTCTGTTCTTTCGGGCAGTCTCTACAGCGCATGATTGCGTCAGCGGCAGGATGCAGAGCAGGACTGGCCTCTTAACCCTTTGAGTGCCGGAGGGGTACGCAACACATTGCAAAGCAATGTATTGCGTACCCATCTGGCACTCAAAGGGTTAACATCACCCAGACCTTGGCTGTGTACATGGGCTTTTACACTAGTAGGTTATAAAAACCTTATTGAAGACTCGGAGATAAAGTTTAATGTAGACGTTACTATCCCTTTAATGACTGTGGAGTGTGTGCACATGTTTGCACTTCAGTGGTTACGCGTACCCTGAAGTGCAGTCGCAGCTAACATTCATTAAGCTGGGTTGGCAGATTCATATATAATAAAATATAAATATAATATATAATTATAATCCAAGTCAAATATATATTGGCATTCCATTCCCATAAGATCTGGCTCATTGGGAACCAAACCTTTTCTATTGCAGGATGGTGACGTAGTCGCTCCGGATATGACGCCATTGAAAGCCAGCTGGGTAGACGATGACGAAGAGGATGATGATGATGACCCCAGGCAGGCCGAGCTTCTGCACAAATCCAGAGTTAAATTATTTAAGTAATATTCCACATGTAGAAGGAAACAATCTAAACGGCAGTTCATTCAGTGACCATCACTGAAACTGCAACAGAATAGCCTTTTTTGGGTAACTTGTAGCCATTACCTGAAAGTCTAAGGAGTGCCGTATGTTCAGAAGAAAGGGTGAGTAATTCTGGGGCAAACCAACGGCATTATAGGGGAAAAATACCCTACATTCCCATTCATTTTAAATGTGGTTTTTATACTGCTGAATGCTAGGAAAGTCTATAATTCAATGTGAAATGCTGCACTGGAAACCTTTATAGAATTCAAGGAGTCAGATTCCCATTTAGATCATTGGAGATTCTTAAACAACCCCTTTTCCCATGGTGCAATTTGACTGCCCCAGATTTACTACCCTTACCCATAAGGCCCTTTGTATTGAGGTCAGCATTATAAGTTCACACATTTCTGCAATGTAAAACCTGGTCCATTTAACCCTTTGAATGCCAGATAGGTATCCAACGCCATGTGTTGGATATCTCTTTGAAACTCAAAGGGTTAATTTAAGGATCTTAAAGTGTTAATATTTTCAGCCTCCACATACACTGTATTTTGTATAACTTTGCTTTGGGGGAGTACATGCCTTCATACTGTTGATATATCATTGGTTCCATGTAGAAATAATATTCCAGTCTGCTGCTAAAATGGTGGCTGGAGGCCGTATGCACAAGGAAAAGAGGAGCAATGCTGAAGCAAAGCAAGTGCACAATATGGGACAAATAAACATTATTATTCTTTTAAATCAGTAGGGATTTTATGGGGAAAAATAGTAAATAAAAAATAAATAGAAATATCGTCCCTTTCCTGGTGAGAGAAACAAGGGTATTCCTGCTACTGAGATGTCCTCAAATTAAAGCTTCTGTTTCATTGTCTCCAGAGCTTTACAGAAATTCGCCATAGGGAATAATGCAACAGCTCACCTAGTGGTCATTTTTTATAGATTTTCTTATTTTATTTCAATTTTATTTTCTTTAATTAAGGGGAAAAAAATCAAAGATTTTAAGCGGTTACAACTTCTCAATTAGTTATCATCCAATGTTAGAAATACTCTTGTTTTAATCAGATAGGAAAGACATAAACAACATATATATAAATATATATATATATATATATATATATATATATATATATATATATATATATATATATATATATAATCAATGGAAATTTTTGGAGTATCTATTTTTTCCATGCGTGCAGCTGGCTTTGTGCAGGTTGCATTGCCAACTCGGCCCTTTAACACCATTCACTCCTGCAAGTGAGCACCCTGCAGCCACCCACTTGTACTACAATTCCCATTGCTCACAGACTGCTAAGGATTATGGGAGTTAATCCAGCAATGCGCCCAGTATTGTCTCAGTCCTGCTCTAAGGCTACACTGGTTTATATGCAGGCCTGCAGTATGCATCTTTCATAAGCCCTCACTATTATACCTGTGATGCAGTCCCAGTCCTGTTGGCAGGAGACCTTAACATTTGGAGTGTCAGAGGGGTGCTCAACGCATTGCGTTCACCCCTCTGGTACTGCACTTAGCAGCTAAACAAACACTAGTGTAATCCCCATAAATATTGGTATTGCAGTCCAGACCCCTCCTGTTGATTGTGACTCAAGGTGTTAATGCAGTCAGACTGGCTGAATACACAGATTTCTATGAAATCATGGATTTTGTAAATTGCTTTCCTTCTATAACAGTGCGAATGCAATGTTTGTCACTCCAGGGGAAGATTCACTAAGTGGTGATAAAGTGGAGATGACTTCTCCAGTTTATCGTGTCCAGTTCCTATGTTATTCTATGGAGATTATGCAATAAGATCTCCAAAGTTGAAGAAATCTTAGTGCATAGTCTCCATAGAATAACATATTAATTGGAGACGTGATAAACTGTAGAAGTTATCTCCTCTTTATCACCACTTAGTGAATCTCTCCTCCCCCCCCCCGAGTTGTTTGTGGCCCATACTTTGCCTTTAATGGCCTAGCATAATGTGCTCCTACATGGGCGTCCACAGAAATTTTCCCGGGGGGAAAGGGGAGCCATAATATACTGCAAGGACAGACCCCCACTCCCCTCCGCAGATGACCATATGTGTCTAGGTTCTGGATATTTTGTTTTCTTTTAATACTTACATTATTTTAATTACTAGTCTAATTTATTTCCAATATACTTTCTACAAATGCAAAGCAGATGTTATATGCAGCCGAGGAGAGAGAAAAAAAAAATCTGTTATTGTTTCTTAGCGGTTTTTAATTTTGGATTTTATTACTTTGGCTAACTGTTGTTTCGAAGCAGTATTATCGTTCTTGGGAAGGACCCAATTGTTTACAGATCCTGGTATGTTAAATGCATAAACTTTAGCCGTAAAATAACTGCCTGACGATGAACGTCCTTCAATACAGAAACGTATTCACTATTCTCTGTTGCATCATGGACTACGGCTCCCATCATCCCCAGCTGCAGATGACGGCAGTTGTAGTCCAACAGCAAATTGCATAGCCCTAAGCAAGAGCATAATGGTATCTTGCTCAGGTTTTCTCTCTTGTTTTGTTTTTTTATTTATTTTATCCTCACAAAAACTCTTTTGTGACCCTTTAAATTACCTATGTAAATGGTTCACTTGTTCTTAAACGTTTTAATTTTATTCTTAAAGCAGACCTTTCATGCATTTTAATGTGCCCCTCCAAAATAATTTTTAACATAGCGTCAAACATATCCATATCCGGCATTATTTAGAAATGCAACTTCTTAGGAGACTCGCCAGCAGGGATCTTTGATGTAGAGGCATCTGTGCACCTGCGTTGTCTGTCCCTGTCTGTACCTTAAGGTACAACGCAACTCCCCCTAGCCAATCATAGAGGAGATGGGGCCGGACAGTGCAGGCGCACAGATACCTCTTCGTCTGCTCTGTCGTCTGCCGGGGAGTCTCCTAAGAAGATTAATTTCTAAATAATTCCGGACGTACTAAGGATAATACAAGTAAGGATATGCTTACGCTACGTGAAAATTGATTTGGGGGCACATTAATATGCTTGAAACTTCCGCTTTAATTTAGAGAAAAATCATGTGTTGCTTTTTAATACAGTTTTGTTTAAAAAACGAGGTTAATTGCAATACATTTTTCTCCTGCATGAGTGTTAGAAGTCATTGTTGGCAGGGGAAAAATTAACCCTTTGAGTGCCAGAGGGGTACTCAAAGCATTGCAAAGCGTTGCATACTCCTCTGGCAATCAAACGGTTAATCTTTTGGTGCTCTAGAACAGTAGATGGTAACTTGGCTCCGCAGCTGGCGGAGACTTAAATTCCCATCATCCCCAACCATCCAACAGCTGGCTGAGGATGATGGGAATTGTTGTCTTCACCAGCTGGAGAGCCTCAGGTTGCTTACTTCAGCTTCAGAAATAGAAGTACAACTTGATTAATCATTAAGAAACTGGTAGAATAACATTCACCTAAATATAGCGAACGCTGCTATCAGGTTATGTTTGCTGCTGATTGTTGTGGATTGTTAAAGGGATAGTAACACTTAGTAAGTAAAAACAAATATATAGTTGGCTTTATCCTCCTGAGTAAAATAAAGCTACTCCCGCTGCTGAGAGGTGTTTTATTCAGACGTTATTGCAGCTCAGACCTGAATTTATTTAGGTGCAATACCTCAATGGCCTGAGATTTTACAGTGTCACTGTTGCTACATCATCCTATGGAAGTTTGTGGTCAATTGACCATAAACTTCCATAGGATCGTGTAGCAACAGCGCCACTGTAAAATCTCAGGCCACTGAGGTATTACACCTAAATAAATTCAAGTTTGAGCTGCAAAAATTTTTTAATAAAACATCTCTCAGTACTGGGAGTACCCTTGGTGTACGCCGGAGGATAATCCTTGCAATATACGTTTTTAATATATAAAGTGTTAATATCCCTTTAATGATTTAATTGCCTTGAATTTGTGTTTTTTAATGAAAAAAATATATTCATGGACTTTTACTGCTGAGGAATACAGGTACACACACTGCTGAGAGATTCTTTATTCAGCATTCATATTGGCTTCTCTCTCACCCTGTTTGGAGGGCTTTACAGTCGATGACAGAATCCTCCATAGGGACTAAGGAAATGGCACCACCTAGTGAGCACTTCATAGATTTTTATTTTTTGAACTGTTATAATTTTTGAATGAAGTACTTTTCAACAGTGGGAGCAGCCTTGATTTTCTCAGCAGGAAAATACCTAAGTACCTTTTAAAGGGACACTCATACCCACCCTCCTACATTTTTATAATATTAGTCCTTTGTGTGCCAGGGAGGTATCTTGACACTCAGGAGGATTAAAGCACATGTAATTATGTGATTTAATTTTATTCTTCTGAACAAACCGTAAGCCATTGTTGCACCTGAGATCAGATTGAATCCATCCTCTATTCAAAAGGACAGAGAAGCCAAACATCAAACATGGCTGCCATCACATTTTCTTCTTGTCCGTTCATAGGTGCAGGTATGGGTAGTCTATAACAGCGTTGTTCAGTGTTAGTCTTTAGGACATACCAACATGTCAGGTAGGTTTTCAGGATCCCCATAAGCCTGACCCATTGGCAGCATACCTGGGAACTCTCCGGATTTGCCCCGGAGACTCCGGTTCTGACAGAGCTTTACCGGGTCTCCGGGGCAGAGGCAGATTCCTCCGGATGTGGAGAGTTTCTATTGAAACTCTGCCACATCTGCTTTTTCTCCCGCTGTGCATCCGTACCCAGCCTTCTGTGTGACACATTTAACCCTCTGAGTGCCAGAGTGGTACGGAATGCATTGCTTTGCAATGCATTCCATACCACTCTGGCACTCAAAGGGTTAAATCCCCCCAACACTCGATTTAAGCCCCACCCCTTTTTGACGCGATTAGCATCATTTTTGTTTTCTCTTGCTGAACAGAGGACTACCCTCCGGGTAGCCCTCACTGAAAGTTCCCAGGTATGATTGGCAGGTCCTGGTGACTGCAGAGGAGACTCCCTGGTCAGTAACATTTGATGATTAGAAAGGTTGTCTGACCTCTGTAGTGGTTACATGACGACCCCCCGATCCCCTCCACATTTATTACTGAGCGACTCTTCCACAGGCTTATCTCGGATTGTTTCCACACCGTTTTATTTATATTTATCTACACTTGATGCACCTTTTTGATTGTATTCACTTTTTGATCGTTTATAACTTTTCAGTAGAGATAGATTAGAGCACACTTTTGCATAAATATAATATATTTTTTCCTTAATACTATGCCTGTCTGACGGGCCATAAATATATTGTTTAATCAAATTAATCACTTATTCACTGGGGATTGAGGCAGCTGGGTTAGCTGTTATTGGGTGTGGGGTAGAACGGGGAAAGTCTCTGGGTTACTTTGTGCACATGCCTCCTAATTTGTCACTTTACTTACCACCACCTCTAGCAAGAACATGGTACCTTTTTAGTAGAAGCTATTTAGCCAGCTTCTTTATGTAGTGTGGGACTGTGGATGGTGCAGTAGCCTTACACTACAAAAAGAAGCTGTTAAAACTGCTGTGATCTCATCTGAGGGACCTGCAGGTGCATTTATCTGGTACCAGCTAGTGTTCAGAGTATGTGCCCTGCCTAGTGGTGAGATGGCGGCTGTGGCTTCTTAAAGGGGATCTCTCACCTATAGATATATAATGCTCGTTTGTTAGAGCATTTATCAAAGAGATTGAAAACGTTCATTTTGGGGGAGAAACAGTTATATGCGCAAAAATTAACTTTTAAAAAGTATCCTGCAGCCTACTTCCGAATTGCCGAACCTTGCCGACCGGAGGCAGCTCCCGTCCCACTACCCATCATCCCCCGATGACGGAGGCTGTCTGTCACTAAGCTGGAGCGATCTCATTGGCTAGATATCGATCTCTGCCAATGAGATCGCTCCAGCTTAGAGAGAGAAATCCTCCGTCATCAGAGGATGCTGGGTAGTGGGACGGGAGCAGAGGCAGTGCTGCAAGAAGGAAGTAGGCTGCCGGACACTTTTTAAAACTTAATTTTTGCGCATATAACTGTTTTATTTTTCAAAATGAACAACTTTTTCGATCTCTTTGATAAATGCTCTAACTAATGGGCATTATATATCTAAAGGTGAGAGATCCCCTTTAACCTTATAAGGACCAGAGTGATCTGCAAGATATTGTCTCAATGGGATTTGCAGCACTCTGGTCCTTAATGTGTGGGGAAGGAGGAAATTTGCCATCTCCTAAACTGGTATTTAAATAAATAACTGTTGCCTGTCAGACAGGCTTAGCGTTAACCTTTTGGAGGCTAGAGAGAACTCCATGTTACTTTAACACTAAATACAGTGTAATTGGGATGTGAGTGTCCTTTTATCAGGAAACAATGTAACACAAAGGGCAATTTTTTGATACATTTCATGAAGACTCATTTCACCGCTCCATAGTATTAACCATTTGAGTGCCAGAGTGGTACGGAACACCTCTGGCACCCAAAAGGTTAACTGTAGAGTCACAAGAGTGTTATTTTGGGCATCTAAAGAAAAGTACCCATGTTACTGCTCTGTTCTGAAATTTCAAAATTGTTGTACGTTTACAAAATCAATATGTAAAATCACTGTGGAAGTGTTCTGTATTTTATATACTCTAGACCCTGGTGAGTTCTCCTTCTTAGGCCTGTTATCCTATAACACAAAGTCCTACAATGCGTCGCTCACTGTGTGCGTAACCGCACGTGAACACTAGGGACTCTAAGAACGGGCTGATCTGGAGCGGAGAGCTCCGGAAGGCTGACAGCCTGTCTGTGATCCTGGCTCCGGGGCAGCAGCGGACGCAGCTGCGTGACAATCTGACACCCAGCTCCTCCGCTGGGAGCACAGACAGGCTGTGAGCCATCTGGAGCTCCCCGCTCCGGATCAGCCCGTGTATACGGGCTTTGTAACTAGTATTTTAATAACACGTTAAGCTCAAGCTCTACATATGAAGTTAAAGTTGATTATTCATTTTTTTATTTTATTTATCTATATTTTTTTTTTTTTTTTTTTTTAAATAACGATCTGTACCTTTCTAGGTGTCCATAACATTTTTCGTTATTTTATCTTACCTTTTTCCCCACGTCATGCTAATTTCCCTCAGATCTTAAAGCCGGTCTCATGACCAGACAGATAGCAATGTGGGACAAAATTGTGTCAATCAGGATAAAGATAAACCTGCCCCCCTTGATCCCCAGGTTTTTCCTTACACTGACACAAGATTGTCCGGACCAGCTTTCTGCTCTGAAGAGACCCTGCATGATGTAGGGAAAAAGGTAGGAGGGGGGAAATGTTAAAACATGAATAATACTACTTTACGGACACTTAGAAAGGGACAGTACGTTATAAAAAGTATAATTAATAATCTGTGTTAACTTCATATGCACATGTTACTATCTCTTTAAAAAGATGTCGTCCAAAGAACAAGGAGTAGAAAATCTTAAAGGCATAGTAATACTTAAAATGTAAAAAAAAAAAATATGTTGTAGGGTTTATCCCCCTGAGTAAAACAAGGAAACTCCCACTGCTGAAAGGTGTTTCATTCAAAAGTTATTAATTTTCAAAGTTGAATTTTTTATGTGCAATATCACAGTGGCCTGAAATTGTACAGTGGCGCTGTTGCTACGCGATCCTATGGACAGCTCTGGTCCCGGGACCATAAATCTCCATAGGATGGTGTAGCAACAGCGCCACTGTACAAATTCAGGCCACTGTGATATTGCACCTAAAAAATTCAACTTTGAAAATTAATAACTTTTGAATGAAACATCTTTCAGCAGTGGGAGTACTCTTGTTTTACTCAGGGGGATAAACCCTACAACATTTTTTTTTACATTTTAAGTATTACTATCCCTTTAAATACCTATCATAATGGACAACATATATGCATTTTAGTTTTTTACTGATTCTATTCACCGTTTGAGTGACAGAAGGGTATCCAAAGCGCTGGATATCACTCTGTTTCTCAGAAGGTTAAATCCGTGTATCTCAGTATTTAACAACTGCGCTGTTTTTACTGTCCTTTTAGATCTGTATCAATGGTGTAACTACTCCTTAAAGGGCCCTGCTGCATTTTTTGAGTTGTGGGCCCTAACATAAAAATATATTCACAGGGCATCAGTAGAAATCTATTGGACCGTAGGGCAGATAGGCCTCCTTAGATTCCAGGCCTCATCACAGCTGCACACCCTGTAGTCACGCCCCTTATTAGCATAGCATTGACATCTGTTCGTATCCCATAAATTCACATTTACTAAACTGTGCTACATTTAAACCATATATATTCTGTCAGAAAGTGACTTTCAAAGTAGAAATTGACTGGTGAGTTTTTTTTAAATGTGACATATTTGAATGTGCCTTAAAGAAACACTAACACAACCTAATCTCTCAAACCCCAAACGCACACACACACTTTGAGTTCCAAAGCAGTACGTAACGCGTTACTCTGCAATGTGTTGTGTACCCCTCTGCCACTCAAAGGGTTAATATGCAAATAAAATCCTATTGGCCTTTATGAATTAATTCCGCATAGACTGGTTCTCCAGAGCTCCTTTTAATATCACATCCACAGATGCTGAAATGATTTTGTTGCATAAATTCCAAACTCCAGCTACAGCAGGCCAGTGGGTGGAGTTAAGGGTCATGGAGTCTTTCAGAAAAGGAATCTTATCTGCTTTTGTGGTCATGATAACCAATACTTATTAAAGATTAATTTCGGACACCAATCCATGCACAATGGATTCATTTAGGCAATTAGGATTTTAAAACCAGTTTCAGGTAATGTGGGGATTTATTATTATCAGGGATGCTTTAAAATTTTAACACTTTACGTGCCAGCGGAGTGTTCAATGCATTGCATACACCTCTGGCACTCTGTTATGTAGTAGATAGAAGCAGACAACCATGTCTAGTTTTCTCATATTTTCACTTCCAGACTCCATTGTAAAGCCGTGCTTCTCTCAATCCATTTACTGCTGTGTGTATCTATCAGTTGTTTATCAAGCTACAAGTTGTATTTGAGTTTATTTCCCCTGTACACTGACTTTGCCCTTTCCAATTGATCTCTATGCAAATTTATAATATATTTCTAAGATCTGATTTGTATCTTGTTTCTGTGTGATGCAGTAGGTTCATGCAGTGTACCATTTAGCATTTCTAAAGGTTTTTTTATTATTATAATAAAATAAGTCTTGTTTGTACTTGCCAAATAAAACATTCAAGAGCTTTAACAACTACTTTCCCTGTCTGGATTTTATTATTCAAAGCTGAGAAGGAGGGGGGATTAACCCCATTGGCGACCTTTATAGCATTCAAGGGGTTAAAGTGGACCTGTCACTAAGATCAGAATAGTTAATTAGAGAAGAAGTTAAAAAATAATTATTTGACTCCTTTAGAATGTACAGAGTTAACAGGAAGGGTCAAAGTGATAGTAATGTTTTATAATAAAAGCAGCTCCAATTAATCATCATACTATTTGGGCCTTGGAGAGTGTTATTTCAATTCTGCCTGAGTTGTAGTTCAAGAGTAATTGAATAATAAAGTATCCCCCTCCCGCCCCTTTTACTAATGTAGCACTGCTCAGCCAGAGCAGAAGGGAGGTGCCCAGGTAGACTGCAGAGAGGGACAATCTTCAATTAAGATAAGGGAAAAACCTGAAAAACTTGTCAAGGGGGGCAGGGTTTTCATTGTTCTCACAGTAAGAAGATTGTCCCTTGCTGTGAGCTGTCTGGTCTTAAGACCAGATTCCACATCTGAGGGGAGGTGGTTTACACTAGGTAAAAGGGGCAGGAGGGGGATACTTTATCATTCAATTACTCTTGAACTACAACTCTGACAGTATTGAAATAACACTCTCCATGGTCCAAATAATAAGAAGATTAATTGTAGTTGATTTTATTGTGAAACATTACTATCCATTTAAATGAAGCTAAAAATGTATATTTAACCCTTTGCTTTGGATACCTCTCTGGTACTCAGAGTGTTAACACTTACTGTAAAGGAGTGGGTTGGCAGGACATGAGAGGGTAGCAGAGGATGTCCCTAAAACAGGACAGGCTTCCCCCCATTAACTCCTCAAGGGCAATTGCAGTTCACAATGCATTGAACATCCATCTGATCCTTAAGGGGTTAATAATATGTGCTTACCTAAAATCTGATATTTTTCCTTACACTTTCAGTAACATCCATCTTAACATGATTTCCATCATTATTACCTCCCTTTAATTTATTCCATACCTTTTGTGGAGGAAGATACATTTAGCGGTCTCACAAGGCAATTTTAAGACAGGAGAGTAATGAATTAGACTGCGCCACAAATGTCTAAGATTGGAGCTCTGCTCAGTCCGTAATTACTAAACAGCACAAAATGTAGGCAGTTTAAATAGATTGCTTTAATGAAACTAGAAGCTGGTAGGTGACAGATCTCCTAAAAGTAAAGTTCAGACCATGGCGTAGTCACTAAACATCATGAAATGAAACCCAAACACATGTAAAGCTTATGTGATATAAAAAACATTGTGGCTGAGCCTATTAACCCTTTGAGCCCCCGCGGGGTACGCAATGCACTGTGTACCCCTCTGGCACTCAAAGGGTTAAAGCAGTTGTGGCACCTCAATATAACGTAGCATAAATAGTTAGGCTATATAGCGAATATTACTAAAACTGTCTCAAATTTTTTTTTATTATTATTTATTTATTTATTTTTTTAAGCTTTATTTGTTGTAAATTTAAGTTATAAAGTCTGTCCTGCGGCTACTTCCACATAGACTGCGGTTTCCTGCTCTGTATGCACAGTCCGTTGCTTTGCCTCTGCTCTCCTCCCTCTATTCAGCCTCCTCCGATGACTGAGGCTTCTGTCTGTAAGCTGGAGCACTCTCATAGGCAGAGATGGATATCTAGCCAATGAGACCGCTCCAGCTTACAGACAGAAAGCCTTAGTCCTCGGCAGAGTCTGGATAGAGGGGAACAGAGGCAGTCTGACAGACTTCAGTCTATGCAGAAGTGGTTGCAGGACCGACTTTATAACGTAAATTTACAACAAATAAAAAAAAAAACAATTAAGACAGTTTAAGTAATATTCGCTATATAGCCTATTTATGTGACGTTATATTGAGGTGACACATCCACTTTAAAATAGGTGTGTAACAAGATAATTGTCCTCATGTCCTGAGAAACATTGAAATGGAGAAGGATGTAAAGACAGGCAAACATAAACGTAACACCTTCACACGGCCAGACAATCTGTTGGGGATGATGGCAGTTGTAGCCTCAACAGCTAGAGGTCCATAGATTACCTAGCCCTGCCTTGGTGAATTTGAGTCAGGCTCCATCAACAATCATATATTTATAACTGAACGTATTTTCTGACACTTACAGGTGACAATAGAAAGATAAATAGTTTTCAGTGCTTCCCCGTAAAATAGACATGTTATGTACATGATGGACACCAATGTCAAACATAACACGCTGCCCCAATCTGGCTGTCTGCATACACAATGAATGCCTAGTGTGTACGCTGGCAGTTGCAGCATGCTGTAATTTGTCTGCATTCAGAGCAGAACACCAGGAAATTGCTGCCCAGGAGAGCAAAACAGAGGCCTATGGGACCCAAGTGTAGACCACTAACACAAGAGGCTTCAGATGTTCGTCGCAGCCTCCAATAACTGGGCAAACCACACTAGCATCAGACAATCATGTAAGGCTGACTATATGGGTCAAACAAAGCAATCAAGAACTTATAAGCCAGTGGTAGAGGTGTACATATAGATAAAACACCCCTCCATATGTAAGAGCCTGAAGTAAAGTTTTATGGACCTGGGATCTCAGGATTTTTCCAATCTTGACAGGCTAACAGCTGATTGTGGATACTGGAAGCTTAGTCCCCAAAAGGTAAGTCTTCAAGGCATTGATATGTAATGTATTGGATGTTTGTGTTCTCTACGGGGTTTAAAGAATCTGAGCAATTCCGCTAAAGGTCATTGGAGGGGAAAAAAGGTTTATCTGTCAACCCATTGGCTGCTATATGTCTCTACGTGGTTTAAGAATTCAAGCTTAATTCACTAAAGTCACTGGGAAGAAAAAGGTTATCTGCAATGCAATGGAGACACCTGTAGCACACAATGGGTTACAAGTTGGGTTAAAGGGATAGTAATGTTTCACATTAATAGCATCTCCAATTAATCCTCTTATTTTGGCCATGGAGAGTGTTATTTCAGTACTCTCAGAGTTGTAGTACAAGAGTAATTGAATGATAAAGTATCCCCCTCCTTCCCCTTTTACTGATGTAACACTGCTCACCTCAGAGCAGCAAGACTGTCTGGATGGATCACAGAGAGGGACAATTTTCAGTGAGCATAAGAAAAACCTGTCAAGGGGGCAGGGTTTTCCTTATGCTCACAGTAAGCTGAGAGCTGTCCGGTCAAGAGACCAGATTCCACATCTGAGGGGAGGCGGCTTACACTAGGTAAAAGGGGCGGGAGGGGGAAACTTTATCATTCAATTACTCTTGAACTACAACTCTGAGAGTACTGAAATAACACTCTCCATGGCCCAAATACTATGAAGCTTAATTGGAGCTGCTGTTTCTGTGAAACATTACTATCCTGTTAATTATCATACTTCTGTTTTTCAAGGAAATACTGCATGATGTATTACAGCAAATTACATATTGCCTTCTTTAATATTTGCAGTATAATGTATTGGACCTTAATTCACAGGTGAAATAATGCAGATCTGTTAATTTTCCTTGTTTTCACCACCTACTGAAATGAGTGCAGCTCAAATTTTGTAATATGCAGTGTAATTAGGCATACTTTGTATAAATATGCACATATAAAATAATATACATATTGGATGTAAGTTATACTTTTATAAAATGTTTTTAAACAATTTTTATAGCCACAGACATGTAATGCATGTTCAATAAGTACACGTTTTTTTCTTTAGCAATGAAAATTTAAGAAGTAGTATTTGCTATTTGAATTCTAGAGGTTTGAGCATTGCAAAACAATGTGTTTCTTGCAGTCTGGTTGCTTAAATTATTAAAAAAAAAACAAAAAAACTGCTCATTTAATGTCATTATTGCTAAAGGAAAATCAGTATTCATTGATCATTACCTGTCCATGGCCGTGGTGGTTTTCCTGTTGAGTAAAAAGCGTACGTCTGCTGCTAGGACAATTTCAAAAGTTATTACAGGTCAAATATTTAAATATATTTATATACATTATATAATTTTTTTTTTTTTTTTGCAAACTATTCGCAACTGCATCAATTGTCCAAAAGTATTTTTTTTCTTTAAGCGGAACTACCACCAGCAGTAAAGTCGCCCTGCAATAATTAGTCAGGTGGCAACTAGCTTAATAATAGTTATATTACCTCTCCGCACTACACCATTCTACAGAAATCTTTAATCCTCCGAGACCGGAATCCAGGTATCAGTGCAGATATCTGGCCTGCGCTGTCACTTCCGGTTTCCCTTCAGAAGCATTGCACTATAATTTAATAGCCCCCAGGTTCATCTCTCAAACCTTTATAGTTTGAGAGATAACTGAAGTCAAAGTTCCCCCTCACTCCCCCTTCCTGAAGTCAGCGTTGTACTGACTGCAGGGAAAGTCTGTTGTACAACAGGCTTGCAGCACTGCAGCTGAGCCGAGATCTCGTTAGTGAAAAATAATTATTTCACTGAAACGGTCTTCTACATGTGATTGGTTTGCAGTGAGCTTGGTTTGCAAACACACGTAGAAGACCGTTTCAGTGAAATCTTTTTCACTAACGCGATCGCGGCTCTGCTGCAGAGTCGCCTGATGAAAGTCAGACCGGATATCCCTGCAGTCGGCACAATGCGGACTTCAGGGAAGGGGGAGGGAGGGGGAACTTTGTCTTTGGTTATCTCTGAAATGGTGTAGTGCTGAGAGGTAATATAAATATTATTAAGCTAGTCGCCACCTGCCTAATTATTGCAAGGCGACTCCTTCTGGTGGTAGTTCCACTTTAAATAATGTACTCTGTGGAATACACAATGGCTCTCCACAGAAAGTGATAACAGCACCACCTGGAGACCACAATAGGAAATTGCAGTTTAATATTAAAAACTGTCCCAGAGTGGAAGTGCACTTGTTTTTTTGTAGCAGGATAAACAACTATTATTTTTTCCCCATAAAAAAAACAAACGTTTACTGCTCTTTTAACACAATATTGTCATGTTTTATTTATGTACTTGGTAATATAATGACTCAAGTATTTATTTAAAAAAAATTGCAACTGAAACCATTTTTAGTGAATTGAGACCATTACGTCCCAGAAGACACTTTTCTACATAAGCAATATAATTATATTTTTGTGACTACGTAATTATTTATAATTTCTAATTAAATACTTATAGTTTAATTACAGAAATGTTGTGACTTTGCCCAGAACTTTTTGGGCCATATCCAGGACCTAAAGTTGTGCAATTCTGGGGCAAACCCACAGGGGAAATGATTCTCTAAATTCCTATTGATTTGAATAGGTCTTAACCCCCCATGAATCCTAGAGGTCTCCAAGGCACACGGGGTTAAAAGACCTATAGCCAGCTGGAATTCTAGCCAATTTTTTCTCCTATACTTTTGGTTTGCACCAGAATTGATGCCTATATGTTTTAGTTAACAGACTTTTACACGGCGACACCAGCATTGCAATGCACCCATAGTGAAAGGTTCTGTGCGGGCTATGGGCCTTGAGAAAAGCAAAACAGTTCATCATACTGAAACTCGGGAATGCAGTAAATATACAGTATGGAAGGTTTGCACTGAGGTCTCCCGCAGACTTCACACACAGGCTTGGTTACAGGTTGAAGGCTCATCTTATCCTCCAATGAATGGCTGACCTACGTGCACACTAGCCACTGTTATTGGCTAGCACTCATGTGGGCCAGCTCTCAGACCCACCCCTACTGTGTCCAGACCAGTGGTGGAATGCAGAATAAGAAGAAGAGTGGACAGCCAGCTGCTACAGTTGCGCTGCCCTTACAAAAACATCCTTAGGATTCTTTCACGGTGTAACACCACTGTTTCAACACATGCCATTTGCTCAGCTCTCTCCTGTGTTCCACTGCACACGTATGTAATAAGCCGTTCATTGGAGGCTGAGATGAGTGTCGCAACCTCAAACCCTGCTTGTGTGAAAGGTCTCCCGGCGGCCCCACTGACTGCCAGCAGGCCTTCCTTACCGCACTTCCTCAGGAAAGCAATAAAGTTGCTGTGTGTTGGATTATAGTGCAATCCGACGAGGGGGGTTAGTCACCCATCGTCCCACGAGTAACAGATCCACCACATGAAAGGGCCTTGGAGCAGGACAAAAATATACAAAGTTGCAAGGATCATACAAGCTTAAAGGGACAGTAATGTCTCATAAAAAAATGTTTACAGTTTTGTAGAGGTTAAATAAATAAGCTAAATGCCACCAATCTTCTCTCTCAATCCACTATGGTTTGAGAGATATCCTCCGCTAAAGTTCCTCTTCTCCTGATGTCAGAGGTAAAGCTGACAGAAGGAGATCCATGTCGGCCGACATGAGGAGGCTCTTCAGCAGAGCCACAACAGCGATATTGGAAAAGAAATACTTCTTTGGACCAGTCTACAGAGTGTGCTTGCAAACCAGGCACACTTTGTAGACTGTTCAAAAAGAAGTATTTATTTTTAAATCACACTATTGCCGCTCTGCTGAAGAGCCACCTGTCGGTCCCTGGACCAGGAACTCCTGCTGTCGGCTTACAGCTGACGTCAGGAGAAGGGGAACTTTAACGGTGGATATCTCTCAAACCATAGTGGTTTGAGAGATAGGATATCTCTACAAAACGCTAAACATTTTTTATGGGACATTACTGTCCCTTTAAAGACGGGAGGGTTGTGCAACAAATTTTAGTGTCAATCTAATGCAGAGTAGTGGGGCTAAAGCTTTAGTTGTCTCTTGAGACCAACACTGGTTCCTTTTGATAAAAATATATTTTGGGAGAGCAGACAGGAGAACATCTTTAGCAGTGGATGAGATTGGTACCATGTCAAGAGATGTAAAGGGTGATTCTTGAGCAACAAATCCTTGTGGTCAGACCATGGGGGGGGGGGAGTTATTAAGGTCCCTCCACTAGCAGGCAGGGTACAAGTTAGTCTTAAAGTGTTAGTAATGTCTAAAAAAAAAAAAAAAAAAACTTTTTTGCATTTAGAAGAGCTTAAAAAGCTGATCTAAATGCAAAAAACATATCTCTCAAACCGCTATGGTTTAAGAGATACGGACGTTTAAAGTTCGCTGTTTCCTACTGACAGCTCTAAAGCTGTCAGCAGGAGATTTGTGTCGGTCGACACGGTGGCGCTTGAGAAGTGCCGAGATCTCGTTACTTACACGGAATCCCTTCATTGGAATGGTCTAAAACATGTACCTGAACACTAGGCACACGTTTTAGACCATTCCAATGAAGGGATTCCGTGTAACGAGATCTCGGCCTTCTCAAGCGCCACCATATCGACCGACACGAATCTCCTCCAGTAGGAAACAGCGAACTTTAAACGCCTGTATCACTTAAACCATAGCAGTTTGAGAGATACGTTTTTTTGCATTTAGATCAGCTTTTTAAGCTCTTCTAAATGCAAAAAAAAAATTTTTTTAGACATTACTAACACTTTAAAGTGGATGTTTCACCTATTTATAACATATCGAATACTTCTAAAACGTTATTAATTTTTTTTTTTCTTTTTCAAGTTTTATTTGTTGTAAACGTAACTTAGAAAGTCTGTCCCCCAGCTACTTCCACACAGACTGCTCTGCCTCTACTCTCCTCCGATGATGGAGGCTTCTGTCTGTAAGCTGGAGCGATCACATTGGCAGCGATCGATATCTAGCTAATAAAACCGCTCCAGCTTACAGACAGACAGCCTCCGTCATCGGAGGAGGGGAGCCATGGACAGCGGTTACAGAGCATGTGACCGCAGTCTAGGTGGAAGTAGCTGGGGGACAGACTTTCTAAGTTAAATTTACAACAAATAAAAAAAAAAAATTATTAAGTTTTAACGTTTTAGAAGTATGCAATATGTAGCCTATTTAGGATATGTTATAAATAGGTGACACATCCACCTTAATAGATAGATAGAGAATATGTGTAAAACTGTATGCATTTTGTTTTTTTAAATTGCTATTTGGGTGAAATTGAAGGAATAAATGCTGCCCTGCGTCCTACTTCCAGACAGACTGTGGGTACAGCTCTGCCCCGCCATCTGTCACTCTGCCTCTGCTCCCCTCCCACTATCCAGCCTCCTCCAATGACAGAGGCTTTCTGCCTGTAAACTGGGAGTGGTCTCTAGCCAATGAGAGCTCTCCAGCTTACAGGCAGAAAGCCTCTGTCATTGGAGGAGGCTGGATAGAGGGAGGGAAGCAGGGGCAGAGTGACAGATGGCGGGGCAGAGCTGTACCAGCAGTCTGTCTGGAAGTAGGGCACAGGGTAGCATTTATTCCTTCAATATCATCCAAATAGTGATCTAAAAAAACCCAAATTAATAGTTTTACACATATTTGCTATATCATCTAACCTTTAAGACTAACTTGTATAGGGGTGATAGATCCCCTTTAAGACAAAACAGAGTAACAAAGATTCTCAATATCATCTTTCCTTAAAGGGGAACTATCAACTATGTTAATGTTTCCTTGATTCCAGTGCTCCTTTGCACTGAACCTGTAATTTATTTATTTATTATTTTTTTTTTTTAATATATATAATCCTGGATTCTCTGTGATATTTGCTTTTAAAGGGGAACTACCACCCCGCAAAAACTGTATGTTAATTAAGTCTTCATCTGGCGACTAGCTGCTTAGTAGCGCTAGTCGCCAGAAATATTACCTGGTTTCAAAGATTTTCTACTTATTCGGAGGCTGACAGGTGCAGGAAGCATGGACATCTTGCCATAGTGACGTCCGTGCGCCTGCGCTGTCAGTCCCTTTTGGAGCCGGCCGGCTCCTGCTACTGTCAGCTTCCGAATAAGTAGAAAATCTTTGAAACCAAGTAATATTTCTGGCGACTAGCGCTACTAAGCAGTTAGTCGCCAGATGAAGACTTAGTTAACATACAGTTTTTGTGGGGTGGTAGTTCCCCTTTAAACTTAATTCAGTGACGTCACTTCAGGACAGGCTGTGGGTCAACTTTGCCCCGCAGCCTGTCAATCTTCATCTGTTGCCCTCCCCCCAAGTGGTACCTTGTTCTCACCTCCTGCTATGATGGAGGCTTCCTCCGTGTGAGCTAGAGCGGTCTAATTGGCAAGAGAGTGTTCCAGCTCACATGCAGGAGTCCTCTGTCATAGGAGGAGGTTGGAACGAGGAGCTGCTTGGGGAGGGGAACAGACTACGGTTGACAGGCTGCAGGGCAAAGTTGACCAACATTACATTTAAAAGCAAATATCTCTGAGAATGCAGGATTATATAAAAAAAAAAAAAAAGTACAGGTTCAATGCAAAGGAGCATTGGAAAAAAGGCAACATTAATACTGGGGCCATGGTAAGGTTTTATCTTGAATAGGAGGTTAGTGTTGCTTTAATCCACCCTTGCTCCTCCTTTAACTTAGTTTTCAGTTGGCACAGGCAAGTAAGCTAAGAAAGGAGGATACAGCCAATTGCACAACATTCCAAGTACGGAATGTCCTGTGACCCTCATGAACCAGGGAGGAAAACAGCCAAGCAACTTGAAACATTGTTCACAGAGCAGCAGGGGGTGCAAAACATTGAAATAAATAAAAATAAGAATAAAATAAGTTTTGGTCTCCAGAGAAGTCAACCACCTGAAACCTCCTTCCAAAGGTGCGGGGGGGAACCCTCACTAAACTGAGGTGGAGCAAGCAGGGATTAAAGAGATAGTAATGTTTCACAAAAACAGCAGCTCCAATAATAGTGTTATTTCAGTACTGTCAGAGATGTAGTTCAAGAGTAACTGAATGATAAAGTATCCCCCTCCCGCCCCTTTTACCTAGTGTAAGTCACCTCCCTCAGATGTGGAATCTGGTCTCTTGACCAGACAGCTCACAGCAAGGGACAATCTTCTTACTGTGAGTATAAGGAAAACCCTGCCTCCCTTGACAGGTTTTTCCTTGTGATCACTGAAGATTGTCCCTCTCTGTGATCCATGCGGACAGTCTTGCTGCTCTGAAGTGAGCAGTGTTACATCAGTAAAAGGGGCAGGAGGGGGATACTTTATCATTCAATTACTCGTGCACTACAACTCTGACAGTATTAAAATAACACTCTCCATGGCTCAAGTACTATGAAGATTAATTGGAGCTGCTTTTATTATAAAACATTACTATCCCTTTAAGGAGGACTGAGAAAGATATCTTCATTCCTGTCTCATAGTGAAGGAATCATAACCCCATTGTTCGTACCTGGGGACTCTACAGATCTGAGTCAGACGCCATTTTTTTTTTATACTTAACTGCAGTCTCTGAGGCCAGAGACTGATTTTCAATGATCAGCGAGTTTCCTTGTAACTGCCAGTTCAGAGCGCTACGTCCTGTTTTTACCACTCTCCTGCCATTTTAAGGGAAAACCTCGCCTTCCAATCACACCGACCCCTATGAGCCAAACTCCCATCATCTGGACATTCCCAACCCCAGACTTTAAGTGGACGTCGAGGGGCTTGGTAACACTTTTGTTCCAGGTGTGTCCATCAGAAGATGGCAGAATGATATCTCATAGCTATTTTTCTGTTGAGTAAAATAGGGGTACTTCCAATTGTGATAGATTTTTCATTCAAAAGTTTTTACAACTTAAATATTTTTTTTTTAAATAAACTGTTGGTCACTGGGTGGCACTGTTCCTGTCACTTACTATGGACAGCCACGGTCTGACTCAATCTCTTCCACTCGGTACATCATAAAGCTCTTGCCTTCCAGTCACCAGTTGCTCTGTTACTTATAGTTAGATGTGGGGGGCAAAAAAAATTGGGCTGTGAAAATTTATGAATTAAACTCTCCCCACAGAAAGATTTTACGGAGGAAGAAGAGACCTGTAACATTTTTGTCATATTTAAAAAAAGAAAAGAAAAACGTTTACTACAGCTGGAAGCTTCTCAGGTCACAAAATACATTGGTAATCAAGAGGAACAGACTATCTGGGAGTGAAAAGTAGCCCGTGACATTAGTAGCACCATCAATTTCTGTAATCAGCAGATGTGTTAGATAAGGACATGGATACCTTCATCTTCTTTGGATCTAATAAATAGGACAATAGTTCTTGTAGAGCAGAGGTGGGTCACCTGGGTCCTTCCAACTGCTGCTGGACTAGAAATCTCACTATCCTCAGCTGACCACTGGCCAGATGAGGATGATGGGCGTTCTAGTCCAACAGCACCTAGAAGGATGCAGGTGATTCAATCATGTTGTAGAAGGTTGTCAAAGTGGAAAGGGTGGATAGTTAAGAGCTGAACGGGGAGGCAGAAGAGAGAGAGACGTTCTGGACACTGGATCTGGGTACGTGTTGCAGGGGACAGGTCCTGGTCGTGAAGCATCAATGTGCTCAACCAATAGCCGCACTGTCTGTGTAAGATTACCGATCTCCTGTGTTTGTTGGGCTTGTGCTTGGATTAGTGCATGATTAGTCTGCACCATCGTTAGGACAGCATTCTCTAGACATGCCATCCTGCGCTCCATTAGCAGTTCATTGCCACGGTGACCACGGAGCAGATCATTCTGCTCCCGTAGAGTCTCCACCAGCTGCCCTACCTGGTGCGCTAGCAAATCTGTCTGTTCTGCAATGGCTTCGGACTTGTGCCCTTGTAGTGGAGGGGTAGGTGGCCTCCCAGGAGAGGCTGCTTGTATAGCAGGTGTGATAATTTCTGAAACATGTCTCTCCATATCTTCTAACGTTACAGTGTGACCTAAAAGGGCAACAAAAACACCTTATTATTTATATTTACTAATGAGTGGCTCCATGGATGCAATTAAAGGGTGAATAGTTCCTTTAGGTACTAAACAAAGGTGGGAAGAGAGGTAACGAGCATTGACAGTGATGTAAGAATTGATGGAGCTGTGGACAGAGGAAGGGACAATAGGCTATGGAGGGTAGGGGCAGTGCATATGTAAAAGGAAGGAGCAATGAATGGAGGCTAACAAACCGGGGGGGGGGGGGAGGAGGGAGCAGTGAGTGAAGTATGAAGAAGAGGAAGGAAGGGATGGAGTGTAATGAGTGGTGGCTATAGAGGGAAGGGAGCAGTGAATGAAGGATACATAGTAGGGAAAGGAAGGAGGAAGCATTGAACTGAGGATAATGAGCAGTGGCAGCAACAAAACATATATTTTTAGCCCATAATAAAATTTGCACATGTGACTGCGGATCTAGCCTGTGTAATTCTTGTGTATTTTTATACATGGCTCAGGCTGATGCATAATCCCATTTAAGTAAATGCCTAAGTGGGTACTTTATACTGGATCTCTTGTAGGTTAGTGAATTCTATGCATTACTTCTGTGAGGCTTATTTTGGGGGCTTTAAAGGGATAGTAATACTTTGTTTTATCTTTATTTTATTTTGTAGGCATTAAAAAAACACGAAGAACAATATAAGTCTTATCTCTCAAACCTTTATGGTTTGAGAGATATTCACAAGCAAAGTTTCCCCTCCCGCCCCTTTTACCTAGTGTAAGCCATCTCTTCTCAGATGTGGAATCCAGTCCATAGACCAGACAGATAACAGCAGGGGACAATCTTCTTCCTATGAGAACAATGAAATCCCTGCCCCCCTTGACAAGTTTTTCAGGTTTTCCCTTATCTTAATTGAAGATTGTCCCTCTCTGCAGTCTACCTGGGCACCTCCCTTCTGATCTGGCTGAGCAGTGTTACATCAGTAAAAGGGGAGGGAGGGGGATACTTTGTCATTGAATTACTCTTGAACTACAACTCTGACAGAATTGAAATAACACTCTCCAAAGTTCAAATACTATGATGATTAATTAGAGCTGCTTTTATTATGAAACATTACTATCCCTTTAAAGGGCAATTATGTTTTACTAAGCCTTCAGAATTAGCCCGATGCCCGGGCTATGCTGTGCAGCACCAAAATGGCCCCTATCTGTTCTGGGTTGGAAAGTAAACTGGACGTCTCTTTTTTTAGTATCTCTCGGCACCAATGACAGACCACCATACAACTCCCCCACTGATCCGGCTTACAGTGCAGTGCAGTCCTAGCTCCAGCGGCAGCTCTGCTCCCAGAGAAGAAGATCGGCAGGTAGGGTAATATAGAGGTGAGTAATACGGCTCAGTGTGTAGTATCTTAGGAATTCTTGTTGCAGCTAGTGGCCTATCCAGATGTTATTTGCACCCAACTTGTAGAAAATTGTAATTGTTTGCTCACTTTATGCCATATTCATGAAGATAAAAAAGAAGCAATTCTGCAGGAAACTAAATGCACCATATTTGGGAAACAAAAATTCCCCAGATTCCCACTGATTTAAATGGTGGTTCAAACCCACTGAATGCTAGAGAGGCTATGTGTGGAGATGTGTCAAGCATTCAGGGAGTATAATATCTATTTAAAGGGACAGTAATGCTTCAAAATAAAACCGGCTCCAATTAATCTTCATAGTATGTGGCCACGGAGATTGTTATTTCAATATTGTCAGAGTTGTAGTTCAAGAATAATTGAATGATAAAAGTGTCTCCCTCCTGTCCCTTTTACTGATGTAACACTGCTCACCCCAGAGCAGTAAGACTGTCCGGATGGATCGCAGAGAGAGACACAATCTTCAGTGATCGTAAGGCAAAAATCTGTCAAGGAGGCAGGGTTTTCATTGTTCTCACAGTAAGAAGATTGTCCCTTGCTGTGAGCTGTCTGGTCTTAAGACCAGATTCCACATCTGAGGAGAGGCGGCTTACAGTAGGTAAAAGGGGAGGCCAGGGCTTATAATTTTAAGTCCTTTGCTACTAGCCAGACCTGAAAAGTTACTCGCCACTGCAAGCCATAACATACCCACCAGGGCTGAATTTCTACTCGCCAGGGCTAAATTTTCACTTGCCAATGGCTAGTGGCGAGTGGAAATTTTGAGCCCTGCTTTACCATTCAATTACTCTTGAACGACAACTCTGACAATATTGAAATAACAGTCTCCATGGTCCAAATACTATGAAGATTAATTGGAGCTGCTTTTATTTACTATCCCTTTAATCAATAGGAATATAACTTATCCCCTACGGTTAGATTGGTTTGCTTCAGAATTACTCCTCTTTCACTACCTCCCCTCCTCCCCATTGTGCTATGTTTGATCGTGGTGAACATCGCTCATACTTCTGGGGGGTTCGTGTGAAGGAGATACAAATGCATCCATTCTGTTACGGAATGTACAGGTAACAATATTCTGTTTGTTAGAGACTTACTGTTAGTAGATGTGATAGAAACCCTCTTCAATGAACTTTGGCTGCTCCTGGACTCCACCTCTTTGTGAGATGTCTCCTCTTCTTCACAAGAAACGTCGTGTCTCATATCCCCAGCCGCCGCCACCTCCTCCAACTCTTGATGCATCGGTGGCTGTTCTAGATGCTGTGTTTCCTCATCACTTTCTAGTGTGTCCAGCCCTTCAAATATTCCATAGATCATTTGTGGAGTCATTGTCCTAGCTGCTAGCTCCTCAAAAGGTGTTAGCTGGGTCTCCTCCACCCCTCTCTCTTGAGTCTCTCTCCTTATTTGAAGGAGCTTCTTCTTGGTAGTCCGTCTGAGCTTATGCCACCTCCTTTTTATGTCCCCAATAGTGCGGTGTGTGATGCTTATAGCGTTCACCTGCCGCAGGACATCGGCCCACTTGTGGGCCTTGCGTTGTACATCAGCCAGGTTGTGCTGGGCACGAAAGAGCAGCTTATTGTGCGTGGACAGTTCTTCTGCTAGAATGGCGAGTTCCGCTGGGGCAAACCTGGCCTTCCTCTTGTGTGGCTTAATCTGCCAACGCCTTGAGGCAGGTGCTGGCTCCACAGGAGGTGCTGCTGTAGAAGTTGCATCACAGGAAGAGAAAGGTTCAATAAATGGAAAAAAAAACCATGCAGTTTCAAATAGCTTAATCTCTTGAGGGGGTAAAATAAGAGTGACTGGGAGATGCCTCATTTAAAAGCTATTACAGCTCAAACACCCATCCCACCCCTAATAGCTGCAAATAATTCTCACCTATCCCACCCCTAATAATTGCATATAATTCAAATTCATTTTTATTCCACCACAATTCACTTGTACTCCGTGGGGTGGAAAAATGCAAATATTGGGCTAATTAAATGGGAGACTTAACCCATTGAGTGCCAGGGATGTATTCATTGCATTGTGTTGGATATCTCTCTGACACTCCAAGGGTGTGCACAGTATGGAGGGGGTGGGGTAAGTTAAGGGTTAATAGGGTGGAGATGTAAGGTGATTAGAGCAGTAGTGGGCAACCTGAGGGCCTCCAGCTGTTCAAGAATACAATTCCCATAATCCCCAGCGAACCAAAGGCTGACAGTGAGGGGGGTTTTAACCTTGAACAGTTGGAGGGGCCCCGGGTGGACCTGAGACAGTGGCTGTACACAATGGGGGAGAGGTGAGGTTAACACACTGAGTGCCTGAGGGGAGTGCAACGCATTGTATTCCCCTCTGGCACTCAAAGTGTTAATAGATGTCTAATAGGAAGGATGAGGTCAAAGGAGGGGGGCTCAAAATATGGGGAGATGAATACAAATCTAGTAGTGAGGGGAAGATGTAAGGTAAAAAGAGGGGTGTGGAGTATTAGGATCGGGAATGATCTAGGTGGATCTATGGTAACGACAAGAGTTCTCCACCTTATGCCACACAAGCAATAGCAGGCATTGATTGGCTGAGAAAGTCGGCTGTGGCTCTCAGCTTATCACTGCCCGCTACCCCTGGTATAGAATAAGGTGGAGTGTAACTCATACAACAACAGAGAATCCTAGTACCATATCAACTCAAAGGAACACTATAGCGTTAGCAATACAAATGCGTATTCCTTACGCTATAGTTACCTGGTGGCCGTTTAGATGACCAGCTCCCAACTACAGGGAGAAATAAAAAAAAAAAAAAAAAGTTTATTTAACTTTTCTCACTCACCTATTATTATTTTGTGTATCAGGACAAGCAGATTGTCATGAGGGACAAGTAAATTGGGCTCCTTTTTTAGGCCCTAGTTTTTTTTTTTTAATTTTCACACCCTTGAAATGCGTGCATATCGCTAATGTAATTATCATTTGCAGTGCTATGTTAGAGTAGTGAAAGTTCTGCTTTAAAG
Source organism: Rhinophrynus dorsalis (assembly GCA_037306005.1). Classification (NCBI taxonomy): domain Eukaryota; kingdom Metazoa; phylum Chordata; class Amphibia; order Anura; family Rhinophrynidae; genus Rhinophrynus; species Rhinophrynus dorsalis. The sequence continues at coordinate 28,215,446 of CM074727.1, read as the reverse complement.
GGATAGTAATGTTTCATAATAAAAGCAGCTCTAATTAATCATCATAGTATTTGGACCTTGCAGAGTGTTATTTCAATTCTGTCAGAGTTGTAGTTCAAGAATAATTGAATGACAAAGTATCCCCCTCCCACCCCTTTTACTGATGTAACACTGCTCAGCCAGACCAAAAGGGAGGTGAAGATTGTCACCTTCTGTTATCTGTCTGGTCTTACAACCAGATTCCACATCTGAGGGGAGGTGACTTACACTAGGAAAAAGGGATGGGAGGGGGAAACTTTATCATTCAATTTCTCTTGAACCACAACTCTGACAGTACTGAAATAACACTCTCCATGGCCAAAATACTATGAAGATGAATTGGAGCTACTGTTTTTGTGAAATATTACGATCACTTCAAACTTCAGGTCTGAGTCTTTATGTTTTTTGTTTTTTTGTTTTTTTTAGCACGTATCGCTAGAACGTATCGCTACATTTAAATACTTAGAGTCAATCAGAAAGGATCCCCCTCCCGCCCCTTCTTGCCTCCTCCCATCAGATCTGTAATCTGGTCATGGGTCCAGACGGATGAAGAGAGGGACAGTCTTCACAAAGTAAGTGTAAGGAAAACCCTGCACCCTTGACGAGGAAAGGCAGGATTTTCCTTTTGTTTACTGAAGATTGTCCCTCGCTGCTCTCCATCTGGTATAGACTGAAAGGCAGTGTGACAAAGAGAAAGGGGCAGGAGGGGGATCCTTTAGGATTGAAAAGCTTGTGACCAATAAAACTGTAAGTATTCAAATATAGCACTATTTGTTTAAAAAAAAAAAAAAAAAAAACCCCATAAAGAAGACTCAGACCCCAAGTTTAATACAAGTATTACTATCCCTTTAACAGTGTTACAAAGTGACCATTACACTTTAATGAAATGGCGGATATATATGATCACCAGTGATGGGAGATGTTTAATCTTAGGAAGGAGTAGGCAACCCTTTGCTCTCTAGTTGCTGATAACTACAATTCCCACCACCCCCCAACCAGCCAATGCCCAGGATGATGAGAGATGTAGTCTCCCCCAGTATGAAAGCCAAAGTTATCGTTGCCCTGGTCTAAAGACTCAATCTCTCCCATTGTGAGAAAAAAATGCCTTCTGGGCACTAGTTGGTGCTGTTGCTATTGAGATTAACCCTTTGAGTGCCAGAGGGGTGTCCAACTCATTGTTGAGCTTAACAGTGGAGTAAAACAAAATTATTGCACTACTGGAAAATGCATCATTGTAACATTAGTGCAGTTTTAGCTGTTGGGTTTTCTTAGTGAACAGTGCCCTCTAGTGTCTAGAAAGTTCACAAGGGGGGAGATGCACTAAGTTGTGATAAAGAGGAGATGAAGTGGAGGAGACTTCTCCAGTGTGATAAAATCTCCAAGTCCTATGTTATTCTATGGAGCCAATGCACTAACATTTCTCCAAGTTGAGGGATCTTGGTGCACTGGCTCCATAGAATAACATAAGAACTGGAGGGTTTATCACACTGGAGAAGCATTCTCCGTTGTATCACCTCTTTTTCACACCTTAGTGCATTCTATGGGACAAGAGGAGTCGCTGACTGCAGTTCACCATAGAATGTGATAACGGCTTTTCGCTTCACAACAGCTTGAACAGTTATAACTTTTGGATAAATTAGTAAGAGTGCACGTGTTTAACTCAATAGGAAAAGCACTGACCACATATCTGTTCTCCATAAAAAAAAAATCACTGCAATAGTTTGATGGTTACCGTAAAATCTCAGGTATAATATGCACCTGTGTATAATATGCAGGTGCGTATTATACCAAAGATTTTTGGGGAAAACAAGAGTGCCTATGTATAATACGCACCCTTATTTTCCCCTGTCACATACACAAAAAAAGGTCACATTTTCCTCCCTCCCTCCCCCTCCCGCATGGAAGTCCAAACTGCACCATCCTGACAGGGTCCGAGCGGGTGGCATGCTTGCATCCGCCGCTCGCTTCCAGCATGGCCCTGTCAGGGCCTCCTCTGCCCAGCCAATGGTCCTCGAAGGTCAACACCATAGATCCAATGTGCATAGTGTGCATTGGATCCATGGTGTTGCCCTGCGAGGACCATTGGCTGGGCAGAAGAGGTCCTGACAGGGACATGCTGAAAGAGGGCAGCGGATGCAAGCATGCCACCCGCTCGGACCCTGTCAGGATGGTGAAGTTTGGACTTCCATGTGGGAGAGGCAGCGATGGGTAAGCGGTGAGGGAGGAAGGGAAAATGTGACTTTTTTTTTTTTTTTTAAATAAAATTATTTTTTGTGTATAATACAACCCCCCCACACACACTTCACATAAGGTATAGAGGGGCAAAATTGTGCGTATTATTTGCAAGATTTTACTGTATAACATCCTATATAATAATTTGCTGGGATGTTTGTCACGATGCAGTCATGCGCAGTAGAGACTGCCCGCATTTGGGAGGTCTCTACTGTGCATGATTGCATCGCGTGAGTGAGGTTCGTGGAGCAGTAAGGTAGCGGCCACTTAACCCTTTGAGTGCCAGAGGGGTACACAACGCATTGCAAAGCAATGTGTTGTGTACCCCTCTGGTACTCAAAGGGTTAACATTACCCGTACCTCGGTTCGTGTATATGGGCTTTTACACTAGACCTATATAATAAAATGCTATAATATTTGTCCAATGCAGTCATGTGCATTAGAGACTGCCCGAATGCACAGAATGCTGGGAGCATGGAATGTTGTGAGGTGTAGGAATGCTGTGAGCACAGAATGCTGTGAGTATTCTTTGCTTTCAGGCAGACTCTACAGTGCATGACTGCGTCTGCGGAAGGACACAGAGCAGGACCGGCCTCTTAACCCTTTGCTCAAAGGGTTAACATCACCCAAACCTTGGCCCGTGTACACGGGCTTTTACACTAGTATTCAACTAATCCAGAAGTATAGCTATCTCTTGGAAGGTATGAAGTGACCTATGAACAACATTCTTACCCCAAGAGTGGACTTGGTAATTTCCCATATTTCTGTCTTCTTGCAACTCCTCCTGCTCCTCCGTGCACTCCCACTCATCCTCAGTCTTTATCAGGACCTGAAACACAAAGTATTCTTCCAAGGATCCGCTTCAGGAGGAGGCAAGTTCGGCAATCTAGCTGTTGTGGACTACAACTCCCATCATCCCCCACCAGCGGATGATGTGTGTGTGTGTGTGTGGGGGGGGGGGTTGTAGTTTCCAGGATCGCTAATGTCAGTATGTAAATGTGGAATTGTGCGTGCATTTTTAAAGGGATAGCAACCCTTTATTTTGACATTCTGAAAATGGCATAATAAGTGAAGTCAAATCGACTAAAGTCACAGCGAGTTCCCTAGATCTCTGTTTCCAGAAATCTTTTCGCAGTCGACCAACAAAGCGGGTTAGTGAAACAAGGTAACACTATCCCTGCACCAAAGAGTGCCCTGCATGCTGTACTTAACCCTCTGCGTGCCAGAGGGGTACACAAAGTATTGCGTACCCCTGTGGCATTCCAAGGGTTAAAGGACAGGCTGCAGGGATAGTGTTACATTTTATCACCGTCGCTGCTTTTACAGTTGTTGACAGAAAGCTGTCTGGAAACGGGAGGTAATTGCTAAATCAATGGGAATTTGCAGAATTTTCATTTCAAACCTACAGTGCAGTTTTCCTCCAGAATTGCACTTCTGTAGAGTGAACAAAACTTGACCTAATTAACCCCTTAACGGGATAGTACAACTTACATTTAAGTTATTTTAATATTGTAGAGATTTAAATTATGAATAAAACGAGGTATCTCCCATCTCTCAAACTTGTATAGTTTGAGAGATTGAAGCATCTAAAGTTCCAGTTTCACAGAAGTCTGCCATCTAGCTGAGAAAAACAGATTCTGATCCCAGGACCGTCCTGTGGCTCTTCAGCAGACCCAAAATAGTGCAATTTAGAAATATATACTTAATTGGAAAGGGCTACAAAGTGTACTTGCAATCCAGACACTCTTTGTAGCCTGTTCCAGTTAAGTATTTATTTCTTTACCGGCTCTGCTGAAAAGCCGCAGGGTGGTCCCGGGACCAGAATCTGTTTTTCTCAGCTAGATGGCAGACTTCTGTGAAACCGGAACTTTAGATGCTTCAATCTCTCAAACTATAAAAGTTTGAGAGATGGGACATACATCATTTTATTCATATTTTTACTCTCTACAATATTAAAATTACTTAAATATAAGTAAAACTATCCCTTTAAGGACCAGCAGCAAGGCCGGAACTTAAGGACTATGGTGAGCCCTTTGTGAACTCTAATAACCCTACAAATTGGAGAATCCAGACCAGTTGAAGGATCAGCAGTGATACCTGGGATATAACCGACCTGGAGTTTATACCTGGAGAGCTTTTAATACTCATAGACGGTATTGCGAGCCTCTGATACATGTGAGTACAATTCATATAGAGCAGGTGGTGAAGGGGTGAAGGTGTGTCAACAGTCAATATAGTACGCTTAGAAGATATTCTGCACTGTTGTTTGTTTTACTTTTCACTACATAATTGTACATCTTTGGCTTGATGAACAAGGCCTAAGGTACTTACACAGTTATCGTCTGGAGAACGGGCCTGCGCTTCTTGGGCAGACTGATGCTGAACAGGAGTAGTTGCATTTTCTGAAAACCTCTGCATTTTGTGATTGAACATGTCTTCCGAATAGGAGCTGTGACCTAATATAAGCGGGTGGGGGGAAGAGGATCAGTTGATTAATTCTGCAATCATGCTTACAATTTACTCACTGGCTGATCAGACCAGAGTTTATCAGACAACACACTAAAGGTACACTACAGTTTTATTATGGAAACCCATAGATTTTAGGGATTTCTGTGCCGTTAACACCATAACAACCGAGCCATCCTGGGGTGGGAGGCTCTAGAGGAACACAGAACATTTTTTTTTTACAGCAATGAATTCTGGGATCGCAGAGTGGCATTTAGCTGAGCTGCGATCCCAGAATTCCATGATGTGCCTTAACACACATCCATCGATGACATTCTTGGCGCGTCATCAGTCATTAAGAGGGTTAACCAATAGTATTGTGGGAGATGCTTCAGTCACATTCTATTACAGCTCAGACTTAATCATTTTGTTACAAAATAGAGACAACTGCTATCCGGAGGGCAGTTTTTTTTTTTCTAGTGCTCTGCACAGTTCAGGAACAGGAAACCTCTGGTTCTCCAGCTGTTGAGGACATTTCCCATCATCCCCCAAACAGCCGTAGATATACACAATGTATTAAGGTATAACCTACACAGTAATAAGATGTTACTCCTGGTTGTTTCGATAGTGATTCCAGATGAGGAATAAAATGCAAAAAAGAAACTGTATCCTTAAAAGTAGTGAATATGTCAAAAGCATGTCACTTTTAAAACTTCCAAGCAGGCGGAGTCTCAGGGGTAAAGTAAGGGAGGGGAGTGGGAGAAGCTTAATTCTTTCTTTCCACTTAACTATTTACATGCCTTGCCTTATGGTGAAGGGAAATTTATCTCCTGGTCCCTATGTCCCCCATTGGAAGCAAGACAAAAAAAGCAGTTTCTCAGCTTATTTGAATCATCACAGGGATTTGTATTATAATATCAATATAACACGGCAGATTGTCCCATAGGGGAGAAATAAAAATGTCCCTAGTTCACATTTATTTAAATGAGGCTTTTAACTTCCTTTAATGTTAGCGAGGTCTCCAAAGCAAATGTGTTGGGAGGCCTCTCTGATGTTCAGTGGGGTTTAAAGAGATAGTAATGTTTCATAATAAAAGCAGCTCTAATTAATCATCATAGTATTTGGACTTTGGAGAGTGTTATTTCAATTCTGTCAGAGTTGTAGTTCAAGAGTAATTCAATGACAAAGTATCCCCTCCCGCCCCTTTTACTGATGTAACACTGCTCAGCCAGATCAGAAGGGAGGTGCACAGGTAGACTGCAGAGAGGGACAATTTTCAATTAAGATAAGGGAAAAACCTGAAAAGCTTGTCAAGGGGGGCAGGGCTTTCATTGTTCTCATAGGAAGAAGATTGTCCCCTGCTGTTATCTGTCTGGTCTATGGACTGCATTCCACATCTGAGAAGAGATGACTTACACTAGGTAAAAGGGGCGGGAGGGGAAACTTTGCTTGTGAATATCTCTCAAACCATAAAGGTTTGAGAGATAAGACTTGTATCGTTCTTCATGTTTTTTTTAATGCCTACAAAATAAAATAAAGATAAAACGAAGTATTTCTATCCCTTTAAAAGCCCAATTTAAATCAATGGGAACTTGAATCATTTATATTTCTCCCTTAAGGGGCAAATGGTTTGTCTCAAAATTGCTCCAGTTGCTCTTAGCACATCAGCATATAATCCACATGGAGTATTTAGAGAGAGACTTACAAGATGTGCTGGCCTCTGAATTCTTTTCCACCCATTTATGGTTGCCTCTGCGATGGACCCGAGACGTCCCCACTTGAATACTTTGTAGAGGGGATTCCTCTTGTTTGGCCCCATAAGAATCTCCTATGTCCTTAACCATAGGAGAGCTTTGAGAAGACGATGGCACTTGTTCATCATCCAGAGCCACTTCTCTTCTACTGAAAAAATAGCTCGTCTTAGGGGTCATGGTCTTGGCTGCCATCTTCTCTAGGCGAGTGAGCCGTGTCTTCTTGCTTGGAGACCCTCCGGCTCCCTTTGCTTCTTCTCTTCTTATTTTAAGCAGCTTCTTTCTGGCCGTCTTCCTCAAATCATGCCACCTTTTCTTGATGTCGTCTATTGTCCGAAAAGTGACTTGGTGAGCGTTCACTCTCCTCAGGATGTCGGCCCACTTAGCGGCCTTACACTGGGTTTTGGCTGGATCTTGATGTATGGTGAAAAGAAGTTTGTTGTGTGTAGATAGTTCCTCTACAACAATGGCCAACTCTTCTGGGGTGAATCTGGCCTTTTTCTTGTGTACTCTCCCTTGTAGTTGCCCTGATACATCTGCAGATCCTTCTGGTGGACCTGCTAAAGAAGAATCAGCGTAATCATTCCATAATAGTATCTTGTTATTAAACATAATCTCATTGCCATTTTAAGCCACTGATTGACCCTAGGTATAATTTAAAGTAGCAAGTCACCTCAACCGCTGGCCCTGGGTATAATTTAAAGTAGCAAGGCACCTCAACTGCTTCTATGATATGGAGATCTCCAACATCTCTCTGTACACAGACGGTTAACTCTTTGAGTGCCTGAGAGGTATAATGCTTTGGATACCTCTATGGCACTCATAGGGTTAAAGGGACCATGTAACCTAAAAACAACTTTGATTTTAACCCCATCCTGACAAATGACTTACCAGGTACGTCCCGCAAAAACTGTCACTTAGTGACAGAGGACGTAACTGGTAAGTCCCGGAAGTCCGGGTCTCTGTGCAGCTGCACGCCGTTCGGGGACTCCAGAATTGTTTTTAAAATAAATAAAAAAATGTTAGCCGGGCGTTAAGGTGACAGCCGCGTACGCACGCGGCTGTCACTAAGGGTTTAAGAGTTTTCAAAAATCACCTACATGTTGCAATAGACATTTGTTATTTAGATATATTTTTTGTTATTTAGATCAGAGTTTGCTTCATTCAAAAGTTCAAACTGCCACAAATTGGTGGAGAGGTTACCATCACATTCTATAAAGAAATGTAGAGGACCACCGGACGGGAGCTCTCACGGAACCACCCCAGCACAATATAACCAGTTGCAAATCGTAAAATTTGTAAATTTATTGCAAATAATACCTTAAGAACATCAAACAAATAACAATGCTCCCCTCACGGGGGTGCAAAGTTCCAAACACATACTCCTAACGCATTTCGTGCACATTAAGACACTTAATCATAGGTTATTTGCAATAAATTTACAAATTTGTCTGTGGAAATCGTTTACGACAATATACGGGGGCAGAGCCGGGTCCACCGACCCCCTGAGAACAGGGTGAGTGTAATCTTTACTTAACTGTGGATTCTGTTATAGTGTTGAGGCGACAGATTTAATGTTTTATTTAGTATTATAAAGAAATGTAGTCAGCGGCTCACCTCTCCCATACAGTTCAACACAGTAACTATCTGTTCATGTCCCAGCAGTAGGAGTGCTCTTGCAAAAGCTCTACAGGATTATACACTACATGACCAAAAGTAGGTGGACACCCTTGCTAATTTTTGTTTAGGTGTTTCAGCCACACCCATTGCTAACAGGTGTATAAAATCAAGCACATAGCATGCCATTTCCATAAACAAGCATTGGTAGTAGAACGGGTCATACTGAAGAGCTCAGTTATTTTAAACATGGCATTGTCATACGGTGCCACCTTTGCCACAAGTCAATTTGTGAAATTTCCCCAGAAGTGGAGTCGGAGCTCCACGATACACGTCGGGTCCTTTTAACTACACACTCAGGTAAAGCTGGGTCCCGCCCACACCTCCTGTGAGAACCTGCTCTCTCTCCCAGGCACGGCTGTCCCAAATCTCTAGAGCATTGGCCTACACACGTGGAGCTATTCGCTCCTATATCATTTACCACAGTCTCTAACTATGACATCTATTTAGAGACCCCCTTTCTAATAACAACCTGTGGAACCTTTTCTCACATCATCTTGAGGATCAATACAGGCACATCGCATCTTGAATTCCCAACATGGAGACGTTCCCGGATACCTGTTATAAAGACAACAATTAGCGGACACAGCACGTTGGCTGCAAGGGGCTGGGACCCTTTATATGCATAAAGCCCAAGAGGGGCATCATATGAGCGCTGGATCTGCCCCAGTCCACTGTATGTGCCATTACTGTGAAGTGGAAGCGTCTAGGAGTAACAACAGATCAGCCATGAAGCACCCACAGAGTGGGGCCATCGAGTGCTGAAGTGCAAAGCGCGTAAAAATCGCATCAGTCACTACATAGTTCTAAACCTAAACATCATCACAAGCACTGTGCATCGGCATCTTCATGAAATGGGTTTCCATGGCCAAGCAGCTGCACACAAGCCTAAGATCACTGTGCACAATGGCAAGCGTTGGCTGGTGTGGGGTAAAGCACACCTCCCCACTGGACTCTGGAGCAGTGGAAACATGTTCTCTGGAGTGATGAGTCACGCTTCACTATTTGGAAGTCTGATAGATGAATCTGTGTTTGGCGGATGCCAGGTGAACGCTACCTACCGGAATGCATAATGCAAACTGTAAATTTTGGTGGAGGAGGGATAATGGTCTGGGGCTGTTTTTCAGGGTTTGGGCTAGGCCCCTTAGTTCCAGAAAAGGGCAAAGACATTTTAGACAATTATATGCTTCCAGCTTCGAGGCAACAGTTTGGGGAATGACCTTTCGTGTTCCAGCATGACTGTGTCCCCGTCAACAAAGAAAAGTCCATAAAGACATGGTTTGACGAGTTTGTGTGGAGGAACTCATGTGGCCTGCACAGAGCCCTGACCTTAAAGGGATAGTAATACTTAATTATTACTAATCCTTATATTAAAGTCATATTAAAAAGAAATGTATTGCCCCTCCAGTGTCATCTCTCAAACCTTTATGGTTTGAGAGATAATTGCTCCTAAAGTTGCCCTCTCCCCCCCCTTCCCCGAAGTCAGCGTTGTAGCTGACCGAAGGGAAATCCGGTCTTACGATCATCAGGCGGCTCTGCAGCAGAGACGCGATCGCGTTAATTAAAAAAAAACAAAAAACATTCACTAAAACGGTCTTCTACGTGTGCTTGCAAACCAGGAACACATAGAAGACCATTTCGGTGAAAGATGTCTTTTTTATTAACGCGATAGAGGCTCTGCTGCAGAGCCGCCTGACGGCTGTACGACGGGCTTCCCTGCAGTCAGCTAAAACGCTGACTACGAGGAAGAGGGAGGGAGAGGGCAACTTTAGGAGCAATTATCTCTCAAACCATAAAGGTTTGAGAGATGAGACTGGGGACAATACATTTATTTTTAATATGACTTTAATACAGGGATTAGTAATAATTAAGTATTACTCTCCCTTTAACCCCACTGAACACCTTTGGGATGAATTGGAATGCTGATTACGAGCCAGGCCTTCTCGTCAAACCTCAGTGCCTGACCTCACAAATGCTCTTTTTGCTGAATGGGCACACATTCCCACAGACTCCAAAGTCTTGTGGAAAGGAGAGTGGAGGCTGTTATAGCTGCAAAGGGCTGGCCAACTCCATATTAATGCCCATGATTTTGGAATGCTATGTCCTACAAGCTCATATAGGTGTGATGGTCAGGTGTCCACATATTTTTGGTCATATAGTGTATTTTACCTAACAAAGTAGGTTGCTGCAAATTTCCTTTAAAGGGATAGTAATACTTAAGTATTACTAATCCCTATAGCAAAGTACTACTTAAAAAAAAAAAAAAGGTATTGCCCCCAGTGTCATCTCTCAGACCTTTATGGTTTGAGAGATGAACGCTTCTAAAGTTGCCCTCTCCCTCCCCCTTCCCCTCAGTCAGCATTCTAGCTGACTCAGGGAAATCCGGTCATAGATCATCAGGCGGCTCTTAAGCACAAACGCGATCGCGTTAACTAAAAAAAAAAAAACTTTCACTAAAACGGTCTTCTACGTGTGCTTGCAAGCCAAGCACACGTAGAAGACCATTTCAGTGAAAGTTTTCTTTTTCAGTAACGCGATCCGGCTGTGCTGGAGAGCCACCTGAAAGTTGTATGACTCTCTTCCTTTCAGTCAGCTAGAATGCGGACTACGGGGAAGGGGGAGGGAGAGGGCAACTTTAGAAGCGATCATCTCTCAAACCATAAAGGTTTGAGAGAGGACACTGGGGGCAATACGTTTTTTTTTTAAGTAGTACTTTGCTATTGGGATTAGTAATACTTAAGTATTACTATCCCTTTAAGTGAAATTTCCAAAACAGCTGCTTACCCGGAGGAGAAAACGTCTGATCCTCTTCATTCACACTGGTGGATGGCTCCTTCTCCTCTATGTACTCCCAGTCCTGATCAGAATTTATTTGTATCTGAAACACAAGTACATGTTTATGGGTGTTTCTCTACAAAACAGGCAAAACATTTAACCACTTGAGTGCCAGAGGGGTGCGAGTTATACACACCTCTTGACACTCAGAGGGTTAACTTTGATTTAGTGTATCTGCCATCACCACGTTCCTAAGCAAAGGAAAATTCAAAGGGATAGTAATGGATTATTTTAACCAAATGTAATATTGTAGATATTAAAAAATAAATCAGTTTATGTCAGTCCGATCTCTCAAACTTGTATAGTTTGAGAGATATTCGCTGCTAAAATTCGCCCCTTTCATAGAAGTCAGCCTCTAGCTGACAGCAGGATATTCTGGTCCCCAGACTGGCCGGCGGCTCTTCAGCAGAGCCAAAATAGCATTGTGTGCTACTACAACTCTGACAGTATTGAAATAACACTCTCCATGGCTCAAATACTATGAAGATTAATTGGAGCTGCTGTTTTTGTGAAACATTACTATCCCTTTAACAGACCTTACTGTAACAAACATCTTAATCTGCTAATATTGAAACCCCTTACATCTAATCTTAACCCTTTGAGTGCCAGAGGGGTACGCAACACATTGCAAAGCAATGCATTGCGTACCTCTCTGGCACTCAAAGGTTTAAAGGGTGCATTATGCCTATAGGAAGAGATAGTAATGTTTCACAAAAACAGCAGCTGCAATTAATCTTCATAGTATTTGGGCCATGGAGAGTGTTATTTCAATACTGTCAGAGTTGTAGTTCAAGAGTAATTGCATGCTAAAGTATCCCCCTCCCCCCCCCCTTTTACTGATGTAACACTGCTCACCTCAGATGTGGAATCTGGTCCACAGACCAGACAGCTCACAGCAAGGGACAATCTTCTTACTGTGAGAACAATTAAAGCCCTGCCCCCATTGACAGGTTTTTTAGGTTTTCCTTTATGATTACTGAAGATTGTCCCTCTCTGTGATCCATCCGGACAGTCCTGCTGCTCTGAGGTGAGCAGCTTTACATCAGTAAAAGGGGTGGGAGGGGGATAATTTATCATTCAATTACTCTTGAACTACAACTCTTACAGTACTGATATAACACTCTCTGTGGCTCAAATACTATGAAGATTAATTGGAGCTGCTGTTTTTGTGAAACATTACTATCCTTTTAACAGACCTTACTGTAACAAACAACTTCATCTGCTAATATTGAAACCCCCTTACATCTAATGTTAACCCTTTGAGTGCCAGAGGGGTATGCAATGCATTGTTTTGCAATGCGTTGCGTATCCCTCTGGCACTCAAAGGTTTAAAGGGTGCACTATGCCTATAGGAATCAGTGGATCTTAATTTGTTTTACAAAAATAAATGTAAAGTTTGTCCTGGTGAGTAAAACAAGGATACTTCCACTGATAAAAGGTGTTTTATTCAAAAGTTATGACAGCTCAAACATAAAGGTACCGTATCACAGTGGTCTGAAATTGTACAGTAGTGCTGTTGCTAAACCATACTATGAACATTAATGTTCAACTGACCACAGAATGGTGTAGCAACAGCGCCACTGTACAATTTCAGGCCACTGTGATACTGCACCTAAAAAAAAAAGGTTTGAGCTGTAATAACTTTTGAATAAAACACCTCTCAGCAGTAGGGGTACCCTTGTTTTACTCGGGAGAATAAACCCTTCAATATATATATTTTTACATATCAAGTATTACTATCCCTTTAAAAAAGGGAAATAACATATAACTTACCGTTAGGAATGGGTCATTGTCCTGAGATGATCCCATGGTTCATGTATACTGGCGCCTTATCTTGGTACTATCCAGCAGAGTAGCAGTTCTAAGCATCAAAAGAGAAGAGCGGCCAACAGTGCATCACTCCCAGAACCCTCCACTGTACCTTAGACACGTTTATTATTTAGGACCTTATTTACCAATAAACAGACTGAAGATGTGTAATTTATGTTCAGGCAAACAGTAGGTTTAAACAAATGCTTTATTTAATTTTTTTATAGTTTTTATCTCAGCAAAATAATGCTTAATCCTAATACAAGAATGAAAATGACTGAATACCTAGTTTTCTGCCATACACAGTGATGATGTCAAGTTGGCATAAAATGTCACCAGACTGCTTGTATTTAGTCATTGGCTACAGATGCCTTTAAAGGGATAGTAATACATGTATTAACCCCTTAAGGACCAGCGGTTCCGGGGTGTGTGGTCCTTTAAGGACCAGATAGCAAAGTTTGATGTGCCGGCGCATGTAACTGATCACGTGTGCCGGCACACCGAACAGGGGAATGATAGTGATCGCTCCAGTCTTGGAGCGGTCAATTTCAGTCCCCGCTACTACTCTCAGTGCTCGTGCAGGAGCGCGATAAGTAAAAAATACATGACATGCAGAGGCATAACTAGAAGCCTCTGGGCACTGGTGCAAGAGGTGCCATGGGCCCCCCACCACCACATTGGCCCCCCTCGACCACACTGACCCCCTCCACAATGCCTCCATCTCCTACCTGGAGCTCCCACACGGTTCTTTTAGTAATGCAGAGCGCTAGGAGATGATGTCATCTCCCAGCGCTCTGCATTACTAGAGCGCCGGAGGGAGATTGCGGGCACCAGGCGGAGGGGTCGTAGGGGGCGGCCGCACCCCAGAAGTGACCCCTATAGTTATGCCACAGATGAAATGCCAGGACCGTCACTGATTCTTAATGGAAAAATAGCAGTGACGGTCCTGACACGTCACTGGGTGTTAAGGGGTAAAACCTGAGGTCTAAGACTTCTTTAAGTTTTTGTTTGTTTTTTTTTAACAAGTAGCAGTGTATTTGAATACTTACCATTTTTGTAGTTCAAGCGATATTCAATCCGAAAGGATCTCCCTCCATCCCCTTTCCCTGCATCACGCTGCATCTAAGTCTGGTTCAGATGGAGGGCGGCGAGGGACAATCTTCAGTAAGCAAAATGAAAATTATGCCCTTCCTCGTCAAGGGGGACAGGGTTTTCCTTATACTTACTGACTGAAGATTGTCCCTCACTGCATCCGTACAATCCCACAACCGGATACCAGATGTCATTGGAGGCGGCCAGAAGGGGTGAGAGGGGGGGATCATTTCTGACAAAATAGCGCTTGAACTACTAAACAGTAAGTATTCAAATACATCTCTACTAGTGGAAAATCCTAGCAAATTATTATATAGGATGTGTTAAAACAAACATACGACTCAGACCTTAAAGGGATAGCAATACTTTAATATTACTATTCCCCATAGTGTAGCTATTTGAAAAAGAATAGCCACCAGGTTCATCTCTCAAACCTTTGTGGTTTGAGAGACAGCCGAACGCAAAGTTCCCCCCTCCCTCTCCCTTCCCTGAAATCAGCGTTGTACTGACTGCAGGGGAAGTCTGTCGTACGACAGGCTTGCGGCTCTGCAGCTGAGCCGAGAGCGCGTTGGTAAAAAATAATTATTTCACTGAAACGGTCTTCTTCAAGAATGGTGTAGCAACAGCGCCACTGTAAATTTTCAGGCCACTGTGATATTGCACCTAAAAAATTCAAGTTTGAGCTGTTATAATTTTTTAATTATATATCTCTCAGCAGTGGGAGTACCCTTGTTTTAATCAGGGGGGATAAACCCTACAACATATTTTTTTTTTACATTTTAAGTATTACTATCCCTTTAAGGCCTCACTGAGTATATAGAGTACAGTTTTGGGCACCAGTTCTTAAACAAATACATTATTGGAAAATTTGTAGAGACGTGCAACAAACCTGATAAAGGGACTGGAGGATCTGAGTTATAACGAGAGACTAGTCAAACTGGATTTGTTTACATTACAGAAGAGATGTCTAAGGGGTGATATGATTACCGTTTACAAATACATTCAAGGTCAATACAAAGAACTATCCAATGAATTATTTATGCAAAGAGCTGAGCTAAGAACAAGAGGTCATCCATTAAGACGAGAGGATAGAAGCTTTCTACTAAAACAAAGGCAGATATTTTTTACATATACAAAATGTGAGACGCTCCTGAGGACAAACAGCACAGTGGCCTGTTCTACAGCTAGTCACTGGCAGGGTGGGATTAGTCGAACATGTACGTGGAAATTTCTCCTCTGTAATGTCAGAGCTAAAACGTGATGCTTCTGAGCCAGTGATTCTCAGCTAGGGTGCTGTGGCACTTTGGTGTGCCACTGGCATTCACTCAGGGTGCCCCATCTTTTCCATAAACACTTGGATAAAATGTGAATACTGTGTTTCAAATGTTTATTTCTGGAAATGTTTCTGCATGATATGTTTATTTATATTATTCTGATTGTGAGACATATAAAGAGCTATATATTTATGCATTGTATCATCCATTATGTGCTTGACCAATGACCTATAAAATGTTAGGTGTGCCCTGAAACTTCCAGACTGCATGATGGGGGTGCCTTGAAAAAAAAAGGTTGAGAACCACTGTTCTGAGCAGTAACTAACAGTAGAACAGGCCATTGTGCTGATTGATTGTCCTCAAAATCCTCTCACATTTTGTATGCGTATTTTGAATACACTTATTGGGTCTACTTAAAGGGATAGTAATACTTCATTTTAACTTTATTTTATTTTGTAGGCATTAAAAAAACATGAAGAACGATATAAGTCTTATCTCTCAAACCTTTATGGTTTAAGAGATATTCACAAGCAAAGTTTCCCCTCCCGCCCCTTTTACCTACTGTAAACAATCTCTTCTCAGATGTGGAATGCAGTCCATAGACTGGACAGATAACAGAAGGGGACAATCTTCTTCCTATGAGAACAATGAAATCCCTGTCCCCCTTGACAAGCTTTTCAGGTTTTTCCCTTATCTTAATTGAAGATCGTCCCTCTCTGCAGTCTACCTGGGCAGCTCCCTTCTGCCCTGGCTGAGAAGTGTTACATCAGTAAAAGGGGCGGGGAGGGGATACTTTGCTTGTGAATATCTCTTAAACCATAAAGGTTTGAGAAATAAGACTTATATCATTCTTCATGTTTTTTTAATGCCTACAAAATAAAATAAAGTTAAAACGAAGTATTACTATCCCTTTAAGAGTGAAGGGTAATCCAGACGTGGACCCCTTGCTCTCAGTGCCTAGGGAATTCAGCTCTACCTCACGGAGCAGGCCCGACAAGGCTGAAATGTACGTCTGGGAGTTAGCTGGTGGTTCAGTGCAGAGGGGACTTGCCCATCGTTTTGGAACTGAACTGCCCTTTTGAGTAGGATTAGTCTAATATGTATGTCTGTGCTTTCCAAACTGTGTGTCGCGACACGTTAGTGTGTCGGCTGCAGTGTGTAGGTGTGTCACAGGCAAAGGTGCCATTTGCACAGCGTGAGATTGTCATTCAACCCAAGCATGAGCTACACTGGGAGCTGAGATAAAACACTACTACTTAATGGTCGCATTTACACAGCGGGAGATTGCCTCTGTGTGCTTCATACAGCTGGAGCGCCACAAAAGATTTGTAACAGTTGGAGTGCCTCTGTGTGCTGCATACATAATACGTATGCAGCACACGGAGGCACTCCAGCTGTTACAAATCTTTTGGTGCTTCAGCTGTTAAAATCTTTTGAGATGCCACCTATACCTCTGCCCTCTCTTTGGGCTGCCAGGCTGGAGTATCCCTGTGCGTCGAGGCTGCCTGTCACATGGCTGATGATTCTGCTTGTGGTGCCGATGAGACAGGAAAGACGGTCAGTACTTCTAAAATCAGTTATGCGCTATCTATTTAATAGTGCGACATGAGAATCTTGTGCTTATATGTAGCTCAACGTTCTCATGTTGCCCTTTTAAAAAACACACGACATGCTTAATGCCTTCCGCAGAATGAATGAAAGGTTTTTGAGATATGTTGTGTCCCCATACATCTTCTTATTACAATTTATGTTTGTGTCCACATTTCTTATAAGGGATTATTAGTTTAACCTCCAGTTTGCTAGCAAAACTGAATCAGTGTGTCACAAAATGATGCATGTCTAAAAAGTGTGTCACGAACATGAAAAGTTTGGAAAGCTCAGATGTATGTGGACACCTTTCCTCTGTAATGGCACTAGAGAGCTTAAACGTGATGATTCTGAGCGATAACTAGCTGTGGAACAGGCCATTGTGCTGTTTTTTTGTCCTCAGAGCCTTCCACATTTTGTATGAAGGATTTTTTTTTACAGTAAGGGTGGTAAAGCTATGGAATTCTTTGCCTCAGGATGTTGTGCTTGCAGATACTGTATTTTTTTTTTTTTTTTCAAAAAAGCAATGGATATCTATCTAGCACTGGACAATATTGAGACTTATGACAGTTGGATTCAATGCAGATAGGGTGTTGATCCAGGGAACTATCTGTGACTGGCATTTGAAGTCAGGAAATATTTTTTTTTACCCACTTGAATTGGAAATGGCTATAGTTGGGTTTTTTATGCCTTCCTCTGGATCAACAGGGGTGATTTGGCATAGGTTGGACTTGATGGACACCTGTCTTTTTTCACCATCATCTATGTTACATACAAGATGGACATACCATTAACACTCAAAGGGCTCAACAGACAACAATCCTCTGGTGTTCAAAGGGTTAACTCTCAGTTGTGAGTTAGACTGCTGCCCATACGTGTGTTCACTAAAGCACACACAGTAGCGCATCTTTTAGTCTTGGAGATTTATGGTCTACAGACTAGGTCAGTCCATAGGATGGTGTAGTAACAGCACCACCGTAAATTTTCAGGCAACTGTGATATTGCACCTAAAAAATTCAAGTTTGAGCTGTTATAATTTTTTAATAAAATATCTCTCAACAGTGAGAGTACCCTTGTTTTACTCAGAGGGATAAACCCTAAAACATATATTTTCTTTTACATTTTAAGTATTACTGTCCCTTTAAAGACCAGGCTTGGACTAAGCTGTAAAAAATTAAACTGACAACGGAATATCCAAAGCATTACAATGCAATACATGGACACTCTCTGACATTCAAAGGGTTAAAGCATGTCTTGGGTCAGGTTGTTAAAGAAAACCTTTATCTCTTTATCTCTGCAGCAGCTTTTTATGTGACTGGGCTCTCTCTGCGCTCCGAGGTTAAACCGGTGAGCAGAGAGAATGATGGAGGATTAACTGATTAGTACAGTACATGCTGGGGACTCAAGATTAGTATAACCCTTAAAGGGATAGTAATACTTTGTTTTATCTTTATTTTATTTTGTAGGCATTAAAAAAACATGAAGAACGATATAAGTCTTATCTCTCAAACCTTTATGGTTTAAGAGATATTCACAAGCAAAGTATCCCCCCCCCGTTCAACCAGATCAGAAGGGAGGTGCCCAGGTAGACTGCAGAGAGGGACAATCTTCAATTAAGATAAGGGAAAAACCTGAAAAACTTGTCAAGGGGGGCAGGGCTTTCATTGTTCTCATATGAAGAAGATTGTCCCCTGCTGTTATCTGTCTGGTCTATGGACTGCATTCCACATCTGAGAAGAGATGGCTTACACTAGGTAAAAGGGGCGGAAGAGGGAACCATAAAGGTTTGAGAGATAAGACTTATATCGTTCTTCATGTTTTTTTAATGTCTACAAAATAAAATAAAGATAAAACGAAGTATTACTATCCCTTTAAGGACCCATGATGTGCTATTACTGTCATGGGGAAAACTTCTGTTAAGGACCCATGAAGGTCCCCTCACGGCTGCTATTCGGGGACCCCTGAATCCATTGGTCATAAATAAATAAAAAAAAAAAAAAAAAAATACATTTGTGGGCCTTAACTGCCGACCATGCAGAATTAAGGGGTTAACTGTTTCAGTGCCAGAGGGTTATGCAGAGCATTGCAAAGCTGTACAACCCCCTTCCCAGCACGCAAAGGGTTAAACATTCTCTATATCTGTGTTTTGGTCACAGCAATCATGACGCTTGAGTCTGCAGCATGTATTGTATTACAGAGAAGAGGCTCAGTCATGCTCTCTGTTCACAGGTTTAAAGGGATAGTAATGTTTCAGTATAACATAAGCTACAATCATTCCTTAACCCTTTGAGTGCCAGATGGGTACGCAATACATTTTGTGCCCATCTGGCACTCAAAGGGTTAAAGTTTATACTATTGCTCTCCGACATCGGCACTGTTGATAGCTATTTCCTATTTATATTATAAATGTCCCCCTCCTGCCCCTTTTCCTGACGTCAGTCTTCTGTCTTCAGAGCTGAAATTGGATTAGCACAAGGGACAATCTTCTGTCAGCATAAGGGAAAACCTGCCTGACAGAAGGAAGATTGTCCCTCGTTGCGATTTGTCTGGTGCAATGACCGGATTTTAGATCTGACAGGAGGCGACAGAGGCATAACCAGAAGCCACCGGGCCCTGGTGCAAGAAATTGCCATGGGCCCCCCCCAACCACATTGCCCCATTGGCCAAGTCCACATTTCCCCCAATGTCCATCTCCACATTGCCCCCAATGTCCACCTCCACAATGCCCTCATTGACCTCCAATGTCCATCTCCTACCTCCCTGGTGATGCAGCGGTGTGGCAGGAGAGGTCTGTGCCTCCTTCTGCACAGACCTCTATTAGCAGCTGAAGCTCCCACATGGTCCTCTCTCCAGTAATGCAGATGATGTCATCTTCATACCTGGGAACTTCCAGTTGAGGGCTACCCGGAGGGTAGTCCTCTGTTCAGTAGGGGGTGACAAAAATGACGCTAATCGCATCAAAAAGGGGCGTGGCTTGCCGCAAGTGTGTGTGTGTGTGGGGGGGGGGGGGCTTAACCCTTTGAGTGCCAGAGTGGTACGGAATGCATTGCAAAGCAATGCATTCCTTACCACTCTGGCACTCAGAGGGTTAAAGGTGTCACACAGAAGGCTGGGGAAGGAGGACCAGTGGGAGAAAAAGCAGATGTGGCAGAGTTTCAACAGAAACTCTCCACATCCGGAGGAATCAGCCTCTGCCCCGGAGACCCGGTAAAGCTCTGTCAGAACCGGAGTCTCCGGGGCAAATCCGGAGAGTTCCCAGGTATGGTCATCTCCCAGCGCTCTGCATTACTAGAGTGCCAGAGACAGACAGTGAGCTCAGCTGCTAATAGAGGCCTGTGCAGAAGAAGGCACGGATCTCAGCTAGTTGCAGGTGCCGGGGGTGGGGTTCGCAGGGGGCGGCCGGGCCCCCGGAGTGACAGGCCCAGTCGCGGTTGCTACCCCTGCGACCCCTATTGTTACTCCACTGGGAGGCGGCTTAAAATAAAGAAAAAGGGTACGGTGGGGGACGATATAATATAATTTCATATAAAATAGAGTGATATAAATATTGACAACATCGAAAAGCAATAGTATACACTATAAGGAAAGATTGTAGCTTATGTTATACTGAAACATTACTATCCCTTTAACTGCAGAAGGAAGAATGGGCCAGGTCACATGCGAAGACACTGAAACAGGCACAAAATGTTTGTTTTGTCAGCTTGGTCAAGGACAGACTTTAGACCTCTGAGAGCTAAGTGTCTCGTGCATTGTTTTACAATTATCTGGACATTCTTCCATCACTCTGGAGGTTAAAGGGAATACTGATCTCTCTGGGCCTCACGGGGTTAAGCTGCATCCCTGCTATATCTACTTGGATGCTAGAGGAATTTAACTACCTGTTAAACAATACTTCCAAGACCACATTAGTATTCACGGGGTTAAAAGCAAGAGTTCAGACCAAATCAGGCTTGAAATAAGCCCTGCTTTAAATGGATAGTGAAGAAGGGCAGTGCCAAAGATTCAGGGTACCGCATTATGTGGAAGTTATCTTTAAAAGTACGTACATGAAGAAAAAAACACCTTTCCTAATACTACTTTATTAACTAAAACTATGTTAAAAAAATTAAGAGGTGAATAGTCCCCTTTAAACACAACATGACTAAAACAGAACTTTTATTTCCTCCAACACAGTTGACAATTCCGCCATTCACTCTGTAACCAAAGCATGCTGACATTCTCTGCCATATTCAAGCTGTCACCAAAACCTGCAGCATCTTCCTTAACCACTTAAAGGGATAGTAATACTTTGTTTTATCTTTATTTTATTTTGTAGGCATTAAAAAAAATATGAAGAACAATATAAGTCTTATCTCTCAATCCTTTATGGTTTGAGAGATATTCACAAGCAAAGTTTCCCCTCCTGCCCCTTTTACCTAGTGTAAGCCATCTCTTCTCAGATGTGGAATGCAGTCCATAGACCAGACAGATAACAGCAGGGGACAATCTTCTTCCTATGAGAACAATGAAAGCCCTGCCCCCTTTGACAAGTTTTTCAGGTTTTCCCTTATCTTAAAGGGATAGTAATACTTCATTTTAACTTTATTTTATTTTGTAGGCATTAAAAAAACATGAATAATGATATAAGTCTTATCTCTGAAACCTTTATGGTTTAAGAGATATTCACAAACAAAGTATCCCCCCCCCTGTTCAACCAGATCAGAAGGGAGATGCCCAGGTAGACTGCAGAGAGGGACAATCTTCAATTAAGATAAGGAAAAAAGCTGAAAAACTTGTCAAGGGGGGGAAGGGCTTTCATTGTTTTAATACAAAGAAGATTGTCCCCTTCTGTTATCTGTACTGTCATACAACCAGACTCACATCTGAGAAGAGATGGCTTACACTAGGTAAAAGGGGCGGGAGGGGAACTTTGCTTGTGAATATCTCATAAACCATAAAGGTTTGAGAGATAAGACTGATATCATTCTTCATGTTTTTTTTAATGCCTACAAAATAAAATAAAGTTAAAACGAAGTATTACTATCCCTTTAAGTGAAGATTGTCCCTCTCTGCAGTCTACCTGGGCACCTCCCTTCTGATCTGGCTGAGTAGTGTTACATCAGTAAAAGGGGCGGGAGGGGGATACTTTGTTATTTCATTTCTGTCAGAGTTGTACTTCAAGAGTAATTCAATGACACTCTCCATGGCCCAAATACTATGATGATTAATTAGAGCTGCTTTTATTATGATACATTACTATCCCTTTAAGGACCACTGGGCATTTTTTTTTTTTTTGTGGTATCGGAATCAGAGGTCCCTGAACGGCATACAGCCGCGCAGGGACCCCTGAATTTCATGACGTACGTGTACGTCATGGGTCGTAAATGTATGTTTTCCCCATGACGTACTTGTACGTTCATAGTCCTTAAGGTATTAAGAATATTGCCAAAATATTGCCTTTGTATGTCAACCACCAAAACTCTCACTCAGGCCCTCATTCTCTCTAGACTAGATAATTGCAACACTCAACTCTCTGGTCTTCCTGCCTCTCATCTTTCTCCACTTCCCTCTATTCCTAATGCATCTACATGAAAAATTACCCTTACCCCAATGAAAAACTACCCTTACCCCCAGTTCCCTTCCCTCTCATCTGCTCCTGAAATCCCTCTCTTGGCTATGCATTAGTTCTTGTATTTCTAACAAAATTCTTCTCCTCTCCTTTAACCCTTTGAGTGCCAGAGGGGTACTCAACACATTGCTTTGCAATGCGTTGCCTATCCCTCTGGCACTCAAAGGGTTACGTTTATTTATTCTTTGGCACCCTCTTTCATTAACGCTCTTATCTCTCGCTACACCCATTCCCTCCACCCGCATTATTCTCAAGGGTTCTTTCTGTCCTTTCATTACACAACTCGAGCCATCTCTCTGCTGCAATCATTCTCACTGGCTGGTCCTCGACTCTGGAATGCCCTCCCTATCACCATTCGCCAATCATCCACACTCATCACTTTCAGGCATCTCCTCAAAACCCACCTGCTCAAGGAGGCATCTCAATAACAATATCCTCCTTGTGCACACTGACAGTCACATCAAAATGATTCTACACTATCCTTTCAAAAGCCTTGTACTTGCACGTATCTTCCTCCTACTCCAGTCTCTGAGTGGATTCATGATTACGAATTAGATTGTGAGCTCTTTGGTGGAAAAAAAAATCCCCTTCCCAATGTATTATTTTTGCACTTTTTAATTAATGCAATGATCTCACTTTAGCTAGATGCTCTTTAGCCCTGTCCTGTATTTTTGTATCTTACTAGTACTGTTTATGTAATGTGCTGTGTACATGTATGGCACTAAAATAAATAAAGATACATACATGTTATGTTTATTGTGCAAAGGTTTCTACTGATGTCATGCTGTATGGTAAGGACCACTAGTGATACTCTGTATTGTGACTAACCCAGAGGAAGTGAGTACTTGGGTATTTTTCTGAAGTGTTGACAAGTATGTAAAAAAAATAAATAAATAAATAAATGTGTTAACCCTTTCAGTGCCAGAGGGGTATGCAACACATTGCAAAGCAATGCGTTGATTACCCCTCTGGCACTGAAAAGGGTTAATATCCCTTTAAAGGGTTAAGAATAGGATGAGCCCCTCCATTTGTCTTAAAGATGCCTTATTTCATATTTAACTCTCTGAAAACTAAAGTGGTTGGTTATATGGCACTTAAACGGTTAATAGATTATCACTGAAATAAACAGGTCAAAGCAAGGAATTGCATTGACAACATGTCATACATTTTTAAACTCCTTAACCTTTTGAATGCCAGAGGGTGAAGGACCAGACTGGTGTGAAGCGTCCTATATTTTGGATTTACACTTCATTTACAAACTACTATGGTAAATAACAGGTGAAGCAAACCGTTAGCTCTCCAGCTGTTACAGACTACAACTCCCGTCATTCCCTTCCACACAGAGGCAGGTTGGGGATCATGGGAGTTGTAGCTCTCAACAGCTGGAGAGCCACAGTTTGCTCACATCTGTTATATAAAACATGATATGTTTACACTAGTCTCCCTTACTTTTTGTAAAAAAAATAATTTTCAGCTTTAATAAAATAATATTGCTTATGCACTTTTTGCAGCAAACACTATATTTCCACAAGAAAACGTATAAAAAATGAAAACGGAACACATTCCTACCTGATCTATCTCCATCCTCTTGGCTGTGGGAGGTTGGCATTGGAGGATTCAGATAACCATTAAAAGTTGTGAGCTCAATGGGTTGTGGATTATGTAGTCTTTAGGGTCTAAAATCCTTCAGGCTGCAGGGTAAGGAAGTCTAAGGAAAACTACAATTCCCAGAATGCAGCGTTACTGAGATTGTCACTTGACCGTAAAACAGCCAATCGAAGCGGAGGTTCTCCTGTTGCTTTTCCTGTGATTATTTCTACGGAAGGTGAGAGAGGGTCTTTCACACATATACACGTGTGCGCTGTGCTTAGAAACTGACCAATGAAGAGCCAAGATCTCTTGGAATGATGGGATTTGTAGTCTTTATTTCTATAGAGCAATGGGTACAAGTAAAACCCTTTTTTCCTCTATGCATAAGATCACATGACCTAGTAGAAACTGATTAGTGTAGTGTTTACTTATGGCTTGGGGGTGACAACAGATGTCTTCCCAACTGTTGTTGGAATGCAGTCCCATCAGCCTGAGGGTGAAGGGCGTTGTAGTGGAGATGGCCAGCTGGTTCCTCACCCATGATCCAATATACAAATAGTCTAAGGTAACCATATAGGCCATTAAATGCAAACCCAACTCTCCCTAATTTCTAGGGACAGTTCATGGTTCTGACTCATGTACCTGGATCCTGCTCTCCTTATTTTTGTCCCTCGTTTTAAAATTAAATATCATACCCATGTTATATGTTTTTGCCAATACAAAGTTACTATATAATACCTCCCAAGTGCCCTCTTTAGGGGTGACAGTCCCTCTTTGAGACCCAAATCCCTCTTTCCCACCCTAGTGTCCCTCTTTTTAGGAGTTCAGACTGTGTGGTGTGTATATAAGTGTATCACATTGCTCTACAGCCATAAAACTTACATTAATTATTGTTTAACCCCTTAAGGACAGGCGGTCCTGGGACATTTCCTTCCCATAATGACCGCATAGGAGCACTTGGACGCTCCGGTACACGTGACCTGTCGAGTGTATCGGCGCGTCATTATGGGGCCTGATAGAGATCGCTCCGATCTTGGAGCGGTCAATTTCAGGCCCTATTTTTACTTACAGCGCTCCCGGTAGAGCGCTGTAAGTAAAAAGTATGTGACGTACTATGACCATCATCGGTCCTTGAGTATTTCAAGGACCGTGACGGTCCTGGTACGTCAAGGGTCCTTAAGGGGTTAAACATCATTATATGTGTTTATTAATTAGTCTGTGTAAATAAAATACTTTGGTATTGCTCTAGATCATTTATTAAGTAACACAAAGAGGTGTCAGTAGGTCATGACATCACCTATAAAATTCTTGGTAATGCCCCGCCCACCAGCCACACCCACCAGTAACATCCCCTAAAATAAAAGTGTCCCTCTTTGGCCATTTGAAATGTTGGGAGGTATGCTAGTGAGCTTGCACAGTATAATATTGCTTATTTATATGATTTTGTGTAGTTTTTAGAATGCAGGGATTGTCTACATTGATGTGTAAGGGCAGTTTTATGTCTGTTGTATGAGGTTTTATGTTGATGTCGTGTTACATCAGATATGGGTCACTAGTGATGCTCTGTCATATGAAGTGAAAAGTATCCCTGGAAATGGTTTGGAAATATGAAAGTATGTATATGCAGGATGCTTATGCAAATAACATTTTTCAGGACTGCAAATAAATCTGTTCAACCCTTTAGTATGTTTTTTTTCATAAGCATCTTACATTTAAAGCGGACCTTTCATCCACTATAAAGTTACCCAGCTATAATAAAGCAGGTAGCAACTAGCTTCAGAATATATATTTTACCTTTGAAATATAGGCCATTCTAAAGAAATCCATCATTGTAGGAGACTGACGGCTGGGTTAGCGCAGCCTGCGCTGCCAGTCCTTCCGTTTACCATGTGGTACACTGCAATGCTTCTTACAGGAGACCGGGACTGACAGCGCAGGGGCACAGACAAGATGTCTGCGCTGTAGCCTGGGTTCCGGTCTCCTACATTGATTGATTTCTTTAGAATGACCTACATTTCAAAGGTAAAATATATATTCTAAAGCTAGTCGCTACCTGCTTAATTACAGCAGGGCGACTTTATAGCGGATGAAAGTTCTGCTTTAAAGAGATATCTAGTCACCTTAAAATTGCTTTTACATGTCGACAAGAGAAAGAAGGTGCAAGTATATATTCCAAAGGATGTAGAGTGGTAGAACTACCTTATCACAAGAACAATGAATCTCAGTAAACAAATTATGTTTTGGAAACCCCTCCCTAAGATGAGTGCCTCTGTTAAAGGGATAGTAATGGTTAATTTTAAGTTTATTTAATATTGTAGACATTAAAAAAAGGTTAACATCGATGTAAGTCTTATCTCTCAGACCTTTATGGTCTGAGAGATATAACTTGATAAAGTTACCTTTTCCTGGCTGTTTTACTCAAGTCTGCCATCTAGCTGACAGCAGCAGATTCCAGTCATTTGATCAGACAGAGGCTCTTCAGCAGAGCTGAAATCACGCTATTTAGAAATAAATACTTAATTGGAACGGTCTACAAAGTGTGCTTGCAGACTAGGCACGCTTTGTAGACTTTTCTAATGAAGTATTTATCTTTAGATACCGTTATATTGGCACTGCTGAAGAGCCACATCTGGTCAAGCGACCAGAATCTGCTTCTGACAGCTTTACAGCTCGTCAAGCAGAAAGGGGAGGGACCGGAGAAATATTTTCCTATATCTCTCAAACCATTATGGTTTGAGAGATAGGAATAAGTGCAAGTACTCTCTTTTAATTGTATCTACCATATAGTTAACACTTTTTTTCTGACATTACTATCCCTTTAATTCAGAAAATATTATTGGTTTATGTTCACTGACAAATGTGCTCAACATGTAAAAAACAAACGAAGGAGGGGTACAACAAAGGGGCTCCTCATAGAGTAGTATGTTGGTATGGTAACGTGGTAATTCTACCCACTAAAAGCCCCTCAATGGGGATAGTCACATATTAGGGTGGGCTATCAAACACATATATGCAAGATATAAAAAGAGTGCAGATGGGAGGTATTTAGGATTTCCCGCTCCAACTCGGGTTTGCATACTTCCCAACATTTCAAATTGCCAAAGAGGGACACCTGTGTTTTAGGGGGCGTGGCTGGGGTGTGTGACTGGTGGGCAGGGCATTACCAAGAATTTTTAGTCTAATTCATGACCTATTGACACCTCCTTGTGTAACATAATAAATGACTTATAACAAGACCAAAGTATTTTATTTACACAGACTAATTTATAAACACCTATACTGATGTTTAAACAAACAATAATGTGAGTTTTATTGTGGTAGAGCAATGTGATACTCTTATATACACAACACATAATCTGGTTTCCTAAAAAGAGGGACATCAGGGTGGGAAAGAGGGAAAGAGGGACAGAGGGATTTGGGTCAAAAAGAGGGACTGTCCCTCCTAAAAAGGGACACTTGGGAAGTATGGGTTTGTTCATTGTATACTCAGATTGTTCAGCTGCTCACAGAAGTTCAACCAGTGTTCCACGATGTGTCAACCAGTGTTCCACGATGTGTCAACCAGTGTTCCACGATGTGTCTCACCAGATAGACCAAAAAAACAAGAGAAACAAGGTGCCAGTACATATTCCAAAGGATGTAGAGCAGTACAACTACAATATCACAAGAACAATGAATCCCAGTATCACGAAGCTGGTTGCACCTGTGTCAGAATTGCATGCTGGGAGTTTTGGATCGCTTGTCCCTGCTCAAGCCACAAGTGAATGTTTTTCTTCCTAAGGGCTGAAAAACAACGTGAGTCAGTGGGCTCACAAAATATATACATTGTGTAAACATCTTCTGTTTACGGACAACGTCATGATTCTTTGCTAGTATAAAAAGAGAATCACATGGTGTGATCCTGTGACCCTGCCAGACATACCCAGGGGTGGTGTTGCCCAATCCCAGAGAAATCACTGCAGGAACCTGCCCACACTGTCTCCTTGTGTGTCCCGGTTTGTGTTTTTTTTTGCCTCTCCTCCTACTTCACGCACTGTGTTTTGCCCCTTCTCTCGCTTTAACTGGGCTGTGTCCTGTCTTCTCCGGTTCAGTCCCTACTATATGTTATGGCCGCTCCCACTTTGCACTCCATTTTGTGTGTCTAACCCACTCAGTCCCCCTCTTCTGTGTCCTGCACAGCATCCTCCTCACTACCCTGTGTGCTGCCCACTCTCCTCTACTTATCCAATCCCCTGTATCCTCTGTGTCTTTCTAGCTTCCTCCTGTATCTTGCTGCCATCCCTCCCCATTCCACTCCCATCCATACTCCCGGCTGTGTCCTGCTCCTTTACCTCCTCCACCTCTCCCTGGACCACTGCACCCCCCTCTGTGTCCTGCCAGTTCACTTAGATCTGCACAATCAATGAATGAACCCTTTCAGTGCCACAGGAGCAATCTTTTATTGTACTGGCCTCTACCACTCAAATGGTTCTGCTTTCCCCACATCTACTTTGCTGCACCGGTTCCAGCTTCCACACATCTGCTACACTACAACACTCCTGAAGGAGACCAGACTGGGTAAGGAAGGGACCCCATTAGTTTGGGGGTGCCTCTTTATCCCCCTCAAATACACGCACTTCTTTGGTTTCATTCAGTTTAGGCAGTTTTCATTTATAAATTGGGTTAATGGCTCTTTAAAGGGATAGTAATACTTAAAATGTAAAAAAAAATATGCTGTAGGGTTTATCCCCCTGAGTAAAACAAGAGTACTCCCACTGCTGAAAGGTGTTTCATTCAAAAGTTATTAATTTTCAAAGTCGAATTTTTTAGGTGCAATATCACAGTGGCCTGAAATTGTACAGTGGCGCTGTTGCTACACGATCCTATGGACAGCTCTGGTCAATTGACCATAAATCTCCATAGGATGGTGTAGCAACAGCGCCACTGTACAATTTCAGGCCATTGTGATATTGCACCTAAAAAATTCAACTTTGAAAATTAATAACTTTTGAATGAAACACCTTTCAGCAGTGGGAGTACTCTTGTTTTACTCAGGGGGATAAACCCTACAACATATTTTTTTTTACATTTTAAGTATTACTGTCCCTTTATAGGGATAGTAATACTTTAATATTACTATTCCCCATATTGTAGCTATTTGAAAAGAACTGAATTGCCCCCAGGTTCATCTCTCAAACCTTTATGGTTTGAGAGATAACCGTAAGCAAAATTCCCCCCTTCCTCCCCCTTTCCTGAAGTCAGCGTCGTACTGACTGTAGGGATATCTGGTCTGTCTTTCATCAGGAGGCTCTGCAGCAGAGCCAAGATTGCGTTAGTAAATAATTATTTTTCAATAATGCGATCTCAGCTCTGCTGCAGAGCCGTCTAATGAAAATAAGACCGCATATCCCTGCAGTCAGTACAACGCTGACTTCAGGGAAGGGGAGGGAGGGGGGAACTTTGCGTTCGGTTATCTCTCAAACCATAAAGGTTTGAGAGATGAACCTGGGGTCAATTCAATTATTTTTCAAATAACTACAATATGTGGAATAATAATATTAAAGTATTACTATCCCTTTAAGTAAGGGATGAAAAGGGTAGGGGGTGATCAATTTCTAAGTCTATAATTCTTTCCAGTGGGAAGCTTCATTTAACCCTTTGAGTGTCAGAGGGGCACACAACGCATTGCAAAGCAATGCGTTGTGTACCCCTTTTGCACTGAAAGGGTTAAGTTCGTCTGACCTGTTTTCACCCCTTAAGGTCTGTGGACATGTCAGGACCATCACAAAACCTAGTGACTGGTAGGGTCGAGCTGATTTGGTGGCCTCTCATGCTGGTATGGCTGAGAGGCCTGGTTTGTTTAGTCCTATTTAGTTTTGTTTTGATATAAACAATTATTAAATGCTATGGCCTTGCCACCTTTCTATGTCTCCAGTGTGTGTTTTTATTGTTAGTGATTGGGTTTTAAACCTTTGAGTGCCAGAGAAGTATCCTACTCATTGCTAAGCAATGCGTTGAATACCCCTCTGGCAATTACAGAGTTAAGGGGGAGCATATACATGCATCCAGCTTCCATGTGTTTCCCGCACTCTCATAAGGGCTCTTTAAAGGGATAGTAACCCCCCCCCAACAACTTGACGTGAAAATACAGCACAAACAAAATATGAAAGGGCACTGGTCTCAAATATCATAACGGATCCCCATACAGCCACTAAAGTAGTGGGGTGCTCTCTAGACCTGAACTACAAGCTATACAAATACATATAATGAAGTAAACCATTAGAAGATAAACCCCATTCACAGAAGTCTTACAATGAGGCACTCGGACCCAAAGGAATATATTACACAACAAAATAACTATAATTGTGAAATTTTATTGATACAAATACATTCAGACAATTTAAAACCAATTAAAATACACAAGAGATTGTCCTCATAGGGATCAAACCTCAATATACATTTACCATATGGTAGTATAATATCCCACAATTGTATACAATCACAAATATTAAAATATAAGCAGTGGAAATATATAGTACCATACTCACATATCAAACAAGTACCAATACAATATTATTGCCCTTATTGAAAGAATAATCAATAAACATCATAATATGACAGCTTAAAGTGTAGTTAATAAAGAATAAACCGGACAAAGCATGGTACTTATCGTAAAAATGTGAAAATACAGCAAGCATACAAACATACTGAACGCACTTAGTCCCATCTCTCAAACCGTTATGGTTTGAGAGATGTAAGGCAAGACAGACCTCCGCTCCCTCCCCCTTCTCATACGTCCGCTGTATAGCGGACGTCATGAGATCCGGCTTCCAGCACCAGACGGCGGCTCTGCAGGAGCGCTGTCATCTAGATATCTCCGTATTATTACTTCATGGGTATGGTCTAAAACATGTGCCTGGCTTGCAAGCACATGTTGTAGACCATTCCTATGAAGTAATTATACGGAGATATCTAGATGTCAGAGCTCCTGCATAACCCCCGAAAGTCGGCCGACCAGATTCTGCCTCTGACAGACTTACAGCTCGTCAGGCAGAAGGGGGAGGGACTGGAGGTCTGTCTTGCCTTACATCTCTCAGACCATAACGGTTTGAGAGATGGGACTAAGTGCGTTCAGTATGTTTGTATGCTTGCTGTATTTTCGCATCAAGTTGTTGGGGGGGTTACTATCCCTTTAAATAAGGGATGGAGAGTGTAGGGGGTGATTAGTTTCTAAATCTATAATTCTTTTCCACTGGTAAGCCGAATTTATGCTCTTCGGGCCTGTTTTAACCCCTTAAGGTCTGCGGACATGTCAGGACCAACACAAGAACCAGGGACGGTCCTGGCATGTCATGAGTTTTTTTTGTTTTGTTTTGTTTTATCAAAGCGCTCCTGCAGTGATTATGCCCAAAGAGTAAAACTGACTGCTTCAAGATCAGAGCAGTCAGCTTCAGCCTATATCTTGGTGAGCTGGTACATGTGATCTCGCACACGTGCCGGCTCTCCGAATAAAATGGCCCTGGTCCTCAAGGGTAAAAAAAAAAATGGGGTCCACCTGGTCTTTAAGGGGTTAAGCAAGTAATGCACTGGGGCCCTATCAAGTATTCAAAGGATTAAAAGACCCATTTAAATCAGCAAGGAACTGCACAACCAGCCAATTAGAATTAATGCTCTTGTGACAGATGTGTGTTCTAACCAATGGGTGCACAAGAGCGCAAAACTGAATCTGTTTGTGTTTCAGATCCTCTGAATCCCTGACAAAACAGGGAACCGAACAGGGGAACCCAAAACTGGACTATCCTGGTCATAACCGGACAGGGAAACCCAAAACTGGACTGTCCTGGTCAGAACCGGACAGGGAAACCCAAAACTGGACTGTCCTGGTCAAAACTGGACAGAGGAACCCAAAACTGGATGGTCCTGGTCAAAACCAGACAGGGGAATCAAAACTGGACGGTCTTGATCAAAACCAGACAGGAGAATCCAAAACTGGACGGTCCTGGTCAATAGCAGAGAGGTGGCGACCCTACCACTATCCCACCCTACATTTAAAAGGATAGTAATGTTTCATAATAAAATCAGCTCTAATTAATCATCATAGTATTTGGACTTTGGAGAGTGTTATTTCAATTCTGTCAGAGTTGTAGTACAAGAGTAATTCAATGACAAAGTGTCCCCCTCCCGCCCCTTTTACTGATCTAACACTGCTCAGCCAGATCAGAAGGGAGGTGCCCAGGTAGACTGCAGAGAGGGACAATCCTCAATTAAGATAAGGGAAAAACCTGAAAAACTTGTCAAGGGGGGCAGGGCTTTCATTGTTTTCATAGGAAGAAGATTGACCCCTTCTGTTATCTGTCTGGTCTATGGACTGCATTCCACATCTGAGAAGAGATGGCTTACACTAGGTAAAAGGGGCAGGAGGGGAAACTTTGCTTGTGAATATCTCTTAAACCATAAAGGTTTGAGAGATAAGACTTATATCGTTCTTCATGTATTACTATCCCTTTAATGGGATTATAATTCCTCACAGAATATTATTATATACAACACATTTATATAAAAAAACATTGAAAAGAAGTGTTTTAATGTTGTAGCACAGAGAATCCGGAATAAATAATTGGTAAAAAAGTTATTTTGGCTATAACTTCTGGCTGGTAGGGTTGAACTGATTTGGTGGCCCCTCATGTTAGTATGGCTGAGAGGCCTGGTTTGCTTAGTCCTGTTCAGTTTTGTTTTGAAATAAATAACTATTAAATGCTATGGCCTTGTCACCATTCTCTGCCTCCCATGTGTTTTTTATTGTTAGTGAATTGGTTTTAAACCTTTGCATGCCAGAAGGGTATCCAACACATTGCTAAGCAATACGTTGTATCCCCCTCTGGCACTCAAAGAGTTAAGGGGCGGCATACACGACCATCCAGCTTCCATGTTTTCCCTCACTCGCATATACTCCCCTCACTTACTGTTGCACTACACACCTGTCCGGTTCATTGCACTGACCCTCACCAACCACATTTATCACCCCGCTACCTCCTCACACAGTCCCCTCACTTGCATCCATCCTCACCCACTGCTTTCACATCCCCACTGCCTTGTTATACTGTACTGTCATGTACTATTGTAGAACACACTCTCTCACCCACCACATTCATATGTGTACTGTTCCCTCCTCCTGCACTGTCTCCTCTTCCTGCACTGTTCCCTCCTCCTGCTCTGCTACCTTATCCTGCACTGTGCCTTCATCCTGCACTGTCTCCTCTTCCTGCACTGCTCCCTCCTCCTGCACTGCTACATCATCCTGCACTGTGCCTTCATCCTGCATTGTCTCCTCTTTCTGCACTGCTCCCTCCTCCTGCACCGCTACATCATCCTGGATTGCTACCTTATTCTGCAATGTTTCCTTATCCTGCACTGCTCCTCACCCTGCACTGTTCCCTCTTCCCACACTTCTCCTTCATCCTGCACTGATCCCTCACCCTGCACTGTTGCCTCAGCCTGCTCTGCTGCCTTATCCTGCAGTACTCCCTCATCCTGTACTATTAACTAATCCTGCACTGTTCCTTCATCCTGCACTGCATCCGCATACCATACTGTTCTCTTATTCTGCACTGCTCCCTCCTCCTGCACTGTTGTCTCATCCTGCACTGATCCATAATCCTGCACTGCTCCCTCCTCCTGCACTGTTCCTTCATCCTGCATCCTGCACTGTTCCCTCCTCCTGCATTGTTCCTTCATCCTGCACTGTTCCTTCATCCTGCACTGCTCCCTCCTACAGCACTGTTGTCTCACCCTGCACTGATCCATAATCCTGCACTGTTCCTTCATCCTGCTCTGCTCCCTCCTCCTGCACTGTTCCTTCATCCTGCATCCTGCACTGTTCCTTCATCCTGCACTGCTCCCTCAGCCTGCACTGCTCCTTTGTTCTGCACTGCTCCCTCCTCCTGCACTGTTTCTTTATCCTGCACCACTCCTTCACCCTGCACTGTTCCCTCATCCTGTACTGCTCCCTCCTTATGCACTGTTCCCTCCTCCTACACTGTTCCCTCACCCTGCACTGCTCCCTCATCCTGCACTGTTCCCTCAACCTGCACTACTCCCTCAACCTGCACTACTCCCTCATCCTGCACTGCTCCCTCACCCTGCACTGTTGCCTCACCCCGCGCTGCTGCCTTATCCTGCACTGTTCCCTCATCCTGCACTGTTAACTAATCCTGCATTGTTCCCTTGTCTTGCACTGCTCCCTCACCCTGCACTGTTGCCTCACTCTGCGCTGCTGCCTTATCCTGCACTGCTCCCTCATCCTGCACTGTTAACTAATTCTACACTGTTCCCTCATCTTGCACTGCATCCTCATCCTGTACTTTCCCTTATTCTGCACTGCTTCCCCCCGCTGCTGCCTTATCCTGCATTGCTCCCTCATCCTGCACTGTTAACTAATCCTGCACTGCTCCTTCACCCTGCACTGTTCCCTCATCCTGCACTGCTCCCTCCTTATGCACTGTTCCCTCACCCTGCATTGTTCCCTCATCCTGCACTGTTCCCTTACCCTGCACTGTTGCCTCACCCCACGCTGCTCCTTTATCCTGCACTGTTAACTAATCTTGACTCTTCCTTCATTCTGCACTGTTAACTAATCCTGCACTGCATCCTCATCCTGTCCTGTTCCCTTATTCTGCACTGCTCCCTCTTCCTGCACTGCTCCATAACCCTGCACTTTTCCTTCATCCTGCACTGCTCCCTCCTCCTGCACTGTTCCTTCATCCTGCACTGCTCCCTCCCCCTGCACTGTTCCTTCATTCTGCACTGCTCTCTGCTCCTGCACTGTTCCTTCATTCTGCACTGTTCCCTCCTCCTGCACTGTTCCTTCATTCTGCACTGTTCCTTCATTCTGCACTGTTCCCTCATCCTACACTGTTCCCTCATCCTACAATGTTCCCTCATCTTATAATGCTCCCTCATCCTGCACTCTCCCTCCTCCTGCACTGTTCCTTCATCCTGCACTGCTCCCTCCTCCTACACTGTTCCCTCACCCTGCACTGTTCCCTCCTCCTACACTGTTCCCTCATCTTACAGTGCTCCTTCATCCTGCACTCTCCCTCCTCCTACAGTGTTCCCTCATCCTGCACTGCTCTCTCGTTCTTCCCTCACCCTGCACTGCTCCCATGATCTGCACTGCTCCCTCCTCCTACACTGTTCCCTCACCCTGCATGGCTCCCTCATCTTGCACTGTTCCTTCATCCTGTACTGCTTCTTCATACTGCACTGCTCCCTCATCCTGCATTGTTCCCTCATCCTGTTCACTCCTCCTACACTGTTCCTTCACCCTGCACTGTTCCCTCCTCCTACACTGTTCCCTCATCTTACAATGCTCCCTTATCCTGAACTGCTCCCTCATCCTGCACTGTTCCTTCATACTGCACTGCTCCCTCATCCTGCATTGCTCCCACATCCTACATTGTTCCCTCATTCTGTTCACTCCTCCTACACTGTTCCTTCATCCTGCACTGTTCCCTTCTCCTGCATTGTTCCCTCATCTTACAATGCTCCCTCCTCCTGCACTACTCCCTCCTCCTTCACTGTTCCTTCCTACTGCACTGTTCCCTCCTCCTGAGTTGTTCCTTCATCCTGCACTGTTCCCTCATCCTGCACTGGTCCCTCGTTCTGCACTGCTCCCTCCTCCTACACTGTTCCCTCATCCTGCACTGCTCCCTCTTCCTGCACTGTTCCCTCAACCTGCACTGCTCCCTCATCCTGCATTGTTCCCTCATCCTGCACTGCTCCCTCATCCTGCATTGTTCCCTTATCCTGCACTGGTCCTTCGTCCTGCACTGCTCCCTCATCCTGCATTGTTCCCTCTCTTCCTATACTGTTCACTCCTCCTACACTGTTCCTTCACCCTGCACTGTTCCCTCCTCCTGCACTATTCCCTCATCTTACAATGCTCCCTCATCCTGCACTGCTCCCTCATCCTGCACTGTTTTCTCACCCTGCACTGCTCCCTCATCCTGCACTGTTCCCTCAATCTGCACTGCTCCCTCATCCTGCACGGTTCCTTCATCCTGCACTGTTCCTTCATACTGCACTCCTCCCTCCTCCTGCACTGTTCCTTCATACTGCACTGTTCCCTCCTCCTGAGTTGTTCCCTCATCCTGCACTGCTCCCTCATCCTGCACTGCTCCCTCATCCTGCACTGTTCCTTCATCCTGCACTGCTCCCTCATCCTGCATTGTTCCCTCATCCTGTTCACTCCTCCTACACTGTTCCTTCATCCTGCACTGTTCTCTCCTCCTGCATTGTTCCCTCATCTTACAATGTTCCCTCCTCCTGCACTGCTCCCTCCTCCTGCACAGTTGTCTCATCCTGCACTGCTCCATAACCCTGCACTGTTCCTTCATCCTGCACTGCTCCCTCCTCCTGCACTGTTCCTTCATACTGCACTGTTCCCTCCTCCTGAGTTGTTCCCTCATCCTGCACTGCTCCCTCTTCCTGCACTGCTCCCTCATCCTGAACTGCTCCCTTATCCTGCACTGTTCCTTCGTCCTGCACTGCTCCCTCATCCTGCATTGTTCCGTCAACCTATACTGTTCACTCCTCCTACACTGTTCCTTCACCCTGCACTGTTCCCTCCTCCTGCACTATTCCCTCATCTTACAATGCTCCCTCATCCTGCACTGCTCCCTCATCCTGCACTGTTTTCTCACCCTGCACTGCTCCCTCATCCTGCACTGTTCCCTCAATCTGCACTGCTCCCTCATCCTGCACTGTTCCTTCATCCTACACTGTTCCTTCACCCTGCACTGTTCCCTCCTCCTACACTGTTCCCTCATCTTACAATGCTCCCTTATCCTGAACTGCTCCCTCATCCTGCACTGTTCCCTCAATCTGCACTGCTCCCTCATCCTGCATTGTTCCCTCATCCTGTTCACTCCTCCTACACTGTTCCTTCATCCTGCACTGCTCCCTCATCCTGCATTGTTCCCTCATCCTGTTCACTCCTCCTACACTGTTCCTTCATCCTGCACTGCTCCCTCATCCTGCATTGTTCCCTCATCCTGTTCACTCCTCCTACACTGTTCCTTCATCCTGCACTGTTCCCTCCTCCTGCATTGTTCCCTCATCTTACAATGCTCCCTCCTCCTGCACTGCTCCCTCCTCCTGCACAGTTGTCTCATCCTGCACTGCTCCATAACCCTGCACTGTTCCTTCATCCTGCACTGCTCCCTCCTCCTGCACTGTTCCTTCATACTGCACTGTTCCCTCCTCCTGAGTTGTTCCCTCATCCTGCACAGTTGTCTCATCCTGCACTGCTCCATAACCCTGCACTGTTCCTTCATCCTGCACTGCTCCCTCTTCCTGCACTGCTCCCTCATCCTGCACTGCTCCCTTATCCTGCACTGTTCCTTCGTCCTGCACTGCTCCCTCGTCCTGCATTGTTCCGTCAACCTATACTGTTCACTCCTCCTACACTGTTCCTTCACCCTGCACTGTTCCCTCCTCCTGCACTATTCCCTCATCTTACAATGCTCCCTCATCCTGCACTACTCCCTCAACCTGCACTGTTTTCTCACCCTGCACTGCTCCCTCATCCTGCACTGTTCCCTCAAGCTGCACTGTTCCCTCAACCTGCACTGTTCATACTGCACTGCTCCCTCATCCTGCACTGCTTCCTCATCCTACATTGTTCCCTCATCCTGTTCACTCCTCCTACACTGTTCCTTCACCCTGCACGTCTCCCTCATCCTGCACTGTTCCCTCATCCTGCACAGGACTCATCACTACCTGTCCACTCCGGCAATTTCTAAATCTCGCACAGTTCGCTCACCCTCTCCCCTCATACTTCAAAATCACCACCTACACTTCTGTCACGCAGTGTATGTGTGGGTCAGGTATCACTAGTGGGACAGTGTAGTGACTACCCCAGTTAACAATGAATAGCAATAGGACAGTGGAACAAGGCTGGGCTAGTGGTCAGTATATTAGCAGTGGGGACTGGGATTAGATTGGGGTGTTACACTGTGAGTATGAGTCAGTAATTACCAATGTGCCTGACTCCCCACACCTCTTACATCAACTTTTGGTCCCCTGCTGCTATTTTCCACTGCCAAGTCATTGGTGGTCAAATTTTGGCCATCCAAAATATCTTTCAGACCATTGCTGGCCCCGCAACCATTATTGGGACATTTGTGGCCTAACGCACCTATAAGTCTGTTTCAGGCCCGCTGGACCATTCGCGGGCCGTTGTAGGTCCGCCAGCATCTCACAGGACAATTTTGGCCCTTCTGATCATCGCGGGCCATTTTTGGCCCTCCGGACCCTTGCGGGCCACTTTTGGCCCGCCCGCCTTTTGCGGGCCAGTTTTGGCCCTCCGGACCCTCGCGGGCCATTTTTGGCCCGCCCGACTACCGCGGGCCATTTTTGGCCCTCCGGACTCTCGCGGGCCATTTTTGGCCCGCCAGACTACCGCGGGCCATTTTTGGCCCTCCTGCCCCTTGCGGGCCGTTTTTGGCCCGTCTCCATTTCGCGGGCCAATTTAGGCCCGCTGTTGCGTCGCGGGCCGTTTTTGCTATCCGGTGTTTTAACGGCTTTTTTTCTGGCCGCCCGCTTCTATTTTCCTCCTAATTTCTTATGGGTCACTTCCAGACCTATTCTTACAGAAGTATAAAACACACTGCATCATTAGCTCCTCCCACTGCCCGCCCCTAACACTACTTTTGTCCAATCATATATATAATTCCATCCTCACCCCCCCCATCTCTGGTAAGCTCCGCCCTCCTCTTGTCAGGATCGGGGCGACTTGTCTTCTTAACTGTACCTGACAGTCCGGGAGGTCTTTCCTCTCTCACCCGCTTATCACAAGCCCGGGAGGTCCCTCCTGCCTCTTCCCCTAGTACCAGGAGGCGAAGGTATTTGTGCTCTCTTCCCTCCCTCACCATCAGCCCTTAGAGGTCTGTCCTTTCTGCCCCCATACTGGGTCCCAGAGTCCATCATCAGGAGCCTGGAAGCAACATGTGGCTCGCCAGCTGTTTTTGGAGATGTTTCCATCATCCTCAGTCAGCACAGGAGCTGTATTATAACGATAGTTGGAGAGCCACATGATACCAATTCATGGTGTATGTGTCCATCAATAACTAGTATATAGAACTTCTTTATGGAGTTGGGTGAGATCAGAACACTTAACCCTTTGAGTAGCAGTGCAATGCATCGGATACCTTTCTGGCACTCAAAGGGTTAACACTATTGGGAGATGTTTTTTGAGGCCCTGATGCGTCGCTAAGAGCCAGTGACAGTGTGAAGAGGTCACTCGGGGTCAGTGACAGTGTGGGGCGGTCACTCGGGGTCAGTGGAGAATGACCAGCAGGATATAAACGCACTGTACATCACTTCTGATTTGTGTGATTTATAGAAAAGAAAGACTTGATCCGTTTCATGGAAATGTAACCCTTTGAGTGCCGGGGCTATGCAGCTTATTGCAAAACAATGTGTTGCATACTCTTCTGGCAATTATAGGGTTAACCCCTCTGTGACATGCAGCATGAAAAATAGAATAACGTATTTCTGGGAATGGGCCATCAGCACCTCGGGGGCAATATACGGCCCGCTGTCATCCTACAGGATATTTTCGGCACAGTGGACCCTCGCGGGAAATCTTTGGCCCTCCCCACCCTCAAGGGACATTTTTGGCCCTCCGGACCCTTGCGGGCCACTTCTGGCCCGCCCGCCTTTCGCGGGCCATTTTTGGCCCGCCCGCCTTTTGCGGGCCAATTTTGGCCCTCCGGACCCTCACGGGCCATTTTTGGCCCGCCCGCCTTTTGCGGGCCATTTTTGGCCCTCCGGACCCTCGCGGGCCATTTTTGGCCCGCCCGACTACCGCGGGCCATTTTTGGCCCTCCTGCCCCTTGCGGGCCGTTTTTGGCCCGTCTCCATTTCGCGGGCCAATTTAGGCCCGCTGTTGCGTCGCGGGCCGTTTTTGCTATCCGGTGCTTAACGGGTTTTTTTCTGGCCGCCCGCTTCTGTTTATTTTCCGCCTAATTTCTTATGGGTCACTTCCAGACCTCTTCATACAGAAGGATAAAACACACTGCACCATTAACTCCACCCACTGCCCGCCCCTAACACTACTTTTGGCCAAACAGATATTTCATTCCGTCCTCACCCCCCCCCCCCATCTCTGGTAAGCTCCGCCCTCCTCTTGTCAGGATCGGGGCAACCTCTCTTCTTCACTGTACCTGACAGTCCGGGAGGTCTTTCCTCTCTCACCCGCTTATCACAAGCCCGGGAGGTCCCTCCTGCCTCTTCCCCTAGTAACAGGATGCGGAGGTATTTGTGCTCTCTTCCCTCCCTCACCATCAGCCTATAGAGGTCTGTCCTTTCTGCCCCCATACTGGGTCCCAGAGTCCATCATCAGGAGCCTGGAAGCAACATGTGGCTCGCCAGCTGTTTTTGGAGATGTTTCCATCATCCTCAGTCAGCACAGGAGCTGTATTATAACGATAGCTGGAGAGCCACATGATACCAATTCATGGTGTATGTGTCCATCAATAACTAGTATATAGAACTTCTTTATGGAGTTGGGTGAGATCAGAACACTTAACCCTTTGAGTAGCAGTGCAATGCATCGGATACCTTTCTGGCACTCAAAGGGTTAACACTATTGGGAGATGTTTTTTGAGGCCCTGATGCGTCGCTAAGAGCCAGTGACAGTGTGAAGAGGTCACTCGGGGTCAGTGACAGTGTGGGGCGGTCACTCGGGGTCAGTGGAGAATGACCAGCAGGATATAAACGCACTGTACATCACTTCTGATTTGTGTGATTTATAGAAAAGAAAGACTTGATCCGTTTCATGGAAATGTAACCCTTTGAGTGCCGGGGCTATGCAGCTTATTGCAAAACAATGTTTTGCATACTCCTCTGGCAGTTATAGGGTTAACTCTTCTGTGACATGAAGCATGAAAAATAGAATAACATATTTCTAGGAATGGGCCATCAGCACCTCGGGGGCAATATACGGCCCGCTGTCATCTCACAGGATATTTTCGGCCCAGTGGACCCTCG
This sequence comes from Rhinophrynus dorsalis, assembly GCA_037306005.1. Lineage (NCBI taxonomy): Eukaryota > Metazoa > Chordata > Amphibia > Anura > Rhinophrynidae > Rhinophrynus > Rhinophrynus dorsalis. The sequence goes on along the minus strand of CM074727.1, from coordinate 28,174,497 downwards.
CGGGCCATCTTTGGCCCTCCCCACCCTCACGGGACATTTTTGGCCCTCTGGACCGTCACGGGCCATTTTTGACCCTCTGGATCCTCGCGGGCCATTTTTGGCCCCCAGGACCTTGCAGGCCATTTTTGGCCCTTCATACATTCGTGGGCCATTTCTGTCCCTCCGGACCCTCGCTGGCCATTTTTGGCCCTCCGGAACCTCGCTGGCCATTTTCTTCCCGCCCGCTTTACACAGGACACTTTTGGCCCGCCAAGTACCCGGGGGCCTCTTCTGGTCCGCCATCATTTCATGGGCCAGTTATGTTGGGTCTTTACCCGCTCACCCTCTTATCACAAGCCCGGGAGGTCCCTCCTGCCTCTTCCCCTAGTACCAGGAGGCGGAGGTATTTGTACTCTGTCCTCTACCTCACCATCAGCCCTTAGAGATCTGTCCTTTCTGCCCCCATACTGGGTCCCAGAGTCCATCATCAGGATCTGGAAGACTGTATACCGGGGGTGGACAACCTGTAGCTCTAGCTCCAGCTGTTGTTGGAGATGTTCCCATCAACCTCAGTGAGCACAGGAGCTGTATTATAATGATAGCTGGAGAGCCACAGGATACCAATTCATGGTGTATATGTCCATCAATAACCAGTATATAGAGCTTCTTTATGGTGTTGGATGAGATCAGAAAACTTAAGACTGTTGGGAGATGGTTTGTGAGGCCCTGATGTGTCAGTGACAGTGTGAGGAGGTCACTCAGGGATAGTGACAATGTGGGGAGGTCACTCAGGGATAGTGACAGTGTGGAGAGGTCACTCAGAGTCAGTGACGGTGTGGGGAGGTCTATTTTGTATGTTCAGGCAGTGAAAACTAAATTACAGCATGTTAAGGGTTCCTTGAGAACTGATAAGAACATCTTTTGGTGACAGCAAGCAGGGATTTATCACCTGAAATCTGCATTATGGGGGACTTTATGGATTAATATTTAAAAGATCTCAGGGTCTGCTCATTTTGAACTTTCCCAGGTATGCCTGGCAGGATCAAATCATACAAAACACACACATACTGCAGGGCTTAAAATGTGAAGTCCTTTGCTACTAGCCAGACCTGAAAAGTTACTCGCCACTGCAAGCCATAGCATACCCACCAGGGATAAATTTTCACTCGCCATTGGCTAGTGGCGAGTGGAAATTTTGAGCCCTGCATACTGTACATGACTTCTGCCTGGGGATATCTTTGATTTATAGATCAGTGGAAAGCCTTGATATGTTTTGCTGGAAAATTAAACCTTTTGTGATGTGCATGCAGGAAAAATACAACATGTATTTGGGGAAATTACACAAAACATTTTCTTGCAGCTTGCTAATTACCTGTACAGCAGAGCCTTCATATGTCTCTATTTCACCATCTATTACCATTATACAGCTCTGTGGAATAAATTGTAAATAAATATTAATCAAGCTACTTTATAGAAGTGGGAATGGGCAGGATTCAAAAACCTTTTCTCTGACGTCGCTCTAAATATTTTGTTGAACAGAAAAAGAAATTACGCTCAATGTCATCTAGCCTGTAACTACTTGTAACACATTTAAAAAGTCTTCCGACTGCACAATTTAACGATCAGCTCCCAGTGACTAGATTGAACTATGGGGACTTGCCTATACAGTGGTTTTGTGTATTTTATTATTTACTTATAGGGGGAAATGGCCCTCTCAATATGAATATTTGGAAAAAGCTATGTAAATTCAATGGGGAAAAAAAACTTTAGTTAAAGCCACACTTAAATGGATAGTAATTCTTTATTATTACTGTCCCCATATTGTAGATATTTGCAAAATAATTTAATAGCCCACAGGTTCATCTCTCAAACCTTTATGGTTTGAGAGATAACCAAACACAAAGTTCCCCCCTCCCTCCCCCTTACCTGAAGTCAGCTTTGTACTGACTGCAGGGGAAGTCTGTCATACGACAGGCTTGCGGCTCTGCAGCTGAGCCGAGATCGCATTAGTGAAAAAAATTATTTCACTGAAAAGGTCTTCTACATGTACTTGGTTTGTAAGCACATGTAGAAGACTGTTTCAGTGAAATAATTCTTTTGTTACTAACATGATCTTGGCTCTGCTGCAGAGCCACCTGATGAAAAATAAGACCGGATATCCCCACAGTTAGTACAACGCTGACTTTAGGGACTGGGCAGGGAGGGGGGAACTTTGCCCTCGGTTATCTCTCAAACCATAAAGGTTTGAGAGATGAACCTGGGGGCTATTAAATTATTTAAAATATCTTCAATATGGGGGATAGTAATAATAAAGTATTACTATCCCTTTAAGTTCTCACTCACAGGCACAAAAGCCGGGTAATACAGGTTACATTCTTCCATCTTAATGCCATGCCTTAATGTTTTTTGCTGATGTCATTAGACATGATGCACACTGATGACATTTCATGTGACATCATTGATTACATCACAAATTACCTAATGAATGGCATCATAGGGGACATGACAAATATCAGCAACCTCCCAATTGATCTCTTAGGATTTTTAGACATTTCATGCTATTAGTTTAATGTATTTTTGCTATTGGGAAGAATTTTAGTGGTACACTGTTTTGGGTTAGTGCTGTCACAAGAAGATTAGGTACAGTGTTATTAGATCTGTTTTATGATCTCAGCGCTGAATGAGAATATGCAGTGGGACATGGACTGTCTACTGACACACTGTCATTTGCAGTGTCACCAGTGATGCAATTGAGGAGGTCAGATGTGATATAATAGTTGATGTCATTTGTGATGTGCTATTACTAGTATGTCATTTATGAAGTGATTGTGATATCATGTTGTTGTGATCAGAAAAGTAGATAGGAACGTCAAGTAAAGTTGGATGATCTGAAGATATTTTTCCTGGCTCTTTAGTGATTCAGTGAGAACGTAACTTTGGCTTTAACCATTTGAGTGCCATCGTTGGATACCTTCCTGGCACTCAAGGGGTTAAAAAAATATTTGCCAATTCATTTATTCCCTATTGTGCAGTTTGTGTCAGTATTCTACTTCTTCATCTTTCTGAATATTGACTTTGGTGTTCAATCAAAAGGGTACATTGTCCTGACCACAGCAATGAAAGTTTTAAATGAGAAATAACAACTGGCAATAAAAAACACCCATTTACCTTTCTATGGCCACAAAATCCTAATGTCATCTATGAATGTTGCTGGGGATGTTCCCATAATCCTCAAACAGTATAGGAACTATATCATAACATACCCCCCAAGCGTCCATCTTTAGTCGATATTAGGGTGACACATAACTCCTAAGTAACCCTCTTTAGGAGGGTGTGGAATTCATTGCCCAGTGGAATTCATTGCCCAAGGAGGTGGTTATGGCAGATACAATGGATACATTTAAGAGAAGATTAGACACATTTAAAAGGCAACATACAGAGTTATACTGTTTATCAGTAGGCAGATCAGGAAGGTCTGATAAAGACTAACTTAATTGGTAGCAGGAAAGCTATAAAATTCCCAGTTACTGGGGTATGAGGAGAAGGTTTAGCTTGATGGCCTTGTGTCTTTGTTCAACCTAATTTACTATGTTACTATGAATGTTGTTCTTGTTCCTTGGTTCAAAAGATAACATTTTCAATCAGTTCTGGATGTCATATCCATGGAGGAGGACATGCCAGTTGCTGGTAATGACTGGCATTACAGTGTTTGAACAGGGATAATGTTCCTCCATGCTCAAACCTGTAATACTAGTGTGCTTGCCCAAATTAAGGAGATTTGTGGTTTGTTAATAGGACGTCATCAAGGGGGGCAGGGTTTTCCTTACACAGACACAGACAATATTGTCCCTCAATGCGATCTGTCTGGTCAAGTGACCACATTTCAGATCTGAGGGAAGAAGAGTGGTGTCGGGAAAAGGGTGGAAGGGGGACACTTTAAACATAATTCCAAAAAACGATACCGATATAAACAGGGCTTATAATTTTAAGTCCTTTGCTACTAGACAGACCTGAAAAGTTACTCGCCACTGCAAGCCATAACATACCCACCAGGGCTGAATTTCTACTCGCCAGGGCTAAATTTTCACTTGCCATTGGCTAGTGGCGAGTGGAAATTTTGAGCCCTGATATAAACATTGCCAACGGTATGGAGCATTATTAAAAAACGTTTAAAGAATAATCTGATCTTCATTTATAGCTTGACATTACTAACTCTTTAATCAGAATAGATTAACACCACAACTGAACCCACTTTGTCTGCTAAAGACATGTCAATGCAATGAGACATCTTTAGCACCCATGAGATTGAGTAAAAACCCTGAAAATTCATCACATTTTCAAATACGTTTTTGAATCTTTGGTATCATGTCACCAAGTTCACTTAGAAATACTAGAAAATGATAAATGTACAATAGGCCAAGTTCTTTACTCAAATACATTTGCTTTGCTAATACTGGGGAATATAAAAACCTACTCTAAAATGATGTCTAATTATCTGGGCTTCCAGCTGGTGTTGATGCATCACAATGCATTGAGACATCATTAGCACCCAGCCATGAGGTTAAGTAACCACCCCAAAAATTATCCTCATATTCAAATATGTTTTTGAAGCTTTGGTATCATGTGACAAGGTTCATGTAAAAATACTAGAAAATGATGAATGTACAATACATCTTTTTGAAATCATATCCCAAATTTTACACTCCCAATCTGATCATCTTCTCTTAATTTCATAGTGACAGGTCCCATGGCCAGGACAAAGAGAGCGGGCAAACTTCCCTTATGACTATTCTCAGATAAAACCAATCTTAGACCAGTTTCTCAAGATGCTACCCATTTTATTTAATTACAGGAAAATGCTGTGTCCAAGTTCAGGAGCAACAATCTTTCCTTCCTTGATGGAATCAAACATTATAAGCCATGTCTTTTTCCATTCTCTCTCTTTGATGGCTTTCAGCCTCTGCTCTTTTGCACTTGGCCAGCACCTCTGCCTCATATGATTGCTGCTGCTGTACAGTATGCAGTTTTAAGTCTCCTGTCTCTGACAGAATGGTACTAATCTCTTTCTGAGGTGTTTTACTGGGTTGGTGGAGGGTTACTGGAGATAATGTCTTCTGCTGTATTTTGTCAGAGAGCTGAACAAATGTTTTTTTCTCCTGACGGAAATGCACTGCTCTCTTGTGTTCCTGGGAGATCTGGACTAATTTTTGGGGTCCTCCATATAATTGAACCAATTGTTTGGGTTTTTGAGAGGTTTGATCAGATGTTTTGGTTCCTCAGAGTGTTGGATCAGTCTTTTGGGTTCCTGATGATGTTTTGTGGGTCCCCGGTCATCTCTTCCTCGAAGCTCATCTGATTTCTGTGCACATTTCAAGTGTTGTAAGGTTGTCTCCTCGCTCTTCAAAAGAGATGACTTGTGTGCAAGGGCAACAGATTCTTTTTCATTATCTGCAATTATAAAATAAGGTTTATTATTACAGAATACAGTATGACGTGATAAGTCCAAGCAAGGAATAATGTTTTTTGCTTTGTATTATTCTATGGTCTGGAATTACTAAGTGACAATAAGTCCTTTCCCCTCATAATGGGGGTGTGAGACAATTCTCACATACCGTCTTGGGCAAAAGTGGATTTCCTTAAGGTCTGAGAGGCTCTTGCTGATTACAGCTTGCATTTCAGGTCCTCCACAAAATCACTGTTAGTCAGTGGTAACTGGGCTCCAGGTTCCATGCACAACACTGTTCTGTGCATACCTGGTAGCCCCATGCACTGTCATTGGTATATAAGGTGCAACTGTTTTGCTCCAGGATTACTGTTGTTTTACCGATATGTATTCCAAAGTACTGGAGCTTAATAAATGGGTTCACTGAGCTAACTGAGCCAAATAGTCTAAATGTAAATATCGGAAAATGATCTACCTTGGGATTTCTTCAAGGTTCTTCCAGATATAGCCTTGAGTGGTGGTGATGTAAATGTATCTTTTCATTTAGAGACAATCACTTGACCAGAGCTATAGGAGCAATCCCATGAAACTTTCTCAAATTCATAGATTATGATGTTTCTATCCAAGTTGATCTCCATATACAATAAAAGCAAAACAGGAAAATTTTACACTGTCTTTTGTAGGAAATACCCAAGTTATATGAAGGACACTTATCTAGTTAAGTCCTTCTACAATACACAGTGATTATAGAGACATAGCTGACAGCTATATGAAGGACGCTTATCTAGGGAGGTCCATCTGTTACACGTAATAATTATATAGCTATTCCTGAGTGCTGTAATAAGTATACCTACCAAGTAAGTCTGTTACGCACACAGTTATATTGCTATACTTGACTGATGTATGATGGACTCCTACTTAGGTAAGTCCTTCTGTTATACAGAGAAAATATATAGATGTACATTACTGCTGTATGATATAGTAATGCTAAGATAAGGCCTTCTGTTATACACAGTAGTAATATAGGTATACCTGATTACTGTATTTTGTATTATCCTTTAATGATATGAGGGATGTACAGCTTAGTGCTTCACAATGCACTGCACACACCACAGTTCCTTAATCCTTTGAGTGCCAGAAGGGTTAAACAGATAAGGTCACCTATTAGGTAGGTCCTTCAATTAAACAAATGTAGGTATTTTTATATCTATAGCTCCAGTTTAACCTTATGAATGCTAGAGAGAGATTTCAAAACAGTAAAACAAGATGCACTGGAGACCCATCTAGCATCCAAAGGGTTAATGATAGATATTTATTTCCATTTCTTTTTTCCAGCTCCCTATTGCTCGTATGTAATTAAGCATATGAAGTGTGCTGGGCATACCTGGGAACCTTCAGATATAGCCTACCTGGAGATTAAACACACAGAAAAAAAACAAAACACGTTGCTACCGTGGTTTTCTTTTGGTGTTAATACAAGCATAATTAAACAACCACTTGACAGCCAGAGGGGTATCCAATAGTTGCAATGCGTTGGATACCTGTCTGGCACTCAAAGAAATAAAAGGTGCAGATGCCCTACCACCTCCCCCTTACACTTTCTACCCCTTATACCCCAAACCACACTTCACACACCACGCACATCCCTGCCTGACATAACTTATAAAAATAACAACACGGACAACAATTTGTGGGAAAAATGGAGGTCACGGTTGAAGGCCTTCTACTAGACATTCTTAGTCCAGCGTCCCCACCCCCTGCAGTGTCTCACCACTTTATGCCCTTGGTGTTGTTACCTGGCAATGCCTTTACCCTTCAGGCTGCACCAGCAGCACAACCAGTGCCCTGACTCTCATCTCAACCTTCAGGCATGCCACACCGACACAGTGCCCAGGAGAGCTACATTATTGGACCTGTGTAATCTAATTCTGGCGAGATTTTCCTTTTGACCTATCTGCGACCTCCTCCTGTGATCCGAGAATATTGCGTGACCTTTATCTAGGGAGAGAGGAAACAAAGAAAAACAGGTTATAACTTGTGCTTTAATTTTGGCTTCTTTTTATACAATAAAGCCCCCCTCCACTTTACGCCCCTTTTACCTGGGGCAGGTGAGAGGCAGCACCTCTCCCGTCCCCCAGGTTTTCCCACCGCACGTCCGCAGCCAGCCCTTTGTTACCTGGTTGACTGCCTATGTGCGAAAGGGGGTGACACTATAGGGGGAAGGGAGGGCAATGCACCTTAGGCGGATTTGGGTGGACCAGCCACCCGCCGCCATTTGTAAGGGGCACATGCCCTACCACCTTCCCCTTACACTTTCTACCCCTTCTACCCCAAACCACACTTCACACACCACACACACCCCTGCCTGACATAACTTATAAAAATAACGACACGGACAACAATTTTTGGGGAAAAATGGAGGTCACGGTTTATTTAAGACCTACTTAACTAGTTAAACCCCTGGACCCACCCTCATAATGTAGTGCTCCTGGACCATGGCATCCTGGCATGGGACCGGTGCCCCCCCATGCCTCCTATCCAGGGCAGGCACCTAGGTGGGAAGACCTTCTACTAGACATTCTTAGTCCAGCGTCTCCACCCCCTGTGGTGTCTCACCACTTTGTGCCCTTGGTGTTGTTACTTGGCAATGCCTTTACCCTTCAGGCCGCACCAGCCGCACAACCAGTGCCCTGACTCTCATCTCAACCTTCAGGCATGCCACACTGGCACGGTGCTCAGGAGAGCTACATTCCGCCACCCAAAAATAGCGTACCAGTTTAATGGGACCTATTTTTTCCCCAACAACCGTGACTCCATCACCTGGGACAACCCTAGGGAAATTGCCGAATTGAAGATGCCTATACCTTTGGAGGATAAGTGCACCCCATCCGTTCGGTAAAGACTGGCGTCATCCGCCACCAGCTCCCCATGTGCAATGGTAAAACCCCCAATGGACTGCATAAACCGTGCAATGACTCTGTTAACTTTCTTTCTATGTATGTCAATGGCCCGGGGGCATATGGCCCCCCTCCACTGGGACCTTGGCACAATGTTAGACCAACCCAGCACCACGTGGGGAAAGCAAGACAAAACCGCCCTGCGCGTGTCCTGTATATCCATTATTAACTTCATGGACTTAAGGGAAGTAAGGTCATTCCCCACTGCGTGCAGGACCACTATGCCCAGCTCCCCTCACCTGGCGTGCTCCTCCAACAATTTGTGCCACATACCAGACCACCGGAGAACCCGCTGACCCAGCCATCGCAGCTCCACGCAGTCCCCTGGCAGTCCTAGCTGTGCTCCCCCACTGCTGCCGGCCACCTGTCTTCCTGCCCAAAACATGAATGAATGACCCAGAATCCAGGCTTGCACTGCCTTTTACCCAGTACGTAAACAAGTAAGACAGCCCTGTTACTGACACACACCATATCACACCATACCTGTTCCCAAGCCTCATAGTGTCACCCTAGTGCCCCTCTCATAACCGAATTAAGCAACATTTTTTATTTTTTTTTTTATAAACGCACATAACTCCTGTATGCTGCAGATCGCCATCTCCCCAATTTTTTAATTGCCTTCACTGTCCCGCCTTGCACTGCTGCCTTGGTGGCGGCCCCAATCCTAAAGGAATGCGTCCCATATTGCGATGGGTCTGCGCCTACTGCAGCCAATGCTCTCCTAAATATCACTTTAAATTGAAACATAGACAATGCTGCACCATCTACGTGCCTCAAAAAGGCCCCGGGCATGACTCAGACCCTGTTGCTCGCAGCAACATCCGCTGGCCCTTTGCCTCTTGGTCAGTCTTGGATTTTGCGAGCCAACACCTAACTAAATCACCCTCACATTCCACCTGATCCACCTGTAGCCCCGCCACTAACGCTTTCTTTGATGGCGCCACTAACTCCCCTATGCGGAAGGCGCCGTGAAACGCTAATACATATGCTACACCAAAAAGTTTAACTTCATAGGGGCCCGTGCAGACCTGTGATAATGCCCTCAGCAATGCCCTAAGCCTGCTTGCATACACCGGCCTACGCTTGTCCTCGCTCCGCACTTCCTGTCTACCCCAACCCTTCACTAACCTTCTCACCACAAATCTGGCCGTCAAATCCTCCACTTCTGCCAATATGAAGTGAAAGGAAAAAGCGGCCAACTTTCCTGCCACCACTCCCTTAGAACACCCTCTTTCTTTTAAAGCCCCTAAGTAATGCAGCATTTTTCCCTCCCAGGTAAATTAGCTATCTCGGCCCGCCTGATAAACTCACCCCACTGCTTCCAAGACCTTGAGTATGCCTCCCAGGTTTTAAGTGCCACTGATTTCCGCACTAGGTCTTCTAGGAGGATGCTGCCAACTGCCAAAGGTTAGATGGACAAATAAAACCATTAGAAGCAGCTTGCGGCGCTAACTTAAAAAATTGATCCCACTTCTGTCTGGACAGCGCATCAGCTATGCCGTTCCGCACCCCAAGTACGTGCTTGGCTTTAAACGTGATATTAAACCGCATACACTGCAAAACAAAATAACGCAACAAACATAGGACCGGCTTTGGTGAAGACATCAACAAGTTAAAAGCGTACACCACACTCATATTGTCAGTCCAAAACACAACTGATCTATTCGCCAAGTCATCATTCCACAGCTCCAATGCTACCACTATGGGAAATAGCTCCAAGAAAGCTAGGTTCCTTGTCAACCCTTGCGCCTGCCATGCGGGTGGCCATATGTCCGCACACCACTTCCCTGCTAGGTATGCACCAAAACCCACTGCTCCTGCTGCATCAGTGAACAGCTGTATCTCAATATTATTCTGAGCTGGCCCCACCCACAATCGTGTACCATTGAAGTCTTTCAAAAATTGATCCCAGACCCCCAAATCCTCTCTCAGCTCGTTGGACAAACGAATCTTATAGTGGGATTTCCTGACGCCTATGGTAGCTAACTGCAGGCGGCGGCTAAACACCCTCCCCATAGGTATGACCCGGCAAGCAAAGTTCAACAAGCCCAACAATGACTGTAGCTGCAGCAGCGTCACTTTTTCTTGCTGATACATCCACACTACCAGCACCCTAGCCCTCTCCACCTTCTCCTTGGGCAACCTCACTACCTGCACCTTGGAGTCTATTTTGATACCCAGAAATGTTAAACAAGTGGAAGGGCCCACCGTCTTCTCTTGGGCGACTGGGACCCCCAGTTCCCCTAAAACCCTGGCTGCTACATCCAGTAACTCCTGACACTCTCCCCTTCAGGTGGACCAAATAGTGTGCTACCTCTCCCGCGTTCACTGATTGGGCCACTGCCCAATGTAAAAATGAACTAAAATCATCAAAGTAAGCGCAAGAAATGGAGCACCCCATTGGAAGACATTTGTCCACATAAAACTGGCCTTCCCACTTTAAGCCCATGAGCCTAAAACTGCTGGGATGAATGGGCAACAACCTGAATGCTGATTCAACATCAATCTTAGCCATGAGGGAACGTGGTCCCAATGCCTTAATCAAACCTAGCGCCTGGTCAAATGACTGGTACTGCACCCTGCAGTTCTCCTTCCCAATAGCATCGTTGACCGAAGCCCCTTTTGGATAAGACAAATGTTGAATCAGGCGAAACTTCCCTACCTCTTTCTTAGGGACCACCCCCATAGGTGAAACCACTAACCCCTCTATGGGTGCTACCTTGAAGGGGCCTGCCATTCTCCCTGCCAACAATTCCTTCCTTAATTTCTCCCAAACAACCTCTGGATGCTCGTATGCTGAACGCAGATTTCTCCCTGCCCCTCCCGGCAAAATCTGTCCCTGTACTAGGATTACAAAACAAACTTGAAAACCTTTTAACAAAAACTCAGCTGTAACTGCATCAGGGTAGGCTGCTAACCATTCACTTAGCCTGCTGAGGCTGATGGGTGATGGCGCCTTTTCCATCCCTACCACGAAAGGAATTATGTTTGGGGCCCGCCCCTTTCTGCCTCCTACAGTCTGTGATAGGGTGACCCCCACCGCAGCCCAAGCAGCAATGCTTGTATTTGCAAGCCAAGTCCCTTGCACACTTCCACTCGTTGTATGCGAAACATGCGCCCTTAACCCCTGCTCCTCCTCCGCCTGCTCTCGCCCCCTGATACTCCAAGCCCCTAGGCAGCCCCCTAGTATGCGTTACTAGTCGTGCCCATATATCCATATCCCTATGGCCGTATGTCAGGGTTTTGCTCGTGACAAGTTTTTTCCTGAACACATGGTCATAGTCTGCCCATGCTGTCCCACCAAAACTAGCATGCGTGTCTAAAATTAGATCAATATACCTAAACAGGTTGACATGCTGCGTTGGAAAGCGGTCCGTAAAAAGGCTGGCATACACCACAAAACCCCTTTTCCACTCGGTCACTGTCCTTGGCCTTGCCTGTCTATCTCTGCTCTTTGCCTGCCCCACTCCTTAGCCTCAATCACTTCCCTGGATAAAGCAAATACATCCACAAACTTACCCTCCACAATTCTTCTGCGCAATTTTTTACCAACATGATCAAATGGGGCAGAGATCTCACAACCATGGGCTATATTAACTTCGTCCGTCTCAAATCTATCAGTGTACGAATGCGAGCTACCTTTCTTCCTCTTACCCCCATACCTGTGACCTCTGCCCCCTTTTGCATTTCTATAATATTTTTCATAAGATTAAACATTCTTCCCTTCTCTGAGTCTGAGGTGGACACATCCGTGTCCGTCTCAGAGTCAGATCCGGAGGACTCACCTGCCGCCCTCTTGTCCTGATCCGTGACTCCTTTTCTGTCCGTCCCTCCTTCTACCTGCGTCTTCATGCAGCTTCGCTACCTCACCCACCTCATTGCAACCTGTAAAAGACTCAACGTTAGATTCGGCATTGATATACTGAGCAACTGGATTATTGGGCAAATTACCCTGAACTGGGCCATTCATGGGATACATAATTGGCATGCCATCCATGCCCAGCCTGGAGGGGCCTTAGACACCCCTTGTGAAGTGGTCTTGGCTGCATCATGTGAGCTGGAAGTATGACGCCCTCCACCCCCCAGATCTAGCCCCAGCCTTCCCTGAGTAAGGGGAGACTGCCCCTCCCCCCCCAGACCCATTTGCACAAACCTCTGCCCGCTGCCCCCTAAGGACTCCCCTTGCCTTAGATAAAGGGGAGCCCTGCTTCCATCCCCATAACGTTGCTGCCCCCCCGCCCCCCACTGAAGCGCTACCCCCACTTCCCCAGCGCAAATGTTCCCTGTTGGCCCAGTGGACTGTCCCCTGCCGTCCCCGTCCTACCCAGGGATGCATGCCTCCCTCCAGGCATCCGTGCCTGGCCATTTGCGTCAGTAACCGCTGCTAAAGAAAGGCTTTAAGCTGGAGTCTCGCGAGAGCCGAGATTAGCCCCGTGAGACCCGGAAGAGAGGTCTAGGGCTGCGGTGAGGGCGCCAGCGCTAGCATGGGACTGGACCGGAGGCATCTGCGCCTGGCCATTTGCGTCAGTAACCGCTGCTAAAGAAAGGCTTTAAGCTGGAGTCTCGCGAGAGCCGAGATTAGCCCCGTGAGACCCGGAAGAGAGGTCTAGGGCTGCGGTGAGGGCGCCAGCGCTAGCATGGGACTGGACCGGAGCGCCATGAAGGGAAGCAAGTGATGGCGAGGAGGGAACCAGAGGGAAAGGAGAAGGCAGTGAAGGGGGGGGGGAGAAGGATTCTGAAGAGCCGTGGGGAGTGCAAGCGCTCCCTCCATCTGGGCAACGGGGGGAGTGGAGTGAGAGGGAGCAGGAGATGTGGCAATGGATTGGATACTGACCCACAGCCATGTCCCACTAGCAGCCATAGACCCACACATACTGACCCCCAGTCAAGTCCCAGTAGCAGCCAAAGAACCACACATACTGACATCCCAGCCATGTCCCACTAGCAGCCATAGAATCATACATACTGACCCGCAGCTTTGTCCCACTACACTGGTAGCCACTAGCCATAGAACCACACATACCGACCCCCAGCCTTGTCCCACTGGCAGCCATAGATCTACTTGTACTGATCCCCAGCCTTGTCTCATGACACTGGTAGAATGTCCCACAGGCAGCCATTGAATCACACATACTGACACCCCCAGCCTTGTCCTACTACATTGCAGCCATATAACCACACATATTGAACCCAGCCTTGTCTTACTGCCAGACAGAGAGCCATACTTACTGCTCCCAGCTTTCCACCAATATACTGGTAGTAACAGAACAACACATACTGATGCCCAGCATTGTCCCCCTGGTAGATACAGAACGACAAACCCCCCTCTGCCCAACCTTGTCCCACTACACTGGTAGCCATAGAACCACTAACACTAACCTCCTCAGACTTGTACCATGTCACTGGTAACCATAGAACCATAAATCTTTACCTCTTTAGCCTTCTGCCACTTCACTGGTAACCACAGAACAAACATCCTGACCCCAGCCTTGTATTACTACACTGGTAGCCATAGATTCACAAATACTGAGCATCAAGCCATGTCCCAGCCTAGAACCACACATAAGGACCCCCATCCTTGTCCCACTGGTAGTAGGGTAAATCTCCAGTATGTTAGATCAATGGTGGACAATCAGAGACCTCCAGTTGTCAGAACTATAATTTCCATCATCCCAAGCCGGCCAATGGCTGGAGGCCATCAGGTAGTTGCCCAACCCTGGTGTAGATAATTTGTAAGATTTATCATTAGCCTTAGAATAACTTACTTTGGATGGCTCAAGGTCATGATGAAGATCTTCTGATAGTTCCCTACCATGCTTCAAGCAATTGCTTTCCCATCTCCACTTCCTGTCACCAGATGGAATTGGTCCAGGGAGAGGTAGTTTATTGGGCTCTGGTGACCTGTTAATGCCTTATCCAGAGAAACAACACACATTTAATAATATTCCCATAAATAATTTAAAAAAGTCACCCTAAAATGTTTTAAAACTGTAAAATGATATTCATTTTCCCATTATCTTGATTAATGTGACAGATTTTACATGGCAGACTTTGAGGAGTCCTTTTTCACAGCCGCTGATCACATATTCGCCCTTCATTTTAACGCACAGAACGTCACCTTTGTGCTTAAACTTCCTGACGTGCTTGCCTCTTGTTATGTCCCAACCTGATACACACAAACAGTTACACTTTAGAGATTTATATTGTAGTGTTATATCCTGTTTTCACCTGGTTTCGACTTTAGGAACATGGCGCCAAATTCAGCTGGATAAAGAGGTGCAATTCTGGAGTAAATAAACTGCGGCATGGGGGGAAGATTAGCATTGCACAAGCTCCCAATAATTTAAATTGAGTTGTTTTATCCACAAGAATGCCAGAAATGTCTTCAACATAATGTAAAGTAATGCAATGAAGACACCTCTAGCATTCAGTGGTTTAAATATTCAATTTAAATCCATTGGCATTTTCATCTCCTTCCCCCAGGAGCAGCTGGCTTGTTCCAGAATTGCTCCACTGTAGTGTGATGACCCAAAGCGGAGAAAACACTAAATAAAATATTGCTGCTTTATACAGAGCAGCCATCATGGTAATGCCGTGTCAGAATATTTGAAAATTATAATAAAAATGGTTGCACAGCATTTTCACATATGTCCATGAGAACCATGTTTATTGTAATTTGTTGATTCACCTTTCACTTGGCCGTCTCCAGAAACCAGCATGTTGTCCTGTGCGTCCAGGCAAGTGATGGATTTCATGTGGCCATTGAATACTCTCATACAGATCCTGGTGTTCACATTTCATTGTTTGCAAAATAGAGATATAAAACAATGTTTTACTAAACATCAGCAGATGAGATATAATAATGTATCAAAAGGCAAAGTCTGCACTGATTGGTTGAAATCATTATTTTCAATGTGACTGGTAGGATACACAGAAATTAGTAATTATCTGGTCAGAAGAAATACCTATTGTCTGTTTCTCCTTTCTGTGTTCTTTGTAGACACCATCCAAATGACCCGAGGAGAAAAGCAGAATAACACTGACTGGCAGGGTTTAAAGGGATAGTATTGTTTCATAATAAAAGCAGCTCTAATTAATCATCATAGTATTTGGACTTTGGAGAGTGTTATTTCAATTCTGTCAGAGTTGTAGTTCAAGAGTAATTCAGTGACAAATTATCCCCCCCGCCCCTTTTACTGATGTAACACTGTTCAGCCAGATCAGAAGGGAGGTGCCCAGGTAGACTGCAGAGAGGGACAATCTTCAATTAAGATAAGGGAAAAACCTGAAAAACTTTTCAAGGAGGGCAGGGCTTTCATTGTTCTCATAGGAAGAAGATTGTCCCCTTCTGTTATCTGTCTGGTCTATGGACTGGATTCCACATCTGAGAAGAGATGGCTTACACTAGGTAAAAGGGGCGGGAGGGGAAACTTTGCTTGTGAATATCTCTCAAACCATAAAGGTTTGAGAGATAAGACTTATATTGTTCTCCATGTTTTTTTAATGCCTACAAAATAAAATAAAGATAAAACGAAGTATTACTATCCCTTTTATAAGGACTTTGGGAGTGTCTTGGTTCTACACAGAGTGCTGGTGCAGACACAACTAGTGTCACACAGTATCCTGGTGCACATAGCCTTGATGTCACACAATGTGCTGAACACATAAAGCCATGCCTCCTGACAGGGGAGCAGAGTTTAATCTTCCTCATCTACGAAAATTAATTTTTTCAGAATTCACATACGTAACTTGTTTTTTTTAACACAAGAAATTAGTAATTTTCCTCTCTGAGCAAATACCTTTGTAGATACCATCCAAATGACCTGAGGAGAAAAGCAAAAGAACACTGACTGGCAGGGCTTTAATAAGGACCCAGGAAGTGTTTTGGTGCCAGACAGAGCGCTGGTGCACACAGCCCTGGTGTCACACAGGGTGCTGATGCAGAGAACCATGAACATGTACGCCACACCTCCTGATAGTTAAGCCAAGCCTCCTAACAGAGTTACCAGTTGGGTTTACTCTGCAGTTTTCCTCCATGTTATCTACATAGCTGGGAACTCTCAGGGTTTGACCCTGAGACTCAGGGTTTTGACCCAAATCTAGAAAGAAAAAAAGTTACAGGGGAGCAGTGCGTAGTCCCCCTCATCTAAAGAAATAGATTTATTTTTTTTACACAAAAATTGGGTATTTTTCCTGTCAGAAGAAATAACCATTGTATGCGTCTACCTTCTGGGTTCTTATGCCACTGCACCTGACAGTTAAACGACGACTCCCGACAGTTACCAACTTGGTTCACTCTGAAATTTACCTCCATGTTCGCTAGAAAGAAGAGTTTAGTCCTCTTCATCTAGATAAATAGATTTTTGCACAATTTATACCCTCTTTTCTACATAGTTTTTTTCTTTTTTTTAACTCAAGAAATGAGTAATTTTCCTGTCAGAAGAAATACCTGTTGTCTGTGTCTCCCTTCTGTGTTCTTTGTAGACACCATCCAAATGATCTGAGGAGAAAAGCAGAACAACACTGACTGACAGGGCTTTAATAAGGACCCTGGGAGTGTGTTGGTGCCAGACAGAGCGCTGGTGCACACAGCCCTGGTGTCACACAGGGTGCTGATGCAGACAACCCTGAACATGTACGCCACACCTCCTGATAGTTAAGCCAAGCCTCCTAACAGAGTTACCAGTAGGGTTTACTCTGCAATTTTCCTCCAAGTTATCTACATAGCTGGGAACTCCTTGAGACTCAGGGTTTTGACCAAAATCTAGAAAGAAAAAAGTTACAGGGTAGTCCCCCTCATCTAAAGAAATAGATTTTTTTTTCTTTACACAAAAATTGAGTATTTTTCCTGTCAGAAGAAATAACCATTGTATGCGTCTACCTTCTGGGTTCTTATGCCACTGCACCTGACAGTTAAAGCACGACTCCTGACAGTTACCAATTTGGTTCACTCTGAAATTGACCTCGATGTTCTCTGGAGAGAAGAGTTTAGTCCTCCTCATCTAGATAGATTGATTTTTGCACAATTTATACCCTCTTTTCGACATAAATAGTTTTTTGGGTTTTTTTTAACTCAAGAAATTAGTAATTTTCTTGTCAGAAGAAATACATATTGTCTGTGACTCCCTTTTGGGTTCTTTAGACACACAATCCAAATGACCTGAGGAGAAAAGCAGAATAATACTGACTGGCAGGGCTTTAATAAGGACTCTGGGAGTGTTTGGTGGCACACAGAGTGCTGGTGCAGACAAGCCTAATGTCACACACAGTATCCTGGTGCAGCCAGCCTTGGTGTCACACAGTATGCTGGCGCAGGCAGCCTTGGTGACACACAGTATCCTGGTGCAGCCAGCCTTGGTGTCACACAGTATCCTGATGAACATAGCCTTGGTGTCACACAGTATCCTGGTGCAGCCAAGCTTGGTGTCACACAGTATCCTGGTGCAGCCAGCCTTGGTGTCACACAGTATCCTGGTGCACATAGCCTTGGTGTCACACAGTATCCTGGTGCAGGCAGCCCTGGTGTCACACAGTATCCTGGTGCAGCCAGCCTTGGTGCCACACAGTATCCTGGTGCAGCCAGCCTTGGTGTCACACAGTATCCTGGTGCACATAGCTTTGGTGTCACATAGTATCCTGGTGCAGGCAGCCCTGGTGTCACACAGTATCCTGGTGCAGCCAGCCTTGGTGTCACACAGTATACTGGTGCACATAGCCTTGGTGTCACACAGTATCCTGGTGCAGCCAGCCTTGGTGTCACACAGTATCCTAGTGAACATAGCCTTGGTGTCACACAGTAACCTGGTGCAGCCAGCCTTGGTGTCACACAGTATGCTGGCGCAGGCAGCCTTGGTGTCACACAGTATCCTGGTGCACATATCCTTGGTGTCACACACTATCCTGGTGCAGCCAGCCTTGGTGTCACACAGTATCCTGGTGCAGCCAGCCTTGGTGTCCCTCAGTATGTTGAACACATAAAACCATGCCTCCTGACAGTTACCAACTGGGTTTACTCTGAAATGTACCTCCATGTTCTCTAGAGTGAGAGATTACAAAAAAATTACAGGGAAGCAGAGTTCAGTCCTCGTCATCTAAATAAATAGATTTTTGCAGAATTTACACCATCTTATCTACATAAATTGTTTTTCATTTTTTTTAACACAAGAAATTAGTAATTTTCCTGTCAGAAGAAATACCTGTTGTCTGTGTCTCCCTTCTGTGTTCTTTGTAGACACCATCCAAATGATCTGAGGAGAAAAGCAGAACAACACTGACTGACAGGGCTTTAATAAGGACCCTGGGAGTGTGTTGGTGCCAGACAGAGCGCTGGTGCACACAGCCCTGGTGTCACACAGGGTGCTGATGCAGACAACCCTGAACATGTACGCCACACCTCCTGATAGTTAAGCCAAGCCTCCTAACAGAGTTACCAGTAGGGTTTACTCTGCAATTTTCCTCCAAGTTATCTACATAGCTGGGAACTCCTTGAGACTCAGGGTTTTGACCAAAATCTAGAAAGAAAAAAGTTACAGGGTAGTCCCCCTCATCTAAAGAAATAGATTTTTTTTTCTTTACACAAAAATTGAGTATTTTTCCTGTCAGAAGAAATAACCATTGTATGCGTCTACCTTCTGGGTTCTTATGCCACTGCACCTGACAGTTAAAGCACGACTCCTGACAGTTACCAATTTGGTTCACTCTGAAATTGACCTCGATGTTCTCTGGAGAGAAGAGTTTAGTCCTCCTCATCTAGATAGATTGATTTTTGCACAATTTATACCCTCTTTTCGACATAAATAGTTTTTTGTTTTTTTTTAACTCAAGAAATTAGTAATTTTCTTGTCAGAAGAAATACATATTGTCTGTGACTCGCTTTTGGGTTCTTTAGACACAGAATCCAAATGACCTGAGGAGAAAAGCAGAATAATACTGACTGGCAGGGCTTTAATAAGGACTTGTGTTTGGTGGCACACAGAGTGCTGGTGCAGACAAGCCTAGTGTCACACACAGTATCCTGGTGCAGCCAGCCTTGGTGTCACACAGTATCCTGGTGCAGGCAGCCCTGGTGTCACACAGTATCCTGGTGCACAGAGCCTTGGTGTCACACAGTGTGCTGGTACAGACAAGCCTAGTGTCACACACAGTATCCTGGTGCAGCCAGCCTTGGTGTCACACAGTATCCTGGTGCAGGCAGCCCTGGTGTCACACAGTATCCTGGTGCACAGAGCCTTGGTGTCACACAGTGTGCTGGTACAGACAAGCCTAGTGTCACACACAGTATCCTGGTGCAGCCAGCCTTGGTGTCACACAGTATCCTGGTGCAGGCAGCCCTGGTGTCACACAGTATCCTGGTGCAGGCAGCCCTGGTGTCACACAGTATCCTGGTGCAGGCAGCCCTGGTGTCACACAGTATCCTGGTGCACAGAGCCTTGGTGTCACACAGTATCCTGGTGCACAGAGCCTTGGTGTCACACAGTGTGCTGGTGCAGACAAGCATGAACACATAAGCCATGCCTACTCACAGTTAAGCCACACCTCCTCACAGTCACATCTGTTTTTTTTTTTTTTTTTTCTTGTTTTGTTTTTTTGCAATTTGCCTCCATGTTCTCTAGTGACAAATAAGAATTACAGGGGAGCAGACTTTAGTCCTCCTCATCTAAAGACGTTGATTTTTCCAGAATTCACACCCTTTTATTTACATAAATAGGTTTTGTTTTTTTTAACACAAGAAATTAGTAATGTTCCTTCCAGAAGAAATACCTATTGTCTGTGTCTCCCTTCTGTGTTCTTTGCAGACACCATCCAAATGACCTCAGGAGAAAAGCAAAAAAAAACACTGACTGACAGGGCTTTAATAAGGACCCTGGGAGTGTTTTGGTGCCACAGTCATAGAGTACTGGTGCAGACAAGCCTAGCATCACACAGCTGGTGCAGGCACCCCTGGTGTCACACAGTATCCTAATGCACACAGTCCTGGTGCCACACAGTGTGCTGATGCAAACAAGCCTGAACAGTACGCCACGCTTCCTAACTGACAGTTACCTAGGGTTGCCACTTTTTCTTAAATATAATACCAGCCATGGCATTCCCTCCATATACTTAACATTGACCAGAAGCCAATTTTTTAAAATACCGGCTGGGTGGCAACACTACAGTTACCAATTGAGTTGTAATTTACCTCCATGTTATCTACAAAAAATGTTATAGGGAGGCAGAATTTAGTCCTCCTCATCTAAAGAAATAGATTTTTGTTTTTTTTACACAAAAAATGAGTATTTTTCCTGTCAGAAGAAATACATATTGTCTGCGTTTCCCTTCTGTGTTCTTTGTGGACACCATCCAAATGACCTGATGAGAAAAGCAGAACACTGATGGGCAGGGCTTTAATAAGATGTGTTTTGATGCCACACAGAGCAATGGTGCAGACAGCCCTGGTGTCACACAGCATCCTAGTGCACATAGAGTTGGTGTCACACAGTTTTTTGAACACATAAATCATGCCTCCTGACAGTTACCATCTGAGTTAACTCTGAAATGTACTCTAGAGAGAAAAAAAAAGTTACAGGGGAGCAGAATTTAGTCCTCCTCATCTAAATTAATTGATTTTTTGCAGAATTTACACTGTCTTATCTACATAAATTGTTTTTTTGAGTCATTTTCCTGTCAGAAGAAATACCTGTTGTCTCTGTGCGATCCGATTCAGGGCTCCCTGAATGGCGTGTGCAGTCGCACAGGGGGGCCTGAAATCCATGACGTGTCAGGACCGTCACTGGTCACTGGTTTTCCCATAACAGTCCTGGCACGTCATGGGCCCTTAAAGGGATAGTAATACTTTATTTTTACTATCCCCCATATTGTACATATTTGCTAAATAATTTAATAGCCCCCAGGTTAATCTCTCAAACCTTTATGGTTTGAGAGATAACCAAAGGCAAAGTTCCCCCCTCCCTCCCCCTTCCCTGAAGTCAGCGTTGTACTGACTGCAGGGATAACCGGTCTGACTTTCATCATGCGGCTCTGCAGCAGAGCCATTATCGCGTTAGTGACAAAGAATTATTTCACTGAAACGGTCTTCTACATGCAAACCAAGCACATGTAGAAAACCGTTTCAGTGAAATAATTCTTTTTCACTAATGGGATCTCAGCTCAGCTGCAGAGCCGCAAGCCTGTCGTACAACAGACTTCCCCTGCAGTCAGTACAACGCTGCCTTCAGGGAAGGGGGAGGGAGGAGGGAACTTTGCCTTCGGTTATCTCTCAAACCATAAAGGTTTGAGAGATGAACCTGGGGGCTATTAAAAATTATTTTACAAATATCTACAATATGGGGGATAATAATAATAAAGTATTACTATCCCTTTACCAAAATTCCTGCAGAACTGAATGTGGCTTTTAATCCCTTGAATATCATAGAGTCCTACAACTCAAAGAGAAACCAGTGGCGCGATGCAAGGAATGTGTGCATCTGATAAAGGCCTTTTTGTGCGCAGATAGATTTTGCGCATGTTCTAATCCAGGAAGCTGAATACCTAACGCTTCTTGAATTGTACATAAAAAATTCCTTTTTAGGACAACACTACACAGACGTATACATTCATTCGCAATAGCACTTCCTGCATTAGGCGCATTCGCTATTCCAATCAAACAGATTTGTTAATCCTGGCCACACCCACAAAAAAATAAATATGAGCAGCTGTTCGCTAATCTTGATTTTTTCATGCGCAATTCAACAAAATCATGCGCAAACCTATTCCCTGGTGGTTTTCCAACGGGAAATAGAGATTGCGCATGTTTCTTGCATCGCGCCACAAGTCTCCAATTAGAAGGCAAACCAATTGCACCACAAGGGACAAATGATACTAGAGAGGACTCAGTGCATTGCTTTGCAATGGATTAGAGACATGCCTGGCCCAGATCTCAGAATCTCAGGGTGAAGGGCCAAATTCTTATGGTAAGAGACTCCGGTGCTACCTATTAGATATTCTGTTCCAGTTAATTGCTTCTTTGGTCTTTAACCCTCTGAGTGCCAGAGTTGTACGCAACGCACTCCAAGGGTTAAATTGGTGTCACTTGTACCAGGAAGGCAGAGGGAGAAGTCCTGCTCGTCGTGTGTGTGTGTGTGTGTGTGTGTTCATACAGTGATATCTTTACGTTGCTGTATAATAACGACTCCTTGAGAGCTGATTGGAGCACAACTCAATTACAGCAATCAGAAACATGTCTCAGAGAATCCATATTATGGAATTGTTAACCTTTTAAGTACCGGAGGGCACTTGCTTTGCAATGTGTTGCATACCCCTCTGGCACTCAAATGGTTAAAGGTTAATATGTACAAAATCTCTGGGTTAGCTCATTTCGAAAGTTCCCACGTATGATCTCTCTACCATTTAAGGTGATGATTAAAAAAAAAACAACAAAAAAAAAAACACAAAACAAAAACAAACCACTTAACCCCTTAATGACCATTGACGGTCCTAGCACGTCATGGATAGATCTGCGTTAAGGACCCATGACGTGCCAGGACCGTCATGGAATTCAGGGCTCCCCTCGCGGCTGCACGCCGTTCGTTGAGCCCTGAACCGGAAGCAGAAAAAAAAAATGGCCACGTGGTCCTTAAGTGATGGCCGCATGCGCGATTGGCCATCCTTAAGGGGTTAAGGACCCATGACGTGCCAGGACCATCACAGTTGCCCTTCACTTAAGGACCAGCAATGGCCTTGGCACTTCATGGATTTCAGAGCTCCCCACAAAAATGCACGGTATTCAGGGAGCCCTTAATCCATTAGTAGAAAAAGAAAAAATGCCTCATGGTCCTTAACTGCCAGCCACGAGGTCGGTCCTTAAGGGGTTAAACTATTGACAAGGTTTTATTTCTCCTTGCTGGTGCAGTTGCTTTCACGTTTCCTATCTTGCATGTGTAACCCCTTAATGACTGGACAACCTGGCGTGGCTTCAATGGATTCCAGGGTTGCTGAGCGGCATGCAGCTGCACGGTGGCGCAAAATTCCATGATGTGCCAGGACCATCACCGGGCCTTAAGTGCTGTGCCAGGTGTGACAGTCCTGGAACATCAAGGGTTGTTAAGGGGTTAAGCCAGTTATGCCAGTGCTCCTATGTCAGAGTTAAAGGCATAGTAACACTTAATATGTTTAAAGGG
This sequence comes from Rhinophrynus dorsalis, assembly GCA_037306005.1. NCBI lineage: Eukaryota > Metazoa > Chordata > Amphibia > Anura > Rhinophrynidae > Rhinophrynus > Rhinophrynus dorsalis. The sequence goes on along the minus strand of CM074727.1, from coordinate 28,150,963 downwards.
ATAGTAATACTTAAAATGTAAAAAAAAATATGTTGTAGGGTTTATCCTCCTGAGTAAAACAAGAATACTCCCACTGCTGAAAGGTGTTCTATCCAAAAGTTATTAATTTTCAAAGTTGAATTTTTTAGGTACAATATCACAGTGGCCTGAAATTGTACAGTGGCGCTGTTGCTACATGATCCTATGGACAGCTCTGGCCCCGGGACCATAAATCTCCATAGGATGGTGTAGCAACAGCGCCACTGTACAATTTTAGGTCACTGTGATATTGCACGTAAAAAATTCAACTTTGAAAATTAATAACTTTTGAATTAAACACCTTTCAGCAGTGGGAGTACTCTTGTTTTACTCAGGGGGATAAAGCCTACAACATATTGTTTTTTACATTTTAAGTATTACTATTCCTTTAAAAAAAGTATATGTTGTAGGATTTATCCTCTTTAATAAAAGATGGGTACTCTCACTGCTGAGAGGTAGTTTTTGTTTTTCAAAAGCTATTGAAGTTCAAACTTGATTTTTTTTTTACATGCAATATCTCCATGGCTTGAAATTTTATAGTAGAAATGTTGCTACATCATTCTATGGACAAATCTTGTCAGTTGACTGTAAACTTCCATAGGCTAATGGCCAAGAGCTCCGTTATAACATCTCAGGCTTAAGACTCGTAAAGTGCAGACTCTCCCACGAAAAAATTTGCTCCCTCAGTTGCTGACTGCAGACCCATGTTGAAAATATTCAGCTGAGTGTCTGAAAAATGAATGTTGTTATTTCTATATACACCAACTAGAAGAGCCTGTTACACGGGCCACAGTGCCACTGCCAGCCGGTCGCGGGGCAGTCATGCACAGTAGAGACTGCCCACACCACGGCTGATACAGAGTGAGATGCTCCAGCCTCGTCACGGGCAGTTTCTACTACGCATGACTGCAGCACGCACAGCAGTCTCTGACTGCATCGTTACACACGTTTTAGCGAATTATTATATAGGAGGAAGGATATCATCACCTTCAATATCTATATGGTGAGTAATAAAACCTTTTAACATGGTAGTAATGTATACCTTGCTCTGTTTAACTATTTCCTAGATCTTTTCAAAGACTCTAAAAATCAGTCTTGAAACCAGAGTAATTGAGGAATCACCTCTATCCACATGATAACAGCTTTAGGAAACATGGGGGAGCTGCACTAATAGGCAAGAAAGGGCTATGATGGCAATATGGTGGCGAAGTGGTGTTAATGGCTTATCAACATCATGGACTAAGGTGTCTTCATCATCATATCCATGTGACTCTGCCACCAATCCAACACACCCAACAAAATCACTATAAATCTGCAATGCCCTCAACTAGTTTACTATTTTGTTAAAAAATTACTCATTTGTATATGTAAATACAGGTTAAAAAAGCATTGTCAAATTCATGTGGGTGTATTTATATGTTAATATGACATATCCCCAGATGCGCTAAGCTCTGATAGCAGCTTTTGCAGTTGTAGCTCACAGTCCCACCACCACTAAGGTTGGAGATGCTGGGATTTCCTTGTAGCTCTTGATGGAGCCAGATGACAGCTTGATCTTTCTACTGGAGAGCACATACAACCATTGCCATCCTTGAACCCTTTCAGTCCCATAGGGAAGTTCATTGCACACCCCTGTGGCACTTAAAGGGTTACAACACTATCAGATGTTACCAGTGTATATTAGCATTTAGAGAATGTCAGAGAAGCTGTGATATGTTATAGCTTCTCTGCCATTCTCTCAATGATAACTTAATGCTGCCAATATTTGTTAATCTTGTAACCCCTTCAGTGTCACAGGGGTGTGCAACGAACATCCCTATGACACTGAACAGGTTAAGGGAGCAATTCTGTTTGTGTTGCTTAAGTCTGCGCAAATCTTCTTCTCTCCCCCAGTTTGTGCGGGAGGGATGGATGAGAGAGAGGATGCACTCAGAGTAGGCTTCAGGATTGTTGCACTGCTGGTGATGTGTAAGGAAGGGCAGCCCTAACTCATTGCCAGCAGTTTGACAATCCTTCATGTTAATGAGTAAACCCCCCTCTCCCCAAGGAATATTTAAAGGGATAGTAATACTTTGTTTTATCTTTATTTTATTTTGTAGGCATTAAAAAAACATGAAGAACGATATAAAAGTCTTATCTCTCAAACCTTTATGGTTTATGAGATATTCACAAGCAACGTTTCCCCTCCTGCCCCTTTTACCTAGTGTAAGCCATCTCTTCTCAGATGTGGAATGTAGTCCATAGACCAGACAAATAACAGCAGGGGACAATCTTCTTCCTATGAGAACAATGAAAACCCTGCCCCCCTTGACAAGATCTTCTGGTTTTTCCCTTATCTTAATTGAAGATTGTCCCTCTCTGCAGTCTACCTGGGACCTCCATTCTGATCTGGCTGAGCAGTGTTACATCAGTAAAAGGGGCAGGAGGGGGATACTTTGCCATTGAATTACTCTTTAACTACAACTCTGACAGAATTGAAATAATACTCTCCAAAGTCCAAATACTATGATGATTACTTAGAGAACTGATTTTTTTTTTAATGAAACATTACTATCCCTTTAAATCTTAGTGCATGTGGTGATGTGAGTCTCCATCCTCAAGGCAATGTGCTCACCACACATTTTATAGAAAAAAAAGAAACAAAAAACAGCGCACAAAGACCTCAGTGTAGTAGAATTAAATCAGAGAATAAGTAAATACATTATAAAAAATAAAGGATAAAAGCAGTATCATTTATTGAATTATTGAGCTAAAATATCTGATCATTGGATCATAAGGATATTAAAATTAATTTAATAGAATCCAGAATCTGGATACATCTCCAGTCTTTTAAATAGTTTCAAAATAGTTGTGGTACGGGACAGCTTCAGACGGGACCTATTAACAGGGGATATGAGTTATAGAGCATATAAAGATAGTGATACGTTATATCATTTCTTTAAGGAATTCAAACGTATATAGTTTGTTGTATGCGCTCACCAGAAGGTTTCTTTACAAACGGGCCCGTAGTTAAAACACCTTGGTGGCGCGTCTCGTGTCTCCAGTGTTTGCTCCGTCCCCCTGGTTCTCCGTGGATCTTCTCCTTGTGCTCAAGATATCTTTCGCTAAGCAAAAGTATATAAGTCCCAAATAACCAGCAGCTAAAGTAAAGTATTAAAATGTTGATCAACGCGTTTCGGGAACTACAATTCCCTTTCTCAAGATAGATTGGATGTGAGGGTGCTCGAAAGCCCGCGACCTTAAGTCCATCATTCATCCAATCACAATTACTTGTCAGAGTTCAAAATGTTACAATGTAACGGAACTAGGCATAAAACTCTTTTTCAAATGCTAAAAACATAATTCTTTACATAATTAACAGATCTTCACTACAAATTAATATACATACACAGTAAATGTATTATTTAGTGAAATACGATATTGAATTCACAAACCATGCAATGTATTGGTACCAGTCAGAAGGAAGATAGTTCGTCTACTAAACACTATATCAGAGTGATTAAGTACACAATGTTGATTGCAACTTGACACAATATTCAAATGTATTTTTGTTTGTATATCAATCAGTGGACCTACTCTGTCTTCTTTAACTAATTCCACAGGGCGATCGCCTATAATAGCTTAATCAATGTTTTTCTACCAGGAGAGACATCTTCCAACTGCGCATATATAATATTGAAGTTATTGTTTTTAACTTTATTCAAATAACTAAATAAGTAAATGGTCAAGCAGGAGATTGCATCTGTCCCCTTCAGTGCAGATAGTTAGACCCAGAGTTGTTGTTCTTTGCTGTTATACTCAAGGCCCAATTACTGATTCCCAATGCATTGGAGACCACACTGGTATTCAAGTAGTTAAATATCCCCATTTTAAAATTATTTTTTTTTTCATTATCCCTATGATTCTGTTGATTTTCTCCACTTCATAAAAAAAAAAAAAAAAGCTGAACATTCCAAGGGTACTTCATCTAATATACTCTGTGGTATAAAACTCATAAGGCAATATCCAGCATCACTGCCTTGCTCATTTATCCGATTCAGGCAAAGTGGCAACTGGGCACAAGATTGTATTAGTAATAGAAAAGGTTACATACTTATTTTGATTTCAGGGCCAAGCTTTATTTACGAATCAACGAACACATGTTCCAAATGTATGTAATGTCTCCATTGAAACATATTAGCGATGCTTCCATCTGTGTACACCTGTATCTGAAGGGGCAAACAGTGGGGTTCTGCAGTTACCTAGAAACCCCCTTGAGATCTCCTTTATAAGGATAGTAATGTTTCAGATTACACATAGCTCAGAAAGCTGAGCATGTGTAATAGTACCGCTCCACAATGTTCACATGCTGTAAAACGTGCTAGTTACTGTGTAATATGTTAAAGATGATCCCTCTCACCCCTTGCCCTGACGTAATGATTCTTGTCCCAGGACAGTGGATCACGACGAGGGACAATCTTCATGAAGTATTTGTTCAGGAGGGCAGGGTTTTCCTTATACTGAATGAGGGAAGACTGTCCTTTGTTGTGGTCTGTCCGGTCAACAGGACTTCAGATCTGAGGGGAGGCAGGCAAGGGATTATCTTGAACATAATATTACACTGTAACTAGCACGTTTTCCAGCATATGAACATCACAGAGCAGTACTATTATACATGCTCAGCATTCTGAGCTATGTGTAATCTGAAACAACATTATCCCTTTAACGATGGGCTGTTGATATACAAATCTGACAACTTGACAAAGAAAAAACTGGCACATTTAATGAATTTAGATCTTTTATAGCTTTACAGTGCAGAAATAGCTTAACAGAGACAACAAGAAGATACATCAACATCGAATTCCCATCCCAATAGCCATAAAAGTTCCAAAGGTGCCACCACTTTGCATCATTGTCTTTCCAACTCCGCCCATGAGCTCCCTTCCTCTCATTCCAAATCTGAAAAACAGAAGAATGACTTTCATTTAGAAAATAGGATGGTAATTTCAGGATCTTTGTTCTGAAGTCTGACTATAGAGTTGAGGTTGTGCAAGCACTTAAGAGTTTATCTGTACGGGTTATTAGGAGGGGACCATGTTCCTTTACCCAACTTAATCTGTACGGGAAATCAATGTCCACTACTAATAAATTCTGAATGGATTGATTTTCAAAAATTAATCTTTTGTTAGTAATGTGCTTCATATCCATGGAGGCAGACAGATACGAATCATTTTACAGAACTCACAATGCATCCCACTAGGTCTTCTAAGCCTTCAGTGCGAGGAGTCTGAAGGCCTGCAACAAAAATTACATTTGCCTCCATGAACAGTACTAATAAAAGATTTTGAAGAACCAAAAGCATGCAGAATTGATTCTTAGTGGGAATTTGGATTTTCTGTATTGATTGAATCCAGTCTGCAATAGGAATCCGGGGGTGGGGGGTGCAGAACAGATCTAAAAAGAGATCCAGTGGCTCCCATGGAAAAACAATGTACTGTATCCCACAGACCATTTCCTGTTCTGGGTGATGCTGGTTTCCATAAACTACAGGGACAGAGTTATGCAGCCTGGAAGATTGTGGCAGACTTCTGCATTGAAATCCTGTTGAAAGAGTCCATTTTCTGACAACATCCCCCCTGCCCCAAACAGCGTTTTGGAGATTATCAACCCCTTGAGGCTGTGAAAGGTGTGCAACACACCATTTTCATGAAATAGCAGAACACATACATCAGGGATGGGGCAGGAGGGGGATAATTTATAATTCAATTACTCTTGAACTACAACGCCGACACTACTGAAAAACACTCTTCATTGCCCAAATACCATGAAGATTAATTGGAGCTGCTTTTATTGTGAAACATTAATATCCCTTTAAGTAGCACCTCATGAGATTAAGCTAATTGCCTACTTTCTGTTACAACCTTTTAACTAAAGGCAAGTATGAAAAATGAGACTGCAGTTGATGGAGTTTTATCATTCAGCAACCCCCCCCCCCCCCATGGAATGCTAAATCACACCAACGGGTGCCATTTTTTCTTAGAACAACAGTAGCTATTGAATACAGTAGGAAATTGCAGAGTTTTCAAAGATTTCAGTATCATATTTTGAACATCAGACTAGGGTTAGAAAGGCATGTGACCCATCATTTGATGCAGAAGTATATCTACTTTGAAGACATGTAGGCTTTTAGGGGGTGATTTTATAGTTATTGGGATAATTAAGCATCCAAACTATGTTTAACGTGTTTTGGTTATCTCCATGAACAAGTCAAACAAAATTATGTCAAGTGCTGTTACCAATAGCGGGCCACAAGGAAGGAAATGCATTTGTGGATATGTGTATAGTCAGGAATATTACATTAATATTTCATACTTTATTCATTTGTACATTTCCTTGCTTCAGCATTTTGTAGAGGAAGAAACTTCATCCATTCATAACTTAGTCTGCTCTCATGAAATCTATGCTTTTATATAGTTACCAAGCTGTTTTAGTTTTACCATGTAATAAATGGAAAGTGCATTTTAATTTATGAAGCTGAAAATATCCTCCTTTCTTGCTCCTGTTCATTATTAGTCTGTACAAGCCATGCACGGAGATACAATTTTGCCTATTTGGCATCTGTGCACTTGTGGCATGGATTGAAACAAAACTTTAAAAAACAAACAGTTTTGATATATAGAGGATGCTAATGGGGGAGAAAAAAAAAAAAAAAAAGTAATTTTTTTTACATTTTTGTATATTTATGACAGCTTGTTACATGATGCAAAATTTACGTCAAATGGAGGCACCATAAAAATCTGAATTGCAAAAAGGTTTTCAATAACTAGCATTTATAAGTGTATGGGTGAACATGTGCATGCATCTGTAAGTGTAATAGTTAGGTTTTCCATTCCTAAAATAGTGGCCGGCTTGAATAGAATGTAATGAACAGTGCAGGGCACTTACCTAGTTAAGTTAAATAGGTTAAATTAGCAGCTACTTATTCCTAGGGCATAATTCCCTTTTGACTGACAAATCACTGACAAATAAGTCATTGGCACAGAACAGCTGTATTCTGATTGGTGCTTCCCCTTCTTACAACCACGTACTTCAACCAAGCACCAATCAGTGTGCAGCAGTGTTCTCAGAGTGCCAATGACACTTCTGTTTATATTGTGTGAATTATTTAGGCAAGAAAAATAAAACAGATTAGTTTTGCAGTAGTTCAAATTAAATGTTCTTTAAATTCTTGGTTACTAGAAAAGTCTCAGACACAGTACACCAGTGTACTTAACCCCTTTGCGTGTGTATCAGATTGTTGAACTGCCACACACCCAGCTTATTTGCCGGGTGCTCAAGGCTCAAACGCATCTGCAGAACCACTTATCACCAAGAATCCGAGCACTCCATGATAAATATAAAACTTGACTTTTATTTAAAACATTAAAAAAGAGATTCAGCCCAACATTTCAGTCCCAACTGGGTCTTTTCTCAGGGACCTACTCGTTACAGACCACCTCTGTGGCCATGTTTAAATACTTTCCTTTGATGAACTTGGCACCAGTACTCAGCGAGGCAACCCAAAACATCGAACACTGTGCCTGTCCAGCTAACACCAACAATGAGTCAAACCTTCACAATCAAACGGACACATCCTACAATAATGGTTATCAAATTCTATCCTCTCTTAGATGTAGTGTATCAGACTGAATTGTTCATTTAACCCCCCCAGCCAATTTCTATTGGGACTGTTACTGTTTCATTTAGTTATATGGGCATATTTGGATGGTGAGAGTGTCATAATCAGACAGTGACTGTCACTGTTTTGATATCTGGGATAACTGCACTGTTGATTTTGATATTATCTAGTCCTTTATACATATGAATAGGTGGTCTTGGTAGGAATTGCTGTATGCAACGTTGCTGTTTTTATGATTATGTATGTTGGTGCATTGGGGATAAGGAGTATAGTAATATACTTTTTATTGCAATTTATACTGATAATTGTTTGTAATAAACATTTGGACACTTTATAACTTGACATTATTTGTCTGGGTACTTTCATACTGGCCAGAGTGCTGTCTTAGTACCTAGCTTTTTTTCCCATTTTCCCTTGTTTCTTTTCCCTTTTATATAGGTTTGTTATAATGTTTTGTAGGTACATAGCAACACTATATGTGATTATATAGTTTCTGACCTTTTTTTGTTACTTACTATATGTGCTCCTTCCATATATATATTTTTTACTAATATTCTGCTTGACCCGTAAGACATAACCTGAATGTGGCACCTGAAACAATCTACCCGTAATCATGTGGGAACATGTAACACATATGGTGCACTTATAAACCCCCTTTGTTATGTTGGGTATCAAATTCTTATATTTCTCATTCGGGTCATATTTTACATCCTTGATACTCCTCCCTCTTTTAAACCCAAATAATGGGGGTTGTGTGAACTTGTGTCCTATCTCAGAATCCTCTGATAATAGGTCCCGATTCTTCATCGTAGTTTGTTTGAATTTCACTGCTACATCTGTGAATGTGGTGATAATTATCATTCGGTCTGACTTTGGATTTTCACTTTTGCGTGAGCACTTCAACAATGACTGTGTATCCATCCTTCCCACCTTTTGTATACTTTCAGAGAGGTCATTCTCCTCATATCCGCACTGTACAAACTTTGTCCCCATCTCTTCTAGCTTGGTTTGAGATTCCACTGGATCGGATATGATGCATTTCACTCTCATCAACTATGTTATCGGAAGTCCTTTTTGAGAGATGTTGGATGCTGACTCCATGCATACAGTAGAGTATTTCGGTCATTCGGCTTCAAACACAGTGATGTCTGAATGCCTGTTGCCTCGTCTGACTAGCATCTCCACAAAATTAATTTGACTCATTGTTAGTGTTAGTTGGATGGGTGCAGTGTTTGGCGTCTTGGGTTGCCTAGGCAACGGAGCACTGGAGCCAAGTTCAACAAAGGAAAGTATTTAATCATGGCCTCAAAGGAGGTCTATTATGAGTAGGTCCCTGAGGAAAGTCCCAGCTGGGACTGAAACGTTGGGCTGAATCTCTTTTTAATGTTTTAAATAAAAGTCAACTTTTATATTTATCATGGAGTGCTCGGCTACTTGGAGATAAGTGGTTCTTAACCCTTTGCGTGCCAGAGGTGTACGCAATGCATTGCTAAGCAATGTGTTGCGTACCACTCTGGCACTCAAAGAGTTTAGAACAGTATGAACTCCAAATAATAACCCCCACCTACTTTACTATATGGCCAGAAAATCTTAATGGCCTCTGTGAATCTTTCCCTTGCTCCTTAGTTCAAGATATAACACCAGACAAACAGTTCTGGATGTCACATCCATGAATGAGGACATGACGAACACTATAAGGGTCACAGGGCCTCAGAGTCTGCTCACTGCACATGGTAATCTTAACTGTTTAGGGAACAGAACGGTGTGAAATGCGTTATGTTGCACATCCTTATGCAGGCCCGTGCACTCTTCCTGCATCATCTTCATTAGACTGCCAGAAACGGTCATGTCAACCTCAAAGAACATGACATCCAGGTCTAGTTTAAGAGATTTCTTGAACCCAGGAGGGAAAAGAAATACAAAATTAAGATCAGAGGGGCCATTAGGATTAGTCTGAAAATATTAGGAAGTGTTCATTTTCCTTTAAAACAATGTCTCTATAAAACCAGAAAAAGTTTTCAAAAGAAATGAAAAACAACCAAATATACATTTAAACATAACTGCTCAGTCTGCTGCAGCAGAGTTTGCTTGGAGTTCCTAGTCAGGACAGCTTAAGTTTGGCTGGGACTATACAATTCACGTGTCCCATGTCAGCATGGTGGAATGTTGACCTTTTTGAATGGACTCTGATCATTATACAGAGCTGCCAGCAAACAAACACATTTATTTTTTTCCCCATTTGTTTACTCACCTCAGACAGGAGAAAGTGCCAAATAATGCACCTGCTGCCATGCCTACTGCAAACCCCATCATGAACCCCATCTTTACTTTGTCAAAACAGTTGGGCTGCGACTGCCCATAAGGTCCCACTGCCACCGGCATCTACAAGTGAGAACAGAGATATTCCTTTCAGTTTGAGATTAAAAAAATATAAACAACAATGTAATTCTTATCTCTCAAACATTTCTGGTTTGAGAGATATACCTTTCTAAAGTTAGGTCTTCCTGACAGTTTCACAGAAGTCAGAGCATAGCTGATGGCTGCAGAATCCGGTCATTTGACCGGAGGAGGCTTTTCAGCAGATCCGAAATAGCGCTCTTAGCGCCCTTTAGAAATACATACTTCATTGGAACGGTCTACAAAGTGTGCCTGGTTTTTAGAGGACTTGAAGATTGGTCATTAGAGCAGTAAAGTGCAAAAGGCTAGCTAGTTACAGGGCTGTATAAGATGTAATAGCAGCAGGAAGAGAGAGTGGTATTAATGCCACTTTAACCCCTTAATGCTTTGAGTGTCACAGGGGTACGCAATGCACTGCTTTGCCACACCTTCACAAATACAATCCCTTTATATTGTTTTCCTTTCACCGCATGTTACAGAAATGCTAAAACGTCTCATCAACATAGGGCACAGCTTAACACTTTGAATGCCAGAGAGGTATCAAAAGCAGTGTTGCAAAGATTAAGATTCCTCTCTGGTACTCGGAGTTAAGCTGAAAAGATATGCCCAAGATGCTGAAAAGCAATGACAAACACACAGTACAGCAACAAACACAACCAATATCAGTCCAGGGTAGCGCATGGAGGATTCTAAGACAGTGGTGGGTAACACCAATGACCTCCAGACTAAGACTGTGGGGCCTTATAATTAATAGCACCTTAGGGGAGATATAATGCCAACTGATAAAGATGAGCAATTCTGGAGTACGGCAATGGTATCAGGCAGCAATAAAATTTCTGCAAATTACCAGTGATTGATATGGGGCATTTAAAGGGATAGTAATATTTCACAATAAAAGCAGCTCCAATTAATCTTCACAGTATTTGGGCCATGGAGAGTGTTATATCAATACTGTCAGAGTTGTAGTTCAAGGGTAATTGAATGATTAAGTATCCCCCTCCCACCCCTTTTACTGATGTAACACTGCTCACCTCAGAGCAGCAAGACTGTCCGGATGGATCGCAGAGAGGGACAATCTTCAATGATCATAAGGAAAAACCTGTCAAGGGGGACAGGGTTTTCATTGTTCTTATAGTAAGAAGATTGTCCCTTGCTGTGAGCTGTCCTGTCAAGAGACCAGATTCCACATCTGAGGGGAGGAGGCTTACGCTAGGTAAAAGGGGTGGGAGGAGGAAACTTTATCATTCAATTACTCTTGAACTACACTCTCCATGGCCCAAACACTATGAAGATTAATTGGAGCTGCTTTTATTTTGAAACATTACTATCTCTTTAACCCCTTGAATACTAAATAGATCTCCAGACCCCTACCATTGAAGGTGCTGAAAGCTGCAGTCCAATCAATGGGAATCTTCATCTCCCCTCTGTAAACTTGATCAATTCACAAAAAGAAATTAGGAGCTTGAGGAGAGATTTGAAAGTCCCTGCCCTGTCCAGTTGGTTTACGCCATAATTACATCTGTTTTTATACATAAGGCTTATATACATATTTATTTATTTTTTTTTTGTATTGAATTGGCATCAAGAACCCCATTGCCAAGTTCACTGGGCCATATGTACTTTGCACTAGAATTGTTAAACTTTTGTATTTACACAAAATATCCCACAGAATGGAGTTAAATAAAGGGGATACTGGGTAACTAGGAAGCCATGTTGATTTGGCCTTTAACCGTTTGAGTGCCATAGGGGTACATGCATACCTCTATGGTACTCAAAGAGTTAATCTTCCAACACCTTTTCTACCTCAGTCTTTGGGCCATATGCATCAATTAAAAGTGCAGGAATTCTGGGAAAAGCTGAATGCACAATTGGAGGGGAAAAAAATCCCACTGATTTAAACAGGTGTTTTAACGTTTTGAATGCTAGAGAGGTCTCCAACACAGACATCTAACTTCCAAGGGGTTAAAATTTACATTTAAATTAATGAGAAGTTGGATGATTCCCCATGGTGCAATTGGCTTGCCCCAGAATTCCTCTAAGTCTCTTGTAACATACAGTGTAAATCAGAGGTAGTCCATTTTCAGACCACAATCTGTATGGGGATCCAACTACTATCATCCCCCATCACCCTCTGGCTGGTGTGGGATGATGGGGGACACAGTCATGAACAGCTGGAGGTTCAACAATTGACAACCCCTGGCCTAAAGACTGGGGCAGTAAAGGAAGGTTACATGGAGGAAAAAAAAAGTTACATACAAAGGAAACTAAAGATAGCTTTCCAGTAACCCTGTACCCCCTCCCCTAATTACATTACATGAGGCATGTGACTAAGGACAAACGTGGACCAATCCTAAGGCACAAGGCATGCATCATGGATAACCTGTAATCAGACATCCCAACTTTCTGAATGTCCAAAGAGGGACTCTAGTTTTAGGTGGCATTACGGAGATTGAGACTGGTGGACGGGGCATTACCAATAATTGTTTAGCTACTTCAGGACCTACTGACAGCTCTTTATATAAGGGAATAAATGATTTAAAACAAGACAAATATACTATATTTGCTCAGACTAATTATCATATAAACAAAAATACTGAAGTTTATACAAACATTAATGTGAGTTGTATTGCTTTGGAGCAATGTGATACACTTAAATACACACCACACAGTCTGATCTCCTAAACACAGGGACACCAGGGTGATACACTTCTATACATACCACACAGTCTGATCTCCTAAACACAGGGACACCAGGGTGATACACTTCTATACACCCCACACAGTCTGATCTCCTAAACACAGGGACACCAGGGTGATACACTTATATACACACCACACAGTCTGATCTCCTAAACACAGGGACACCAGGGTGATACACTTATAGACACACCACACAGTCTTATCTCCTAAACACAGGGACACCTGGGAAGTATGCATCCATAATATCTCCTACACAGAGACAATTGGAAGGTATGCACCTCTATTATCTCCTAAATAATGACCTTTGTGAGGTATGAAGCCCGAATATCTCCTAAAGATAGGGTGATAGACTGCATCTTTAACTGGAGTCATATATGAAAATTGCATACTGCAGGGCTGCTTTGATTTCAGAGCAGTCCTGGAATATGCCTATTTACCACGTGTTCCACTTAAAGGTGAATTCTGGTCAGTCTACCTAAAGAGGGAAACCTGGAAGGTTTGGACCCCTAATATCTCCTGAAGAGACACACTTTGGAGGTATGGACCCCTAATATCTCCTAAAGAGGGATAATTGTAAGGTTTGGACCCCTAATATCTCCAAAAGAGACACACTTTGGAGGTATGGACCCCTAATATCTCCTAAAGAGTGATAATTGTAAAGGTATGGACCTCTAATATCTCCTGAAGATGGATAATTGTAAGGTATGGACCCCTAATATCTCCTAAAGAGGGAAACCTGGAAGGTTGGACCCCTAATTTCTCCTAAAGAGGGACACTGGGGAGATACTAGACAGGTATGTCAGGCTAAGGCCCTGGGGCCATTCTAGGCATTATATCAACCTTTTAATGACCAAAGATATGTATCAAGTATTGTTCGCAATACATTTCAAACCTCTCTGGTCCTCAAAGGGTTACATTATGCGACCTACTTCATTAAATACAGTACTCTTTACCTGTCTCCCTCCGACTCTAATCCAACTCCCTAGCCAGTCCCCTTGCCTCTCACCTTTGCTGTCTCTCTCACTCGTTGTGGCTAGGCCGCAGCTCACTGATGACGCCTTTTCCCTCCTCCCCTCCCGGAAGCCGCTGTCCGTCTGCCCTCCTTCTCCCCTCGGTTAGACCGCCCTCTAACCCCCGTTACACAACTTGCCCGGGACTGTGCCACACCAGGGAATCATGTTGTGCAGGGCCGCGCTTAGGAGCTTGCTAGTCGCGGGGAGCTCCAGGACAGTCCGTGATGTCAGGGCCTGTCATGGGGAGAGGAAAGGTACTGACAGTAGGCCTCCAAATGGGGTGCTGGGGAAGGGAGAGATGTAAGGCTGATATTGGGGGAGGGACAGCTGGGGTAATGGGGACCAGTAGTGTTATGTAGGTGTCAATGAAATCTGGGATAGTAGTGTGTAAAGGGAGGTGGGTGTCACTAAAATATTGGAGGAGCAAGGCTAAAGGGGGAGACATTGCTTAATGAAGATTAGTGTTGTTATGGAAGTGTGAGTGACATATAGTGTGGAATTTGGGGAAGGGGACTGGTGTATATTTAAAATATTGGGGGAAATGGGGTAATAAGGCTGAAGGGGGATAACTGATGTAATGGAATGCAGTAGTGTTATGGGGGTGTCAGTGAAATCTGGGATAATATTGTATGATAGTGGGTGGAGATGATTGGCATGGGGGGGTCGTTGACTGGCTGAGTATGATGAGAAATGTAGTCCACAAAAGCTGCAGGGCATCAGGTTGCCCACTCTTCCTTTATATCATGGTTGGTGGCTGTTTCTAAACATGTTGGATTTCAGAAAAGGTCTGTTATTGTTTATGCAGATAGTGACTGCTTCTTATGATGCAGTTTACTACTTTTTCAGGGCCTTTAAAGCTCTCTTAGGATGCATGACAACTCTGCAGTGGACATAGGTCCACAGACAGGGGCATAATTACCATTGCTGCAGATGCAGAGAGCTGGGGCCCGGCCAACTTTAGGGGTTCTGCTGAACAGAGAAAATATTTAGTGTTTTTCCATTGTTTACAGAGAAATGGGTCATCAAAAATTTTCTTTGCACTTGGGCTTTCATTCACTAAATTCACCATTGTCCATAGATCAAAAGCTGAGAAAACAATATTTTGCCCTGGTCCAAGACTAATATATATATATATATATATATATATATATATATATATATATATATATATATATATGTCAGTTTTTAACTTTTTCAGTCGGCACAAATCTCTAATTCCCCTCACCAAGATGTATGTTAACCCCTTGAGAGCTTACAGAATCTCTATTAGCCAAGAAGTTAAAGTAAAATTAATCCAAGTAGAAAGAAAAGAGCTATTCAACTCTCCAAAACTTCAGAACAATTTCAGTGTAACTTTTTTCATGTCTGATATAAACTAAATTTAGGGACCAATTATAAATGTGAGTTTGTGTCTCTCTCCTTAATGTCTAAAATTCAAAGTGGTCAACATGTTAGAATAATCCTTAAAGGAACAGAGGGGTGATTGACAAGTCAAGAAAAAATGCAGTGATCACACGTCTGGTCCTTAACCCTTTGAGTGCCAGAGGGGTACGCAAGGCATTTCTAAAGCAATGCATTGCGTATCCCTCTGGCACTCAAAGGGCTAAAGGCTTAAATAGGAACACTATATATGTTGAGAAGACAACTTAAAACAGTGGAGAGCACACACTATATACCATCAGCATGACAAAATAATATCTGGGGTGCAACAGATCAATTATAGAAAAGCAGCTGATATGTTAAAGGGCACTCTCGGAGAGAACTGTAAATGTAAGATGATTTGTTATTATAATTCATAAAACCCAGGTTATAAACCCCCATCACACACAGAAGCTGGAAATAAAGATACAGCAGCACTTTACTCCAAATGTACACTTTAGTGTCCACTCTTATTGCACTTAATACTGTTGAGTGTCTTAAACCCTTTGAGTGCCAGATGGGTATTCATCTTATTGCAAAAGTAATGCTTTGGACACCTCCCCCTCAAAGGGTTAACATATCTGACAGGATTTTTATATTTTATTCATAAGAAAATACAACTGATTGTAAAGTTTTTTTATGTTGTTTACAGAGTAGAAACACTTTTGTAAGCTAAACCTAATCTAGAACAGGGTAGGGCAATTTGAAGTCTTTCAGATATTATTGGACTACATTTTCCATGATGTTGAGCTGGCCATTGGATGTATGAGGGTAATGGGAGTTGCAGTCCAACAGGACCTGGTGAGTTAGACTGATTACCCTTGATCTTGTAACTTGAGGGTAGGTGGAATTTATGACTAGTAGGGTCTTTAAAGGGGAATTATGCCCCAATGGGTTGAATACCTCTCTGTCAGTAAAAAGTTTGAGGTGCTTATTGCTAGGGGAAAATTCAGTTTAATTTACACCATTGTACTATTTTCTTTCCCCAGAAAGAGATGTACAGAAGCCGCAAGAGAAGTCAGAGTTTAGACCTCTGTACATGGACGTTCAGGCTACAACTCCACTGGTTTGTACAATTAAATTGCTTCTGTTTAAAATATTAAAAAAACTAGTGTAAAAGCCCGTGTAGGGCCCAGCATTTTCTGCATTCAGGCAGCCTCTACTGCGCGTGACTGCTTAGGACAAACATACATCTCGCCTTTTATATTATTGGGTGCTCTCCATGAATACGAATGATAGTTTTTCAAATAGAAGGACTGGCAATGTGTGGAGCGTTGGTAGGGTCACAACACTGCACATCATGGTTTGGCTGTCGGTGGCATGGCTACAACTCCTGGTTGAGGATGATGGGCATTGTTGTCCAAACACAACTGGGGAGTTATGTACTGTGGTGACAGATGTCAGTCCAATGAGAGCAATTCCTCCAGATCTTATGTTATTCCAATAGTTCTCAATCTTTTATGGCTCAAGGGCTCCGTAACACTAAGGGCCGTATGTTCAAAAGAATAGTGTAAGAGTTCTGGAACAAACCTTTTGCACTACAGTGGAGAATTCAAAATTCCCATTGATTTTAAATAGGGATTTTAACCCTTTGAATGTTAGAGAGGTCTTCATTGCATTGCAAAGCAATGCATTAGAGGCCTATCTAGCATTCAAGGGGATGAGATCCCCTTTAAATCAATGGGAATTTGTGGCATTTTTAGTTCTCACCTATAGTACAAATGGTTTGCACCAGAACACCACTTCAGATCATACAGCCCTTAGTCTGGAATATGCAGGAAACCCTTGACATTTTGCATACTTCCCAAGTGTCCCTCTTTAGGAGGGACAGTCCCTCTTTTAGACCCAAATCCCTCTGTCCCTCTTTCCCACCCTGATGTCCCTCTTTTTAGGACATCAGACTGAGTGTCGTGTATATAAGTGTATCACATTGCTCTACATCAATAAAACTCACATTAATGTTTGTTTAAATGTCAGTATATGTGTTTATAAATTAGTTTGTGTAAATAAAATACTATGATCTTGTTATAAGTCATTTATTAGGTTACACAGGGAGGTGTTGATAGGTCATGAAATAGCCTAAATATTCTCAGAAATATCCCGCTCACCAGCCACGCCCTCAGCAACACCCCCTAAAACACAAGTGTCCCTCTTTGGTAATTTGAAATGTTGGGAGGTATGATTTTGTAGGTATTTTTTTAACCCCTTACCGCCCGAGGAAGTACATGTACGTCCCGAGCGGATGTCCCTGGTGGACAGAGGACGTACATGTACGTCCAGGAAGTCATTTAAAGGGGAACTACCACCCCATAAAATCTTTATCTAAATTAAGTCTCCATCTGGCGACTAGCTGCTTAGTAGCGCTAGTCGCCAGAATTATTACCTGTTTTAACTGATTTACGCGTTATTCCGCGGCTGACAGTAGCAGGAAGCACGGACATCTTGCCATATTGACGTCCGTGCGCCTGCGCCGTCAGTCCCTTTTGGAGCTCTGCAAAGCAGCTAGTCGCCAGATGGTGACTTAATTTAGATAAAGATTTTATGGGGTGGTAGTTCCCCTTTAAACAAATGACAAACAATGTTCGGCGGGCGTTAAGTGCCGGCCGCTTGCGTGTGCGGCCGGTCACTAAGGGGTTAAGGATGTATTGAAGAGGAAAATGTATAGGAATAGATATTTCAGGTCCCACAATCAGAATGAGAATAAAGAGCATTACATTTGAAAGGAATACAAGAAAAGGGAAAACACAGGGGGTGTCCTTTGTGTAGATTCACAAATGTTCTTGTGGCCATCGCCACAATTCCACCCCACGCGTGGGTACTCACAAACAGAGATGCTGAAATCCTACTTATGTAGGTAACAGCTTGTAGAGCCTCTGGTGATATATCTCTTGCCCCAAAACTGCAAGCTCTCCCCAGTGATACTTCTTGTAGTAGGCTGCTCCTTCTCTCGCACTTCATCGTGGTGGTCATGTACACAGAAATAGAAAACATGGAAGGCACCAAATAGTATAGTATTTTGGATCAATTGATAAAAGGAGATAAAAATACATACAATGTAAGCGGTCAGGTTCCCAGATAATTCAAGACCTGACAAATGAGAGTTTGGTGAAATATATTTCTCCGATCGGATCCTTTATAAAGTTCCAGTTTTGAGTAACACCAATATCCAGCGGCTGTCATAAAGTGTAAGAATCCCTTCACGGGGTTTATTAATATCTAATAAATGTAAAGTAAATATATACTAGTTTACAATGGAATAAAAAAAGTATGTAATAAAACAACAAAATATATATACATTTATATAAACCCCAATCAAATCTGACACGTTTTGCTGCAAAAAAGCAGAGTTACATTTGAAACTCGCCAACAACATTTTTATTTTCAGTCTTCATAGAATTAAAGGGATGCCTTAAGTGGGTATCTGAGGCGTACCATAGTGCTACAGCACCCTAGTTAAAGGGATAGTAATACTTCATGTGTAAAAATAAATATTGTAGTGTTTATCCCTCTGAGTAAAAAAGGGTACTCTCACTGCTGAAAGGTGTTTTATTCCAAAGTTATTACAGCTCAAAGTTGAATTTTTTAGGTGCAGTATCACAGTGGCCTGAAATTGAACAATGGCGCTGTT
This sequence comes from Rhinophrynus dorsalis, assembly GCA_037306005.1. Taxonomy (NCBI): domain Eukaryota; kingdom Metazoa; phylum Chordata; class Amphibia; order Anura; family Rhinophrynidae; genus Rhinophrynus; species Rhinophrynus dorsalis. The sequence continues at coordinate 28,132,131 of CM074727.1, read as the reverse complement.
GTTACGCCATCCTATGGACAGCTCTGGTCCACAGACCATAAATCTCTGTAGGATGGTATAGTAACAGCGCCACTGTACAATTTCAGGCCACTGTGATATTGCACCTAAAAAATTCCACTTTGAGCTGTAATAACTTTTGAATAAAACACCTTTCAGCAGTGGGTGTTCCCTTGTTTTACTCAGGGGGATAAACCATATAACATATATTTTTTTTTTTACTATCCCCTTAAGAAACACTGCATTGAGGACTACAACTCCCTTCATCCCTAACAAGCCAACACTCACTTTGTTATAGATAAAATTCATCAAGTAATATTGGACATTTTAGGGGCATATATAATATTTATTTCCCCTTGCTCCACTTGAACTTATTGAATAGTCGGCGAATAGAGAGCTCTGGGCCAGTGTTCCTCCTATCATTATTCTCCTGTTTGTAGGATCCCCGGGTCCTTGACAGCATGCTGCCTTATATGGTGAACTACTATGGAAATCCTCACTCCAGGACTCATGCGTACGGCTGGGAGAGCGAGAAGGCGGTGGAGAAAGCGCGGGAGGTAATTACTGTTCACAAGGGATGTAATGGCAGCTTTCGCCAACTAAATTGGCTTTTGATGCAAAAACATCATTATGTTTTCCTGCTGAGTTAAAAAAGGGTAGTTCCACATTATAACTACTCAAACGTATTGTGTCCTGGAAACAATTTTTCTAATGCTGTTTGTGGGAGAGATTGAGTCTTAGACTATGGCTCTCTGTACACTGCCTGGTTACCACAATAGAAAATTTACCATTTATTTAAAAGGATAGTAATACCTAAGATGTAAAAAAGATGTAAAAAAATATATATATGTTATAGAGTTTATGTCTCTGAATAAAAAGTGGCCTGAAAATTTACAGTGGCGCTGTTGCTACACTATCCTATGGAGATTTATGGTCTACAGACCAGAGTAGTCCATAGGATGGTGTAGCAACAGCTCCACCACAAATTTTCAGGCCACTGTGCTATTACACCTAAAAAAATTCAAGTTTGAGCTGTTATAATTTTTTAATAAAATACCTCTTAGCAGTGGTATTACAACATATATTTTTTTTACACTTTTAGTATTATTATCCCTTTAAAGTAGAAGTTTCACTTAGTATAAAGTCGCCCCCCAATAATTAAACATATGGCGACTAGCTTCATAATAGTTCTATTACCTCTCAGAAGTGCCACATTCTAAATTAATCCTTACTCTTTGGAGACCTGAAGCCAGGCATCAGCGCAGACATCTTGTCTTAGAGATGCCTGCGCTGTCAGTCCCAGTCTCCTCTAAGAGGCACTGCACTGTGCCATAAGGCACCCATAAGGGCCTGACAGTGTAGACGGCACTAACCTGGCCGTCGGTCTCCGAAGATTAAAGGTTACTTTAGAATCTGCACTTCTGAGAGGTAATAGAAGTATTACGAAGCTAGTCACATATACTTAATATACCCTCCAAGGCAAAGCGATGCCTTGGAGACCTCTAGCATTTAAGGGGTTAAAAGCCTATTTTAATAGGACTTTTTATTTGTTCCCTATTGTGAAGTTGGTTTACTCCAGAATAACTCCAGTTTGCTTTTATAAATATGGGCCGGTGTTCCTTAACCCCTTGATCTGCCGCATGGGCGGCAGTTAAGAACCATGAGTAATTATTAATTTTATTTATTTCTTGTGCATTGGATTCCGGTGTGTGTGTGTGTGTGGGGGGGATCCTGGAATTCCATGATGTGCCAAGGACAGTCACTGGTTCTTAAGTGCTGAAATGGCGTGATGGTCCTGGCATGTCATGGGTCGTTAAGGGGTTTAAACATTCACTTAAGGTCAACTTGTTTGTAATAAATACTTACTGCCCCTTTATCTAGACTGATTCACCTCAAAACTGTTTTTCTTTACTTTACACAGCAAGTTGCCTCTCTGATTGGAGCAGATCCACGAGAGATCATTTTCACGAGTGGTGCAACTGAATCCAACAACCTCGCCCTGAAGGTAACACTTAACTGTGTCAAAGGTCACTTCTGCCAACTCCACATTGGTTCATTTCTTGTGTTTATAAGATATTAAATCCAACACAGCTTGCCCAAAAGAACCCCTTGTAAGAACTCATTCATAACACAGCAATTGTAACACACCATAGAAACACATATGGTAACATATTAAAACAGAAGTACCACCGTTAAAAACTTGTCCCCCAATAATTCCCCATGTGGCGACTAGGTAGCCGCTCAGTAGCGCTAGTCGCCAGAATTATTACCGCATTAACGAGAATTATCCATTGTTCCCGGGCTGACAGGCAGGACAGAGCACAGACATCTTTCCATAGTGACGCCTGCTCTGTCAGTCCCTTTGGGAGCTTCCTAGAGCCGGCTGAGACTGACAGCTCAGACGTCACTAAGGAAAGATGTTTGCTCTCCGTTCTGCCTGTGTCCAGGAACATGGATAATTCTCATTAACACGGTAATAATCTGGCGACTAGCACTACTGAGCAGCTAGCCACCAGATGGGGAATTATTGGCGGGCGAGTTTGTTAGCGGTGGTAGTTCCGCTTTAAATTAATTTGAAAAAAGACACAACTCCATCAAGTTCAAGCTTTTCTTTGAAATACCAGAACATTTTGAATTTATATAAGCCTTCCTGCTATGAAATATGAGTATTAGTTTATTTACCTGAACTTCCTGTTTTACCTACTAATACACATATAACCCTGTATGTTCCCTCTTGAAAGAAATGTATCTGATCTTCTCTTAAAGTGGAACTATTATGCATATAAAAGTGCCCCTCCCCAATTCATATTATAGTGTTTTCTAAATAATGTCAGACATTGTAAGGATAATAAAAGTATTGCTATGCTTAATGCTATGGTAAAAATTAATTGGGGGGGGGGCACTTTTACATCATGCATCCACTTTAAATGTATCCATTACCACATCCTTGGGCAATGAATTCCACAATTTAAAGGTATAGTAATGCTTCATAATAAAAACAGCTCTAATTAATCATCATAGTATTTGGACTTTGGAGAGTGTTCTTGTAATACTGTCAGAGTTATAGTTCAAGAGTAATTCAATGACAAAGTATCCCCCTCCCGCCCCTTTTACTGATGTAACACTGCTCAGCCAGAGCAGAAGGGATCTGCCCAGGTAGATTGCAGAGAGGGCCAATCTTCAATTAAGATAAGGGAAAAATCTGTGAAGGGGGACAGGGCTTTCATTGTTCTCAGAGGAAGAAGATTGTCCCCTTCTGTAATCTGTCTGGTCTATGGACTGGATTCCACATCTGAGAAGAGATGGCTTACACTAGGAAAAAGGGGAGGGAGGGGGAAACTTTGCTTGTGAATATCTCTCAAACCATAAAGGTTTGAGAGATAAGACTTCTATCGTTCTTCATGTTTTTTTAATGCTTACAAAATAAAATAAAGATAAAACGAAGTATTACTATCCCTTTAACAGACCTTACTGTATGGTAAGTTAACTGTTAGAGGCAAAGTGGAGAAGTTCCTGGGGAAACCAACTACACGATAGGGAGAGCAAAAATTCCTAAGAACGTAGATATAAATTTGACTTTTAACCCCTTGAATGCACTCTTGTCTCCAGCACATTTCTTTGCAGCGCCAAAATGGCTCCTGTCTGCTGTTTGTTGGGGTCTAGGAAATTGTCCCATCCCCCCCACAAACATACACACTCCCTTGCTGTTAGCAGACTGGCTTGAATACAACCTGAAATTTTGTGGCTCTCCGCTACAAACTTTGTAGGTCACACCACAGCCTTCATAAACCTTCTGTCGTTATTTTGTTACGGGAGTTCATTGTTCCTTAAAATTAACCACTTGTTATACCAGAAAGCGAAACTCCAGTTTGTTTTTCTACTAACCCTCCACTCCATATCCCTTTTGGTGGTGGTAATAAGGGGAAAGAAATGCCTACTGCACATCTCGTTGTATTTGTCCTCTCTCTTGTGAAGGGTGTTGCCAGATTCTACAAGTCTCGTAAGAAACACATCATTACAACACAGACAGAACACAAGTGTGTGCTGGACTCGTGCCGCACGCTGGAGGCGGAGGGATTCCAGGTCACTTACCTTCCAGTCCAGAAGAATGGCCTGCTCGACTTACAGGTGAGACCCGCGGCTAGTACTGTGTACAGGTGTCTTAACACAGCCTTACTGTCCCGTGTGAACAAATCAAGATGGAGCGATTATGGGGCACATCAACTACACCATAGGGGATGAATAAAAATATCTAAAATTCCCACTGAATTAAATGGGAATTTCAACCCCTTGAATGCTAGAGAGGTATCCAGTGCAATGTGTTGGAGACCTGTCTAGCATTCAAGGGCCTGAAAACCCATTTAAATAAGTGGGAATATACAGAAGTTGTATCGGTCTCCCTGTGATGTGCTCCAAAATTTCACGTTTTGTGGGTGTCTCTTGTACTGTGTGTAAAAATAAACTATCCTTTTAGTCACCTCGCTATAAACATGGTCGCCTTTGTGTTTAGGTTCTGGAAGATGCCATCCGGCCAGACACAAGCCTGGTATCCATAATGGCTGTGAACAATGAAATAGGGGTGAAGCAGCCGATAGAGGACATAGGTACATTTATCGTCCGTGTGTGTTTTGTGTCTGTCTCTGACCCATCAAATCACAGTTTGGCATTTCCCTGGAAGAACAAAAGACCTCCAGGTTATACACTTAGTTGTGATACAGAGATGATAAAGCTGTGATGACTTCCCCAGTGATATCACTTCTCCAGTTCCTATGTTGTTCTATGGAGCCAATGCACTTAAACTTCCCTTTGTGCACATAAGCCACAGTACGTGCAAATTCTTGCTGCAGTTGGTCTTAAAGGGATAGTAATACTTCGTTTTATCTTTTATTTTGTAGGCATTAAAAAAACACAAACGATATAAGTCTTATCTCTCAAACCTTTATAGTTTGAGAGATATTCACAAGCAAAGTTTCCCCTCCCGCCCCTTTTACCTAGTGTAAGCCATCTCTTCTCAGATGTGGAATGCAGTCCATAGACCAGACAGATAACAGCAAGGGACAATCTTCTTCCTATGAGAACAATGAAAGCCCTGACCCCCTTGACAAGTTTTTCAGGTTTTTCCCTTATCTTAATTGAAGATTGTCCCTCTCTGCAGTCTACCTGGGAACCTCCCTTCTGCTCTGGCTGAGCAGTATTACATCAGTAAAAGGGGCGGGAGGGGGATAATTTGTCATTGAATTACTCCTGAACTACAACTCTGACAGTATTGAAATAACACTCTCCAAAGTCCAAATACTATGATGATTAATTAGAGCTGATTTTATTATGAAACATTACTATCCCTTTAATAGTCTAGGACACCAGTGGAAAATTATTTGCACAGTGAATGTATCGATGCAGGGTATGTGCCCTGTAAGAGTTGATATACTGTATCAGTGTTGTGTTTAGTGATATAATGAATCTATCATACTTAATTTGCAGAGAAAGCCAAAAGTGTTATATAATATTTATTTATGTCTACCAGCACTGATATATGTGTACTGGCAGAAATTGTCATGTGTTATATTAGGAAGTTATGCAGATATAAGGCATGGTAATACATTCTCAGGACATCCGGTGCAGTTGTGTGGTTGTTGGATGGACATCGTGGATGCGCCGTACCTCGATGACTGATCTCTTTTCTCTCTCTTCCCGTACCCCTGTAGGACATATGTGCAGCTCCAGAAAGATCTTCTTCCACACAGATGCAGCACAAGCTGTTGGCAAAATCCCAATCAATGTTAATAAAATGAAGATTGATTTAATGAGTATAAGTGGACATAAAATCTACGGACCCAAAGGTATTGCAAGTAGGAGATCATTATTCACATAGAGAACATACTGTGTGCAATGAAAGCCAGACACGAAGCAACAATAGCGTCCGGCTAAACTCGCCAAAGTAAAAAAAAATTAAATATAATACATGATGTCTTCCTTTTCTGTTTTGGCTTAGATCTGTTTTATAAAATACTGATTTCTTCTTGTCCATGTTTAACTGTTTATGTCATAGGTAGTCCATCGTCAGCCTTCCAGCTGGAGGTCTGACAGCTAACTACACCTGACTTATTTGATTTTGTATGAGTTGTGTTAGTCGTTAAAGGGATAGTAATACCTTAAAAAAATGCAGCTCTGATTGATTCTCCTATATCCTGGGCCATGTAACGCTGTATTTCAATATTATATGTTTTGTAGTTCAATATTAATTCAATGCTAAACTAATTCAGTTTTGCTAAAAGAAGAACAATTTATATTCTATTAAGTCTGTCTTAAATAGAACAAAATAAAACTTTGACCTCACACCTCATCATGGCGAGTCACCGAGTTACGTTAGGCCCTCAGAGCTAATACGGCATCTTTGTGATCCGGGATGCTTACTGCCCCTGAATGCCACCACCTCAAAGCAACCCAGTGGGATACAGAATATACATTTGGGGATTTAGGAGTTTGCCACACCTATTAAGTTATGCATATGTATAGCTTTATTTATATGGCGCCACCCAGTGTACACAGCGCCTTACAACAGTAGTATGTTACAACAAATAAATGGGGCTGAAATAAGTGTCACTTTCATAGAAACAATAGAAGAGAGGTCCCTGGCCCAAGGAGCTTACAGCCTAAATGAGTAATAGGAGACAGACAACAAGGTATGAGCGTGTCAAGTACTATAAGTTCGAGGCTGAGTTTGCCAAAAGATAGTGCATGGTACTCCAGAAAAGTGCTGATGGCTCATGTTTGATCTGTTGACTTCTGTGTTCAGGGGTTGGTGCAATTTATGTCCGCCGGAGGCCGAGGGTCAGACTGGAGGCTCTGATCAGTGGTGGAGGACAGGAGAGAGGTCTGAGATCTGGGACTGTCCCAGCACCACTCACTGTTGGTTTTGGAGCAGCTTGTGAAGTGGCCCAGGAGGAGATGGAGGTAAATATTTATTAGCGTTGACTCCTAACTTATCTAGTGGACTAACATAATGCGCTATGATATGGGTGGGTAGAGAGATGACCTACTGCTCTTCTTGGACTACAACTTCCATCTGATGGCTGGGGATGATGGCAATTGTAGTCCAGCAGCAGCCTTGGACTGCACATTCCTGCTTATGATGCGTCTTAGTACTCATGCTTGCTTATTTATTTATTGTTAGGCCGTTCCAGTGAAGGATTTCATTTGAAATAACGCAATCTCGGCTCTGCTGAAGAGCCTCCACCGGTCCCGGGACCGGATTCCCCTGCAGTCAGCTAGAGCGCTGACGTCCTGGAAAGGGGAGGGAGGGGGGAACTTTCACAGAGAATGTCTCTCAAACCATAAAGGTTTGAGAGATGGGACTGGGGGCATTTAAATTCTTTTTTTTAATACCTACAAGATGAACATTTGATAAAACGAAGTGTTACTATCCCTTTAAGGGGTGTCTATACTTGTCAGAATAAATGGCTCACAATTCGTTAAACTGAATAAATTGCTAAGATAGGCCTCCATAAAGCCGTCAAGTATATTTTTTTTAATTATATATGTGTTTGATTAGAACAGTCTGTTTAAATAGGTGGCTCCCATTTATAATCTGATTTTCTGCTTGCTTTGTTCTGCAGAACAATGTGGTTGGGGCTGGTGTATGTTTTTTCTCTTAAAGGGTCAGTAATGCCCGTTTATAACTTTACTATTGTTAAAGCCCGTGTACACGGGCCAAGGTTTGGGTAATGTTAAGAGGCCGCTACCACTACCTCACTGGTCTACGCGATGCAGTCTTGCGTTGCCTCACGCAATGTGATCATATGCAGTAGAGACTGCCCGAGCCCGGGCAGTCTCTACTGTGCATGACTGCATCGTGACAAACATCCTAGCAAATTATTACATAGGATTTAATATTGTAGAGGTTACAAAAATAAAGTATTTGGAGAAAGTGCCATCTCTCAAACCTTTACGGTTGGTTTGAGAGATATTCACTGCTAAAGTTTCCCTTTTCCCGCTGTCAGCTGTAAAGCTGACAGCAGGAGATTTGAGTCTGGGAGGGTCTTCAGCAGTGCCGAAATCGCGTTATTTAAAAAGAACTACTTCAATGGAATGGTCTACAAAGTGTGCTTGCAATCCAGGCACACTTTGTAGACCGTTCCAATGAAGTAATTCTTTTTAAATAACTATTTTGGCTCTGCTGAAGAGCTGCCGGCTGGTCCCAGGACCGGGATCTCCTGCACAGCGCTGACGTCAGGAGAAGGGGGGAGGGAGATAGGAACTTTACAGGTGACTATCTCTCAAACCATAGCGGTTTGAGCAATGCCACTTTCTCCAAATACTTTATTTTTGTAACCTCTACAATATTAAATAAAGTTAAATATGCACATAACTGACACTTTAAAAACAATTTTAGCTATAATCCATTTTGAACTAAGCATTTCCAAGAAGTGTGGTTGCCCCTGATTTATTCATTTATTATATAAACAAACATACCCCTCCACACACTGGTTCTTAGACGGTTAAGGTATATTTTATTTTTACATTGTATAACTTTTCCTGCTTTAATAGTCCCTGACAGAAAACACTCTGGAAACAGAAATCCAGTGAGCTTTCAACCCTCTGAGCACCAGAGAGGTGGCGTTGGGTACCCCTCTGGCATTCAGAGGGTTAATGTCAGGGATAGAAAAGTGTAGAAAAAGAAGCAAAAATGGGGAAGAAAATAAAGTGTAGACAATTTGACTTTGTATATTATATTATGCGCTTGCACAATGTGTAAACTAAAAATAAAAAGGTACTAGCACTTTAAGGATTATGGTAGGTTTACCCTAATATCTGTTGGAGAACCTCAGCAGACCCACATGCCTAGACTTGGCACACCTTTGTCAATATGGACCTATTTTCATACAAAAATTAACTTTCTCGTTGTTTTGTCCATTTAGTATGATCACAGAAGGATCAGCGATCTGGCTGAAAGACTGACCACCAGTATAATGACCCAAATTTCAGATGTTGTTTTAAATGGAGACCCCAAGCAACGTTACCCAGGTATTAATACCATTTGGAAATCTGACTCTACAAACTGGAGGTGGACCTGTTTGTATGTCCAAGACAAGTGAATGTCTTGTTTACCAAGTCAGTGGCTTCTCACAAAGTAGAGGGCTCAAACGGTGTTCCACAAAGGCACATAACCGGCAAGGGTTTGCAGATTTCTTTGCTTAACCCATTGCGTGCCAGAGAGGTACGGAACAATTGCAGAGCAATATGTTCGATACCCCTCTGGCACTCAAAGGGTTGAGGACCAGCTCATTGCAAACCAATACATTGCACACTCCCCTGACCATTAAAGTGTTGAAATGATCTTGTCTCATAAACAAAATTATATTTTAAGAGTCAAATATATCTTAGTCTGGCCTATATCCTATAGAAGTCTTTCTTTTCTAATTAAAATTTGATTCCCTCACTCTTTGGCTGATGTCACCCCCCCCCCATTCTCTGCTTTGCAGTGTATACAAAACCTCTTATTTACAGGGAGGAAGGGGATGTGACATAACCACTAGCGGGTTGGGGAATCAAAATAGTTGTTGTAAGATATAAAGACATTTTCTTGCAGCTTAAATGTATTCAAACTTTTTTTTTTTTTTTTGATTGACGATTAGTTGTTTGACGAATCTACCGGCACTTCGGTATTGATATGCTAAAATACCAGACTGATAAGTCAATTTGGCAAGAAAGACCTTACTCCACTGACATTACACAGAGAAAGTAACGGGAATTGCTTTGCAGTGCTGAACACATGACCTAGCACAAAGAATGTTACGTGTTTACAAAAGGTGTTATACTGGCAGATTGCATGGACTATGTGAATATTTATTATATTATAATTGTCTCCCTGATTATGTAACTGAGCTCCATTTTATTTTTTAATCTCCCACAGGCTGTATAAACCTTTCTTTTGCGTACGTGGAAGGTGAAAGTTTGCTGATGGCTTTAAAAGATGTGGCGCTTTCATCTGGAAGGTATAGTTGGTTTGCCTTTTTGCATTTTAATTTTAAAGAATAGAAACAAAAAAGAAGAAACGGAGAGGGAGCACAATAGTGTAATATTGTAACAGTGATCAAATGTTGAGATCAATCAAACTGTACTCGCGTATTAAAGTGGTCAGAGGAGGGGATAACCAGAGCTGACTAATGAGCCAGTGGAGAAATCTCACCATCTCCACTCGGTGTATGTCAGACTTTCACAGCTGCTACACCACATTCGGCAAAAGAACCTTCCAAGTGATTAAATCAAATATACTATACATTTGTTCCGTGAAACCCCCTTGCATTTCTTCACGGAACCCTGCGGTTCAATGGAATGAAGTTTGAGAACCACTCAATATAACCACAGTATATATGTAAATGGCAGTAATGTTGTCCCTTCTCGCTTTCCCTAGCGCTTGTACATCTGCATCTCTGGAGCCTTCCTATGTCTTACGGGCTATTGGAGCGGATGAGGATTTGGCCCATTCCTCCATCAGGTTTGTTCTAATTATGATTTTATGTCTCCTGCTCATTGATTACATTATACTTGCCTGTAAGAAAGGCTGGAAGGTGATATCGGGTGCTTTCTTTTGTAACCTGCTTTAAAGGGATAGTAATGTTTGTTTCAGAGTTGTAGTTCAAGAGTCATTGAATGATAAAGTATCCCCCTCCCGTCCCTTTTACTGATGTAACACTGCTCACCTCAGAGCAACAAGACTGTCTGGATGGATCGCAGAGAGGGACAATCTTCAGTGAGCATAAGGATAAACCTGAATAACCTGTCAAGGGGGGCAGGGTTTTCCTTATGATCACAGTAAGAAGATTGTCCCTTGCTGCGACCTGTCCAGTCTTAAGACCAGATTCCACATCTGAGGTGAGCAGTGTTACACTAGGTAAAACAGGTGGGAGGGGGATACTTTATCATTCAATTACTCTTGAACTACAACTCTGACCAGTAGTGAAATAACACTTTCCTTGGCTCAAATACTATGAAGATTAATTGGAGCTGCTGTTTTTGTGAAACATTACTATCCCTTTAAGACATGATAAACCACCACATTGCATTGCATTTCCTAACTCTCCAGCACTTATAGGGTTAAAAATAGTTTATATACTTAACCCCTCATGGACCAGAATGTTGTCCTGTGCACACTTCTGTTCCTTCTTATTTTGAGCAACTTCACTTTGCCACCAGTTGCTGACTTAAACTGCACCTCTCTCCCTGACTGTCAGGCTTTGACACACAGTCAGCCATTACAAGCTTGTGCCAGCTTAATTCTTTGAGTGCCAGAGTATTCAGTTTGTTGCAATGCGTTGGATACCTCTTTAGCATTCAAAGGGTCAACTTCCAGCTTCCAGATGTACCAGCTGTTGCATTTGGCAGCAAAAGGAAGTTGATATTTCTGTGAGAACTAGAAGCAATGCAATGGCAGTGTTAAAGGGATAGTAATGCCTGTTTATAAAATTCGTTTGCCGAGTCTTCTTTATATTAAAGAGGAACTTTCAGATCATACTAAGTCGCCATGCATTCATTAAACGCACGGCGACTAGCTTTGAAATAGATGTCTTACCTTTAAAAAATATCAGAGTGTAAAGGAATCCTTCCCGCTTGGAGACCGGAACCCAGGCTACAGCACAGACATCTTGCCTGCGCTGTCAGTCCCGGTCTCCATTGAGTAGCACTGCAGTGCACCATATGGTTAACGGGACTCACGGTGCAGGTGCGAGAACCGCACTAACCTGCACGTCAGTCCCCAAACGGGAACGATTCCTTTACACTGGGCTATTTTTTCAAGGTAAAACATCTATTTCAAAGCTACTCGCCATGCGTTTAATGAATGCATGGCAACTAAGAATGAACTGAAAGTGCTACTTTAAAAGTAACACATTGTGCTATGTGTAGAAGCTTACTTGTATGTAGTTCAAAAGTTATGAAGTGGAGAAAGATCCCACGTCACGCTGAAGCTGCAGTCTGGTCCGGACGGATGTAGTGAGGGACAAATTTCAGCAAGCAAAGGGATATCCTACCTTCCTTCATCAAGGGGGGCAGGTTTTTCCTTATACTTACTGACTGAAGTTTGTCCCTCGCCGCATCCATCCTGTCCAACGACCAGATTCCACATTCAATAGGAAGTGGCCCATTAACCGACAATATATTACTATGACTTCCTAGACACCTTATAAAGATAGGTATTGAAACGAGAGCCCTGGAAAAGGCAGAAGTAAGAGCCCCCAGAGAGCATATGTAAGAGTAGATTTAAGGCCTCCAAAACCAACTAGAGAATTTTTAAACAGTCTAGCATGTAGTAGGAAGTATGTGTTTATAACCCCTAAATATTTTAATGTTAGTGTTCCTTTAAATATGGCTTTTAACCCCTTAAATATAACGTAACAATGGAGGTTTGAAAGTCTCTATCTACATTCGTGGTATGCAGTATTCTGCCTTGTTTCTCCTGGTACTTCTCATCAGTCAGCTGTGTGTAAGAGCTATCATTAGAACATTGTGTAGGCGTATCACAGAGGTGCCTAATGTAGATACCCAAGAGCCACCATTCACAAGGGTTTTGTATCTAGCAATGGAACAGTGTTACAGTGGGTCCCACTCCCCACCACCTTTTGAGCATTCCTGGGAACTCTCCGGATCTGCCCAGTGGACCCTGGGCTGAACCAGTAAATCTATACATCCCGGCAGATCCGTGTGAGTGAACTCTCCTGATCAGTGCACTTAGATACTTTGCTCTTTAGTTTTTAACGTTCTATTATTCCGTTTTTTAGACTGAATTACTGGGTCTCCAGAGACAGAGGATGACTCTCTGGTGGTGGTGAATTACTTCTCCTTCCCACCCTGTTCCTCCTTCTCCTTCTTCCCACCCTGTTGCTCCTTCTTCTCCTCCTTCCTGCTCGCTTTATGAGAGTGAGAGAACACACATGTTAATACCAGGGATCTTTGTGGTCTTGAAAATCAGATAAAATGACAGGCAAGTAAGGATGGTGAAGAGATGAAAGCGGAACTATCCACCCAACAAGATATGGTTTCAGTGTGCACTGTACATTAATATATTAAACTTTGTGTAGTCCTCTTTTGAAATAAGTTTCTAGGTTAGGCATAAAGTAAAGTAAAGTAAAATCTTACCCAGTGAAGTCAAGACAGGGAGAGACGGTCTGCGCATGTCGTACTCGTTACCTTGAGATAACGTAGTTACTCCCACCGGTCCTGACGATCCAGTCTGTGTCGTCCCCTTCTACAGCACATAACCTGGCGCACACTAGCCTTCTGGCGTGTTCTGGTCATCTGCTATAGAAGGGACGGACACAGGCTGGAACGACAGGACCGGTGGGAGTGACTACGTTATCTCAAGGTAACAAGTATGACATGCACAGTCCATCTCCCCCGGTCTTGACATCACTGGGTAAGATTTTGTTTTACTGTTTATGCCTAACCTAGAAACTTATTTCAAAAAAGGACTACACAATGTATAATATATTAATGTAGAGTGCACATTGAGACCACAGCTTGCTGGGACGATAGTTCCGCGTGAAATAGAAATTCGCTGCGACTAACCCTAAACCACTTTCTGCAACCAAATGACCTGTAGTTATTGGACTAAGGATCATCTGGCGATGGTGGATATTGTAGCACGACAACAGCTGAAAAGCCACAACTTGCACAGTGAATCAGTAGTAGATGTCAGGGTACATTATCTTACCGGATCCTTTTGTACCTCATTCTGTTGGACTTGTCAGTGCTAATGGGGTCCCGTCCATCCACATATACATGAGACTTATGTTCTGTGCTTCAGGTTTGGTATCGGACGCTTTACAACAGAGGAAGAAGTTGATTATACTATCAAAAAATGCATCCAAGAGGTGAAGCGGCTTCGAGAAATGAGGTACTGGAGTTACGTTTGTGTGTGGGTGTGTGTGTGTTATGTGCAAACGTTCACTGATTTAACCCTTTGAGTGCCAGAGGGGTGTGCAGTGCTTTACTTTGCAATACGTTGCACACTCCTCTGGTATTCAAAGGGTTAATGACACTATAGATTGTATTCATCAAGCTAACGTAGTACAAACCAGCTGCACCATAGAGGGGCACCCATTGATTTTAAATAAAGTTTTGAACCTCTACAATGGTATAGAGTTCAGTAACGCATTGCGTTGGAGTACTCATTAGTATTCAAAGGGTTAAAAGCACTGACTAAATCAATGGGTAGTTACCGAATTTCATTTCGTCACTGTGGTGCGATTGGCATACTCTTTAGCTTGATAAGTATGGCCCTATGTGACATGCACAGAGTATGCCGAAACATTCATCTGTGTATGGTAATGATGGAACTTATCGGGGGAGGTTCACTAAGCAGTGATAAGGTGGAGATTACTTCTCCGATTCCTATGTTATTCTATGGAGCCTATGCAGTAAGATCTCCAAAGTTGGAGAAATCTTAGTGCATAGGCTCCACAGAATAACAAAGGAACTGGAGAAGTGATAAACTGGAGAAGTCATCTCCACTTCATCACCTCTTTATCACCGCTTAGTGAATCTCCTCCCATCATATATAATCTTATATGTGTTTTGCATCAGGAGCACTTTTCTGTATGGACACTAGGTGGCATTGTTGCTAACGGTTAAAAAAAAAAAAAAAAAAAAATGATGGCTGACCTATATGTTAGCCTTTTTTTAAATGTATTTAAAGAGATAGTAATACTTAATATGTATATAAAAAATATGTTGTAGGGTTTATCCCCCTGAGTATAACAAAGGTCTCCTCACTGCTAAAATGTGTTTTATTATTAGGTGCAGTATCGCCATGGCCTGAAATTGCACAGTGGCAATGTTGCTACACCATCATATGGACAGCTCTGGTCAGTTGAATATAAATCTCCATAGGAGGGTAAAGAAACAGTGCCACTATACAATTTCAGGCCAATGAGATACTACGCTTAAAAAATTCAAGTTTGGGTGGTAATGACATTTGAATAAAACACCTTTCAGCAGTGGGAGTTTCCTTGTTTTACTCATGGCGATGAACCCTACAACATATTATTATTGTTTTTTTTGTATTGTAAGTATTACTATTCCTTTAAAACTATATTTAATGAAATATTAAGTTTTAGTTAGTTGTCCGTTTATGCAAATTAGCCAATACTGGAAGGGATGCCAGCCAGATACTGACATTCCACGCCGCTCTCCCACCCACCTATTACTCCCTGCCAGCCAGATCCTGATATTCCACTCTACCACTCCCTGCTAGCCAGATACTGACATTCCATGCTGCTCTCCCACCCACCTACCACTCTCTTCCAGCTAGATACTAACATTCTACACTGCTCTCCCACTCACCTACCACTGCCTGCCAGATACTTACACATTACACTCTGGTCTGCCTCTCCCTGATGGCCAGAGACTGACATTCCATGCCGCTTTCCCACTCACCTACTACTCCATGCCAGCCAGATACTAATATTCCACACTGATCTGCCTCTCATTGACAGCCAGACACTAACATTCCACGGTGCTCTCCCACCCAACTGTCACTCCCTGCCAGATATTTACCTTCCACACTGGTCTGCCTCTCCCTGACAGAGACTGACATTCCACGCTGCTCTCCCACTCACCTACCACTCCTTGCCACCAAGATACTTACATTCCACACCGCTCTGCCACTCCTTGCCAGCCAGATACTTACATTCCACACTGCTCTGGCTCTCCCTGCCAGCCAGATACTGACATTCCATGCTGCTCTCTCACTCGGCTACCACTCTCTTCCAGCCATATACAAACATTCCACACTGCTCTTCCACCAATCTGCCGGTCTCTGCCAGTCATTACTAGCTAATTTGTATAAAGTGACAAACTTACAATCATGTAACTCCTGTGAAGCTCTCACTAATTGTGAACTGGTGACCGTACCACTTAAAGGTAAGTGGTTTTATTATTACAAGATGTTAGTGTTCCTTTAATTTCACAATAGAAGCATTGAAAGAATGCTAATGTTTTGACACTCTTTCCCAGCCTAGTTTGGAAACACATTAAAGGGATAGTAATACTTTGTTTTATCTTTATTTTATTTTGTAGGCATTAAAAAAACATGAACGATATAAGTCTTATCTCTCAAACATTTATGGTTTGAGAGATATTCACAAGCAAAGTTTCCCCTCCCCGCCCCTTTTACCTAGTGTAAGCCATCTCTTCTCAGATGTGGAATCCAGTCCACAGACCAGACAGATAAAAGCAGGGGACAATCTTCTTCCTATGAGAACAATGAAAGCCCTGTCCCCCTTGATAAGTTTTTCAGGTTTTTCCCTTATCTTATTTGAAGATTGTCCCTCTCTGCAGTCTACCTGGGCACCTCCCTTCTGATCTGGCTGAGCAGTGTCACATCAGTAATAGAGGCGGGAGGGGGATACTTTATCATTCAATTACTCTTGAACTACAACTCTGACAGAACTGAAATAACACTCTCCAAAGTCCAATTACTATGATGATTAATTAGAGCTCCTTTTATTATGAAACATTACTATCACTTTAAGTGTCTGTACAAGGGTTAATTGCTGTGTGTCTCTTCACAGCCCACTCTGGGAACTGGTGCAAGACGGAATCGACCTGAAAAACATCCAGTGGACACAGCACTGAATGGCAGCACTACATCGGACTGCTGTCGTGTAGATCACACGTTCTACACGCACAGTCCTACGGCTTCTGTTACAAAATGTGGTATTACTTTAGCTGTTGACTCTTCTTTAGAAGTGGGTCTAACTGATATCTGCGTGATCCTAAATGCTGCCTCTTCTATAGACACATATATAACTTGTGTACATCGCACGCTGAGGCTTTAGTAATGGTTACAGGGATAATCTTAATTGTATGCCCTTCTAGGGTTGCCATCTGGCCAGTGATTGGACTCTGAGCCATTTATAATAATATACACCTGAAATAGGTTAGTCAGCATTTTTTTGTTCCAGAAAAAGTTGGGAATGTAAAATAGTCATCTGTCTACAGCTTAACAATATAAGATGCGTAGTATGTTTTGAAAGTGTTTAATGTGTGTGTGTGTATATATATATATATATATATATATATATATATATATATATATATATATATATATATATATATATATATATATAAAATAAAAGGCTTTATGGTAGGGTGTGAGCAGACTGAAGCCCTTCAGCTGTTAGCTGGATAAAAAAATGAAAGATACCCTTTCAGCTGCACCGATATGTATAACTTCCTGTACATGGTACCTCCACTTGAAACCGGATGCTAAATTGAAAAAATATCCCCACTACAAAAGTCTACAAAATGAATATTAATATATAATTTATTCGAAAAGCAATTTATTTAAAATATCTTAAACTATAAGACATTAAAATAATCTGCCTGTTGTATGATTGGGCACTATATTTCGGAAAAAACATTTTTTTATTAAAAATATAAAATATATATAATATGGTTCAAAAGTTTGGGGTCACTTAGAAATTTCCTTGTTTCTGTTATGGGAGCAGCTTGACTGTATGGTATGTAAGAAGTGCCCGTCAAGCCAATCCAAATTGTGGGAGGTGCTTCAGGAAGCATGGGATGAACTCTCTTCAAGTTACTTTAACAAACTGACAACTAGAATGCCAAAGGTCTGCAAGGCTGTAATTGCTGCAAATGGAGGATTCTTCAATGAAAGAAACATTTGAAGGACACAAATATTATTTAAATTAAAAATCATTTTTTCTAACCTTGTCTTGACTGTATTTCCTATTCATTTTGCAACTCACTTGATGGAAAACAAGGACATTTCTAAGTGACCCTAAACTTTTCAACAGTAGTGTATAATTGTGCCATATTTGACCTAAGGCATATAAAGAAAACAATCCATACCGCTGAATCTATGCATGCTCTTGAGTATATAATACGTCAGTGCG
Source organism: Rhinophrynus dorsalis (assembly GCA_037306005.1). Classification (NCBI taxonomy): domain Eukaryota; kingdom Metazoa; phylum Chordata; class Amphibia; order Anura; family Rhinophrynidae; genus Rhinophrynus; species Rhinophrynus dorsalis. Next base: position 28,114,219 of record CM074727.1, on the reverse strand, counting down.
CCCGCCAGTGCCTGTGTGGGCTGCAATTCACACAGGCAGCGGAGGGCAAAAATCACTCACATGTCTATGCATATAGCTCCAAGTGACACAAAATATATCAATAAATAAATGGATGTGCGATACAAATAACAATAGTAATGAGTAGTCTTGGAATTCACAGCTAGAGATATTGAAAACTCCCTCTTAGATATGGAAAAAATATATTATTGAAAAGTCAAAATCCCATGTAATAGCATGAATGCAACAAAGATACTATAAAGTAAGTAAATAGACTCTGCATTCAGACCAATAAATAATGTAACAGTAGACTCATGAAAAGCGGATGAAACAACCCTTATTGCAAATAACCAAAATGACCAAATAGTGAGCAGTAATAATACATGATAATGGTGAATGAATGTTCAGGTAATAAGGATGATGGGAGTTGGAATCCAACAACAGCTGAAGGGCCTCAGTTTGCCCATTCCTGTTTTATTATCCTTTGGATTAAAGGGATAGTGATGGCTGTTTTTAACAAAGTTTAATATTGTAGATATTAAAAATATAAATTGATGTAAATCCGGTGCCTCAGACATGTATGGTTTGAGAGATAAACGCCTATAAAGCCCCCTCCCCTTTCACAGATGTCAGCGCTCTAGTTGACAGCAGGAGATCCTGGTCCCGGGACCGGCCAGCAGCTCTTCAGTAGAGCCAAAATAGCGATATCTTAAAAAAAAACAAACAAAAAAAAAACTTCATTGGAACGGTCTACAAAGTGTACTTGCAAACCAGGCACACTGTGTAGACCGTTCCAGTGAAGTATTTCTTTTTTGGATAGTGCTATTTCGGCTCTGCTGAAGAGCTCCAGCCGGTCCCGGGACCAGGATCTCCTGCTGTCAGCTAGAGCTCTGACATTTGTTGAATGGAGGGGGAGTGTGAACTTTAGAAGCGTTTATCTCTCAAACCATACATGTTTGAGGCACCGGATTTACATCAATTAATTTATTTTTTTTATATCTACGATTTTAAACTTTGTTAAAAACAGCAATTACTGTCCTTTTAAAAGGGGGAAAATACCATGATTCTGAAGAAAGGGGAGGGATAGATGAATCTGTGTGTCTGTTTCTGTTGAAGGAGGAGGATTATGCACTAAGGGCCATATGTTCAAAGGGATAACGACAAAAAAATTGTCGGATGAAAGACAAAAATAAGTCATTGAATGCATGAACGACATATTTTCTATAGAGTATACAACAAAAAACTAGTAGTATCCGTTATGTATGACACAGCACCAGAATTGATGGGCAAAGGGGTGGGGCAAGGGCATGGCTAAACTATTCTCCAGTGTCGTATAGAGGAAAAGAAAATTTGTCGTAACTAACGACAACAAAATGTCTTTCAAAAGACAAAATTTGTACGTTAAGAAAAAAAAAAAAGTGGAGGGAATGTGTTCTGAATGTGAGAATTTTTGTCTTTAGTTAAGATATTTTTGTCGTTAGTTAAGACAAATTTAAAGACATTTTTGTTGTTAAGACATTTTTTAAGACATTTTTGTCTTAAGTTAAGACATTTCTTTGTTGTCGTCCTATACGACAATTTCAGTCAGGACAAACACCGTATTTCCAATCATAACCAAAACTCTCTGAAAATATTAATGATCCCAATGACACTGTACTCTGAAAAGTCGTTACAAACGACAAAAGCTATTTCGCTACTTATTTGAACGTATGGCCCTAAGTAGAGATAAATGAGAGAAACTCTCCAATTCCTACCTTATTCTATGATGCCTACGGGCTGAATTTTCATATGAAAAATTGAGTAATCTGGGGCAAATCAACAGCACCATAGGCAAGAATTTAAATTTTTTATTGATTTAAATAGAATTTTTAACTCCTTGAATACTAAAGAGCTCCCTAATACATTTCAAAGCAATGAATTGGAGACTTATCTAGCATTTAAGGGGACAAATATCTTATTTAAATCAATGGATATTTTGGGATATTTTTATGTCTCCTATGGTACACTTGGTTTGCTCCAGAATTAGTCAAATTTTCTTGGTTAAATCTTAGGGATTTAACATAGTTCATTTTCTTATAAGCTAGTTGTAAATACATGACATTTAAAGTTATATCGACCAATTTCAGTTTTAGATGTTAGTGTTCCTTTAATCCCCTTGAATTCTAGAAATGTCTCTGATCTGTTTGAGACAGCTGTAGCATTTTGTTAAGAGATAAAAATCTTCATTTAAACCAATGGGAATTGTATCTCTCCCCTATAGTGCAGTTGGTCTTCGCCAGAATTCCTCCACTTTTCTTTTGAACATATGGCCTGAGAAGTGGATGTCAGATTCCCAGTTTGTGATGACTGGAAAGAAAAGCGCTATGGTTTAATTACTTACATGTTTGTAGTTCAAAAGATAGTCAAGCTGAAAGGATCCCCCTCCCGCCCTTTCTGGACGCTTCATGCTGCCTCTCTGTCTGGTCCGCATGGGGCGCGGCGAGGAACAGTCTTCAGTAAGCACAAGCAAACTCCTGCCCTCCTTTGTCAAGGGGAGCAGGGTTTTCCTTATACTAAACTGTGTGAAGATTGTCCCTCGCTCCAAATCTAAGTGGAGGTGGCCAGAGGGAGCGGGAGGAGGATCCTTTCAGCTTGAATATCTTTTGAACTACAAACATGTAAGTAATTAAACATAGCGTTGCATGTTATAAAACCCATATAGAAGACTCAGAGCTAAACTCTAATATAGGCATTACTATCCCTTTAAGAATACGACATCTCCACCAGACACAACTTAAAGATTTTCATTAACCAATACTGGCAGGTTAAGCCTTAAAACTTAGTACTTTATGGAAAGAATAATAATGTACATTTACTTTTTTTTTTTTTAACCCTTTCAGGACCAGAGGGAAGCGCAATGCTTTGCTTCGCAAGGCATTGTGCACCCCTCTGGTCCTGAAAGGGTTAAGTTATTAAGGATTGTTAAAGGGAAACAGCCACCTCCTGGAAAGTCCTTTTTATTTGAATCTTGGTGGCCAATAAATGTTCAAACCGATTTTATTTTTTAAAAACACTGTTTTAACGGAGAAATAAGCTTTAGAATGTAACCACGTGACGTCATTTCAGGACAGGCTGCGGCGCCGCTAGGGGCCACAGCTTGTCAATCTTCACTTCTGCCCCTCCCCAGTAGTTCCCTGTTGCCACCTCCTCATTTGACTAAGGAATACAGCATGTGACCTAACGTGCTGTTTTGCCAATGAACGCACAAGGTCACATATTGGATTCTTCCGGCAGAGGAAGACGTGGCAACGGGGAACTACTGGGGAGGGGAAAAAGCAAAGAGTGACAGATTGCGGTGCACAGTGGTGCCGCAGCCTGTCCTGAAGTGACATCACGCAGTTAGATTCTAAAGCTTGTTAATACAGCATTCAAAAAAATAAAATAAATCCTGTTTGAACATTTTATTGGCCACCAAGATTCAAATAAGACAGACTTTCCAGGAGGTAAATATTCCCCTTCAGTATTAATAGGAGTTCTCAAGGGAAATACTGACCAAATTCACAAGGATTAGTGTTTGTTCACACTGGTGACTTGGCTGATCTTGCTGCCAAGCTGTTTGCGCCTACTTGGCTTCAATGTCTTGCATTCCCCACATGATTTTTGCATGGTGGTGTGGAAGGGGTGTGTTAATTGCCTGCCTGATATGTAATATTGGCTGATGCCCATGTGGACTGGTCAGTCACTTGAGGATGTGAATGGCTTCACATCCTCCAGAATTGCTTGTGTAAATGATCTGCATGATGGACATTAGGCCACCATGTAGATCGGCTCTCTGGAACCTGGATCTGCCCAAGGCATGAGTGCATTCAAATTGGCGCTTTCTGCAAGGTAGACGTTACCTGTTTGAACAGCACCATTGTAGATGAGCCAATTCACAAGGTTGAGTTTAGCACAGCTTTAATAACACTTCACTAATGTCGCCTATCTGAACACAGCCTAACAAAGAACAATTGTGGAGCAAAAAAATGAAATGAAAATTCTCACTGATTTTTTTTTTTTTTTTTTTTAAATACGGATTTTAACCCCTTCTATTGTAAAGGGGTCTCTGAGAAATCGATTTGTAAGGTACTTTAGCTCTCTAGCATTTGAGAGGTTAAAAGCCCCATTTAAATCAATGGGAATTTGTATTGCCCCATGAAGATGCAGTTGGTTTGACACAGAATTGCTCAGATTTTGCTTTCTACATAAGGCCCCATATCCTGAGCTTTCTGCACTATTACATGTATCTGTTCTGTGTCACTAATTCTGATCTGCAGAAGATGGAATCTCTATCCAATATACAACACACAACACACATTGCGTATTGCATATTCTAAACCAGGGCTGAGCTACCAGAGGATTTCCAACTGTTGTTAGACTAAACTCTCTTCTTGTTTAGCCATCCTATGGCTGGCAGAAGGTGGTGGAAATTGTAGTGCAACAGCTGGACAACTGTTGGCTGCTCTCCTCTTCTCTAAACGCACAAGGACACACAACTGTGTGATCCAACCTTCTTATGTAATATGTTCTAGTGTGTTTTTGTGGGAAAAGTTAACACAAGCTTATGTGCAAGGTCTTTGTGCTGCTATTGTCATGTATGCAAAGCTTGGAATAATTGGTTCGCTTTTTAAAGGTCACACGCAAAAGAGCGTGCGACCTCTTCTTGCATTCACCATGTCGCAGTGATAAATGAACACAATGGTGAATGCGTGCGACCTTTTAAAAGGATACCAGAATAATCTACTGTCACTGCTGCAACTCACATCTCATGTCTCTGCAGAAGGCAGAACTTGTTATGGCTTTGGAAATGCCACCTTGTGTGAAAGTGGAACTAAAATTATCCAACAATGTGATTTTTAAAGGAGCAGTGAACTTTTTTTATGAAAACATATATTTTACACAGCATTTCCTGCTGAATAAAACAAGGTCACTCCCATCGCTGTCAGATGTTTTATTCAAAATTTATATCAGTTCAAATAATCAGGAAGTGAATTTACTGTGTTTACTTCCTGATAGTTCTGACAGGAAGTGAATTTACTGTGTTTACTTCCTGATAGTTCTAACTGACAGGAAGTGACAGGCAGTTTCTATCACATTCTATGGAGAACTGTATGTCTCTGACTTTTCTGACTTTCCCCTCCATTAGAATCTAATGGGAAATCTAATTAGAATTTGACCACTAGAGGGCACTGCTAATGTAAACCCCCCCCCCCAAAAAAAAACATGGGTTTAAACTGTAATAACTCTGGAAATATAAATCTCTCTGGAGTGGAAGTACCCTTATTTTACTCAGTAGGAAAATCCCTACAATATATTTATTTTTCATAAAAAAGTTTACTGTTCCTTTAAGAACTTTTAACATCACCGATATGTTACTTTAGTCATTTTGTTACTTAAAACAATAGTTTGAAATATTTAGGCCCTATTTATTTGTCATGTTATTCAAGTTGGTTAGTGGGAGGGAAAGGAGTGTTGGAATGTACATTCATTTATAAGTTATATCTCACTAGCTATTGTTTTAAAAACAAAATGTCTGATATAGAGATGATTTTTGAAAGACATTTAAAATTAACCCAGGTTGTTAATTCCATTTCAGATGAGGGCGCAGGTGGGTTTTAACAAATAATACACACTCTTTCATTTCATAACATAGCTGTTCTTTACTGTTTTTTGCCTTACATTTACTCAGGATTTTAAAATATTAAAAAAATATGCAGTTGTGGCTGTATCAGTGACTGGTGTGACACTTGGCAGAATATAAACCAATAAACACATTAAGTTACTTACGGTGCGTGTGTCAATTATTGTTTCCGATGTACTTTTTCTAAAAGAGATGTGAACCGCATCAGTGAAAACAAAATCTGGAGAGCCGATGTTTAAAGTCTTCAAGTTTCTATTATTTATAGCAGTGAACATCAAATCATTAAAGGGATAGTAATACTTAAAATGTAAAAAAAAATATGTTGTAGGGTTTATCCCCCTGAGTAAAACAAGAGTACTCCCACTGCTGAAAGGTGTTTCATTCAAAAGTTATTAATTTTCAAAGTTGAATTTTTTATGTGCAATATCACAGTGGCCTGAAATTGTACAGTGGCGCTGTTGCTACACCATCCTATGGACAGCTCTGGTCCCGGGACCATAAATCTCCACAGGATGGTGTAGCAACAGCGCCACTGTACAATTTCAGGCCACTGTGATATTGCACCTAAAAAATTCAACTTTGAAAATTAATAACTTTCAAATGAAACACCTTTCAGCAGTGGGAGTACTCTTGTTTTACTCAGGGGGATAAACCCTACAACATATTTTTTTTTTTTTTACATTTTAAGTATTACTATACCTTTACAAAAGAAAAAAAAAACTGCTATTAACAGCACCAGACACATCCTTATATGGCAATTGGAAGAAAGAAACTGAGGATACTAATGCGCTGTTGCAAGGTGTATTAAAACATAACCTGTATTACTTTGTCTTTAAAAAGGAGAAACATGGGTAATTAAAAGCAAATAAAAGAACAAATATAGTGATCATAAAGATTGTGTGGTAAACGAATGCTACACATCTGTCACCATTAAAAACACAACTGTGTGGCAATGGTTGTGTTTACTTCTAAATTATACCTGGTTTGTATTGTAGTGCCTAGTAACACCACAACTACAGATTATCATCTACTTGATTAGTAGCCAGATTAAAATACACTGATGATGGCCATCATCATATAATGTATATATCTGCAAAAAATGGTAATTATTATTTACTGCGTAATAGTAATAACCTACATAGCTAGAGATCAATCAGATACTACAATCAGCCACCGGCAGAATATAGGAAGGTAGCTGCTACAAATACTTTAATCCGAACAACTGATTGAAATGTTAATTGTAATATAGGTAAAATGTGGTATAGTTTTGGCTGGAAAAGAGTAGGAGACTGGTAGTGTAAGACTGATACCTTAATTGGCTGAGAGGTTGTAGTATGCATGCTTTCACGACCGCTTAGGGCTCTTTAGGCCTGACTGGTTTTGAAAGCTTGCATCCTAGAGACACTTAGTTAGCCAATAAAGGTATCAATTTTACTCTAACCATCTGCTGAAGTATTCATTAGCGCAGCAAAATGTCTCACTGAGAAAAGTCTTCAAAAATAATTAGGTAATTGACATAAGTTGTCAACAGAAAAAAAAAAAATCAGAGATTGTAGTGCCACTGTGAAAGTGAGGCTAGACTCGTGTTGGTCCACCTCTGTTCCCTAATATATACATTTGGCATTAGCTTTCTCGTGTTCGTTGACAGCAGTGTTCCTCAAAGTGTATTCTGTGGAACCCCAGAGTTATCTGAACAAGTACAAGGGGTTCCAAGGAACAATGTTTTTTATGGTGACAGTGGAACAAGGCTGGGCTGGTAGACCTTGTATGTAACCTTATAAATTTAATTCTGATACACTGATCTTGATAACAAGTTTGTGAAGCAATACACTGCCGACCTCTAGCAGCCAAGGGTGTAAATGGTATGGTTCTTAGGATGGGTTCGCCTGAGTTTTTGTGCAAAATCAAATGGTTCCACCACAGCATACAGTTTGAGGAAAAAATGGTTTACTAAATAAATAAATAATTCCTGTAAATGCAAAAATATTCTACACAACTGGATAAACGTGACCTTGAAATAAGTGGCTCTTGCTTAATAGGACCTACTTAGGAATCTTGACTATTCCAAGACTGGAGCGGTCAGTTTCAGACTCTCGTTTGGCGAGCCGGTACATGTAATCAGTCATGTGTGCCGGCTCGCCAAATGACTTCTATGCCGTCCTTAAGGCGAGTCTCACCCCAGGAAAGCTGGTCGTTATGAGGTTCATGCTGGGTATGATGTTTGTATTGAGGGAGAAGACCTAATGTCAGTTAACACACCTCCTAAAATCGCAAGTGGCCAAAGAGGGATGTTATGGTGTTATGGGGGGCGGGGGGCATAGATGGGGGGCGGGGCAGTACTGAGAATTTTTAGGTTGTTTCATGGTCTATTGACACCCCTTTCTGTAACTGAATAAATGATTTAGAACAAGATTGTATTATTTTATTTACACAGATGAATTTACAAAAGATATACTTAAGTTTAACCCCTTAACGACCACCCGATCTGGCAGATGGCAGCCTTTAAGGACCACAGTACTTTTTTTTTTCTTCTTCATAGCATTGAATTTTGGGATGGCAGTGCGATGTGCAGCTGCACTGCCATCCCCGAATTCCATGAGGTGCCAGGATTGTCACTGATCCTTAAGGTCCAGACCGGTGTGACTGTCCTGGCACTTAACTAGTCCTTAAGGGGTTAAACAAACATATCAATCCATTCACAGTCTAATTTGAACAATCAATGGAATTCCTGGTAAAAGCAGGAACATCTGCTGCCTCGAAGTGTACTTAGATTGAGAGCAATACTACCACTTATTTTAAACTTTATGTAAAATAATTCCCCATCTGTTGACTAGCTGCTCAGTAGTGCTAGTCAACAGAATAATTACCTGGTTAAATAGAATCATACCCTGCTCCGGGGCTGACAGGCAGTAGAGAGCGCAGACATCTTTCCATAGTGGTGCCTGCGCTGTCAGTCCCTGCTGCCTCTATGATGTGTTGCTGGGAGCTGTTCGGCTCTAAAAGAGAGAGAGCGCAGGCGCGCAGACGTCACTATTCAAAGATGTCTGCGCTCTCTACTGCCTGTCAGCCCCAGAGCAGGGTATCATTCTATTTAACCAGGTAATTATTCTGTTGACTAGCACTACTGAGCAGCTACTCAACAGATGGGGAATTATTTGACATAAAGTTTAACCCTTTGAGTTCCAGAGTGGTACGCAAGGTATTGCAAAGCAATGTGTTACGTACCACTCTGGCACTCAAAGGGTTAAAATAGGTGGTAGTTCTGATTTAAGCCTCAGAAAACTAACACTGTTTCACAGATGCTAGCATGAAGTAGGTGGTACTTAGCCCTTTGCATACCTCCCAACATTTCAAAGACAGATAGAGGGACATTTATATTTTAGGGGGTGTTACTGTGGGCGTCTGGTGGGCGGGGCATTACCAAGAATTTTTATTTCGCAACCTATTGACACCTATTTGTGTGACTGAATAAATGATGATTTAGAACAAGACCAGTGTAGTTTATTCACACAAACTTATAAACACACATACTGACGTTTTACAGTAAACATTAATGGGAGTTTTATTGCTGCAGACCAATGCGAAACACTTATATACACACCACACAGTCTGATCTCCTAAACACAGGGACACCAGGGTGATACACTTCTATACACACCACACAGCCTGATCTCCTAAACACAGGGACACCAGGGTGATACACACCACACAGTCTGATCTCCTAAACACAGGGACACCAGGGTGATACACTTCTATACACACCACACAATCTGATCTCCTAAACACAGGGACACCGGGGTGATACACTTCTATACACACCACACAGTCTGATCTCCTAAACACAGGGACACCGGGGTGATACACTTCTATACACACCACACAGTCTGATCTCCTAAACACAGGGACACCGGGGTGATACACTTCTATACACACCACACAGCCTGATCTCCTAAAAAGAGGGATACAAGGGTGATACACTCATATACACACCACACAGTCTGATCTCCTAAAAAAGAGGGACACCAGGGTGGGAAAGAGGGATTTGGTCTCAAGGAAAGACTATCCCACCTAATAAAAAGGGACACTTGGGAGGAATGCCTTTGAGCGCCAGAGGAGTCTTGGGCACCTCTCTGGCACTGAAATGGTTATGCGCATATAACGCCAGTTAATTTTAACGTGTTAGTATTTCTTTAATACAACGCTTCCTCCCGCTCCTGAAGTATGTCGCGCTTGTCCCCGCCCCCTTTATTTGTGGGGGCCGCAAACCTCAGGCTGGCGAACGACTCGACCATCAACTTTGCCTCATAATGCGGCGGGCACGAGCACACTCGTGTCCGCGGTCCCTCGCCCCTGTTTCTTTCTTGGACTAGCACCAGCACGCTCGTCTCCGCGGTCCCTCATCTCATTCTAGGACGGGTACGCGCACGCCATCCCCCCCCCATCACCTCAGTCTGAGGTATCACGCTTTCAAAGCGCCCAAGAGGGCTCGCGCGCGAGCCGCCTTCTCCCGTGACGTCACTCAGTAGAGCGGCGGCCATTTTGTGTGGCTTGCTGCAGAGATAGAAAGACAAACTGGGTGGTGGGAAAGCAAAAACCCATTCACCGGACCAGCAGCGAGAAAGGAGAAAAATACCGAGGCAGAGGGGAGAAGAGACGTGGTGTTTCTCCCCTTTGCGTTGTCTTTCTTGTTTTGTTTCAGTAAAACAGATAAGCGGCGGTAAGAAAACCCAGGAGATGCGTTGTATGTGAGGGGAGTGAATGCGTGTGTGTGATGGAGGCCGAGAATGGGAGAAGCCTGAAGGGGATCAACCCTTCCCCTGCCAGAAGGTGCGAAGTATTGGGTACCCCTCTGGAATGCAAATTATTCCGTTTGTAGCACAGAGACGTGGGCTAGCTGTGGACCCCCAGCAGTTGATGTACTACAGCTCCCGTCATCCGCAGAGAATGGTGGGACTTGTAGTTCAACAACTGCAGACATATATATTTCTCTTTTACCCTCCCTTTAGTGATATGCCGGGTATTGTATGCAATTCTGGGGCATCAAGTGACCCATATAGAAATAAAAGCCTGTTGGTTTTAATGGTGTTTTTAACCCATTGAATGCTAGATAAGACTTCAGCTTAGATTTGCAATGCGTTGGAGACATCTCGAACGTTTAAAAGGTCAAATACTTATTTTAATCAACTGGATTTTAATATGTACCCCATTGTGCAGTCTGTGTGCTTCAAAACTGCCCACTCCCCCCTTTACATAAGGCCCTTTTTTATTTGTGCAGTATTTTTGTGTAAACTCTCTAGTGCTGTTGTTCCCCTTCTTTGTAGATATTTGCCAGTTTTTCAACCTTTGCCCCTCCCCAACCACGAGCGTACCCTGACCTACCCTGGGCACCCTTTCCTTACCTGTGGAGTGGGGTATTAACCCAGAGGCTTGGGTTGTGTTATCAGATCTTGATGCTGTAGAACGCAGGAGGGGACCTTGATCTGAACAAAAGAGAGTCTATCCCTAGGTTGCTTCTGCCACCATGCTTGTTTAGGAGGTATGGTGTGACGTTTATGTATGCTGTGTTGTATAAAAACAAGTGGGTTCATTATACAAAATCACTACATGATATATTGTACAACCAGACTATTAAATTGCTTAGGATGTAACTTTATTTTCTGGTAAACAGCATTTAATTATAGCACTAATCCAGGGAATGTAAGATTCAAACCAGGTTCATTGTCCTCCAGTAGTGCAGATCAGAAAAGCATGGCTAAATGGCCATCAGATCATTGACCAGTATATTATGTACTGGTTCTGCAGATGGTGGTTTATATTTCTCAGTGCTGTATGGTGGTTACAAATAAACTGACACACTTTAAAAATCAACTTAAATGAGACTTGGAGCCTGTTTGTGAGAGCTTGGTAACTTTGCCAGAAGGTGACACATTGCGTCTGTCGTTATAGGCAGGGTTTTTATATGCAGGGTTTAGTCATATTATCACAGCAGATGTCTTTCTTGAATAACTGTATTTTTGATTTGCATTCAAACACATGTTTTAGGGTCTGCTAGTGAGAGGGATGAGTGTGCCATATGGAGGTTTGCTCATGGATCTAATGCAGGTTATAACTGTAATGTTAAACCAGCGGTGGTCAACCTGGGGTTTGCTAGCTGTTAGTTTATCACCATTGGCCTGGCTGATTGTCAGATTTGTTGTAGTCCAGTAGCAGCTAGCGAACAATAAGTTGTGCACTCCTGTTTTAAAACTATTCTACATACTTTTTCACAAAGGAATCTAGGTAACTGATCTACTTTATGGTCACCCTTTAACTGTATCATTTGTCATTTTTTTTTCTTTTGCTCAACAAGTTGTATGATTTCTTAGCATGGTTTTCAGCATTGTCAAATTTTAATCGGCATGTATTTATAAGGTTTCACTTCATTTTTTATATTTACATTTGCTGCATTTGTAAGGATGTTTGGTTGTGAACTTTTTATCTGTGATATACCGGAAACATTTTTGTGAAAAATTGTTGATCTGTTTACCTGTGTGTTAACAGCAAAACAGTTTTCCAAAAATACTGCATGAACATTGGAGGATTGAATTCATTCATGATCTCTGCATTGGGAGAGGTGCTATTTTGCATTGTTGTTAGTGATAAACTGCCGACGTTTTATTGTTTCTGCCGTGGTTTGTGCTATACTGTTGGTCTGTTTTTGGATGTCCAGTTCTTCTCCAGTGTATCACTTAACTATATGGTCATTGTTTTACTTGCAAATACCACATGTCACATTAGATTGTTTAGGGCCTGTTTGACTTCTATCTCAATTGAATGCATGTATGTTCCTGCAATACTCACCACATGGCTTGTTGCTGCAGTTTGCTCTTCTATCAATTATATTGAGGCATCAGATCACATTATTAATGATATTTGCTAATGTAGGATGCTGAACTGAGATTGCGTTCATATCTCTCTTGTGGTTAATCCATAATCAAGTTTGCCCTGTTCTGCCAATGGGTAAATGCAGTGTTAAATATGTGAAAGAACCAAGAAAAGTGTACATTTCAGGTTTTTGAAACATTGAAAGAAAACTTTTAGAGGGACTGAAACAATACAGAAAATCTACTTCTGTATGCAAACACATGTTTTTATGTTAAGAATAATGTGGTCTAAAGTTTAAATCTATAAGATGCACATAATATGCATATAATATAGTCAATTCTGATTTGCCATGTAAAATTCATTACTGCAACTCAACCCTCTGAGTGCCTGAAGGATGTTCATTTCTTGCAAAGCAAATTTGGACCCTGCTCTGTACTCAGAGGGTTAACTTGTTGAATACACTCTCAACCAACGTAGTAGATGTTTATTCAGAAGTACCAGACACAAGCATACATACTGTTAATATAATTATCACCCAAGATCAAACAGAAAAGTATATGTACAGCATCTAGGAAAAGGGTGATTGTCTTATTTCAAATGTTGTACCATGTTTGGTTCAGACTAGTTTTTGCATCTGGTTTTTGTAGGAAATATGTGCATGGATGTTGAAATTGGTTATCTGTGGTCTGTACAAGGTTTGGATGCATCTTTATTTTTTAACACCATATTGTTGTCCGAAGACCTAAGGTTACATTGTGTTTGTATAATTGGCAAAGCGGATCTAGTTATTTGATTCAAACTTGTATATAAAACACATCTGTACTTGAAATCTGTAAAATATTCACCCCCCTTCACTTTCCATGTTCAAATATTTCCTGCTACGCGTTTGTAAACTTTAAAAATAAATTTCAGTGTCTGTTCTATAAGAGTTTAATCACATATGATCGTGCGTCCTGTATTTTTAATTTACTTCAGCGGCTATTCCTTTTTTAAAGATAAACAAAAAGGTTGATTTACTTGTGCATTGTATCCTACCTGTCTCACAGGTAGAGTACTGACTGAATCTTTTTTCCTAAAGATGTCTGGTCTTCCTTTCCTTGTCTGTTATTTCTTCTTTTAATGCCCCCACATTGGTGTTTGTGCACAAGTGAAGCTTGGTCATCGCTGCCATGTATAGGGACAGAAACTGCTTTGTTTGACTTTGTGTTAGTGTAATGCAGAGTTTATACAAAATTATCTACTACACACAGAATAAAACAGCTTCTCTTATGTTTTCATCTTGTGCTTTGCAAGAACCATTACTGTACTTAAAAATGCGGGACACTGCTTGAAATGTGAAGAGATTCTTTTTTTAAGTCACACATCAAATATTACATGGGGATATATATGCTGAAAACAGGCATGGTTTCCTCTTAAACAGCGTTCAACTGAAAGTTTCCTATATGTTGCATATTGTTTTACCAGTTTTATTTAAGTTTATAGCAACTCGAATAAAATAACACAATTCTGTACCGTTTTTAGTTCTGAACACAAATAACGCACTTGTATTTATGACAAGAATGGAGAGAAAAATATAAAACCCTGAACTATGCATATTCTGTCTGAAACTAGAACTGCAAGTCCTCATCATAAGAATCCAAGTGTCCACATAAATAAAACAAATTCTTTATACACAAAATGAAAGTCAGTTAAGTATTGCCACGTGGTTGATGGATGCACACAGACAGAAGAAAATGTGTTTAATGTATTTCACGTGTAACCTTTATTAATTTTTTGAATAAACATTTTTTTTTTTTCTGTATACTTTGGTTCATATGTTTTGGATCCCATTTTCGTGTATTTTGGAGTGTTGGGAGTACTCCTGGGTCCAGCATATGGGGCATATTGTGTCTAGTTGTATAAGAGGCTGATCATCTGTGCTACATAATATTGGGATCCATTTTGAGCTGACAAATTCCAGCATTTTCAACATGACAAATTGCACATTTTCTGAATGCTGACCTATGTGTGTGTCTCAAGATTTGTTTTGCATTGCAAATATATGGAGAGAAAAAAATCCTGTAAAGTGCACATTTTCACTCTAAATAAGATTCAGGGAAACTGTCTGTCACAGGGTGCAAGGATGCTATAAGGACCCTATCATCTAAAACAATTTGTGATTATAAAAATAACTTATACTTAGCTGTGCAGGCGCTTAGTGTCTTTACATTACCTATGAGAGTTGGTACCGTGTTAGCCGTAGAAATACAGGAGGCAAATATAGTTTTTGATATTTTTTATTGGCTAACTAAGCAGATTTAGAATGCAAGCTTTCAAGACCTTAGGTCTTGAAAGCTTGCATTCTAAATCTGCTTAGTTAGCCAATAAAAGATATCAAAAACTATATTTGCCTCCTGTCTTTTACATTACCTGGCACACTTTCACTGCCCTTGCACTGAAAGGGTTTAGTGAAAGTGAGTAGTGGGGATAATGTGCTTTGACGGAGTTTCTTTGCAACATGACTTGGCATAATATAAATCTTTAGTTTTCTAAATCAAAAATGGCTAATACAGAACACAAATTTTACAATCTCTTTCAAAGCCAAAAAAGTTGTTTTGAGGTTGAAGGGTTTCTTTAATAGTGTAAATAACTTGGATACTATAAGGTAGAACATTTACTTATCTGCAGCTTTATAAACTGGGATGTTTGCATCCAATATAGCCTTTGATTTCTACATAATAATTTTGAAACTACCGACTTCTTTGTATATACCTCCACAAGCTTAGCGACTCTGTGAACAGATTTGACACTTTGTAGGGGCCGTTGGTCATTAATAATATTAATTTTAAAAATGAAAAATGTTGTACTATGGTGATACATATACTTGGATACTTTAGAAAACAGACTTAACATGTTAACATTTCATTGGTTGAAAGATGCACATAATGGGCCATTTTTGAATCTTGTATCGTGTTTGAGTTTTGATTTTTTGCCTTAATTCACTCTTTTTTTGCAGTCTTAAAGATTTTTTAATTGGTTGTCTACAGGATTGAGTGCCCTCCTACTGGATAAGGCAAAACATCTGATTATATAGCAGGTAAGCGCTTAATTTGAATACTTTTTTTTTATACAGCGCAGACTGATTTGTTAATGTCACATCTGTATAAGCATGCATTGTTCTGAAACTCGTGTACTTTGCAATGTGTTGGAGCACCATCTAGTGTTTAGGGAGTTAAACCCCATTTAGATAACTTAGCATTATCAATTTTCCACCACAATGCCGTTTGTTTGCCACAGTACGCACCCCTTTTTTCTTGTGGTTCCCAACCACCTCCTCAAGGGTTCCTAAAACAAACTATGAAATCCAAAGGACATGGCATGTTAAGCGCCCCCTGGTGAAGGGTTTGGGAAGCACTGTTGTAGGTTAGGAGGATAAACGGGGCTCAACCGTATTAACGAAAAAAATGTTCTGTTCCAGGAGGAGCAGAGAAAATCCTGCTGAATTACCATTCATTTTAGGATAATTATTTGTGCCGGGGTGCTCTCTATGCTTAGAATTGTGATAAACTAGTAACTGGGAGCCCTGCCCTCATTTATTGACTAACATGGATTTTGTTGGGTGATGGAGATGTGAGCAATGTATAGCAAATGTGTCTGCCCTGTTGAAAAGTCTTAAACAATTGCAAGAGTGAGCATGAGTGAGATTCTCATGCAGTTTAAATTGGAACTTTCACCTTAAAGGGATAGTAATACTTAAAATGTAAAAAAAAAAAGTTGTAGGGGTTATCCCCCTGACTAAAACAAGGGTACTCCCACTGCTGAAAGATTTTTTTTTTTTTTTTTTTTTCAAAAGTTATTACAGCTCAAAGTTGAAATTTTTTAGGTGCAATATCACAGTGGCCTGAAATTGTACAGTGGCGCTGTTGCTACACCATCCTATGGACAGCTCTGGTTAATTGACCATAAATCTCCGTAGGATGGTGTAGCAACAGCACCACTGTAGAATTTCAGGCCACTGTGATATTGCACTTAAAAATTCAACTTTGAGCTGTAATAACTTTTGAATAAAACACCTTGTTTTACTCAGGGGGATAAACCCTACAACATTTTTACATTTTAAGTATTACTATCCCTTTAAAACAATGTAGGAAACTTAAACATTTTGCAAAATTACCTGTATGATGATTTAGAGGTGTTTCTATATAATTTTCTTAAAACTATTTGCATTTTCCTTTTTGCACTATGCAGCCCTCCCAGCTCACCCACCTGATCTACCACCCTATATAGTTCTCTCTCTCCAGTTTCTGACAGTCAAAAGGTGTGTCACTTGTGTTAGTGTGCAACAGATTCCCCCCCCCCCCCCCCCCCCCCCGGCCCTCAAAGATGTGATGATAATTTGTAGATAGAATATGTTTATAACACAAAATGTTTCAGAATGTATTTAATTTCTACCCTCTCTAGATGTAACTGCAGTACCTTCCTGTCTTCACATAAATGATCCATAGTGCTGTTCCCCTTCTGAGTCCAAGTGCCCCAGGGCTAAGACTCAGGCTATAGCCTTTTTAGTGGATAAGTATAAAGTTTTATTTTCCACTCACAGAGCTCTAACAGGAGTCTTAGCTTTGAGATAGAAAGGGAACATCACTTTGGAATGTGACTTTTGTTTATGGGTAAATAGCAGGGTAATGGGGTTGCACTCGGTGGATACAACTTTGTAATCATCAGAGTGTGTTTGAAGTGCACTTCAGCTAGGGAAGGACTTGGTGAATGGAAGGGATTAGTTATTGGGTGTAAAATATGGTCAGTGACAGGGAGGACACAGGTACTTGGTGTATGGGAGGGAGGAAAAGCAGAACTCTTGGCGAATGGGGGGGGGGGGGGAGAGAGAAATCAGACTTGGCGAATGGGAGGGAGGAACGGCAAAAGGAGTTGTTAAATGGGAATGATATCGGACACTGCAGTTGGGTGGGAGGGCACAAATAATTGACAAAGGAGGAGGAGTGAGGAAAGGCTAAGTGTATGGAAGGGCTGTCCAAGTTCAGTCCTCAAGGGCACCAGCAGGCCAGGATGTTAGGATTTCCCTGGTTAAACTGGAACTTTCAGCTTTATAATATTGCTCCTCAATATATTAGTAATATAGTGATAGGCAAAGCAATAGTTGTATTATGGTGAATAAATTTGTTGAAGTAATCCACCTTCTTTGGAAGGCATCCAGAGGGCAACAGTACAGACGTCTTAGAGGGAAGTTGCCTCTGAGTCTGCGCTGTCTGTCCTGTGCACTGCCTGGATTGGTGGTGACATTTGTTGGTTACTTTAACGTAACAGAAGTTGCTGCCTGCGTAGGCGCACAGAGCTTCTCTTGTAAGCTCTGTGTCCTGGATGCCTGCCGAAGAAGTTGGATTACTGCAATAATGTAAATTTATTCACCATAATACAACTATTACTTTGCCTATCGCTATATTACTAACTAGTTGAACAGCCCGTGTACATGGGCCACAGTGCCAGGCAGCAATGGCTGCGGTGCAGTCATGCACAGTACAGACTGCCCGCGCCTGATAATGGGATGGAGCACTCTGAATTCAGACCGTAGTCTTCTCTGAGCGGACTACGGTCTGAATTTGGAACGCTCCGCTCCGTTATCAGACGAGGGCAGTTTGTACTGCGCATAACTGCAGCAGGCGCAGCCGTCTGTACTGCGCATGACTGCTTCTGTCAAACATATGTTAGCAAATTATTATATAGGATGTATTGGGGGCAATATTATAATGCTGAGAGTTCCTCTTTAAGCACAGGTGAGTTAATCAGTGGCTCATTCATTGTGACTGTCTCACCTGTACTTAATAAGGGAAATCTTTACACCCTGGCCTGTTGGCGACCCTGGAGGACTGAACTTGGACAGCTCTGGTTTATGGGATGGAAGAAAGGCAGAAATAGTTGGTGAATGTAGTGCGGTACAAGTAGTTGATGAACAGGGGGGAAAACCAAAGTGGTGGAAAGGAGGGAGGCTTTGCCCTTGGCCACAACTGTCAAAATCACTGCCCTGTTGATGTTCGTTCATTGATTTTGACAGAGGTGGCCAGGGTGTTTGTTTTTATTATCTCCTGGTCCTTTTTGCCAAAATCACTCCCCAGTTGAAGTGTGCAGAGATTTTGACACGAGTGGCCAGTGGGTCTTTCTAAAACTGTATTTTATGTTTGTTACATACATTAGCCCCTTCACTAGCTCCTAAAACTTAGTTGGCTCCTAGAAATTGTCTGGCTCAAAAGGTTTTATGTTTCCACCTCTACCATATGTCAGGGCTGCAAAACATTCCAGGAGCCAGGCATCCCAGTCTTCTGAAATGTTTCCATTTGGCTCCAAAACATTGAAAGCATTTAATATAAATTTTATGTGCATGACTCCTAAAATACTATTTAAATCCAAAACACTGTCTGGTTGCAAATGTTGTTACTTTGTGTTCACTCATTCTCTTCAGTACAGTTGGTTTGCCCCAGAATTGTCCCTCTTTGCCTTTCTTCATAAAACCATATGGGCCATGAGCAGTTCTGGAGCAAAGTAACTGCTTAGTTGGAATGGAGATAAAATGCCCTTAATTCCCATTAGTTTAAATGAGTATTTTAATGGGAAATCCTCATCTTTTCTGCATAAAGCCTTGTAGATGTGTAGACACCTGGTAGGATGTTTCCTGTTGTGTAAAACAAGGGTGCTACCACTACTATGAGATGCTTCATTAGAGTCATTACAATTTAAATTGTTTTTCTAGTACCACCTGGTATCCAGACAGTTCACAGACCGTTCACTTGGATCCCTGTGCTGGGTATTCTGTTTCATTCTATGAGACAGGTGAGCCACTGACTATAGCTCTTCATAGAATGTGATAGTAACTGTTCCACCACGTTGTAATCATTTAAACTGTTATAACTTTCAATAAAGCATCTCCCAGAAACCTTGATTTTACTCTGTATGAAAAGCCTTAATTTTTTTTTTTTTCCTGCAGTGAACTGGCATGGTCTCCTGTTTTGCAATATTGCCATGCCCAGGGCTCTGTGTACAAGTAACTTCATGTGCCACTTCTAGACGGGTCTCTGAGTTTCCATATTGCTTGTGATGATGTACATTCTTACTCGATAAGCCTGTGGAAATGGAAGGAGAAGTTAAAGGAACAGTAATGTCCCATAAAAACTTGTTATAGTTTTGTAGAGGATGAAAAATAATCTTAATGGTGCAAACAATCTCTCAAACCGCTATGGTTTGAGAGATATAGGAATTGAAATTATCCCTTCCCTCCCCTTCTCCTGACATCAGCTGTAAATCTAACAGCAGGAGATCCGTGTTGGCCGACACGAGAAGGCTCTTCAGCAGAGCAGAAATCACATTATTGCAAAATAATTACTTCATTGGAAAGGTCCACAAAGTGTGTTTACAAACCAGGCACACTTTGTAGACCTTTCCAATGAAGTAATTCTTTTGCAATAATGCGATTTTGGCTCTGCTGCAGAGCCGCAGGCTGGTCCCCAGACCGGGATCTCCTGCTGTCAGCTAGACGCTGACATCAGGAGAAGGGTAGGGAGGAACTTTCAATGCTTTTATCTCTCAAATCGTAGTGGTTTGAGAGAGAGGGTTTGTGTCACTAAGCTTATTTTTTCATCCTCTACAAAACTATAACAAGTTTTTATGGGACATCACTGTCCCTTTAAGGCCAGTGCTGGTGGCTCCTGATATGTTATGTTGGCTCTTGGGTGCTGTAGGAGTTTTTTAAATTTTGTAAACTGGAAAATTATTAAACCACTTTAATATAGTAAAATATGTAAATTTTTTTTCCTACCACTTCAAAATGTTTCTCTTATCTGCACATGTTGTTAATTTGTAATGTAGTAATTTCATTTGAGTGAATTTGCAAAACTTTTATGAAATGGCCATTCGGAATGGAAAGATTTTGGATGCTGTTTTCTTTTTACTTATATCCAAATGTATATAGAGTAGATAAGAACAAAGGAATGCATGTAAATTGAAATGTCCAAATATATTGGATGTTATTCTGAAAAATACATATATATTTTTCTTATCAGCTGAAAAATTTGTGGCTGCATGCCTATGTGTTTGGTGTAGCATTGTGCTTTTTTAGGAGAAAGTGGACACCAGTAAACTTTTGTGAAGTAAATTCAGTCTTTTGAGAAACATACCAATTGGAACTTAGACTTGAATTTATTTATTTTTAACCCCTTAACGACCCTTGACGGTCATAGTACGTCAAGGGTCGATTTGACTTAACGACCGATGACGTACTATGACCGTCATCGAGTTCCGGGCTCCCCCCGCGGCTGCACGCCGTTCGGGGAGTCCGGAATTCAACGGAGCAAAAAAAAATGTTTGCTCCGTGGTCGTTGAGTCGCGTCTGCGGCCGGATTCCCCGGTCGTTAAGGGGTTAAAGCAGAACTACCACCCATTCTAAACTTGCCCCCAAATAATTACCCATCTGGTGACTAGCTGCTCAGTAGTGCTAGTAGAATTATTACTGCCTTATTGAGAATTCCTACTGCTCCCGGGACTGACAGCCAGGAAAGGCGCAGACATCTTTGCATAGTGATGTCTGCACCCCTGCGCTGTCAGTCGCTTCCAGTACCGCGCGGCTTCTAGCAACTCCTCCTAGAGCAGAATGGGACTGACAGCGCAGGCACGCAGACGTCACTATGCAAAGATGTCTGCGCTGTTTCCTGGTGGTCTGTCCCGGGAGCAGTAGGAATTCTCAATAACAGTAATAATTTTGGCGACTAGCACTATTGAGCAGCTAGTTGCCAGATGGTTGGTTAATTGGGTACAAGTTTAGAAGGGGTGGTATTTCTTCTTTAAAGCAGTTCAGTGTGTTTGCTTGCGTAATAGTTGAAGGTATTATTTTAAACAGTTTCTGTGATTCAGAAACCTTTATTTCGGGCTTTGCAAGTTAAAGGACCTTTTACATATATTATGGAAAGGGGTCCTACTTGGATCAGTATTGTCTGTGTTTGTAGAGTTCCTCCCACTTTCAGAGCACTACAATAGCATTTTGGCACTCTATAAAGATGATTGCACAATTTACTATCCTTTATAATGTTTTTTTTTTTAATATTTTGCATCCCTTTACAATAGGGAACAAAACATAGTGGCAAAATATATGAATACATTTCCACATTAGAGACCAACGCCAATGGGGTTGCACTGCACTTAGACTTAAGACCGAGCAATTAAAACTTACAAACTAAAGGGCAGGCAGCATGTGGTTCATTTTGTTCTTAAATGAGCCCTGTGAATAAAAAAAAAAAAAATCTATACCCTAGTGGACATTGTTACAGTTTTATCACATTCTCTCCATCTGGATCTAAAATGTATTTTTAAAGCTGCTAACGGGAGCAAATGTATTGTTAAAGTGTTAGTAATGTCTGAAAAAATTTTTTTGCATTTAGAAGAGCTGATGTTCAGGCACACGTTTTAGACCATTCCAATGAAGGGATTCCGTGTAAGTAACGAGATCTCGGCACTTCTCAAGCGCCTCCGTGTCAACCGACACGAATCTCCTGCTGACAGCTGTCAGTAGGAAACAGCAAACTTTAAACGCCTGTATCTCTTAAACCATAGCAGTTTGAGAGAGACTTTTTTTTTGCATTTAGCTCAGCTTTTTAAGCTCTTCTAAATGCAAAAAACTTTTTTTTTTTTTTTTATAGATATTACTAACACTTTTTAAACCTTTCAGTGCCATAGTGGTGTGCAAAGCATTTCAATGAGTTGCGTACCCCTGTGTCACAAACTTGGGCTATAGGCCCTGCTGAGACAGTGGGGAGAGTGTGGGAGTGAGAGGGTTAACAATACCAGACCCCTGGTTACCTGTTACTATTCCTAGCAAACCACCACAGTAACCCCTGAAATACCTCCCCAGTACTACAATATGCTGCCGCCACCAAGACATTATCTCTGGGCGTCTTTGGTTACCCCAAACACAACAGAATTACAGTATAAAATCGCCTTAATAATCAGACATATAAAATTAACCCTTTAGTAGCGTGTTCTGAGTTTCTTTCAGAGTTTAGAGTTCATATTAGAGAACAGGGACAAGAGCTGATTAATTGAACATTTAATCTGAAAAAAGGCTTCACAGTGCTGGTTACAAAAATACAGAAATAAAGGACATACACAAATAAAGATTACACATAAGCAAAACAGTCCATAAAATAAAATGGGAGAAACACAAGAAATCCTTAAACACAATTACCGGTATTTTAAGAGTCCTTGGGTTCTTCATATGGTATACCCCCCTTCAGTTTTTACAAAGAAATTCACTGTTTTATCCAAAAAACCCACTTTAAATAGTTTCCACCGTTCCTTCTAAGAGGCTACAACCCCGGGGTGTTAACTGGGAAGGTCAGGGGTTTGGCTTGACCGTTTACAGCCTACTCAATCAGACCTGTCAGAGATGTTACTGGAGAGTTCTACCTGTAAAGTCATAAGGCTTCCCAAAACACACAGCACACCTCTATAATGTTATAATAATCATATTCCTCATATCTGTGTGACTATCTGGACACCAAACATGCTGGGTCTAACAGGTTGCAAAGTGGTTATTCTTGTAACTCATAGCAGTAACACTACCCGGCATGTTTGTCCAGGTTTTAACCTTTTGGTGGGTACCATTCTTAATATATATTTGCATTGAACCATTTTACACTGTATATACATGTTCTCCCTAGTTTATACTATTTGACTGTCCTCTGGGTGAACTCCATCAGAGCAGAGGGTCCAATATAGTTTGACACTCTGTTCTGCTCTGGCGATGCTCATTCCGTTTCTGGAGATGTTATCTACTTAGCTAATTTTATGGCCTACGACTGGTGCACTTTGAATAACAAACAAATTATACAACCCAGAGGGCCAACTCATGTCTTGGCATGACACCCTGTTGCACTGAAAGTGCTAAAAGTGCTTGCGTAGTCAGCCTATCCCATCTTCGACTGCATTCCTCTTAGCAATTCCATTTCGATCATGGCTAATGGCCGACTCACATGATAATAGGACAGATATTACTGACTGACGCCTGCATGAGCATCTCAACTTCCAGTGTTGGTAATGTGAAATATCTGTCTGTGCCTTCAAAGGCTGCAGAACAGAGCTGCCCTGATGCACCTTTATTGCATTCCTATGGGACCGTAGTACAGTTGCAGCGTTCTGGACACTAGTCTCTGATGTGAAGGCAGCATACTTTTTAGTTTTTAACTTTCCTAGATGTGTATATTTCACTATATGCACTATCTGAAATGAAATTGGGGCATTGGAGGAGAGAGGCACGCAGAAGCCTTTGTTTTGTGTAACTGAATTCTTTATTTTTTCTGTAAGTGAAGTTTCTACTAGCTGAGGGCCTTTGTCCATAGTATACGGACTACTAAGTCACCTACCTGGCACCCACTGAAATTTAATGAAAATGGCCGCTATTTTAGAACTTTATTTTGGCAGCTTGGACATGACAGATGCCCTCTGGAAAATGCAAAAAATATTAAATCCCACCACCCCAGTCTGCCAGAAAGACAGCCATGCACTGTCTGATTTAACACCCCACACCCCACCCCGGTTCCACTGGTAGTCACAAAGGCCCATAGAGCCTTACATACACTGATCCCACCAGCCTCACTGTCATATCCACTGGTAACCACGGATCCCTATGTGCACAGTCTGACCCCCCCCCCCCGGTTCCCTTGCCTGCTGGTAGACACATCTCCACGTACGCTATCTGACCCCCACCCTCAGTCTTATTCCATTGCCTACTAGTAGACACAGATCACCATGTACACTGTTGCCCCCCGTCTTGATCACTTGCCTACTTGTGGCGACATCCTCACATCCCCCATATCTATCTGTTGTCAAGGCCACTGTGATATTGCTTGCAAAAATTTCAACTTTAAGCGCTAATAATTTCTGAGGAAAATACCTTTCAGCAGCTGTGGGAGTACCCTTGTTTTACTGGGGGGGGGGGTGTAAGCCCTACTAAATATGTATGTATGTATATCTATATGTGTGTGTGTATGTATGTGTGTGTGTATATATATATATATATATATATATATAATTTTTTTTTTTTTTTTTTTTTTTTTTTGGAGTAACTATCTCTCTAACACCTCCCACCCTATCTGCATCTATCTATTGCAGTGTCTAATACTATTGTGAACATTTTTAAACATGTTCCATTTGGTTCTTGCCTAGTTATTGATTTATTTATTTATTTTTTTTTTTAATTGAAGTTGATATTTGGCAATAGTTTCAAACAGAGAAATGTTATCGCTTTAGCATTTGTAACAGTTTGCTTTTTCAGTAAACTCTCTATTGTAATTCACTGTTTTCAAATATAGCTTTCACTTTTAGCACATTGCATTGCTCTTATGTTATACTGTTTATTGATGTTGCCTGAAAGCACCCAACTATTTTAAAATGTAGTTTTTTCAAAGAGGTTTTGACAAAAAAATTGCATAGATTTAGGGGTTTTTACCAAACTTGAGTCTGATGTGGACGTTGCCTTTTTTCATCTACAGGTGTGTGTTGTTTCTGCTCAGCATGGCTGTGGTCATCCGCTTGCAAGGTCTGCCAATTGTGGCGGGGACCATGGACATCCGCCACTTCTTCTCTGGATTGACCATTCCTGATGGTGGTGTGCATATTGTAGGGGGTGAGCTGGGTGAGGCTTTCATCGTTTTTGCCACTGATGAAGATGCACGACTTGGTATGATGCGTACTGGTGGTACAATCAAAGGGTCAAAGGTGTCATTATTACTGAGCAGTAAAACAGAGATGCAAAATATGATTGAGCTTAGTCGTAGACGTTTTGAAACCGCAAATGCAGATTTGCCACCAGCAAATGCTAGCCGACCTGTTCTGCCTTCTAATCCTGGGATGAGCAGTAGCTCTGCTATGAACAGGGTAAATGTACCGACAACAGTACCTAATTTCAGCAGCCCTCCTACTACCACAGTTTCTACAGTGACCTCTATATTGGAAAGCAGTAAGAACGTTGCTACATTTTCAACAGCCAGCATTGGAAATGCACCACCAAGCCTTGGTACAGCATTTTGTAACCCCACTTTTACTCCTGCAATGCCTAGTTCTGCTGCCCCTCTGGCTACAGTACCACCTCCACCTATTCCTCCAATGCCAACATTGCCAGCCTTGCCACCCATGCCTTCCATTCCCCCCATGCCTGTTCCCCCTCCAGTCTCCACATTGCCCCCAGTTCCCCCTGTTCCTCCAGTACCTCCTGTTCCTCCAGTGCCTCCTGTTCCACCAGTTCCGCCCATGACTCCCCTTCCACCATTATCTGGGATGCCACCCATGAACCCACCTCCTGTTGGGCCTATGCCTCCTGGAATGAATGGCTCTGGGTCATCCATGAATAACATGAACCCATTGTTTCTTGGCCCTGTAAATACAATGCAACTAAATTCTCCAAATGCAATGAAACCACCACCTATTAACCATGACGATCCATATGTGTGTCTCCATGGTTTACCCATACCTATATCAGAGGCTGACATTAGGGAGTTTTTCCATGGATTGCGAGTTGATGCAGTTGTCATAATAAAAGATCCCATGGGCCGCCCCACTGGCAGTGCCTTAGTGAAGCTCCTTACCCCCCATGACACCTTTGAAGCTCTGAAACGGAATCGAATGCTAATGGGCCAGCGTTTTGTTGAAGTCAGCCCGGCATCTGAGCGACAGTGGGTAGTTTCTGGTGGTCACATGCTAAAGCACAACATTGGGCACCAAGGCCCGCCCCAAGGCCCTCCCCAGGCCCCACCCCAGGGACTTCCCCCAGGCCCGCCCCAGGGACACCCACAGGGCCCAGTGCAGGGACCCCCCCATGGCCCACCCCAAGGACTTCCTGGCCCACTCCAGGGTCCCCCCCATGGGCCAACTCAAATGCCACTACAGGGACCTCCCCATGGCCCACCCCATGGACCTCCCCACTTGATGCAGCAGCCAATGCCCAGGTCCAAATCGCCCAGTGTACCTCCTCGTCCTAGGTCCAGATCCCCACATGAACATGGTTTCTGTATCTATTTGAAAGGTCTACCCTATGAGGCAGAAAACAAGCATGTAATAGAGTTTTTTAAAAATTTAGACATTTTTGAAGACAGTATCTACATAGCTTATGGACCAAATGGTAAAGCAACTGGTGAAGGATTTCTGGAGTTCAGAAATGAAGCTGATTTCAAGGCTGCTCTGTGCCGCCACAAGCAGTATATGGGAAGTCGTTTTGTTCAAGTCCATCCTATAAGTAAGAAGGGAATGCTAGAAAAGATAGACATGATTCGTAAAAAACTGCAGAATTTTAGTTACATGGATCTTAATGATACAGATATGGATCTGGAGTTAGATAAACATGCACCCAGGCTATGGGGACATCTCTCAAATTTACCCTACAATGTCATGAGAAAGGATGTCCTACAGTTCTTTATTTTAGAAGGAATTTCCGTTGATGAGAGCACTGTGCAGATCCTTACAGATAACAATGGGCAAGGTGTAGGGCAGGCACTTGTTCAGTTTAGTAGTGAAGATGATGCTCGTAATTCAGAACGTCTGCACCGCAAAAAACTCAATGGGAGAGATGTTTTCTTACATATAGTTACTACAGAAGAGAGGGATGAAATTGAGACCAATCCTCCACTACATGGCAGGAGAGGGTATAAAATGCCAGTCTATGTTAACCCCCCAGCTGGAGGGCCAAATTCTGGTGGGGATGAGTTTTCATTTATAAATAGTGGTGTCAAAGAAACCAATAATGGTCCAAATTTTAATTTCCCTGGTAACTTTACTGGGCCAAATAATGCTTTTGGTCCTCCTGTCCCTCCCCCAGTGATGGGAACTAACTTTGCAGAGCCAAGGCCACCACCTCCCCCTGTCCCAGCTAATGTAACAAATTCTCCAGTTGATCCACAGAGCTTTGGAAGTGGTCCCAATAATTTTAGTGGGCCTCCTGCGCCTTTTGGAAATGGGCCACCACCTTTCATAAATGGACCTCCTAATACAAGTGTTCCTCCTAACTTTAACACTGCCCCTCCAAATATAGGTAGTGGCCCCGGGGTATTAAGCGCACCTCCGGGATTTGCTCCAGGAAATATGCAGATGAGTGGGCCCCCGGGCTTTGCCACTGGGTCTGGGAAACCAGGGCCGACTGTAATTAGAGTACAGAATATGCCATTTACGGTTTCAGTAGATGAAATATTAGACTTCTTTTATGGCTATCAGTTAATTCCTGGCTCTGTGTGCCTGAAGTACACTGAAAAGGGCATGCCAACAGGAGAAGCCATGGTTGCATTTGAGTCCCGTGATGAAGCCATGGCGGCTGTGGTTGATCTGAATGACAGACCAATTGGTTCAAGAAAAGTCAAACTAATTTTAGGGTAACTGTTCAGATTTAGGCTATGACCTGCTTTGTACTGTGTTTGTCTCAAAGAATACTTAGATTATAGGACTAGGCTGCTTAAAACTGTAAATAGGTTTGTTACAAGAAAATGCAGCATTGATGAACCATTTACCAATCAAATCACTGCACTAAATTGGTGTGGTTGGTTTGCCTGTATAAAATCCTTGTTTAGATATGCTTTGGTTGAACTCCCATATGCCTGTTAAAGCTTATCAAGTGTTTTAGGATTTTTTTTTTTCCTTCTCCCCTCTTGATAACATGAAAATAATTTTCAAATAGTACACAGATTCGATCCACATGTTTTGCTGTATACGTTTTGAGATTCAAAGCTGGTAAATGTGGTTTGAAAGTCATTGCTTTGTACAAAGACATTCTATTTCACAATTGCAATGTTGGTTTATGTTTATTTGGTGGGCAGCCTGGGGTCTCCAGCTACTGATGGACTGCAGTTCACATCATTTGGGGTGATGGGAGTTGCAGTTCAACAGGAAAAAAGAGACTTGGGAGAACCATTCTTGATGTATGCTGATCTGTTCTGATTTATATGTATGTTTTTTGTTTTTGTTTTTTTTTTTTTCAAACTTTCATGCAATGCAGCTGGTTATCTAAAATGTGTACCAAATATTCTGGCTTGTTTTATACAATTTAAAACTGATGTCCGATTTCTACTTTTTGGAGTATTTATATTGTCATATCTGTATACAGAACACGATTTTTGCCACCACGTACAGTCACAGTAAAAAGTACATTGCTTAAAGGGATAGTAATGTTTCCTAAACACAGCAGCTTCGATTAATCTTCATAGTATGTGGGCCATTTAGTGCTGTGTTTCAACACCGTCCATTTAGTAGTCCTATACCTAGGATAAGATGCCTCCTGATGAAGGAGGGCAGGTTTTTCCCTTATGCTTAGTGAAAATTGTCCCTTGCTGCACTCCATCTGGACTGGCTTGCGGAGAAGAATTACAGCCGCAAAAGGGGCGGGAGGGGCAATCCTTTCTCATTCAATTACTACACATGGTATTGAAATATAGCACTACATGGCCCACATACTATGAAGATTACTTGGAGCTGCTGTGTTTGATAAACATTCCTATTTCTTTAAAAGGCACTCCTGTCTCTCTCTCTCTCCTCCCATCTGCTTGCTTGCATAAAGTAGGGTTTTCCTGCTGAGAAAAAGCAAGGGTAGACTTGCTACTGGACGATGTATCAGTCAGAGGAATGCATCTCCTATTGGTTTATTTTAATGTCAAACAGCAATTGGTGTCCAGAAATTTGCAGTTAAAAGGCAAGCTGGAATGTCTTGAATGAAGCATAAGTCTCCCAGCAGCGGGAGTGCATGTGTGTGGGGCTCCCCCTGCCTTTACTAGTCCTTATAACATTTATTTTTGTTTCTCTCCTAAAGTAAACTTTTACGGTAGGGCTTTGTAGGTCTTGTCCTGCTGAGCAAAATGCTGAATGTTTTCCCACTGCTGGTAGATGCGA
Source organism: Rhinophrynus dorsalis (assembly GCA_037306005.1). Lineage (NCBI taxonomy): Eukaryota > Metazoa > Chordata > Amphibia > Anura > Rhinophrynidae > Rhinophrynus > Rhinophrynus dorsalis. The sequence continues at coordinate 28,084,800 of CM074727.1, read as the reverse complement.
TTATTACAGTTTCCACATTTTGTTTTTTTTTGTTTGTTTTTTTTGTTTTTTTGTTTTTTTGTGCCTTGCATTAAAGGGATAGTAATACTTGAAATTTAAATATCTGCATCTTGTAGGCATTAAAAAAAATACATAAAATGCCCCCTGTGCCATCTCTCAAACATTTATGGTTTGAGAGAGAATCTTATTTAAAGTTCCCCCTCCCTCCCCTTTCCGTGACGTCAGTGCTCTAGCTGATTGCAGGGGAATCCGGGACCGGCGGAGATTCTTCAGCAGAGCCGAGATCGCGTTATTGGAAAATAAATCCTTCACTGGAGCAGTCTTCTAAGTGTGCTTGGTTTACAAGCACACTTAGAAGACCGTTCCAGTGAAGGATTTCTTTTCCAATAATGCGATCTCTGCTCTGCTGCTGAGCTGTCGGCTGGTTCCAGGATCGGATTCTCCTGAGCGCCGATGTCAGGCAAAGGGGAGGGAGGGGGAACTTTAAATATACCATAATGCCATAAAGGGTGTCTTTTTTTTTTTTTTTTTTTTTTTTTTTTTATATGCCTACAAGATGCAGATATTTAAATTTGAAGTATTACTATCCTGTTAAGTGCCCTCTAGTGGCCAGAACTTTAACCTGTAGTTCTCCTTGTGTTCGGGCAATTGAGTGGCTGACAGTTCTCCACAGAATGTGTTCATACTGTCGTGAAGTGATGAAGTTGGGACTTCCTGGCCATTTGAACAGTTATAACTTTTGAATAAAACTGCCATCAGTGGGTTAACCCTTGTTTTACTCTGCAAGAAGAACCCTATAACATACAGCTTTTCATTAAAAAGGCTTACTGCTCCTTTAAAATGAATGCCTTCTAATGAACAAATAGTGTACTGTAAAATGTAAGTGGCAAAATTCGTATTCGATTGGTTTGCAACATCTGTCTTTCTGTACCCTTATGTATCATTGGAGAATGTCCCAATACAGGGTGGATTTTTTTTTTTTTTGTATTTGTGAAGATTGTACAAAGCTGAATGAAGATATGGTTCAATTGCTTATCTTGATTTCTTAACTTATGAGTATTTGATGTGTTCAGGTTATCATGAGGAACAATTCTTCAAGTGTTGAAACTTGCAAACTGTACATACTGTTAAAAAAATGCTTTCTGTTAATAAACTGAACTGTCATTTAAAGATGTGCGGCCTGAGCTTCTGAGACCTGTTTTTTTGTGAGATTTAATAGAGAAAATGTGCTGCTGGGTCAAATGATCAGCTACTGGTGCACCAAACTGAGAAATGAGTCTGATTGCTACAGATTATAAGAAATGTATATATACAAAAGAGTGACAAAATGTGGTATGTTTTAGAATTGAGAAGTTAATGGTTGTTGCATAAGATGGGTTTTAAACCCCCTCACTCAAATATAGTGTGTTATATACCCTATTTGTTACAACATGTTGAAAGGGGAAACTAGTACCTCAAAATAAAAAATAAATATTAAGTCAGTTTATCTTGTTGTAACACACCTCATGGCCTCTGGGATTTTTCTTCGGTCTTCCTTGGTTCCAGAGTTAAAGCTTACTTCACTCTTAAAGGGATAGTAATACTTCGTTTTATCTTTATTTTATTTTGTAGGCATTAAAAAACATGAACGATAGAAGTCTTATCTCTCAAACCTTTATGGTTTGAGAGATATTCACAAGCAAAGTTTCCCCTCCCGCCCCTTTTACCTAGTGTAAGCCATCTCTACTCAGATGTGGAATCCAGTCCATAGACCAGACAGATAACAGCAGGGCACAATCTTCTTCCTATGAGAACAATGAAAGCCCTGCCCCCCTTGACAAGTTTTTCAGGTTTTTCCCTCATCTTAATTGAAGATTGTCCCTCTCTGCAGTCTATCTGGACACCTCCCTTCTGATTTGGCTGAGCAGTGTTACATCAGTAAAAGGGGCGGGAGGGGTATATTTTATCATTGAATTACTCTTGAACTATAACTGACAGAACTGAAATAACACTCTCCAAAGTCCAAATACTATGATGATTAATTAGAGCTGCTTTTATTATGAAACATTACTATCCGTTTAAGTGCCATGTTCATGGAAATGAACATGACTTCTTTTTGACGGTCCCCTGGACTCTGAAGCTCCAGCATCCTCAGCTTGCTGGTCTTCTGCTTGCTCATGCAGTCGAGCTTTCATTACAAATTAAACCTGAAGTTTCTAACTTGCCGAGTTCTGGTAGCAATTGATGTCCCTATTCTCGTCCTGCAATAATTGTTCCCACCTCTGCGTAATTTTCTTGTTATCGTTTTCATACACAGATGGGGAACCAATATTACAGAGCAGGGAGGCTGTGGGGACAGCAGCCTGGACCATAGAAAGTAAGGAACTTAAAGTTCACTTGAAACGGAAGTTCCTTGTAAACAAAGACTTATCGGCTGAAGTGGACAGACCTTCTGGGTCCACCAAGTAACTGTCATCTGCAGCTCAGTGGTCTTGACACTTGAGTGATTGAAGAAGATTTAAACTTTGGAGCCAAGGATGCCAGAAAAAAAAAATCAGAAAAACAATGGGGGGTGGGGGGGTGGGGTATCTTGGGAGTTAAGTGTAAATAAGCATTTCATTAATTAGGGGTGTTAATTCCCCTTTAATGTTGGTCATCATCAGAAAACAGTTATCAGTGACTCCTGGTTTTGGCTCTGTCTTATTTTTATTTTTTCTCATTCCAGTTCATATTGTCCATTCATATTGTTTTATTTCTCCTGTTTCAAAATATTTAAGCGTTTTAAACGTTTCTGCTTTGTTTGGATTTTATCAAATTGAGTGAGACTGCTTGAAGTTTCTTTACAAATTATTATTTATATTTTTTGTGTTGAATTCTCAAATTATTCACAATGTAGTCAGCTTGTTTGCTGAAGTCCTCCTTGCTAGTGTTCCCACATCACATTCAATAAACATTTGTGAATCGTGTTAATTGACTCAAAAAACGAAAGAAACTGACAACAAATAAGGTGTTCATTGTTTGGTTAGTTTGGATAAGAATGTGTGTATGAGATTACTGGGCTGTGGATTTGTTCAGAAACGTGCCACATTTGTTACAATTGAAATGTAAACTATTCAGCACAACTTTGACAAATATCTGGTGATTTCTTTTGGCACAAAAAATGCCTCATCCATATCTTCTGCATTATTTTCAAATGAGTTGTGCCTGTCCTTGGTTTAAATCAAACTTATTTGCACAAACTAGAAAATATGGACCGTGGATTTGCATCTTATTTTAACACTACACTTGTGGTAAAAAGAGAAATACAGGTAATTTGTGGTATAAGAGTTATGTTTGAGTAAAAGGATTTTTGTTACGTTTGTTCTTTGCAGACCAACTTTACAGTTTGTTGTATTTGCAGCTAGTCTCAATTCTTTCTAGAACTTCATTTCTTTAGAACATTAAGTTGTCTTTCTGACGGTCTACAGGTTTATCCAGTTTTTTGCAAGGGCTTTACATATGTAAATTTTTAGTACAAAGTTGATAAAATACTTTGAAACAGTGCCTATGGGAAAAGAGGCACTTTCAGCGTAGTGTCCTTGGTAATCATTTAACATCATCTCAATCACAATTCCACTGGCAGGGATGGCCACAAATATAAAGAACTTTGGACTTTGATTTAGATGTTTGTTGGGAATTTTAGGAGCCAGTGTAGGGGTGCATGTACACAGGTAAGTATATATTTAAAAAAAAAACAACCAAACATTTAGGAGCCAGCAGTGAAATTTTGTGAACCAAGACTCCATCCCAGCTCTCTGGTATTATTGTACGGTTAGTATATGATTACTTGTGTAGAGTTTGTTATATTATTACACTACTTTTATGAAAATCGTTGGTATAAATTTGTTCACCGAGGTAACAAATACAACAAAGTGAGTCTGGAAATCTCATGAAACCTGGGTTCACATTACAGTACACCATTTGCCAGAATATTCACATGTGTAACATGTTGGTAATTCAGTTGTCTCAAGATATCCACAGCCCTTTGCACAATATGATCTACGACTCTAAAGGTCATATTCAATAAGCTGAAGAGTTGCAATTCTGGAGCAAACCAATTGTACCATTGGAACAGAACATTAAAGTTCCCATTGATTTTAATGGGGATTTAAAACCACTGAATGATAGAACATCTTCAGTGAACTGTGAATAATTTATTGGAGACCCCTCTCTACATCAGTATGAATTTAGTAGTTTGTATGCTCTGGTGCAGTTGCTATGTGCCAGCATTGCTCAAATTTTTTTTTCTTCCTGTCTAAGGCCCTAAAAATTTTGCACTTGGTACAATTCATATTATAAGTCTAGATCTTCTGGTTTTCACCCAATTTTTAAATACCCGAGCATAAATGTAACCATAAACTATGTATTCTTTCAAATAACATGAGCATTTTAATGTGGACAGGCAAAGGATCTGACTTTTTGGTCTTCAGAAATTAGGAATGATGGACTGTTTTGTTAAAAACCTCCAACAGAGCTCCACACACAGTGCAGATTACTTTCTACTCTAGTTTAAAGGGATAGTAATGTTTCACAAAGAAAGCAGCTATGATTAATCTCCATAGTATATGGACCATGGAGAGTGTTATTTCAAAACTGTCAAGAGTTGTAGTACAAGAGTAATTTAATGTTAAATTATCCCCCTCCCGCCCCTTTTACCTAGTGTAAGCCACCTCCCCACAGATATGGAATCTGGTCTCTTGACCTGACAGCTCAAAGCAAGGGACAATCCTCTTATTGTGATTATAAGGAAAACCCTGTCCCCCTTTACAGGTTTTTCAGGTTTTCCCTTATACTCACTGAAGATTGTCCCTCTCTGCAATCTATCTGGACAGTCTTGCTGCTCTGAGGTGAGCAGTCTTACATCAGTAAAAGGGGTGGGAGGGAGATACTTTATCATTCAATTACTCTTGAATTACATCTGACAGTATTGAAATAACAATCTCTGTGGCCCAAATACTATGGAGATTAATCAGAGCTGCTTTTTTTCTGAAACCTTACTATCCCTTTAGAGGGAAGATGTAACCATTAAGACCAGATTAACTCTTGCTCGTTTGAAATCCATATATATGCCTGCAGTGCAGTCCCTTCTTGCCTAGCTACAGATCGGCTGAACAAGGTCAGTAGTGCTAAACAGCTTATGTTTTTATTTATTTTTAACACAACAGTAAAGGAATGCAAACATCGAAAAATGATTTGGGGTTATTCACAATTAAAATGTAGCCTTATATATGCTTTCACCAGGCTCCCATTCCTGCTTTTTCAAGGACTCTCGTTTCCATGACAGTCTTGATCAGGTGTATGAGAAGTGATTGTTGTGCATTGTCTTTAATTGGCCTGAGCGATTATACCAGCCTTGCTGAATAGTAGAGCAGTGGGTGTTAATATCAATACACTAACATTATTATCTTTTCACAAAAACACAAAATCAACTACGTTTTACAGATGCTAACTTGAAAGTACATCATATTTAAAGGGGATGTATCACCTCTATACAAGTTAGTCTGATTAGTTACATTTATAGTGAATGTGTAAAAGTTTATTAATTTCTTTTTTTAAAGCTCTAGTTGGTTGAAATGTAAGTAATAAACTCTGCTCTGCACCCACTTCTGCATTGACTGTGGTTACCTGCTCTGTAACCAGTCCGTCACTCTGCCTCTGTTCCTCTCCCTCTATCCAGCCTCCTCCGATGACGGAGGCTTTGTCTGTAAGCTGGAGTGCTCTCATCGGCAGAGATCGATATCTAGCCAATGAGAGTGCTCCAGCTTACAGGCCGAAAGCCTTTGTCATCAGAGGTGGCTGGATAGAGGGAGGGAGCAGAGGCAGAGTTGATGGACTGTGGTTACAGAGCAGGTAACTGCAGTCAATGCAGAAGTAGGTGCAGAGCAGCGTTTTACTTAAATTTCGACCAACTAGAGCTTTAAAAAAAAGAAATAAACTTTTACACATTCGCTATATAATATAACTATTCAGGCTAACTTGTATAGGGGGTGATACATCCCCTTTAAAATGTTATAACCGGATTTCGTTTTTAGCTGTTGTATCCTTTTAAAGGGACACTATCATTTAAAAATCAACTATAGTGATTTTGAAAGTCCTTTCAAAAAAATCTACAAAACCGCTTTGCATTTCCCCTGGCTTTCCCTTCACTATGCATAGTAAATTAAGTTGAAAAAAAAAACAAACAACAGAAGTCCATCAAGTTCAACTTTTGTCACATAACTGAGAAAATGAAAATGGTATATAAGTATGTCTGGCTATCTCACACGGGCATCCGCTACTTATTAGCTGTTCGGAAGACCAGATGTTGGGATGATAATCACAACAATCGTCTGCATTAGTGTGAATGATCTTCTTGTTGGCCCAGTACATAGTCAGGTCGAGGCAGCCTTCTGACACGGAATGCTTTAAATGCACAGCACATCTAAGTTGCAGTAAGCAACATTACCTTGTGTTATGCTTAGGGAAAATCTCCACTGTCCACAGCCTCATATCACCCAGTATACAACAAATATTATTATTATTCTTTATTTTTATAGCGCCAACTAATTCCGCAGCGCTGTACAATTGGGAATAGACATACAGAGGTATTAAATAGTACAATCAGATGTGGAGAACAGGAGGATCAGAGGGCCCTGCTCGTGAGAGCTTACAGTACTGCCTTAAAGAGAAGACACTCCACCTAATAATAATAATCCCATTTCTTTTTCTGTGGACATAAAATTTGAATAGCCCCTGTCAATTCTGCCCTTGAGGGAACCTCTTCAGTTGGCCCTGGATGTCACATCCATGGAGGCAGACATGCCAGTGAAGAAAAAAAAAAGTGTGCAAGCTTATTTGACCTTTTAAGGCCCAGCAGTGCCTTAACCCTTGTATTTCAACACTGGCACTCAGGATTAATGTGGAACAGTCACTTTGTAACAAGTGTTTTTTGTTTTTTTTTTTTTAAGCTTTCAAAATCAGCAACACTGATTTTATTTATTTATTTAACCCTTGATGACAAAGGCTTTTATTTTATTTTACACTAGAGGACAAGCAATTTTGGATTTTTTAGAATGTCCAACCATATTTTCGCTCTACACACAAATATACAGTTGTATTTTATTATTTAAGATCAAGTATGGCTTTTTTTGACATTTATATGTACAACACAGCGTTCCATTTGATATAAAGTAGAAAAAAAATTAAATTTTTATAGATTTTCGTTTGATTTTTACTCTGTGTTTAACAGGAGCTGGATAAAAGTATGAACACTCAAACCTCCCAAGTGTCTCTTTAGCGAGGTTGGGGTACTGTCCCTCTGAGACAAAAATTCCTTATGTCCCTCTTTCCTAGGAGATCAAACTGCTCCCTCTTTACTGTTTTAATTATTGAGAACTGTGTTCTGTCACATGATCACCCTCATGATCACAATGAGGAAGAGAGAGGCAGAGAACAGTGAAAAAGGCAACGGTTACTTACAGTGCCTGTCATTTGACTCTTTGCACTCGTGATTGATGTAGCAGTGATCGCATGTGCAGAACCACTGGGGATGTTACAGGAACGGGCTGCGCCAGTCCTGGATCAGTTGGTTACAGCCTCCCTGCCTCAATCACGGTGCTCTCTGAGGTGCGCTGCGATCATTGACTCATATAATGTACCAGGATTATCCAAGGACTGAATTCTCTGACTGTCCTGGTATGTTGTGCTGCATTTACGGGTTAACCATCTAACATTTAGCTTTGTTAGTGCAACTCTGTAAGGCATTGCCATACTGCTCACCATCCCAACTGCCCCTTCTTACTGGAAGTACTAGCTACATTGCATAAATTGGCAAAAAACAGCTAAATATTTCAAACTATAATTTGAAATAAAAATGGCTAACAAATATAGGTCCCTTTGTTACAAAGTGATCCATTTTAAAGGGTTAAGATTGCCATGCCTGGTGGTCAGAGTTTGTCCTACATAGAAACACAGAATATGACGTCAGATAAGAACTATTTGGCCCATCTAGTCTGAAGATGTTATCTCTTACACAAGGGTAAAATCCTGATGGCATTCAGTGTAGAACAAAATAACTGCTCAAACACCTGGAGCTCCCAATGGTAGCAAAATCAAGAAGCTCTTTAATATTCAAAAATGGCAATCATACTTACAGAATATGAAATTACCTGGATGCATGCTATAGATGACTCCGAGGAGCTTGCTCTAATGGTGTTTGTAAAAAAAAAAAAAAAAAAAAAAAGTTTACTCAGTATTTGCTGGCAAACACTCCTCACACATATACCTACTATTGAAAGCCAACCAATCCTGTGAGAGCACCTTAAGAGCATGATTAAATAGGATTAGATGGAGGCAAATGGTAACCTCAAAACTAGTCACACAACAATCCATGTAATTTGAGGGTAATTGTCTTAATTTGATCCGTTATGAAAAATATACAGTATTAGCCCTTAATCTAGGTTCAAGTTTAGGTGTCTTAACCCTTGAGTGCCAATAGGGTGGTACTACTCTGGCACTCAAATGGTTAACCGCATCCCTCGTGGCAAACTATGTGATCAGCTGGATCCTAGCAGTCCCAAGTGTGATGCCACTACTTCTACCCATACCTCTGCCTCACTTATAAGGGCAGGACCCATAACACTATTATTTCCATAATCTGATCAGATAGTAAATCCCCAGGCAACAAACTGTGAACGTGTACGCTGCTCAGTTGACTCAGATTGATCAAGCAGGCATGCCACATAAACCCCTACATCTCTTAGCCAAACATATTAAACTGCTGTCATATAACTCACTTTGTCATTCTCAACCGAATATGCATCTCAATGTTAATGAAATAAGCCCTCATATCTAGTGGCCAAATCAATATATGATTTGCTTATACTGAACCTGAGATACTAAGAGGTGTAAATATTTGAGCCTGTAACTGTTAAAAATAGCCTGTTTACATATATAAAGAATAACTTAAAGGGATAGTAATACTTAAAAATTACTATCCCCCATGTTTGTAGCCAGTAGAAAATGGAGTTAAATGAGACCAACGGCATCTCTCAGACCTTTATGGTTTGAGATATATCAGTTTTCAAAGTTCCCTCTTTTTGGCTTTTCCCCAGACGACAGCATTCTAGATGAGAGCAGGGGAATCCTCTCCTGGGATCAGCCGGCGGCTCTGCAGCAGAGCCGAGATGGCGTTCATAAAAGAGAAATCCTTTACTAAAAAGGTCTTCTACGTGTGCTTGGTTTGCAAGAACACGTAGAAGAACTTTTAAGTTAAGGATTTCTTTTTAACGCGATCTCGGCTCTGCTGAACAACCTCCGCCGGGCCCAGATTCCCTTGCTGACAGCTAGAACGCTGACGTCAGGGGAGAGGGAACTTTGAAAGAGGATATCTCTCAAACCATAAAGGTCTGAGAGATGCCGCTGGTCTCATTTAACTTTGTTTTTTTACTGGCTGCAACATGGGGGGATAGCAGTTTTTAAGTATTACTATCCCTTTATGTGTTAAATAAGAAAATCCAATTAACTGGTCATTAATTACTCCACATCCCTGATTCAAAGAATGTATATTAAAAATCTTTAATGAATGTACCAATACAGCCTCAATAAAAATGGCTCTTTGCATGGCGTCACCACGTTCAAGGGCATGAATGTATCCCTACTCTTTTCCCTTTCTGTTCTCTCCCTTGGCATATTCTCGTGAAAAGAGAAATTCATGCATTGAAACGTAAGAATAATTTTTGTTCTGGCTGTAGTAATATAATTTTTATACTTCTTCTTTTTTTTTTTTTTTTTTGACTGGCATTTTGAGAAAATATCAAGTTTATTGTTGCTTATTTCACATCTGTTCACTTAGTATATGCATCTTGCTATTTTTAACAATTATATTGGCATGCTCTTGAACATATACACATCTTAGTCACTTAGGGGTCAGTATGTAATTCTTTGATTTATTTGACCACTAGATATGAAAGATTATGTAAAGTGAGGCGAACATAGGGCACAAAAGGGCAAAGTGGGTTATAAGAGTTTAATCCTTTAGCTGCAAGAAGTGTATTGGGTCACCCATCTTGAAGACGTGATCAACCAGGGTGAAATAGCTGGTCGTGCGAGGAGAATCAGATACAGTAGAGCAAGGTGGGATGTTACTGTGTATTGCCTGAGGATTTACTCCCTGATCATTGTGGTATTAAAGAGTTATGGGTCCTGCCGTTAGATCTGACACAGGGTTATGGGTGGAAGGAGTAGCGTTTGGGATACCAGGATCCCTTTGATCACATGCCCGGATGGGGCGGTTATACATATGACCTTTGAATGTAGATTATTATGGGCCAGTATGGAATCGTGTTAACCCCTTAGTGGCCGGCACTTAAGGACCACAGACCTTGTTTTGTTTTTTGCCGATCCCGTTCACGGCTCACCAAGAGGAGTGTAGCCTTGCAGGGAGCTCTCAAATTAATGACGGTCCTGACACGTCATGGTTCCTTAACACATGCTGGACCCATGATGTGCCAGAACCTTTGTGAGTCCTTAAGGGGTTACGTGATATTATGAATGAAGAGCTTTAACATCGGATGATGGGTATTGTCATGTTAGTTTGTTTTTGATACCATTTGCTGCCATCTAAATCCTATGTAATCATGAGATACACTTAGGTTGCTCTGATAGGTTGGGTTTAATTGATGGTCAGGATTCGTAGATTTTGAATTTGAAAGGTAGGTAAATATGTGAGGTGAGATTGCAAACATATTCTCGTATGGTCTTATGAACATTACTAAAGTGAAAGTTGCATTAGACCAAGATTCTTGGAGTCATCTAGGAAGAGTGAGAAACAGAGACACAGTGATGTGTCTGGTTAATTTTATATTCTGTAATATCAATGCTCGTGTTACTTCCAGTGGAGTCCCAGGATGTCATGTGGTGGTTTTATGTTTAATTATGAATTGCCTTTGAAGGAATGGAATTTACTTTCTAAACCTGCACAGGTGGAGAACTCTGATAACCACAATTTAAGAGATTTGAGAGAGATTTCACTGAAATTACTGAAATTACATTAGGGGTGAGTGCTAGATTGCTCATTGTGAAGTACAAAATTCATAAGGATCATCTCCCCCACTCACTCATAATAAAAAGTGTTTGTTTATTATTTGGTGTCACTTATACTATAAAATTGCTAGTGTAGTTAAGTATTTTGCTCTGTCCTGTTGGTAGTCTCTGAGCACAAGCATGAGAACCACTGATCTAGAGCAGTTTCTTACCTATGGTCCTCAAGTACTCCTAATGGTGCAGATTTGAGTATACGCCTGTTTGAGCAGTGGGCTATAACTAATGCATTATGATTGATTAGTTCATCTGTCAGTCGGGGAAATCCTCAATCTGTATCTAGGTGGTATTTAAGGATTGAACTTGGAAAAACCTAGGTTTAGAGGATCAGGCCTTATTTATATCACTGTTGTACTGCTAAGTCAGATTTAAATTATAGAGGAGTTCATCTTGGAAAAAAAAGTATCAGTACTCCAGATGATTATTGCATGACTATTAAGAGGAAGTCTGAACTGCAAACACTGTTCCAGGGTGTGTGGATAAACCAGTTAAACTATACCATTAAAAGTTTTTCCCCATGGAAAGGTCAAGTTTGATGCATTTGGGCTGTTGATGACTATTTCCAAAATTCCTTCCAACAAAATTAGGTCCGTTTACATTTCCTAAGGGTTCTGTAATGATGTAGTCTAGGTAGGATGAACACTTCACTGACCAAAGAAAATGTAGTTCCCTCACCCATTAACATGTTAAGAACCAGATGGGTTAAAGTGTGTTAGATACATGCATCAAGGGCCACCATTATTAAGGAAACAAAGTAAAACAAGTAATTGGAAAATAATGTACAGACACTAACATGGAATGGAGAATGGGTTACAGTTAGGAATAAAATTTGAAATTTACATTTTGAAAAACGGGCCAGGCGGTGGCCTTGATGTACGTTCTCAAGGAATGCAAAGAGATCTAACGGGCAGTCATAAACCCCAAAGCACTAACTGAAAAACTAATTGGTTAAGACAATACCTAAAGGGGTGAAGTGTGTGTGTGTGTGTGTGTATATATATATATATATATATATATATATATATATATATATATATATAATATGTTTTGTTCTTTGCACACCTCAATAACAAACTTGTTGAAGAATGTAGAGCAGTGACTGTCAACCAGATTTACTCTGAGTACTTTATATGTGGCCCTCAAGCCCAACAAAGAGCCACACCTGATCGAGGAACATACTTAAGGGTTAGAGGTGGGGGGGGGGGAAGAAACACCCACCCACCCCTGGTTCATAATACCTTGGGGACCTTTCTCCTAAGGGGATACATTGTAAGTGTAAATCAGGGGTCAGAAACCTTTGACTCAGGAGCTCTTGGGACTACAAATCTCATCACCCCTAACAAGTCAACTGGTTGGGACGATGGGAGTTGTAGCTGCCATGGCTGGTTAGGGATAACTGGCATTGTAGATGGTTAGGGATGATGGCAATTGTTGTGTCAATCAATCTGGAGAGCCAAAGGAGGCCTAGTCCTGGTGTAAAGGGAGGATTGCCCTGAGTCAAGAGAGAGTACAGATTTCTGGGGGTGGGAATAGTATGTATGAGATGTGGTAGTTGAAATGACATACTTTTACCACTCTAACAGAGAACTGACTTGTGCTGCTTATGGCCCCAGTGCCAGCCTATTACCCACTACTTATAAAGAATCCCTTACAATGTGAAGTTTTTGAGTTGGTGTTTGAAAAGCAAAACCTCAAATCTATTTGTTCACACTCTATACTAGAAAAGGTTGGAACAAATATGTGCAAAAGTCCATGAATAAAATATTTTCCTCGTCCAAGATTGCATACATCAAGTGATAATTATAATGCTAAATTCAATAATGGACAAGGATTCTGGTTCTTCAAGCCCACTGCCCCTGTATGGGTAGAAAAGAGGGGCAGGCTTCTACAATAAGAAGAGGTGGAACAAACCATCTGCACCATAAGGCAGAAGTTTAACCTGGTGAGTGCCAGAGGTGTAGCCTTTGTCTTCATCTGATCACAATGAATCAGTAGTACTCCAAATCTGGGATTTAAGACATCAAAAGGCTGCAGCCAATACAAATCCTGGAAAAGCAGTGCTAGTTTTATATGTACAGTACATCCAAGAACTATGGGAAAATCCGCGCAAAAACAGCTGCTTGGTCGGCAACTCGCCTTAACTGACATGGATCCCTGTAAATGCCCCTGGAACCCAATGTCTCCAAAACGTGCAGGGATCTGTTAGTATCACAAGTTATGCCAAAACTATGCATGATGGCTTAAAGGTAAACTACAACCACCTAACCTCACCTTACTGTGCTTGTTTGGAGCTTGTGAGGCTGCTCTCATAAATGTGAATGCCTGCCTTTGAGTCTGTCTGAAAAGGAGGAAGAATAAAGCAAGGAAAAAAAAAAAAAAAAAAAAATCTCAATAAAATCCTTAAGAGCTAGAAGGGTACCCAGCTACCACACTGCACTGACAGTCAGAGGGCTAATATAACATAAGAGCGATGACAGCATACTGTTTCATTATGAGAGAAAGATAACAGGCTCTGGATATCTGCTTCCTCCATAAATCATGGAAGAGCTAAAAGCCAGTAAGCAAAGAGCCAATTCATTCAAAGTTCCTTCATCTGTCTCTCATAGCTATACTGAAATACCTATATCCTGTTCTAGTACATCTGAGTGCCAATGAATTGTCATATACTGTATGCTTGACACACACACACACCCTTCTGGCACTCGGAAGAGAATATAATATCTGCCCTTAGGCTTCAGCTTCCTCCTCCACACACTGAAACCTTTTGAAGGATTGAGGGAGTGAGCAACACATTGCAAACCACACTAAAACCCAAATGGTGAAAAAACATTTCCTGCACATGCACACGTGGAACCTGCATGTTGAGCATTGCCAATCACCTCCCACAGCCAGGTATGATTGGGCTGGAGCTCAGCATGCAAAAGGATTGAGTAGGGAAGCCAAATCTGCAGATTCTTAGCCTAGTCAGTGTGAGAGGCAGCTCTAAAAATAAGCATATTGGTTTAACGCCGAGTGCCTCTGCTGGAATGCGCAGCCTAATTATAGTTCTTGTTCTTATTTAACCATATGAATAATGGAAGTATGGTCTCATTTACCTTTTCTCTCCCTTCCCCTCCTTTCACTACTCCCATTTGCCACACTCCTCCTCCTTCCTGTCCCACCACTGCCCCCTCTCATCTCTCCCTTCGCTTCCCTGTTCCACCCCATCTCCTTCTCAGCTTTGCTTCTCTTTTCCCATTTGCCTTTACCATCTAATACCAGCTTCCATCTTTGTCTTACACAATCGCCAAGCTCTGTGGCATTACTAGCATAGTTGCCTTACAGTTGTGAACTCAAATATCACTAGTGTAGCTCCATTTCAATTGTAAGCTCTGCAGTATCTCAAACATACACTGTATGACCAAACATGTGGACACCTGACCATTACACGTATATGAGCTTCTTGGACATCCCATTCCAAAACCCATGGGCATTAATATGGAGGTCCCCCCCCCCACCCCTTTGAGTCTATAACAACCTCCACTCTTCTGGAAAGGCTTTCCAGAATATTTTGGAGTGTGTCTGTGGGAATTTGTGCCCATTCAGCCAAAAGAGCATTTGTGAGGTCAGGCTCTGATGTTTGCGTAAGCCTGGCTTGCAATTGGCATTGCAGTTCATCCCAAAGGTGCTCAGTGGGGGTTAAGGTCAGGGCTCTGTGCATGTCACTCGAGTTCCTTCACTCCAAACTCCTCAAACCATGTCTGTATGCACCTTGCTTTGTGCACAGGGGCACAGTCATGCTGGAACAGGAAAGGTAATTCCCAAACTGTTACCACAAAGTTGGAAGCATACAATTGTCTAAAATGTCTTTGTATGCTGTAGCATTAACATTACCTTTCACTTGGCACTAAGGGGCCTAGCCCAAACCCTGAAATCGGCCACAGATCATGATCCCTCCTCCACCAAAATTTACAATAGGAACTATGCATTCCAGTAGGTAGTTTTCTTCTGGCATCCGCCAAACCCAGATTTGTCTATCAGACTGCCAGAGAGCGAAGTGTGATTGTTCACTCCAGAGAACACGTTTCCACTGCTCCAGAGTCCAATGGGGTGGTGTGCTTTAACCCACGCCAGCTGACGCTTGGCATTATGCATAGTGATTTTAGGCTGGTGTACAGCTGCTTGGTCGTGGAAACCCATTTCATGAAGCTACTGATGCACAGTGCTTGTTCTCATGGTTTTTTCCAGAGGCAGTTTGGAACTCTGTAGTGTCTGATGCTATAGAGGACAGGCCATTTTTACTCTGCACACTTCAGCACTTGGTAGCCCCGCCGTGGTCTGCTGCTTCGTGGTTGAGCTGTTACTTCTAGATGCTTTCACTTCACAATAATAGCACTTGCAGTGGACCGGGGCAGATCTAACAGGGCAGAAATTAAACGAACAGACTTGTGGCAAAGGTGGCATCCTATGGCAGTGCTATGTTTAAAGTCCCTGAGCTCTCAAGTACAACCTCTGGAAGTTAATAAAAGGCCTCTTTCCCAGGCCATATCTGACTTTTGAATGTTTATGATAACCACATCCCTTTCAACAAGACACTCGTGGAGAAGATGCACATTTTGAGCATCACATTCTTGCAGTGGGCTATCTCTCATTTAGCGCCTACTTCAGTGATAATATGGCAATCCTATTTTTAGCTTCCTTGTTCTTAAAGCGGAACTACCACATGTTAACAACTTTAGCTTCAATAACTCCGTATCTGGGGACTAGCTGCTTAGTAGCGCTAGTCGCCAGAATTATTACCTTGTAAAGGAGAAATAGCCATTCTTACCGGCTGGCAGGCAGGATGGATCGTGGACATCTTGCCTTAGTCCCGTCTGCAAGCATGCTCTGTCAGTCCCAGCCAGCTGTGGGAGGCGTTGTTAAGAGCCGTTCAGCTCTGGAAGGAACTGACAGAGCAGGCGCGCGGACGTCCCTATGGCAATATGTCCGCTATCTGTCCTGCCTTTCAGCCGGGGAAGAATTCTGGCGACTAGCGCTACTAAGCAGCTAGCTGCCAGATGCGGAGTTATTGAAGCTAAAGTTGTTAATATGTGGTAGTTCCGCTTTAAGAACAAGTAAGCTAAAAATAGAATTGCCATATTATCACTGAAGTAGGCGCTAAATGAGAGCGCCAACTGCAAGAATGTGATGCTCAAAATGTGCATCTTCTCCACGAGTGTTTTGTTGAAAGGGATGTGGCTATGATAAACATTCAAAAGTCAGATATGCCCTGGGAAAGAGGCCTTTTATTAACTTCCAGAGATATAAACCACCTGCCTGTGTTAGTATGACCAGAAATTCCTAATGGCCTATGACTTTTGCCCTTGTGTCTTTGTTCTAAAGAGAACATCTTCAATCAGATCGGGATGTCCATGGAGGCAGATGACCTTTACTGGCCAATTTTTCGTAGGCATGGTGCATGAGCCTACTTAATCCCTTAAGGGCCAGAGTGGTGCAATGCATTGCATGCATCTCTGGTGATAGATGGAAACTTTTCAAATGTATGCAAATCACCCGACATTATAATACAGAGTACAATAGGGGGAGGAATGAGCTTTTAAAAAGCTCTGATCTCTGCTCCTCTTGTTCGAAAGAAGGGAGTCCCATCAGACAGAAGTAGTTTTTAACATGTACATGATAGATCACAGATCACCCAACATAATACACATAGTTGGAGCATATGGAGGTTGGTTGCGGCTCCTCAAGAGCTCCTATACCACCGCCTCTTTAGCTAAAAACTGTAAGGTGCCCTCTATCATTCAAGGGTGCTCCTTAAGAACTTAAAGGAGCAGTAAACTTTTTTTAATGAAAATGTATATATTGTAGGGATTTTCCTCTTGAGTAAAATAAGGGTACTCCCACTGCCGAGAGATTTATATTTCCAGAGTTATTACAGTTAAACCCATGGTTTTTTTACATTAGCAGTGCCCTCTAGTGGTCAAATTCTAATTAGATTTTCTGTTAGATTCTAATGGAAAGGAAAGTCAGAGACATACAGTTCTCCATAGAATGTGATAGAAACTGCCTGTCACTTCCTGTCAGTTAGAACTATCAGGAAGTAAACACAGTAAATTCACTTCCTGATTATTTAACCCCTTAAGGACTACGTGACGTACTGTGACCGTCACGGTCCTTATACCCTTAAGGACCAGTGACGGTCATAGCACGTCACGCACTTTTACTTACAGCGCTCTACCAGGAGCGCTGTAAGTAAAAACGAGGCCTAAAATTGATCGCTCCAAGACCGGAGCGATCTCTCTTAGGCCTCAAAGCGGTGCGCCGGTACGAGTAACAGGTCACATGTACCGGCGCGTCGGCTAGCATCAAAGCGGTCCTTAAGGGAGGGTAACCTCCCTGGACCGCTGGTCCTTAAGGGGTTAAACTGCTATAAATTTTTAATAAAACCTCTGACAGCAATGGGAGTGAACTTGTTTTATTCAGCAGGAAATGCTCTGTAATATGTTTTCTTAAAAAAATGTTACTGCTCCTTTAAGTGCCCTATACTAAACAGTTGTGTGTGGATACTTTTTCAAAAATACATATGATGGGTGATCAATTGACTACCCAGCAAAATTACATATACATTCATATTTAGAGTAGAAAAATGGGGTGGGGGTGAGATTGTGGAATTGGTTATGTGCACCTAGAACCCACTTATAGTATATCTGTTCATTATAAATGGGGTACCATTTTCCTTAGGCTGGCAGTACCTCCTAAGTACAGTAGGAAATTCCATGTTTTTCAAATATATCCCTAAATTTGAAGTTGGGGTAAATGTTAAAAAAAAAAAAAAAAAAAAAAGTCCTCTACTCTTGCTATATATAGCTATTTTCTGGAAATGTGTGTACATAAGTCTAGGCCAGGAATAGAAAAACAAGTGATTCCTAATTTGATGCTGGCAGTGGTCTATTTTCCAGAATAGTATACTTTGTTTACCGTTTCCGTTTGGCTGTAATAGTTAAGACCATTTATTGCAAGCAAGTAATATTAGAAAATAAAAATAGGTGTAGTTCAGTGCACCCGGCACTCTGTGGTATGTAAACCCTACCGGTGTGGTACTATTTTTCATGGGCTGGTAGTAAATAAGAACTACTGTAACTAGTTCGATAGAATTCAAACTTCTTGGTATTTTTGTGGAAATGTAAAAAAAACCCACAAAGATTTTTTTTTTTATTTTCTATATACAGCCTTCTTCTGGAAATGTGTGCTCTCCATGCTTTGCAGTGGGTCAGTGGGGTACTGATTGCATTGCAAAGGGTTAAAGAGAGAGTGCTATATGGGGCCTGATTACAGGAGCGTGCACTCTAGAGAGGCATTAGAGCTACTCTTGTATTCTCTCCAGTTGCGATCTATCCAGACTGGCTTCCAGATATGAGGAGACTCAGCGTGACGTAGGGAGAAGGGGCAATTGGGTGAAACTTTAAAATAAAATTACAAGAAGACTACAACGATCTGGAAACTTACAAATGTTCCGTTCATTATCTAAAAAGAAAAGAAAAAGTAATGAATAATAATCTATCTTGGCTTTAAATCATGACATTACTATCTCTTTAAGAACCAGCAAGGAAATTAGAGCACTCAGAGTTAACCTTTTGTCAGAAAGATGTTAGTCCCAGGCAAGTCCACCAGAAGTGGATAAAGGTTCCCTGTTCCTGAGAACACCAAACAGAGATTTGAGACAGAAAATACAAAAATGGATCTTTAATACTGGTTATCATGTCTGTGGAGGCAGAAATGATTATTTGTTGCTGAACTTGGTCACCCAAACGCCTACCAGCGAAGGCTTCCTTCCTAAAAAGAGTCCATTGGAAAGAGTTGGGATTCCTTAAAAAAAAAAAAAAAAAAAGTGTCCCCACTTCAGTGGAGGGGATATGCACTACTAACTAAAGAGTGAAGCGGAACTACCACCAGAAGTAAAGTCGCCCTGCAATAATTAGGCAGGTGGCGACTAGCTTAATAAGTTATATTACCTCTCACAACCACAAGATTCTATAGAAATCCTTAACCCTTTGAGTGCCATAGAGGTATGCCACTCATTGCAGGTCCTGAGACCAGAGCTGTCCATAGGATCGTGTAGCAACAGCGCCACTGTACAATTTCAGGCCACTGTGATATTGCACCTAAAAAATTCAGCTTTGAAAATTAATAACTTTTGAATGAAACATCTTTCAGCAGTGGGAGTACTCTTGTTTTACTCAGGGGGATAAACCCTACAACATATTTTTTTTTTTTTACATTTTAGGTATTACTATCCCTTTAAATGAAATGGAGCTTTTAACCCCTTTTGATTGCTAGAGATTTTCAAGGCATTTGTGAAGCACTCTGTATGCTGTCCTACATGGCAGGCTGCATCGGTCTCCCTGGTGATGTGGGGCTCGGTATACAGTCTGTTCAGTGCGTGCCGTCAGGAGTGCAAATACAGCATGGGAATAAAATCCCAATGTTAAGCTACTGTATTTGTAAGAGCTTAAAGGAGCAGTAAACTTTTTTTATGAAAACTCATATTTTACAGAGCATTTTCTGCTGAATAAAACAATATAGCAGTTCAAATAACCAGGAAGTGAATTTACTGAGTTTACTTCCTGATAGTTATAACTGACAGGAAGTGACAGCCAGTTTCTATCACATTCTATGGAGAACTGTATGTCTCTGACTTTTCTGACTTTCCTCTCCATTAGAAACTAACAGGAAATCTAATTAGAATTTAACCACTAGAGGGCGCTGCTAATGTAAAAAAAAAAAAAAAAGGGTTTAAACTGTAATAACTCTAGAAATATAAATCTCTCGGCAGTGGGAGTACCCTTATTTTACTCAATAGGAAAATCCCTATAATATATATATTTTCATAAAAAAGTTTACTGCTCCTTTTAACATTGTGGGAACCTAGCTGTGAACATGCAGCATTCTATGAAATTATTTTAAAGTAAACTCAAAAATGTAAGCTTGTGTACTTAATTTTAGCAGACATTTCAGACATTATTAAACTCTTTGGATACGAGAGAAGTCCCACGCAATGTATCTGACACCCCTCTAGTGTCCAAGAGGTTAAAGGGATAGTAATGTTTCAAAATAAAAGTTGCTCCAATTAATATTTATAGTATTTGGCCATGGAGAGTGTTATTTCAATACTGTCCGAGTTGTAGTTCAAGAGTAATTGAATGATAAAGTATCCCCCTCCTGCCCCTTTTACTGATGTGACACTGCTCACCTCAGAGCAACAAGATGTCCGGATGGATCACAGAGAGGGAC
This sequence comes from Rhinophrynus dorsalis, assembly GCA_037306005.1. Classification (NCBI taxonomy): domain Eukaryota; kingdom Metazoa; phylum Chordata; class Amphibia; order Anura; family Rhinophrynidae; genus Rhinophrynus; species Rhinophrynus dorsalis. The sequence goes on along the minus strand of CM074727.1, from coordinate 28,064,436 downwards.
AATATTCAGTGAGAATAAGGAAAAACCTATCAAGAGGGGGCAGGGTTTTCCTTATGATCACAGTAAGAAGATTGACCTTTGATGTGACCTGTCCGGTCTCAAGACCAGATTCCATATCTGAGGTGAGGTGTCTTACACTAGGTAAAAGGGGTGGGAGGGGGATTCTTTATCATTCAATTACTCTTGAGCTCAACTCTGACAGTACTGAAATAACACTCTTCATGGCCCAAATACTATGAAGATTAATTTGGAGCTGCTTTTATTTTGAAACATTACTATCCCTTTAAGCAGACCTTCTAATTTATACTTTGTCTAGAGCCTAGCAGTTGTTTAAACCTGTGATCTGGTGACCAAGGTATGACGTGTGTGTTCTGAAGAGTGGTCTTCCCCTTTATTGTTGCATTGCTTTATCCCCTGGTGTTCATGTATGCGTTATCTATAGAACATTGTGATTGATCTATTTAGTTTTGTGGGGTCAGTTCTCCCAGACCAACATGAGCTGTGTTCTACTGTGTGACACACAACAAAGGATTTTGAAACACTCATATAATGATTTACTTGTTCTCAACAGTGTTATATGAACCATGTACTATCTGCACATTGGTACAATTTTTGTCAGTGTTTTTTGCTCACCCTAACCGGTGTGGATTATTTGGCAATACTGTATTTTACCAAATTAAAAGGGATAGTAATGTTTCACAAAAACAGCAGCTTCAATTAATCTTCATAGTATTTGGGCTAAGGAGAATGTTATTTCAATACAGTCAGAGTTGTAGTTCAAGAGTAATTGAATGATAAAGTATCCCCCTCCCACCCCTTTTACCTAGTGTAAGCCCCCTCTCCTCAGATGTGGAATCTGGTCGTTGCACCAGACGGCTCACAGCAAGGGACAATCTTCTTACTGTGAGCATAAGGAAAACCCTGCCCCCCTTGGTTTTTCAGGTTTTTCCCTTATTTTAATTGAAGATTGTCTCTCTGCAATCTACCTGGGCACCTACCTGCTGCTCTGAGGTGAGCAGTGTTACACTAGGTAAAAGGGGTGGGAGGGAGATACTTTATCATTCAATTACTCTTGAACTACAACTCTGACAGAATTGAAATAACAATCTCCATGGCCCAAATACTTTGAAGATTAATTAGAGCTGCTTTTATTATGAAACATTACTATCCCTTTAACTATCATGAGTCAACCACCCAGGCCCACAAAGATGAGATTCAGTCGGATGAGATAGCTGTCTTTGGGGAGGCTGAATGGCTCATACATTTCTAACCCATTGTTTGCCTTATAAGCTATCTAATAGACTAATATTTATGTGTTTGGAATTACAATATGACTGAACTGTGTGCTCTCCTGTGAATCGTTGTGCACAATGTTTTGGGAATACAACGGAAACGCTGAAAGCTTCAGCACACATTCTGATCTGTTTGTCATCTAAATGTACACAAAAGTATATAAAATATGTTTTTGTAAAGATTGCTTGTATTTTTAAAAGCGTCGGTTTGTAAATATTTGTCACTAGCATATGACAGGCTCCTTGATAAATCAAAATAAGAATATTTGGTATTAATATCAGTTTTGTTTGTGATGATGAGATTGTAATCTTGGGAGTGGAAAGAGAATGGTATTTGAGCTGTTGAAGGCCTTCAGCCTTGTTCTTCCAGTGAAATGTATATTAACCCTTTTAGTGCCAGAGGGGTATGTAGCACATTGCTCTGCAATGTGTTGCGTACCCCTCTGGCACTGAACGGGTTAACCTTTTAATAACCAGAGGGCATGCTCAGCAATGAGTTGCGTACCCCTATGGTCCTTTAATGGATAGTAATACTTACAAAAAAAATGTATTTTATATTGTAACCATTTAAAAAACATTTAAAAATGATGTCTTATTTCTCAAAGCTTTATGGTTTGAGAGATATTCACAAGTAAAGTTTCCCATTCAGTGACCAAAACTGTCAAGTTTGCCATCTAGTGGTCAGATGTGGAATCCGGTCTGCAGAGCAGCAGGCGGCTGTTCAGCAGAGCAGAGATCAAGAGAGATAAAAACGACTTCATTGCAACAATCTACAAAGTGTGCTTGCAAACCAGGCACACTTTGTAGATCATTCCAGTTAATTAATTATTTTTATATCTCAGTCTCGGCTCTACTTAAGAGCCGCAGCCGGTCTGCGGACCTGATTCCAAATCTAACAATTAGAAAAGTGACATCACTCAGTGGGAAACTTTGCATGTGAATATCTAACAAACCATAAAGGTTTGAGAGATAAGACTTATATCGTTCTAAATGTTTTTTAAACGGCTAAAATAGTTTGTTTTGTTTTTTTTGTTTTTTTTTGAAGTATTACTATCACTTTAAAGGGTGAGCATGGTACTGTGCTTGGGCTGCACACAGTCTTGTTCAAGGATGAGTAATGTGGCTTTCCAGCTGTTATTGAACTACAACTTCCATCATTCACGAATTTCTAATGTCTGGTCTTTTTTACTTTTCAACTCCCATCATCCCCAGAGGGAGAATTTATCACTCTGGAGACGTTATCTCCTCTCTACATGTTGTTGTCATTCCGGAGCAGATTATATTTTGGATTTTAGAGGATTAATAGATTTAACCATTCAAGTGCCAGTGGTGTCAAGAGCATTGCTTAGCAAAGTGTTGTATACCTCTCTGGTATTCAGACGGTTAAACTGAGCCTTGTGTTGGATCAGAGATGATGAATATCGTACAACAATTTCTCGTGTTCATAAACTATAATGTTCAAGATATATTGTGTTATGCATGAATGTAGTGTATATGTTTTGTGTTTGGTTTGTACATTTATTTCTCGTTGGGTCAGGAGTATAAAAAACAGAAGCGATTCTGGAACAAACCAACTCTGCCGTAGGCAACGAGTAAAGATTCCCCCTAAATTCCATTGGTTCTAACCCTTTGAGTCTCAGAGGGGGCGATGCATACCACTCTGGCACTCGGTTAAAGGGGCTTTTGCATCACACTTGAGGGGAGGGGTTAAAGGCCCTAATTAACTCAATACCTTTATTTTTCACGTACGGATCAGTTGGTACGGTCCAGAATTTCTCCATCAATTCTTTGTATATATGGAAATTTGTATATTTTAATGTGTTCTTATTTATTATTATTTTGTACAGCACTTGGGAATGTGCAGTCAATTTATAACGCTACTAATAAAGACACTAGTTTAATACCATGTATGATAGTTACAAATCCATGCGTCTGAAACCTATTTCATATCTAAAGGTGTTATTGTCCTCTGTACGTGGTAACCTCGGCTATAAGGAGCGTGTGTAAAGGCTTGGAAATCCTTCTATCCTGTCACCAAGAACATTTCATCAGAGTTGTCTGGACTAAATATTAGTATTTCTCCTCCTTGCTTTCACAGCTGTGTCTAACCCCTTCTTATACCCCCTCTCCATTTAGCTTACTATGGCCAGAAAATCACAATGGCCCTTATGAAGTTTGCCTGGGTGCCTTTGTTAAAGAGAAAATCTCTTCAAACCATCTTGGATACCTTGTCAGTTGCTGGTATTATTATTTTTTTCTTTCAAACCGAAGCAGGTAAGTGAATGAGCCTTCTTAACGCTTTAGGGACCTGAGGGGTGCAAAAAAAATTACATAGGCCTCTGGTCTTTAACTCTTTGAGTGCCAGAGAGGTATACGTTTGATACCTCTGTGCCACTTAAAGGGTTAAGATAACTATGCAGTGAGCAGATGGTCATGTTACCAGCTGTCACACCTGCCTTTATGGATATGATACCCCAGACTGACTGAAGAGGATATCTCTTGAACAAAGGGACGTAGGGCAACTTTCACAGGGGTAATTACAATTTCCTGGCCATGGAAAAGTACGCAGATTGAGGGATTATTAGGAGGGGTTTGTTTGCATTTTAATCCTCTCTGACATTCAGTAGAGACATCCCTAGCTTGCAAGGATTTTATTTTACAATGTATTTGGGTATTCTTTGTTCACAGGTTTTAGTACAAATTGAAAATTATTTAAAGGGGCATTAATATTATGATATACTCTATATGACTAGGGTTCATACCATTTTAAATATCATGTTCTTCAAGTCAGCATTTGTGAAAATAAAAAAAAAAAAAAAAATATATATATATATAAATTCGCTAAATCGTGTGTAACGCCGCGACATGCGTAGTAGACACTGCTGCGCGTGCTGCAGTAGAGACTGCCCGCGCCGCGGCTGATACAGATCTGGGAGCTCCAAATGAGCGTCCAGCTCTGTATGAGTTGTGGCGCGGGCAGTCTCTACTGATCGTGACTGGCCCGTGACCGGGTGGCAGTGGCACTGTGGCCCGCGTAACGGGTTGTTCAACTAGTATATATATATTTCATTCTGTGGGTGTCTAAAGATCAAAGTATGATACAAATGTGCTTTTCCTCTTGATCTGAAGACAGCTGTATATGAACATATGGACCCCTCTTTGTTTATAGAAGCGATGAGGGCACTGTAAGGCAGGATTTAAATAAACAAATGACATAAGGGTTTCAGTGAACCAAACTGGGTGGGTTCTAATTTCAAAAGGATTATCTTTTATTTGTGATGCAACAGGCCTGATAAGAAGTGGCCACTTAGAACTTTCGCACCAAAGAAATAATAATAAAAATACCCTGCTGTTTATGTTTGTCTATAATATTTTAATGGGTTTGAGAAATGTTTATTTTTTTTCTTTTATTTGTGGTAATGTTCCTTCAACACTTTCTTGCCTTAGGGCTTGTATTGCACCAGGGCAGTCTGAAAATTAGATCTGTGACTATTATTTTGTAAGCCACATTATGAGGAAATTGTTTGAGCGTTCTGACTTTGTGGTGTCTGGTTGATTTATTGGCTTTGGGATTGTCATACAAGGACTTTTTTTCCCTTATTTTGTTGTTCTCTAGAGCATTTGACTGGTTGTCTTATAATAATGACCCCCTGGAGCTATAAGTTTCACTGTGCCAATTTATATATTATCACATGTTTCTAACAGCATAGATCTGGACATTGTGGTTAGACCAAGGGTGGGAAAAGTGGCTCCCTCTAGTGGTTACTAGACTACAACTCCCATTATAATTTTGTGGCAGAGTCTGCCAGAGGATGATGATATTTGTGGTCTGGCAGCATCTAGAGGGCTTCTTGTTGCTCAGCCCTGGGTTAGACAGACATTTGGAGAATGTAAGTCATTGGAATGGAATGTCACACAGGAATCTAACAGGGGATTAGCCACATGAATCTAGTACAAACCTAAAAAGCTTTTATTCGAGGTCCTTTTAATGGTACACATGAACCATGGGGTAAACATCCCCTTGCAGGTGGGAACTTTACCCCATAGTTGCTATGTTCCACATGGACGAGGAGACAAGGATTTATCTGTAAATATACAAAAATCGCCATTTAAACCTTTGCGTCACCTACTGTCCCTCATAGGAATTATGTCGGTGAGCGCAACCTTGAATGAGTAATGATGATGATAATCACTTTATAGTAACAATACTCTAGTTTGATCCCATTATTCTGATGCCTCCAACACATTGAGATGTATTTTAGTTTAGAACCAAGCTGAATGCATTGGTCAGGGAATGGCTTCTGTTAGAAAGTAAACCAGATTTAGAGAGTTTCAATTTCAATATCTGTAACTAATCTGCACGCCCCCCCCCCACACACACCTACCTGTGGCGCATTGTTGAAAAACTGTTACCCAGTAATACAGGCGATGTGTTTGTACGGTTGTGATACACACACACAACAGCCAGAAAATTAAGCCACTTTTTCCCATACCCATACTCCACAAACAACATTCCCATTTCCTGTTTCCTATGACCAGATGATAAAGAAGAGATAAGCAGCATGCAGACCTCCAGCAGTTTTTGGACTACAGCACCAATCCTCATTCAGTCCTGGACTGCAGGTTTGAGGCAGGATGCTGCGGGGAGAGCAATTGATTACTGCTTGCATACATATGTTTGTCGGCAGAGATGCACAATACTTGCATAGACTATGCTTTGCAGATCACACCAGCATTAAACTGGTTAAATTGCCATACTTACAAAACATAGTAAAGACAAATTTCGATACAAATCCTGAATGTCCTGTGCAGGGAAGGAATTTCCAGACAGCTGCACGCTGCCTTGCAGTGCCATCTAGTGAGCATAACATGTAAAGCACTTCATAGATACAGCACTTGTATTCTTCCAGACTTGTGGCATATTCAGTGGGAAAAAAAGAGAGCGATGGTAACACGTAACATGTAAAAAAAAAAAAATATATATATATATATCGGTGTTGCTGTGTGTTCTACTAAGCATGTGCACATTTACATTATCTACAGTTGTACCAATCTGATTTACTAGCTTTAAAAATAAATTAACCCCTTCGTGTCCTGTGACTTACCCGGACTGTCATGCTGGTCCGGCACTTAAGGACCAGTGACAGTCCTGGTACGTCACGTACTTTTACTCACAGCGCTCCTACAGGAGCACGGTGAGTAATACTGGGAACTGAAGTTGATCACTCCAAGAGCGGAGCAATCTGTCATTCCCTCATTCGGCGTGCGGCCCACGTGATCAGTCACACGGGGCAGGACGTCGAACTTCCCTATCTGGTCCTTAAAGGACCACACAGCCTGGTACTGCTGGTCCTTAAGGAGTTAAAGTATTCAGTACTCCTCGGGACCTTTCTCCCTGCTGATTTTGGTGAGAATCCATTGGCTAGTTTAGGCTTTGGGTCCTACTGCAGTTTCTCATAGCACATCTCCTCTGGCCTATCTGCCATGTCCTGTGGGTGGTTGATGGCCCACTTGCGTGCCAGACAAATTGACTGGTGCCCACCCGAGTCGGCCATCCATTGGAGATTGCTGTGATTGTTTCAACTACCAGCATTACTAGTGTGAAAGATCTGAAGGTGGCTTCATAGGCCTCGGTGCAGATCTGCCTTGCTGCATCATTACTACTTTGTTGCCGACTTGTGAGGTGATAGTCGCCTATGTGAAAAACACCACAGTCCAGCACCATACCTTTCTGTCTGCACAGATCAGCACCTTACCACCATACAGGTTTAGTGTCACCAGTGTGAAAGATGGGCTGAAATGTTCTACCAGGCTGGTGGATTAGTGATTTATTTCCATTGATAGACCTCTTCTAGTGTGAGCGTGTTAGTGTGATGTAATCGTGTGTTGTCCTGTCTTGTGACCTTGGGAACTCAAGATATATTGGCATCTAAGTACATATTTACATTTTGTTTGTTTTTTCTTGTCTTTATAAAGAACCTATATGTGCTGGAAAGCAGATACATTAATAAAATGTTATTTTACTAATAAGTGCTTGTTTTCTCCTTTTTTTATAGTGTGAATATAATTTACATGTAATATAAGATTATTCAGTTGTAAAGCTCTAATATGTGGTTCTGCTTCTGCAGCATGATTAGACACTGAGGCTGATATACCTTTTAACCCCTTAATGACTCATGATGTACATGTACGTCACGGGGTGTTGGGTCCCTAAAGGACCAAGGACATACATGTAGATCATGGAATTTAGGGCTCCCTGTGCAGCTGTATAACGTTTGGGGAGCCCTGAATCGGACTGCACTAAAAAAAAAAAAAAATAATAGAAAAAATGGTCTGTGGTCTTTTAAGTGCCGGCTTGCACACACGACTGGTCCATAATGGGTTATGGACAAGCCGCGCAGCTGGCACTTAAGGACCACGGACCTTTTTTCCTGTCAGTGGAATCAGAGAGCGGGGACCCCTGAATTCCATGACATACATATACCTCTTGGATCCTTAACCCATATTTTCCCCATGACTTGTATGTATGACCTTAGTCCTTAAGGGGTTAAATCACCTCTTTGATACAGGAGAGGCAAAACCTTGGGAGACATGTTTGTTTCAGCTGACTGTCAGTAAATACAACGGTGGTAGCACTTGGTTATCATGTTGCAAGTGGGTGTATAAATGTAGGGATGTTCTTATTGTGGCAACATCATCAGTGTACACTCAGACAGGCAAGATAAAAATAATTGATTTAATGAACTGTGAAAGCCGTTATGTTTACAGGATAACCTGCTTACATAATAGTGTAAGTAAAATTTACATGTAATATAAGATCATTAAGCTGATATATTAAGAACTGAAAGGGATAGTAATGGTTACTTTTAAAGGGATAGTAATGTCCCCAAAAAATATTTCACATTTTGTAGAGATTAAAAAGTTGAATACAAAAAAACGTATCTCTCAAACCGCTATGGTTTGAGAGCTGCATTCAAAGTTTGAAGTTCCTGCTGTCAGCAGGAGATTCGTGTCGGCCGACAAGGAGGCTCTGCAGCAGAGCCGCAATCACTTTTTTTTTTCTTTTTTTTCTTTTTAAGAATAACTTCATTGGAATGGTATACAAAGTGTGCCTGGTTTGCAATCACACTTTGTAGACCATTACAATGAAGTCCTTCTTTTTAAATAACGAGATTGTGGCTCTGCTGCAGAGCCTCCGTGTCTGCTGACATGGATCTCCTGCTGACAGCAGGAAACTTCAAACTTTGAATGAAGATATCTCTCAAACCATAGCGGTTTGAGAGAGACCTTTTTTTGCATTCAATTCAACTTTTTAATCTCTACAAAATGCAAAATTTTTGGGGGACATTACAATCCCTTTAACAAAGCTTAATAGTGTAGATATTAAAAATATAAATTCAATGACCTACCTCCCATCTCTCAAACATGTATAGTTCCCCCTCCCGCCCATTTCACTGAAGTCAGCGCTTTAGCTGATAGAAGATCCTGGTCCCAGGACCAGCTGGTGGCTTTTCAGCAGAGCCGAAATAACGATATTTAGAAATAAATACTTCACTGGAAGGGTCAACAAAGTGTTCTTGCAAACCAGGCACACACTGTAGACTGTTCCAATTAAGTATTTCGGCTCTGATGAAGAGCCGCGGCCGGTCCAAAGACCAGAGTTGTCTCCTGTCGGCTAGAGCGCTGACTTCTGTTAAAGGTGGGGGGGGACTTTAGCAGCTTAGATCTCTCAAACTCTACATGTTTGAGAGATGGGAGGTAGGTCATTGCATTTATATTTTTTTACGTTTAAGTTTTTTTTAATTAACCGTTACTATCCCTTGAAATATATTTTGTGCAAACCTATTGTCATAAAATCCCACCAACAAAGGTTTATTTCTCAAAAAAATTGCATAAATTATGGAAAATGGCTAGTACAACATCTAGACCTTTTTATTTACTTTAAAATTAACTAAACTTAACGTGATAGATGCACTTTAACGAACTAAAAAGTCGTAGTGTAAAGTTGAATTAAAAGCCCCACAGCTTTTGCAACACTGCAGTAAAAACAATTTCAAGTGATTTCATTTGATAACTATTGCTATGGGGCATAGTGAACATGAATGCATCTTAACCCTTTGAGTGCCTGAGGGGTGTCACATTGGAAATATTAAAGTGGTGTGTTGCTTGCTTAATGCTGTTTCTCAGCAGACTCTTCCTTGTCCACCTGACTCCCTGCTATGTCTGACACGGTAGGGTGATCAGACTTACCCATTTTCAGTGGACAGTTCTCTTATTAACCCTTCTTATCCAATGTGTTGCACTGCAGTGCATTAGATAACTCTCTGACTCTCCAAGTGTGTTAAGACTTCTGTTTCCAGATAAGGTTAGTCCCTGGAAATGTCTCTAGACCAGTGGTTCTCCACCCCTGCCCTCAGGACTTAATAACAGGTCAGAACATTTCACTGCTAGAACACAGGTGTGTTGATCAGAGGCTGTCTTTTTAACCCCTTAAGGTCCAGCGGTCTCAGGGTATGTGGTCCTTTAAGGACCAGATAGGGAAGTTCAACGTGCTGCCCCACGTGACTGATCACGTGTGCCAGCACACCGAACAAGGGACTGAAAGAGATGGCTCCGGTCTTGGAGCGATCAACTTCAGTCCCTGGTATTACTCACTGTGCTCCTGCAGGAGCGCGGTGAATAAAAGTACGTGATGTTCCAGGACCGTCACTGGTCCTTAAATGCCGGACCAGCGTGATGGTCTGGGTATGTCATCAGACACGAAGGGGTTAATTAGCTCACCTTTGTTTTAACAAGGAAATCCTCAGATTCCGGCCTGTTGTTGGACCCTGAGGGTGGAGGTTGGGAATCTCTGCTCTAGAAAGTCAGACACGCTTGAGGTTGCCTTCTCTAAAAACTAATCCTGCCATCGAATGCTGGAAAGAACAAACTTGCACTTCCCCTAATACTCAGAGAGTGACATAAGTTCTGTAGATTGCAGGCTCTGTGGTTCAGTTTGCATGTTTATAGCAACATACTAGAGTTGGTAACATGTTAGCCGTAGAAACACAGGAGGCAAATATAGTTGTGGATAACTTTTTTGGCTAACTACAGTGCCTTGCAAAAGTATTCACCCCCTTGGTATTTTTCCTATTTTGTTGTATTACAACCTGGAATTAAAATGGTTTTTAATTTAGATTTCATGTAACGGACATACACAAAATAGTCTAAATTGGTGAAGTGAAATGAAGAAAATAACTTGTTTTAAAAAATTCTAAAAAATAGAAAAGTGGTACGTGCATATGTATTCACCCCCTTTGCTATGAAACCCCTAAATAAGATACGGTGCAACCATTTACCTTCAGAAGTCACATAAATACCATAGTTAAAGTCCACCTGTGTGCAATCTAAGTGTCACATGATCTGTCACATGATCTCAGTATAGATGCACCTTTTCTGAAAAGCCCCAGAGTCTGCAACACCACCAAGCAAGCGGCACCATTAAGACCAAGGAGTTCTCCAAACAGGTCAGGGACAAAGTTGTGGAGAAATACAGATCAGGGTTTGGGTTATAAACAATTATCCCAAACTTTGAACATCCCACGGAGCATCATTAAATACCTTATTAAAAAATGTAAAGAATATGGCACAACAACAAACCTGCCAAGAGAGGGCCGCCCACCAAAACCCACAGACAAGCAAGGAGGGCATTAAACAGAGAGGCAACAAAGAGACCAAAGATAACCCTGAAGGAGCTACAAAGCTCCATGGCGGATATTGGAGTATCTGTCCATAGGACCACTTTAATCCGTACAGTCCACAGAGCTGGGCTTCATGGAAGAGGGGCCAGAAGAAAGCCATTGCTTAAAGAAAAAAATAAGCAATCATGTTTGCTGTCCCCCAAAAGGCATGTGGGAGACTCCCAAAACATGGAAGAAGGTACTCTGGTCAGATGAGATTAAAATTGAGCTTTTTGGCCATCAAGGAAATAAATGGCTCAAACCCAACACTTCTCATCACACTGAGAACACCATCCCCACAGTGAAGCATGGTGGTGGCAGCATCATGCTAATGGGATGTTTTTCATCGGCAGGGACTGGGAAACTGGTCAGAATTGAAGGAATGATGGATGGCACTAAATACAGGGAAATTCTTGAGGGAAACCTGTTTTAGTCTTTCAGAGATTTGAGACTGAGACATAGGTCAATGACCCTACGCATACTGCTAAATCAACACTTCATTGGCTTAACCCCTTAACGACCCTTGACGGTCATAGTACGTCAAGGGTCGATTTGACAGAACGACCGATGACCTAGTATGACCGTCATCGAATTCCGGGCTCCCCCCGCGGCTGCACGCCGTTCGGGGAGTCCGGAATGCAACGAAGCAATAATTAAAAAAAAAAATGCTCCGTTGTCATTCAGTCGCGCCCGTGCGCTGATTCCCCCATCGTTAAGGTGAAACATTTAAATGTCTTGGAATGGCCTAGTCAAAGCCCAGACCTCAACCCAATTGAGAAACTGTGGTATGACTAAAGATTGCTGTACACCAGCGGAACCAATTCAACTTGAAGGAGCTCGAGCAGCTTTGCGTTAAGGACCCATGATGTGCCAGAACAGTCATGGAATTCAGGGCTCCCCATGCAGCTGCTTGCCATTCAGGGAGCCCTGAACCTGGATGAGGGAAAAAAAAAAGGCCCGTGGTCCTTAAGTGGCGCAATCGGCCGTCCTTAACCCCTTAAGGACCAGCAGTCCTGGGGTGTGTGGTCCTTTAAGGACCAGATAGGGAAGTTCGACGTGCCGCTCCACGTGACTGATTACATGTGCCGGCACGTCGAACGAGGGGCTGAATGTTTTTGTTTGAATTTCGTTGCAATTCTTGTATGAAATAGGGAAAACAATAATACAGGAAGTGTGATCATCTCTGCTGCCCACAACATTTTACATCTTCAGATTCTCTTCAGCCGTTTGAGTGCTAGAGGAGTGAGAAACGTGTTACACACTCTGGCAATTAAAGGACTGTGTGTGTGTGTGTGTGTGTGTGTGTGTGTGTGTGTGTGTGTGTGTGTGTGTTTTAAAGCAGAGCTACCACCTTTTATATAAAGTTTCCCGCCGATAATTAGGCATTTGGCGACTAGCTTCTTAATAGTGCTATTATCTGACACAAGTACCCGGTTCTGAAGTTTTTTTTTTTTTTTTTTTTTTTTTCTTCTTCCTCCTCTTCCTTCTGAGACCAGTGGCCAGGCTTGCATGCAGATATCTTGGCATAGAGGTGCCTGCGCTGTCTGTCCCGGTCTCCTCTAGGAGGCATTGCATGGTACCTTTAAAGTGATATTAATGTTACAGAAAAAACAGCAGCTCTAATTAATTTTCATAGTATTTGAGCCATAGAGAATGTTATTTCATTACTGTGAGCTCTGTAGTTCGAGTAATTGAATGATAAAGTTTCCCCTTCCCGCCCCTTTTACCTAGTGTAAGCCCCCTCTCCTCAGATGTGGAATTCAGTCCATAGACCAGACAGCTCACATCAAGGGTCAAAATTCATACTGTAAGAACAATGAAATCCCTGCCCCTCTTGACATGTTTTTCAGCTTTTTCCCTTACCTTAATTGAAGATTGTCCCTCTCTGCAATACCTGGGCACCTCCCTTTTGCTCTGGCTGAGCAGTGTTACATCAGTAGAAGGGGCGGGAGGGGGATACTTAATCATTCAATTACTCTTGAACTACAACATTGAAATAACACTCTCCAAGGCCCAATTACTATGAAGATTAATTAGAGCTGTTTTTATTGTGAAACATTACTATCCCTTTAAGGCACCAGAAGGGAATGACTGCTCAAGTGCGCAGACGACTCTAAAGCCGTCAGTCTCAGAAGAATAAGGATTACTTCAGAGCCGGCTACTAGTGGATGATAATAGCATTATTGAGAATCTAGTCACCATGTGCCTAATTATTGGGTGACGACTTTATATAGGGTGGTAGCTCTGCCTTAAGAGGCTTGGGGAATCCCTGTGCCCCATTTGGCCGTAGGGGAGGAAGTTTTGGGGAAACTTTTCCTCCTGGATCAGGGCTGTCAAAGTTCAGTCTTCAAGGGCCACCAACAGGCCAGGATTCGAGGATTTCCCTGCTTAAAGAGCAGTAAACTTTTTTTTTTTATGAAAAATTATATCTTGTGGGAGGTTTCCTATTGAGTAACATAAGGGTACTCCCACTGCTGATAGAGGTTTATTCCCAGAGTTATTGGTTTACCTGTGTTTAGTTGATTTTATATATATATATATATATATATATATATATATATATATATATATAAAATATGTGCCCTCTAGTGGTCAAATTCCAGTTATTCCGTTGCATTCTAATGGACAGGAAAGTCAGTGACATACAGTTCTCAACAGAATGTGATGGAAACTGCTGAGTTACTTCCTGTCAGAACTATCAGGAAGTAAACACAGTAGATTCACTTCCTGGTTATTTGAACTGTTATAACTTTTGAATAAAACTGATAGAGGTGGCAGGGCCATTGTCAGCAGAAAAAGGTCTATATGATGTGCGGTTTTATTAAAAACATTTTCTTACTGCTCCTTAAAGCACAGGAGAGTTCATCAGTGGCTCATTCATTGTGACTGCATGTGTTTAATCAGGGAAATCCTTACATCCTGGCCTGTTAGTGGCCCTTGTGGACTGGACTTTGACAGCCCTGCCCTGGATCAACTGCTCAGTGCATTTGAATACCAGTGACATGTGAATTGCATTTCTGTGCATTGAACACATTAATGAAATGCCAAGGGTTAAAGGTGCAGTAAACGTTTTTTTTTTTTTTTTTTTTTTTTTTTTTTTTTTAATGAAAACACATATTTTATAGAGCATTTCCTGCTGAATAAAACAAGGTCACTCCCATCACCGTCAGATGTTCTATTCAAAATTTATAACAGTTCAAATAACCAGGAAGTGAATTTACTGTCTTTTCTTCCTGGTAGTTCTAACTGACAGGAAGTGAATTTACTGTGTTTACTTCCTGATGGTTCTAACTGACAGGAAGTGACAGGCAGTGACTATCACATTCTATGGAGAACTGTATTTCACTGACTTTCCTCTCCATTAGAATGTAACAGAAAACCTAATTAGAATTTGACCACTAGGGGGCACTGCTAATGTAAAAGAACATGAGTTTAAACTGTAGTAACTTTGGAAATATGGATCTCTCTGCAGTGGGAGTACCCTTATTTTACTCAATAGGAAAATCCTTACAATATAATTTTTCATTAAAAAAAAAAAGTTTTCTGCTCCTTTAAAGTGGCGCTTGGGTTGATGCTAGGAAGGAGTGTCCCACATGGAGGACTGTACCACAAAAACAATAAATATAGCCTGAATGCAATAAATAAAATGCATCTAACCCAACATTTATGTAGTTTTACAAGTTGTTTTAATGTGATAGTCCCACATTAACCCTTCTAGTGCCAGAAAGGACCTCTGGTATTCAAAGGGTTAAACAAAAAAAATTACACTCTGCAGAGATGGCTTGATTTCAGTTCAGCGCTGAAATATGCACGTTTCCTTGTGGCTCCAGTTAACTATTTTGAGTGCCAAAAAGGTACTTAAGCCATTGCAGAGCAATGCCTTGAGTACCTCTGGCACTCAAAGGGTTAAAGGTGAGTTCTTGTCAGCTTACTTTCAGGGCTATTTGATACATGAAGGTAACTGATAAATGTATGGAATGAACACGCAGTGCGGCTCTTGCATTAAATAAAATCCATCAGTTTGTTACACGTTTCTTATCATTCAAGCACAGCAGCTGCCTTGCACTGCAGGTCCGGTCCATCCCCCATTAGCTTCCCCTTGGCTACATCCTAGCAGTGGGCTGTATTTCATGTGGGTGTTACCTATCTGTGAGTGGCAGCAGACACACCCAATGCTGTGTGTGTGCTCGCTGGAAACTGTCTGTTCAATAAAGGAAGGTGCCCCACCCATTGCAGAGGAACCCAAGGGTGGAACAGTGAAAGCGAGCTCTCCCTGGTCTGCTGAATACTTTCCAGGTAAGTAAGGTGGTGGGGGACCCTTGGACATCTCGGATCTGGTTTACTGCACAGCGTGTGTGTGATGAGAGCTGTGCTTGCAGTGATATGTCAAGAATGCAGAACAGCTCCTTCCCATCTGCAGGCTTTTAAAGGGGAACTCTGCTTTAGGGGAGAGAGATTTTGAACTCCAGTCTCAGGGGTAGAGGCATCTGCAGGAAAAAATTCCGAGGGGGAGCCATTATATGACCCCAGGCCAGCCTGTCCAGTCCATATGAGTATATGGAGGGGTCAAGTTCCCCCCTCTCAGGACACCCATGCTCTGGGACATACTTCTATGACGTGTTTTCAGGATACCTCTGATTAAACACAATTACAACAGTCAGAGTGACTGATCTACTGATTACCTTTTTTTGATCAAGCAGGGACATCCCAAAAACCTGTCCTGTTGGTCTTCCCCAAAGGCTAAGGTTGAGAAATTCTGCCCTTGATATAGCCCGCTCTTTGTGTGACACTTTATGGCAAGGCTGGGGAACCTGAGGCCCTCCAGCTGTTGAGTAATATAGTTTTCATCATCCCCATAATCCTCAACATGTGGAGGGCCTCGGGTTACCCATCCCTGCTTTATGGACTGGCTGAGGGTTGGCCAAGCAATATGTTGCACACACCTCAGGTCATTTAAAGGGTTAACACAGGCGTAAAAGTTTTTTTAAACCGTAAATGTGAAGGCGGACTTTTATTTTAATTAATAACAATGGTGAATTGTAGCTGGTCACCTACTAAAAGATATGAATTTATTTATTGTTCATGTCCTCTACAATTCTGATATTTAACAGACATCAGTTCTTGAACTGTACGGTAATGGCAAGCACAGGATTAGATCTTATTGTCCTACTAGTTTGTGTGCCTGATAATTAGGTATAAAAATAGCCTGTTTTTTAATATGTCTGGCGGGCAGAATTTGGCCAATGTGCCATACTTTGGACGTTCATGGGTTAACTCATTGACTTAAATGCAGCAGTCAGATCCGTCTTTGCATTGTATCTGTACTTTCTCGGTTAAAGACATGCTATACTCAGTATAAAACAGCTGCATTCAATAGTCCTGCTTGGTTGGTATGGGTCATTTTGTCTTTGTCAGATTGCAAACTGATACTAACCAGCAGTAGACTATAACAATGTAAATAAAAATGTATAGATATCTGACTACAGTGTAAATGATACCTTCCTAGGTAAGTCATTCTGTTAAATAAAGGGCCACGTTTCTACTTACCTTTAACACATCACATTGCCCTATACGTAACCCCTTGCGTGTCGTTGGTATACAGTTTTCAGAACTTTTGAGGCCCCGGGAGAAATGGCCCCAGGGATAGAATATCTATTTGATTTATTTGTTTACTAGTTTTAAAGCCCGTGTACACGGGCAGTGCTGCAGTCATGCGCAGTACTGACTGCCGGAACGCACCGTGGTCCCAGGAAGGTGCGCAGAGAGGACTCCGTTCTGAATTCGGAGGGCCCCGCTCCGTATCAGCCGCGGTGCGGCCAGTCTGTACTGCGCATTACTGCAGCGCGTCAGCTGTCTCTATTGAGCATGAGGCTTCTGACAAACATACTTAGAGAATTATAATATAGGATTCTTGCTTTGTGAAAGGGGAGGTCTAGTCACCAGAAATACCAAGGAAGGAATTCACTTAAAACACTCATTCTGCAGGGTTGCATTTTTCAAAAAGTATCTTGCTTTAAAGGGAAGGTGTGGTGACCTTTAATTCACTGTTTCTCGTCATTCCTCCTCTGGATACACCAATAGAGAGTTTTCAGGACATCCCTGCTTGATCACTGATGAGCAATTAGTACCTTGCTCATCTACAAGTGCGTAATCAGGGATATCCTTAAAGCGGAACTATCATGATAATAACATTGCCCCCCCAATACATTACTAACATAGCAATATACAAAGTCTTACTGTCCTGAAGCTCAGTAAGTCCATATTATTACAGAAAAAAAACTTCTTCGGCAAGCACCAGCTGACAACAGCGCAGACATCTTGGAGGAAATGTACCTCTGAGTCTGAGCTGTGTGTCCCATTCACTGCCTGGATTGGTGGTGACATCAGTTGGTTACCTTAAGGTAACAAGTTCCTGACAGTACAGGTGCACAGAGCTTCTCTTGTAAGCGCCGTGCAGCCCATCGCCTGACAGTGAAGTTTTTTTTTCTGCAATAACACGGACTTATTAAGCTTAAGGACAATAGGACTTTGCATATCGTTAGGTTAGTAATGTATTAAGGAGCAATGTTATTATTATGATAGTTCCGCTTTTAAACGTGGCCTGCTGGTGTGTTTTGAGCACTGGACCTGAGAATCCCTGCCTTAACCCCTTTGTGTCCGATGATGTACCTGGACCGTCAGAGAGAGAGAGATGGTAACACGTAATATGTAAAAGGAAAAAAAAAAATGAAAAGTGTGTGTGTGTGTGTATAATCAGGGCTCAAAATTCCCACTCGCTACTAGCCAATGGCGAGTGAAAATGTAGCCCTGGCGAGTAGAAATTCAGCCCTGGTGGGTATGTTATGGCTTGCAGTGATGAGTAACTTTTCAGGTCTGGCTAGTAGCAAAGGACTTCATATTTTAAGCCCTGTGTATGTATGTATATAATGTGTGTGTGTGTGTGTGTGTATATATATATATATATATATATATATATATATAATATAATGTCTGTGTTGCTGTGTGCTTTCTACTAAGCATGTGCACATTTACATTATCTACAATTATACCAATCTGATTTACTAGCTTTAAAAATAAATTAACCCCTTTGCGTCCGATGATGTACCTGGACCGTCACGCTGGTCCGGCACTTAAGGACCAGTGACGGTCCTGGTACATCACGTACCTTTACTCACCGCGCTCCTTCAGGAGTGCGGTTAGTAATAATGGGGACTGAAGTTGATCACTCCAAGACCGGAGCGATCTTTCAGTCCCTCGTTCGGCGTGCAGGCACACGTGATCAGTCACGTGGGGCGGCACGTCGAACTTCCCTATCTGGTCCTTAAAGGACCACACACCCTGGGACCGCTGGTCCTTAAGGGGTTAAATTATCCTGCATTAAAGGGTGGAAGTCTTAAGCACTTCAAAAGCAGTCCATGTGATATGATGCACATCCAAGACAGTATTCCTTCTCGCCAGCAATATGAACACAGTACAGAACATATTCCTTGTTGAGAAACCGTGGGGGGGATGCCTATGTGTACCAGAGGTGAGCATGTAAACCGCTGCAGAGCCTTGTGGTGTTTAAATGGGTGAAATACGAGACGAGCCATCCTTTGGAAAATAGGGGAGATATATAAAACCCATTCTTTGTAGTACGTTTTAACCCTTTGAGTGCCAGAAAGGCATCCATGGGGCTTTTTTTTTTTTTTTTTTTTAACCTTTTCCTCTCCTGTGGTGCAGTGTGTTTGCTCTGGAAATGCCCCACTTTATCTTGCGTGTATGGTCCTTTAAAATGAAACTGATGATCTTAACAGCTGGAGAGCCCCAGGGTGCCTGCCCCTGCCTATCTCAAAAAAAAAAATATATATATATATTTTATTTATTTATTTATTTATTTTTAAATTCCCTCTGCTACCTGTGCTGGAAGCTGGTTCCCTGTAACTCCACCAATCTTGCAAGGAATAGCTTTCAACATAAGACACCATTTCTTCTATCATTTCCACCCCTCAGCTTGTCCTGACACTGTTCATCCTGTGCTTGAAGTTCCTTAACCCCCTCATCACTTGAGGATTCCTGGCTCATCGAGGCTGATATACTCTGTAAAAGTAGAGCAAATGTGGCTCATACCAACTACATCATAGGGAACTAATAAACATTCCTGTGGATTTAATTTGCCCTTTAACCCACTTGAAAGTTTTCTCCAACACATTTGGGGGTGGGGGGGTGGTAATGGAGGTGAAAATTTTGAAAAATGCTTGATCTTGGATCCCAGCTACCGGGTAACGTTGACACGTGTATTGTAGAGCGTCGTGTATTCTGGACAGACTGGTAGGGCAGGTTGTCTTCACTGAGAAGGGAGGTATCTTGTGTACATGCTGTGACAGTGAGTGGTTAATACACTGTGTGATGGGAAATGGGGGTTATACTCTGTACCTTACGCATGAGTGTTACAGGTCTGGAGCAAACCAAGTGCACTATAAGGGAGTAATGTAAAGTCCATAAACTCCCTCTGATTTAAAGGGATAGTAATACTTCGTTTTAACTTTATTTTGTTTTGTAGGCATTAAAAAAACATGAAGAATGATATAAGTCTTATCTCTCAATCCTTTATGGTTTATGAGATATTCACAAGCAAAGTTCCCCTCTCCGCCCCTTTTACCTAGTGTAAGACATCTCTTCTCAGATGTGGATCAGGTTGTATGACAGGACAGATAACAGAAGGGGACAATCTTCTTTGTATGAAAGCCCTCCCCCCCCCTTGACAAGTTTTTCAGCTTTTTCCCTTATCTTAACTGAAGATTGTCCCTCTCTGCAGTCTACCTGGGCATCTCCCTTCTGATCTGGTTGAACGGGGGGGGGATACTTTGTTTGTGAATATCTCTTAAACCATAAAGGTTTGAGAGATAAGACTTATATCATTCTTCATGTTTTTCTAATGCCTACAAAATAAAATAAAGTTAAAACGAAGTATTACTATCCCTTTAAAGTGGATCTATCACATAAAGAGAAGTAATGCTCATTAGTTAGAGCATTTAGCGAGAAAGTTCAACATGTTACTCATTTAAAAAAAAAAAAAAGTTATCAGTGCAATAATTAATGTTTAAAAAGTGCCCAGCAGCCTACTTCCGCTTGCCGCAGATTGCCGCACAGAGGTTGCTCCCATCCCACTACCCAGCATCCTCCAATGATGGAGGCTGTCTGTCTCTAAGCTGGAGTGATCTTATTGGCTAGATATCGATCTCTGCCAATGCAATTGCTGCAGCTTAGAGAAAGAGCCTCTGTCATCGGAGGATGCTGGGTAGTGGGACAGGAGCAGAGGCAGTGCAGGAAGTAGGCTGCTGGGCACGTTTTAACATTAAAAAAAAAAAGTTATCTGCACAAAAATTAATGTTAACGTTAAACTTTTTCGTTAAGTGCTCAAACTAATGAGCATTACTTCTCTATATGTGATAGATCCACATTAAAGCGGAACTTTCAGATATTACTAAGTCCCATACATTCATTAAGCACATGGCGACTATCTTGGAAATCCACGTGTTACCTTTAAAAAAAAATAGCAGATTCTAAAGAAAACCTTGCCGTTTGGAGACTGGAACCAAGGCTACAGTGCAGACATCTTGACTTTGGCCTGCGCTGTCAGTTCCGGTCTCTTTTGAGTAGCACTGCAGTTACCGCAAAATAACCAGAAGGGACTGGCGGCGCAGACCACACTAACCTGCCCGTCAATATCCAAACGGCAAGGATTCCTTTAGAATCTGCTTTGTTTTTTAAAGGGATAGTAATACTTTTACTAATCCCCATTTTATACAATTTGTTTATACCAATCTTATACAAGATTGTTAATGCCTCAAATTGCATCTCTCAAACCTTTATGATTTGAGAGAAAATCAATTTCAAAGTCTCACCCTCCCTCCCCTTTCTCATAGATCAGCATTTTAGCTATCTGCAGCAGTGTTCTGTCGTACGATCATCCGGTGCTCTGCAGCAGTGCCGAGATCTCGTTAAAGGGATAGTAATACTTCGTTTTATCTTTATTTTATTTTGTAGGCATTAAAAAAACATGAAGAATGATATAAGTCTTATCTCTCAAACCTTTATGGTTTGAGAGATATTCACAAGCAAAGTTTCCCCCTCCCGTCCCTTTTACCTAGTGTAAGCCATCTCTTCTCAGATGTGGAATGCAGTCCATAGACCAGACAGATAACAGCAGGGGACAATCTTCTTCCTATGAGAACAATGAAAGCCATGCCCCCCCGACAAGTTTTTCAGGTTTTTCCCTTATCTTAATTGAAGATTGTCCCTCTCTGCAGTCTACCTGGGCAGCTCCCTTCTGCTCTGGCTGAACAGTGTTACATCAGTAAAAGGGGCGGGAGGGGGACACTTTGCTTGTGAATATCTCTTAAACCATAAAGGTTTGAGAGATAAGACATATCATTATTCATGTTTTTTTAATGCCAACAAAACAAAATAAAGTTAAAACGAAGTATTACTATCCCTTTAATGAAGAAAAAATATTTCACTTCAACGGTCTTCTACGTGTGCTTGCCAAGCACACGTAGAAGACCGTTGAAGTGAATTATTTTTTCTTCATTAACGAGATCTCGGCACTGCTGCAGAGCCGCCGGATGGCCCCAGGATCGGATTCCCGGGCAGTCAGCAAGACGCTGATATTGGGGAAAGGGGAGGGAGGGGGGAGACTTTGATTTTCTCTCAAACCATAAAGGGACCGGGACTGACTGCACAGGCGCATAGACAAGATGTCTGTGCTGTTGCCTGGGTTCCGGTCTCCATACTGGAAGGATTACTTAAGACTCAGCTATTTTTTAATGGTAAGACATCGATTTTCAAGCTAATCACCATGCGTTTCATGTAATACCAAGTCACCATGCATTCATTAAAGTTCCGCTTTAAAGGTAAGACATGGATTTCCAGGCTAGTTGCCATGCGCTTAATGAATGCATGGCGACTTAGTACTGTCTGAAAGTTCCGCTTTAAATATTATTTTTTATATCGCGCCAACTAATTCCACAGCGTTGTACAATAGGGAATGGACATACAGAGCTATTAGTACAAATCAAATGCGGAGAACAGGGAAGATCAGAGAGCCCTAAATATGGCAAAGCAATGCACTGCACACACCTCTGGTGCTTTAAAGGGATAGTAATACTTAAAAGGTAAAAAAAAAAATTTGTAGGGTTTATCCCCCTGAGTAAAATAAGAGTACTCCCACTGCTGAAAGGTGTTTCATTCAAAAGTTATTAATTTTCAAAGTAGAGTTTTTTAGGTGCAATATCACAGTGGCCTGAAATTGTACAGTGGCGCTGTTACTACACCATCCTATGGAGATTTATGGTCCCGGGTCCAGAGCTGTCCATAGGATCGTGTAGCAACAGCGCCACTGTACAATTTCAAGCTACTGTTATATTGCACCTAAAAAATTCAACTTTGAAAATTAATAACTTTTGAATGAAACACCTTTCAGCAGTGGGAGTAGTCTTGTTTTACTCAGGGGGATAAACCCTACAACATTTTTTTTTTTTTCACATTTTAAGTATTACTATCCCTTTAAGTGTTAATAAGAAATGGAGAGCATAAGCAATTAGGAGAGCCTCACTCAAATAATGAGACCTCAAACTTTTAAGATATTTAACCCTTTGAATGCCGGAGGGGTATGCAACTCGTTGCATAGCCCTTCGGCATTCAAAGTTTTAGAAGCCCCATTTTAAATAAATGGGAATTTGGGGAATTTTTACTTTGTCCTCTATGGTATGATTCGTTAGCTACAGAATTCCCCTAGTCGTAATTAAATCGGCCTATTAAAAGTCTGAATACTAGCAGACTTACTGGACAGTACGGTGAATTTGCCAGGCCATCTTGGCAATGTGTCAGAATGGCAACGAACCATTTTGTAAAGTCCTTTCTTTTGTTGCAAGGCCGCACCTTATGCTGACTGAAGCTTCCCATGCCACTTTCCAAAACACAATCTTTTCTCTTCACATTAACCAAATATAAAAGCAAAAGACGCTGTACTATACGTGTGATTCATGGTGAGGGAATGTACGGGGGGAGGGGGGATTAGGCAAATCCCTTACTGTAGTACTGCTGCATTCTTTCTCACAACACTATAAGGCAGGCACCGCAATTCACTTCTGCTGGTAATCTGTGGATCCCAACATAACGCTTACATTGCAACGCTTGTTTTATTGCAGTTATCAGTAATTCCCCCACCTCCATGAATTGAATCAATTAAAGGGACAAGTAATGTTTCAAAATAAAAGCAGCTCCAATTAATCTTCTTAGAATTTCGGCCATGGAGAGTGTTATTTCAATACTGTCAGAGTTGTATTTGAATAATAAAGTATCCCCATCCTTCCCCTTTTACTGATGTAACTGCTCACCTCAGAACAGAAAGGTAGTGTCCAGATGGCTTCCAGAGAGGGACAATCTTCAATTAGCATTAGGGAAAAACCTGTCAAGGGGGCAGTGTTTTCCTTCTACTCACAGTAAGAAGATTGTCCCTTGCTGTGAGCTGTCTGGTCTGTGGACCAGATTCCACATCTGAAGGAAGATGGGCTTACACTAGGTAAAAGGGGCAGGAGGGGGATACTTTATTATTCAATTACTCCTGAACTACAACTCTGACAGTATTGAAATAATAGATGAGAGTTGGTACCCTGTTAGTCGTAGAAATAAAGAAGGCAAAAATTTTGTAAAGTTGATACCTTTATTGGCCAACTAAACAGATTTAAAATGTATGCTTTCAAGACCTCTTAGGTCTCTTCCTCAAACATGTTATACAGATAAATATGAAAACTTCTCTCTTAAATACAAGTACACATTACATTGTTTATAATGAAAATCAGATAAGAACGTTAGTCCAGATTAGGGTTGCACCGATACTGGTATCGGTATCGGTGCCGATAACAGCATTTGCGCGAGTACTTGTACTCGCGCAAATGCGGCCGATGCCAGCACCGGTACCCTGTGTCAGGGTCGGTGCTGCAGAGAGGGAGCCCGGGGAGCTGCTCACAATGCTCCCCGGTTACCTCTCTCACTCTACAGCGTCGGAGCATTGCCGCGGGTTACCATGGCAACGCTCCGACGCTGACCTCTGCCGGGGCTCGCGAGAGAACAGCGAGCACCCGGCAGAGGAGAGTAAAGGAGGCAGGATGGGGCAGGGGGTGGTGAAAGAGGCAGACAGTGGGGTGAAGAGGGAGAAAGAGGCAAAGGGAGGGGGGGATCAGGAGTCCAAAGGAGGGGGGCCAAGAAGAGGCAAAAGGGTGAGTCAAGGAGGAGTGGGAGGAAGGGGGCTCAAGGGGGTAGAATGAAGCAAAAGGTGGGAGAGTAAAAAAGGAAGAGTCAAGAGGTGGTGTGTGTGTGTGTGTGTGTGTGTGTGTGTGTGTATATGTGTATGTGTGTGTGTGTATATATATATATATATATATATATATATATATATATATATATATATATATATATATATATACACATAATATTTTTCAAGTACTCACCAATACAAATTACCAATACTTTTTTTTTTTGCGGTCATTTGCCAGTTTTCCAAGTACCTAAAACATGTAGGTACTTAGAAAACTGGCAAATGACCGCAAAAAAAAAGGTATCGGTAATTGGTATCGGTGAGTACTTGAAAAAAGTATCGGTACTTGTACTCGGTCTTAAAAATTTGGTATCGGTGCATCTCTAGTCCAGATACTGATTCTTTGATCAGTCAGTGGTAGAGGATGTTATTTAAATTGTATTCTTCCTCTGAGGAATAGAGGGCTGAATAGAGACAGAGAGTTTGTCACAGTACCACATTGTGAATTAATTTTACAACAGTCCCTCTGGGATCATAAATACCTGAACTCCTCAGAGGAAGAATGCAATTTAAATAATGTCCTCTACCATTGACTGATCAAAGAATCAATATCTGGACTAACATTCTTATCTGATTTCCATTATAAAAAATGTAATGTGTACTTGTATTTAAAGGGATAGTAATGTTTCATAATAAAAGAGGCTCTAATTAATCATCATAGTATTTGGACTTTGGAGAGTGTTATTTCAATTGTGTCAGAGTTGTAGTTCAAGAGTAATTCAATGACAAAGTATCTCCCTCCCGCCCCTTTTACTGATGTAACACTGTTCAGTCAGATCAGAAGAGAGGTGCCCTGGTAGACTGCAGAGAAGGACAATCTTCAATTAAGATAAGGGAAAAACCTGAAAAGCTTGTCAAGGGGGACAGGGCTTTCATTGTTCTCATAGGAATAAGATTGTCCCCTTCTGTTATCTGTCTGGTCTTACAACCAGATTCCACATCTGAGAAGAGATGGCTCACACTAGGTAAAAGGGGCGGTGGGGGGAAACTTTGCTTGTGAATATCTCTCAAACCATAAAGGTTTGAGAGATAACTTATCGTTCATGTTTTTTAACACCTACAAAATAAAATAAAGATAAAACAAAGTATTACTATCCCTTTAAGAGAGAAGTTTTCATATTTATCTGTATAACATGCCTGAGGAAGAGACCTAAGAGGTCTTGAAAGCTTGCATTTTAAATCTGTTTAGTTAGCCAATAAAGGTATCAAAGTTACAAAATTTTTGCCTCCAGTACTGAAATAACACTCTCCATGGCCCAAATACTATGAAGATTAACTGGAGCTGTTTTTATTTTGAAACATTACTATCCCTTTAACATAGTTTTTGTCTGTGGAAGTATGTGCAGAATTTAGAAGGATGTGAGAGTTTAAAAGGGGTAATTGATTGCATTGCAGTTAAACCTTTGGTTTGGAATGTGAATCCTTTTTCAGTCTACAGTAGCCCGAGGTCTGATTTTATATAACCCTATGGAAAGTAAAGGGTCTTCACAATGAGTTGGAGACCTTTAGCATCTAAGGGGTTAACTCTTTGAGTGCGAGAGGTGTAAGAACCGTACACCTCTGGCATTCAAAGGGTTAAGATAATTTGGTTGTGCTTCGCCTACCCATTTTTAAGCAGCAATATGTCCTAATAATGATCCAGCCGCTTACGTTACTGTGCCCTGAAAATCCCAGTGGCCCCTGTGAATTTTGCCCTTTTGCTGTGGTTCAAGAGAGAACGTCATGTCATATCCATGGAGGCGGACATGACGGTTACTGGCAGCTTTGTATGTATATGTGTGTATGTATATTTTTTATATATATATATATATATATATATATATATATATATATATATATTTATTTTTTCTGCAGCAGGCAAAGTGCATGAGATTAACTCTTTAAGGAACCAGAGAGGTACACAACTATCTGCAATGCATTGCTTTACCCCTCTGGTCCTTAAAGGGTTAATATTACCATGTGCAGTGAGCATCGTCTGAGTTCCTGTGGTCCTGATTGTAACTGTCATGTCCGCCTCCACGGGCAGGATATTAAGGGCAGAATATGTTGTTTCTTGATCAGAGGCACAAGGGCAAAATTCAAAGGGCCCATTAGAATTTCCGGCCATAGTAAGGGACGGAGAGAAGTTATTGCTTAGAGGTGTTCTACTTTAATTTTTCACATGTTAATCCTTACAACACTCTGGTCCGTTTTGGGCTTCTTTGGTATGTCCAATAGTTCTTGATGAAGCTGACTTACAGTAGTTGGAAGTTTAAATCAGCTTTACAATTTTCCATGGTGGGTTGCACATTTCTACTTAATTAATGGAAGTAACATTAAAGGGACACTAATCCTATATAATAATTCGCTAAAACATGTGTAACGACAAAGTCATGCGCAGTAGAGACTGCTGTGCGTGCTGCAGTCATGCACAGTAGCGACTGCCCGCTCCGCGGCTGATACTTCAGAGCGTCCAGATCTGTATCAGCCGCGGCGCGGGCAGTCTCTACTGCGCTTGACTGCCCCACAACCGGCTGGCAGTAGCACTGTGGCCCGTGTAATGGGCTCTTCAACTAGTATCCCATAAAAAAAAAATATATATTCTTATTTTGGAACGTTTAAAAAAATAAATTATATGGCACAAATCCCATCTCTGAAACCTTTATGGTTTGAGAGATATTCGCATGTAAATATTCCCTTCTCCTGATGTCAGCTGTAAAGATGACAGCAGTAGATTTGAGTTGGCCGACTCGAAGAGGCTCTTCAGCAGAGCCAAAATCATGTTGTTTAAAGGGATAGTAATACTTCGTTTTAACTTTATTTTATTTTGTAGGCATTAAAAAAACATGAAGAATGATATAAGTCTTATCTCTCAAACCTTTATGGTTTGAGAGATATTCACAAGCAAAGTTTCCCCTCCCGCCCCTTTTACCTAGTGTAAGCCATCTCTTAGATGTGGAATCCAGTCCATAGACCAGACAGATAACAGAAGGGGACAATCTTCTTCCTATGAGAACAATGAAAGCCCTGTCCCCCTTGACAAGCTTTTCAGGTTTTTCCCTTATCTTAATTGAAGATTGTCCCTCTTTGCAGTCTACCTGGGCACCTCCCTTCTGATCTGGCTGAGCAGTGTTACATCAGTAAAAGGGGCGAGAGGGGGATACTTTGTCATTGAATTACTCTTGAACTACAACTCTGACAGAACCGAAAATTACAGTCTCCAAAGTCCAAATACTATGATGATTAATAAAAGCTGCTTTTATTATGAAACAGTACTATCCCTTTAAAAAGAACTACTTAATTTGAGCGGTCTACAAAGTGTGTTTGCAAACCAGGCACACTTTGTAGACTGTTCCAATGAAGTCATTCTTTTTAAATAACGCAATTTCGGCTCTGCTGCAGAGCCGTCGGCTGGTCCCCGGACCTGGATCTACTGCTGTCAGCTAGACGCTGACGTCAGGAAAAGGGGAGGGGGGGGGACTTTACATGCGAATATCTCTCCAACCATAAAGGTTTGAGTGAGAGGATTTGTTCCATATAATTTATTTTTTTAAACGCTACAAAACAAGAAACATTTTTTATGGGGCATTAGTGTCCCTTTAAGTCTCAATATATGAAAAATTGTGCTCTGAATACCTTTAAAAGAATGCAGTAGAAAAGGGGTGTCTGTATTCAGTCCTCATGGGCCACCAACAGGCCAGGATTTAACACACAGCAATGTGTTGTGTACCCATCTGACACTCAAAGGGTTAATGATTTCCCTGATTAAGCACAGGTGAGTCAGTCAAAATGAATGATCCACTAATTAACTCACCTGTGTATAATCGGGGAAATCCTTACATCCTGGCCTGTTGGTTGCCCCTGAGGACTGAACTTGGACAGCCCTGATATAGAAAAAATAACAGATTATGGTTACAAAAGTAATAATTTAAAAAATGAGCTGTGATAAGTTTGGAACAAAGCTTCCCCAACTGTATTTGTTCTAGGTGAAAGCAGCGGTAGCCAAACCTGTCCTCAAGGGCCGTACATAGGCCAGGATTCAGGGATTTAACTTTTTGAGCACAGGTGGCTTAATTGATATGAATTTGCTACTTTGCAAAATCTGAAAGATCCTTAAAGGTGTAGTATACGTAATATGAAAAAAAAATATATGTTGTATTAAATCAAGGGCACTCCCCTTCTGCAATTACAGCCTGTGTCAAGAGTGTCAAGACGCAAGCTTCCAATACATGGATGTTGCAACAGTTCCACCTGGCTGTAAAACATATTTAATTCAAGCTATCAGAAATATGGCAAGTTATCTCTGTAATAACATTTTAACAGAAACACCTCAAAGTGTTTGGACTGCCCTTTATGCTATAGGAAAATCTCTGCAACATATTTTTTTTTCATAATTGGGGTACACTGCCCCTTTAAGTCATGGCCTGTGTAAGGCCCTTGAGCACAGGTTTGGACACACCTGGGCTAAAGGAATATTCTGTGCCAGATGACAGTGGGTTGGTTTGTGGATGATGGTGCCTTGTCTAGGAGAAGCGGAGATGTAAATTGGAACGTTTACTTTGCGACTGACACTCAATCGGTTCTTTTATTTTATTTTCCAGATGGCTCAGTGCGTGACCAAGATTCAGCTGTCCATCTCCTGCACTGATTTACTGGACAAAGATGTTGGCTCGAAATCCGATCCCCTGTGCGTGGTTCTACAAAGTGTCGGAGATGGGAAATGGGCAGAGGTAAACCACTGGGCGGATGGGTGGTGACATACTATTCAATGGAGGGCCTTGGTGTATACAATTATTTGGACACCCTAACAAACATACACACACATTCTCCCAGTGACATAATTAGGATCTGATGGGTCCTGGGGACCACATACCTCCTTGAATGTTGACCCCTCTGCACCCCCTGTACTTATTTCTGGGAAGGAGAATCTTGGTTCTTGGAACTGTTCCACACATTAAACCACAAATCTCTCCTGTATGAGAGGTGTAAAAATGATTGCACCACAGCAACCCCAAAATCATCCATCATCATGTAAGTGAATAGAAGGTTCTGCTTAGGTGCTTGATCATGCAAACACTGAAACTGTATGACACACAATAGGATGTTTTAAATTAATTGTGGATTTAATTTCTTTATCTTGAGTATAAACCGTACAGGTTTTTGTGTATATTTGTAAAATTACTTTTAATTACTTAAGTTTGTCATATGTCAGTAATCCTCACAATTCTGCATCATTTCTAACTTTTCCCCAGCTGGCTCGGACAGAAAGGATCAAGAATTGCCAGAGTCCAGAGTTCTCCACAAAACCGCTCATCGACTACTACTTTGAGAAAGTACAGAGCTTAAAATTTGGGATCTACGACATAGACAATAAATCTGTGAATCTGAGCGATGATGATTATCTTGGTGGATATGAGTGCACATTAGGACAGGTATGGTACACTGCCTTATGCATTAGACCTGCTTATCTGCTAAACTATCTCTGCAATAGAGTGGGTTGGCCCCCTAGCTGCTGTTGGACTATAACTTCACCTCATCCTCTGCCAGTTGTATTCCAAAAACAGCAGCACCTGAAGGGATCTAGATTGCCCATCCCTGGGCTACATAAATCCCATACAGCTGTCTGTGACTTTATGAAACACATTTTATAATCAAGTTACACTTTGTTGGAGCTCATATGGCAGAAATGGGCAAAAATATGGTCCACTGGCTGATTTTAATCTGGCCTTAGCATCTGCCGGTACAAATACTACAGCACTGCTACAGAGAGAATCAGTTCCTGTTTTGGAGATGGGAAGTAGAGCTCAAGAACACAGCAGCAGCCTTCTATTGGAAAAAATTACAATGCAGTTCCTGTTTTGGAGATGTGAAGTAGAGCTCACTTACCCCCCCTAGTAGTTGTACTGAGCTTTGTCCTCTCACTCATATATATATATTCTGTTTGTACATAACATCCATAATACAGTGACTTTATTAATGGTCGTTAATAAGCACACAGCAGCTGCCTTATATTGGAAAAAAATTACAATGCAGTTCCTGTTACGGAGATGGGAAGTAGAGCTCAGTTACCCCCCCCCCCCCCAGTAGTTGTACTGAGCTTTGTCCTCTCGCTCATGCTTACATATAAAACCTGGTGAGTGGATATGGTGAGACCTGGAGGAATGCATCAAGGCTCTTGCGTGTCCATGAAATTGCATTGTGCTGCACCCAGCAACTATTAACTTTACACATTTAAATTCCTATGGCTGGTATTCACACAAAGTCATTCATATTCTTACAGGCAGTAGTCACTGAGTTTTATAAGCTGACTCATAAACTGTGAAGAGAGAGAATACAGGGAAAAATAAAGAAGGGAAGTGAATAAAATACTTTAACCCCTTAAGGACATATATATAAATCATGTGGGAAAATGTGCGTTAAGGACCCATGATGATTATGTATCTCATGGAACTCGGGGGTCCCCACGTGGCTGCAATCTGTTCAGGGACCTCTAATTCCATTAA
Organism: Rhinophrynus dorsalis; assembly: GCA_037306005.1. Lineage (NCBI taxonomy): Eukaryota > Metazoa > Chordata > Amphibia > Anura > Rhinophrynidae > Rhinophrynus > Rhinophrynus dorsalis. Next base: position 28,033,583 of record CM074727.1, on the reverse strand, counting down.
CAAAAAAAAAAATGCTTGGTGGTCCTTAAGTGCTGTCCTTGTGTCTGGTCCTTAATGGGTTAAAATATGCAAACTATTGGTCCTAAATGCGTTAAACTTTACTAGCATTGACTCCATTCAAATCAGAGGGAGTGTCATGAATTTTACTATGCACAATGGGTTTGCGTCACAGTAACACCTCTTCAGCTTGATGAATAATGCCCTTTATTGGAATAAAGTGTTTATTTCTCTCTCGCATGTTATTTTTCAGATTGTGTCCAGTCATAAACTGAAGGGACCATTGGAGCTGAAGAAAGGGAAGCTAGCCGGGAAAGGAATGATTACTGTAAGTCAGATGTTTGAAGCCGTGAATCTGATCCTCTTAAAGTGGCTGGTTACATTTAATCCTTAGAGTGCCAGAGGAGTACGAAATGCATCGCTTTGCAATGCATTGCGTACCCCACCCCTGGCACTCTAAGGGTTAAAAAATAATAATAATAATAATAATAAAATATAATGAAGGTAATTTACAAGGAAGAATACATTCTAAAGTATCTCCTACTCATTTTATCTGTCTTAGAAAGGTGAAAGGCCGGAATTAGAACCTACGACCCTGAGGTTTGAACAGATTCTACAGCTGGTGCACTAACCAACTGAGCTATCTCACCAGCAAGTTTGCATATTTGGAAACTCTGTTTATAATGATATATCACGTTAGCCAAAAGATCAGCAGATACATAGTTTAGCTTTCTTTCAGTATGGTGGGCTCTCAGAGTATGGTATCATATTGTAAGTTATGGTAATGAAGCTCTCTGTGCTATAAGGTGCATTGGAAGACTGTAGGACCCACCAAGATATTAAAGGGATAGTTTTGTTTAACAATAAAAGCAGCCCCAATTAATCTTAATAGTATTTGGGCTGTGAAGAGTGTTATTTCAGTACTGTCAGAGTCGTAGTTCAAAAGTAATTGAATGATAAAGTATCCACCTCCCGCACCTTTTACTGATGTAACACTGCTCACCTCAGAGCAGCAAGACTGTCCGGATGGATCGCAGAGAGGGACAACCTTCTGTGAGACTAAGGAAAAACATGTCAAGAGGGGGCAGGGTTTTCCTTATTTTCACAGTAAGAAGATTCTCCCTTTCTGCGACCTGTCCGGTCAAGAGAGCAGATTCCACATCCGAGGGGAGGCAGCTTACACTAGGTAAAAGGGGTGGGAGGGGGATACTTGATCATTCAGTTCACTTGAACTACAACTCTGACAGTATTGAAATAACACTCTTCATGGCCCAAATACTATGAAGATTAATTGGAGCTGCTGTTTTTATGTGATACCAGTTATCACCTCTTTAAAGTGATAGTAATGTAATAAGAGCCAGTTGACTGATTTGGACTAAAAGATTTGGGAAACATTAGGAGATTTGTCAAGACAAAAGTGAGTCTTGTGGTCAGGAAAATGCAGTTTCTCTTTGGTCACAATAAACCATGTTCCTGAAGGGGAGGGATTGTTGAATCTCAAGAACTCTGCCCAAAAGATGGCAGTCAGATTTGTCATAACTATGGTGAACTGTGATTGGTTTGGGGCGGGGTAGAGTAAGCTATTGCTTCCTACTAAAGCAGCAACAACAGTCGGCTTCCATACATAAAAGCTTAACCCTTTGAGTGCCGGAGGGGTAGCCAACTCATTGCTTTGCAATGCACTGGATACCCCTCTGGCACTCAAAGGGTTAAAGGGATAGTAACACTTAATATGGCAAAAACAGATATTGTAGGGTTTACACTGCAGAGTAAAACGAGGGAACTCCTACTGTTAAGAGATGTTTTAGTCCAAAGTTACTGCAGCTCAAACTTGTTTAGGTGTTAGGCGCAGTCTCTCAATAGCCTGAAATTGTACAGTGGTGCTGTTGCTATATGGTCTTATGGAGGTTTATGGTCAACTGACCAGAGCTGTCAATAGCATATTGTAGCCACAGCTCCACCATAAAAAAAAAAAATCAACTTTGTGCTGTAAAATATTTTGGATAAAACACCTCTCAGCAGTGGGAGTTCCCTTGTTTTACTCAGGAGGGTAATCCATACTATATATGTTCTTGTGTATTAGGTGTTACTGCCCCTTTAAAGGAGAATTAACACCTCCTAATAATATCCCCTAATTACCTTTACAATGTCCAGAAAATCAAATGGCCGCTATGAAGTTTTCCCTGCGCCTTTTGTTCATGTGACGTCTTCAATCCGTCCCGGAAGTCGTGTCCATGGAGGCAGACATGACAGTTGCTAGCGTAACCAACGAGCCTCCAAGTCTGATCACTGCACATCGTAATCTTAACCCTTTGAGTGCCAGGGAGGTGTCCAACACAATGCGTTGAATATCTCCCTGGCACTCCAAAGGGTTAAGGACCAGAGACGTGGAAGAAATTGCTTTTGCTCTGGTTCGTAAAGGATTAAATAGGTTCATGCTCTCTGCCTGCAACTGTCATGCCCGCCTTACATGGACGTGATATTTAGCACTGATTGAAGATGTTCGTTAAGCAAAGTAGTAGTATCCGCACACAAAATATACGTTTAAAGGGACAGTAATGTCCCATAAAAACTTGTTATAGTTTGGTAGAGGGCATAAAAATAAGCTTAATTGCGCAAACCCTATCTCTCAAACCGATATGGTTTGAGAGATATTTACATTGAAATTCCCCCCTCCCTCCCTTTCTACTGATGTCAGCGCTGTACTGACAGCAGGAGATCCCGGTCTGGTGACGAACCTGCTGCTCTGCAGTAGAGCCAAAATTGCGTTATTGCAAAAGAATTACTTCATTGGAACGGTCTACAAAGTTTGCCTGGTTTGCAAGCACACTTTGTAGACCTTTCCAGTGAAGTAATTATTTTGCAATAACTCAATTTCGGCTCTACTGCAGAGCTGCAGGCTGATCCCCAGACATGGATCTCCTGCTGTCAGCTAGACATTGACGTCAGTAGAACGAGAGGGAGGAGAGAACTTTCAGTGCTTCTCTCTCTCAAACCATAACGGTGTGAGAGATAAGGTTTGTGCCATTAAGCTTATTTTTTTTTTGTTCTCTAAAAAAATCTTAAGTTTTTATAGGACATTACTAACACTTTAAGCTCTACTGAGCATCTTTATTGAACTCTTTCAAAGGCACAAAGTTTCAGGGGACATGCCCCTTCGTCAGGTGTCATACAGATGACAAATGGACATGTCACACAAAATTTTGTGCATTTGAATGAGTTAAATAAAGATGCTCCGTAGAGCTTAAAGGAGAAGTAAACTTTTTTTTATGAAAAAATATATATTGTAGGGATTTTCCTGTTGAGTAAAATAAGGGTACTTCCACTGCCGAGAGATATTTCCAGAGTTATTACAGTTTACACCCATATTTTTTTTTACATTAGCAGTGCCCTCTAGTGGTCAAATTGTAATTAGATTTCCTGTTAGATTCTAATGGAGAGGAAAGTCAGAAAAGTCAGAGACATACAGTTCTCCATAGAATGTGATAGAAACTGCCCGTCACTTCCTGTCAGTTAGAACTATCAGGAAGTAAACACAGTAAATTCACTTCCTGTCAGTTAGAACTATCAGGAAGTAAACACAGTAAGTTCACTTCCTGATTATTTGAACTGCTATGAATTTTGAATAAAATATCTGACAGCAGTGGGAGTGACCTTGTTTTATTCAGCAGAAAATGCTCTATAAAATGTGGTTTCATAAAAAAAAGTTTACTGGTCCTTTTAAAGTGGAAGTATCATTATAATATCATTGCCCCCCAAACACTTACTAATATAGTGATCGGCAAAGGCATACTTTCATTAGGCTGAATAAATCCCGCATTATTGAGGAAATACAACTTTTTTGGCAGACACCAGTGGGCAACAGTGCAGACATCTTGGAGAAAAGGTACCTCTGAGTCTGCGCTGTCTGTCCCATTCATTGATGGGATTGGTGAGTGGTGTTCCTTGGTACCTTAAGGTACCGGAAGTTACTGATGGCGCAGGCGCGCAGAGCTTCTCTTGTAAGCTCTGTGCAGCTGATGCCTGCCAGAGAAGTTGTTTTTCCTAATTAATGGCAGACTTATTCAGCCTAATGACAGTATGCATATCGCTATGTTAGTAAGTGTTTGGGGGGCAATGTTATTTGTATGATAGTTCTGCTTTGTGGCTATACTAGACCATCGTTGGCACTGGTCATCGGTATCGTGCACTGGTCCAGCTTGGGGTAGTGCACATTCATCGAAGTCCTGTTTGAAGATGTTACCTTTTGTACAAAGGCACAAGAGGAAAATCATAGGGGCTGTTAGGATCTTTTGACCATAGTAAGGTTTCTGGAGGGTTATTATTATTATGCATTGTTAGTTTCTAATTTTTAAAGGGATAGTTGTGTTTCACAAAAACAGAATCTCCAATTAATCTTCATAGTATTTAAAGGGATAGTATTACTTAAAAATTACCATCCCTCATGTTGTAGCCCTTAATAAACTGAGTTAAATGACACCAGCGGCATCTCTCAAACCTTTATGGTTTAAGAGATAGCCGCTTTTAAAGTTTCCTCTCCCCTGCTGTCAGCGTTCTGCTGCCAACAGGAGAATCCGGTCTCTGAATCAAGAGGAGGCTCTTCAGCAGAGTCTATATCTCGTTATGGACCGAAAAATTATTTATTGAAACAGTCTTCTACATGTGCTTGTTTACCAAGCACACGTAGAAGACTGTTTCAATGAATCATTTTTCCTTCCATAACGAGATATCGGCTCTGTTTAAGAGCCTCCGCCTGTCCCGGGACCGGATTCTCCTGCTGGCAGCAGAACGGTGACAGCAGGGGAGAGGAAACTTTAAAAGCGGCTATCTCTTAAACCATAAAGGTTTGAGAGATGCCGCTGGTGTCATTTAACTCAGTTTATTAAGGGCTACAATATGAGGGATAGTAATTTTGAAGTAATACGATCTCTTTAAGCCATGGAGAGTGTTGTTTCACTACTGTCAGAATTTATGTCCAAGAGTAATTGAATGATAACGTATCCCCCTCCAGCCCCTTTTACCTAGAGTAAGCCTCCTCCCCTCAGATGTGTTATCTGGTCTCTTGACCGGACAGATCACAGCAAGGGACAATCTTCTTACTGTGATCATAAGGAAAACCCTGCCCCTCTTGACAGACTTTTCAGGTTTTTTCTCATGCTCACTGAAGATTGTCCCTCGTTGCGATCCATCTGTACAGCCTTGCTGCTCTGAGGTGAGCAGTGTTACATCAGTAAAAGGGGCAGGAGGGGGATACTTTATCATTCAGTTACTCTTGAACTACAACTCTGACAGTATTGAAATAACACTCTCCATTGCCCAAATACTATTAAGATTAATTGGAGCTGCTGTTTTTTCTGAAATGTTACTATCCCTTTAACAAGTCCTCTTCATTCTCATGTGGTGTTAATCTAATCTTACCATGCCCCCCCCAAGAGTTTAGCAATATTAATCTGAAAGTGCAGGGGATTAAGAATGCCTAATGTTGTGTGTGTCTTAGTGCATGTTTCTAAAGCGGTAACTTAAGTTCTGCATTTTCCCTGGTAAGTTTTGACTTTGCTGTGTTTGATATTCTCGTGATGATATCAATTTTATTCTTTCTTTCCCCCGCAGATCATTGCAGAAGAGCTTAAGGACACTAGGGTTGTGAATTTGGAGGTTGAAGCCAGGAATCTAGACAAAAAGGTACAATATGAAGGTTACTATGCAGAACTAATCATCTAAAATAAAGGTGGTCAGTCTGGGTTTTGATAGTTTTCTTGGTTTTAATACATAATTTTATTTATTTATTTTTAACTGTTAAAGGACCAGAGAGTTGCATAATGCATTGCAAACCTCTCTGGTGCTTTAGGTGCTAATTATAAATGTTGCCGATTTTATATGGTCCTCTTTCATTTTGACTTGGAGAGCTATCATATAGGCGAAACTGCAACAATTCTACATTCCCTAAAGCCATGATGAATGAAGATGACATATATATGTATGCACACTACGATTTCACTCCTACAAAAACATTTCCCATTGTGAACGTATCCTTAAAAGAACACTAACCCCAAAATATGGAATATGTTGCTATATCTTTAAATATGGTTTACTGATAGCATATGTAAAAATTATTCATGTTACACCCTTAAAATGTAACCTTAAACTTGCTCTTTAATGCATATGTAAATTGCAGAGTTCAAACAGCATTTATTTAATGCTGTTTGTATTGAATGATAAGAGCTAGTCAGTTATTGGAATGATTAGTGCCTACTGCTCTTGTGTTCAGAAAGGCTGTTATCTTGTTTCATTCCATTAATGGATAATCCTGGGCAATTAGTGGGAACCATGAAAAAGGGAGAAACGTCTGCTCCTTCAGAGCATATAAACATACAAAATGTAAGAGGCTTCTGAGGATGAACAGCAGCAAAATGGCCTGTTGTATAGTTAATCACTGCTCAGAAGCACCACTCTAGGGAATCCATCTGCACCACCCTGATGAGGCCCAACAAGGCCAGAACATACGTTGAGGGTTAACTGGTGTTCCTGTGCAGAGGGGACTTGCCTGTCATTTTGGAAGTGGACCTCCCTGTTGAGCAAGATTAGTCTAATATGTATGTGGAAGTTTCTCCTCTGTAAGGGCACTAGAGAGCTAAAACATGATGCTTCTGAGCGGCGACTAGCCATAGGACAGGCCATTGTGCTGTTTGTTTGTTTGTTCTCAGAAGCCTCTCACATTTTGTATGCGTCCTTCAGAGCATATGTAAGAAAACAAGTAGAACATTTTTACAGAGGCTTGTACAGGGTACTTAACACTTTGAGTGCCAGAGGGGTGGGCAATGCATTGTTTACCCCCTCTGGCACTCAGAGGGTTAATTGTATCTAACCCCAAGTCTTTTTAGGTATTCGTGTTCCTTTAAGCTGTGTCGGTATACACCGTGAACTTTTGTCTCTTTGCATAGGAAATGTGATTCGTTGCATCTGCTTTGTAAATAAAGTTGATAGAAATGTACCATTGTCTCTGAAGAGAGTCAGAAGTGATTTTGCAGCCTTCCATAGCACAGTTATAAATGTAGTGTGTGTGCTCATTAATACCAAGAACCAGCAGCCGGACAAGGCAATGGAATCAGATCGGTAGAAGGGACAGATCTTGCTCATTTCTGCTCTAAGTGACCTCATCTGCCTTCATGCCTGCTATTCTAGTATGTGGGGTGGTGTCTGTGCTCCTATTGGCTAATCTCTGTGTGATGTAATGGAGCTTTCACTAAAGAGAACCTGGGATTTGTTTTTGGTCCTGCAATCTCTTATGGACACAAAAATTTGCGATTCTATAAACTGAAAATTATTTGGTCTAAATCATTGGATGTCACAATGTATGTCCAAGTTTTGCTGTCTGTCCTAAGTGAATTCATACCACCAACACAAAATTTCCATCAATGTCTCTCCATCTCTTGTGTTGTGAGTCACCTACAACCTACCTTGTCTTGTTTTCATAGGATTTGTTCGGCAAGTCTGATCCGTTCATTGAATTCTTTAAACAAGGAGATGGTGGATCCTGGCAGCTAGTCTACAGATCAGAGGTAAAGTGCCCCAAGCACATATCTAACAGTTATATACAAACTTTATTCAAATGCGACAAAAAAAGACACCGTTAATGGCACTACCAAATGCACAGAAGTATGTAGGAGTCTGAAACATCAGCAGCTTCACTATAATCCTATTTCTGCTTTTTACAAAACATCAGTAATTCCCATAGCTTTGAAGTACTGGGATTTTTTAGTTTAATATTGAATTACACATTGAATCATAACCATAAAAGATTTTACCCTTTGGATGATGGTGACGTCTCTGTTGAAAACCATTTTAGCATCCGAAAGTCTTAACCCTTTGAGTGCCAGAGGGGTATGCAAAGCATTGCAAAGCAATGCATTGCGTACCCCTCTGGCACTCAAAGGGTTAATATGACATCACATGTAGTTGAATGCTAGTTGGTAATGGAAGACTAAATTATTTGGCCAAATATACGTTAACAGGTAATATTTATGCATTTTTTTTCTTGAAGTACTACATAACAACAGAACCAAAACAGTTGTTCAGTTTGAAATGTTTTAATCTTCTACACAACCACTGATGGTCATTCACTAATGAACATCTTTGTCTTGTTCCACTTTCCACTGCCACTTAATATTTGTTCTGATCAACCCCAATCAATACATTAATATGTTGTTCCTGTGTAATGTCTCTTTGCTCAGGTGATCAAGAACAATCTTAATCCTTGCTGGAAGAAGTTTAGCGTACCCTTACAGACTTTCTGTGGTGGGGATATGAACAAACCAATTAAGGTGAGAATCCTACCTTTTTCATATGTGTAAAAGACCATAAATGTTCAGTGATAGGAAGAGTACACTTTTCAATTGTGCAATAAAAGGATATTGTCATCTTCTGAGTTACTTTAGGCTCTATTAAAAAAAAGGTGGTACCGTGTTAACCAGTAGGGTAGATGGGATTCGATATACTTTTGTAGCAAAAGACTCTCAAGTGAAATAAAGGTAATGTTTGAGGACGCAGAAAAGTGCAAGCTTTCAGGACACAGGTCCCTTCTTTAGGCATGGGTTAATAAAACTGGAATAGCACTGAATTTATATTTACAGTGTATGATGTACATTTGAAACAAATTATATGAGTACACTGTGAGGAGGAGCGGGACAGTTAACTTAGTGAACATCCAGTCTGTATAGATATGAAATGATATGCATAGGGTTAGATCAAAGTCCTGGGGACAATAAAATGTTAACACAGAGGTGTGATGAGCCTTATTCTGGGAGTTGGTTCTATAAAATATCCTAATCTTCTGCTAATAAAAAATAATAATTATCTGAATATTTTTAACCCTTTTAGTGTCAGAGCAATGTATACTAATGCATTCAAATAGTTTATAACTTAAAAACAAAACAAAAAAAACTTTATTTGAATTTGACCATTGTCATTTTGTCACAGTTCGCTGAGAAACTGCACCAATTACTTTACCCTTCTGGCCATTGCATTACCATGAACATGTATAACTTCTCCTTTATGAAAGGCTATGGGCCATATGTTCAAAAGAAAAGTGCAGGTATTCTGGGGTGAACCAATTGCACTATAGAGGAGAATTAAAAATTCTAATTTATTTAAATAGTTATTTTAACCCCTTGAATGGTAGAGCTTTGCAATGCCTTGGAGACCTAGCATTCAAGGGATTGAAATATCCATTTAAAACAGTGGATTTTTTTCATATATCTTCTCTCCTATAATGAAATTGGTTTGTCCCACCATTCTTGTTTTGAACATATGGCCCTACGTGACAAGCTGTAACAAAGTGCGGAATGCAAAAAACGTGCGCAGTCACTATTCACAGTATATTTTTGATGGCAAAATGATTAACACCAAAATGTTATTGAATTGTGTGTATTGTTTCTGAATTAGCGAACGTCTGAGCATTTTTCTACGAAGAAGTTTCAAAAAGTGGGTGTGGCTAAAATATCCATTGTTTTGTGAAAGGATTAGCAATTGTGCCTAATTCACAAATCATTTAGCACACTTTTTCATACGTTTGGTTAACTTTGCTGTTAATTTAGGCAAATTCACTAACTTTGCTGTTAATTTAGGATCATGTTCTATTTAGCAAAAAGGCGTTAGTATGTTTCTTGCATCAAAATGTGAGTAAATCAAAAAAATCACATAAATTTATGGCTTTCAAAAAAATAGCAAATGCTCCTTTTCTTGCTATCAGCCCAAAGAGAGACGTGTAACAGGCTTGTGACGGTTGTACTGTTGCTTCAAGCTGTTAGACATGGGTGTCTGGAGTTGGGGGGGAGCAAGGCCCTCACAATTACCCACTCCATATAAACAAAGGGGCTGGATGAGCTGGCCTGGGGGTCTACGGATGCCCCTTTTAGAATGGTTTATAAAGTGAACAGAATTGGGAATTTGGGATTGCATTGAGAGCCAAAAGCCACAAAATACCAACTGAAACGTAACCCTTTTAGGGCCCGAGGGGTACGCAAGGCATTGCTTTCCAATGCGTTTTGTACCCATTTGGCACTCAAAGGGTTAAAGCCATCCATTCGGCCAGTCTCTACTTCGCGTGACTGCATTGTTCCTGCAGTCTCTACTGCACCTGTGCTGTTAAGTGCATAAGGAGCTTCGCAGCCTAGCAAATTATATTATACAGAAGATATTTACTGAACTAGATTTTACTGACGCACATCTGTTACACAAAAAATATTTACATGTAAATTGGCGTTTCCCTTATTGAATGTTTACAGGTGTCACCCTACGGGTGTGTAGAGTTCTTGTATGAAAATCTAATGCAATGTTAATGGAATGTATTTCTATGTCACTGGCCTCACCTGTCTGTTCTACTGTCAGGTCTCAGTTAGTGATCATGATGACAGCTCCAGTACTGATCTCATAGGAGAGTTCGAGTGCACTGCCACCAAACTGCTGGACGCCAAGGAGCAAGCAGTGAGTGTTTTTGAACTACTACATCTCACTATCTGCCTCTCTTCCTCTAGGTACACTGTACCGATTATGATAGCGATGGCTCTCATGACTTGATAGGGGCTTTTGAGACTAACATGTCTCAGCTGCAGAAGGCTGCAGGAGGTACTCCGGTGAGCTCAGTTTATTATTTTCATTTAAAATCATACAACTTTATTTATAATCAAACCAAACCACTTATCCCTTTCTCAGCTTAAAGCATTTGCAGCCTCTGCATGCGTAGAGCTTTCCTTAATATACAATCATTGAGTGCCACTAATTGCCTGTTTTAGAGGTTCAGTTTTCCCAGAATATATTGGGCAATATGTCCAAAACCGAGGAGGTTCAATTCTGTAGCAAACCAAACTGCACCATTTTGAGCAGTATAAAAATTCCTATTAATTTTAAATTGATTGTTTAACCCTTAAAATGCCAGCGGGGTACGCGACGCATTGCTCTGCAATGAGTTGTGTACCCCTCTGGCACTCAAAGGGTTAACCCCATATAGGCTAGAAAGTTCTCCAACACATTGATTCACAATATGATGGTAATCTCTCTAGCCTTCAAGAGGTTGGTATCCTTTTTAAATGTCACACGCTTAAGAGTGTGCAACATGAAGGCGCAATAATCAGGTCACCGGCTTGAAAAGCTCGATATTCAAATCTCGCCCGAATCCAAAGGATGAGATTCTTATGCTGCAGCCTAAAATGTTGCCTCCATCCACTTCCCGCATACTTTAAGCTTTAATCTTTTGTGTGCCTCAGACCTCCGTGCACGGATAATCCATGTCATCTCTTCCCTGCCTGCCATCGCTTCCCAGCAGTTTCCACCAACAGTCACAAATTGTATTAATCCTTTCAGTGCCAGAGGGGTAGGCAACGCTTTACTTTGCGATGCGTTGCGTATCCCTCTGGCACTCAAAAGGTTAGACTTTGTTGGTGGAAGCTGCTGGGAGGCGATGGCAGGCAGGGGAAAGATGACATGGGTTATCCATGCATGGAGGTCGGAGGAACAGAAAGGATTAAAGTATGCGGGAAGTGGACGGAGACGACGTTTTAGGCTGCAGCATAAGAATCTCTCCCTTTTGATTGGGGCGAGATTCAGATGTGGTGCTTTTCAAGTTTGCTACCTGGTTAATGCACCTTCATGTCTCACGGTCCTATGCTTGAAACATTTTAAAAGTGATCCCAAGAGGTTTATTCAATCCACATTTTATTTGGTTTGCTCCTGATTTGTACCTGTTTAGGTTCCTGCATAAGGTCCATAGAGTTGTAATTTGGGAATGTAATCATAATGGCTCTGCTTCTGCACAAATTTAAACCTACTGGAAAGCATTAGGCGTCTGAGCCGAGCTAGCAGACTGGTGACTGACCCATATTTTGAGTTTCCTGTTTGACTGACGGGCGTTCCTGTGTTCAGGTGGAGTTTGAATGTATTCACCCCCAGAAGAAACAGAAGAAGAAAAGCTACAAGAACTCTGGAATTGTACGAGTCAAGTCATGCAAAGTGAGTGAGTCACATTACTGTATACTTGTGCATCGATATAAGTAATTATATGTATGCTGTCCTGTACATATACGGCGTGAGGTACAGCACTCCCATACATATATACCTCAGTGTCATACAATATAAGGCACAGTTCCCCTCTACATATATACATCATCCTACAGTATGCGATACAGCCTTTCTGTACACACACTCTGTCATACAGTGTTGAGGCACAGCTCTCCCATACATATTTACATCATTGTCATACAATATGAGATACAGCCCACCTGTACATACACCCTGTCATACAGTGTGAGGCACAGCTCTCCCATACATATTTACATCATTGTCATGCAGTATGAGATACAGCCCACCTGTACATACACCTTGTCGTACGGTTGGAGGTACAGCTCTCCCATACACATATATACACATCACTATCATACAATATGAGGCACAGTTCTACTTATATACATCATTGTCATGCAATATGAGATACTAGTTGAAGAGCCCGTTACACGGGCCACAGTGCCACTGCCAGCCGATCGCGGTGCAGTCATGAACAGTAGAGACTGCCCAGTCCGTGGCTGATACAGAGCGGGACACTGATTCGGAGCGCCCCGCTCTGTATCAGCCTCATCACTGGCAGTCTGTACTGCGCATTACTGTGTCGTTACACACGTTTTAGCTAATTATTATATAGGGTGGTGTGAGGCACAGTATACATTATCACAGAGTGTGAGGCACAGCTCTCATATACATACGCTTTAATGAAAGGGATGATAGAGATGCAGGTGATTAGTATGGTGTTTGATCCAGGAGATAATGCATCCCGTTCTGGTTGAATCGCAACTCTTATTGTCATTGCTTTCCCGGTAGATCGACGTGGAATATTCCTTCCTGGACTATATCATGGGGGGCTGTCAGATCAACTTCACGGTGAGTCTGATTCAAGTACACTGGCGCAATTCAAACTGACATTTTCATCTTCTAAACAAGGAAAGTTCTGAATTAAAGAGGAAACAGTAAGAATGTTGTGTTTAGCTGCTTGAAGTCTGTATCTACAAATCTTTTCCCCCTCACTGTCTGGACTAAAAATGCACCATAGGGAAAACACAAACATTTCCGTTGATTTTAACCTTTTGAGTGCAAGAGGAGTGTGCAATGCATTGCACACCCCTCTGTCACTCAAAGGGTTAATGTATTTTTTTTTTTTTTTAGTCCCTTGAATGATAGCAAGATCTCCAGCGTATTTCATAGCAATGCGTTGGAGACCTTTCTAGCATTCAAAGGGTTAAAAACATTTTACATTAATGGCAGTATTGGGACATTTTGTGTTATCCCTTTATGGTGAAGCTGGTTTGCAATGGTTGGCAGGAATCTTTTTGCTCGTCCCTTGTGCTACAATTTGCCACTCAAAAGGTTAATCTGTGCATCGGTTTCACTATCTCCTGCACACTGTACTGTATACAGGAGCAGGAGAACAAGTGCTGCAGTGTCACCTGCTGGCCAAAAACTGCACTACTGCAGACTTACACTTAGATGTGAAATGCACAGGAAAACGTTTTTGCTAGTTGTACTATCTGAGCAGAAGCATTATGGTTCCTGGGCTAGTGTTGCAATTTATAAGTTTCACAAAAACCAAGAAATCCTAGGAGGTCCCTCAGTAACTGTGTGTATGCTTGTTGTGGTGTTCCAGGTGGGCATAGATTTCACCGGCTCCAACGGAGACCCCAAATCCCCTGACTCTCTTCACTACATCAGCCCAAATGGAGTTAATGAGTACCTGACTGCAATCTGGTGTGTGGGCAACGTTGTCCAGGACTATGACACGTAAGGCTCATGTCATTACATATTTGCATGCTCAGTGCATTTGACTTGAGATTTAAGGTGGCTGAGTCTCCTGTGTGTCTCTGTGTCTGTGAGATTTCCTCTATGAAGTTATTTGATGTTTGTCCTCTCAAAGCAGAGGTGGACATCCAGTACCCCAACCTGAGGACCCTACTGAAAAAGTGATGGTTATCTTTCTTCCTTAATTATGTAAATGCCCAAATGAAAATATAATCCTGGCCAATCCCCTGTTTATATTCTAAATCAGGGCTGTCCAAGTTCAGTCCTCAAGGGCCACCCAACAGGCCAAGATGTAAGGATGTCCCTGATTGATCACAGGTGAGTTAATCAGTGGATCATTCATTGTGACTGACTCACCTGTGCTTAAATCGGGACTTTCACATATTAATAAGTCGCCCTTCAATCATTAAATTTATGGCAACTAGCTTGATAATACGTGTATTACCTATCAAAAGTGGCAGATTGTAAATAAATCCTTAACCTTCAGAGACTGACGGCCAGATTAGTGCCATCTGCACGCCTGCTCCGTCCATCCTTTCTGGTTACCTTGTGGCACGCTGCATTGCTTCTTACAGAGACTGGGAGTGACAGCGCAGGCACTTAGACAACATGTCATATGTTCAGAGCCCATACAAAGGGCTCTCCAAAGACCTGTTCATTAACAGAACAGTACATAGGACAAGGGGCCACCCGCTTAGACTTGTGGAAAGGAGATTTAATCTACAACAGCGGAAGGGTTTCTTTACTGTAAGGACAATAAAGGTATGGAATTCACTGCCTGAGGAGGTGGTGCTTTCGAATACATTAGACGCCTTTAAAAAGGGCCTGGATACTTATTTAAAAGAACATAACATAGAGGGCTATGTACGTTAGTATTAGGATTAATATTTTACTTAGGGCTTGTTGATCCAGGGAGAAATCTGATTGCGATTTGGAATCAGGAGGGAATTCTCCCCCCCCCCATTCAGGTTGAACTAGATGGACGCAAGTCTTTTTTTCAACCTAAATTACTATGTTACTATGTCTGCACTGATGCCTGGCATCCGGTCTCTGAAAATGAAAGATTTATGCTTTAAAGGGATAGTAATACTTTGTTTTATCTTAATTTTATTTTGTAGGCATTAAAAAAACACGAAGAACGATATAAGTCTTATCTCTCAAACCTTTATGTTTTGAGAGATATTCACAAGCAAAGTTTCCCCTCCCGCCCCTTTTACCTAGTGTAAGCCATCTCTTCTCAGATGTGGAATGCAGTCCATAGACCAGACAGATAACAGCAGGGGACAATCTTCTTCCTATGAGAACAATGAAGGCCCTGCCCCCCTTGACAAGTTTTTCAGGTTTTTCCCTTATCTTAATTGAAGATTGTCCCTCTCTGCAGTCTACCTGGGCACCTCCCTTCAGCTCTGGCTGAGCAGTGTTACATCAGTAAAAGGGGCAGGAGGGGGATTATTTGTCATTGAATTACTCTTGAACTACAACTCTGACCGTATTGAAATAACACTCTCCAAAGTCCAAATACTATGATGATTAATTAGAGCTGCTTTTATTATGAAACATTACTATCCCTTTTAATAAGGGAAATCCTTACATCCTGGCCTGTTGGTGGCCCTCGGGTACTGAACTTGTACAGAGCTGGTTTAGTCCAACCTACACATGAGTAAGATGTTGTATTCTGACTATTTCTTAAGCCCCAGGTGAAGGGTGGTCACACCCACAAAAGCTGTGCTGTCTGCGTTCCATATAAACACTAGAAGTATGAACTTTGTCAGGTTGCGGTGTTTAGGTCCATCCATTCATCTGTTTCAGAAAGGAACACAAAAACCACCATCAGGCAGAAAATCCAAATGGCCACTAAGAAACCATCCTGCGGGCATTGGTTCACTAAAATTCACGTTTAACCTTTTAAGTGTCAGAGGGGTGTACAATGCATTGCTTCACAATGTGTTGCACACCTCTGGCATTTAAAGGGTTAATTGGTACTGGATATCGTGTCCACTGAGTACGACATGATCCTTTGTTGCAGTAGCTGTAACTCCTCCTACTGAAGTATTATTAGAAAAGAAGAACAGTGCAGTGGGAGGGGTTTTGGGCCCTGGGATCCAGCAGCAATGAATCATGAAAACCTCTTTGGACATAATATCAAGCACTAATTAAAGATTAGTATTGGGGAACCAGTTCACACAGAATTTTGATTATTGTGGTCATTAGGATTTTCTGTCCAGAATAAGTTAAGTTGGGGATGTTTATTCGGAGTGGGTCAGTGCTTTTAACCCTTTGAATGTCAGAGGTGGTATGCAACGTATTGCGTTGCACACATCCCTGGCACTCAAATGGTTAAGCTTCTGTCCAGTAACGCTGGTTCTAACTGTGCTTTTCCTTCCGCAGCGACAAACAGTTCCCAGCATTTGGGTTTGGAGCACAGATTCCTCCGAAATGGCAGGTGAGATATTCAGATTTTCATTTGAATTGGGGAAACAGTGACTCCATGGATGCTAGAATGGTCTCCAACACGTAGAGAAGCAATGTACTGGAGAAGTCTAGCATCAAAGGGGGTAAATTTCCTCTGCTGATGAGAAATAATAATCCTTTTTCCCCTAAATATTCACATTCAGTAATTCAGACACACAACTCAAGACGCACAGTTACAGGTCAAGCACATGACACCATCATACAGCAGTCAGGTGTATCTATATAATTACTGTGTGTAACAGAAGCACTTACCTAGGTAGGAGTCCACCATACAGCAGTCAGGTGTATCTATATAATTACTGTGTGTAACAGAAGCACTTACCTAGGTAGGAGTCCACCATACAGCAGTCAGGTGTATCTATATAATTACTGTGTGTAACAGAAGCACTTACCTAGGTAGGAGTCCATCATACAGCAGTCAGGTATATCTATATAATTACTGTGTGTAACAGAAGCACTTACCTAGGTAGGAGTCCACCATACAGCAGTCAGGTGTATCCGTATAATTACTGTGTGTAACAGAAGCACTTACCTAGGTAGGAGTCCATCATACAGCAGTCAGGTGTATCTATATAATTACTGTGTGTAACAGAAGCACTTACCTAGGTAGGAGTCCACCATACAGCAGTCAGGTATATCCGTATAATTACTGTGTGTAACAGAAGCACTTACCTAGGTAGGAGTCCATCATACAGCAGTCAGGTGTATCTATATAATTACTGTATGTAACAGAAGCACTTACCTAGGTAGGAGTCCATCATACAGCAGTCAGGTGTATCTATATAATTACTGTGTGTAACAGAAGCACTTACCTAGGTAGGAGTCCATCATACAGCAGTCAGGTGTATCTATATCATTACTGTGTGTAACAGAAGCACTTACATAGGCAGGAGTCCATCATACAGCAGTCAGGTGTATCTATATCATTACTGTGTGTAACAGAAGCACTTACCTAGGCAGGAGTCCATCACACAGCAGTCAGGTGTATCTATATCATTACTGTGTGTAACAGAAGCACTTACCTAGGCAGGAGTCCATCATACAGCAGTCAGGTGTATCTATATAATTACTGTGTGTAACAGAAGCACTTACCTAGGCAGGAGTCCATCATACAGCAGTCAGGTGTATCTATATAATTACTGTGTGTAACAGAAGCACTTACCTAGGTAGGAGTCCATCATACAGCAGTCAGGTGTATCTATATACTCACTGTGTGTAACAGAAGGATTTACCTAGGTAGGAGTCCATCATACAGCAGTCAGGTATATCTATATAATTAGTGTGTGTAACAGAAGTACTTACCTAGGTTGAAGTCCATCATACAGCAGTCAGGTGTATCTGTATAATTACTGTGTGTAACAGAAGCACTTACCTAGGTAGGAGTCCATCATACAGCAGTCAGGTGTATCTATATAATTACTGTGTGTAACAGAAGCACTTACCTAGGTAGGAGTCCACCATACAGCAGTCAGGTATATCCGTATAATTACTGTGTGTAACAGAAGCACTTACCTAGGTAGGAGTCCATCATACAGCAGTCAGGTGTATCTATATAATTACTGTATGTAACAGAAGCACTTACCTAGGTAGGAGTCCATCATACAGCAGTCAGGTGTATCTATATCATTACTGTGTGTAACAGAAGCACTTACCTAGGCAGGAGTCCATCATACAGCAGTCAGGTGTATCTATATAATTACTGTGTGTAACAGAAGTACTTACCTAGGTAGAAGTCCATCATACAGCAGTCAGGTGTATCTATATAATTACTGTGTGTAACAGAAGTACTTACCTAGGTAGGAGTCCATCATACAGCAGTCAGGTGTATCTATATAATTACTGTGTGTAACAGAAGTACTTACCTAGGTAGGAGTCCATCATACAGCAGGCAGGTGTATCTATATTATGACTGTGTGTAACAGAAGCACTTACCTAGGAAGGAGTCCCTCATACAGCAGTCATGTGTATCTAATGTGTATAATACAAAGATTTGCCTAGTTAATTGTCCTTCATACAGCAGTCAAGTATGTCTGTGTAATTACTGTGTATAACAGGCTTTCCTAGGTAAGTGTCCTACAGACAGCAGTCTGGTATATATCTTGAGCATGCTGTCTGCAGTTGTTGTATTGCTGTGCACCATTTTAGGTCTGTTTTTCGTTTTCACCTCCACACAATAGCCCATGGCCTTTATCAGTCTGAATGAGATTGGCCATAGATAAACACATTCAGGCCATAATCTGTCATTATTCCGCTACAGACTACAGCACAGTTCAGATGCTAAAACAAGTATATAGATATAACCGATGGATACCTAGGTAAATCCTTCTGTTTAATACATTGAGATGCTTAAAAGTGTAGAGGGGCATGAAATGCATCGAGCTTCACTCTGGTCTTTAAAGGGTTAAAATTAAGCATTAACAGCCTGAATGCAGTTTAACCCAGCTGTTAGTCTGAGCTGCTTGTTCTCCTCTTGCTCTTCTCGCCTAGGGACTGAACTAATTACACATCTTTTTTTCATCCCCAGGTGTCCCATGAGTTTGCCTTAAACTTCAACCCCAGCAATCCCTACTGCCCAGGTAAGCAGTCTGCAGGGCTTCATTAGAGTGTCGTTCTGGAAATGGGCAGCTGGCAGCTTAATACTCCATCATTTTATTAAAGTTCATTTATGTTTTACTTTGTTCCTATGGGAGCAGAAATAGCCTGGGGTTGAAGCCCCAAAACAGCTATTATCGGCTGTTTGGGGAATCGTAAATCTGACCTAATAGACTGAAAAGCAACCACAATTTCATGGGCTTTGTACACAGCTCTAGTAAGACATTCTGTGACAGGTTGCCAAGCCCAAAGCTGATGTTCTAAGGGGACTGCGTGTGCAGATCAACACGACTGAAATGGAGGCTTCAGTCTCACAGTTCATTATTTTCTCGTCGGACCCTAGAGGGGAGCCTGAGGGTCTGTTTCAGACACCCCATTGGTCCCTTGGGGCTCTCGGGGGCAACCTTAGCTTCATCAGCAGAACTGGCCCCAGAGGAACAGATCTGCCAGTAGGAAGCTGTCAGAGTGGCTGCCAGTTTAAATAGTTGCCCCTTCTCCATGCTTTGCACACCTCTCTGACAATCAAAGGGCTTTTCCTTTTGAGTAAAACAAGAGGTCAGCCTCTGATGGGAGGGGCCAAACAGCTCAAAATTGTAATTGTTTTAATAAAATGCAATTTGCTGTTGTAGTCACTAGGTGGTGCTATCATTTTCTATGGATAGATATTCTTATGTACATAAGAAATTAGGAGATATTCTTAAGCAAACCAACTCCACCGTAGGGAAGAAATAAAAATCTCTGAGTTAAATGGGGCTTTTAAACCTTTGAATGCTAGAGCTCTCCAACTCTTTGTGAAAATTAGTGGGGATTTGGGGAATTTTTATTTGATATGATGAAGTTGGTTTGCACCAGAATTTCTCCTCATTTCTCTTGTGCATAAGGCTCTATATCTCTCCATATGAAATGGTAGCAACAGCACCACCTAGTGACCACAGCAGAATGCAGCAGTTTATAAATAAAGCTTCAGCTGTAATACCATTTTGAAAAAGGCAACCTCAAAATACAGGCTGAACCATTGTTTTACTCAAAAAAAAAAACCCTGCAATATATATGCATACAGCTAATACAGCGGCACACAATTCTAACAAATCTAGTGTCTTTGAGATCAATGAGGATGATGATAATTGTACAGTATTGATCAGTTTCAAACATTGTTAGTCTTCATAGAAAACATAGGGCACCCTAATTTGATGTCTGCGGCACACCAAAACACACCAGCTTTCATAGCCTGGACCCTTCCTAACGTCCATAAAGGACTTTCACATGGGAACTCAATCGCCTGTATGTGTGTGTATGTATGTATGTATACATATCCTATATAATAATTCGCAAATGTGTGCATGTATGTGTGTGTGTGTGTCAGAAGCCGTCATGCGCAGTAGAGACGGCTGCGCGTGCTGCACTCATGTACAGTACTGACTGCCTGAATGCACCGCGGCTGAACATGGGCAGAGAGGACTACGGTCTGAATTCGAAGCTGAATTCGGAGTATCAGCCGGGGCACGGGCAGTCAGTACTGCGCATGACTGCAGCGCCGCCACTGTACACAGGCTTTAAAACTAGTATTATGTAATAAAGTATCTAATCATTTGTTTTCCTCTACATCTCCCAGGTGTGCAGGGTATTGTGGATGCCTATCGTCAAGCCCTACCGCAGGTCCGTCTTTATGGCCCAACTAACTTCTCTCCCATCATCAATCATGTGATGCAGTTTGCCGCAGCATCCGCGCAGCAGAGAGTGGCATCAGTGAGTATAGATTTTAAAAAAGTGTAATTCACCTGCAAACCCACAGAGGTCCTCGTGACAGAGCTAATATACTGAGAACTGATACTAAAGGGGCACCATAAAGTATCCACCACATCCTGAGGTCTCATGGTATAAAAACTCTTCCCTGACCCCCTGGTACAATAACTCAAGCTCTTGTGGTATAACAACCAAGCACTGAGACTATTCTGCCTTAATAACTTGATCCTACACTTTTCATTTTGTGCAATTGGTCCTGGTCCTTTGATTTGGGGCCAATCTCTCCTGAAAGGAGCAGTAAACTTTTTTATGAAAAAATATATATTGTAGGGATTTTCCTACTGAGTAAAATAAGGGTACTCCCACTGCCGAGAGATTTATATTTCCAGACTTATTACAGTTTAAACCCATGTTTTTTATACATTAGCAGTGCCCGCTAGTGGTCAAATTCTAATTAGATTTCCTGTTAGATTCTAATGGAGAAGAAAGTCAGAAAAGTCAGTAACATACAGTTCTCCATAGAATGTGATAGAAACTGCCTGTCACTTCCTGTCAGTTAGATCTATCAGGAAGTAAACACAGTAAATTCACTTCCTGGTTATTTGAACTGCTATAAATTTTGAATAAAACATCTGGCAGAGGTGGAAGGGACCTTGTTTTATTCAGCAGGAAATGCTCTATAAAATGTGTTTTCATAAAAAAAAGTTTACTGCTCCTTTAAACACCCCTTTTTTTCCTCTCTGCTTTTCCAGCAATACTTTGTCCTCCTGATCATCACTGACGGAGAGATAACGGATTTGAATGAGACCAGAAATGCCATTGTCCAAGCTTCAAAGCTGCCCATGTCCATCATTATCATCGGAGTCGGCAGCGCGGATTTCAAGGCCATGGAGTTCTTGGATGGGGACAATGGGGTCCTGAAGTCCTCAAGCGGGGAGGCGGCCGCTAGAGACATTGTCCAGTTTGTGCCTTTCCGCCAGTTTCAGAACGTGAGCATATTTTCTGTTTATAATAACTCCCTGACAATGTGTCGTCGTTCCCACCGCATGCCCAGTTACTTTATGCCTTACATTTTGGCATTGCACAGAACGTCGGGGCTGTATATCTAAGAAAAAAATGGTCAAACCAACTGCGCCATAAGTAGAAATAAAAAGTGCAGTTTCTTTTAAATACCTTTTTAAACCTTTGAACGCTAGAGGTGTCTTCAGCACATTCCTTCACAATGCTTTGGATATCTCTTTAGTGTTCAAAGGATTAAACACCCCATTTATATAAAGGATTTGGGAAATTTACCCCCCCCCCCCCCCCCCCCATTAATGAAGTTGGCTTACTCTAGAATTGCCCCGTTTCTTTTGTGCATTAAAGGGATAGTAATCTCTCACAATAAAAGCCGCTCCAATTAATCTTCATATTTGGACCATGGAGAGTGTTATTTCAATACTGTCAGAGTTGTAGTACAACAGTAATTGAATGATAAAGTATCTCCCTCCCGCCCCTTTTACTGATGTAACACTGCTCACCTCAGAGAAGCAAGACTGTCCGGATGGATCACTGAGAGGGACAATCTTCAGTGAGCATAAGGAAAACCTGTCAAGGGGGGCAGGGTTTTCCTTATGTTCACAGTAAGAAGATTGTCCCTTGCTGTGACCTCTCCAGTCAAGAGACCAGATTCCATATCTGAGGGAAGGTAGCCTACAGTAGCTAAAAGGGTTGGGATAATTTACCCAGGGCTTAAAAGTTGAAGTCCTTTGCTACTAGCCAGACCTGAAAAGTTACTCGCCACTGCAAGCCATAACATACCCACCAGGGCTGAATTTCTACTCGCCAGGGCTAAATTTTCACTCGCCATTGGCTAGTGGAAATTTTGAGCCCTGATTTATCATTCAATTACTTTTGTACTACAACTCTGACAGTATTGAAATAACACTCTCCATGGCCCAAACCCTATGAAGATTAATCGAAGCTGCTTTTTTGTGAAACATAACTCTTTAAAGTAATAGTAAGCAGCCACTTATTCTAAGGATATATTTCTACTATAAGGTAGAGCAGGGCTGTCCAAGTTCAGTCCTCGATGGCCACCAACAGGCCGGGATTTAGGGATTTCCCTGATTAAACACAGGTGAGCCAATCGAAATGAGCCGCTGATTAACTCACCTGTGCTTTATCAGGGAAATCCTTACATCCTAGCCTGTTGGTGGCCCTTGAGGACTGAATTTGGACTTTGAAAAGAATAGATCCTGTATTATTCAGAATTCTAGAGCCATTTCACCTTGACCTGTCTACTGTATAAACTCTACTCTTCCTCCTCTGCTTTCCAGGCGCCACGAGAAGCACTGACCCAGTCTGTCCTGGCTGAAGTTCCTAAGCAGCTGGTCTCTTACTTCAAATTGCTGGGTCTGAACCCTGTGAAGCTTCCTGAGAAGAATAAAGCATAGACGCTGGACAGACACCCACAAACACGCTGCTTCTTCTCTCCTTCCGGAACCAGAAGAATACAAAATACTGGACTGTTCTTCCCATTATTCCGTTTCCTAAACTAGTGCTGGTCTGGAGAATTAGTGCCATGTTGTAATATTGTGATACTTATAGGTCTATGCAACGCACAATTTGGTGTCAAACTGTGGATGCCACAGGATGTGAAATGAACCAGTCAAGGCTTTCTTCTATAGAAACTTCCATTGACAATTTAATGAAGGTGCAGACACCAGTCCTGTCTAATGTTTTTTTTTTTTTTTTGTTTGTTTTAATATATATATATATATATATATATATATATATATATATATATATGCTACCAAGGGTTAAGCACTCTCACCAACAGGTAACAATGGGACCGGGTGCTCCAGAAGTGTATACAGACAATGGATAAGCTGTGCACTCACGGTTTTTACAAAACATTTAAAAGTTGTTTGTTTTAATATATATATAACTTTTATAGCAGATGTGGGTGCAGACATTTCACCCTCCCCCACCTTAGAGACACCTTACTAATTTACACAGTAATATAGCCCCCAGTGCAGTCAATGCTACTTTGCGCTGTAGTCAGTAAGCATAAGAGCAAGTCAACTGCATAATATGGTTGAACTTTAATATTCTACAAACTCCCGTTGATTTAAATAAATATTTTTTATTAACTCCTTGAATGATGGAGGTCTCCAATGCATTGCAATCTCGCTATCACTCAGTGAGTTATTTCTGTTCAGTTTCCTAAACTAGTGCTGGTCTGGAGAATTAGTGCCATATTGTAATATGAATGATAGAGGTCTCTGTAGCATTCAGTGGGTTAACCCTCTGAGTGCCAGAGGGGTACAAAACGCATTGCAAAGCAATGCGTTGCGTACCCCTCTGGCACTCAGAGGGTTAAGTCTCATTTAAATCATTGGACATTCTCCTTTATGGTATAGCTGGTTTGGTCCATAATTGCATCCCTTTATCTTATTTACTGTCTTTGTCCAGTTCTCAGTGGGGCACTGCTAAGTAAACCGGAGAAGTTCTGTGTAAAATCTTGGTCCCCATGTCCGCACCTGTAAAATTATCTGAGCAAATAAACACCCCTTACCGCATCTAGGGACCCTTTCACCTTTCGTTGATGCGCTAGCTAGCATTCAGTTTGGTAGGGGATGTCCAAATTTCTATTCCTCGGTGCGTGGCGTATTGATAGATGCCTTTGTTCCTAGTATCTGAGGAAGTTAATGCCTTGTTTTTTCCTGTCTACTGTTACAGAATGGACAATTTTGTTGTGCCTCATAGTACTCCCAGGGTTTCTTTGTGCCTTAACCTTTTGAGTGCCAGAGGGGTGCTTTGCGTACCCATCTGGCACTCAAAGGGTTAATTACCTTTGCCTCTAAGCACTTTAGGGCTTTCCTGGTCCCATGCTTTACTGTGCTCCTCTTGCACTTAAGGGATTTATTGATGCACTTGCCGTGCCTCCCCACCCTCAGAGAGTTAACTAATGCACTTTGTTTTACTTGACTTTTATTCTGTCTTTAACCCTTTGTGTGACAGAGGAGTGAACAATGCATTGCTCACCTCTCTGGCACTCATAAGTTTAAAGTGAACGTTTTGCATAATGTGGAAAATGTACTGTTCTGTAGGACATTTCCTAATGA
Organism: Rhinophrynus dorsalis; assembly: GCA_037306005.1. Lineage (NCBI taxonomy): Eukaryota > Metazoa > Chordata > Amphibia > Anura > Rhinophrynidae > Rhinophrynus > Rhinophrynus dorsalis. The sequence continues at coordinate 28,008,834 of CM074727.1, read as the reverse complement.
TTAAAATAAGGATATGCTTCGTTCAGAGGTTACTACAACACTCATTTTCTTTGGGTTGTCGTTTTTATTTTCCCCCCATTGGCTGTAGCCCTCCATAGACTTCTGTAGCAACAGCTTCCCCCCTTAAAAATGGCAGGCCGTGGAAATACAGCAGCAAACATAATGCAAATTGTGCTATTGTAACTTCTGAATGAGGCATTTCCAATAGCAGGAGTACCATTGGTTTACTCATCAAGATGAGCCGTACAACAAGGATAGTGTGTCTTTGCAACTTCAGCTTTTGGAGGCTCTTGTTGGGGGATTATGGGATTTGTAAACCCCAAGAACTGTTTTTCCTAAGACTGATCACTACTGCCCTACAAAATGTACTTTTTCCGTATTATAATATTTTGGCTTTAGTGTTTTCTCCTTTGCCAGTTTTTCCGTTTTGATACTTACCGCAGTGCCTTGATTATTTTGCTTGTATTAACCCTTTGAGTGCCAGAGGGGTGTTGCATACCCCTCTGGCACTCAAAGGGTTAAATGTTATAGCAGCTACTGTCAGACGTATGTTCCCTATCTTATATCTTCTCTCAGTGAAATTGTCCTGTTTGATCCCCGTCAGTCTGTTGCACAGGCCCTTTGGCAACAAGACAGAAAATTGTGGAAAAATGGAAATATTCTCCTTGCTGTAGTTTTACGCCAAAGATTAGTGAACAGAAAAGAAAAAAATGTGAGGTTTTACACTACTAACCAATGGGTGTGTGTTGAATTATATTCAGTAACACACAGATGTAACCCAAAAAATTGCTATTTTGTATTTAGTGCTTTTTTACGTTTCTTTTCCTAAAACTGCACAAATAAAGATGATCAACCATTGTAAAAGTCCTTGTTTGTCTTTTCTCTGGTCGTGGTAGAAGGGCACATTAATGGGTCATCCTATGAAATAGTCTGATTAACTGTTTGCACACCAGAGAGGTGTCTAATACAATGCGTTGGATGCCTCTCTGGCAGTCAAAGGCTTATAACCTTTTACAGGCTATGGGTGTGTGCGCTTGTGCAGCCATGTGTCCATCTGGCAGTCAAAGGGTCAATATCATGCTAACAAAGCTGTAGGGCACTGGTTGCTATCCCTCTCCTCAGGGAAGCCTAACAGGCCTGCTTGAGTACAGGTGAGTTAATCAGCAGTTCAGTCATTTCTTTAATTTTAAGTTGATTTAGTATTGTAGACATTAAAAAAAGATTAACATCAATGTAAGTCTTATCTCTCAAACCTTTATGGTTTGAGAGATATAACTTGCTAAAGTTACCTTTTCCTGGCTGTTTTACTCAAGTCTGCCATCTAGCTGACAGCTGCAGATTCCAGTCATTTGACCAGACAGAGGCTCTTCAGCAGAGATGAAATCACTCTATTTAGAAAAACATACTTCATTGGAACGGTCTACAAAGTGTGCTTGCAAGCCAGGCACACTTTGTAGACAGTTCCAAATGAAGTATTTATCTTTAGATATCGTTATATCGGCGCTGCTGAAGAGCCACATCCGGTCAAGCGACCAGAATCTGCTTCTGACAGCTTTACAGCTCGTCAAGCAGAAAGGGGAGGGACCAGAGAACTTTATTTTCCTATATCTCTCAAACCATAACAGTTTGAGAGATACGAATAAGTGCAAGTACTCTCTTTTAATTGTAGCTACCATATAGTTAATACTTTTTTCTGACTTTACTATCCCTTTAAAGGGATAGTATCTGCATATTAAGTTATCATTGATTATTCATTTTACCTTTTTATAATAAAACTTAACCTATCTAAGTGTCCATAACGTTGTATTCTTTGTTTTATTTTAAATTTTCTCCCCCCCACCCTACGTTAAACTGACTTCCTTCAGAAGAAAGCCGGTCTGGATGGATAGCGATGAGGGACATTGTTGTGCGAGCATAAGGAAAACATTTCCCCTCTTCGTCAAGAGGGGGCAGTGTTTTCCTTATACTGGTAGACATAAGATTGTCCTTTGTTGTGATCTGCCTGGTCAAGCGACAGGCTTTCAGATCTGAGGGACGTCAGAATGACGTAGGGAAAAGGGGCGGGAGGGGGACACTATAAATTGAAGAACACAACATTAAAGGGTTAGTAATGTCTTTATTAAACAAAACAAAATATTGTACTATTACAGAAATAAAGTAAATGATCCAAGTCCCATCTCTCAAACCTTTATGGCTTGAGAGAGAGAGAGAACGTTTTAAAGTCATTCCCCCCCCCCCCTGCACTGACGTCAGCTGTAAGCTGACAGCAGGAGATCCTGGTCTGGGGACTTGCCGGTGGCTCTTAGTAGAGCCGAAATACCGCAGTCTAAAAAGAAATACTTCACTGGCACGGTCTACAAAGTGTACTTGCAAACCAGGCATACTTTGTAGCCTGTTCCAATTAAAGGGATAGTAATGTTTCATAATAAAAGCAGCTCTAATTAATCATCATAGTATTTGGGCCATAGAAAGTGTTATTTCAATTCTGTTGTAGTTCAAGAGTAATTCAATGACAAAGTATCCCCCTTCCGCCCCATTTACTGATGTAACACTGCTCAGCCAGATCAGAAGGGAGGTGCCCAGGTAGACTGCAGAGAGGGACAATCTTCAATTAAGATAAGGGAAAAACCTGAAAAAATTGTCAAGGGGGGGCAGGGATTTCATTGTTCTCATAGGAAGAAGATAGTCCCCTGTTATCTGTCTGGTCTATGGACTGCGTTCCACATCTGAGAAGAGATGGCTTACAGTAGGTAAAAGGGGCGGGAGGGGAACTTTGCTTGTGAATATCTCTCAAACCATAAAGGTTTGAGAAATAAGACTTATGTCCATGTTTTTTGAATACCTACAACATAAAATAAAGATAAAACGAAGTATTACTATCCCTTTAAGTATTTCTTTTTAGATTTTGGTATTTCGGCTCTGCTGAAGAGCCGACTCAGATCTCCTTCTGTCAGCTTTACTGCTGACATCAGTGCAAGGGGAAGGGAGGAGGAAATTTTAAAATGTTATATATCTGAAACCTTTATGGGACATTTATTTTATTTTTGTAATAGCTACAATATTTCATTTTGTTTAATAAAGACATTACTAACCCTTTAAGAGGTTAAAGCAGCATTTCTTAAACCTGTCCTTGGGTACTAATGTCAGGCCCTAAAAGGATTTGTGGATTTTCCTACTTGAGTACAGATGAGTTAATTAGAGGCTTTGACATTCTGATTCTGTGTTCCAGCAAGGAAATCCTAGTCTAGCTTGTTAGTGGGCCTTGAGGACAGGTTTGTGAACCACCGGCTTAAAGCACAATTGCCTATGTATTACTTGTCTGATCTGCTTACGTTAATGAGTCGTGCACAAACGATGGGAGTCGTTCTGAGCCAAACCAACAGCTCTGAGTTGGTTTTAACCCTTTGATTGCCAGAGGGGTACGGAACGCATTGCGTACCCCTCTGGCACCCAAAGGGTTAACTTCTCATTGAATTTGGTGCTTTTAACCCACTGAATCTTACCTAACATTCCAGTGCCTTGATTTGCACTGATCTTGGGTTAACCTTTTGAGTGCCGGAGAGGTGTCCATGCATGGCATTTGCAATGTGCTAGATACCTCTGTGGGACTCAACGGGTTAAATACCCCATGCAAATTAATGGAACTTTGAGGAATTTTTCTGTGTCCCCTATGGTGCAGTTTGGCTGCTCAATAATTACTATTCTTTTCTGTTGTAAGTGGGCCCAGTGAGTAAGCAATGTTGTTTTATTTAGGCTATAGCAATACTGCCTGTTATACAGAACGGTTACATAACTCCATTCAAATAACCACTGTCATTCCTTCACTATTCTATGGTCCTACCACTGGAGGCAGTGTCGTGACTGGCCAACTCAGGTTGTCCATTAGTCCTTTGATTGGCTGATTCTTAAGTGAGTCTGCTGTTAACTGGAGGATTCTGTGATCATCGCAACATCCACAATCACCTCTGAATTATCTGCACAGTGTCCCATAAGCTGCTATGCAGGTCTGCTTTGCTGAACTTCCTTGTGTGAAAGCAGGGACATTCAAACAGGCTACTTTTACATGTCCAGCATCCTGTATTATGGATAGTGTTATCATTTTACTGATTATTAGTAGAGCATTTTGAACACTGCACAATGTGAACTTAGCCTTAGCAGCAAAGACCATAGACTCAGGACTGCTGTAAATAGAACAGTCTGTGATGACATCCTATGCAAGTCATATGATGGGCAGGCCTTTTGATTTGAGAAGACAGTAAGAAAACAGTAGATGTTATCAGTCCAGTTGAAGAATCCAAGTTGAAAAAAAGTGGGCTGTTTTAGGAAGTTGATGCTTATTAGGGACGTGTATTAAAACTTAGCCAGGGGCATCACTTGAAGCATGTCTGCTCCTAAATCCTCACCAAGTAACCAAATTAACACGACAAACTGCTGACATCATGTGGCATTTAACCCCTTAAGGACCTATGATGGTCCTGGACCGTCTTGGGTTGTTATACCTTTAAGGACCCATGACGGTCCTGGACCGTCATAGAATTCCGGGCTCCCTGCGCATCTGCACGCCATTCGGGGAGTCTGGAATCTGATCTCCCCCCAAAAAATGCTCTGAGGTCCTTAACGGACCGCAAAGTAAATGCGTGGCCAGTCCTTAAAGGGATAGTAATGTTTCATAATAAAAGCAGCTCTAATTAATCATCATAGTATTTGGACTTTGGAGAGTGTTATTTCAATTCTGTCAAGAGTTGTAGTTAAAGAGTAATTCAATGACAAAGTATCCCCCTCCCACCCCTTTTACTGATGTAACACTGCTCAGCCAGATCAGAAGGGAGGTGCCCAGGTAGACTGCAGAGAGGGACAATCTTCAGTTAAGATAAGGGAAACACCTGAAAACCTTGTCAAGGGGGACAGGGATTTCATTGTTCTCATAGGAAGAAGATTGTCCCCTGCTGTTATCTGTCTGGTCTATGGACTGGATTCCACATCTGAGAAGAGATGGCTTACACTAGGTAAAAGGGGCGGGAGGGGAAACTTTGCTTGTGAATATCTCTCAAACCATAAAGGTTTGAGAGATAAGACTTATATCGTTCTTCATGCTTTTTTAATGCCTACAAAATAAATTAAAGATTATTACTATCCCTTAAAGGGGTTAATAAGTTATTTTTTTGGTATTATTTTTCATCTGTTTACCACTAAAATATTGTGACATATTACAATGAACACGATTGTCTTTTGGTGATCCTTCAGCAGCTGGTACTTAGAACACCACATTGTCATGATGTCTTAAATATCGCTTATATCCTTAGCTTCTAGAGCATCTCCAATACATTTATTTTGCAATGCGCTGGAGACTTGACTATTATTAAGAGATTTAAAGGGATAGTAATACTTCGTTTTAACTTTATTTTATTTTGTAGGCATTAAAAAAACATGAAGAATGATATAAGTCTTATCTCTCAAACCTTTATGGTTTATGAGATATTCACAAGCAAAGTTTCCCCTCCCGCCCCTTTTACCTACTGTAAACAGTCTCTTCTCAGATGTGGAATCCAGTCCATAGACTGGACAGATAACAGAAGGGGACACTCTTATTCCTATGAGAACAATGAAAGCCCTGCCCCCCTTGACAAGTTTTTCAGGTTTTTCCCTTATCTTAATTGAAGATTGTCCCTCTCTGCAGTCTACCTGGGCACCTCCCTTCTGATCTGGCTGAACAGTGTTACATCAGTAAAAGGGGCGGGAGGGGGACACTTTGCTTGTGAATATCTCTTAAACCATAAAGGTTTGGGAGATAAGACTTATATCATTATTCATGTTTTTTTAATGCCTACAAAATAAAATAAAGTTAAAACGAAGTATTACTATCCCTTTAAAAGCATTTTGGAAGCTACAGTGACATTAACTGCTCTGATTAGAGGGCTTTTCTTGGAAAATACATCGGTGTTCCTCTGCTTCTTAAAGGATTAGTACATTTTTATGGGGAAAAAAACAAAAACACATTGCAGGGACTTTCCTGCTGAGTACAAGTACACGTCCTTTGCTAGGAGATGATTAATTGAAAAGCTTTTGGAGTTCAAACTGTTACAAAGTGAGTAAACTTACTATAACATTCTATGGAGAACTGTAGTCAGTGTTCACCTCTACCATAGAATACAATGAAAAAACTGTATGGACATCAGGTGACACTGTTGCTAACTGAGATGTATAATATATATATATATATATATATATATATATATATATATATATATATATATATATACGCAGGTGGTAGATACAATGCTAAACAAAAATTTGACATACCAGTCAAGACATAAGACTTGCTTTTCCCACAGAAATCACACCTTTGCAGTGTTGTTACTACTGCAAGGGATTCTGGGTAGGCATATGCAAATAGGTTTAACAAGGAATCACCTTTTTGCCTCAAATTCCACTTTATATATGGATTCCTCAGAGTGAGGAATCCATATATAAAGTGGAATTTGAGGCAAAAAGGTGATTCCTTGTTAAACTTATTTGCATATGACTACCCAGAATCCCTTGCAGTAGTAACAACACTGCAATGCAAAGGTGTGATTTCTGTGGGAAAAGCAAGTCTTATGGCTTGACTGGTATGTCAAATTACACACACACACACACACACACACACTGTTTGAAGTGTAATAACTTTGGAATGAAGCGCCTCCCAGTCGTGGGATTTACTCATCATGAAAAGCCCTACAGCATGTTTTTTGTTTTGTGTTTTTTTTTTTTTAACTGAGAACTAACGTCTTATAAAAACTTCTACTTGTAATTTTGAGAGAGTCCTTCATTGATTTGTAAGTTTTTGCTAATTAGACAGTGTTGGGTTACATGCCAGCCAGATACTATGACATTCCTCACTGCACTTCCTATCACCTGTTAGTCTCTGTCAGTCAGATACAGTGGCGTAACTAGAAGCCACCGGGCCCTGGTGCAGGAATTGCCCCCGGGCCCCATCTTCAAGTTGCCCCATGCGTACCTCCTACCTCCACCTCTCGCGCTGTTCTTAGTTATGCAGAGCGCTGGGAGATGATGTCATCTCCCAGCGCTCTGCATTACTAGAGCGCCGGGACAGCAGCTGAGCTGCTGTGGGCGAGTGGCGATGGGTTCGGAGGGGGTGGCCGGGCCCCTTGGAGGGCCGGGCCCGGTCGCAGGTGCGACCCCTATTGTTACGCCACTGGTCAGATACTAGTATTCCACACTGCTCTCCTCATTAGCCCCTCCCTGCCATCCAGATACGGTGACATTCCTATCACCTGTTTCTTCCTGTCAGTCACATATTAGCATTCCACGCTGCTCTCCTCATCAGCCCCTCCCTGCCAGCCAGATACTATGACATTCCTTGCTTCAGTTCCCATCACCTGCTACTTCCTGTCAGTCACATATTAGCATTCCACACTGCTCTCCTCATCAGCCCCTCCCTGCCAGACAGATACTATGACATTCCTCACTGCACTTCCCATCACCTGCTACTTCATGTCAGTCACATATTAGCATTCCACGCTGCTCTCCTCCTCAGCCCCTCCCTGCCAGCCAGATACTATGACATTCCTCACTGCACTTCCCATCACCTGCTACTTCATGTCAGTCACATATTAGCATTCCACGCTGCTCTCCTCATCAGCCCCTCCCTGCCAGCCAGATACTATGACATTCCTCACTGCACTTCCCATCACCTGCTACTTCATGTCAGTCACATATTAGCATTCCACGCTGCTCTCCTCATCAGCCCCTCCCTGCCAGCCAGATACTATGACATTCCTCACTGCACTTCCCATCACCTGCTACTTCATGTCAGTCACATATTAGCATTCCACGCTGCTCTCCTCCTCAGCCCCTCCCTGCCAGCCAGATACTATGACATTCCTCACTGCACTTCCTATCACCTGCTACTTACTGTCAGTCACATATTAGCATTCCACGCTGCTCTCCTCATCAGCCCCTCCCTGCCAGCCAGATACTATGACATTCCTCACTGCACTTCCTATCACCTGCTACTTACTGTCAGTCACATATTAGCATTCCACGCTGCTCTCCTCCTCAGCCCCTCCCTGCCAGACAGATACTATGACATTCCTCACTGCACTTCCCATCACCTGCTACTTCATGTCAGTCACATATTAGCATTCCATGCTGCTCTCCTCCTCAGCCCCTCCCTGCCAGCCAGATACTATGACATTCCTCACTGCACTTCCCATCACCTGCTACTTCATGTCAGTCACATATTAGCATTCCACACTGCTGTCCTCATCAGCCCCTCCCTGCCAGCCAGATACTATGACATTCCTCACTGCACTTCCCATCACCTGCTACTTCATGTCAGTCACATATTAGCATTCCACGCTGCTCTCCTCCTCAGCCCCTCCCTGCCAGCCAGATACTATGACATTCCTCACTGCACTTCCTATCACCTGCTACTTCATGTCAGTCACATATTAGCATTCCACGCTGCTCTCCTCCTCAGCCCCTCCCTGCCAGCCAGATACTATGACATTCCTCACTGCACTTCCTATCACCTGCTACTTACTGTCAGTCACATATTAGCATTCCACGCTGCTCTCCTCCTCAGCCCCTCCCTGCCAGCCAGATACTATGACATTCCTCTCTGCACTTCCTATCACCTGCTACTTCCTGTCAGTCACATATTAGCATTCCACGCTGCTCTCCTCCTCAGCCCCTCCCTGCCAGCCAGATACTATGACATTCCTCACTGCACTTCCCATCACCTGCTACTTCATGTCAGTCACATATTAGCATTCCACGCTGCTCTCCTCCTCAGCCCCTCCCTGCCAGCCAGATACTATGACATTCCTCACTGCACTTCCCATCACCTGCTACTTCATGTCAGTCACATATTAGCATTCCACACTGCTGTCCTCATCAGCCCCTCCCTGCCAGCCAGATACTATGACATTCCTCACTGCACTTCCCATCACCTGCTACTTACTGTCAGTCACATATTAGCATTCCACGCTGCTCTCCTCATCAGCCCCTCCCTGCCAGCCAGATACTATGACATTCCTCACTGCACTTCCTATCACCTGCTACTTGCTGTCAGTCACATATTAGCATTCCACGCTGCTCTCCTCCTCAGCCCCTCCCTGCCAGCCAGATACTATGACATTCTTCACTGCACTTCCCATCACCTGCTACTTCATGTCAGTCACATATTAGCATTCCACACTGCTGTCCTCATCAGCCCCTCTCTGCCAGCCAGATACTATGACATTCCTCACTGCACTTCCCATCACCTGCTACTTCATGTCAGTCACATATTAGCATTCCACGCTGCTCTCCTCATCAGCCCCTCTCTGCCAGCCAGATACTATGACATTCCTCACTGCACTTCCCATCACCTGCTACTTACTGTCAGTCACATATTAGCATTCCACGCTGCTCTCCTCCTCAGCCCCTCCCTGCCAGCCAGATACTATGACATTCCTCACTGCACTTCCCATCACCTGCTACTTCATGTCAGTCACATATTAGCATTCCACACTGCTGTCCTCATCAGCCCCTCTCTGCCAGCCAGATACTATGACATTCCTTGCATCACTTCCCATCACCTGCTACTTCCTGTCAGTCACATATTAGCATTCCATGCTGCTCTCCTCATCAGCCCCTCTCTGCCAGCCAGATACTATAACATTCCTCGCTGCTCTTCCTCCCACCTGCCACTCCCGATCAGTCAGATATTAACATTCTACACTGCTCTCTCTCCCTGCCAACCAGATAATACATTTAACACTACTATACCACCTTTCGCTCACTGATGGACAGATAATAACATTCTCAATGTGGGAGCCCCTGCCAAACGGGAACGTAGCCTACTGCACGGGAGACCAAGTACGAGGTTCAGAGGGGAGAGCCACATATTGCAAAGAAATGCACTGCTCATGATGTTCAGCAGAGGTGACGGTGAGAGTTCTTAAAGGGGAAATAGAGAGTTGCAGACTGTGTAGGATTTTTCCTGCTTAGTAAAACAAAAGTTCTCCCCCATCTAAGCGACTTAATTACAGACACAAACTTGCATTTTTTTTGATAGTTTGAGTTTAACGTTTTTATGGCAAGTCTGTGTGTTGCTTTTGCTGCTTATGTTTTTTAACCCTTTGAGTGCCAAAGGGTTATCCAACGCATTGCGAAGCTTAAAAGGCTTAATCATGTTTCATTATAAAAAATAGATGATATGGGTTTTGCCTGTTGTGTAAAACATGGGTACTCCCACCGATGGGGTTTTATTTAACCCCTTATCGACCCATGACGTTCCAGGACCGTCACATCATTGGTACTTAAGGACCAGTGACGGTCCTGGTACATCATGAAATTCCGGAATCCATTGCACACACAAAAAAAAAATTACCCCTGGTCCTTAACTGCCGGCTGTGCAGCTGGTCGTTAAGTGGTTAAATGTTATTACAGCTTAAAGGGATAATACTTTAATATTACTATTCCCCATATTGTAGCTATTTCAAAAAGAATTGAATTGCTCCCCAGGTTCATCTCTTTATGGTTCATCAACCTTTATGGTTTGAGAGATAACCAAACACAAAATTCCCTCCCCGTTCCATTAAGTCAGAGCTGTACTGGCTGCAGGGATATGCGGTCTTATTTTCATCAGGCGGCTCTGCAGCTGAGCTGAGATCCCGTTAGTGAAAAAATAATTATTTCACTGAAACAGTCTTCTACATGTGCTTGGTTTGTGCTTGGTTTGCAAGCACATGTAGAAGACCGTTTCAGTGAAATAATTCTTTTTTTACTAAAGTGATCTCAGCTCTGCTGCAGAGCCGCCTGATGAAAATAAGACCGCATATCCCTGCAGCCAGTACAACGCTGACTTCAGGGAAGGGGGAGGGAGGGGGGAACTTTGCGTTCTGTTATCTCTAAAACCATAAAGGTTTGAGAGATGAATATGGGGGCAATTCAATTCTTCTTGAAATATCTACACTATGGGGATTAGTAATATTAAAGTATTACTATCCCTTTAAAACTTTTTTCTTTTTATTATCAAACTGCAATTTGTGATCTCATCACCAGGTGGCACTGTTGCTACTAAGATTTAAGCATCTCCCAGCGGTGAGATTACCCTTGTGTTGCTCAGCAGGAAAAATCCCTTCTCTCTCTCGCTCTCGCGATCTCTCTCTCTCTCACTCTCTCTCCATAGCCTTCCTATATAATAATTTGCTAGGATGTTTGTCACGAATCAGTCATGAGCAGTAGAGACTGCCTGCATTTGGGCTGACTCTACTGCGCATGATTGCATCGCGTGAGTGAGGCAACGCAAGGCTGCATCTTGTGGAGCAGTGAGGTAGCAGCCACTTAACCCTTTCAGTGCCAGAGGGGTATGCAACGCATTGCAAAGAAATGCGTTGCGTACCCCTCTGACACTCAAAGGGTTAACAGTACCCGGACCTTGGACCGTGTACATGGGCTTTTATACTAGTATATTCATGATAAAACATTCCGATTCCTTTAAAGGGTTAGTAATATAAAAAAAAACAAAAAAAAAACTTTTTTTGCATTTAGAGGAGCTTAAAAAGTTGAGCTAAATGCGAAAAACCTTCTCTCTCAAACCGCTATGGTTTGAGAGATACAGGCATTTAAAGTTTGATGTGTCCTGCTGTCAGCTGTAAAGCTGTCAGCAGGAGATCCATGTCGGTCGACATGTTGGCTCTGCAGCAGAGCCACAATCCCGTTATTGACAACAAATCCCTTCATTGGAATGGTCTAAAACGTGTGCTTGCAAACCAGGCTCACGTTTTAAACCATTCCAATGAAGGGATTTGTTGTCAATAACGAGATTGCGGCTGTGCTTCAGAGCCTCCGTGACTGTTACCGAGAAATGTTTTTTTTTTTGCATTTAGCTCAACTTTTTAAGGTCTTCTAAATGCAAAAAAACAGTTTTTTTGACATTACTAACCCTTTAAACTCAAACTATACAAAAAAATCCAGATTACTCTCTAATAACGTTTGAATGAGCATGTAACAGTAGTGGCAGTGTACTTATTTAGCAGGAAAAATGTGATAGAAATGTTCTCATACAAATAATTTACTGTCCCTTTTAACGTCTTTTTAACATTTTTAATTAGATACTTCCTTTTAGCTGGAAAAAATATTTTTAGTTTTGTTCCTCATTCTCTTTAAAGGGGAGTAATCACTGATAAGATGTCTAGATGTATCTGGTGGTTAGCCACTATCAACTGGAAAAAAACACTATTTAACCCTTTGAGTGCCAGAGGGGTACGCAACGTATTGCAAAGCAATGCGTTCTGTACCCCTCTGGCACTTAAAGGGTTAAAGTGTCTGGTAAATGTACCTGTGTCTGAGGGCACTGCACAATAGAAACATCTGCGGGGCTATGGCAGGGCTGGAGTCGAGAACTATGGGACTGGTGGGTCAACATATAGTTATAAGTTAGCTAATTTGTTCCTTAAAGGGATAGTAATACTTGCAAATTACTAATCCCCATGTTGTAGCTCTGTTAAAAAGAAACTTATTGCTCCCAGCGTCATCTCTCAAACCCTTATGGTTTGAGAGATGATAGCGATCAAAGTTCCCCCCTCCCTCCCCCTTCCCTGACTGAACGCTGACTGCAGGGATATCCGGTATTACTTGCATCAAGCGGCTCTGCAGCATTGCTGAGATCGCGTTTATAAAAAAAGAAATCTTTCAATAAAACGGTCTTCTACGTGTGCTTGCAAACCAAGCACAAACCAAGCACACGTAGAAGACCGTTTCAGTGAAAGATCTCTTTTTTTATGAAAGCGATCTCGGCTCAGCTGCAGAGCTGCCTGATGCACATAAGACTGTCGTACGACAGCTTCCCTGCAGTCAGCGTTCAGTCAGGGAAGGAGGAGGGAGGGAGGGAGGAACTTTGAGCGCTATCATCTCTCAAACCATAAGGGTTTGAGAGATGACACTGGGGGCAATAAGTTTCTTTTTAACAAAGCTACAATATGGGGATTAGTAATTTGCAAGTATTACTATCCCTTTAAATGGTTTTTAAAGCACATGAATTGCACTGAGCTGGATGGACACCTACGGTGAGTGGTTCACATCAATCCCTCTGTAATTAGGCTCATACGAATATCTATATACCCCAGTTCTGCCCGTAAAGGCTGCCTGATATTACCTATACACTATCAGTTAGGGGATCTAAAGATAAAATGCAAGTCATGGAAGATATGTCATGATACTTTGCTCCATCACCGCAAGCATCCCAAAATGGCTCCTATTTATGCCAACCTTCTGGGAAAAAAAAAATAGATACAAATGAAAACTGAATTCTAAGGCTCAAAACTTGGTTGCTAGAGCTGAACTAAAATGCAACTAGATATCTTGTATGATAAACTCTTGAAATCAGGACACTATTACAAAGTCCTTATAATCAAGCAATAGTAAAAGCAATAATAATATTTCCCCCCCAAAAAACCAGCTCTGATTACTCTTCATAGTATCTGGGCCATAGAGAGTGTTATATCAATACCATCTGAGCTGTAGTTTAAAGGGATAGTAATACTTCGTTTTAACTTTATTTTATTTTGTAGGCATTAAAAAAACATGAAGAATGATATAAGTCTTATCTCTCAAACCTTTATGGTTTATGAGATATTCACAAGCAAAGTTCCCCTTCCCGCTCCTTTTACCTAGTGTAAGCTATATCTTCTCAGATGTGGAATGTAGTCCATAGACCAGACAGATAACAGCAGGGGACAATCTTATTCCTATGAAAACAATGAAAGCCCTGCCCCCTTGACAAGCTTTTCAGGTTTTTCCCTTATATTAATTGAAGATTGTCCTTCTCTTCAGTCTACCTGGGCACCTCCCTTCTGCTCTGGCTGAGCAGTGTTACACTTTGTCATTGAATTACTCTGGAACTATATCTCTGACAGAATTGAAATAACACTCTCCAAAGTCCAAATACTATGATGATTAATTAGAGCTGCTTTTATTATGAAACATTACTATCCCTTTAAGAGTAATCGAATGATAAAGTATCCCCCTCCCGCCCCTTTTACTGATGTAACACTGCTTGCCTCAGAGCAGCAAGACCGTCCAGACAGCTTGCAGCAAGGGACAATATTCAGTGAGAATAAGGAAAAACGTGCCCTCCGTCAAGGGGCCAGAGTTTTCTGTGTGCTCACAGCAAGGAGATTGTCCCTCTCTGTGAGCTGTCTGGTCAAGCGACCAGATTCCACATCTGTGGGGAGGCAACTTACACTAGGTAAAAGGGGCAGGAGGGGGAAACTTTATCATTTGATTACTCTTGAAGTACAACTCAGATAGTATTGAAATAATGCTCTCCACAGCCCAAATACTATGAAGATTTATCATAGCTACTTTTTTGGGGAAACATTATTATCCCTTTAAGGATGGATATATATAATATAGGTGAGAGATCATGTCACCTAAAGGAGAGGAGGGATGACATATTCCTACAGAATGTACACCTATTGGATTTAAATAACACACTGCAGGAGATCACTCACCAGAAACTTCTCCACAATGACAGGGAGAGCTGCAGAACCTGTGTATTTGAGGCATCTCTGATGACATTACAGTACAGTATATGAGAATATTTACATGCAGGGGCATCCACAAGCCATACATGTGAGGGCCACATTACTTTTTATGTTTTTATTGATAATGATGGTGAATTATAGCCTGCCATCAATTCAAAAACACTGATATTTAACAGACATCTTTTAATAACTGTACGGTACAGGCAGTCAGGGGATTGGGTCCTACTGGCCTACTAGTTCATGTGTGCTAGATAATTAGGTAAAAAATATATATTTTTTTTTAAATCTCAGGTTGGCTGCACCCTGGGGTCTGGCAGACCGCATTTGGCCATTGGGCTGCACGTTGGACGTCCATGATTTACAGGACATACCTCCCAAGTGTCCCTCTTTAAGACCCAAATCCCTCTGTCCCTCTTTAAGACCCAAATCCCTCTGTCCCTCTTTCCCACCCTGATGTCTCTCTTTTTAGGAGATCAGACTGTGTGGTGTTTGTATATAAGTGTATCACATTGCTCCACAGCAATAAAACTCACATTATTGTTTATTTAACCCCTTAAGGACCATTGACATACCCAGACATCACGCTGGTCCAGCACTTAAGAACCAGTGACGGTCCTGGTACGTCACATGCTTTTACTCACCGTGCTCCTGAGTAATACCGGGGACTGAAGTTGATCGCTCCAAGACCGAAGCGACCTCTTTCAGTCCCTCGTTCGGCGGCAGTCCCACGCGGGGCGGGATGTAGAACTTCCCTATCTGGTCCTTAAAGGACCACACACCCAGGGACCGCTGGTCCTTAAGGAGTTAAATGTCAGTAGATGTGTTTATAAATTAGTCTGTGTAAATAGAATACTATGGTCTTGTTATAAGTCATTTATTAGGTTACACAAGGAGGTGTCAGTAGGTCATGAAATAGCCTAAAAATGATCAGTAATTCCCCACCCACCAGCCACACCCCCAGCAATACTCCCCTAAAACACAGGTGTCCCTCTTTGGCAATTTGAAATGTTGGAAGGTATGACAGGGTCCATTCTAAACACTAACTCCTGATAATCTAGAGCAGGGCTGTCCAAGTTCAGTCCTCAAGGGCCACCGCAGGCCAGAATGTAAGGATTTCCCTGATAAAGCACAGGTGAGTTAATCAGTAGATCATTCATTTTGATTGGTCCACCTGTGCTTAATCAGGGAAATCCTTACATCCTGGCCAGTTGGTGACTTGAGGATCGAACTTGGACAGCACTACTCAAAAGCAAGACTGGAGACTGGACAGAGCTCATGTTGCCACACGCCCCAGGCCTTCCATCGCCAAGGGGCCAAATCCCAAATCTTACATATGCACTTCTATGAAAGCAAAGAGAAAATTGAGTCCATTGCCTGTAATTCACCAAACTTGCAATACCTGGTCTCTAATTTATACTTTCAATTACGTCTCTCCTAGTAAATTGGTTAAATGGAAAAAAATCTGCAGTCATATAATATTCCCTTTAACTTTCTGAGTGCCAGAGGGGTATGGAAATCATTGCTTTGCAATGCGTTCCGTACCTCTCTGGTACTCAAAGGGTTAAATGGGGATTGGCTTTTAACCTTTTGAATGCCAGAGGAGTGTGCAATGCTCACACCCCTCTGGCACCCAAAGGGTTAAGCTTCTGGCAACAATAAATGATCGACAATACACTTTGCGACATCTAGAAGATGCTGATAATTTCCTCCATCAGTCCGCTATCACTTCACTGGACTTGTTTTAAGAATAAAAAAAACCAACAACATTGTAGCACTTTTTCTTGTTGAGTCAGTCTAGGATACACCCATTGCTGTGAGATGGTTTGTTCAAATGTTATTAGAGCTAAAACTTGTTTGCTTTTTTTTTTAATTAAAATTAATTTTGTAAGAATTCACCACTAGGTGGCGCTTTTGACACAATCTGTGAACATAAATTCACCAAAAGACAGGAAAAACACAGTTTGCTCCTTTTAAATTCCCATGTCTTTGGATTCTATAGACCTTTTATACAAAAGCAAACAGGAGAAATATTGGAACAAACCAACTTTACCACAGAGGCCAAATTTTCCCATTGATTTAAATGGGTCTTTTAAACCCTTGAATGCTAAAGAGATCTCCAGCAAGTTACTTTGCAACGCGCTGGAGACCTTTATAGCATATGCAAAGAGCTAGTCAGAGACGCTCAAAGTGATGAGGCTCTATAGGATAAGTATCCTACCCAGGGTGCAATCTCTTTTAGATCACTAGTGCCTTTCACAGAGAGAAAATATCCTGAAGTACATCATACTGATCCCGCCAAAAGGCAGTCCAGCCACGAAGTGCCAGACAATTCCTCTCTGAACAAGAGACACATAGGGTGACCACATTTCCCTTCTGCCATTCCGGGACGTGGTCACCCTAGTTGCCCCTTCATGCCCTACCTTGAGTCCCTGGTAGTCTAGCGGTGTGGAAAGTGCTCTGTGCCTCCTCCGGCACAGAGCTGAAGCTCCCGCGCGCTGTGCTCAGTAATGCAGAGCGCTGGGAGATGATGTCATCTCCCAGCGCTCTGTATTACTAGAGCGCTTGCCTCCAGAGCAGGTAAGCTGCATTGCCGCCCTGGATGTCAGCCTGCAAGCGGTGTGTCATATCATGGACGCCGCGAGGGAGCGCTGGTTTATGCTACCAAGCGCTCCCTCGTGGCGTCCATGATGTGACACACAGCTTGCAGGCTGACATCCAGGGCGGCTTGGCTTCATTCCGGGACACTTCATTGTCCCGGTTGAAGATGACCCGGGACGCGGGACATAGCCCTGAAATAAGGGACAGTCCCGGACGTTCCAGGACCCGTGGTCACCCTAGAGACACAGCCAATCCCAGACATACATTTCAGCCTTGTCAGTGAGGTGCAGCTGATTTCTCTAGCCACTGTGAGCAAGAGGTCCACGTCTGGATTACCCTGTTACACTTAGGGTGACTAGTCCCAAGAGCAATTTGCATATGCAAAAGAGCTAGTCAGAGACGCTCAACTAGGAAGGAGCCTGCCCTAAAAGTGGTGAGGCTCTATAGGATAAGTATCCTCTCTTGTTCAGAGAGGAATTGCCTGGCACTTTGTGGCTCAACTGCCTTTTGGTAGGATCAGTATGATGTGCTTTAGGATATTTTCTCTCTGTAAAAAGCACTAGTGAGCTAAAAGAGATTGCACCCTGGGTAGGATACTTATCCTATAGAGCCTCATCAATTTGAGGGCAGACTCGTTCCTAGTTGAGTGTCTCTGACTAGCTCTTTTGCATGTGCAAATTGCCCTTGGGACTAGTCACCCTAAGGGTAACAGGGTAATCCAGACGTGGACCCCTTGCTCACAGTGCTTAGAGAGATCAGTGGCACATCACTGATGAGGCCCAGTGACGTCAAAATGTATGTCTGGGGTTGGACTGCCGCAGACTGATCCACAGTCTGCTAAGAGACTATAACATCTTGGACAGCCCGGAAGAGGAGGACTAGCACCTCCTCTAATTGCTCAATATCACTGTCACCGCCCCTTGTCCTACCCTGACCCATGCCCCATATCCCATGCCCACAGAGACTTTAATACAGTGAAATAAAGTACAAGTGTTGAGTTCAATAAGGTGATGTGCCTGTGTGCTGCCAAAGTGCACTGCGTTGCAGGTATTAAGAATGTTATTGTTTTAAATGTACGAATGCACTCTGCATTGGAAAGCATTACTGGACAAAAAAATGTTGTATTGTATTTTCCATGTCAAAATAAAGATTATTTTTTCAAAAAAAAAAAAAGTATGTCTGGGGTTGGCTGCTTCTCTTGTTTAGAGAGAAATTGCCTGGCACTTCGTGGCTGGACTGCCTTTTGGTAGGATCAGTATGATGTGCTTCAGGATATTTCCTCTCTGTAAAAAGCACTAGTGAGCTAAAAGAGATTGCACCATGGGTAGGATACTCATCCTATAGAGCTTCATCAATTTGAGGGCAGGCTCGTCCCTAGTTGAGTGTCTCTGACTAGATCTTTTGCATATGCAAATTGCCCTTGGGACTAGTCACCCTAAGGGTAACAGGGTAGTCCAGATGTGGACCCCTTGCTCACAGTGCCTAGAGAGATCAGCTGCACCTCACTGATGAGGCCCAATAAGGTCAAAACGTACATCTGGGGTTGGCTGTTTCTCTTGTTCAGAGAGGAATTGCCTGGCTTGTTGTGGCTGGACTGCCTTTTGGTAGGATCAGTATGATGTGCTTCAGGATATTTCCTCTCTGTGAAAGGCGCTAGTGAGCTAAAAGAGATTGCACTCTGGGTAGGATACTTATCCTATAGAGCCTCATCAATTTGAGGGCAGGCTTGCTCCTAGTTGAGCGTCTCTGACTAGCTCTTTTGCAGACCTTTAAAGCATTCAAGGTGTTAAAAACTCAATTTAAAGGGATAGTAACACTTCTTATATAAATATATATATATTGATGGGTTTATTCTTCTGAGTAAAACAAGGGTACTCACACTGCTGTGAGGTGTTTTATTATAAAAGTGTGGCAGCTGAAACTTGACTATTTTAGGTGTAGTATCTCAATGGCCTGAAATATTACAGTGGTGCTGTTGCTACACCATCCTATGGACAGCTCTGCTTAGTTGACCATACATCTCCATAGGACGGTGTGGCAACAGCACCACTGTACAATTTCAGGCCAAGTTTCCTCTGCAATATCTTTTGAATAAAACACCTCTGAGCAGTGGGAATCCCATTTTTATTTTTACTAAAGAAGATAAACCCTACAATATATATGTTTTTACATAAGTGTAACTATCCCTTTAAATCAATGGACATTTTAGTAATTTTTATGTACCCCTTGTGGTGCAGTTGGTTCGCTCCAGAATTGCTACAGTTTACACAAAAGGAAAATGGAGCAATTCTGGGGTGAACCAGTTCACCATAGGGGACACACACAATTTTCCAGAATTCCTCTTTGCATTAAAAGGGGCTTTTAAAGGGACAGTAACAGCTCAATAAAAGTTGAGCTCCGATTAGTGCTTAATTTTTTGGAACATTTGGCACTAGGGTGACCACATTTCCGTTCTGCCATTCCGGGACATGTGGTCACCCTAGTCCCACGGCTGCGGCTCCCGCCGGCGTTGACCATCTTTCTGAGGCTGACATAGTAAGAGTTCCCAGAAAGATGTTCTCAGTTCTCAGAAAGATGGTCAGCACTGGCGGGAGCCTCAGCCATGGGCCTCAATTGCATTTGCAGCACCATCATACCTGCTCCATCCCAACTGTCTCACACATACCAGTCCAGCCAGCCAATGAAATGTATTTGCTATATGGTCTTCATTGGCTGGCTCAGCCAGCCAATGAGGACCATATAGTGAATACATTTCATTGGCTGGCTGGACTGGTGCGTGTTGCTCAATTCCGGGACTCTTTGTTGTCCTGCTGGGGGGTGACCCGGGACACGGGACACAGACCCCCCAATAAGGGACAGTCCCGGGCATTCTGGGACGTGTTGTCACCCTATTTGGCACTATATATAGTTACTCATTTTTCTGTAGTTCAACTGCTATCTCAGCTGAAATTATCCCACTCCCAACCCTTGTGGCCATGTCATTGATCTGCTCATGCAGATCTAAACGGATAAAGAGAGGGGCAAACTTTATTAAGCAAAAGGGAAATCCTGCCCTCCTTCATCAAGGGGACAGGGTTTTCCTTATACTTAATGACTGTCGTTTGTCCCTCTCTGCATCTGTCCGGTCCCACAACCAGATTCCACATTCAATGGGAGGCGTCCAGAAGGGGCGAGAGGGGTAACTTTTCAGCGACGATAGCGGTTGAACTACAGAAACTTGTGTGACTATATATAGCTCAAAACGCTCCAAAAATTTTAAGTAATAATCGGAGCTCAACTTTTATTGCTCTATTACTGTCCCTTTAAAAGCCCTTTAACCTACTGAGTACTAGAGAGCTCGCTAACATATCGCTTTGCAATGCATTGGAGCCCTCTTTAACCTTTAACCTTTAACGGGTTAAAAGGCACATTTAAAGGGATAGTAATACTTGCAAATTACTAATCCCCATATTGTAGCTTTGTTAAAAAGAAACGTATTGCCCCCAGTGTCATCTCTCAGACCCTTATGGTTTGAGAGATGATAGTGCTCAAAGTTCCCCCCTCCCTCTCCCTTCCCTGACTGAACGCTGACTGCAGAGATATCCGGTATTACTTGCATCAGGCGGCTCTGCAGCATTGCCAAGATCTCGTTTATAAAAAAGAAATCTTTCACTAAAACAGTCTTCTATGTGTGCTTGCAAACCAAGCACACTGCAAACCAAGCAGACGTAGAAGGCCATTTCAGTGAAAGAATTTGTTTTTTTATAAACGCGATCTCGGCTCAGCTGCAGAGCCGCCTGATGCACATCTGTCGTACGACAGCTTCCCCTGCAGTCAGTGTTCAGTCAGGGAAGGGGGAGGGAGGGGGAACATTGAGCACTATCATCTCTCAAACCATAAGGGTGTGAGAGATGACACTGGGGGCAATAAGTTTCTTTTTAACAAAGCTACAATATGGGGATTAGTATTTTTCAAGTATTACTATCCCTTTAAATCGATACAAAATTGAGATATTTTTATTTCTCCCCTACGTTGCAGTTGGTTTGTTCCAGAATGTCACAGTTTTAGCTTTTCAGAACACGACCCTTAGTTGCCTTTGCAAATGTACTGTTCCAATGATAAAGGAATACAGTAACCAGGTTGGACCAACTTGAATAAAATGATAAGATTTCATTTTGTAGAATGCGTTGCGTACCCCTCTGGCACTCAAAGGGTTAAACTTTCTGGCACCTATTGTAAGATTTCTAGGAATGATAAAAAGGACCAACAGTGCCGTCAGACTTCATGTGTAGTCCAAGTTAATGTGATTGGAATCCCTAGACCTTTGTGTTTAAGGAAACGGTGTGTGTGTGTGTGACAAGGTATGAGGCTCTCTGCTTGTGAATGAGGTGTGCTCAACCTGCTCTGCAGGTCTCCTAAGTCACGAATAACTTGCAGAGCGAGTATGAGAGATCAGAACATAGCAGAGCGGGGAGGGAGCGCACAGCAGGGACCTACTCAGGACTGGCTCCCCCTCTGTACTGGATTGATCCCCACATAAAGGGCAAGGGCAACGGGATATTAACTTGGTGGACATGGCTTTAAGCGTCAATCTAAAGAGGGTGGTCAATTTGCCTGGGAAACATGAGCGTCAAGTGGCACTGAGCTTTCGAGGTAGGAACTAAATTTGTGTGTATTTGTGTATATATATATGTGTGTGTGTGTGTGTGTGTGTAACATTTCAACCCTTTGAGTGCCAGGGAGGTATTAATAATGCCATACTTAAACGTTTGAGTGCCAGAGGGGTACGCAATGCATTGATTTGCAATGCGTTGCGTACCCCTCTGGCACTCAAAGGGTTAATAAGGCTAATACAAGGATTGATATGCTTAGTGCTATGGTAAAAATTAATTAGGGGCACTTTTATATGCATGATACTTTTGCTTTAAGGACCGATTAGATCTATGCCAATGTGCCAGCGCACATGACAGATGATGTGTACTGGCGCGCCGAGTGGGGATCCGAGAGAGATCGCCCCATTCTTGGAGCGGTCAATTTCAGATCCCATTTGTACTTACGGCGTTCCCGCAGGAGCTCTGCAAGTAAAAAGTACGTGACATTACAGGACCATCACCGGTCCTTCATGAAAAAAAAAATGGTGACCGTCACTGGTCCCTAAGGGGTTAACATACTGCAACTTAGATCTCACTGACTAAGCACACACAAGACAAGCAGGACCTCTCCCCTGGCTTTCTGGTACAAATGACACCAATTCAGAGACTAAAGAAACAATTAATTGGTGAAAATCATAAAGTAGGAAACAATGAAATTTCTCACCCTGAGAAATTGGCCCTTTACCCAGAGACACTGAGATTTGGGTCAAAACCCATAGACTCAGGGTTATACCCTGAAAGTTCACAGGTATATGTACATACACATATATATTTATATATACATACTCACACACACACACACATATATATATATATATATATATATATACACATACATACATACATACTGTTTGGAAACAGTTTTTGCTTAAGGATCTTGAAGAAATCAATCCAAATGTTTCTGACATTTCAGCACTTTTAATTAATTTTAGTATAAAACAGAAATATAAAATATCTAAAATATATAAAATAGTGCATTAAAAAATTAGGATATGGTTGAATATTGCAATTTCTACAGTAAAATAATAGATTATAATTATATAATAAAAATAGAAGTCGTTTTCAGTAGATTTGGCCTAATGCATTGTTTTTGTGATGGTTCAGTTCTGGTGTTCGACAAACAGAGGTTTTGAGTTCTAAGAAAAAAATATAAACATTACAATATTAAATTATGCTAATATATAGATTTATATTTAAACAAACTAAGTGTTGGACTCCCAATATTTTAATAAAAAAAGTCAAAACAACGAAGTTTTCACCCTTTGAGGATTAGATGTGTTCAATAAAGGGTTAACCATCTCCTAGCCTGTAATCTCTTGGGGGAAATGTCAGCCTTTGGACTGTAAGCCATGCCTCCAAGTTTAGGTTCATCTCCTTAATACCTAATTCATTATTTCTTTTACCGAAAAAATGATACAGCTATTTTGCATGGTGATAGGGTGGACAAAGTTTACTAAATTTCTAGCTAAAGATAAATGTTCACCAAAATAGGCTTAATTAACATAACTTGCAGTCTTCTGTTTTGTTTTAACTTTTGTTTTCCATAATTGAAATATTGAACATTTGATTTTTAATAATGTAATAACATTTCATTTCATTATGAAAAAAATAGATATTACAGGGCTTTTACCTGCAGAGTAATGGATACCTATCTAGAACAGAACAATATTGAGAATTATGACAGTTGGCTTCAAAGCAGATAGGATGTTGAATCAGGGAAAAATCTGACTGCCATTTGGAGGAATGTATTAT
The DNA here is from genome assembly GCA_037306005.1 of Rhinophrynus dorsalis. Taxonomy (NCBI): domain Eukaryota; kingdom Metazoa; phylum Chordata; class Amphibia; order Anura; family Rhinophrynidae; genus Rhinophrynus; species Rhinophrynus dorsalis. The sequence goes on along the minus strand of CM074727.1, from coordinate 27,985,316 downwards.
GCCCACTTGGGGATTAACCCTTTGAGTGCCAGAGGTGTATGCAAAGCATTGCGCTGCGTACCCCTCTGGCACTCAAAGGGTTAATTGGAAATGACTTCAATGGATATCAATAGGGGTGTTTTGGGCATGGGCTGGACTTGATGGACGCATGTCTTTTTTTCAGCCTCATCAACTATGTTACAATGTTAGAGTAAAACAAGATACTCCCACTGCCCGGAGATGCTTTATGCAGAAGGGATTACAGCTCAAAGTGTGAGGATGAGATGGAACTGTTAATAATACTTTCTATACAGACTAGCCTAATACGCAGAGCTATCTATATATATATATATATATATATATATATATATATATATATATATATATATATATATATATATATATATATATATATATATATATATATATCCCAGGTGCCCCTAGGCAAGGCGCTCTAGGTGCCCTTAGCCCTGCCAATGGCCACACGTCACACCTCACATGACCCCCACCCACACTCCCATCCATGGGCATCCAGAGCGGGGGCAAGGGGGGCACCTGCCTCCCCTACAATTACCCCCTCCATATAAACAAAGGGGCTGGATAGGCTGGCCTGGGGTTCATATTATGGCTTTGCCCCCACCCTGGAAAAATTTCTATGGACACCCTGCTCCCATCCACTGTTTGGCACACAAAGTACTCTTATATCAACCAAAAATGAAAAAACCCCTTAGTTGCTAGAGAGAGAGATCTACAATTTAGTGCTTCACAATGCATTAGAGATCTAACTAGCTTCTAGGGGATTAAATAACAGCCTGTGAAGAAGTATAAAAGTGGTGCACGGACATTGACATTGCTTTGGCCACACCCACAATTAAAAATCTGGATCTCTAGGCAGTTGCCTAAAAGAGCTAAAAGAGATTGCACCCTGGGTAGGATACTTATCCTATAGAGCCTCATCATTTCGAGGGTAGGCTCGTTCCTAGTTGAAGGTCTCTGACTAGCTCTTTGCATATGCAAATTGCCCTTGGGACTAGTCACCCTAAGGGTAACAGGGTAATCCAGATGTGGACCCCTTGTTCACAGTGCCTAGAGACATCAGATGCACATCACTGATGAAGCACAACAAGACCGAAACGCACATTGGTGTTGGCTGCTTCTCTTGTTCAGAGAGGATTTGCCTGGCACTTTGGGGCTGGACTGCCTTTTTGGTAGGATCAGTATGATGTGCTTCAGGATATTTCCTCTTTGTGAAAAGCACTAGAGAGCTAAAAGAGATTGCACCCTGGGTAGGATACTTATTCTATAGAGCCTCATCATTTCGAGGGTAGGCTCATTCCTAGTTGAGTGTCTCTGACTAGCTCTTTTGCATATGCAAATTGCCCTTGGGACTAGTCGCCCTAATGGTAACAGTGTAATCCAGACATGGACCTCTTGCTCACAGTGCCTAGAGAGATCAGCTGTACCTCCCTGACGAGGCCCAACAAGGCCGAAATGTACGTCTGGGGTTGGCTGCTTCTCTTGTTCAAAGAGGAATTGTCTGGCACTTCATGGCTGGACTACCTTTTGGTAGGATCAGTATGATGTGCTTAAGGATATTTCCTCTCTGTGAAAGGCACTAGTGAGCTAAAAGAGATTGCACCCTGGGTAGGATACTTATCCTATAGAGCCTCATCATTTCAATGGTAGACTTGTTCCTAGTTGAGTGTCTCTGACTAGCTCTTTTGAATATGCAAATTGCCTTTGGGACTAGTCACCCTAAGGGTAACAGGGTAATCCAGACATGGACCCGTTGCTCACAGTGCCTAGAGAGATCAGCTGCACCTCACTGATGAGGCCCAACAAGGCCGAAACGTACATCTGGGGTTGGCTGCTTCTCTTGTTCAGAGAGGAATTGCCTGGCACTTCGTGGCTTGACTGCCTTTTGGTAGGATCAGTATGATGTGCTTCATGATATTTCTTCTCTGTAATAGGCACTAGTGAGCTAAAAGAGATTGCACCCTGGGCAGGATACTTATCCTATAGAGGCTCATCATTTTGAGGGTAGGCTCGTTCCTAGTTGAGCGTCTCTGACTAGCTCTTTTGCATATGCAAATTGCCCTTGGGACTAGTCACCCTAAGGGTAAAAGGGTAATCCAGACGTGGACCCCTTGCTCACAGTGCCTAGAAAGATTAGCTGCACTTCACTGACGAGGCCCTACAAGGCCGAACGAAGTGTACGTCTGAGGTTGGCTGCTTCTCTTGTTCAGAGAGAAATTGTCTGGCACTTAGTGGCTGGACTGCCTTTTGGTAGGATCAGTATGATGTGCTTCATGATATTTCTTCTCTGTGAAAGGCGCTAGTGAGCTAAAAGAGATTGCACTCTGGGTAGGATACTTATCCTATAGAGCCTCACCATTTCGAGGGTAGGCTCGTTCCTAGTTGAGCGTCTCTGACTATGTCTTTTGCAGTTGCCTACTCTGCCTATTGGAAAATCTGGCCCTGCTATGACTCAAAACTCTACCACAGAGAATCGAAAGAGATCTGACAACTTGATACCAGTAGGACGATGTACTAAGTGGCTTTGCTATGGCGATGTGTGTCTGGCGATGTGTAGCGACCCCATCACCTTGGCGATGGAGACGCACAACGCCATATACTAAGAATAAAGCATGCGGGGGGAGTTAACCATTAGCATACAGGTTTGTTAGGGCCAGATTTATATCCCTGGTGCCCCTAGACAAGGTGCTCTGGGCACCCTTAGCGCCACCCATGGCCACACATGACCCAGCACCAGTCCCATCCACTGTTTCTTGGCACAGAAGATACCTTTGGTCTACAATAAGCAAGGGCAAAAATGCTTTAACTACTTGATTGCTAGAGAGATCTCCAGTGCATTACAGAGCAATCCAAGGAGTTAAATAATAGCCTGTGAAAGGGATGTATAAGCTTCTGCATGGATACTGAGAATGCTCTGTCCCCACCCACAGTTCCAAATGTGGGTGTGGCCAGCACAGCTGAGGCTCCCTTTATAATCTGGAGATCAAGACAGGTACCTAGTCTGCCTACTGGGAAATCTGGCACTGAGGTTTGTCACGTTGCTGGCGATGTGTAAGAGATGCCCTCCCTTACACTTCACCAGCAGTTTGACAACCCTGAGTCTGAGCGCATCCCCTCTGCTCCCCACAGCTTCCCACTGGAAGAGCGGAGAGGTTTTGCTCAGATTTAAGCAATACAAAGACCATTGCTCCCTTAACCCGGTAAGGGTCATAGGGTTGTTCATTGCACACCCCTGTGACACTGAATGGGTTACAGCATTAGCCCTTTGAGTGCCAGAGAGGTACGCAACGCATTTCCACTCAAAAGGTTAACACATATTACCGGCATTCATTTTTAGCAGAGAGAATGGCAGAGAAGTTATAACGTGTCACAGCATCTCTGCCATTCTCTAAACGACAAATGAATGCTGGAAAGGTCTGTTGATGTTTAATCCTTTCAGTGCCACAAAGGTCTGTTAATGTTTAACCCTTTCAGCGCCACAGGGGTGTGCATGCAACAGACTAACCCTTTGAGCGCCAGAGGGGTATGCAACGCATTTCGTTGCGTACCCCTCTGGCGGTCAAAGCGTTAAAATTGTATACAGCAATCAGATCAGGGGAATTTAACCTTTTTGGGTGCCGGAATGGAGTCCAACGCTCATCCTCTCTTGCACCCAAAAGAGTTAAAGCCAACGTTTTGCTTTTAAGGTTTGTGACATTATTATGATTATGATTATTATAATTTTTTTTTTGCAATTGTTTTTGTCTCTGTGTGATAGTTATAGCAAATTATAGCAGAGCTGATTCCCAGCCAGGTCGGTGACCTTGAACCTTTTATCAGTGGCCTTGTGCATGATTTGGAACTGTCTACCAAGAATAAACTGATACCTTTCCCTTTGGATTTGAATGTTGGATTTTATAATGTAACTGCAAGTGTACGTAGCACAGCTGGTTCAATTCTGGGACACACCAACTGCACTATTAGGTATAATTCAAAATTCCCACAATTACCATAGATCGAGATACGGCTTTTAACCATACCTGGGAACTCCTCGGATCTATCCGGGAGACTCAGTTTTTGTAGTGTTAATTACTAGGTCTCTGGGGACAGAGGATGATTCTCTGGATATGGTGAGTTTCCTGAGAATCTGCGCTCACTTCTCCTCCTTCTCACCCTGTTCCGCCCATTTCCTGCACACTTCTCCTTCTCACCATATCGCGCCACTTCCTGCCCACTTCTCCTCCTTCTTACCATGTCACGCCCACTTCCTGCCCACATCTGTTCCTTCTCACACTGTTCCTCCCACTTCCCACCCACTTCTACTCTTTCCCGCTGTGTTCTTTCCACTTCCCACCTACTTCTCCTCCTTCCCACACTGCTCCTTCCTCTTCCCACCCACTTATCGCCCACTTTATCACACAAACACGAGTAAGCCCCACCCAATTAAACCCCACCCCTTTTATTACGTGAATCGCGTCATTGACATACCTTGTCCGGCAGCACATGGGCCCTCTTGGAGGGGCTCAAAGAGAAGAAGTTCCCAAGTACGCTCAACTACATCACATAACTGTTTATTTAGTTCCTAAAATACTTCCATTTCTACCAGAAGGACAGAGGGACACGTCTTGCTCCTCTTCTGTATATTCAGGCAGTAAAAGGTCTAAGTCACAGCATATTAAAGGTTCCTTGATCATCAACAGGACCATCTCCTGGTTAGAGCAAGCAGAAATATATCGCCTGAAATCTACATTCTGGGGAAGCATTTTCAATTAATTGGGATTGTATTTGTTTTCACTGGTGTAGCTGGTTTGCCTCAAAATTGTTGAACTTTTGAATTGTTTATAGTCCTATAGAGAGATATAGCTGTAATCATGTACCTGCAGGCAGTGTTAATCTGGCAGACAGAACCGGGCGAGGATTTGTAATTACACATGTTGCACAATATGCTTGAGGTCTATGAGTCTTATTCATCAGACTAAAGCGATAGAATTCTAGAACAAACTAACTGCGCAGTATTGGCTAAATAAGAATTCCCTAAATTCCCAATATTATAATATAATGTGACTCTTTGTCTACCACTGGAACAAGGCTGTGCTGGAAGACAGTGTAGTGTGGTCCTGTGGTTATCAGTATAAAAAGGCTGGACTGGCAGATAGTGTGGTTCTATTAATACCATGGGAACATGACTCAGATAGCAGACAATGTAATGTGGCTACCCTAGGGACAAGCCTGGTCTGGCAAATAGTATGGTGTGGTTCTTTGACTACCAGTGGGACAAGGCTGGGTTGGCAGACAGTATAGTGTGATTCTGTGACCACCAGTGGGACAAGGCTGGGTTGGCAGACAGTAGAGTGTGATTCTGTGGCCACCAGTTGGACAAGACAGGGCTGATAGACAGTAGAGTGTGATTCTGTGGCCACCAGTGGGACAAGGCATAGCTGATAGACAGTAGAGTGTGATTCTGTGGCCACCAATTGGACAAGGCAGGGCTGATAGACAGTATAGTGTGATTCTGAGGCCACCAATTGGACACGGCAGGGCTGATAGACAGTAGAGTGTGATTCTGTGGCCACCAGTTGGACAAGACAGGGCTGATAGACAGTAGAGTGTGATTCTGTGGCCACCAGTGGGACAAGGCAGGGCTGATAGACAGTAGAGTGTGATTCTGTGGCCACCAGTGGGACAAGGAAGGGCTGATAGACAGTAGAGTGTGATTCTGTGGCCACCAATTGGACAAGTCAGGGCTGATAGACAGTAGAGTGCAATTCTGTGGCCACTAATTGGACAAGGCAGGGCTGGCAAACAGTATGGTGAGGTTGCTTGATAAACAGTGGAACAAAGCTGGGCTGGCATACAGTGTAATGTGATTCTGCAGACTAGGCTGGCAGACAGTATAGTATGGCTATGTGCCCACCAGTGGGACAAGTCTGGGCTGGCAGACAGTATAGTATGGCTACGTGACCACCAGTGGGACAAGGCTGGGCTGGCAGGCAATATAGTGTGGCTCTGTGACCACTAGTGGGACAAGACTGGGTTGGTACCCAGCATAGGGAGATTTTGTGACCACCAGTGGGACAAGGCTAGGCAGGCAGGCAGGCAGGCAGGCAGGCTGCAGTTCCCTGCACATGCTACAGGGGTGATGCTCTCCTCATGATAGGACTGAAGTCTTTATGAGAGTGAAGTGTGTGCGTCAATATGTAGTAAAGTGATCAGATGCAATCATCTGTTATGTCCGCCTCCATGGACCTGACACCCAGGAATTACTGAACATGTTATCTCTTGAACAAAGGCATAAGCACAAAATTTGTAGGTGCCATTAAGGGTATTTTAGCCACAGTAAGGTAAATTGAGGGTCATTATTAGGAAGGGTGTAGCTTTTCTTTAAATATATTCAGATATTCTATGAATTCATATTGTATGTTATAAACTGTATATACAAAAATTACGAGATGCTGTTTTTTTCTTTAACCCTTTGATTGCTGGAAGGTAATTCAATGCATTGTGTTGCACTGCATTGGATACCTCTCTGGCACTCAAACGGTTAATCCTACGAGCACCAGAGGGGAGTGTTAAACGCCTTTTGTTGTGCAACTCTGGTAAACATAGGGTTAAATGCAAGGAAGGGGTTAAACCCATAATCTCATGCCTGCCATCCCCACCCAATCGTCTGGCAGAATTTATATGTAAGATTTCTCTTCCTCGTAGTGGGCAGAGCCCAGTCCCTTTATACAGTGTAGTGCGACCTTTGTACTGAATGCTTTCCCCTTGTGTAACAATGCTCTGACCACTGCCTGAGCTCCACTTAACCCTTTGCGTGCCACAGGTATCCAACGCATTGCAACCTTAAAACCGCTCATAGCCCACAGCACTGCAGTGTAATCACTTTATCGCTCACTGAAAGGGGCACGGATACTAAAATTCAACGTCCTCTCACATGAAAGATCAGCTTGAAACTTCTCCAGAAATGAAGACGTTTCCATCCATCTGATAGAACTTGAGATATTTGATGTAGCGTGTGCTGTTGGATCCATGTATTCATTACACTCCTGACTTTCTGCTGTGCTGTGCTGAGTATAGTCACCAGACCAGGAAGTGAGGAATGCAACAGGAAATGGATTCCCTCAGTCTGCTGTATAAAATGAACATGTAATATATATGTGTATATATATATATATATATATATATATATATATATATACACAGGGCTGGTACAAGAATTTTTGCCACCCTAGGCAATTTTGCCGCCCCTTGACTCTGCCCCTTGTGCCCTACCCCTTTATTCCCCGCCCTGTATGTGTTTAAGTGTCAGTGTGTTTGTGTGTTCCCTATATGTGTGTAAGTGTCAGTTTGTGTGTGTGTTCTCTATATGTGTATGTGTGTGTCAGTGTGTGTTCCCTGTATGTATGTAAGTGTGTCAGTGTGTTCCCTATATGTGTGTAAGTGTCAGTTTGTGTGTGTGTTCTCTATATGTGTATGTGTGTGTCAGTGTGTGTTCCCTGTATGTATGTAAGTGTGTCAGTGTGTTCCCTATATGTGTATAAATGTGTCATTGTGTGTGAGTCTCTGTAAGGATATCAGTGTGTAAGTTTGTGTGTGTGCTTCTCTATATGTGTATCAGTGTGACAGAGTGTATGTTCTCTATATGTGACTCTTCCCCCCCCCCCCCCCCCCTTTGACTCTCTCCCCCTCTTGACTGTTGATCCCCCATTTGACTCTCTCTCTCCCCTGGTCTGACTCTTTATCCAGGATTGAAGGAGCGGAGGGGGAGAGAGAAACGGGCATCGCCGTGCTACATTAAAAAACTAGCCAGCCAAGGGAGGGCACCGAAAAGTACTTTTGTTTCGAGATGGGCAGGCTAACATTTTCTGGGCTCCCCCCCCCCTGCTATGCCACTGACTTGGGCATTAAGTGGTGAGCGGGGGTGGGGGGGTTGGGCCCCGATGCGCCCCCAGAGAATGTGGGCCTATAGGTGGCGCCCGCCCTGTATATGTATATATATATATATATATATATATATATATATATATATATATATACACATATAAAAAAAAACAATGAGAGGAGTGCATATCTATCAGTAATATAAAAATATAAATTGTACTTTATTACAAATAAAACACAGAGACAATATACTGTGGAGATCTCCAATTAATAAATCTAAATGTATCCGCATGCGCAGGGTGCAGTCTCTTTTAGCCCATTAGTCCCATTCACAGAGAGGAAATATCCTATCATATTGCCCTGCCATAACAGCAGTCCAGCCACAAAATGTCAAGCAATTTCACATACATACATACATACATTTTGGTCTTTTTTTTTTTTTGTCTCATCATTGAGGCGCAGCTTCTCTCTAAGCACTGTGAGCAAAGGCTAATCTGCATATGTATATTAAAAGAGACAGCACCCTGGGTAGGACACCATTCCTATAGAGCCTGCAAATTTGTATAGCAGGTTCGTTCCTAGCTGAGCATCTCTGACTTTCTAATATACATATGCAAGATATCCTTGGGATTAGTCACCCCAAGGATAATAAGGGGAATCCAGCACTGGACCCCATGTTTACACTGCCTACATGATATGTTTTAGAATATTTTCTCACTGTGAAATGCATTAGTGGGCTAAAAGAGACTGCACTGCAGAGACTGCAATTTGTATTGCAGGTTTATTCCTAGTTGAGCTGACTTTAAATATCTATCTATCTATATCCATGTAAGAGGGAGACAGTGGAAGTACTCACTCCTATATAGCCCCCCAAAAGCAGGATACACAGTAGAAAGAAAGTGGGCAGCACCCGTGGGTCTTGTAGACATAAGTAAGGCAATTTTATTATAAATAAGATGTGTATACTAATAAATATGGTGTATGAACCAGAAGGAAATGAGCATTTGTAGGACTTCATAATGTAATGTTATTTTCAACATAATTGTCAACGTTCCAGCCCCCTGGAAGGCCAAGACACATACAGTGTTATGTTGAAAAAGGGTTCCTGGCACCTTTTTTCACATAACACTGTATATAAGGTCATATTACACAGTGGTCTGGTCTGATTGCCTTCCAGTGGGCCAAAACGTTGACAATAAATTCAACACTACATTAAACTATGAAGTCCTACAAGTGCTCATTTCCATATCATTCACAAACCATTTATTTTAGTTTGGTAGTGGAATATAAAAACATGATTCTTTGCAAAAACAGGAGCTAGAATTGATCTGCTAGCCCCAGTGGCGTAACTATAAGGGTCGCAGGGGTCTCACCTGCAACCGGGCCCGTGCACTCAAGGGGCCTGGCCTCCCCCTGCGACTCTTCCGCCTGGCGCCCTCAATCTCCCGCCGGCTCTCTAGTAATGCAGAGCGCTGGGAGATTACATCATCTCCCAGCGCTTTGCATTACTAAGAGGACCGCGCGGGAGCTCCAGGTAGGAGATGGGGGCATTGTGGAGGGGACAATGTGGTCAGTGGGGCCAATGTGGTGGGGTGGCCCGTGGCACTTCTTGTACCAGGGCCCGGAGGCTTCTAGTTACGCCTCTGGCTAGCCCTCTGCCTGCCTAACACCAATTTACTATGCTAATTTGAGCAGAACGTCTTCCCTAATGCCATATTCACAAGGGAGGGGCAATAGAGTCTAGGGTCATTTTTGCTTGTATTAAAGTTTACCTGTCACCCTAAAAAAAGTTTAGATATTATTAAAATGGATGTCTCACCTGCATAAAAGTTTCCCTCTATGTATTCTACATACAACGATAACATGTAATCTGTCATTTATTTGTTTTTTTCAGTGAAGGCTATAGCGAGATTTTCATTTTTAATGTGAGTCGGCAACGTAACTTCTGGACAGGCTGCGGCAATACTCTCGTCTGTTCCCCTCCCGATGTAGTGCCTTGTTCCAGCCTCCTCCAATGACAGAGGCTTCCTCAGTGTGAGATAGAGCTCTCTCATTGGCAAGAGACCACTCCAGCTGTCACAGAGGAAGCCTCCGTCATTGGAGGAGGCTGGAACAAAGCACTACATGGGGAGGGGAACAGACGAGAGTATTGCCGCAGCCTGTCCAGAAGTTACGTCACCGACTCACATGTAAAAATGAAAATCTCGCTATAGCTTTCATTGAAAAAAAAATAAATAAATCACAGATTACATGTTATCGTTGTATGCAGAATACATAGAGGGAAACTTTTATGCAGGTGAGATGGCCACTTTAAAGAGAAGTAAAAACTGCCTATATTTTGTGTTAGCCATTCCTTGGTAATATAAATTGTTTTTGAGAAATTATCCTTTATATATTGGTAACATAGTGTGGAACTTTATGCTAATTCATGTTAGGTCAATACTACCACACACTGTGCTACTAATGAATCCAAGTAGCGCCCACACACACTCAGAGCATTTTTACAGTGATTAGTATAGCCTGCAGGGAATTAGCATAGAATGCCACAATGTGCCACTAACACAGCCTCAACATATAATACAAATGTATCAGAGGGCTCTGCTCATAAGAGCTTACAGTCTAGAGGAAGACAGGTTAGGACATGGACCGTGTAAGTGCTACATATATCTATATGTAAAATACAGCTTAAAGGAGCAGTAAACTTTTTTTACACATATTTTATAGAGCATTTCCTGCTGAATAAAACAAGGTCACTCCCATCGCTGTCAGATGTTTTATTCAAATATTATAGCAGTTTAAATAACCAGAAAGTGAATTTACTGTGTGTTTACTTCCTGATAGTTCTATCTGACAGGTAGTGACAGGCAGTTTCTATCACATTCTATGGAGAACTGTATATCTCTGACTTTTCTGACTTCCCTCTCCATTAGAATCTAACAGGAAATCTAATTAGAATTTGACCAATAGAGGGCACTGCTAATGTAAAAAACATGGGTTTAAACTGTAATAACTCTGGAAATATAAATCCCTCGGCAGTGGGAGTACCCTTATTTTACTCAATAGGAAAATCCCTACAATATATATTTTTTTCATAAAAAAAAATTACTGCTCCTTTAAATTTTTATCTTTCTGTGTTTATCAATCTAAATCTTGAGTACCTATATCTATATCTTAAATTATGTCAATAAAATCCCAAAATCCATGCACTCTCCTTACTTGAAATTGTCAATAACCTGGGTGTCAGGTCCATAAAAATACCTATAGTTTTTGAAGCTGAAGAACCGCACTCACAGGGTTTTCAAATGATGAATAAAGTGCAATATTTATTATATCAACGTTTTGGCCCCACTTTGGGCCTTTCTCAAGATGATCTAAATCAGCGGTTCTCAACCCTTCTAGTGCCGTGACCCTTTGATAAAATTTCCCACATTGTGGTGACCCCTAACAGTAAAATTATTTTCATTGCTCCTTCATCGCTTCAATAACACGGACTGTAAAACGTCCCAGTCTCCCGGTGGGACTGACTGCACAGGTGCGATGACTGCACTAACATGGCCGTCAATCTTGGAACAGTACAGATTTCTTTATAATGGAAAAAATGTGTACAATTACAAGTTTTACAGATTAGAATAAACAAAAAAAACAATTTTCTGATGGTTTTAGGCAACCCCTGACAAATCATCATTTGACCCCCGACAGGGTCGCGACTCACAAATTGAGAACCACTGATCTAAATTATATAAAGGTATAAGTACTTTTACATTTATATATATAAATGTTACCACATGGTACAACAAGGAACAGTTTATAGTTGAACATTAATGTTCCATTAAATCACACAAGTTATAATAACAACCTTTTTCATGCAACTAATCTCTCTAATCTAGGGTGACCACATTTCCCTTCTGCCATTCCGGGACGTGGTCACCCTAGAACTTGCCCCTTCATGCTTTACCTTGAGTCCCTGCTGGTCTAGCGGCGTGGAAAGTGCTCTGTGCCTCCTCCGGCACAGAGCTGAAGCTCCCGCGCGCTGTGCTCAGTAATGCAGAGCGCTGGGAGATGATGTCATCTCCCAGCGCTCTGTATTACTAGAGCGCTTGCCTCCAGGAGATCAGGTAAGCTGCATTGCCGCCCTGGATGTCAGCCTGCAAGCGGTGTGTCATATCATGGACGCCGCGAGGGAGCGCTGATTTATGCTACCAAGCGCTCCCTCGCGGCGTCCATGATGTGACACACCGCTTGCAGGCTGACATCCAGGGCGGCTTGGCTTCATTCCGGGACACTTCATTGTCCCGGTTGAAGATGACCCGGGACGCGGGACATAGCCCTGAAATAAGGGACAGTCCCGGACGTTCCGGGACCCGTGGTCACCCTACTCTAATCCTCTTGATGTTTAATCTAATGCTCAAAGTATCATGCAGAGATCTAATCTGAGTTCAGTGCTTTTGCTCTTTGCTGAGTAACAGTGACTTTACCCATTCTGTGATCTGATATTTATATTGACTGAATAAGAGACCAGTGGGGAAATTCACTAAGGTGTGATAAAGAGGTGATCAAGTGGATATGACTTCTCCAGTTTAGCACTTCTCCAATTCCTATGTTATTCCATGGAGACTATGCACTAAGATTTCTTCAGTTTTGGAGATCTTAATCCAGAGGTTCTATAGAATAACAAAGGAACTGGAGAAGTGATCTCACTGGAGAAGTAATCTCTGCTTTATCACCTCTTTATCACCCCTTAGTGAATCTCACCCCAGTCTGGATGGTAGGATAATTAAACGGATAGTAATGTTTCATAATAAAAGCAGCTCTAATGAATCATCATAGTATTTGGACTTTGGAGAGTGTTATTTTAATTCTGTCAGAGTTGTAGTTCAAGAGTAATTGAATGATAAAGTATCCCCCTCCCGCCCCTTTTACTGATGTAACACTGCTCAGCCAGATCAGAAGGGAGGTGCCCAGGTAGATTGCAGAGAGGGACAATCTTCAATTAAGATAAGGGAAAAACCTGAAAAGCTTGTCAAGGGGGGCAGGGCTTCCATTGTTCTCAAAGGAATAAGAGTGTCCCCTTCTGTTATCTGTCTGGTCTATGGACTGGATTCCACATCTGAGAAGAGATGTCTTACACTAGGTAAAAGGGGCGGGAGGGGAAACTTTGCTTGTGAATATCTCTCAAACCATAAAGGATTGAGAGATAAGACTTATATCGTTCTTGATGTTTTTTCAATGCCTACAAAATAAAATAAAGATAAAACGAAGTATTATTATCCCTTTAAACTATCAGGACCATTCTAGATAATCTTCCATTTGACCTTTTGGGTTCTACAGAATTGAAGCAGTGTGATGGAGGACATGTCTAGAACGCCAGGGGTTCATATGAAATACTTTTTTTTTAATAACGGACAGGAAATGCCATATGAGAAATAGACACAAAACAAAAGGGGTGGAGCTCATATTTCTTCAAACAGGTAAATCTTAATAGACTAAAGATTAGTCCCACAGCATACATATCGAGTTGATCTGGTAATAGCGGAAAATCGCACGTGTGGGGGATATTATACTGCCAACCACACAGATTATTGGAATTAGCTGCTTCTCCAAGAAGAAATGGAGAGAAAAACCAGATCCACGAACAAAGAATAGGGGTGTCTTTAGACAAATGACAAATGTGATAAAATCATTGTTGTGATTAAAAATATTCTCAGATAGAATAATCCCCTGGTTGACTGGATAAACAACCGTAGAGAGTAGCAGGGGTTAACCATCGCCAGTATAGGTGAGGTTCTTTCACACAGTACCCACCAAAATACAGACTCTCCCAATTAAATGTATCAGCATCTATGAGTACAGAAAATTCTCTTACAGTAGATTGTAACTAATCTGTTTACTACACAGAACATGGGTGGTTAGGACAAGAGTCATTTGCGCTTTCTCACTATGTAATAAATAAAAGGCACTTATGAATACGGTTCCCCATTGTACGTCAGAGGGTTAAAGAATAATATGGCACTCAAAGGGTTAAAGGATATATTGAGATGATCACGCACTTCAAGTTATGGATTGTAAAACAACATGAATACTTTACTGTACAATGCACGGCCAAGACAAATAATATTTATGGGAACATCAATGTGTCTGCTTTTATTACATATTCTATTATTAAACTGTAATTCTTTCAGAGCAATTCTACACTCCTGTGCATTTTTAACTTTCCATGATATCATCTAAAGGGTCAGAGGCGTAACTAGAAGCCACCGGGCCCTGTTGCAAGAATTGCCATGGGCCCCCCCAAACACAATGGCCACCCTCAACCACATTGGTCACCTCCACAATGCCCCTTCAACAATGCCCCCATCTCCACATTGACCCTTCCACAATGCCCCTCATTCTCCACATTTCCCCTTCAACAATGCCTCCATCACAATTCCCCTTCCACAATGCTCCTCAATCTCCACAATGCCCCCATCACGATGCACCCATCTCCACATTGCCCCTTCCTCAATGCCCCTACTGACCCCCACATCCTCCTACCTCGAGTCCCTGGTGGTCTAGCGGTGTGTGACATGACAGATCTGTGCCTTATTTGGCACAGACCTCTGACTGGAACTTAAGCTCCCGCGTGGTTCTTAGTAATGCAGAGCGCTGGGAGATTATGTCATCTCCCTGCATTACTAGAGCGCCGGACGCCAGGAGATCAGCTGTGCTGCCCTGTTTCATAAGTTGCTGCAGGTGCGTGGCGAGGGGGTCGCAGGTGATGGGCCCAGTCGCAGGTGCGACCCCTATTGTTACGTCACTGTAATATGATACATGTCTTCTTCACCTTATTCCAAATCTTGGCTGTTCAATAAATTACTGAAATGAACGTTCCGATTCAACCCAACTGCTTCCTGTCCTGGTGACTCTGACTCAGCTTCATAGTGGTAGGACCACACACCCCATTTATACCATTGATCCTCAGATCCAATTCTCTGGGAACACCAACAGTCAGGATTTAAAAATGTCACTGATTAAATGCAGGTGAAGCAGTCACAATTAATGTGCCACTGATTATCCACTGTTAATGGGCAGGAATATCTTGAAAACCTGAACTGTTGGTGTGTCCTGTGGACTAATGTTGAGAAACATTGCCTTATACTAATGAAGAAGGTGTTGAGTATTACACCTTGTGGCAAAAGCATTCTGGACATTTTGTGTCAAATAAGTGTTATAGACCATTTCTCCATGTGATTACATAGATTGTAAGCTCTACAGGGCAGGGACCCCCTCTACTAAGGTATGCTTACCTGGGGGAGATGAAGTGTGATAAAGAGGTGATAAAGTGGAGATGACTTCTCCAGTGATATCACTTCTCCAATTCCAGTGTTATTCTATGGAGCCCATGCACTAAGATCTCCAAAGCTGGAGAAATCTTAGTGCATTAGCTCCATACAATAACATAGGAATTGAAGAAGTGATATAACTGGAGAAGTCTTCTCTACGTTATCACCTCTTTATCACGTCTTAGTAAATCTACCCCCTAGTGTTCCCCTTATGATAATCATCTGTCTAACCGTGCTTGGGAAGTCTCCGGATCTGCCCTGTAGAATCTGATTTTCAGACTGATTTACTGGGTCTCCTGGGACAGTGGCTGATTCTCCCGCTGTGGTTTCTTCTCCTTCCCACCTGTTCCTCCTACTTCTCCTCCTTCCCACCCTGTTTCTCCTACTTTCCAGCTGCTTCTCCTCCTTCCCGCTTTGTTCCTCCCACATCTACTCCTTCCCACCCTGCTCCTCCCACTTCCATCTCACTTCTCCTCCTTCCCTCCCTGTTCCTCCAACTTCCCTCCCACTTCTCCTCCTTCCCACCCTGTTCCTCCCACTTCCTTCTCACTTCTCCTCCTTCCCACTCTGTTCCTCCCACTTCCCTCTCACTTCTCCTCCTTCCCACCCTGTTCCTCCAACTTCCCTCCCACTTCTCCTCCTTCCCACCCTGTTCCTCCCACTTCCTTCTCACTTCTCCTCCTTCCCACTCTGTTCCTCCCACTTCCCTCTCACTTCTCCTCCTTCCCACTCTGTTCCTCCCACTTCCCTCTCACTTCTCCTCCTTCCCACTCAGTTCCTCCCACTTCCCTCCTACTTCTCCTCCTTCCCACTCTGTTCCTCCCACTTCCCTCCTACTTCTCCTCCTTCCCACCCTGTTCCTCTCACTTCTCCTCCTTACCACCCTGTTCCTCCCACTTCCATCTCACTTCTCCTCCTTCCCACCCTGTTCCTCCAACTTCCCTCTCACTTCTCCTCCTTCCCACTCTGTTCCTCCCACTTCCCTCTCTCTTCACCTCCTTCCCACCCTGTTCCTCCCACTTCACTCCCACTTCTCCTCCTTCCCACTCTGTTCCTCCCACTTCCCTCCCACTTCTCCTCCTTCCCACCCTGTTCCTCCCACTTCTCCTCCTTCCCACTCTGTTCCTCCCACTTCCCTCCCACTTCTCCTCCTTCCCACCCTGTTCCTCCCACTTCCCTCTCACTTCTCCACCTTCCCACACTGTTCCTCCTGCTCCACCTCCTTCCCACTCTGTTCCTCCCACTTCTTCTCCTTCATAACCTGTTTCTCCCACTTCTCCTCCTTCCCACCTTGGTCTGCCCACTTCCCACCCGCTTTTCTCTCTTCCCTCCCTGTTCTGCTCACTTCCCTCCCACTTTAAGACACACAGATGAGTAATCCCTGCCCCACCAATAAGCCCCGCCCTTTTATGAAGCAAATTGCATCACTGATATCCCCTGACCGGCAGCACATGAGCCCTCTCCCAGGGCACAAAAAGAAGAAGTTGCCAGGTATGTGCATAATCACTTAAGTGCTGCACTTATTGTATCCCCTCTATACTAAATATAAACTGCACAGTGATAAGTTCACCTGCTGGCGCTGTATAAATAAAAATATCCATCCATCCACACACGTGATTTCCTTCAGTGTCACATCCAAGGCAGATTTATATATTCATGTGCCTGTTTTCACTCCCTGATTTACATATATAAAATATGGAATTGACTGGATCTCAAGCAATAAACCATCTGCAGAGAATTTGAAGCCTGAGGCTCCGTTGTGATTTACATGATGGGAATAATAATCGTAATAAAATATAATGGCAGCAGGAGCTTAATAGGCAAATCGGGTTCTGCAATTGTCAGGGATGCAGAACTGGTATAACAAATGCTTCGATGAATCCATCCGTTTCCTAATGCCAGCGCACTGGGATTAACCCTTTGAGTGCCAGAGGGGTACGCAATGCATCGCTTTGCCATGCTTTTCATACCCCTCTGGCACTCAAAGGGTTAACCAGAAGGGGACTCACTGTGACTGATGTACAAGTAGAGAAATTTTGTGACAAACCGATTGCACTTTGGGGGCAAATTTCACTTACCATTGGGTCAGATCTGGCTTTTAACCCCTCAAATGCTGGAGAACAATGTGTTGGAGACATCTCTAGCATTCAAGGTGTTAAATGCCACCAATTAAATTTGAGGATGTTTTTTAAAATTTGTTCCCTATGGTGCAATTGGTTTGCTCCAACTAAATGCAGTTCAGTTCAATGTTGCTCAGGGATGTTTTAACCTTTTAAGGACCAGAGGCCTGTGTGGAGATTTGTTTCACATTGGCATACCTGGCATTTGCCAGGAGCCTCCGGTTTTAGGCGACTCACCTTGGGTTCCCAACATTCCCGATTTTACAAGAAGGTAATAAATACAAAGAAAGTATAGAAGGGCATTGGTCTCAAATCTCACAGCGGGTCCCCATACAACCGCTAAAATAACGGGGTTCTCTCTAGACTTAAACTACAAACTATACTAGAAGTTTAATGAAGTAAACCATCAGAAGATAAACCCCATTCACAGAAGTCTTTAAATTGAGGCACTCGGACCCCAAAAAATTATACAACGAAATAGTATATATAAATGTGAAATTTTATTGATACAAATATATTCAGATAAAATTAAAACCAATTAAAATACACAAGAGAATGTCCTCATAAGGAGCAGACCTCAATAGACATTTATCATGTGGTGGTATAATATCCCACAATTATATACAATCACAACTGTTTAAATATAAACAATAGGAATATACAGCACCATAATCACATATAATATATGTGCCAATAAGATATAATTGCCCTATTGATTCTTAAAATAAAAAATGCAAATAGAAATCCTATATAATAATTCGCCAGGATGTTTGTCACGATGCAGTCATGCGCAGTAGAGACTGCCCGAACGCGGGCAGTCTCTACTGCGTATGATTGAATCGCTTGAGTGAGGCGACACAAGACTGCATCAAGTGGAGCAGTGAGGTAGCAGCCTCTTAACCCTTTGAGTGCCAGAGGGGTACACGTGTGGCACTCAAAGGGTTAACCCTTTGAGTGCCAGAGACCTACGGCACTCATTGCAAAGCAATGCGTTCCGTACCTCTCTGGCACTCAAAAGGTTAACATTACCTGGACCTTGGCCCGTGTACACGGGCTTTTACACTAGTATAATAATAAATGATCAGCATTATATAACAGCTTAAAGTGTAATTGATAAAGAATAAACAGGACAAAAAATGGTACTTATCCATGACTAGAGGTCTAATCCTTATGGGACTCTCACTGCAGGTCAACCATCCCAACGCGTATCGCCTCCTTCGAGGCTTCGTCAGGGGATATAGGGGATTTTACAAGAAGGAACCAATTTAGGGCTGGATCCAAATGTTGGAGTTAAAACCAAGGTGAAGAAAAAAACTGCCTCCGTGAGTTAACCAAGACCGGGTAACGTGAGATTCAAATCTTCCTTACCCAGAAAGGCTGACGAGCGCCTACCAACAAAATACACTTTCACCTTAAACCTGCCTCGCATAGAAAATCTTCCCTAAAAACACACGATAAAAACGTTACATAGCACCACAGCCAATCACAGCACCCCAAAGTATCAAGTTCAGTCAGAAAACCCAAAATAACCAATGCATCTTTTGGATATTTGTTTCATGATGGAGATTTAAGGGAAGTTTTATTCTGCACGATTTTCTCCTTCCCACTGTGTGACCTAATGATACCTATATCTTCATGTATTGTTCCTTTCACGGAATCCTTGAGGAAAATTTTGCAATTTAAAGGGATAGTATTGCCTGAAAATAATTTTATTTTATATTGTAGCCCTTAAAAAAATAAAACTTATACAAGTCTTATCTCCCAAACCTTTATGAAGGGCTCAGAATTTCCACTTGCCACTAGCCAATGGCGAGTGAAAATTTAGCCCTGGTGAGTAGAAATTTAGCCCTGGTGGGTATGTTTTGGCTTGCAGTGGCGAGTAACTTTTCAGGTCTGGCTAGTAGCAAAGGACTTAAATTATAAGCCCTGCTTTATGGTTTGGGAGATATTAGCAAGTAAAGTTTCCCCTGGAGTGAGGTCACTGCTCGAGCCTTCAGATTTGGAATCCAGTCCCCGGACTGGCCGTGGCTCTTCAGCAGTGCCGAGATCACGATCTTTAAAAAAAATTTGTTCACTGGAATGGTCTACAAAGTGTGCTTGCAAGCCAGGCACACTTTGTAGACAGTTCCAATGAAGTAGTTCTTTTTAAAGATCGTGATCTCGGCGCTGCTAAAGAGCTGCCCGCTGATCTGTGGACCAGATTCCAAATATGTCCACTAGATGGCAGACTTGGCTAAAACAGCCCGGAAAAAGGAACTTTATTTAACTTTACTTGCTAATATCTCCCAAACCGTAAAGGTTTGGGAGATAAGACTTAAATCATTTTTTATGTTTTTTAAGGGCTACAATATAAAATAAAATTATTTTCAGGCAATTCTATCCCTTTAACTCATGTTATGTTGCAGTTTAACTCATGTTAACCCTCTCTGTTTTGCTTTCCTCCACAGTAGTTTTCTACACTGAGTTGTGTGATGTTCACCCAAAAAACTAGGTGTTAGATTTTTGGCGGTAAATGTTGCAATTTAACTCATGTTATCCCTAACTGCAACATTTGAATAGCTCTGGGGTTAGCTTTTACATTGTCCTCAATGGGCGATATTTTGATCTTTTGGCGACGAGTGTCGTGTTTTCAAAACTGCCGTTATTTCTTACTTGTGGGAACATTTGCATCACATACTTGACTTAAAAAACCACCGTTGCCATTTTTTTCTGCCAACGCCAACATTTGGATCGAGCCCTTAAAGGAACAGTAAACTTTTATTTATGAAAAAATATATATTGTAGGGATTTTCCTACTGAGTAAAATAAGGGTACTCCCATTGCCGAGATATTTATATTTCCGGAGTTATTACAGTTTAAACCCATGTTTATTTTTTACATTAGCAGTGCCCTCTAGTGGTCAAATTCTAATTAGATTTTCTGTTAGATTCTAATGGAGAAGAAAGTCAGAAAAGTCAGTGACATACAGTTCTCCTTAGAATGTGAAACTGCTGAGTCACTTCCTATCAGTTATAACTATTAGGAAGTAAACACAGTAAATTCACTTCCTGATTATTTAAACTGCTATAAATTTTGAAAAAAACATCTGACAGCAGCGGGCGTGACATTGTTGTATTCAGCAGGAAAAGCTCTATAAAGTACGTGTTTTTATAAAAATAAGTTTACTGCTCCTTTAATGTTGTGGTCTGATGATCAGGGAAGATTGAGGCTGTGCAGAGCAATTACATAGAACTGCTTTACCCACAGACAGGAAAGGGAAAAAAGGAAGGCTGCAACTACAACTGAGAGTCTCCCGAGACAGAGGCTGATTCTCGGGTCTCAATGAGTTCCTGTGTAACTCCGCCCACTTCGCTGACACTTCTGGAATCTCTGCTTCCTGTTCTTCTCAATTTCTGTCTATTTCAAGGGGAAACCCCACCCTTTTCCCCAGTCCCACCCATCCCAGTCAAGCCCCACCCACTTTATGAAGCACATCTCATTATTTGGACATTCCCACCCACAGACCCTGATAGCTTAGTGGACCTCTGTAGGTTTTGACATGAAGGACACAAAACAATTATCAGATTTTACTGTCTTTTCCTATGGGGCTCCTATGGGAGCAGACTTACTAACAAGTCCAGGGCTTCACTGTACAGTCCCAAAATGGACTCTGTCAGGCATTTGGTGGGTGTCAGAAAACTGAATCCCACTGATGAAATGCAACCTGAAATATGTGTGCCTCTCAGCCACAAACGTTGCAGGATGGACACACATCCCCAATAGCGTTCAAATGTCAGGCTTTAAACCCCTTCACTAGAGCTTATGGGGCTGCTTGTTCAACCTACTGAAATGGATCTATGAGACTTCAGTCCTGCAGGTCTGTCTCTTCTTGTGGAACCAATGGAAGAGCACTGGAGGTCTCTCTTCAGCTCCCATTGTGCAACTCAGATGGTCTGCCATGGCTCACAATAGGGAAAGCATCATACCGTGTTAGCCATAGAAAATGCATTAGACGGGTAGAGTGAAATTGATACCTTTATTGGCTGACTGAGTGTATCTAGGTAGCAAGATTTCATGACACCTAGGTCTCTTCTTCTGGAGTAATAAGAATGAAGACTGATTGCACAATAAGTGACTTTAGACCCTCATGCACATTATTTTAAAGGCATAGTAATGCCTTCTTATAATTCACTGCTGTATTGTAGATTTAAAAAAATATAAAGTATCTTGAGCAAGCGCCATCTCTCAAACCTTTATGGTTTGAAAAATATTAACAGTTAAAGGGATAGTAATACTTCGTTTTAACTGTATTTTATTTTGTAGGTATTAAAAAAACATGAAGAATGATATAAGTCTTATCTCTGAAACCTTTATGGTTTAAGAGATATTCACAAACAAAGTATCCCTTCCCTGTTCAACCAGATCAGAAGGGAGATGCCCAGGTAGACTGCAGAGAGGGACAATCTTCAATTAAGATAATGGAAAAAGCTGAAAAACTTGTCAAGGGGGGAAGGGCTTTCATTGTTTTCATACAAAGAAAATTGTCCCCTTCTGTTATCTGTCCTGTCATACAACCAGACTCACATCTGAGAAGAGATGACTTACACTAGGTAATAGGGGCGGGAGGGGAACTTTGCTTGTGAATATCTCATAAACCATAAAGGTTTGAGAGATAAGACATATCGTTCTTCATGTTTTTTTAATGCCTACAAAATAAAATAAAGTTAAAACGAAGTATTACTATCCCTTTAAAGTTCCCCCCAGACTAGAGGATAATTATCAGAACAGCCACAGCAGACCAGCAAACCATCTATATTTCACATCCACCGCTTTCTCTTTTACCTTCATTGAGTATTTAGACCTCAGCTATATTTGGGTTTTACATAAATGGGGAGAAATTCACTAAGCGGTTATACGGAGGTAATAAAGAGGTGATAAGGTGAAGATGACTTCTCCAGTGATATCAGTTCTCCATTTCCTATGTTATTCTATGGAGCCTATTCACTAAGATTTCCAAAGTTGAAGACATCTTAGTGTATTGCCTATATAGAATAACATAGGAACTGGAGAAGTGATATCACTAGTGACCTCATCTCCATTTTATCACCTCTTTATCACTGCTTAGTTAACCTCCACCCTGGTCTACATAATAGTTGCCTTTTCACTTCCTAAGAAAAAAAAAACAATACAAAAAACAAACAAAAAAAACAAAACCCTCCACATTTCTTAACCCCTTAATGACCGGCAGCTCGTTGCGGTCACTAAAGGACCATGGAGCTTTTTTTTTTTTTTGATTCTGATTCCAGACTCCCCGAACGACATGCAGCCGCTGGGGGAGCCCGGAATTCCTTGACGGACATAGTACGTCATGGGTCGTTAAGTCAGATCTACCCATGACGTACTATGACCGTCAAGGGTCTTTAAGGGGTTAATGAAGGAGATTCTGAGGTTTATGTTATTTTAACCCTTTGAGTGCCAGAGTGGTACGCAACGCATTGCAAAGCAATGCATTGTGTACCTCTCTGGCACTCAAGGGGTTAAGCAGTTTTTTATGACCCACAGGTTTCCAGATACATGTTTAATTTCTATTTATATATCATGCATACTAGACAGTAAAAAAAAAGAGATTTTCACTTTAAAAGAAAAAAAAGTAAATATTTTAATCCACTCTCTAAGATAAACAAAGTTACTAAGTAGTTTTGTTCAATGAAAGGCACTAACAGCTAAATTGGCAGTATATCAGGGTGCGGAAGAGCATGGCTTTAGATGAGAATAGCACAATGTTTTATTTCCACACAATAGCCTAAACACGGAATAAAAACAATGTGTTGATAATAATAACAACACTCAGTCTGGCAGATGTCCCAGACTGTCAATCAAATCTGGCACTTACATGTTAACCAATTAAGGATCAGAGAGATGCCCCCTCCTCTAGTCCTTCAAAAGTTAAAGGGATAGTAATACTTGCAAATTACTAATCCCCATATTGTAGCTTTGTTAAAAACAAATTTTTTGCCCCGTGTCATTTCTCAAACCCTTATGGTTTGAGAGATGATGGTGCTCAAAGTTCCCCCCTCCCTCCCCCTTCCCTGACTGAACGCTGACTGCAGGGGAAGCTGTCGTACGACAGTCTTATGTGCATCAGGCGGCTCTGCAGCTGAGCCAAGATCGTGTTTATAAAAAAGAATTCTTTCACTGAAACGGTCTTCTAAGTGTGCTTGGTTTGTGTTTGGTTTGTGTTTGATTTGCAAGCACACGTAGAAGACCGTTTTAGTGAAAGATTTCTTTTTTATAAACGCAATCTCGGCAATGCTGCAGAGCCGTCTGATGCAAGTAATACCGGATATCCCTCTAGTCAGCATTCAGTCAGGGAAGGGGGTTGGGGGGGGGGGGGACTTTGATCGCTATCATCTCTCAAACCATAAGAGTTTGAGAGATGACACTGGGGGCAATAAGTTTCTTTTTAACAGAGCTACAATATGGGGATTAGTAATTTGCAAGTATTACTATCCCTTTAAGTATTACTATCCCTTTAAAGAGGCAGTGATTATAAAGGAATAGTATTATACATATTTTCAATTTGTATTACTTTAGTACCATACATTCATTTATTTTACTTGCTGGATTCTGTTTCTTTAATGTTGTATTTTCCTTGTACTATTAAAAAGATAATTTAGTATTTTTCCTGATCACTTGAGAGCCAGATGTTTTGTAGCCAGGTGGCGCTGTTAATACATTCATCTATGGGAAGCTTATGTCTGCAATACTTAGCTTTTCACAGGCTGTAATAGCAACAGCTCCATCTGGCTGCAAAACATCTTGAACTTAAAGTATCAGGAAAATGACGGTGCATTTTGAAATAAACATCTTCAAGCATTGTGGCACTATTTGTTTACACTAGAAGAAAAGCCCTGCAAGTTTTTGTTTTTATAATTAGGGTATACCACTGTGCAATGTGTGGCTTACCCCTCTGTCACGCAAAGGGTTAAGAGTGAATTCTGCTCCGTGTCCAACTCCTGTGATTCTCAGTCCTTGGGACACACCAGCAGGTCAGATTGTCAGGATATCTGACTAATCACCATATCTGAGTCAGTTACTACTCACCTGTGATTTACGTATTTATTTATTTTAACACCTTAAAAAAAAAACCTCAGGAGGATGAAAGGCTGAGGCAACCTTGGCGGGACTAGAACCTGTGACCCGTCGGTTTGAATAGATTCTAAAACTGGTACATTAAAGGGATAGTAATACTTAAAAAGTAAAAAAATTATGTTGTAGGGGTTATCCCCCTGAGCAAAACAAGAGTACTCCCACTGCTGAAAGGTGTTTCATTCAAAAGTTATTAATTTTCAAAGTTGAATTTTTTAGGTGCAATATCACAGTGGCCTGAAATTGTACAGTGGCACTGTTGCTACACGATCCTATGGACAGCTCTGGTCCCGGGACCATAAATCTCCATAGGATGGTGTAGCAACAGCGCCACTGTACAATTTCAGGCCACTGTGATATTGCACCTAAAAAATTCAACTTTAAACATGAATAACTTTTGAATGAAACACCTTTCAGCAGTGGGAGTACTCTTGTTTTACTCAGGGGGATAACCCCTACAACATATTTTTTTTTTACATTTTAAGTATTACTATCCCTTTAAAGGAGCAGTAAACCTTTTTAATGAAAACCTATGTGTTATAGCTCTTTTTCTGCTGAGGAAAACAAGGGAACTATCACTGCTGTCAGTTGTTTTATTCAGCATTTATAATGGTTCAATTAATCAGGAAGTGAATTTACTGTGTGACTACTTCCTGATACTTCCTGTCAGAACTGACTCAGTAGTTTCTATCACATTCTATGGAGAACTGTATGTCACTGACTTTCCTCTCCATTAGAATGTAACAGAATATATCATTAGAATTTGACCACTAGAGGGCACTGCTAATGTAAAAAACACATGTTTAAAGGGGAACTCTCACCTCTATTAAAGTTGTTCTTATCTTAATGTTCCCTTTTGACTGAATCTGTAATCCATTTTTTTTAATTTCATACTGTATTGCCCTAGATATTACCTTGTAAAGATAACAGAAGCAGAGTGCACGAGCCTAATTAAAGGGACAGTAATATTTCAAAATAAAATCAGCTCCATTTAATCTTTATAGTATTTGGGCCATTGAGAGTACTATTTCTGTCAGAGTTGTAGTTCAAAAGTAATTGAATGATAAAGTATCCCCCTCCCACCCCTTTTACCTAGTGTAAGCCATCTCCCCTCAAATGTGGAATCTGGTCTTCAGACCGGACAGCTCACAGCAAGGGACAATCTTCTTACTGTGAGAACAATTAAAACCCTGCCCCCTTGACAGGTTTTTCCCTTATACCAGTTGAAGATTGTCCCTCTCTGTGATCCATCTGGACAGTCTTGCTGCTGTGAGGTGAATAGTGTTACATCAGTAAAAGGAGCGGGAGGGGGATACTTTATCAATCAATTACTCCTAAACTACAACTCTGACAGTACTGAAATAACACTCTCTATGGCTCAAATACTATGAAGATTAATTGGAGCTGCTTTTATTTTGAAACATTACTATCCCTTTAACTCTTGAAGTACCGTGTGTGTATGTGTGGATACACTGACAGCAGCGCAGTTGTCTGTGTCTGTATGTGGTCCTGCTAGAAGCTGTCATGGCATCCAACTGATTGACGATAGTATCTCTGAACCCTTTGTGTGCCAGAGGGGTGTCCAATGCATTGCAGATCAATGCATTGTGCACCCCTCTGGTACTTAAAAGTTTAACCCCTTAGTGACCAGCCGCTCGCAGACACGTCCGGCACTTAATGACGAGGTTTTTTTTCTCCTAGTCTAGCGAATGACTTCCTGGACTTACCAGGTATGTCATCTGTCACTAAGTGACATTTTTGCATGACGTACCTGGTAAGTCCATCGTCACAATGGGGTTAAACCAAGGAGCAAGAGAAAAATTATTGGGGGCCATTAGGATTAAGGCGGTGGTATTATTAGGGGGTGTTACTGCCCCTCTAACAGCAGGTAAAGAGGTCAGATCTACAGTTATTTATTTTCTTATTTTGTTTCTTTCCAAGGATTCACACACAAGACCAAGAAAATCAAAACAGGAGCCATAGCAGAATTCAGTGAGGTAAGGGTGTTCTACAAAACTGGATATCTCTCCTTGGGATGGATGGGACCGAATGGCAGAATTAACCCTTTGAGTGCCAGATGATGAGAAATATCAGGATAGACTAAAGTATCTGAACCTGTATAGATTGGAGGAGAGAAGAGAGAGGGGATATGATAGAAACATTCACATACATGAAGGGGTTCAACAAAGTGCAGGAGGGAAGTACATTTCAAAGGAGTAAAAATGTTAGGACAAGAGGCCATAGTCTAAAACTAGAGGGACACAGAGCGTAGTAGATAAGTGGAATAGCCTACCAACAGAAGTGGTAGAAGTTAATACAGTGAGGGAATGTAAGCATGCATGGGATAGGCATAAGGCTGTCCTTAAAGGGATAGTAATACTTCAGAATTACTTATCCCTATTTTGTAGCCATTAAATAAAGAAGAAAAATTACTCCAGTGGCATCTCTCAGACCCTTATGGTTTGAGAGATAATTGCTTGCAAAGTTACCCCCCCCTCCCCTTTCCCTGAAGTCAGCATTCTAGATGACAGCAGGGAAATCCGCTCCTGGACCATCCGGCAGCTCTGCAGCAGAGCCGCGATCGCGATAATAAAAAATAAATCCTTCACTAAAAAGTTCTCCTACGTGTGCTTGGTAGAAGGTAGAAGACCTTTAAAGTGAAGGATTTCTTTTTTATTAATGCAATCTCGGCTCTGCTGCAGAGCCGCCGGATAGTCGTACAACAGGATTTCGCTGCAGTCAGCTAGAACGCTGACTTCAGGGAAAGGGGAGGGAGGGGGGAACTTTGCGAGCAATTATCTCTCAAACAGTAAGGGTTTGAGAGATGTCACTGGGGGCATTTTCCTTCTTTATTTAATGGCTACATAATAGGTATAAGTAATTCTGAAGTATTACTATCCCTTTAACGTAAGAAAAGACCAAGCACCAAAAAAGGTTTGAGGTTTTTACAGTAGGAAAATGGGCAGACTAGATGGGCCGAACAGTTCTTACCTGCCGTCATATTACTATGTGTGCCCCATGCATTGCTTCCCATTGGGTTGGGACATCTTTTTGGCAATCAGAGGGTTTATGCTGTGTGGAGGTGGGGCTTAAAGTAGTGATAAAGTTTTATTAGTGTATATATATATATATATATATATATATATATATATATATATATATATATATATATTTATACACATATACCTATAGGTATGCCTTTTTGTAGATGATACCAAGATCTGCAATAGAGTAGACATTCCAGGGGGAATAATCCAAATGACAAATGATTTAGGTAAAATAGAAGAGTGGTCAAGAGTGTGGCAGATGCCGTTTAATGTTGATAAATGTAAAATAATGCACTTGGGACAAAATCCAAAGGAAAATATACTATTAAGGGTACTGTGCTGTCAGTGACAACAGAGGAAAGGGATTTGGGAGTAATTTTCTCTAATGACTTAAAGGTAGGCAGGCAATGTAATAAAGCAGTGGGGAATGTAAGCAGGGTACTGGGTTGTATAGCTAGGGGCATTAGTAGCAGAAAAAGGGAAGTGGTCATGTCACTCTACAGATCACTAGTAGACCTCACCTAGAGTATTGTGTACAGTACTGGAGACCCCATCTCCAGAAGGATATAGATACTCTAGAGAAAATTCAGAGAAAGGCTACTAAAATGGTAACTGGTTTACAGGAGAAGATATATCAGGATATACTAAAGGATCTGAATATGTATAGCTTGGAGGAGAGAAGAGAGAGAGAGGGGGGATATGATAGACACATTCAAATACATGAAGGGATTCAACAAAGTGCAGGAGGGAAGTACATTTCAAAGGAGTAAAACTGTTAGGACAAGAGGCCATAGTCTAAAACTAGAGGGACACAGGTTTAGATGTAATGTAAGAAAGTTTTACTTCACTGAGAGGGTAGTAAATAAGTGGAATAGCCTACCAACAGAAGTGGTAGAAGTTAATACAGTGGGGGAATGTAAGCATGCACGGGATAGGCATACGGCTGTCTTTAAAGGGATAGTAATACTTCAGAATTACTTATCTCTATTTTGTAGCCATTAAATAAAGAAGAAAAATTACCCCAGTGGCATCTCTCAAACCCTAACGGTTTGAGAGATAATCGCTTGCAAAGTTTCCCCCCTCTCTCCCCTTTCCCTGAAGTCAGCTTTCTAGCTGACAGCAGGGAAATCCGCTCCTGGACCATCCGGCAGCTCTGCAGCAGAGCCGCGATCGCGATAAAAAAGAAATCCTTCACTAAAGACACATTCAAATACATGAAGGGATTCAACAAAGTGCAGGAGGGAAGTACATTTCAAAGGAGTAAAACTGTTAGGACAAGAGGCCATAGTCTAAAACTAGAGGGACATAGGTTTATATGTAATGTAAGAAAGTTTTACTTCACTGAGAGGGTAGTAGATAAGTGGAATAGCCAACCAGCAGAAGTGGTAGAAGTTAATACAGTGACAGAATTTAAGCATGTATGGGATAGGCATCAGGCTGTCCTTAATGTAGGAAAAGACCAAGGACCAAAAAAGGTTTGAGGTTTTTACTGTAGAAAAATGGGCAAACTGGATGGGCCGAAATGGTTCTTATCTGCCGTCAAATTCTATGTTTCTATATATATATAATAAATTCACAGCAGCCCTCACAGTACTTGATAAAATGAGATCAAATCTTTATTGTCTCTATATATACATCGATAGAGAGAGGCCAAATGAATGAGTATCGCAGTATGTAATGATACCTTTTTTATTGGACTAACATTCAATTGCTGTATATGGACAAGCTTTCGAGAGCAACGTTCCCTTTTTCAAGTCAAAAGTATGCTTTGATTTGAAAAAGGGAACATCTCTCTAACATTCAATTTGCAGAACGAGCTTTCGAGAGTAAAAACTTCCCTTTATCAAGTATTCTTTTTGAATTGATAAAGTGAGGCTGTTACTCTAAAAAGCTTGTCCTGAATGTGGAATGTCAGTCCAATAAAAAGGTATTATTACATACTGCAATACTCTCTCTTTCTCTAGATAGATAGATAGATAGATAGATATGATCGATAGATAAATATGATCGATAGATATATAGAGCTAGGTAGACAGACAGACAGACAGACAGACAGACAGACAGATAGATAGATAGATAGATAGATAGATAGATAGATAGATAGATAGATAATATATACAGTACTGTGCAAAAGTCTTAGGCAGGTGTGAAAAAACGCTGTAAAGTAAGAATGCTTTCAAAAATAGATATGTTAATAGTTTATATTTATCAATTAACAAAAATGATAGTGAGTAAACAGAAGGAAAATCTAAATAAAATCAATATTTGGTGTGACCACCCTTTGCCTTCAAAAGAGCATCAATTCTTCTTGGTACACTTCCACAGAGTCAGGGATTTTGTAGTCATATAGTCAGGTGTATGATTAACCCTTTGAGTGCCAGAGGGGTACGGAATGCCTTGCAAAGCAAGGCATTCCGTACCCCTCTGGCACTCAAAGGGTTAAACAATTATATCAAACAGGTGCTAATGATCATCAGTTTAATATGTGGTTTGAAACACAATCATTAACTGAAACAGAAACAGCTGTGTAGACGGAATAAAACTGGGTGAGGAAAAGCCAAACTCAGCTAACAAGCTGAGGTTGCTGAAGACAGTTTAATGTCAAAAGTCATACTGCATGGCAAGACTGAGCACAGCAAGAAGACATGAGTTAGTTTTACTGCATCAGCAAGGCCTCTCCCGGGCAGCAATTTCAAGGCACACAGGGGTTTCCAGATGTGCTGTCCACGCTCTTTTGAAGAAGCACAAAGTAACTGGCAACGCTGAGGACCGTAGATGCAGTTCAGAACTGCCAGATAACAGTGGGACCCTGGTACAACCATCTACTGTCGACAGAAGTCTGGTCAGAAGTGGTCTTCATGGAAAAAAAAGACATACCTCTGACATGGAATATACAAATAGCCAAAAAAAGAAAAAACAAGAAGAGCGCCAAATAGTGTATTATAGTTAATGGGTAAACATAAAAATATGTAAGCTAATGAAATATTACTCACAAGTAAAATGGTTAGGCTGCTGTTATCAGTCAGTCTAACAAACACACAGTCGGAGAATATAAGCCCGTCTCCGTTCGGGTAGATCCTACGTGACCAGTGGCAATCCAAAGGAGCGAATATACAATAGGCGGAGGATTCTTGATCCATAAGAATCCAGCAACTTGATCAGCATTTTTTTCCTATCTGCCTAAAATATTTACCTATTACTGTATTTACACATCAACTAGACCAATATGAACACTGGCAACCGTGAAGAGCATTATTACTAAATGTAAGGAATGATCAAACCTTCATTTATCATAAAGACATTACTATCTCTTTAAATCAGCAGGAATAATATTCCCCTTCCCAGCTGTACAGTTGGGTAACTCCAGAATTGCTCATTGTTTTGCTTCCAGGATAAGGACCTGTATTATCCTGACTGTAATCTGTTAATTAGCCTATATGTATCCCAGAGCTCATGATAAGATATTATCTGACCTAACAAAAAAAAAGTAAGAACAGAAATTGTCAGATTTCATTATAATACATTCCAGGGGATTAAATAGAAACACAGAATTTGATAGCAGATAAGAACCATTCAGCCCATCTAGTCTGTCCGCTTAATTACTGTAAAAACCTCAAAACTCTCTTGGTCCTTGGCAGGGGCGGACTGACAGGACCCAGGGCCCCTGGTCCAAAAAAGAGGTCTGGGCCCCCTGCAGAAATCTCCACAATGCCCCTTCCACCTCCACAATGCCCCTTCCACCTCCACAATGCCCCCATCATCTCATCGCCACAATGCCCCCTTCTCTCCACAATGCCCCCTTGATCTCATCGCCACAATGCCCCCTTCATCTCATCACCACAATGCCCCCTTCTCTCCACAATGCCCCCTTCTCTCCACAATGCCCCCTTGATCTCATCGCCACAATGCCCCCTTCTCTCCACAATGCCCCCTTCATCTCATCGCCACAATGCCCCCTTCTCTCCACAATGCCCCCTTCATCTCATCGCCACAATGCCCCCTATCTCCACATTGCCCCCTTCATCTCATCGCCACAATGCCCCCTATCTCCACATTGCCCCCTTCATCTCATCTCCACAATGCCCCCTATCTCCACATTGCCCCCTTCATCTCATCTCCACAATGCCCCCTATCTCCACATTGCCCCCTTCTCTCCACAATGCCCCCTTGATCTCATCTCCACAATGCCCCCTTCTCTCCACAATGCCCCCTTCTCTCCACATTGCCCCCTTGATCTCATCTCCACAATGCCCCCTTCTCTCCACATTGCCCCCTTCTCTCCACAATGCCCCCTTCTCTCCACATTGCCCCCTTGATCTCATCTCCACAATGCCCCCTTCTCTCCACATTGCCCCCTTCTCTCCACATTGCCCCCTTGATCTCATCTCCACAATGCCCCCTTCTCTCCACATTGCCCCCTTCATCTCCACAATGCCCCCTTCTCTCCACAATGCCCCCT
The DNA here is from genome assembly GCA_037306005.1 of Rhinophrynus dorsalis. Classification (NCBI taxonomy): domain Eukaryota; kingdom Metazoa; phylum Chordata; class Amphibia; order Anura; family Rhinophrynidae; genus Rhinophrynus; species Rhinophrynus dorsalis. The sequence continues at coordinate 27,953,368 of CM074727.1, read as the reverse complement.
TCTCTCCACAATGCCCCCTTGATCTCATCTCCACAATGCCCCCTTCTCTCCACAATGCCCCCTTCTCTCCACATTGCCCCCTTGATCTCATCTCCACAATGCCCCCTTCTCTCCACATTGCCCCCTTCATTTCCACAATGCCCCCTTCTCTCCACAATGCCCCCTTGATCTCATCTCCACAATATTGCCCCCTTCATCTCCACAATGCCCCTTCTCTCCACAATGCCCCCTTCTCTCCACATTGCCCCCTTGATCTCATCTCCACAATGCCCCCTTCTCTCCACATTGCCCCCTTCATCTCCACAATGCCCCCTTCTCTCCACATTGCCCCCTTGATCTCATCTCCACAATGCCCCCTTGATCTCATCTCCACAATGCCCCCTTCTCTCCACATTGCCCCCTTCATCTCCATAATGCCCCCTTCATCTCCACAATGCCCCCTTCCACAATCCCCCCTTCATCTCCACAATGCCCCCTTCCACAATACCCCCTTCATCTCCACATTGCCCCTTCCTCAATGCCCCCATCTCCACAATGCACCCGTCTCCACATTGCTCCTTCATCTCCACAATACCCCCTTTCATCTCCACCATGCCCCTACCTGCAGTCCCTGGTGGTCTAGCGGCGTGGGGCGCGCCTCTAGTAATGCAGAGGCTGGGAGATGATGTCATCTCCCAGCGCTCTGTATTACTAGAACTGCCCGGCGGCCGTTGTAGGAGAGCTGCTGAGCAGCTCTGGAAGTAGTGGCGGAGGCGGCGGAGGGCCCCCTTCGGTCACGGGCCCTCGGTCCGTGACCGAATGCCCGATGGTCAGTCCGCCCCTGGTCCTTGGTCATGTCTTAGTTCAGGACAGTCTTATGTCTGTGCCATGCATGCTTACATTCCGTCACTGTATTAACCTCTAACACTTCTGCTGGTAGACTATTCCACTTATCTACTACCCTCTCAGTGAAGTAAAACTTTCTTACATTACACCTAAACCTGTGTCCCTCTAGTTTTAGACTATGAACTGTTGTCCTAACATTTTTACTCCTTTGAAATGTACTTACCTCCTGCACTTAGTTGAATCCCTTCATGTATTTGAATGTTTGTATCATATCCCCTCTCTCTCTTCTCTCCTCCAAGCTAGACATGTTCAGATTATTTAGCTATCTATTTATATTTAAATATAAATATACTAGTTTAAAAGCCTGTGTACACGGGCCAAGGTCAGGGTGATGTTAACCCTTTGAGTGCCAGAGGGGTACGCAAAGCATTACTTTGCAATGTGTTGCATACCCCTCTGGCACTCAAAGAGTTAAGAGGCCGGTCCTGCTTTGTGTACTGCCGCCGACGCAGTCATGCACTGTAGAGACTTCCCGAAAGCACAGAATACTCCCAGCACAGAACTCCTAGCATTCCTACACCTCCCAACATTCTGTGCGTTCAGACAGTGTCTACTGCACATGACGGCTTCTGACAAACATCCTAGTGAATTATTATATAGGATATCTGCAATGAAAAGATGCAAAATGTATTCATATTTAACTCCTTTTTTGAAAACCAATGCATTGAAAACATTTCCAGCATCAAAAAGGGCAACCCTTAAACCAAGGATGTCCAAGTTCAAGGGCCACCACCAGGTCAGGATTTAAGGTGAGTTAATCAGAAGTTCATTCATTCTGATTGTCCCACCTGTGCTGAAGTGCGGAAATCTTTAACCCATTGAGTGCCAAAGAGGCATCCAACGTATAGCAACACAATGCAGTGTATACATCTCTGGCACTCAGAGGGTTAACTCTTGGACTGATGGTGGCTCTTGAGGACCGAACTTGGACACCCTTGCTTTAAAGGAATACTTAAAAATAATATGGGGGGGGGGGGGTTACCCTGCACTCTGTAATAATATTATCTGTAAAAAAAAAGTTCTACTAATTTTCTGGGACTTAAAATCTAGTCTTCCATGTGGGGGCTCCCATTCCTGCCTTTTCCAGAGCTCCAGGGCTCTGATTAACCCGTTGAGTGCCATTGCATTTGATACCTCTCTGACACTGAAAGGGTTAATTGCAATTTGTTGTAGGTGTCTGAGAAGTGCTAGTATTGTATTGTCTGTAGACAGGCTGGGATAAGGTAACACCACGTTTAAGAAGAGAAGCGCAGTGGTAACTAATCTCAATATATTAAAAGCCTTAGCTCTTTTGTATCATTACTAAAAGCAGTCCACACAAGCATTAAAATGAAAGTTTAAGTTTAGATTTTAGGTATCTAGCATAAAATAAGTTTTACAGATGATAGCTCGAACTACATAATAAGTTATAGAACTCTATTTCATTTTTAGGCATATGTACTCTTTTAAATCCTTAACAACTGCCCGATCCTGGAGTGGGTGGCCCTAGAAAACCACAGCACTTTTTTCGATCGGTTTCTTTCTTATAGTGTGGAATACTCAGTGAGTTGTTGGAAGTAGAGCGGAGGTTATAGTTAGTGTGGAGAGCTGGAATGAGCATATTGCCCAGGTAGTGTGGAATACTCAGTGAGATGTTAGCAGTGGAGTGGAGGTTATAGTTAGTATGGAGATCTGTAGTGATCATACTGTTCAGGTAGTGTGGAATAGTCAGTGAGTTGTTAGCAGTGGAGTGGAGGTTATAGTTAGTATGGAGATCTGTAGTGATCATACTGCTCAGGTAGTGTGGAATAGTCAGTGAGTTGTTAGCAGTGGAGTGGAGGTTATAGTTAGTATGGAGATCTGTAGTGATCATACTGCTCAGGTAGTGTGGAATAGTCAGTGAGTTGTTAGCAGTGGAGTGGAGGTTATAGTTAGTATGGAGAGCTGGAGTGAGCATATTGCCCAGGTAGTGTGGAATAGTCAGTGAGTTGTTAGCAGTGGAGCGGAGGTTATAGTTTGTATGGAGATCTGTAGTGATCATACTGCTCAGGTAGTGTGGAATCGTCAGTGAGTTGTTAGCAGTGGAGCGGAGGTTATAGTTTGTATGGAGATCTGGAGTGATCATACTGCTCAGGTAGTGTGGAATAGTCAGTGAGTTGTTGGCAGTGGAGGTTATAGTTTGTATGAAGAGCTGGAGTGATCATACTGCTCAGGTAGTGTGGAATAGTCAGTGAGTTGTTAGCAGTGGAGCGGAGGTTATAGTTAGTATGGAGATCTGGAGTGATCATACTGCTCAGGTAGTGTGGAATAGTCAGTGAGTTGTTAGCAGTGGAGCGGAGGTTATAGTTAGTATGGAGAGCTGGAGTGATCATACTGCTCAGGTAGTGTGGAATAGTCAGTGAGTTGTTAGCAGTGGAGCAGAGGTTATAGTTAGTATGGAGAGCTGGAGTGAGCATATTGCTCAGGTAGTCTGGTAGTTTTCCATAGAAGTGATTGTATACTAAGCAAGAAAGGTGAGGGGCACATCTAGATACACACTACACAGTCCGATCTCCTAAAAGAGGGACACAAGGGTAGGATACAGGAACGGGGGGGATTTGGGTCTCAAAGAGGGACTGTCCTCCCTAAACAGCTTGTAGTTTTACCCTAGTATGCCAAGCAAAATTCAGAGCAGAAAACCGGAGACCAGTGCCAATGATGGCCAATCGTAACAGGAACAGAATGAGTTGGTATCTGCACATGAACTAGAGTTTAATCTCTACAGAACATTTTTATTAAATCACTGCAATATACAAAACACAACGTTTCGGTGGACATGCCCCTTCATCAGGTGTATATTCACTCTTCAAAATAAGGTTAAAGGATTATTAATGAGATTGTCTAACAGAAAGTGACCATACACCAGTGTTTTGTATTATTTATTGTTTCAATTGTACAAATTGTTAATGATTGACACTTGTAGACAATAGACTTCACAGCAGTGTGCAGAGTCACTCAGATGCTGCAAGAGCAAATAGAGTACTAGCCTGTATAAAAAGAGGTGTAGATGCAAGGGATGCTAATATTATCCTACCTCTGTATAAATCCTTGGTTACGCCTCATCTAGAATATGGAGTACAATTTTGGGTGCCAGTTCTTAAAAAAGACATTGTTGAACTAGAAAAGGTGCAGACGTGCAACACAATTGATAAAGAGATTGAAAGATCTGAGTTATAAAGAGAGACTAGCCAAACTGGGTTTGTTTACATTAGAGAAGAGACGTCTAAGGGGTGATATGATTACCGTTTACAAATACATTCAAGGTCAATACAAAGAACTATCCAATGAATTATTTACACAAAGAGCTGAGCTAAGAACAAGAGGTCATCCATTAAGACTAGAGGAAAGGCGCTTTCGACTACAACAATGGCAGGTATTCTTTACAGTAAGGGTGGTAAAGCTATGGAATTCTTTGCTTTCAAGAAAGCAATGGATGCCTATCTAGCACAGAACAATATTGTAAATGATGACAGATGGCTTCAAAGCAGATATGATGTTGATCCAGGGAACTATCTGACAGCCATTTGGAGTCAGGAAGGAATTTTTTTACCCACTTGAGGCTAAATTGGAAATGGCTTCAGAGGGCTATCTTTGCCTTCCTCTGGATCGACAGGGGTGTTGTTGGCATGGGCTGGACTTGATGGACACATGCCTTTTTTCAGCCCTATCAACTATGTTACTATGTCTGAATTCTAATTTGGTGCCGATTTGTGTATAAATGCCAGACTTTTGATGAGCTTAAACTCTATTTTGTGTGCGGATACCACTCATTCTCTTCCTAAATGACCGTTGGGAAGTCTGCTGTTGGCCTATGCAAAGCAACGGCAATGGGTTCTGGGTAGAAAAATTGTACAAAACCAATTATAGGTATTTTTGTGTTTGAGAGTGTGGGGGCGAGAACATACATATCTGCATTAAAGGATCATTCAGACAAGGGCAAAAATACAACAGTGGACACAAGTACATAATAGAAGGGTTGGGTGCTGATTCATACACATGACGCATACACAGTAATTCAACAAAGTTGGAAAGAAAAAAAAAACATCAGATAACAACAATATAAAACCAAAACCTAATTATCTACTGAAACAAAACCAAACAAAAAGAAACAATGCTGGCCTTATGCAGGAAACAAAAGTGAATTAATTCTGGTGCGAACCAACCGCACCGTAGGAGAAAATGAAACATTCCACCAAATATATACTGAATTAAACAGGACTATTAACCCTTGAATACTAGACAGCTATCCAACATATTGGTTTGCGACACCTCTCTAGAATTCAAGTGCTTAAAAGCACTATTTAAAGGGATAGTAAACCTTGAAAATAAGTTTATTTTATATTGTAGCCCTTAAAAAAACATGAAAAATGATATGCCTTATCTCCCAAACCTTTATGGTTTGGGAGATATTCAAAAGTAAAATAAAGTAAAGATGCCTTTTACTGGCTCTTTCAGCCAAGTCTGCCATCTAGTGGACAGATTTGGAATTCGGTCCACAGATCAACCGTCAGCTCTTTAGCAGTGCCGAGATCACGATCTTTAAAAAGAACTACTTAATTGTAACGGTGTACAAAGTGTGCCTGGCTTGCAAGCAACTTTGTAGACCATTCCAATTAAGAAATTCTTTTTAAAGATCATGATCTTGGCACTTCTGGAGAGCCGCAGCCATCCTGGGACCGGATTCCAAACCTGAGAGCTAGAACGGTGACGTCACTCAGGGGGAAACTTTGCTTCTGAATATCCCAAACCATAAAGGTTTGGGAGATAAGACTTATATCATTTTGTCATGTTTTTTTAAGGGCTACAATATAAAATAAACTTATTTTCAAGGTTTACTATCCCTTTAAATCAAATGCACTTTTATTTGACCCCTACAGTGTATTTCTAAAATGATTTAGAACAAGACCAGAATAATTTAATTTACACAGATGCAAATATAAACACGTACACTTAAGTTTGCACAAACATTAATGTGAGTTTTATTGCTGTGGAGCAATGTGGTACACTTATATACACACCACACAGTCTTATCTCCTAAACACATGGACACCAGGGTGATACACTTATATACACACCACACAGTCTGATCTCCTAAACACAGGGACACCAGGGTGATACACTTATATACACACCACACAGTCTGATCTCCTAAACACAGGGACACCAGGGTGATACACTTATATACACACCACACAGTCTGATCTCCTAAACACAGGGACACCAGATTGATACACTTTTATACACACCACACAGTCTGATCTCCTAAACACAGGGACACCAGGGTGATACACTTTTATACACACCACACAGTCTGATCTCCTAAACACAGGGACACCAGGGTGATACACTTCTATACACACCACACAGTCTGATCTCCTAAACACAGGGACACCAGGGTGATACACTTCTATACACACCACACAGTCTGAACTCCTAAACACAGGAACACCAGGGTGATACACTTATATACACACCACACAGTCTGATCTCCTAAACACCGGGATACCAGGGTGATACACTTATATACACACCACACAGTCTGATCTCCTAAACACAGGGACACCAGGGTGATACACTTATATACACACCACACAGTCTGATCTCCTAAACACAGGGACACCAGTGTGATACACTTATATACACACCACACAGTCTGATCTCCTAAACACAGGGACACCAGGGTGATTACACTTATATACACACCACACAGTCTGATCTCCTAAACACAGGGACACCAGGGTGATACACTTATATACACACCACACAGTCTTATCTCCTAAACACAGGGACACCAGTGTGATACACTTATATACACACACCGCACAGTCTGATCTCCTAAACACAGGGACACCAGGGTGATACACTTCTATATACACGCCACACAGTCTGATCTCCTAAACACAGGGACACCAGGGTGATACACTTTTATACACACCACACAGTCTGATCTCCTAAACACAGGGACACCAGGGTGATACACTTATATACACACCACACAGTCTGATCTCCTAAACACAGGGACACCAGGGTGATACACTTACATACACCACACATTCTGATCTCCTAAACACAGGGACACCAGGGTGATACACTTTTATACACACCACACAGTCTGATCTCCTAAACACAGGGACACCAGGGTGATACACTTATATACACACCACACAGTCTGATCTCCTAAACACAGGGACACCAGGGTGATACACTTATATACACACCACACAGTCTGATCTCCTAAACACAGGGACACCAGGGTGATACACTTATATACACACACCGCACAGTCTGATCTCCTAAACACAGGGACACCAGGGTGATACACTTCTATATACACGCCACACAGTCTGATCTCCTAAACACAGGGACACCAGGGTGATACACTTATATACACACCGCACAGTCTGATCACCTAAACACAGGGACACCAGGATGATACACTTATATACATACCACACAGTCTGATCTCCTAAACACAGAGACACCAGGGTGATACACTTATATACACACACCACACAGTCTGATCTCCTAAACACAGGGACACCAGGGTGATACACTTATATACACACCACACAGTCTGATCTCCTAAAAAAAAGAGGGACATCAGGGTGGGAAAGAAGGACAGAGGGATTTGGGTCTCAAAAAGGGACTGTCCCTCCTAAAGATGGATACTTGGGAGGAATGGACCCCTAATATCTCCTAAAGAGGGACACTTAGGTGATTAAAGATTAATTTGGGAGAAGAAATCCATGCAGAATTGATTCCTAGAGGACATTAGCATTTTCTACCCAAGTGAGGGGTTATTACCATACCTGGAAACTTTCAAAATGAGCTAACCCTGAGATTGTGTAAATATTAACCCTTAAATTTCCCACAGTATAGATTATCCGCGATATAACCCTCATTGCTGTAATCGAGAGTCGCTCCATTCAGCATTCACGGAGACATTAATATACAACAACTTACAGATATCACTGCATGAACACACACAAGACAAGCAGGACTTCTCCCTCTGCCTTCCTGGTACAAGTGGCACCAATTTAGAGACTAAAGAAGCAATTAAATGGAGCAGAATATATAACAGGTAGCACTGAACTCACTCATCCTAAGATTTTGGCTCTTCACCCTGAGACCCTGAGATTTGGGCCAAAACCCTGAGTCTCCGGGTCAATCCCTGAGAATTCCCAGGTATGGTTATTACCATATCTGGGATTTCTCAAGGTTTTAACCCAAGGCTCAGGGTTTTGATCCATTTTCAGGGTCTCAGATTCTCAGGGTGAGACAATATCAGCACTACCTTCTACATGATCTGAACCTATTAACTGCTTCTTTAACCGACAGATTAGGGTCATTTATACCAGGAGAGCAGAGGGAGATGTCCTGTTTGTGTAGTGTGTATTTGTGAAGTGACATTTCTAAACTGTAGTATGTTAAGGGCTACTGCTTGAGGACTGATCAAATCATCCCTGAGTTATAGCAAGCAGGGGCATATTGACTAATATTTACATTCTGGGGAGCAATGTGTTAAGTACCCCTTTGGCTCTCAAAGGGTTAAAGGTTAATATTTTAGAGAGCTCTGAATCAGCTCATTTCAAAAGTCCCTACACATGCTAATTTTTGTTAGCGTTTCTTTAAGACGTTACTAGTCCTTTAAGAGATAAAATCCCCAAAGTCAGATGGAGGATCCAACTCTCACAATGTGAATGGCAAACAGCCTGGCTGAACGTGTTGTTCCTCCTGAACCCACTCTCAGCTCTCAGGCACATACCCATTTCCCATAAAATGTCTGTTCCTTTGCCAGGCTAGTCATTCTTTGAACTGTGTGTGTGTGTACAAGCAGTGCTCTGTGATAACTTATTACACCTGTGTTGGTTTATTTATCTAATGGGCGGCTCAGGAGTGACAGGTAATTAATACTAAAATAGCTCCAAGCCACATTCCTCCCCTTGTACAGGGAAGTTGTGTTGTCTTCCCTTTATATACAGTGTATACAGTGGGGATTCCTACCGTGCGGGTTTGTTTTTCACTTGTTCACTAATGATTTAAAGGGATAGTAATACCTAAAATGTAAAAAAAAATATGTTGTAGGGTTTATCCCCCTGAGTAAAACAAGAGTACTCCCACTGCTGAAAGAGGTTTCATTCAAAAGTTATTAATTTTCAAAGTTGAATTTTTTAGGTGCAATATCACAGTGGCCAGAAATTTTACAGTGGCGCTGTTGCTACACCATCCTATGGAGATTTGTGGTCCACTTTTGAATGAAGCACCTTTCAGCAGTGGGAGTACTCTTGTTTTACTCAGGGGGATAAACCCTACAACATATTTTTTTTTACATTTTAGGTATTACTATCCCTTTAAAGGGATAGTAATATTTAATATGTAATAAAATATATAGTGTAGTGTTTATTGCCCTGAGTAAAACAAGGGAACTCCCACTGCAGGAAGGTGTTTTATTCAAAAGTTTTTACAGATCAACCTTGATTTTTTTTAAAGGGATAGTAACACTTCGTTTTAACTTTATTTTATTTTGTAGGCATTAAAAAAACATGAAGAATGATATAAGTCTTATCTCTCAAACCTTTATGGTTTATGAGATATTCACAAGCAAAGTTCCCCTCCCCGCCCCTTTTTCCTAGTGTAAGCCATCTCTTCTCAGATGTCAGTCTGGTTGTATGACAGTACAGATAACAGAAGGGGACAATCTTCTTTGTATTAAAACAATGAAAGCCCTTCCCCCCCTTGACAAGTTTTTCAGCTTTTTCCATTATCTTAATTGAAGATTGTCCCTCTCTGCAGTCTACCTGGGCATCTCCCTTCTTATCTGGCTGAACAGGGGGGGGATACTTTGTTTGTGAATATCTCTTAAACCATAAAGGTTTCAGAGATAAGACTTATATCATTCTTCATGTTTTTTTAATGCCTACAAAATAAAATAAAGTTAAAATGAAGTATTACTATCCCTTTAAGTGCAATATCACAGCGGTCTGAAATTGTGTAGTGGTGCTGTTGCTACACCATCCTATGGCCCGCTCTGTTTAATTGACCATAAATCTCCATAGGTTGGTGTAGCAACAGCGCCACTGTACAACTTCAGGCCGCTGTGATACTGCACCTAAAAAATTCAAGTTTGAGCTGTAATAACTTTTGAATAGAACACCTATCAGCAGTGGCAGTTCCCTTGTTTTACTTAGTGGGATAAAACCTACAACATATTTTTTTTTTTTTTTTTACATTTTAAGTATTACTATACCTTTAAAGGGTGTTTTTACTCTATAAATGCCAGAGAGGTCTACATGAATTGTAGTGATTTTTTCTGCTCATTATATATAATGTTTTGATCAATATTATAGCAAAAAAGTAAGCTGGTGCACCACCCCCTTTGAGGTATATTGGTGTCAGATAACTTACTAGGTAAAGTGCTTAAAGGGAGAGTAATGTTTCACAAGAAAAGCTGCTCCAATTAATCTTCATTGTATTTGGGCCATGGAAAGTGTTATTTCAATACTGTCAGAGTTGTAGTTCAAGAGTAATTGAATGATAAAGTATCCCCCTCCCGCCCCTTTTACTGATGTAACACTGCTCACCTCAGAGCAGCAAGACTGTCCGGATGGGTCACAGAGAGGGACAATCTTCAGTGAGCATAAGGGAAAACCTGAAAAACATGTCAAGGGGACAGGGTTTTCCTTATGATCACAGTAAGAAGATTGTCCCTTGCTGTGATCTGTCCGGTCAAGAGACCACATCTGAGGGGAGGTGTCTTACACTAGGTAAAAGGGGCGGGAGGTGGATACTTTATCATTCAATTACTCATGAACTACAATTCTGACAGTAATGAAATAACACTCTCCATGGTCCAAATAGTATGACGATTAATTGGAGCTGCTGTTTTTGTGAAACATTACTATTCCTTTAAAGGGATTGTAATGTTGTTAAAACACTAGATAGCCGAGTCTTCTTTATAAGAAACACATTGTGCTATTTCAAGCCACTTACTTTGGTGTAGTTCTCAAGTTCCCACCCCTTCTGCCCACATCACTGCTGCAGCTGTGTCTAGTCCGGACGGATGCGGCAAGGGACAATCTTCAGTAAGCAAAGGGAAATCCTGCCTTCCTTCGTCAAGGGAACAGGGTTTTCCTTATATTTACCTACTGAAGTTCATCCCTCGCTGCATCCGTCCGGTCCCACGACACGATTAGAGATTCAGTGGGAGGCGGCCAGAAGAGGTGGGCGGGGGATCCTTGTGCATTTAATATATTGAGAACGACACAAAAGTAAGTGGTTTGAAATAGCGCAATCTGTTTCTTATATTATAAAGAAGACTCGGCGAACTAGATTTTTTTAACAGCATTACAATCCCTTGACGTCTATCAAAATTGGATAAACAAAATAAAAAAAGAAAAAAGAAAAAACTAAAAGCAGCACCAAAACCAACCCGTGAAACAGAAACGGACTAAATCAGAACCAGAAGATAATGAAAAAAAGTATTAAGATATCACTTATTATATAATTACTAGTGTAAAAGTCCTTATACACGGGCCAATTTCTGGGAGATGTTAACCCTTTGAGTGCCGGAGGGGGTATGCAACCCCTCCGGCACTCAAAGTGTTAAAAGGCCAGTCCTGCTCTGCGTACTGCCGTCACGCACCCAATGCACTGTAGAGACTGCCTGAACGCACAGAACGCCACCAGCACAGAACTCCCATGACTGCGCATGACGGTTTCTGACAAACATCCTAGCAAATTATTATATAGGATTACTATATTTTAACCCTTTAAGGACCGGAGAATTGCCAGGACCATCACGTACTTTTTACTTATAGCTTTCCTGCGGGACTGTTTCTAATACAAACGGGGTCTGAAATTGACCTCTGTCTCAGACCCCTCCCCCCACTCGGTCCTCCAGTACACGTCACAGGTCACGCGTGCCGGTACGTTGGCATAGATCAAAGTGGTCCTTAAGGGAAGGTAACTTCCCTGTATCTCTGGTCATTAAGGGGTTAATACTTTTCCATTGTCTTCTGGCTCTGATTTAGTCTGAGAGAGAGAGAAAGAGAGATAGATAGATAGATAGATAGATAGATAGATAGATAGATAGATAGATATGAGATAGATAGATAGATAGATACAGACAGATAGATAGAGAGATACAGACGGACAGATAGATAGACAGATACAGAGAGATAGATAGACAGATACAGACAGATAGATACAGATAGATAGATAGATAGATAGATAGATAGATAGATAGATAGATAGATAGATAGAGATAGACAGACAGATATAGATAGATAGATAGATAGATAGATAGATAGATAGATAGATAGATAGATAGATAGATAGATAGAGACAGATAGATAGAGAGATACAGACGGACAGATAGATAGATAGATAGATAGACAGATACAGACAGACAGATATAGATAGATAGATAGATAGATAGATAGATAGATAGATAGATAGATAGATATAGATAGACAGACAGATATAGATAGATAGATAGGTAGATAGATAGATAGATAGATAGATAGAGTTAACAATATATAGATAGAATTTCTTAATTAAATTTTAATTGTCATTCTGTACAGCTCTTCCGATGGCCGCACTATGGGAAGCTCTTGTCGGAGGAGATACTGACGGTGAAGGTGTACAACTGTAGTAAAGTCTTCAGTAACCGGTAAGATCATCCCCCTGTCTCTAGTCCGGAGCTCCTCAGTGTTAGTCCTCAGGCACGCCAATGGCTCAGCTTCTCAAGAGATCCCCTGCTTAGCTGCAAGTCACTTATCAGTGGCTCAGTCATTATGACTGATCTGGAAATGCTTAATTAGAGGTATCCTAAAAACCTGACCCTTTAGTGTGCCCTTTGGACTGGTGCTGAGAATAACCCACTAGTCCACAAGTCACCAGACTTTCCTATAAGAATATTAATAATCAAACCGAGGCCAGATTTACAAATCAGATGGCTGTAGTGCATAGAACTTTAATGGCAAAAGGATCCATACAACAGCCCCATAGCATCCTATAGAATATTTTGCTAATGTGTGTTTGTCAGAAGCCATCATGCGCAGTACTGACTGCTGGAACGATCCGTGGCTGATAACGGAGCGGCGCACTGTTCTGAATTCAGACCGTAGTCCACTCTACGCAGGTACGCAGAAAGGACTATGGTCTGAATTCAGAGCTCCCTGCTCCGTTATCAGATGTGGCGTGTTCCGGCAGTCAGTACTGCGCATGACTACAGCGGCACCAGTGTTGGCACGTGTACACAGGCTTTAAAACTAGTAAGCAGATAAATAGCAACAAATCCCAACATCTCCTCCAAACCTTGTTTCAAATATTGCATTAAACAAGGCTCCGAGGAAAGGAGCTCCCCATTATTCTTCCCTTGGTGCAAGCAGGGTTAACCCTTTCAGTGCCAGACGGGTGCGCAATGCATTGCGTACAGCTCTGGCAATGAAAGGCTTAAAGGGAGAAATTTGGGCATGTTTAGCTTAGTAAAAAAAAAAAAGTCAATCTCTGCACTTGGTTTAGAGTGGAAATGGCTCCATACACATTCACCCATGGTGATAGATCCACCTGTGTTTATGACATTTCCCTTTAATGTGAGGAGATCCTGTAAGCCGGAGCTGTCCAAGTTCAGTCCTCAAGGGCATACCTATGAACTCTCCAGTTTTGCACCGGAGACTCCAGATTTCAGACTGAATTACCGGGTCTCAGGGGCAATGTGTGGGTCACCGGGTGGGCAGAGTTTAAATAGAAACTCTGCCCACTTGTGCTCCATCCCGCCTGGTTCCTCCCACTCCCCGCCCTCTTAGATACATTTTGCAGGTTTTTGTTTGTTTTTTTTTGTCCCGCCCCCTCCGCGACTAAGCCCCGCCCCTTTTATGACGAGAATCACGTCATTTTCCTCCCAGGTCGGCACTGACAGGGTTACCCTCCGGGTAACCCTGTTTCAAAAGTTCCCAGGTATGCTCAAGGGCCACCAACAGGCCAGGATGTAAGGTGATTCAAAATGAATGATCCACTGATTAACTCACCTGTACTTAAAGGGATAGTAATACTTCGTTTTATCTTTATTTTATTTTGTAGGCATTAAAAAAACATGAAGAATGATATGGTTTAAGAGATATTCACAAGCAAAGTTTCCCCTCCCGCCCCTTTTACCTAACGTAAGCCATCTCTTCTCAGATGTGGAATCCAGTCCATAGACCAGACAGATAACAGCAGGGGACAATCTTCTTCCTATGAGAACAATGAAAGCCCTTCCCCCCTTGACAAGCTTTTCAGGTTTTTCCCTTATCTTAATTGAAGATTGTCCCTCTCTGCAGTCTACCTGGGCACCTCCCTTTTGATCTGGCTGAGCAGTGTTACATCAGTAAAAGGGGAGGGAGGGGGATACTTTGTCATTCAATTACTCTTGAACTACAACTCTGACAGAATTGAAATAACACTCTCCACTGCCCAAATACTATGATGATTAATTAGAGCTGCTTTTATTATGAAACATTACTATCCCTTTAATCAGGGAAATCCTTACATCTGGCCTGTTGGTGGCCTCTGAGGACGAACGTGGACAGCTCTGCTGTAAGTCTTTGTTAGTGTGTTTTGAAGAACCATGCAATAAGTAGCCCTACGAACGTAATGATATTTATGTGCCTCTGACATGTCTCCTTTACTTTACTAGACTACTGGGAACCTTGATAATCAGTCTCCAACACCTTACAAAAAGCGGCCGTCTCATTCTCACTGAAGCCTTAGTGGACAAAAACCACAGTATCACAGGGGTAAGTGCTGGTCTCTGGCATTAAATTGTATAGTAATGAGATGCGCTGAACACTTCTAAAACATTTGGAGGATCTGTAATTACTGTAACACGTTTATATAATTACCAGTGGTCCTAGATATGCTCTTAGGCAGGCTTAGGCAGCTTCTGGCTTGCCAGCTGTTACTACTTCTCACATTGACTGCTCGGGGATAATGCGACTTGTCTACCCTGATCGAAGGAGAAAAAACTCTCCATAGAGAAAATTCTCTCTAACTCATGTTATACCATGGAGGCTATTCAGTAAAGCAGAGGCTGCCAATCTAGGACTAGATTTTATTGCAGGAGATAAATGTTAACAGCTGTTTTATCAAACATTTTCCTATTGAATTCTCTATGGAACACTGGGGATAATCGCAGTGATAAATGTTAACACCTGCAATGGAATCTAACCCCTATTCTTTAAACTGGAACTAACAGTTTAGAATGACCTGGGCGATACTTAATGAGCTTTCAAAATCAACTATACTTGTGTTAGACATTCCATATTTGAAACTCTAGTTTATGAGATATTTAGCTTAGCCAGTACTTCCTGGTAGGAAGTAGCAGTTGAGAGATAGTGGAATGTTAGTATCTGGCTGGAAGGAAGCGACAGTTGAGAGCGAGAGTGGAATGTTAGTATCTGGTAGATAAGAAGTGACAGTTGGGAGGGAAATTGTAATGTTAATCTCTGGCTCGTAAGAAATGGCAGTAGAGAGGGGGAAGTGGAATGTTAGTAGCTGGTTTGTAATAAGTGGCAATTGGGAGGAATAGTGCCTTGTAAGAAGTTGCAGTTGGGAAGGATAGTGTATATTAGTATCTGTTACTCTAGGCTATGTCAGCCAGTTTGCGTAATAATAAAACTATATGTCTCCTAAACTATAGTTTTAAATAAATAATGGTTGATATAAATAGGAGCAATTTTAAAGCTCTTTTTAAATCATCCATTTTATTATGGTGTGTTACTGCCAGTTTAAATGAGAGCAATTGTATGTCCTTATGTTCCAAACAGAAGTAGAGTGATTCCAGGACAAACCAACTGCACTATAGGGGAGAAATACAAAAATCCCCATTGACCTAAATTGGGATTTTTGAAAGGACACTAATGTCCCAAAAAATTTTTTTCTAGTTTTGTAGAGCTCAAAATAATAAATTAAGTGCAACAAACGCTATCTCTCAAACCGCTAGGGTTATGAGAGATATAGGTATTCAAAGTTCCCCCCTTCCTCCCCTTCTCCTGATGTCAGCGTCTAGCTGACAGCAGGAGATCCCGGCCCGGGGACCAGCAGGCGGCTCTGTAACAGAGCTGAAATTGCGTTATTGCTAAAGAAATTGGAAAAGTCTACAAAGTGTGCTTGCAAACCAGGCACACTTTGTAGACCTTTCCAATGAATTAATTATTTTTAAATAACGCAATTTCGTCTCTGCTGCAGAGCCGACTCGAATCTGCTGTCAGCTTTACAGCTGACATCAGGAGAAGGGGAGGGAGGGGGGAAGCTTTGAATACCTATAGCTCGCAAACTGTAGCGGTTTGAGAGATAGGGATTGTTGCACTTAGTTTATTATTTTCAGATCTACAAAATATTAAATAATTTTTTGGGGACATTACTGTTCCTTTAACCCCCTGAATGCTAGAGAGCTAAAGACTGCCATAGCATGCAAAGGGTTAAAAGCCCCATTTAAATCAATGAATATTTAGGGGATTTTTATTTGTCCCCTTTTGACCAGTTTTTTTTTTTGCCAGTCATGCAAGTGCTAGCCTGGGGGGAGCAGGGGGGCAAATCCCCCCTGGCCTGGTCATATGTATGGGCCCGTGGGCCACTGCTTCACTCAATCTTCCACTTGCTGCTGTAAATGGAGCTACACAAATGATACCACAGGGTTTATAATTGAACTGGAACTACACCAGTGATATCACAGAGCTACAATCCAAATGGAGCTATGCTAGTATCATAACCCCATTTCCCTTGTAAGAGTTATGGTATCCCTAGTGCAGCATTACTTAAAGGAGCAGTTATATGTTATAGATCTTTTCCTGCTGAATAAAACAAGATCACTCCCATCGCTGTCAGATGTTTAATTCAAAATTTATAGCAGTTTAAATAACCAGGAAGTGAATTTACTGTGTTTACTTCCTGATAGTTCTAACTGACAGGAAGTGACAGGCAGTTTCTATCACATTCTATAGAGAACTGTATGTCTCTGACTTTCCTCTCCATTCGAATCTAACAGGAAATCTAATTAGAATTTGACCACTAGAGGGCACTGCTAACTAATGTAAAAAACATAGGTTTAAACTGTAATAACCCTGGAAATATAAATCTCTCGGCAGTGGGAGTACCCTTATTTTACTCCATAGGAAAATCCATACAACATATTTTTTTTCATAAAAAAAGTTTACTGCTCCTTTAAATTGTAAGCTCTATGGTATCCAAAGTGTAGCTTTACTTAATTTGTAAGCTCTGTAGTATCACTTGTGTAGCCCCATTTCAACTGTAAGTTATGTGGTATAATTTGCCTTACTTCGCAAGATTAATTCCAATTTTAAAATTAACAAAAGGGGGTGGGCTGGGACAGCAGGCTCAAATGATAGTAGACATGGACCACTTGATTGTATTTGCCACCTGTGTTAAAAGCTGCCAGCCCTCTCCTGTTGCCAGAATATATTGCAGCAATTTTCAGTTCATATACTAATATGTATATCTGGGAACTTCCAATTGAGGTCTACCCGGAGGGGAGTCCTCTGGTGCAGCAGGGGGTGAAAATAATGACGCGAATCGCGTCAAAAAGGGGTGGGGCTTGATGAGAGTTGAGGGGGCAGGGCTTAAAGGTGTCACACAGAAGGCTGGGGAAGGAGGAACACCAGGAGAAACAGCATATGTGGGCAGAGTTTCAATAGAAACTCCCCACATCTGGAGGAATCAGCTTCTGCCCCGAGACCCGGTAAAGCTCTGTCAAAACCGTAGACTCCGGGGCAAATCCGGAGAGTTCCCAGGTATGCTAATATGGAACATTTATATAGCCTTTTACATAACATCTTATTTAATTATTTGGTAGGAGGAAAAACCACCAACACATTGATATCTTTCTTTAAATAATAATAATAACAACTAGTATTTATATAGCGCCTTTCTCCCAGTGGGACTCAAAGTGCTTTCAGCGCACGCTCTTGGAATTAACCAAATCGGCAGCTGAAATAACAGATGTTATTATTACCCAATCAATGATACTCATTTATCGACCTCGGAAGGATGAAGGGCTGAGTTGACCCTGCTGGGATTCGAACCTACAATCTTGCGGTTGGAATAGGCTCCACAGTCAGGGACTTTACCACTGAGCTATCTCACCAGGGATAGTAATACTTTGTTTTATCTTTATTTTATTTTGCAGGCATTAAAAAAACATGAAGAACGATATGTCTTATCTCTCAAACCTTTATGGTTCAAAATGAATGATCCACTGATTAACTCACCTGTACTTAAAGGGATAGTAATACTTTGTTTTATCTTTGTTTTATTTTGTAGGCATTAAAAAAACATGAAGAACGATATAAGTCTTATCTCTCAAACGTTTATGGTTTGAGAGATATTCACAAGCAAAGTTTCCCCTCCCGCCCCTTTTACCTAGTGTAAGCCATCTCTTCTCAGATGTGGAATGCAGTCCATAGACCAGACAGATAACAGCAGGGGACAATCTTCTTCCTATGAGAACAATGAAAGCCCTGCCCCCTTGACAAGTTTTTCAGGTTTTTCCCTTATCTTAATTGAAGATTGTCCCTCCCTGCAGTCTACCTGGGCACCTCCCTTCTGCTCTGGCTGAGCAGTGTTACATCAGTAAAAGGGGCGGGAGGGGGATACTTTGTCATTGAATTACTCTTGAACTACAACTCTGACAGAACTGAAATAACACTCTCCAAAGTCCAAATACTATGATAATTAATTAGAGCTCCTTTTATTATGAAACATTACTATCCCTTTAAGATAATTAGCCCTGAGTATCTTATATAACGTAATAATAGCCAGTAGGTTACACTGTGAAAGTTGGAGGAATTATTCATTTACTGACAACTCCTCCTAACTCTAGAGACAGGAACCTAGTGACTGTCCCCTCTCTTCAAGACTGATGAGTTCATTCTATGACTCATTGGAAAACCTGCTCTGGTCTCTCAAAAAGGTGTGCCCGGCTTTATTTTCCTTTTACTACATGCCAGGAATGTCGTTTTCTGAGGCTAAACCCTTTTTATGAGATTTTTCTTGCTAAAGTAATTAACATTGTGGTTATTGTATGTCCTCTGGATCAAATCTGTTCAAGTTGTACACAATCAGCTCTCTGTCTCTTGTTATGCAAAAAAGATTGGAGTAGAGATACAATAAAAAAGTAAAAAAAATCTTAATTCCCCTTGTGTGCGCCTTAAAGGGATAGTAATACTTAAGTATTACTAATCCCTATATTAAAGTCCTATTAAAAATAAATGTATTGCCCCCAGTGTCATCTCTCAAACCTTTATGGTCTGAGAGATAATCGCTCCTAAAGTTGCCCTCTCCCTCCCCCTTCCCCGAAGTCAGCGTTGTAGCTGACTGAAGGGAAATCCGGTCTTAGATCATCAGGCGGCTCTACAGCAGAGCCGCGATCGCTTTAATAATAAAAAAATATTTGACTAAAACGGTCTTCTTCGTGTCCTTGCAAACACAAGTAGAAGACCATTTCAGTGAAAGTTTTCTTTTTTATTAACGCGATCGCGGCTGTGCTGTCGTACGACAGACTTCCCTGCAGTCAGCTAGAATGCTGACTACGGGGAAGGGGGAAGGAGAGGGCAACTTTAGGAGTGATCATCTCTCATTATGGTTTGAGATATGACACTGGGGGGCAATACATTTATTTTTAGTAGGACTTTAATATAGGGATTAGTAATATTTAAGTATTACTATCCCTTTAAAGTCAAATTATCACTCCATCAGCAAATCTGCTTCCATAATGAACCCAATGTGATCCTTCCTTGGTCCTGTGAAAAGACACTGAGATGAATAGGGGGTTTATGAATGATGCTCATTCAACCTGTAAAAGTTGTGCCTGAGATTCCAGCAAAGGGGGTCAAGTTTTTTTAACCTGGTAACGGTTGATATAAGCTGTTTTGGGTTAGCCAGTCCTCCTACTAAGGCTGCTCTTAGTAAAATGTGATAATTGACCTTTAACCTCCTTGATCCGAGAGAGATCTACAACGCATTTCAAAACAATATGTCGGAGATCTCGCTAGCATCCAAGTGCTTAAAGGCACATTTGTAGCCTTCAAATATATATAAATATATACCTTTCCATATCTTGAAAGAACTTAACATATGAGATATTGCATGTGCTGTTTTTTCATCAGACCGGGTCACACCAATTTCTTGTCCATTCCTCACTTCCTGTTCAGACATTTGTAATCTACTTTAAAGAGATAGAACCACCTAATACAGAAAAATATATATATTGCAAAATTTGTTGTGCTGAGTAAAACAATGGTACTTTGACAGCTGAAAGATGCTTTATTCAAATGTTATTGTAGCTCAAACTTGCATTTTTCAGGTGTAGCACTTCCACGGCCAGAAAGTTTATGGTGAGGCCATTGCTACAAACGTCTATAGACTGCTTTGATCAGTTGTTCATAAACCTCCGTAGGCTGGCGTAGCAACAGCGCCACTGTAAAATTTCAGACCATTAAGGTACTGCACCCAAGAAATTCAAGTTTTCAGTTTTAACCCTTTCAGTGCCAGTGAGATATACAACACATTACTTTGAAATGCGTTGCCTACCTCATCTGGCACTTAAAGGGTTAACAAAACAGGAAATACAATGTAACACAGCTAAATTCTATCACTGTACAGGCAATTTACATATACAAAAGTGAATATTAAAACAAGCTCTTTCATATAATAGAAATTGTTATTGTAACATTAACGATCCTTTAAAATGATAACATTCAATAAACAGATTCATATTCATGCAGGCAGGGTGTACATTTCCACTCTCTCAGACGTTGTGTGTCAATAGCACTGAAATCTTGGGCGGAGGCCATTTAGTCACATCACATGGATTACAAGGAATTTGTAGCATATTATGGACTTCACCGCCAGGCCACAAGTTAACCTTTTGAGGGACATCCAACACATAGCACAATGGAGGCAGGTATTACAGACAATCACTACACAGAGGCATAACTAGAAGCCTCTGAACCCTGGTGCAAGAAGTGCCATGGGCTCCCCCTGACCACATTGGCTCCCCCTCGACCACATTGGTCCCCCTCGATCATATTGACCTCCTCTATATTGCCTCCCAATCTCCTACCTCCCTGAACTGGCAGGAAAGATGTGTTGAGCTCCTGCGCGGTCCTCTTCAGTAATGCAGAGCGCTGGGAGATGATGTCATCACTCTGCATTAATAGAGTGCCAGAGGGAGATTGCGGGCTCCAGGAGGAGAGGTCGTAGGGGGCGGCCGGGCCCTTGGAGTGATGGGCCTGGTATGTGGGGGCGACCCATATAGTTATGCCACTGTCACTACACCAGGCTAATCTCATCACGCAGAAGACAACAGTGAACACACAACAGAGGAGAAGGGATTAGGAAAGTGACACCTAATCACCCTGGACCAGACAGTGAGACAGATACTAAGCACCTATATATCTGTAATAACATCCACATTACTAATCACCTCTATATCTGTAACTATATGCATCTTACTATCACCTCTGTATCTGTAACTACATTCACCTTACTATCACCTCTATATCTGTAATAACATCCACATTACTTATTACCTCTATATCTGTAACTACATGCACCTTACTAATCACCTCTATATCTGTAATAACATGCACCTTACTATCACCTCTATATCTGTAATAACATGCACCTTACTAATCACCTCTATATCTGTAACTACATGCACCTTACTATCACCTCTATATCTGTAATAACATCCATCTTACTTCTTACTTCCACAACACTTCTTAGGGCCAATCAGACATATCACTCCTCCATCATCCCACCCATCTTGAGTAATTGTACGTCCACCTCTTGTTAGGGTTGTGGTGACCCTACCCATTGCCTACCTCTCTCCTTCCCTGTCCTTGACAGTCGGGTGAGGGCTTTCTCATCTCTCACCACTTATTACAAGCGAGAGAGGAGGCCCCTCTTTCTCAGAACCTGCCCAAAGTATACCTTCCAAGTGTCCGTCTTTAGGAGATATTAGGGTGACCCATACATCCCAAGTATCCCTCTTTAGGAGGGACAAGCCCAAGGGCACAATGTTCAAAAATACATCATAATGAAAAAATTGTCAGATCATGAGTTGGTGGTAAAAGAAGGACAATATTTTCAGACGTAAATCCATCATGTTTGAAAATGTCATTAAATCTTAAAAATGATGGTAAGAGCTTGATTGATATTGTTAAAAAATGTCTTTGATTTTGTCTTTGAAATGATAATTTGCAAAGAAACAAATACTTTTTTACCAGTTAACTCCATGCTGCTGCTTCTCGCTCCCGCTAATAGTAGCAGGACCATTTTTCTTTTGTCTGGAAAAATTACATTAATCAGGCAAGAAAGAATAAATTTTTCTGAAAATATCGTTCAATTTGACAGTAGATTTAACCACTCCCAGTTTTTTTCCCCTTTTACGGACATGGTGGAATCCAATGGCAAAAATTACGGTAATATGTCTGAGAATTCACGGACCATGGGATAAGAACATTTTTATTCTGATTACAGACAATTTCAGTTACCACCACTTTTTGAACATCATGCCCCAAATGCAGCGTTCCTTGGCGTCTTCACTTGTACCTGCCCTGTGGTTCAGACATTGAGATGACCCATCTTGTGTAATCTTCATGTTTCAGATCAATGTTGAGTTGGACATTCGGTATCAACCTCCAGACGGAGTAGCTGGTACATGGATAGAAGATGACTTCTCTGCGGCAGTGGAAGACAGGTAGGTTAAAGGGAATAGTAATGTTTCACAATAAAAGCATCTCCAATTAATAGTCATAGTATTTGGGGTGTAGAGAGTGTTATTTCAATACTGTCAGAATAGTAGTTAAAGAGTAATTGAATGATAAAGTATCCTCCTCCCGTCCCTTTTACTGATGTAACACTGAGCAAGCAAGACTATCCGGATGGATCATAGAGAGGGACAATCTTCAGTGAGCATAAGGGAAAACCTATAAAACCTGTCAAGGGGGGCAGGGTTTTCCTTATGATCACAGTAAAAAGATTGTCCCTTGCTGTGTCCTGTTCAGTCAAGAGACCAGATTCCATATCTGAGGAGAGGAGGCTTACACTGGGTAAAAGGGGTGGGAGGGGGATACTTTATCATTCAATTACTCTTGAACTACATCTCTGACAGTATTGAAATAGCACTCTCCATGGCCCAAATACTATCAAGATTAGTTGGAGCTGCTTTTTTGTGGAACATTACTATCACTTTAAAGGCAAACTAAACAAGTATAAATAAGTGTTTCTTAGTTTAACAGAGAGAAATACCTAACCTTCATACAGCACTCAGGTGTATCTTTTTATGAAGATCTCCATTTGAAGCCTACATCTAGTTCCCACCTACTCACAAAAGAAATCACCAAAAACACTCAAAATAATGAACCACACATAAACAAATCTTCATCCACATTGAGCAGAACATTGTAAGATGAGGATGAGATTGTGAAATGGGACACTCTATCGACACACTACAACAGAATTTCAATCAGGCTTTCCTGCCAAGTAGAGCAAGGGTGCTACAACTGTTAGAAGATGCATCATTTAAAGGTTATTGTTGCTCAAACCAGACTAAAACAACTGCTTTTCCTGTCTTTGAAGCAACCCTTGTCCTGACTGTAGTTCTCCATAGAAAGCCATAACAGCGCCACCTAGTCAATAAAATAATAAATACATATTTAAATAAACCAAGTTTGAGCTGTAATAAATTTTGAATTGATCATCTCTCAACAGGAGAGTACTCTGGTTTTACCCCCAATGGTTTTTTCATTGGAAAACATTACTTTTCCTTTAAACACAGTAAGAGTTCAAACCAATTGATATCTTGTTGATCTTGTAGATCAGAGATTTTTAACTTCAGTCCTTGGGAGTTCACAGTTTCAGAATATCCTAGATTGATCACAGATTGTAATTAGTGGCTCAGCCACTTTGATTGATTTACCTGTGCTTAATTAAGGATATCCTTAAAATCTAAATTGTTGGTATGTCCGAGACTGGAGGAGAGAATCACTGTTCTAGATAATTGTGTTCTTCATTTATGGATGTGATCTATCTTCTAGACCAAGTTTGGAAAACCTGATCCCCACCACCCCGACAGGGGAGGGCTGGCCTGGGGGGCAGAGGGACAATTGCCCCCTGGGCTGGTCACATCTCTGGGCCAGTGGGCCACTGCCTCACTAAGTCTCCCAATTGCTGCTGTAAATGGAGCTACACTAGTGATACCACAGAGCTTACAACTGAAATGGAACTACATAAATGATACAGAGCTACAATCCACATAGAGCTACACTAACAGCATAACCCATTTCCCTTGTAAGCTCTATGGTATCAATCATGTTGCTGCACTTACATTGTAAGCTCTATGGTATCACAAGAGTAGCCGCATTTCAACTGTAAGCTATGTGGTCTCGTTTACCTTACTTAACACCATTAATACCAATATTAAAAGTAACAAAGGGGATGGGCTGGGGCACTGGGCTGGAGCGACTGAAGAAATGGGCCAGTAGATTGTATTTGCCCCCCAGGCCACAAGTTCCCAGCCCTCCCCTGCACCCCGAATTGTTGGACTATAACTCCCAGCATCTTGCTCAACAGAGGAAGATAAGCGTTGCAGTCCAACAACATGTCTATCTGTCTATATATCATCAACTAAATCTATCTATCTATCTATCTATCTATCTATCTATCTATCTATCTATCTCTCTATCTTATCTATCTCTCTATCTGTCTATCTATCTATCTATCTATCTATCTATCTATCTATCTATCTATCTATCTATCTCTCTATCTTATCTATCTCTCTATCTGTCTATCTATCTATCTATCTATCTATCTATCTATCTATCTATCTATCTATCTATCTCTCTATCTTATCTATCTCTCTATCTGTCTATCTATCTATCTATCTATCTATCTATCTATCTATCTATCTATCTATCTCATATCTATCTATCTATCTATCTATCTATCTATCTATCTATCTATCTCTATCTGTGTAAACTGATATATTATTTGTGTAAACTGATATATTCTTTATTTTACAGTTCTGCCTTCATTATTCGGAATGTTGGATTTGAAGATGGGGAGTGAGTATGACTTACATGCCGCATACACATATAATCACACAAACATGTGAGACAGTTACCATGTTGTTGTAGCATCACACTGGTAATGTATGAGAAGTTTCTATGTGCCAGGGGCTGGGAATTACAGTCTTAATCACATGATGTTGACATGCTTGATTGTGGGGCATAGCATCTACATCATAGAGGACAGATATAAGGTCCCCATTCATTTAAATGGGGCTTCTAACCCCTAGAATGCATTGGAAAACTCTCTGGGATTCAAGGGGTTCAAAGCATGGGGGTCTGCAGGGAGATCAAGAGAGGGCCCTTGCCCCCCCCCCATAGAAAAGCAAGGTGTTGGGGGGGCTTGCATGGGAGGCATATTATTGCTTCGCCAGAAATATTTCTGCAGGCACTCATGGTTCAAAGTCCCATTTTAATCAATGGAAGTGTTTCAATATTTCACTACTGAGAAGTTCATTTGACTTTGTTGTCTCTCACCATTCCACATGGGATCTTTCACTTCCAAGTCTCTGTTTATCCCATCAGTGTTTGTGGAATGTAGAATGTTATACTGATTGGTTTTCCTGCAGTACTGACAGCGTGACAGCTCGGAAGAAGGATAAAGACGCTGTCCGTATAGGCAGGAAACTAGTGAAGGGAGATGATGATGACGATGAGGACGACTCGTATGATGAATCGGAAATAGAACTTTCTGGCATCAGTTTCAGTCCCGTGTTGAGGTAATTAACAACATTGCATTTATTAATTATATTTAGCGGTTCCGCATTGTATCACTGACAAATATCCTTGCAATTCTGCTTCCCCTGCACTTCCACTGTCATTATTAAAGGAACACTCCTACTTCCTAATGATAACCGTTATGGTTTGAGAGATATAAGAAAATAAAGTTCTCAGCTCCCTCCCCTTTCTGCCTGACGAGCTGTAAAGCTGTTAGAGGCAGAATCCGGTTGCCCGACTTTAGGCGGCTCTTCAGGTGTGCTGACATCGGGATATCCAACTATAATTACTTCATCGGAATGGTCTACAACGTGTGCTTGCAAGCCAGGCACACGTTGTAGACCATACCAATGAAGTAATTATAGTTATTTATCTTGATGACAGAGCTCCTGAAGAGCCGCCATCTGGTCCCGGAAGCATGAACTCATGACATCCGCTATATAGCGGACGCATGAGAAGTGGGAGGGAACGGAGGGCTTTATTTTCTTATATCTCTCAAACCATAACGGTTTGAGAGATGGGAATGAGGACAGTAAGTATTTTTTAATTGTTCCTATCATTTCGCCTGTACTTTCTTCCCGTGTTTACTATCCCTTCAAGGCATGGGTGTCCAAAGTGTGGCCCGGGGGCCAAACCTGGCCCGCCTAACTGCAGGGTGCAGCCTGCCTGAGATTTTAAGAAAAACTTTTTTTTTTTACCTAGTTAAATTGTTCACATGAACTAGTAGACATAATCTGCCAGTACTTTACAATTCAAGAATAGAAAATAGTAAAAATTGAATGTAACATAGTAACATAGTAGATAAGGCTGAAAAAAGACATGCGCCCATAAAGTCCAGCCCATGCCAAAAACACCCCTGTTGATCCAGAGGAAGGCCAAAAAAACCCTCTGGAGCCATTTCCAATCTAGTCCCAAGTGTGTGTGGGGGGAATTATTCCTTCCTGACTCCAACTGGTAGTCAAATAGTTCCCCGGATCAATATCCTATTTGCTTTTAAGCCATCTGTCATAATTGTAAATATTGTTCTGTGCTAGATAGGCATCCATTGCTTTTTTGAATGTAGTTGCATTATCTGCAAGCACAACATCCCAAGGCAAAGAATTCCACAGCATTACCGCCCTTACTGTAAAGAATCCCTGCCTTTGTTTTAGTCGAAAGCGCCTTTCCTCTAGTCTTAATGGATGACCTCTTGTTCTTAGCTCAGCTCTTTGCATAAATAATTCATTGGATAGTTCTTTGTATTGACCTTGAATGTATTTGTAAATGGTAATCATATCACCCCTTAGACGTCTCTTCTCTAATGTAAACAATGAAATGTTTAGAAATGAAATGTGCAGTGTTGTAATTTATAAGAAATTACATTTTCCATTTGATTTAAGAATGTTTTTAGGTAATTTTCTCAAATGTCTTCTTTTCCCTGCTCATTAAACAGAATTGTGGTGTTGCTTTACGGCATTGCTGTTAAACAACTCCTCCATATTGATCCTTTGACCTTTATTGACGCACAATCACTTTCTCTCTTATTTACAGTCGCTGTAGTGTTCCCTTGAAAGATTACGCTGCTAACCCCAAACCAAGAAATTTCCAGGTACAACAAGCACACACATACACTCATACACATACATTCATACATACAGACCTATACACACACACACACACACACACACATATATATAGACCTATACACGCACACTAGTATACATATCCCTATGGCTAGCAAATGATAAAGGGAGTGCTGGTGCTGTTCCTGGTGCTGAAATCTGAGTACATTCTATCCTCTCCCTCATTTGCACCCAGTGATTACAGTGTCTCTCCCTCCCCTTGCCTTGATAATTCTTGCATATGGTGAATTGTGTTGTATTCTCTTTTGTGAAGTGATCGCCACACAGTGCTAGACACAAATCGACCATTGCATTGACCCTTAGTGCTTCTCTAGATTACACTGCAGGTGACATTTTTATAAACTGTTTTATCTAACAGATTCCCAGTGAAGTCTATAGAAAGATTAGCAGATATTATCCTTGATAATTTTATCAATTTCATCAGCTGCAATGGGATCAAGGCCTTTATCAAGATTTCATTGGGAATCGATTGCAATGTAATCTAGGCATTTGTTACATAAACTTTTCTCTCTCTCTGTCTTTAGATTGCTGTCACAATCATACAAGCCCAGAAACTAGTGGGGGTCAATATTAATCCTGTGGTTCACGTAAGGGTCGGAGATGAGAAAAGACACACGCCAACCCAGAAATCCACCAACTGCCCGTATTATAATCAGGTAAGGCAGTTGCTATTAACTCCACAAGTACTATTAGGTCTATGTAGCAGGATAAAGCAATTAATTCAAAACGTATTACAGAACAAATATGCTTTTTTGGGTGAAGTAGTTTTACCAGAAATCCTCCCTAGACAGGAAAAGAAAAAACATGCATTTTGTGGTCTGGTTTGAGTTCTAATAACTTTAGAATGAAGCGTCTACCATTCATGGGTGTAAAACATAAAAAGATCATTCTTTCAGTACTCTCCCAGGTGATATGTGAAAGACTCGGTAAAGTCTTCTTGTACTAATATATATATATATATATATATATATATATATATTTATTTATTTATTTATTTATTTATTTTAACCGGTTGGACATGCTTTTCCTAAAAAAAGAGCCCCTGAAATTGCAATAGGTTTGATCCAGAAATTTTATTTTATTTACCAATTCTTTGTTTTTTCCTTCAGTATTTTCTTTTTGAATTCCTTGAGCCGCGGGAAGTTGTATTTGATAAACTCATCGAGATATCTGTGAGTATTTTTTTAGCTTGTTTTGTACTTTTTCCTTAACCCTTTGAGTGTCATAGGGGGTACGTATCTCATTGCAAAGCAATGTCCAAAAAGGAAGACATGATTCTGTTACCAGAACTTCAGGATCGCAAACTTTACTTACTAAAGGTTTCCTTTTTTTCTTAAAGGGATAGTATCTCTTAATATGTAAAAAAAATATACCTTGTACGATTTATCTCTGTTCATTTGAACATAAATCTCCATAAGGTGGTGTAGCAACAGCGCCACTGTACAATTTCAGGCCATTGAGATATTGCAATAACTTTTTCATAAAACACCTCATTGCGAAGCAATGCGTTGGATAGCCCTGTAGCATTCAAAGAGTTAAGGAATTGTTAGACACTAACAATAATACAGTGGTTCCTAGGCAGCTTGGCAGAATGCATCTTTCATACGCAACCTGTTAAGATTAGGAGGTGTCCATAAAGAAATCCTGCAAATTAACAGCACAACATCATTCTTTTTCAGGTTGTCCACTCCAAGACAATCCCATTTCTGGGTACGCGCCTGGGGATGTTTAAAATTGACGCCGGGACGGTGTATAATCAGCCAGGTACTGAGCAGGATTATATATGTGTATAAACATATATGGGCAGGGCTGGATTAAGGGCCTAATATGCTTTTTGTTGAAAGTTATGATGGGCTTATTCTTCTGCATACCTCCCAAGTGTCCCTTTTTAGGAGGAACAGTCCATCTTTTTGACCCAAATCCCTCTGTCCCTCTTTCCCACCCTGATGTCCCTCTTTTTAGGAATCCAGATTGTGTGGTGTGTATATGAGTATCACATTGCTCTACCACAATAAAACTCACATTATTGTTTGTTTAAACATCAGTAGATGTGTTTATAAATTAGTTTGTGTAAATAAAATACTTTGGTCTTATTATAAATCATTTATTAGGTCACAGAAGGAGCTGTCAATAGGTCATGAATTAGCCTAAAAATTCTTGGTAATGCCACACCCACCAGTCACACCCCCAGTCACGCCCCCTAAAACACAAGTGTCCCTCTTTGGCAATTTGAAATGTTGGGAGGTATGCTTCTGGAAGGGTAAAATGTTATGTAGATACATTGTAGAGGATGGCAAAATACAGCACTCACATGACCTGTTTAAATATGAATACATTTCATATTCAACATTTTTAAATGAAATCTGGATATCACGTCATTGGAAGCAGATATGATCAGGGACGTGCACAGACATTTTGGGGGGCAGGGGCTCAAATGAAAAAAAGGGCACTTCTCAATAAAATCGGACTGATTAATTTTTTTTTTTTGGTTGAAAGGGCACTTTGGACAAAAAGGGCAGGTGCTCAAGCCCCCCTTGGTGTCTATGTGTGCACGTGCCTGGATATGATATTTGGTTGCATGTTTCCCAGACCCCAAACTCCTCCCATTGAATACTTCTTAAAATAATATTTAGTGGGAGGAGTTTGGATTCCAGGAGACCTGCAAAAATTATCATGTCTGCCTCTATGGCATGCTACCTAATACCAAATAAAGATTAACTATGGAGATCCAGTAAATACAGTATTAATTCAAACAGGGCTGGATTTCCCAATAGGCAGAGTAGGCAGGTTCCCAGAGCACCAAATTTTGAGAGGAGGTGCCTCAGCTACGCATGACACACCAACATTCCCTGTTGTGGGTGTGGCCAGTATAATCTCAGTGTCTCTGCACCAGTTCTATACCCCATTACAGTTTTAAACCCATGAATTCTAGCGATATCTCCAACGCATTGCTGAAATTTCTCTCGCAACCAAGGGGTTAAAGCTTTTTTTTTTGTTGTTCTTGCTTCTTATAGGACAAGGGTATATTCTGTGCGAGGAAGCAGTGGGTGGGACAGGGGGAAGGGTCATGTGAGGGGTGGGCGTGGCCACAGGCGGAGCTAAGGGTGCCGTGCATATTGACACCTGGACTATAAACGCAGTTTTGAATTCAACATGGCCTTTAGGATTCCCTCCTCAGATTAAAGGGTTAGCAATGTCTAACATTAACTAACCCTAATATTGAAGGTATTCAAAAGATAATCTTACTGTGCCAAGTTGGATCTTTCAAACCTTAATGGTTTGAGAGATATAAGCAATTAAGGTTCCCCCCTCCTGCTGATGTGCTGAGACTCGGCGACTCTTCAGGAGCGCTATCGAAAAACAAATACTTCACTTGAACGGCCTACAAAATGTGCTTGGTTTGCAAGCACACTTTGTAGGCCATTCAACTGACGTATTTGTTTTTCGATAGCGCTCATTTAGCTCTGCTGAAGAGCCGCCAGCCGGTCTTGGACTGGGATCTCATGACGTCAGCTACATGGGAGGGAGGGGGAACTTTAAGTGCTTATATCTCTCATTCCATAAAGGTTTGAGAGATCCAACTTGGCACAGTAAGATTATCTTTTGAATACCTTCAATATTAGGGTTAGTTAATGTTAGACATTACTAACCCTTTAAATTAATCTTTACGAGATATTCGGGTTCCCTTAACACCTTGGATGCTAGTTCCCATTGATTTAATGCATGGAACAATATATTTGCCATCTTGTAGCAGCCAAAGCGTTAAAAGCCCAATTTAAACCAATGAGAGATTTTTATTCCCGCTCTATGATACAAATGGTTTGCGCCAGAATGGCTCATCGGTTGCTTTGTGCATAAGGCCGTTACTTTGTCAATACACATCTGAGGTCGACCTTCTGCTTCTCCAGATCACAGGTTCCTTCAGAAGTGGGCAGTTATCAATGACCCCAAGGACACGAGAGCTGGGATAAAAGGTTTTGTGAAATGTAACCTTTCTGTACTTACAAGGGGAGACGCTATGACTGCGCCACCGTCTTCCACCAGCGGTCAGAACGATGACGTTGAAAAGTAAGTGGGGATTCTTATGGACAGGATCAGACATATATGCAGATTCATATTTATGCTTTGCACAGAAAAAAATCACCTTAAAGGGATAGTAATACTTGCAAATTACTAATCCCCATATTGTAGCTTTGTTAAAAAGAAACATGTTGCCCCCAGTGTCATCTCTCAAACCCTTATGGTTTGAGAGATGATAGCTCTCAAAGTTCCCCCCTCCCTCCCCCTTCCCTGACTGAACACTGACTGCAGGGGAAGCTGTTGTGCGACAGTCTTATGTGCATCAGGCGGCTCTGCAGCTGAGCCGAGATTGCATTTATAAAAAATAATTCTTTTACTGAAGCGGTCTTCTACGTGTGCTTGGTTGGTGCTTGGTTTGCAACACATGTAGAAGACAGTTTTAGTGAAAGATTTTCTTATAAACGCGATCTCGGCAATGCTGCTGAGACGCCTGATGCAACTAATACTGGATATCCCTGCAGTCAGCGTTCAGTCAGGGAAGGGGAAGGGAGGGGGGAACTTTGAGCGCTATCATCTCTCAAACCATAAGGGTTTGAGAGATGACACTGGGGGCATTAAGTTTCTTTTTAACAAAGCTACAATATGGGGATTAGTAATTTGCAAGTATTACTATCACTTTAAGAAGGACCAAACCTCTCCCTGGGGTTCCCACCTGCAGGATTCCAGCTGCTGCTCTATCAGTCCAATGGCTAGCTGTAGATGATGGGAACCGTAGCCCAACAGCAGCTGAAGTCCACAGGTTGCACATCCCTAGATTTGAGGGAACATTAGTAGTTGCTCATAATGTTGAATGGGACTATGGTATTGGTGTCCCACCACCAGGGGAGGGCTGTCAACTTGTGGCCTGGGGGCAAATATAATCAAGTGGCCCATTTCTACTATCGTTCCAGCCCACTGTCCCACTACACTCACTTTTGTTAATATTAAAATTGGCATAAATGTTGTGAACTAATGCAACTCATACCACATAGCTTGCAATGGAAATGGGTTTACAATAGTGGTACTACAGAGCTTACAATGTAAGTAAAGCTACACTAGTGATACCATAGAGCTTACAAGGGAAATGGGTTATGCAACTAGTGTAGCTTCCTATGGATTGTAGCTCTGCAGTATTATTTGTGCAGCTCCATTTCAACTGTAAGCTCTGTGGTATCACTAGTGTTGCTC
This sequence comes from Rhinophrynus dorsalis, assembly GCA_037306005.1. Taxonomy (NCBI): domain Eukaryota; kingdom Metazoa; phylum Chordata; class Amphibia; order Anura; family Rhinophrynidae; genus Rhinophrynus; species Rhinophrynus dorsalis. The sequence continues at coordinate 27,920,751 of CM074727.1, read as the reverse complement.
CATTTACAGCAGCAAGAGGTTGATTGAGTGTGTTAATGACCCACCAGCCCAGACACATGACTAGCCTCGGGGGCAATTGCCCCCCTGCCCCCCAGGCCAGCCCTCCCCTGCCCACCTGTTTCCATTCCCTAGGCCATACACTGTCCTGAATCCAGGTAAAGCTTATCACGGACTTGTTCAACAGAAGTGACTATCTAGTCAATATTTTTATTGCTGTTTTCTATAACCCATTTTTTTTTGCTTCTCTCAGAAACCTGCTGCTTCCCAAGCGAATTCCAGCAGAAAGACCATGGTCAAAGATATGTGTCAAAATATACAAGGCAGAGGGTCTGCCTAGCATGAACTCCGGGATCATGGGAAGCTTCTCTAAGATAATTGGTGAGAAGAAGGTGTTCATCGACCCCTATGTCCAGGTGTCATTTGCTGGACAACAGGTATACAAAGATTCCCAGTTTCTTTGTTCTACTTTGGGAGCGGTTGGATAAGACATACTGGACTGTATTCACCTGACTAAAGAAGTGCAGTTCTGGATCAAACCAAGGGCACAGCAGGGGAAAACTGAGAATTCTACAAATTTCCATTTGGGCCTTTTAACCCCTTGAATGCTAGAGAGGTCTCAAATGTATTACTTCATTAAAGTCGCAGCATAGCTCCTTTTTGACTTTACGTATGCTGTAAGTGCATATTATAATATATAAAAACAAATTGCCTCTGATTTTTATTATTTATTTTTTCATTGGCCCCAATTACTTTACATTTTAATGTCCCTGACAGTGAACTTCCTGGATCTCTTTTCCCAGGCAGCTTTCTGTCAGGAACTGTGAAAGTACTAACAGTGAGACAAAGTATCACTATCCTTGCAGTAGTCAATGGTCTGTATGCTGTAGTGGAGAGCAATCCTTTTCTGCTGCAGGGATAGTGTTTTATTGTATCACTATTAGTACTTTCACAGTTCCTGACAGAAAGCTCTCTTTAAACAGAGACTCAGTGAGTTCGCTGTCAGGGACATAAAAGCATAAAGAAACTGGTGAAGATGTATAGAAATATCCCTAACTGCTTATTCACAGGGTAAATAATACATGTTTCTCAGCATCAAGTATTATACATCAGAGTTTCCAGCGAGTGGTTTCCAAAAAATAAGCAATACATATTTAAAGGCAGCAGTATAATCTTATTATGAAAATATGTATATTATAAGGATTTTTTTTCTGAATCAATCAAGGGTAATTCAATTGCTGTAAGATGCTTCTTCCAAAAATTATAACAGAGCAAACTTACATTTTCTTGAGAGTTTGAATTCAAAGGTTTTTATGCAGCCAGGGGGAGCTGTTGCTATATGAATGTGAACAGCTGAGTGCCACAGTGCCACGGTGAGCTATTTATTCCAAGGCCTGATCAGGTGACCAGGGGACACCCCTTGAGATTAGAGGAAAGGAGGTTTAAACTTCAACAGAGGAAGGGTTTTTTACAGTAAGGTCTGTCAAATTGTGGAATTCATTGCCCAGGGAGGTAGTTATGGCAGATACAATGGATACATTTAAGAGAAGATTAGATACATTTCTTTCAAAAGGGAACATACAGAGTTATACTGTTTATCAGTAGGCAGATCAGGAAGGTCCGATAAAGACTAATTTAATTGGTAGCAGGAAAGCTATAAAATTCTCAGTTACTGAGGTATGAGGCGAAGGTTGAACTTGATGGACTTGTGTCTTTTTTCAACCTAATTTACTATGTTACTAAAACCTTCCATAGATGCCAGTAGGAACAGCACCCACTGGGAGCAAATCAGAAAAATGCAGTTTAGCTCTGTAACAACTTTTGAAAGAAACATCTCCCTGCATTGAAGTATCTTTATTTTACTCAGCAGGAAAAGCCTTACAAAATATTTATTTTCATAATTAGCATTTACTGCCCATCTCAGTTTGTGTACTTCTGCATTTAACATCCATTGCGTAGAATGGGAGTGGGCAACCTGTGGTTCTTATCCAGCTGTTGTTGGACTACAATTTCCATCATCCTAAGTGTGTGTATATATGACAGTGGTTGTGTACATGACAGTGTGTGTGTATATGACAGTGTGTGTGTGTGTGAATGTGTGTGTGTGCATGTATATGACAATGAATGTGATTGCGTGAGTGTATATGTGTACATGTGTGTTTGTGTATGTGTGTAAGACAGTATATGTGCAGGCATGTGCAAGATAACTACTCTGAGCTCCTGTACAAACTCTAACTATAAATGTGAGTGACCAAGGGTGACCACATTTCCATTCTGCCATTCTGGGACATGTGGTCACCCTAGTCCCACGGCTGAGGCTCCCGCTGGCGCTGACCATTTTTCTGAAGCTGACATAGTAAGAGTTCCCAGTGGGAACAGCCTCAGAAAGATGGTCAGCGCCGGTGGGAGCCTCAGCTGCAGGTCTCACTTGCAGCACCAGCATACCTGCTCCATCCCAGCTGTCTCGCACGTACCAGTCCAGCGAGCAAGCCAATGAAAGTATTTGCTATATGATCTTTATTGGCTCGCTCAGCCAGTCAATGAGGACCATATAGCAAATACATTTCATTGGCTGGCTGGACTGGAGTGTTTTGCTCAATTCCAAGACTCTTTGTTGTCCCGGTGGGGGGGGTGACCCGGGAAGCGGGACACAGACCCCCAATAAGGGACAGTTCCGGGCATTCCGGGATGTGTGGTCACCCTAGAGTGACCCTTAGCCCAAAATTCGTCCACCTCTGCTTTAACCCCCATGTATGCCAGAGACCTCGCTATCAAATTGTGAAGTAATTAATTGGAGATGTCTTCAGCCCCCAAGGAGTCAACACTAATGTATTTTCTTCTAACTTGCCCACCCTCTGTGATTATTCTCTTTTAGGGTGAAACAGGAGTGGAAAATGACACCACAGAACCGGAATGGAACGAGCAGATCAGTTTTATTGAACTGTTCCCTCCTCTCTCCCGGAAAATGAAAATTCAGGTTCTAGATGACGCCCACATTGGCGACGTTGCAGTGGCCACTCATTTTATTGACCTTCAGCAAATATCTGACCCCAGCCGGAATGGTGAGAGACCAAGAGTTCAGGAGTATTCAGCTATTAATGCTTATGAACATTTAAGTCAAAGTCTGGGATGTGTTTTCATTTAAAGCAACACGTGATTTTGAGAGAGTTTTCAAAAATCACTCATATTTATGTTAGCCGTTTTTATTTAAACAATAGTTTATGAGATATTCAGCTTTATTTGTCAATTTCTGCACATTACATACTACTGGTCGACATGCCATCCAAATATTAACATTGCACACTGCTCTCCATTCCACCTGTCTCCCTGCCATTCAGATACTAACATTCCACACTGCTCTCCATCCCACCTGACACTCTCTGCCAATCAGATACTAACATTCCACACTGCTGTCCCTCCCACCTGACACTCCCTGCCATCCACATACTAACATTCTACACTGCTGTCCCTCCCACCTGACATTCTCTGCCATTCAGATACTAACATTCCACACTGCTCTCCATCCCACCTGACACTCCCTGCCATCCACATACTAACATTCTACACTGCTGTCCCTCCCACCTGACATTCTCTGCCATTCAGATACTAACATTCCACATTGCTCTCCATCCCACCTGACACTCCCTTCCATCCAGATACTAACATTCCACACTGCTGTCCCTCCCACCTGCCACTCTCTGCCAGCCGGATACTAACATTCCACACTGCTCTTCTACATCCCACCTGACACTTCCTGCCAATCAGATACTAAAATTCCACACTGCTCTCCATCCCACCTGACACTCCCTGCCATCCAGTTACTAACATTCCACACTGCTGTCCCTCCCACCTGACACTCTTTGCCATTCGGATACTAACATTCCACACTGCTGTCCCTCCCACCTGACACTCTTTGCCAGCCGGATGCTAACATTCCACACTGCTGTCCCTCCCACCTGCCACTCTCTGCCATTCGGATACTAACATTCCACATTGCTCTCCATCCCACCTGCCACTCTCTGCCAACCAGATACTATCATTCCACACTGCTGTCCCTCCCACCTGCCACTCTCTGCCAACCAGATACTAACATTCCACACTGCTGTCCCTCCCACCTGCCACTCTCTGCCATTCGGATACTAACATTCCACACTGCTGTCCCTCCCACCTGCCACTCTCTGCCAACCAGATACTAACATTCCACACTGCTCTCCCTCTCACCTGCCTAAAGTGACAATGAAATAAAGTAAATATATCATAAACTATTGTTTGTAATAAAAATTGCTAATATATATATATATATATATATATATATATATATATATATATACTATATGACCAAAAGTATGTGGACATCTGACCATCACACTTCTATGAGCTTGCTGGATATTCAATTCCAAAACTCATGGGCATTAATATGGAGTTGCCCCCCCCCCTTTGCCCCTTTGCAGCTATAACAGCCTCCACTCTTCTGGGAAGGCATTCCACAAGATTTTGGAGTGTGTCTGTGGGAATTTGTGCCCAATCAGCCAAAAGAGAATTTGTGATGCTAACAAGAAGGCCTGGCTCGCGATCGGCGTTCCAAGTATATATAGGAGATTTTGAAAGCTTTGTTACAATGTGAAAGTTCCATTTTACTCTATTTCTGTTCCTTTGTCTTCAGCTGGATTTAACCCGACCTTTGGCCCTGCCTGGGTCAACCTTTATGGATCTCCCCAAAATTACACACTGAGAGACGTCCATCGGGATCTGAATGAAGGCCTCGGAGAAGGGATATTCTACAGGGGCCGTATCCTAGTGGCTGTATCAGTGGAAATATTCAGCAACAACAACCTCCAGGAGAAGAAACCATTGCAGGCTCTGAAGAATGCTTTCAGCAAGCTGAAGATTAAGAGGAAGAGCAAGAAGACCAAGGAGAAAGAGAAAGAGAACATAGTGGAAGAGCCTAAAGAAGGGGAGGAAGGAGAAGGAGAGAACGAGCAGCCTAATGCTGTCACTGTGGAGGTTGAAGATATCCTTCCACTACCGGAGGTAATTGGTAGATGAATGTCAGAGACCAAGGAACCTCATTTTTTGTGGGTGCCAAACATCTCTTTGCAACAGATAAGAGCAGGGGTGAATAACATGAAAGACTCCAACTACAGTTGGACTACAACTCCCATCATCCTCAGCCAACCATTGGTAGGCTGAGGATGATGAGAATTGTAATCCAACAACAGGTAGAGTCCTATAAGTTGTCCATTATGTGTTCTCCTCTCTATAGAAGCCCATTGATGGCAGATTCACAGACACAGGGCTTCTGAAGAGTTGTACACAGAGGAGAACAACCTCCCATGAGTGTCGAGTGAGGAGCTGATATCACCCGGTGATACCAAAGCATACAATTTATATGTCAGGCTACTTAAGTGATACAACACAGCTTACAATTGAAATGAAGCAACAATAGTGATAAAACAGAGCTTACAACTGAACTGGAGCTACACGAGATGTACCACAGATCTTACAAACTGAAATGGAGCTACTATAGTATTAGGGTATCGCTTGTGTAGCTTCATTTCAACTGTAAGTTCTGTAGAATAACTATTGTAGCTGTGTTTCAATTGTAAGCTCTGTGGTAGCACCAGTGTTACTCCATTTCAATTGCAAGCTCTGTGGTATTACTAAAGTAGATGGCTACATTTAAATTGCAAGTTATGTGGTATTACAAGTGTAGCTCCATTCCAATCTTTAAGCTCTATGGTATCACTAGTGTGTAAACTTTGTGATATCTCTAGTGTAGCTTATTTTCAATTGTAAGCTCTGTGATATCTCTAGTGTAGCTCAGTTTCAATTGTGAGCTCTGTGGTATCATTAGTGTAGCTCAGTTTCAATTGTGAGCTCTGTGGTATCACTAGTGTACCTCAGTTTCAATTGTAAGCTCTGTGATATCACTAGTGTAGCTCAATTTCAATCGTGAGCTCTGTGATATCACTAGTGTAGCTCAGTTTCAATTGTAAGCTCTGTGGTATCACTAGTGTAGCTCAGTTTCAATTGTGGGCTCTGTGGTATCACTAGTGTAGCTCAGTTTCAATTGTGGGCTCTGTGATATCACTAGTGTAGCTCAATTTCAATTGTAAGCTCTGTGGTATTCGTAGTGTAGCTCAGTTTCAATTGTAAGCTCTGTGGTATCACTAGTGTAGCTCAATCTCAATTGTGAGCTCTGTGATATCACTAGTGTAGCTCAATTTCAATTGTGAGCTCTGTGGTATCGCTAGTGTAGCTCAATTTCAATTGTAAGCTGTGCAGTATCACTGTCCTTACTTCATAACATTAAAGGCAGTTATAAAATTAGTAGAAGGGGGTAGGCTGGAGCCACTGGCGTAACAAAAGGGGTCACAGGGGTCACACCTGCAACCGGGCCCTTCACTCCAGAGGCCCGGCCGCCCCCTGCGACCCCCCCTCCTGATGCCCGCAAGAAGCAAGATGAGGTCTGTGCCTTCTTCGGCACAGACCTCTAGCTTTTGAGCTCCCTCGTTGACACTCTAGTAATGCAGAGCACTGGGTGATGACATCGCATGGGAGCACCGGACCTCTCCTGCCACACTGCTGGACCACCAGGGAGGTAGGAGATGGACACTGAAGGGGGTCAATGTGGAGGCAATTTGGGGGCAATGTGGAGGCAATGTGGGGGCAATGTGGATATTGGGGGCAATGTGGAGGCAATTTGGGAGCAATGTGGAGGCAATGTGGGAGGCAATGTAGATATTGGGGCAATGTGGAGGCAATGTGGGGGGCAATGTGGATATTGGGGCAATGTGGGGGCAATGTGGAAGCAATAAGGGGGCAATGTGGATATTGGGGGCAATGTGGAGGCAATTTGGGAGCAATGTGGAGGCAATGTGGGGGGCAATGTAGATATTGGGGCAATGTGGGGGGCAATGTGTATGTTGGGGGCAGTGTGGGACAATGTGGATATTGGGAGCAATGTGGGGGGCAATGTGGATATTGGGGGCAATGTGGAGGCAATGTGGGGGGCAATGTGGGAGCAATGTGGATATTGGGGTAATGTGGAGGCAATGTGAATATTGGAGCAATGTGAAGATGGCCAGTGGAGGTGGCCAATGGGGGGGGGGGAATGGGGTCGGGGGGGCCCATGGCAATTTTTGCACCATGGCCCGTTGGTTTCTAGTTATGCCTCTGGCTGGAGCAATAGCTGGGGGAATGGGACATAAATGTGGTTGGGGCATAAATGGGTTTGGGGTAAAGGGACACATGATTTCCAATTCCCTGGGAGCCCTGGGTGCTGTCAGTCCAGCCGTGGTAAGCCATGTAGTAAAGGCAATGTTTGATACAACTGTATCCTATTCATTTCTACTCTCTTTGCAGAATGCGCTTGGGGTTAAGGAAGAATTCCTTTTATTCGGCACTCTGTTTGAAGTCACTATGATCGACCCCAGTATTGGTACTAAGCCAGTCAAATTTGAGGTATCGATAGGTAAGAAATATGGAAATAGTGCCATTTACCCTTTGAGTGCCAGAGGGCTGTGCAACACTTTGAAGAGGAATGCATTGAACACCCCTCGGAATGGAAAGATTTAACCCTTTGAATGCCAGAGAGGCATGCAACGCATTGCTTTGCAATGCGTTGCGTGCCCCACTGGCACTCAAAGGGTTAATGTCATTAGCGTCCCAACTCCTTGGGGGCTTGTGATGTCTCCAACACATGACACCATCCCCCAGTTTCCTAGCACAGAAAATACCCTTGTCCTGTCACAAGCAAGAAAGAAAAAAAAAAAGCTTTAACCCCTTGCTTGAGAGATCTCCGATGTATTGTCCCGCAATGCACCTGGAGAGCTCTCAAACATCCAAGGGGTTAAATAATAACCTGTAAAGGGGTTCAAAACTGGTGCAGAGACATTAAGATTGCTGTGGCCACACCCACAATTCAGAATGAGTCATCCCTCAGTATTTGGAACCCTAGGCAGTTGGGAAATCAGGCCCTGGTTGTGTACCTATCTGTTCCGTAAAGGGTTAACACCTGCACACACGCGCGCACACACACACACACACACACAGACATTTTTTTCCTGTTACCTGCCCTATAAATTAAAACCCGTCCATCTTGAATATTCAGTATTTGAATGAGCATTTTGGCAAATTGTTTAATTCACAGGGAACTACGGAAAAACAGCCGAGATTATCACAAAAACATCCAAAAAGAAGGAGAAGCTTGAGCCTGTGTCTGAAGAGCGACAAGGACTTCTGGATACAGGGTCAGAAGATGAACTAGAAATGGTGAACCTGCCCGTAAATCCAGAACAGGAGGGTAAATCAGTGACTCCCAGCAGGAGGCCGGAGCCCACAGAATTTGATGGGTAATTGTTTTATTGAATCCGAGGCTGATGGGCAGACTTACATATAAAACCAGCTGTAAGAATCAGTATGTGCCGCTCTGTCCTGTACCTGTGGTCATTAGGTGATATCTGAACATGATTTACTGGAACACTGACTTGCACTATTGTGCCAGAAGGAAACATAATGGGACACAAAATCATTATCTATCTATCTATCTATCTATCTATCTATCTATCTATCTATCGTATCTATCTATCTATCTATCTATCTATCTATCTATCTATCTATCTATCAATATCTAGCAATCTATCTATAGCTATCTATCTATCTATCTATCTATCTATCTATCTATCTATCTATCTATCTATCGATCTGTCTATCTATCTATATATCTATCTATCTCATATCTATCTATCTATCTATCTATCTATCTATCTATCTATCAATATCTAGCAATCTATCTATCTATCTATCTATCTAATCTAGAAATATATCTATAGCTATCTATCTATCTATCTATCTATCTATCTATCTATCTATCTATCATTCTATCTATCTATCAATCTATCTCATATCTATCTATCTATCTATCTATCTATCTCATATCTATCTATCTATCTATCTATCTATCATCTCATATCTATCTATCTATCTGTCTATCTATCTATCTATCTATCTATCTATCTATCTATCTATCATCTCATATCTATCTATCTATCTATCTATCTATCTATCTATCTATCGATCTGTCTATCTATCTATATATCTATCTATCTCATATCTATCTATCTATCTATCTATCTATCTATCTATCTATCAATATCTAGCAATCTATCTACCTATCTATCTAATCTAGAAATATATCTATATCTATCTATCTATCTATCTATCTATCTATCTATCTATCTATCTATCTCTATCTATCAATCTATCTCATATCTATCTATCTATCTATCTATCTATCTATCTCATATCTATCTATCTATCTATCTATCTATCTATCTATCTATCGATCTATCCATCTATGTATCCATCTATCTATATCTAGCAATCCATCCATCTCTATCTATCTATCTATCTATCTATCTATCTATCTATCTATCTATCTATCTATCTATCTATCTGTCTGTCTGTCTATCTATCTATCTATCTATCTATCTATCTATCTATCTATCTATCCATCTATGTATCCATCTATCTATATCTAGCAATCCATCCATCTCTATCTATCTATCTATCTATCTATCTATCTATCTATCTATCTATCTATCTATCTATCTGTCTATCAATCTATCTATCTATCTATCTATCTATCTATCTATCTATCTATCTATCTTTTATAAATTAAAAGTAAGTTAAGTGGTGAGTTATAAACCTTTGAATGCATTGCGTTGCATACCCCTCTGGGACTCAAAGGGATAAAATGGAGGTGTTACTTTGTATTTAGTTTCTGAGCTGGGACGGTGATACAATATATTATAGTTAAAATATAAAACTATAAAGTTCTCCTTCTCTCCTCTGTATGTAGCTCCTACAGCTGTATTCCGATGGTCAATGACAAGCCGTGTGTGTACGTTTGGAGCTACTGGGAAGACCACTGCTGGAGACTGTATAATTCCAACTGGATTATCAAGATAGCAGAGCGCCTGGTATGTTTCATATCGCAGCTTTCCCTGTAATGTGTAGTACATCAAAACTGAGGTCCATTAATAAAAGAGAACCATAATGGATATTTCATAGTAACATAGTAACATAGTAATTTAGGTTGAAAAAAGACTTGCGTCCATCTAGTCCAACCCTCTTCCTATTCCTGTTTACCATCGTTGATCCAAAAGAAGGCAAAAAAAACCCTCAATACAGCAATTTCAAATTCTGCCTTGAATGGGGGGAAAATTCCTTCTTGATTCCAAATGGCAATCAGATTTCTCCTTGGATCATCAAGCACTGACTAAATATGAATCCCAATACTAACATACACAGCCCTCTATGTTCTGCTCTTTTAAATAAGTATCCAGGCCCTTTTTAAAGGCATCTAATGTATTCGATAGCACCACCACCTCAGGCAGTGAATTCTATACCTTTATTGTCCTTACTGTAAAGAAACCCTTCCGCTTCTGTAGATGAAATCTCCTTTCCTCAAGTCTAAGCGGGTGGCCCCTTGTCCTTTGTACTGTTTTGTTAGTGAACAGGTCTTTGGAGAGCCCTTTGTATGGGCCCTGAACATATTTATATAGTGTTATCATATCCCCTCTAAGATGCCATTTCTCTAGTGGGTACAAGTGTAACTTTTCTAGCCTTTCTTCATAACTAAAACTTTCCATTCCTCTTACTAGTTTTGTAGCCCTCCTCTGCACATTCTCTAGTTCCATAATGTCATTTTTTCAGAAAGGGCTCCCAAAATTGAACAGCATATTCTAGGTGGGGTCTTACCATGGACCTGTAAAGAGGCATAATAATATCTTCCTCCCTTGAGTCAATACCCCTTTTACACACACACATCATTCAGAAGGTATTATTTTGGAATGGGACATCAGTCACATTGTTAAATACAATTTACTTCTTTATATATATTTTTTTTTATCTCTTGTGTCATGTCCTTTTTCACATTTGCATTCCTGCTGTTGCTCATTTTGGGGCTTATCAAGTCACGGCAGTGAGACGTCTTGTTTGAGATGGTAGCAATATTTATTTTTTGGATGCTTATTTATTTGGTTCCATGAGCATATCTGTGCAAGTTTTATTACGAGCTGTAGATGTGTACGTGAACCCTGGATTTATGCATCTATATTTGAAAGGGTTAATTGAAGTTTATCGACGGGGTTAGACAATTTTTTATTTTTATTATTTTTGTTGTTCTATTCATTTTCATTTATCTTTATTATTACTTTTTAAATTTTGTGTCTCTCTCCGTAAATACAATTTTTTGGTGGTAGTGGGGTTAAATTCTTACCCTCCAATGAGATTGAATGGGTTTGGCTTTTGACCTCACTAAGAGGTACATTCAACAGGTGTCTTGAGCCTTTTAACTTATTAACATATTATATATATCGGATGATTGTTTGTAGGAGTTATTTCTATGAGTAAGCGCTGTTTGTAGAGTGAAACGAGTTAGACCCTTCAGGTCCTGTCTATATGTGTCTTTGTTCCCCTGTTCTGTGATGTCATCATGCCAAGTCATGTTTTATCTGGATTGCAATAAAGCATTTCGTTTTTATTGACACTCCTTATTTTCTTTGGAGTGCCACGCGCATCTTTCTTTGGATAATGAGTTATGCTCTCAAATTGCTCCTCCTTGGCTTCCTGAATATGCCCCTTGGATCTTAGACCTGTCTCCAACACATTGAGAAGGGATGCATTGCAGACGTCTCTTGCATTCAGTTGTTTTAACATCTATTTCTTGTAATCATATTTATCTTTAAACAAAATGTTAGTATTCGTTTCCATAAAAATTCAAATTTTTTGACTTCTGCAAAATTGTTGCATAAATGATTAACCCTCTGAGTGCCAGTGGGGTATGCAATGCATTGCTTTGCCATGCATACCTCTCTGGCACTCAAAGGGTTAAGGTTGAAAAAAAGACATGAGTCCAACACGTTTGATCCAGAGAGAGGCAAAACCCCCCCCCAAAAAAATTGACGATATTTCCTTAAAAGGGTGAAAACATTCTCTCTTGATTCCAAAATGGCAACAGAATTTGTCTCTGGTTCAACATCCTTCCTATGATTAAACTGTCATAATTCTCTATATTTGGTAAAAAGGTATCCAGTATTTTTACTGTATCTGTAAACACAGTGATCTAAGTAAACCAACTCCACATTTTTACCACATTTACTAAAAAATATATTTTTTATTGAATTGAAAGAGCTGGTACTCTTGTCTTAATGGATGATGCCACACAGTTTTCTTTTCTATGAATAAAGAGTTCCACAGAGAGATCTTTGTGTTGGACTTGAAAATACTTGTGTATTAGTAATGATCTACCACTCTAGGCACAACTTTTCTAGAGTAAATAACCCCAATTTCATCATGACTAAAACTGTCCATTCTCTTTATCAAATTTGGTGCTTGTCTCTCTCCGTCAATATGATTTTTTGGTGGTAATGGGGTTAAATTCTTACCCTCCAATGAGATTGAATGGGTTTGGCTTTTGACCTCACTAAGAGGTACATTCAACAGGTGTCTTGAGCCTTTTAACTTATTAACATATTATATATATTGGATGATTGTTTGTAGGAGTTATTTCTATGAGTAAGCGCTGTTTGTAAAACGCATTAGACCCTTCAGGTCCTGTCTATATGTGTCTTTGTTCCACTGTTCTGTGATGTCATCATGCCAAGTCATTTTTTGTCTGGATTGCAATAAAGCATTTCGTTTTTATTGACACGCCTTATTTTCTTTGGAGTGCCACGCGCATCTTTCTTTGGATAATGAGTTATGCTCTCAAATTGCTCCTCCTTGGCTTCCTGAATATGCCCCTTGGATCTTAGACCTGTCTCCAACACATTGAGAAGGGATGCATTGCAGACTTCTCTTGCATTCAGTTGTTTTAACATCTATTTCTTGTAATCATATTTATCTTTAAACAAAATATTAGTATTTGTTTCCATAAAAGTCACATTTTTTTACTTCTGCAAAATTGTTGCATAAATGATTCACCCTTTGAGTGCCAAAGGGGTATGCATTGCATACCTCTCTGGCACTCAAAGGGTAAGGTTGAAAAAGGACATGAGTCCAACACGTTTGATCCAGAGACAGGCAAGAAAAAAAAAAAAAAGCATTGACGATATTTCCGATTTTTCCTTAAAAGGGTGAAAACATTCCCTCTTGATTCCAAAATGGCAACAGAATTTGTATCTGGTTCAACATCCTTCCTATGATTAACCTGTCATAATTCTCTATATTTGGTAAAAAGGTATCCAGTATTTTTACTGTATCTGTCAACACAGTGATCTAAGTAAACCAGCTCCACATTTTTACCACATTTACCATGAAAAAAATATATTTTTTATTGAATTGAAAGAGCTGGTATTATTGTCTTAATGGATGATGCCACACGGTTTTCTTTTCTTTGAATAAAGAGTTCCACAGAGAGATCTTTGTGTTGGACATGAAAATACTTGTATATTAGTAATGATCTACCACTCTAGGCACAACTTTTCTAGAGTAAAGAACCCAAGTTTCATCATGACTAAAGCTGTCCATTCTCATTATCAACTTTGGTGCTTGTCTCTGTACTTTTTCCAGATCAGAGTTTTTTTAAGACCCGATGCTAAAAACTCTACTATACATTCCAGGGGAGGTTATACAAGAGATTTATAGAGGTAGAATTAAATTCCCATGCACCTAGACTCTTTTATAATACATTTTCTAACCAATCTATTTGATTCCTGTTACTGAGTAGTTCGTCTCTGGATCTGTCACTTTCTGGTGCCCTAAGCCCTGGCTATGTTTATTTGGACCTTTGCCTCCTTGTCTACCCCTTCTATTCACCTCCTGTCTTGATTCTTGCTGTTCCCCCAGATATAACATTTTCTTCCCTGCTTCATGCTGCTGATCTCCCTGGCTGATCCCCATTTCTGCCAACCACATTGGTGCCTCTCCAATCTCTCCATTTGCTTGTGGCAAATTCAGATGACCTTTACACTCCCACCTCAACATGTGACTTCGCTGCTAGGTTTCAAGGAGTAGATCCCTACATTTCTTCTTTCCATCAGTTCCAACTAACATTTAATTACTTTTTGGACTACAAAGGACCCACTAGGCTTGATCTAGGTAGTTCACTGGAATAAAGTTCTGACCTTTGAGCAAACCAGAAGCTCAACTTTTGGGGGAGTTTTAGAGTTATAGACAGAAGAGCTGACACATTGAAGAAAGAATGTTTCTAATTAATTAGCAGTCCACCTTTGTAGCAGTTTCGAGCCACTGATACCCTCCCACTGGTTCGCATTGTATCCTGCTTTAAAGGGATAGTAATACTTCGTTTTAACTTTATTTTATTTTGTAGGCATTAAAAAAACATGAAGAATGATATAAGTGTTATCTCTCAAACCTTTATGGTTTAAGAGATATTCACAAGCAAAGTGTCCCCCTCCCGCCCCTTTTACTGATGTAACACTTCTCAGCCAGGGCAGAAGGGAGCTGCCCAGGTAGACTGCAGAGAGGGACAATCTTCAATTAAGATAAGGGAAAAACCTGAAAAGCTTGTCAAGGGGGGGCAGGGATTTCATTGTTTTCATAGGAATAAGAGTGTCCCCTTCTGTTATCTGTCTGGTCTATGGACTGCATTCCACATCTGAGAAGAGATTGTTTACAGTAGGTAAAAGGGGCGGGAGGGGGAAACTTTGCTTGTGAATATCTCTCAAACCATAAAGGTTTGAGAGATAAGACTTATATCATTCTTCATGTTTTTTTAATGCCTACAAAATAAAATAAAGTTAAAACGAAGTATTACTATCCCTTTAATCCCAACAGAAGCTTTACAAAGCCACAACAAGTACTTGATTTGTACTTTTTATAGGTTACTATTCTAATCTCACCCACCATAATCAATCGTACTTTTTGGCTGTGAAGAACAAGAGGTGCCAAAAAATACAGCTGACTATGTAGGCTCTATAAAACAGTAATAGTCCTGTATAGACAACAGAGCTGTATGGAGTTATGGGTATTGAAGTGTTCCATCAAAAGTATGATTCATTTGTTCAACATTTCAGTCGACAAACAGAGACCTTCCTCAAGACTCTGTAGACTACATAAAGTCCAGTATAGTACAGTTCATAAGGACTCTGTAGACTTATGGTTAAATTGGCTTTACCAGGAACGTGGACTCAATGAGGTGGAGAAACTAACCAGAAGACCTAAATCCGACCCAGAGGTTCGGCTGAAGCATGTTTTGGAGGAATTTGTAGCTGGTTGCAGGTACATTTTTTATCTCATAAATCTGAATATGGAGAAATTATCAGAATTTTACTACCACCGTCTTTTTAACCACTAATTTAGTGTACATTATCTTTATATGTATATAACCCCATGTTATTCTTAGGTATTTTAAAGGGATAGTAATGCTTCACTATAAAAGCCGCTCCAATTAATCTTTATAGCATTTGGGACACGGAGAGTGTTATTTCAGTACTGTCAGAGTTGTAGTTCAAGAGTAATTGAATGATAAAGTGTCCCCCTCCCGTCCCTTTTACTGATGTAACACTGCTCCCCTCAGAGCAGCAAGACTGTCCAGATGGATCGCAGAGAGGGACAATCTTCAGTGATCATAAGGAAAAACCTGAAAAACATGTCAAGCGGGTAGGGTTTTCCTTATGATCACAGTAAGACGATTGTCCCTTGCTGTGAGCTGTCCGGTCAAGAGACCAGATTCCACATCTGAGGGGAGGAGGCTTACACTAGGTAAAAGAGGTGGGAGGGGGATACTTTATCATTCAATTATTCCTGAACTACAACTCTGACAGTATTGAAATGGCACAAATACTATGCGAAATATTACTATCACTTTAACATATTGATACCTTTAATAAAAGCCTTTATTTCCCCTACCTTTGTCTACCCAGACAATACTCTCTCAATGCTGGGAAGAGGACAATGACTCGCCCCAATAATCTGGATCAAAGCCGAATGAAATCTCTCAACTTCTACATTGTAAGTTTTGGTATTTGGGGGTATACATTAGAAGGAGTTTATTTATTTATTTCTAACCATTTAATTCAGTGAAAGCCCACTAAATTCACCCCAAGGGATTTATACGTAGTGGTGTAGTAACTCTTGTACAATAAAAGGATCAAGAGCTCCAAGGTAGGGAATATGCAAAATAGAACGGAAAAAATAAAACCAATCTAAGTGTAGTTTTCAGTGGTAATGTACCCTTAAAATATCATTAATACCTCTAGGTAGCTATAAAAGTAGGTAGTGAAAAAGCAAAAGCATTAAAGAATCTCTAAGTGATGTCATAAAAGTTTAATAGATCTAAATGAAATAAAAAATACATAAAAAATATAATAATATCCTCTTGGAAGAATATATTTATCAAAACAATGCAATCTGTCAGTCATTTAAAACATTGGATTGTGCAGTCCTAAAGCAAGACTGATGGGATCCTGTTAAGCCTGGGACTGCTACAACATATGAGGGTAGTTAGATCTAATTACCCCACTGTGCGTGTTAAAGAGCAAAACGAAAATCTTCCCAGTAAGCTCATATATCCCGTTTCCGTCTGCTTACTTGGTATATTCTTTAAAGGGATAGTATTACTTCAAAATGACTATTCCTCATATTGTAGCCCTTAATAAACTGAGTTAAATGACACCAGCGGCATCTCTCAAACCTTTATGGTTTAAGAGATAACCGCTTTCAAATTTCCTCTCCCCTGCTGTCAGCGTTCTGCTGCCAGCAGGGGAATCCGGTCTCTGAATCAAGCAGAGGCTCTTCAGCAGAGCCGATATCTCGTTATGGAAGGAAAAATGATTCATTGAAACAGTCTTCTACGTGTGCTTGGTAACCAAGCACACGTAGAAGACTGTTTCAATTAATCATTTTTCCTTCCATAACGAGATATTGGCTCTGTTTAAGAGCCTCCGCCTGTCCCGGGACCGGATTCCCCTGCTGGCAGCAAAACGCTGACAGCAGGAGAGAGGAAATTTTGAAAGCGGCTATCTCTTAAAGCTTTGAGAGATGCCCCTGGTGTCATTTAACTCAGTTTATTAAGGGCTACAATATGAGGAATAGTCATTTTGAAGTAATACTATCCCTTTAAAATTTGCACATTACTCGACTGAGTACTCGTTGCCTTTGCCGTCCGTTCAAGTGGCTTGACCATTCGGTTGCAGCGTCTCCTTGGTTTTGGATCCTTGGGCCGGCCTTCTTTCCCCGTGGAGATGTGTGTGTATTCCCACGCGTTTCGGGACGTAACAAAGTCCCTTCCTCAGGGAAAGTTTCAATAGCAGTGGCAAAGGGAGCATGTCCCTAATTGGCGTCTATTTAAGCATGTTCAAATGTCAATCAAGAAAACGGAAAAAAATAAAGATGGTCGTAGCTTCCATACAAGTGTACCTGAAAGCCATAAACTATTTGTAAACATTATTGCCATAGCAATTTCAGATACAAATACAAGAAAACAATATATAAAAAATATCCTATATGATAATTAGCTAAATTGTGTGTAACGCCGCAACATGCGCAGTACACACTGCTGCGCGTGCTGCAGTCATGCACAGTAGAGGCTGCCCACGCTGCGGCTGATACAGAGCTGGGCACTCCAAAGGAGCGTCCAGTTCTGTATCAGCCATGGTGTGGGCAGTCTCTACTGCGTGTGACTGCCCCGCGACCGGGTGGCAGTGGCACTATGGCCCGTGTAACGGACTGTTCAACTAGTACATAATAAAGGTCTGCTTATTAAAACAAACCTAGTTTTAGAATAGATGAGAGTTGGTACCGTGTTAGCATCTAGTTTTAGAATGACAGACAATATGTCAATATACCAAAGACCAAGCTGTTACATATAAAACACTTGAGACTATAGCAATATCTTAGTTTTTTGACGGATAGTTTATAAAAGGATAACACTTAGATGTACATGATTACCCTTCTGTCAGAAGATAGGGGGATAATCTAATAGAGGGGAGTAGATGAAAAATTGTTCAAAGAGAACAATGTTAAATGTAGTAAACCATATAGAGTATAATTGGATGCATTTTTATTGTTCCCGGGTTTGAATGACAATATATACAAGAGTGAAACTGCATCTTTATTTGTATATGGGGGCAACCATTTCTATTGTGTAGTAGTAACTCTACTTTTCTTGTTAGATCCTATATGCCAAGCAAGCATTGAGAGCCAGCAGGAGTCTGACCAAGAAGAACGTGATGGAAAAGATTAACGATGGGAAGAAAATCCTTACAAAAGTCAGATTTTTGGCCAAAGAGGTCAGATCATGCCTGCAATTATCCTGGTTATTATACTGGTTATCGATAATGTATTTAGCAACATCTTAAAGGGATAGTAATACTTCGTTTTATCTTTATTTTATTTTGTAGGCATTAAAAAAACATGAAGAATGATATGTCTTATCTCTCAAACCTTTATGGTCTGAGAGATATTCACAAGGAAAGTTTCCCCTCCTGCCCCTTTTACCTAGTGTAAGCCATCTCTTCTCAGATGTGGAATGCAGTCCATAGACCAGACAGATAACAGCAGGGGACAATCTTCTTCCTATGAGAACAATGAATGCCCTGCCCCCCTTGACAAGCTTTTCAGGTTTTTCCCTTATCTTAATTGAAGATTGTCCCTCTCTGCAGTCTACCTGGGCACCTCCCTTCTGATCTGGCTGAGCAGTGTTACATCAGTAAAAGGGGAGGGAGGGAGATACTTTGTCATTGAATTACTCTTGAACTACAACTCTGACAGAATTGAAATAACACTCTACACTGCCCAAATACTATGATGATTAATTAGAGCTGCTTTTATTATGAAACAAGAGTAATTGAATGATAAAATATCCACCTCCCGCCCCTTTTACCTAGTGTAAGACACCTCCCCTCAGATGTGGTCTCTTGACCAGACAGATAACAGCAAGGGACAATCTTCTTACTGTGATCATAAGGAAAACCCTGTCCCCTTGACAGGTTTTTCAGGTTTTTCCTTTATGCTCACTGAAGATTGTCCCTCTCTGCGATCCATCCGGACTGTCTTGCTGTTCTGAGGTGAGCAGTGTTACATCAGTAAAAGGGGCAGGAGGGGGAAACTTTATCATTCAATTACTCTTGAACTACAACTCTGACAGTATTGAAATAACACTCTCCAAAGTCCAAATACTATGATGATTAATTAGAGCTGCTTTTATTATGAAACATTACTATCCCTTTAAGTCAGGGGTATTCATTTGTTGGGCCTCCAGCTGTTTGTGGGCTACGGTTTCCATCATTCCTATATATACATGCAGGAGTTGTATCATAGAAAATGATATTGGTCGCAGGCACTCATAGGACTTAGTTTAAATAAAATAAATGTTATTATATGTCAACGTTTCGACCCAAATGCTTGCCTTTCTCAAGACAGTGTTCACATTGTCTTGAGAAAGGTTCGCGTTTGGGTCGAAATGTCGACATATAATAACATTTTATTTAAACTAATTTTCTATGATATAACTCCTGCATGTACCTAACAAACTGAGCAAGAGCACTGTAACGTAAGCAAGAAGGGACCACGTCGCCTTCCGCCGTCGTCCCGGGTTTCTCCCTCTCGACGCAGGACTGGTGCCATCGGACGCACCAGTCGAGCAGATGGGCGTACCTGTCATTGACTCAGCGAGTCGTTGAATCCCCGATGTAGTCGACTCCGTGTCGAAGCATGCAATTCGAGGAGGGTTCGACGGGACTCTGGAGCAGTCGACGAAACGCAGGCTGGAACTGCGGGCAGTAGAGAGTGAGGCCTCTACTTCCGGTCGAACGGATAGCTGGCAAATTGTAGTAGGAACAAGCTAATGTCGAGCGGATTCGACAGGATTGTAGCTCTCAGTCGCAGGGTCGCTGGAACTCAGGAAGGAGAAGACGGAGTCCACGTCACCTCCTCACAGCATATGAAGTTGGATCGCAGGAAGCTGGCAGCAGGCGGTCAAACGATGCAGGATACTCAGCTTGAATGGGTATCAGAGGGGATACTTTAAACCAGACAGCAATACAAGACTCCAGGACTCCTTGTTCACTCAAGAACAACTCTAACTTTATTGTAACAAACCACACATATTTATACACAGGACGTACATTGAAATACATGAGCAGTCCTAATACAATGGCTGAGGGGCAGGGATAATACAATCCAAACACAAGACAAAGGACCAACAGCAAATGGTCCCAGCAAAGACAATAACACAGACATGACTGCATTAGTAATACAAAAGGGTTGACTAGGGTATACAATAGACACAAGGACTTGAGGGGTGTGAATGACTTAAAGGGATAGTAATGTTTCATAATAAAAGCCGCTCTAACTAATCATCATAGTATTTGGACCTTGGAGAGTGTTATTTCAGTTCTGTCAGAGTTGAAGTTCAAGAGTAATTCAATGACAAAGTATCCCCCTCCCGCCGCTTTTACTGTTGTAACACTGCTCAGCCAGAGCAGAAGGGAGGTGCCCAGGTAGACTGCAGAGAGGGACAATCTTCAATTAAGATAAGGGCGGCAGGGCTTTCATTGTTCTCATACAAAGAAGATTGTCCCCTTCTGTTATCTGTCTGGTCTTACAACCAGATTCACATCTGAGAAGAGATGGCTTACACTAGGTAAAAGGGGCGGGAGGGGAAACATTGCTTGTGAATATCTCTCAAACCATAAAGGTTTGAGAGATAAGACTTATATCGTTCTTCATGTTTTTTTAAGGCCTACAAAATAAAATACAGATAAAACAAAGTATTACTATCCCTTTAACACACAGCAGGGGGTCTCAATACATCTTACAATACACAAAAGGGCTGGAGTGGCTAGAATACACATCTGCAGGGGCCTGTGGACTGTACTGCTGACCAATCCCTGAGCTGCCTGAAGTTCTCCATGTTGGGCTGTGGAAGTTCTTTACATGTCGGCCTCAGGGATCCGATCGAACAAGCCCTCGTCTGGTGTCCCCACCACCGCGCGTTCAACGCGGTGTCGACTAATGTGTAAACCACTCAAACATGAAAATACATTAAGCATAGTCTATTAACACAGGGCAGCTCTGGGTAGTCCAGCTGCCCATTCACATAAAGTATCTACACGGTCTCTCTATCTAGGCTAAGGGCTTGCAAAGTCGTACGACCGGGCCCAAAGCAGAGCCCAAACAGGGCAAAATGTCCACAGTCCCTGCTGTTCCTTGTTTAACAGTCTCAGGCCCAGACAAGGGCTCCAGTAAAGGTGTAGGATCCGTTACAAGCACCAAGGCAAGAATCTTACGTTTTGGAGTGCCCATCACCTTTCTCTCTCTCTCTCTCTTTCTCCCTCTCTTTCTCTCTCTCTCTCTCTCTCTAGATAGATAGATAGACAGATAGATAGATATGAGATAGATATTTGATAGATAGATAGATAGATAGATAGATAGATAGATACTAAAACAAGAGACAATGGCATGCACTAAGTTTACCAATAATAATATTAATAATTATTACTTTAAATAGAGTAATAGTGCAGGTCCCATAAGTATATGTATACAAATGTACTCATCCTGGGATATCCCTGGTTGAAGTATGGAGACAGCACACATCTAGATGAAGTATCACGAAACAGGAGTTTATTGAATCATCACAAAACAAAATGTTTTCGGTCCTCACACAACGCCTACTGATAGCAAGCGCTCAGATCAGAAGAGCAATGAAAAGTAAGTAAATGTTAATAGCATCCAGAATTAAGAGCCATACTAGGAGTGGAAAACATATCAACATATTGTAAACAGTTTGAGACATCAATAAATGAAACAAATAAAGGAAAATAAAACAAATAATAAATAAAAAAATGAGCATCGCTCATATGTGTCTAGCTGAGGTACCCGTTGCATAGCAACTGAACCTCAAATAGCGGATGACGTCACTGGCCCGCCAGGCGACCGGGAAAGCTGAGTTTTGCATTCCACAATGGAGATGCCCCCAAACTCTCCGGGAATCAAGAATACTTGAATCAAGAATACTTTAAAGTATTCTTGATTCCCGGAGAGTTTGGGGGCAACCTCAGTACTTGGTACAGTACTAAAGGGCCATGACCTCAGACAGTACTGGTGAGGGTAATTCACAGAATATCCATTGGAGGATGGATTTACATGAGCAACGTATGGACCAGTTGTCACTGGCCATACAAACCATCTTGGAACGTGCCGCACACCTTGACAACCACAGAAATCACGGGCACCATGATATGTATGTGTGCATTATTCTCCCATCTGCCCAGATGACGGTCTGTGTGAGGACCGAAAACGTTTGGTCTTATGATGACTGAATAAACTTCTGTTTCGTGATACTTCATCCAGATGTGTTCTGTCTCAATGCTGCAATCAGGGATATCCCTGGCTGAGTACATTTGTGTATATATATGTATAATATATATATACTTTTCTCAAAGGATGCACTCACGATAAATGAATAAATACCTGGATGCCGTATATCCAGGTATCCGTATATAGTGTAAATTAGCACTCACAGGAAACGTTTCACTATGCTTATATAGATTTATTGTTGGATCAACGTTTCGATCCCAGCAGGAACAAATATATATGTGTGTGTGTGTGTGTGTGTGTGTGTATATATATATATATATATGTATATATATACATGTGTATGAACAAAGTCCCGATAAGGAACGAAAACATTTGTCTAATAAGCCTTCATAATTTCTTTGATCCTTCATTGAGTGTTGACCCTTTTCTTCATACCTGTATATGTTTATTAATTTCCCTATGGAATGTGCACCAACAGCAATATATATATATATATATATATATATATATATATATATATATATATATATATATAAAGTTCTTTGCAGATGAAAGACATCAAGCAACAGGCGCACGCTGAGGACTTAGAAATATAAAAAACCAGTGTTTATTCTTATAGAACGATCAACGTTTCGACCCCCTTGGGGCCTTTCTCAAGACCCTCTTGAGAAAGGCCCCAAGGGGGTCGAAACGTTGATCGTTCTATAAGAATAAACACTGGTTTTTTATATTTCTAAGTCCTCAGTGTGCGCCTGTTGCTTGATGTCTTTCATCTGCAAAGAACTTTATATGAATTTTCAGGCTGCACCAGGCAGGTAGTGCTATTTGGATAATATAAGTTTTGGTGTGCCCACCTTTTCTCACATGGATATATATATATATATATATATATATATATATATATATATATATTGTGTGTGTGTTTGTGTGAATGAGTATGTACAATATGCATATTTTCACCAGCCACTGTGTACAATAGCTTTGTGTGATCCTCTTGCAGCCTCAGTGCACTCTCCCTGACGTTCTGATATGGATGTTCAGTAATGAGAAGAGGGTGGCGTATGTCCGGATTCCTGCTCAGAATATTCTGTACTCAGTGGTAGAGGAGGAGAAAGGGAAGGACTGTGGGAAAATCAGCACTGTCTTCTTCAAGGTGAACTGATGCCTATGGAACACAAATGAATAAAATCTGGAATTGTTTCTTCTATTTAGGATAAATGCAGAGTTTTTCACATGAATGCTAGAGAGGTCTTCATTGTACTGCAAAAAATGTGGTTCATGTGTGTGTGTATATATATATATATATATAGAGAGAGAGAGAGAGCAATTTTGTGGAAATATTATGCACGATATGTATAAAGTCAACCCTTGCATTGAACAGTGTGCGGTTATATTGGATCACTTTCAAAACATCGCACACAAATCAGTGTACAACGTCAAGGAGCTATAAACATGTCGCAGTGATTAAAAGGGCAACATGAGAATCTCGCCCTGCCAGAAAAGTGTGAGATTCTCATGTTGCAGGTATTAAACAGCACATCAAGTACTTGGCTTCCAATATTTGTTGTCCCTCAAATTCTCACACTTGCAAAAGGTCAAATAATTTCTATAAACATGTTGCAGTGATTAAAAGGGCAACATGAGAATCTCGCCCTGCCAGAAAAGTGTGAGATTCTCATGTTGCGGGTATTAAACTGCACATCAAGTACTTGGCTTCCAAAATGTGTTGTCCCTCAAATTGTAACGGTTACAAAAGGTCAAATAATTTTTTTACAGTGTACATGTAGTAAACACATGGAGAGCTTCCTTCTCCACCACAAAGCACAACACATATATTCATCAGTCCATCGATCTTACTTGATGTGCAGCTCAGCGCTGCTCCAGGCTCTCTTGCCCCTTGTCTGTAGTCTTGATGTGCAGCTCAGCGCTGCTCCAGGCTCTCTTGCCCCTTGTCTGTAGTCTTGATGTGCAGCTCAGCGCTGCTCCAGGCTCTCTTGCCCCTTGTCTGTCATCTTGATGTGCACTCAGAGCTGATCTGGGCTCTCTTGCCCCTTGTCTGTCGTCTTGATGTGCAGCTCAGAGCTGATCTGGGCTCTCTTGCCCCTTGTCTGTCGTCTTGATGTGCAGCTCAGGGCTGCTCTGGGCTCTCTCTCCCCGTGTCTCTGCATGCAGAATGACAGGGTGGAGCGGAGCATGCAGACAAGGGGAGAGAGAGCCCGGAGCAGCTCTGAGCTGCACATCAACTAAGATTGATGGACTGAAGAATAAATTTGTAATGCTTTGTGTTGGAGAAGGCAGCTCTTCATGCTTCTTCTACATGTACATTTTAAATAAAAGATTTGACCTTTTGCAACTGTGACAATTTGAGGGACAACACATATTGGAAGCCGAGTACTTGATGTGCTGTTTAATACCCGCAACATGAGAATCTCACACTTTTCTGGCAGGGCGAGATTCTCACGTTGCCCTTTTAATCACCGCCAGATGTTTATAGCTCCTTGACGTTGCACGCTGTTTTGTGCGTGCCTTTTAAAAGGATGCCAGTTATATTGGCCCAACACAGAAACTATGGCTTTTACCTGAATTTTGTGAGGGGCTGGAGGCCTTTAAAAACCCTGCAAATCAGACCCTCTCTGTTCACCTCAGTGAACCCCTCACTCTAACATTCCTCTCATTATTAATTTTCTTAAGGTGACCCTTCTAATCAGAATCGCTGCCCCCCGTCTGTGCCAAGGTGTCAATCACTTAGCATTTCTCCACAACTAATCATTTACTCCCCTTAAGGGTTAAATATACTACAAACAAATGACAGATGGTTAGTCTAACATATAAAAGATTTTACTAGTCTTTAACCCTTTAAGACCATGTGACGTGCTTGACCGTAACATGGTTTTTGCCATAAGGACCGGTGATGGTCATAGCACGTCACGTACATTTTACTTACAGCGCTCCTCCGGGAGGTACAGTCCCTCTGTGAGGCCCAAATCCCTCTGTTCCTCTTTCCCACTCTGGTGTCACTCTATTTAGGAGACCAGACTGTGTGTATATAAGTGTATCACATTGCTCCACAGCAATAAAACCCACATTAAAGTGATAGTAAAGTTTCACAAAAACAGCAGCTCCAATTAATCTTCATAATATTTGGGCCATGGAGAGTGTTATTTCAGTACTGTCAGTAGTTCAAGAGCAATTGAATGATAAAGTATCCCCCTCCCGCCCCTTTTACTTATTGTAAGACACCTCCCCTCAGGTATGGAATTTGGTCTGTAGACCAGACAGCTCACAGCAAGGGGCAGTCTTCTTATTGTGATCATAAGGAAAACCCTGACCCCATTTACAGGTTTTTCAGGTTTCCCTTATGCTCACTGAAGATTGTCCCTCTCTGCGATCCATCCGGACAGTCTTGCTGCTCTGAGGTGAGCAGTGTTACATCAGTAAAAGGGGTGGGAGGGGGATAGTTTATCATTCAATTACTCTTGAACTACAACTCTGCAGTATTGAAATAATACTCTCCATGGCCCAAATACTATGAAGATTAAACGGAGCTGCTTTTATTGTGAAACATTACTATCCCTTTAATGTTTGTTTAAAATTCAGTATATGTTTATAAATTAGTACGTGTGAAATAAAATGACGTGGTCTTGTTCTAAATAATTAATTCAGTTACACAAAGAGGTGTCAACAGATCATGAAATAACCTAAAAATTTTCAGCAATGCGTCACCCACTGGTCATGCCCTCAGCAACACCAGCTAAAACAAAAGTGTCCCTCTTTGACATTTGAAATGGTGGGAAGTGTACCCAAGCCCTGGGTCCTTTAAGAACCTAGCAACTCACTTGGCCATTAGGTACTACTCCATCAACAACTAGTTTCATCAGTATTAACCTTTCGTTCTCTGCTCTTAGACCCCAGGGTCATACAATGGAGAAATTTTTGCCAAAGCCGAAATCTACATGTGGCTGGGAGTGAAAAAGTACGTGAAAAATAGCACAGCTGACTTGCCACAGGATTTCCTGCAACTGTACGATAAGGGAGGAGAAATCGTGGACACACCTACCCCCTCTCCTCCAATCAAACTCAGCCGTGATGGTAAATGCTGACATTCAATCAGATCTCATCTCCTAGATTTATGCAAATGGCCCCAGTTTGTGTTTTAGATAATTTATTGTGTGTTTCCCTTCTCTCAATATTTTTAGATTACTATTACTTCGAGCTCCGTGCCCACCTATACCAGGCCCGCGGAATCCTACCCGCCGATGACAATGGCCTGTCTGATCCTTTTGCTAGGGTCGTATTTGGCAACCAATGTCTGACCACTCAGGTAAGATCTCTTAAAGGTATAGTAATACTTAAAATGTAAAAAAAAATATGTTATAGGGTTTATCCCCCTGAGTAAAACAAGGGTAGTCCCACTGCTGAAAGGTGTTTTATTCAAAAGTTATTACAGCTCAAAGTTGAATTTTTTAGGTGCAATATAACAGTGGCCTGAAATTGTACAGTGGCGCTGTTGCTACACCATCCTATGGACAGATCTGGTCCCGGGACCATAAATCTCCATAGGATGGTGTAGCAACAGCGCCACTGTACAATTTCAGGCCACTGTTATATTGCACCAAAAAAATTCAACTTTGTAATAACTTTTGAATAAAACACCTTTCAGCAGTGGGAGTAACCTTGTTTTGCTTAGTGGGATAAACCCTACAACATATTTTTTTTTTACATTTTAAGTATTACTATCCCTTTCATAAGCTCTCTTCATGCACAAAAGCAGGGGGATGAAGCAGACTTTTAAAGGAGCAGTAAACTTATTTTTATGAAAACCTGTATGATGTAGAGCTTTTCCTGCTGAGTAAAACAAGGTCACTCCCACCACTGTCAGCTGTTTTATTCAAAAGTTATAAAAGTTCAAATAATCAGGAAGTGAATTTACTGTGCGATTACTTCCTGATAGTTCTAACGGACAGGAAGTGACTCAGCAGTTCTGTGGAGAACTGTGTGTCACTGACTTTAGTCTCCATTAAATGTAACACAATATCTAATTGGAATTTGGCCGCTAGAGGGCACTGCCTTTTAAAAAATAACACGGGTTTAAACTGTAATAACTCTGGAAATACGCATCTCTCAGCAGTGGGAGTATCTTTATTTTACTCAGCAGGAAAAGCCCTACAATACATATTTGTTCATGAAAAAAAGTTTACTACTGTTTTAAGCATTGGTATGGTAGTCGTATAGCTGGCAGTAACTTTCTATAAATTTAACCCGTTGAGCACCAGAGGGGTATGCAACACATTGCAAACAATGCGTTGCATACCCCCTGGCACTCAAAGGGTTAATTTCTTTCACCTATTTTTCATTTGACTATCAGAACCCAGCCTTTGAAAGTCTACATTTTAAAACTTTAAAACAGACGGTACTACTTTTACACAATATTTTGGATAAGTCACCTGAGTTCCTTTTTGTTCAATCGATGATCTTTTCTTTAGGTCATGAATGAGACCCTGGCCCCAATGTGGAACGAGCTCTTAATGTTTGACCATCTTGTATTGGATGGTAACAGGGAAGACATTAAGAATGACCCTCCATTGATCATAATCAACATTTATGATCAAGACAAATTTGTAAGTATGAAATACACCATGGGGCTGATGCACTAAGTAAACTGGAGTCAATCGGGAGTAAACCAACTGCACCATCATCTCACATTTGCCTGATTTTCATTTTTTTAACAATTTGAGTGTCATATAAAGGTATCCAACACATTGAAATGCAATACACTGGATATCATTACGACACTAAAAGAGTTAAAGGACAAGCACTTTTTTTTTTTTTTTTTAAATAAAAACATATTTGTTATAGAGCTTTTCTTGCTGAGTGAAACAAAGGTTGTCCCACTACTGGGAGACTTGTCATTCAAAAGTTATTGCAACAATTTTTTTTTACATAAAACTGCAGTCTTCTAATTTGGTCACTAAGTTGTGCTAATCCTATCTGTTACTATGGAGAGCCATGGTCAATAGCTCAAGCTCTCCCATAGAGTACATTATATAAAACTAGCGTAAAAGCCCGTGTACACGGGCCAACGTCTGGGTGATGTTAACCCTTTGAGTGCTAGAGGGGTACGCAACGCATTGAAATGTGTTGCGTACCCCTCAGGCACTTAAAGGGTTAAGAGGCCGCTACCTCATTGCTCCACGCAATACAGTCTTGCGTCGTGTCACTCACACGATGCAATCATGAGCAGCAGAGACTGCCCAAATGTGGGCAGTCTCTGCTGCGCATGACTGCATCGTGACATGCTAGTGAATTATTATATAGGATGCCTTTTTCGACATTAGTTTGATCTGTTGCTAACAGTCTGATTTAACTCTTAAATGAATAATCACAACAGGAAAAGCCCTGTAACACATTGTTCAAAAATGTATTACTTCATTAAACAGTTTAGTCATGTTATAGAAAAATAAAACAATACTAGAGGCACATACCTCCCAAATGTCCCTCTTTAGGAGATAGTAGGGGTCCATACCTCCCAAGTCTCCATCATTAGGAGATAGTAGGGGTCCTTACCTCCCAAGTGGCCCTCTTTGGGAGATATTAGGGGTCCACACCTCCCAAGTGGCCCTCTTTGGGAGATATTAGGGGTCCATACCTCCCAAGTGGCCCTCCTTAGGAGGGACAGTCCCTCTTTGCGTCCCAAATCCCTCTGTCCCTCTTTCCCACCCTGGTGTCCCTCTTTTTTAGGAGCTCAGACTGTGTGGTGTGTATATAAGTGTATCCCATTGCTCCACATCAATAAAAGTCACATTAATGTTTGTTTAAACTTCAGTATATGTGTTTAAAATAACTCATTTATGCAACTCATTTATTCAGTTGCATAAAGATGTGTTAATAGGTTAAGAAATAACCTAAGAATTCTTGTTAATGCTCCGCCCATCAGCCCCAACCCCAGAAACACCACCTAAAACAAAAATTGTCCCTCTTTAGCTATTTGAAATGTTGGAAGGTATTGAGGCATGACATCTGCTTATTCAACTATTTAACAAAGATCGGGACCGGGGCAGGAAGAGTGTGGTTTGGGGGGGGGTCTATTTTATCACCTTCAGTATTTAATTTCCCTTTTCTTAGGGGGCTCCTGAATACTTGGGCCGGGCATTCGCCACCCCGATTGTCACTCTTCTCCAAGATGATGATGATGACGATGATGGGGAAGACAGAGGACCCAAATACACACAACCGGCCTTACAGTTCTTTGATATTTCCAAAGGCAACACCGAAGCTGGGGAGCTCTTAGCTATCTTTGAGCTTATAGAATTGGACAATAAGAAGTACTTGGAGGTGAGCCCTGTGTGTGTGGATAAATGGAAGATGACAGAAGATGAAGTTGGTTTGGGGAAATCAATCTTTCTTTGGATGTTTGTTGAGTTTGACTTTAACATTACAGGGATGTTCCTAGACAATATGCTGCCACAGTGTTTGCTTCCTCAGCCTTGTTCCACTGTCACACTGGAAGTCACAAAACCAAACATTCACACCTTGTTCCACTGTCACACTGGAAGTGACAGAACCATACATTCACACCTTGTTACACTGTCACACTGGAAGTCACAGAACCAAACATTCACACCTTGTCCACTGTCACACTGTAAGTCACAGAACCAAACATTCACACCTTGTCCACTGTCACACTGGAAGTCACAGAACCAAACATTCACACCTTGTCCACTGTCACACTGTAAGTCACAGAACCATACATTCACACCTTGTTCCACTGTCACACTGTAAGTCACAGAACCATACATTCACACCTTGTTCCACTGTCACACTGTAAGTCACAGAACCATACATTCACACCTTGTTCTACTGTCACACTGTAAGTCACAGAACCATACATTCACACCTTGTTTCACTGTGCACTGTCGTCTGATACTCCAGCCATGATCCACCTTCCCACTGGTAGGCAGAGAAGCACATATTCACTCCCTGCCACTCCAGCCTTGTTCCACTGGTAGTCATAGAACCATACTTTCACTGTCTGCCACCCCAGCCTTATTCTATTGTCCACTGGTATTCACAGAACCCAAATATACTGTCTGCCACACCAGGTTTTTTCCACTGTCCACTGGTAGTCACAGAACCCCACATACACTTCCTGACACACAAGTCATGTTCACCACTCACTGGTTGTCACAGAAACACACATGCACTGTCTGCCCCCCCAGAATTATTCTACTGTCCACTAATATTCACAGTCACACATACCTGACACACACAAACACACACACACACACACACACACACATCATGTTCCACTGCCCACTGGTTGTCAAGGAACCACACATACACTGTCTGACAAACACACACAGGCATGTCATGTTCCAATGCCCATTGGTTGTCACAGAACCCCACATACACTGTCTGCCACCCCTTATTCTATTGTCCACTATTATTCACAGAACCCCACCCACATACACTGTTTGAAAACAACTCATGTTCTCTGGTTGTCAAAGAAGACCACATGTACTTTCTGCCTCCCCAGTCTTATTCTACTGTCCACTGTTATTCACAGAATCCACATGTACTGTTTGCCACCCCAGGCTTGTTCCACTGTCCACTAGTATTCACAGAACCCCACATACACTTTCTGACACACGTGTTCCACGGCCCACTGGTTGTCACAGAACCGTGTATTCACTGTCTGCCACCCCACCTTTGCTCAGCTGTTCACTGGTAGTCACTGAACATCTCCACTGCCTGACACCCCGGCCTAGTTCCACAGGACCTTGTCACAGGACAACACACATACTCACTCTAGACAACAGGGAAGGCAGAGGTTCTCCCACATATCTCCTCGAGTCCCAATCCTGTCTCACCTTTCCTCATGTCGCCCTGCTCCCCAGTTCCTTGCTGGAAATCATCAGGCCTTGCCTCGCACATCTTCATGTAATCACCCTCTTCCTCCTTCAGCTGCATGGTTCCTTTGCCCCTGCTTGCCTCCTCTCATATCTCCTTTCTCTCCCACTTTCTCCCCCCTAAGAATCAGCACTCTTTCCCTTGAATTTTTGCCTACGCCCTAACATATCTCCTTGCACTTTTGCCCCATCTCCTCACAAACTTCTTTGAACCCCTGCCTCCTGCCTCTAATTAATCAGCAAGCCTATTTCTTTGCACCTCCTTTCTTGCCCCCACCTCCACCATCATTATGAACTAGCCCAGGAGTCATGCCATCTCATTCTAATCTTGAACCTTCCCTCTTACCCTCAATTTTCATTCTGCACCCCACCCTTTCTCTTCCAAGTCTCCTTGTACTCCCTCTGCCTCCAATCTACACACACATCCATTGTCCATAGAACGGCCAATGGATTTGTGCATTGCATCCCCATCCCTCCCTCCCTCCATCCTTCACATGAATCGATAAGTTTGTGGTGTGTCTACCCCCACCTCACATCTCGCCTTATTCACCAGTGACTTTGTACCACCTCTCACATACCCTGATGCAATCAGTAAGAAATAAAGACTGGGCTATGTGGTGACTGTGCTCACTCTCAATTGTCTGCATTGTAATAGAGCTTGGTGCCTGCGTCTGAGCTCATCTAGACCCATTTTTAAGGTGATGTGTTATTAATGGCTGATGATATCGATGCAGGGGTGGGGGCTGGGCTCTTAGGTTTCCCGGTGGGACAGTTTGCCGCTCATTAAACCTTCTGCCTGAGGCACAATTTTCACCTTGCCTCATTAAAAAAACATTAACTTCTAAAAATGAAATAGGTTTATATAATTTTAAATATAATGTACCATATTTCTAATAAGCATCTGTAAAATTCAGTTATCTTACATTAGATGCCTAAAATCTAATCCTAAACTTGAATTTTAACCTTTTGAATGCCAGAGGTGTACGCAACGCATTTGGCAGTCAAAAGGTGAAATGCATGTGTAAGCTGTCCTGCATAAACACCGTTTGGTTAATTGTGTTTGGACAGATTAATGTGTTAATGTTCATTTATTGAGATTCAAACCCACTGCTCTTCTATTCAGAAAGACTGGTACATTATAACACCCTATTTACAGACAATAAAATCTATCACTTCTAAGACTCCTATCAAGATAGCAATGGTAATAGGAACTAAATTTTGGCCCTCAGAAAACAACTAGAACATTTTTACAGAAAGTGATATACAATGTATTTAAGTGTGCATAACCCCAAAAATCTTTTTTTTGGGGGGTAATGTTCCTCTAAAGATAACTAGAATTAGCACAGTATACTTCCAAATGTTTTTTCATGATATTTTGCGTTAATCCCTTTAACCCTTTGAGTGCCAGAGAGGTATTCAACGCATTACGAAGAGTACACCTCTGGCACTCAAAGGGTTAATGCAACAGACGCCTCCTGTACATCGCTTTGAAATGCTTTGGAGACAGCTCTTCGCATCCGAGGGATTAAAAGAAATATGGGGTGCGCAAAACTTAAACTACATTGATTAAAATCTAAAGATGTGCATTGTAGACTCCATATACAATGTGATATGTTGTCTATAATGTATTGCTCTGTTATCCCTTGATACAGACCACACACAGTACAATACAATA
Source organism: Rhinophrynus dorsalis (assembly GCA_037306005.1). Lineage (NCBI taxonomy): Eukaryota > Metazoa > Chordata > Amphibia > Anura > Rhinophrynidae > Rhinophrynus > Rhinophrynus dorsalis. Next base: position 27,887,883 of record CM074727.1, on the reverse strand, counting down.
GTTGCAATAGTGTGTCAGGGAAAGTGGGTACTTGTCAGTTCAGCATTCTAATCCAGTTCTTTATGTAACTGAAAATGATGGAGTCTGATGGTAAGTGGTCACTAAACAGAGAGAAGAGTGCTCTTGATTATTATGTACAGTGTGAAAGCTTAGAACGTAAGGCAGCACTCAGTGGTGAGGCATTCCATTTCAGACTAGAAATAATGGTGGGGTGGCTTGTCCACCCAAAGCCAAACAAGGCGTGCTGCCCTCCCCTTCTCTGGTAACCCCCCTTCACTGCGGGGGCCAGTCATGGACAATAGATGTGGGCTGGCCGCTGCAGTGTGGCTGGAGTACCTGGGGGGGGGAAGGGTGTCTCTCCTCACCTTCCACAGGTAAGAGGGGTTATAAAAGTGGCCCACTGTCACGTAGTAGCCATTAATAATATTGCAGCATTCAGTGGTGAGCATAGCTGGGAACCTGCCGGATTCCACCCGGAGACTCCGGATTTAGAGCAGTGTCTCCGGGCCTCCGGGTGAAACCTTAAATTCTCCGGGCATATACAGTATGTGGGCATTTGCTGCTCCAGCCTGCGCACATCTCATAATGTACATCAATCTCATCAGAGCCCTGCTCTGGCATCGCGGTCCGCAGACAACTTGTGACCTGTGTCACGTGATCATGACCCTGCGTGGCTGGTGTCAGGGCAAGAGGAGAGCGGAGAGCCTGTACTGACCTGGTCACCAGTGTTGTTAGTAAATAATTTTTACTTTATTCTTTCACTGTGGTGTGATAGATGGGAGTGACGTTAAATGCTGCTTTAACCCTTTGAGTGCCAGAGCATTGCGTACCCCTTTGACACTCAAAGGGTTAAACGTGGTACTTTTTTTTTTTACCTCCGGGTGACCTATTACTCAAGGTTCCCAGGTATGGTGGTGAGGCATTCCATTTCAGACTACAAGAGGTACAGGCTTTGCCCATAAGTGGAAGGATTCTGGGGCAAGCCAACTGCACTAAAGACATACCTCCCAAGTGTCCCTCTTTAGGAGATACTAGGTCTCCATACACCCAAGTGTCCCTTTTTAGGCGATATTAAGGGTCCAAACTTCACAAGGATCCCTCTTTAGGAGATATTAGAGATCTGTACCTCCCAAGTGTCCATTTTTAGGATATATTAGGTCTCCATACACACGTGTCCAACTTTAGTAAATATTAGGGTCCATACCTCCCAAGTCCCTCTTTAGGAGATATTAGGGGTCCATACCTCCCAAGTCCCTCTTTAGGAGATAGTAGGGGTTCATAACTCCCAAGTGTCCCTCTTTAGGGGATATTAGGGGACATACCTCCCAACTGTCCCTCTTTAGGAGATATTAGGGGTCCATACCTCCCAAGTGTCCCTCTTTAGGAGATATTAGGGGTACATACCTTCTAAGTGTCCCTCTTTAGGAGATATTAGGGGTACATACCTCCCAAGTGTCCCTCGTTAGGAGATATTAGGGGTCCATACCTCCCAAGTGTCCTTCTTTAGGAGATATTAGGGGTCCATACCTCCCAAGTGTCCTTCTTTAGGAGATATTAGGGGTCCATACCTCCCAAGTGTCCCTTTTTAGGAGATATTAGGGGTACATACCTCCCAAGTGTCCCTCTTTAGGAGATAGTAGGGGCCCATACCTCCCAAGTGTCCTTCTTTAGGAGGGACAGTCCCTCTGAGTCCCAAATCCATCTGGCCCTCTTTCCCACCCTGATGTCCCTCTTTTTTAGGAGATCAGACTGTGTGATGCGATTATAATTGTATCACATTGCTCCCCAGCAATAAAATTAATACTAATGTTTGTTTAAACTTCAGTATTTGTGTTTATACGTTACTCTGTCTAAATAAAATAATTTAGTCTTAATTTAAATCATTTATTCAGTTGCATAAACAGGTGTCAATAGGTCATTAAACATTCTCTGTAATGTTCCCCCTACTAGCCACACCCCAGCAACACCACTTAATGGTAAAGTGTCCCTCTTTGGCCACTTAAAATGGTGGGAGATATGCTATAGGTGCAAAATAAAAATGCTAGAAATTCCGTTTGATTTAAACGAGGATTTTAACCTTCAATGCTAGAGAAGTCTCCAGTGGCTATGCAATTTTTTGGAAATCCCTGTTTGGATATTCTTGAGTGTACCCCCCTGCATGATGTAATTGGATGAAGCACACCATGCAGTCTGATATGTACTATTTTCATTGGAATGTTTCAGCCCACTGTACCAGATTATGTGACGCCCAAAGAACCTGAGTTTATGGATGAACAGTCTGAACGCTACATCATTCCTAAAGGGATCCGTCCAGTCCTGAAAGAATTCAGAATAGAGGTAAATAATTGTAACAGGAACCAGACCTGTGTAGTCCCTGGTCAGCATGCCGGGTCTCTCTCTCTATGATGCGGCTACCAAGGGGTAGGCGGCCATTCCAAGACATAGGAATCTGAGGAATGGGAGTCAAAAGGGACTGCTTAGACCATTCCTAAAAGAAAACACACCACACAGGTTGTTGTAGTCCAAGAACACACTGAACGCAATCGGGACAGAAACACATTAATATAATTAACACATAGTACAATGGACGCAGGTTTTACAGACAACCACGGCACCAGACTACTCTCATCACACAGACAACAATGGTGAATACACAACAGTGGTAAAGGGATTAGGGAAGTAACATCTAATCAAACATGGACCAGACAGTGGGACACATACAATTGGAGACTATAAGGTGATAACACAAAAATAGCACAAGTTGACACCTGCAGGCCCATGTAAAATTGTAGTCCAAATAACTTTCATAACCCCTTAAAGGGATAATAATACTTAATTATTACTAATCCCTATATTAAAGTAATATTAAAAATAAATGTATCGCCCCCAGTGTCATCTCTCAAACCTTTATGGTTTGAGAGATAATCTCTCCTAAAGTTGCCCTCTCCCTCCCCCTTCCCTGAAGTCAGCATTGTAGCTGACTGAAGGGAAATCCGGTCTTAGATCATCAGGCGTCTCTACAGCAGAGCCGCCTTCGCGTTAATAAAAAAATATATTTCACTAAAATGGTCTTCTACGTGTGCTTGCAAACCAAGCACAAACCGAGCACACGTAGAAGATTGTTTCAGTGAAATATTTCTTTTAACGAGATCTTGGCTGTGCTGCAGAGCCGCCTGATGATTGTACGACTGGCGTCCCTGCAGTCAGCTAGAACGCTGACTACGGGGAAGGGGGAGGGAGAGGGCAACTTTAGGAGCGATTATCTCTCAAGCCATAAAGGTTTGAGAGATGACACTGGGTGCAATACATTTATTTTTAATATTACTTTAATATAGGGATTAGTAATAATTAAGTATTACTATCCCTTTAAGACCCAAGAACGTACATATACATCATGGGGAGGACCTCTGATTCCAGTAACAACAAAAAAAATGAATAAACGCTCCGTGGTCCTTAAGTGCCGGCCACTCAGCTGGTCCTTAAGGGGTTAAAACAGGGGGGTCCAGCATCCGTTACATCTATCAACATATGCACTCGTAATGAACCTTAGGTCTGTTATAATAATGTAATGGGCTTCACAAAGCAATCCACCTATCGAGTTAGAAATATGTTTATTAACCCCTTGGGTGCAGAGACGTCTCACAATGCACTGGAGAAGTCTCTAGCATCCAAGGGGTTAAACAAAAGTATCACCTAAATTTAAAAGGGACACCTTGTTTTTTAATATACTTCCATTTCAGGGATATCCTGTGTACCCTTTGAGTGCCAGAGCGGTACAGAACGCATTGCTTTGCAATGCGTTCTGTACCACTCTGGCACTCAAAGGATTAAATGAACAGTAAACATTTTGTAAATGAATGCTTTTAGTTAGATCCTTACGAGCATGAGCATTATTTATCCTATTCATGCTTTGATTCGGAAGGGAACCACTATACATTTTACCTGATAACATGGAGCTGAGTATACCTATTACTGAGGAGACATGGGACAGCTCATATAGTTCACTCGTTGGGAGAGATTCACTAAGTGGTGATAAAGTGGAGATAACTTCTCCAGTGATATCGCTTCTCCAGTTCCTATGTTACTGTATGGAGTTTATGCACCAAGATCTCCAAAGTTGAAGAAATCTTAGTACGTAGGCTGCATAGAATAACATAGGAACTGGAGAAGTGATATCACTGGAGAAGTTATCTCCGCTTTATTACCTCCTTATCACCGCTTAGTGAATGTCCCCCCTTATCGTTTGAATTATTTGAAGTATATATTCTAAAACATTTATCTATTCAGAGTCTATATGACCTCATTGGACCCATTGAGGGTCATGCACTGAGAAGTGATAAAGGGGTGATAAAGAGGAGATGACTTCTCCAGTGATATCACTTCTCCAATCTCTGTGTTATTCTATAGAGTCTATTCACGAAGATCTCCAAAGCTGGAGAAATCTTACTGCATTGGCTCCATAGAATAACATAAGGGAGAGACTCACAAAGCGGTGATAAAGAGGAGATGACTTCTCCAGTGATATCACTTCTCCAATTCCTATGTTATTCTATAGAGCTGATGAACTAAGATCTCCAAAGTTGGAGAAATCTTAGCGAATAGGATCTATAGAATAACATAGGAACTGGAGAAGTGATATCACTGGAGAAATCATCTCCTCTTTATCACCTCTTGATCACACCTTAGTGCAGTGATTCTCAACCAGGGTGCCGTGGCACTTTGGTGTGCCACACACATCAGCTTAGGGTGTACCATGTTTTCTATGAAGACTGGCAAAAATGGACTTTTAAATAAAGATTTATAGAAATTGTTATGCACAATATATTTAGTTTTGTTACTGTGATTATGATACCTAATAATAACTGTATATTTATGTATTGTACCCTTCTTATGCCCTTGATAAAGTACATTAAATATGTTAGGGGTGCCCCAAATGTTCTAGATTATGTGTTAGGGGTGCCCCAAATAAAAAAAGATTGAGAACCACTGGGTTAGTGCATAACCTGCATTGAGTTCCAGAGAGGTATTCAGTGCATTGCAACACAATGCTTTGGTTACCTTTCTGGAACTCAAAGAGTTAAAGGGTATACATCTTTAAATTAATCTGAAAAATAAAAGAATCCTCGATCAGACTTCATAATAGCCATCAATTTGTTCAGCAGACTCATCGTTTCGTACATGACAGGACTAAAGCAAGTTGTATGTTTCTTTCCAAATATATATTTTTAGGTTCTTTTCTGGGGTCTGAGAGATCTGAAGAGGATAAACCTGTTTGAGGTGGACCAGCCTCAGGTCCGCATTGAGTGTTCTGGGAAGAAAGTGGAATCTGAAGTTATTTTGAACTACAAAGAATTCCCCAATTTCACAGAACTGGTTAAATGTGTGGATGTGGTAAGCAGACTGGAACCTTTCGATGTCCACAGTTCCCAGAGTAACACCTGGAACTGGGGGTGGGAGTGTCAAAATGACTCAGTTCACATCATAATCATACCTGGGAACTCTCTGGATCTGCCCCAGAGACTACGGTTTTTAGAGTTGGTCTCCAAACGCAGAGTCCTTTAGTGGTGAGATTCTTCTGAAACTCTGCCCACTTCTCCTCCTTCCCACCCTGTTCCTCCCACTTCCTGCCCACTCCTTCTCCTTCCTACCCTGTTCCTCCCACTCCTCCTCCTTCCCACCATGTTCCTCCCACTCTCCGCCCACTTCTCCTCCTTCCCACCCTGTTCATCCCACTTCTCCTCCTTCCTACCCTGTTCCTCCCACATCCCACCCACTTCTCCTCCTTCCCACCCTGTTCCTCCCACATCCCACCCACTTCTCCTCCTTCCCACCCTGTTCATCCCACTTCTCCTCCTTCCTAACCTGTTCCTCCCACTTCCTGCCCACTCCTTCTCCTTCCTATCCTGTTCATCCCACTCCTCCTCCTTCCCACCCTGTTCCCCCCACTTCCTGCCCACTCCTCCTCCTTCCTACCCTGTTCCTCCCACATCCCACCCACTTCTCCTCCTTCCCACCCTGTTCCTCTCACATCCCACCCACTTCTCCTCCTTACCACCCTGTTCCTCCCACATTCCACCCACTTCTCCTCGTTCCCATCCTGTTCATCCCACTTCCTGCCCACTTCTCCTCCTTCCCACTCTGTTCCACCAACTTCCCTCCCACTTCTCCTCTTTCCCACCCTGTTCCTCCCAGTTCCCATCCTGTCATGCCAACTTCCCAAGTACCATGTCCATAAGCCCTGCCCACCCGATTAAGCCACACCCTTTTATTATGAGAATCGTGTCATTTTCTTACCTCCGGTCACAGCACATGAGACCTCTCTGGGGGGCTTAAGTGGAAGAACCTCCCAGGCATGGTCATAATGTGGTCAGCGTTTGTCCTAGAAAAAGGTGGAACGGGGCGAGGAGTGAGTAGAATGGGTTAGGAAGTGGGCGGGGTTATGAGCTCACTTTCCCAGAGATTCACCCCCTGTCCTGAAGACTGCTAATTAACTCTGGGGCAGATCCAAAGTGTATGGTGGTAAACTGGCATTAATCCCTTAACAATGGCAGATTGAAACCTTTACATAATATTGCCAAGAAAGATAGAATGGACCTTATGTATAAAGGAAAGGACAGGGCAGGATTTCCCAATAGGAAGAGTAGACACCTGCCTAGAGCTCCAGATTTTGAGGGGCGGTGCCTCTGCTGTGCTGGCCACACCCACATTCTCACTTGGTGTGTGTGGTCAGAGCAATCTTAATGTCTCTGAACCAGTTACATTCCGATTTCTCCAAAATGGAGCAAGAAGTGGAGCAAGAAGAAAATGGAGCAAAAAATGGAGCAAGATGAAAATGGAGCAAGAAAAAAATGGAGCACAAAATGGAGCAAGATGAAAACGGAGCAAAAAATGGAGCAAGGTGAAAATGGAGCAAGATGAAACTGAGCAAAAAATGAAGCAAGAAGAAAATGGAGTAGAAAATGGAGCAAAGTGAAAAATGGAGCAAGAAAATGGAGCAAGATAAAACTGGAGCAAAAAATGGAGCACAATGAAAAAACTGAGTAAAAAATGGAGCAAGGTGAAAACTGAGCAAGGTGAAAATGGAGCAAAAAATTGAGCAAGATGAAAATGTAGCAAGAAGAAAAATGGAGCAAGAAGAAAATGGAGCAAGATGAAAATGGAGCAAGATGAAAATGGAGCAAAAAGTGGAGTAAGAAGAAAACGGAGCAAAAAATGGAGAAAGAATAAAGCAGAGCTTCATGTCCTATGTTATTCTATGGATTTCTCCAACATTAGAGGTCTCAGTGCATTGGCTCCTACATCATGAGTGTCCAGGTTCAGTCCTCCAGGCTAACAGGACAGGATTTAAGACCTCTAATGTTGGAGAAATCTGGAGCTTTTTTGCACCATTGTATTGCTCCATTTTTGCACCATTTTCTTGCTCATATTTTGCTCTATTTTGGAGAAATCTCAATACATTGGATCCATGGAAAACATAGGACTTTGGGTACATAGCGTAAAGAAAAGATCTCCAAGTCCAGAGTGATTCTGTGGAGACAATGTATTACAGGGGATGTACCACCTCTATATAAGTTAGCCTAAATAGTTAGATTATATATCGAATATGAGTAAAAGTGTCTTAATTTTTTAAAAATGTTATTTGGTTGAAATTCCAGTTATAAACTCTGCCCTGCACCTACTTACACATAGACTGTGGTTACCTGCTCTATACCTGCAGTCCGTCAAGCTGCCTCTGCTCCCCTCCCGATGTCCAGCCTCCTCCAATGATGGAGGCTTTCTGCCTGTAAGATGGAGCAGTCTCATTGGCCAGAGTTTGATATCTAGCCAATGAGAACACTCCAGTTTACAGGCAGAAAGCCTCCATCATCGGAGGAGGCTGGATAGAAGGAGGGGAGCAGAGGCAGCGTGATGGACTGCGGGTACAGAGCTGGTAACCGTAGTCTATGTGGAAGTAGGTGCAGGGCAGAGTTTATAAATGGAATTTCGACCAAATAATGTTTAAAAAAATTAAGACACTTTACTCATAATCGATATATAATCTAACTATTTAGGCTAACTTAAATAGAGGTGGTACATCCCCTTTAAGATTTCTCCAAAATGGGGAAGATAACAGAGCTAAAGGTGTAAAGAATGGATCAAGAAAACAGACCAAAGAATGGAGCAAGAAAATAGTAAAAAAGCAGCGCTCTAAGTCCCATGTTATTCTGTGGAGCCAATGCCTACAGCTTTAGAGGTGCGTGAATAAAGAGATCTTTGTGCAACAAAACTGAACAACAAAGATAATGCAAAAAAAGAGTCCATTGTTATTCTATGGAGACAATGTATTAAGATTTCTCCAAAACAGAACAAAAAAACAGAGCATTTTCATCTACGTCTGGAAAATTTCACATTACTGTGAAGAATAAATCCAAAAATGGGTTTGGCCACAAAAGAGGGTGTGGTTAGATGAGGGGGTGTGGTTAGTAGTGGGACCAAGGAAGGGCTAAGGGCACCAGAGGGTGTGGTTAGATGAGGGGGTGTGGTTAGTAGTGGAACTAAGGAAGGGCTAAGGGTACCAGAGGATGTGGTTAGACAAGGTGGTGTGGTTAGATGAGGGGGTATGGTTAGTAGTGGGACCAAGGAAGGGCTATGGGCACCAGAGGGTGTGGTTAGATGAGGAGGTGTGGTTAGATGAGGGGGTGTGGTTAGTAGTGGGACCAAGGAAGGGATAAGGGCACCAGAGGGTGCGGTTAGATGAGGGGGTGTGATTAGATGAGGGGGTATGGTTAGTAGTGGAACCAAGGAAGGGCTAAGGGCATCAGAGGGTGTGGTTAGATGAGGGGGTGTGGTTAGTAGTGGGACCAAGGAAGAGCTATGGGCACCAGAGGGTGTGGTTAGATGAGGGGGTGTGGTTAGTAGTGGGACCAAGGAAGGGCTAAGGGCGCCAGAGGGTGCTGTGCCTAGAGGCGCTTGAAATGTAAATCCGGCCATGGGAAAGGAGAGTAACAGTTAGCAATTCTAGTACAAACCAACTGCATCATAATGGACAAATACAAATATGCAACATTCCAGCTGATTTAAATGGAGCTTTTTAACCCCTTAAATGCTATGGAGGTTTCCAATACATTGCTTAGCATTCAAGCAGATAAAAAGCTCCATTTAAATCAATGGCAATATTTATTTCCCCCCTATAGTAGCGCTGGTTTGTTCCACAAATAAAACCGAGTATAACTCCTTTGGAATAAAAAGGCGTCCTTCAGCACAAATTAATTTAAATTGAGATTTTAACCCTGTGATTGCTAAAGGGGCCTCAAATGTATTGCTTCAGAATGCACGGAGACCTCACTAGCTTCCAAGGATTTAATTCCCTGAGTGTTAGGTGGGATACGCATTGCATTGCACATGCCTCTGGCATGCAAAGGGTTAGTAATACTTTAAGATGTAAAAAAATATATGTTGTAGGGTTTATCTCCCTGAGTAAAACAAGGGTACTCCACTGCTGAAAGATATTTTATTTAAAAATTATAACTGCTCAAACTTGAATTTTTTAGGTGCAATATCACAGTGTCCTGAAAATTTACAGTGGCGCTGTTCCTACACCATCCTATGGAGATTTATGGTCTACAGACCAGAGCTGTCCATATGATGGTGTAGCAACAGCGCCACTGTAAATTTTCAGGCCACTATGATATTGCACCTAAAAAATTCAAGTTTGAGCTGTTACAATTTTTTAATAAAATATCTCTCAGCAGTGGGAGTACCCTTGTTTTACTCAGGGAGATAAACCCTACAACATATATTTTTTTACATTTTAAGTATTAATATCCCTTTAATTACCCCAATTAAGTCAATGGAAAAGTGTATCGCTCCCCTGTTGTGCAGTTGGAGTGTCCCAGAATCACACCAGCTCTTCTTGGTACATCAGTCACGCTCTGTTTTTGGTGGTAATAATACTCAATAATGACTGTTGTTTCAGGAACTTCCGGAACAAGTGTATCTTCACCCGCCTCTGAGTATCTTTGTGGTGGAGAAACGGGCCTTTGGCCGCTCAGTCATGGTCGGGTCCGCAGTGGTGTCTCATCTCATGAAGTTTGCTCCTAAAGAATTGGAAGAGAAAAGTGACGAACCAGAAGCTAAACCAAAACGTAGGCGCACCTTGTCTGAATACACTATGGAATCCAGACCATAGTTTACACAAAATATAATGCTAATTTGTGTGTGTGTGTGTGTGTGTGTGTGTGTTTCTTTATGCATATGTCTGTGTGTGTTTCTTTATGCATATGTCTGTGTGTGTTTCTTTATGCATATGTCTGTGTGCGTGTCTCTCTGTCAATGTGTATGTATGTCTGTGTCAGTATGAATGTATGCGTGTCTTTGTCTCTGTGAGTCTGTGTGTGTGTGTTTCTGTATGCGTGTGTCTGTGTGTGCGTGTATTTCTGTATATGTGTGTCTGAGTGCGTGCATCTGTGTCTGTTTCTTTATATGTGCGTCTGTCTGTGTATATGTGTGTCTGTGCGTGTGTTTCTGTATGCGTGTCTGTGTGTGTTTCTGTATGTATGTGTCTGTGTGCGTCTGATTCTGTATACGTGTGTCTGTGTATGTTTCTGTATGCATGTGTATGTGTGTGTTTCTGTATATGTGTGTCCGTGTGTGCGTGTCTGTGTGTTTCTGTTAATGTGTGTCTGTGTGTGTTTCTGTATGCGTGTCTGTGTGTGTTTCTGTATGTATGTGTCTGTGTGTGCGTGTGTGTGTCAATGTGTATGTATGTTTGTGTCAGTATGAATGTATGTGTGTCTTTGTCTCTGTGAGTCTATGTGTTTATGTATGTGTCTGTGTATCTGTATCTGAGATTACCAGGAGAACACAATATTCCAGTCTGTGCAGTGCACTGTAACAATATAACACAATGTGGGTTCCTTTTCTGTTTAGCAAGGAAGCTCCTGTCTCGAGCGAGCTCCATGACAGCTGTGATCAACATAGATTCAGATGACAAAGACAGCAAATTTAATCCTCTCAACCTAGTGAAGGTAGGTAAGATTTCCAGAACCAGAGTCCAGGATTTACTAAAGCCCTTGGCGTGTGAATAGGTAATATGTACAAAATATTAGAAGAAAGGACTAAAGGAAAGGAATAAAGTCAGTGAGGCTGATGTATTAAGACAGACTGGAGAAATTCTGGATCAAACCAACTGTACTACAGTGGGGGAGATAACAATCGCCACTGATTTTAATGGTTCTTTTAACCCTTGAATGCTAGATATGTCTCCAATGCATTGCAGAGCAATGCGTTGGAGATGTCTCGTCTCCAGCATTCAAAGGGTTAACAGCCCTATTTAAATCAATTTGAGTATGAGGGAAGTTTTGTTTGTCCCCTATGGTTATATTGGTTTGCTCCAGAATGACTTCCATTGTCCTGGTGGTCACCCTTGTGTGCAAGCAGATTTTTATTCACCTTTTAATGATGGGCTGAATGCCTAAAGGAGAAGAGGAGCAATTCTAGAATAAACCAATGAGATGATAAAGTGTACGAGTAACTGATACTGTCATGAAACGCGTAAGGCAAATGGTGAGTTTGTCTTTCCTTTTGTTTTTTTTTCTCACTTTAATGTAGTATGTCCGTCACATGTCCTGATTTTAATGATAGAACAGTAAAATGGATGCTTTTGTTTAAGCATTTGCGTGTCAGAGGAGTAGAAAGGGTTAAATCCACTGACTGGCAATTTCATAAAAGCGGATCCCTTTATTTTTCTTCATTAATGACACCATAAAGGGCAATACAGTTTTCATTTATTTAAAAGGGGCTTTTAAGTTGGTTAAAATCCTTATTTAAACCAATTTAAATTTTTTGGAACTTTCTTTACCCCCTACTGCAATTAATCCTCTTTTTCTTTGTGAATACAGTTCACATAGTCCTAATGTCAGAACGCAACCCCAAACGCAAAAGCTGTAAGTCATCTTACACTGCATTCTGATCTCTGTTATATATAACAAAACATCATGACCAAGCCATTAAAAAAAACTAAAGCACTGTATATGAAACAAGCACATAGAACTGCAAAAGGATAAGGACAACGCATTTCACACCAGACTAATAAACACAAGGAGATTATTTATCAAGCCATGAAAAGAGCTGTGTGCTTTAGTCACCAACATGACTGCATAGAGTTAAATAAATGAATAAGATGTAAATGAATACATTTTCTTACCTATTGGATAGAAGAATTAATGGGAGAGTCGACATGAATGTGGATGGATGGGGATGGATCAACGATGGTAAACAGGAATAGGAAAAGGGTTGAACTAGATGGACGCAAGTCTTTTTTCAACCTAAATTACTATGTTACTATGTTACTATGATATGTTTCAAAAGATACTTTTTGTTTAACCCCTTCGCGTCCTGTGACGTACCCGGACCGTCATGCTGGTCCGGCACTTAAGGACCAGTGGCGGTCCTGGTACGTCACGTACTTTTACTCACCGCGCTCCTGCAGGAGCGCTGTGAGTAATACCGTGGACTGAAATTGATCGCTCCAAGACCGGAGCGATCTCTTTTAGTCCTCCTTTTGATGTGTCGCCCCACGTGATCAGTCACGTGGGACGGCACGTCAAACTCGTCTATCTGGTCCTTAAAGGACCAGACACCGCGGGATCGTCGGTCCTTAAGGGGTTAAAAGGTCCCAGATATGATGAGTCTCTTTTACAAATCTACTATTCTCAACAATGGAATTACAAGCCTGGCTAAGAAATGGAAAAAATGTTATATACCTCACAGGCCAGACCTTATGGACATCTTAGACATTATGGACTTGATAAAGAGCTGGGAGGGCTCAAAATGTTGCCCATCGATTGTCTCCCTTCGTCTCTGCATAGATTAAACAACCTTTAGTTTTACAAGAAGTCCAGCGTGCTGTGACATATTTCCTTTGTATAATATTTATTTAGAAAATGCTTTGCCAGGAAGAATACATTGAGATTTCTCTCGTTTTTAAGTATCTCTTGTTTGGGTTTTTACAGTAAAGAGTTACATATTTACACAAACAGAGAAACAAACTCAGGTATTGTAGTATAGTCAGTGAGATGTTAGCAGGGGAGCAGAGGTTGTAGTTAGTATGGAGAGCTGGAGTGAGCATATTGCCCAGGTAGTGTGGTAACTTTCCAGAGAAATTGTTGTACACTAAGCAAGTAACGTGAAGGGCACATCTAGATTCAAGAGTTAGCTAATTTAGGGAGACATTTATAAAAGTGGAGTTAAGTGAATTTCAAGGTTAAAGGGTTAGTAAACCCCCCAAAAAAACTGTTCGCGAATTGATAGGAATAATAAAAAACATGTAATGCCCTCATTCCCATCTCTCAAACCATTATGGTTTGAGAGATGTAATAAAATAAAGGTCTCCATTCTCTCCCCTTTCTGCCTGAGAGCTGTAAAGCTGTCAGAGGCAGAATCCGGTTGACCGACTTTAGGCGGCTCTTCAGGAGTGCTGACATCGGGATATCTAACTATAATTACTTAATCGGTGTGGTGTACAATGTGTGACTGGCTTGCAAGCACACGTTGTAGACCATTCCGATGAAGTAATCATAGTTAGATATCTCAATTACATCGCTCCTGAAGAACCGCCGTCTGGTCCCGGAAGCAGGATCTCATGATGTCAGCTGTACAGCGGACGCGTGAGAAGGGGGTGGATCAGAGGTCTTTATTTTCTTACATCTCTCAAACCATATTAGAAATAAAAAAGACCTAATAATAAAAAAGAAGCTTTTTCAGTAAGCATAATTTACATTAATTACAGACAAGTAATACTTTTACTGCCAGAAAAGTACCCCTTTTACTTTCCAGAGGGGTGAGAAACCTATTACATTCAACTGGTTAAAATGTTGCATCATATACATGTCACTAGGGAAAATGGTGTTTTGGGCACTAAGTACAGGACATGGAAGTTATTATTATTTGTTTCCCTGAAATTCATGTTTTCGTAAGAAAAAAACAGTTTCCCAACCCCGTTTATTTTATGCTTTGGCGATAGGAATAAACCCTGATAGTTTTGATTTCTGTTTTGTGGGTTTCAGTTACTTTTTCCCTGGTGTTTCCTATTCTTTACAAATGTTCTGAAAATTCTTTATGAACAGTCCACAAGCAATGCAGCAGAGACCTCTGTAATATGCGGTAATCCTTTTGATCCTTCACCATGTCGCCAGGCGACATGACAATGAGGCGCTTCATGATCAGCCTTGCACGCATTTCTGTCCCTCAGTTCTGTAGTTGTGCTGTCTTCCGCCCAAGCCTCATAGGTTAACCACTTGACTACAAGAGTGGTACGCAACGCATTCTACTGCAATGTGTTGCAGACCTCTGTGGCCTTCAAAGGCTTCATAGTGGAGAAGCACCCTGCACTAAGGAGCTTTAGCTGCATGTGTGCCTTTTTACCTTCACTTTCCTCTTTCGCTGAACTAGGTAACTAGGGCAGGGGTAGTCAAACATCGGAATTTTAGCCGTTGGAGAATATAACTCCATCATCCTCAACCAGCCAACGGCTGTTTGGAGTGATGATGAGACAGGTAGTCCCCAATAGCCAGATGATCATTTTACTGATGCGTGGATTAGAGTGTTGAACTGTAATGTTTCTCTCTCACCCTGACACACCAGCAGCACATTCGGGTTTCTCTTTGTCTTTTAGGATCCATTAAAGTCTCTGGCTAAAGTTGTGACAGTTGAGGAGCTGGAAGAAGAGAGGCCAGATCCCGAGGAGTTGGATTGGTGGTCAAAATACTATGAGTCATTAAGGGAAATAAATGAACAGGTATGCTGGGAACTCTGTATTTATTAATTTGTAGGTAGTAGGTAGTGATAACTATTAGTGGACCACCGTGTTAGCCTGAACAATGTGCTGCCGCATATCCCATTATCTGGGTGGTTTGTGTGATATCTCAGCAAATTTGGGATCAATATTGAATATTTTGTCGGGTCATAGGTTTAGATATAATGTCCTGGCTAATATCCTATATAATAATTTGCTAAATCGTGTGTAACGCCGCGACATGCTCAGTAGACACTGCTGCGCGTGCTGCAGTCATGAGCAGTAGAGACTGCCCGTTCTGCGGCTGATACAGAGCTGGGCACTCCGAAGGAGCGTCAAGCTCTGTATCAGCTGTGGCGCAGGCAGTCTCTACTTTGCGTGACTGCCTCGCGACCGGGTGGCAGTGGCGCTGTGGCCCGTGTAACGGGCTGTTCAACTAGTATGCTATACTTAACCTTTTGTGTTCCAGCGGAACACTCCACTGGCATTCCAAAGTGTAAAGGGAAAATATGTTGTCAAATCATTAAAGAGATAGTAATGTTTCACAACAAAAACAGCTCCAATTAATCTTCATTGTATTTGGGCCATGGAGAGTGTTATTTCAATACTGTCAGAGTTGTAGTTCAAGAGTAATTGAATGATAAAGTATCCCCCTCCCGCCCCTTTTACTGATGTAACACTGCTCACCTCAGAGCAGCAAGACTGTCCAGATGGATCACAGAGAGGGACAATCTTCAGTGAGCATAAGGGAAAAGCTGAAAAACCTGTCAAGGGGGGCAGGGTTTTCCTTATAATCACAGTAAGAAGATTGTCCCTTGCTGTGATCTGTTTAGTCAAGAGACCAGATTCCACATCTGAGGGGAGGTGGCTTACACTAGGTAAAAGGGGCGGGAGGGGGATATTTTATCATTCAATTACTCTTGAACTACAACTCTGACAGTATTGAAATAACACTCTCCATGGCCCAAATACTATGAAGTCATGCGCAGTACACACTGCCCGCGCCGCGGCTGATAACGGAGCGGGGCACTCCAAATTCAGACCCGCAGAGAGGACTACTGTCTGAATTTGAAGTGGCCCACTCCATTATCAGCCGTGACGCAGGCTCTACTGTGCATTACTGCACCGCGGCTGTTGCTGCCTGGCACTGTGGCCTGTGTACACGAGCTGTTCAACTAGTATAAATATATATATAAGCATCTTGATAAAGGCCTAAGGTGAGGCCGAAACGTTGATGAAAAAACTTGCACTTGATTTCATTTGAAGAAAGACCTGTGAGTGTTTTTTCAATATTGGATGTATATTGTTATTAACGTGGAGGATAGCACCCAGGCGAGTGTGGACTTAACAGTGAGTGCATATCATGGGACATCTCTCTCTCTCTTTCTCTCTCTCTCTCTCTCTCTCTCTCTCTCTCTCTCTATATATATATATATATATATATATATAATATATTTTTATTTATTTTTTTTTTTTTTTATGAATTCGTTTTTTTAATTGTTTTTCATAATACTAAGATTAACACTCCAGGAATACAAAAATTCTCAATCACATTTGGACCCAAAAGAATATTATAACGAGAATCGTAACCAATTGTACCAAGTTGAAGCAGTCGTATCAGACTGTATAATGCAATGCGATCCAGGGCACAGCAACACTTATCAAAATTATCAAAAGATTTAATAGTTTTACATAATAAATTGATTTTTTTTTTTTACTTCTGCTGAGTGGTGAATGATCACATACAGTAATCCTCTTCAGTTTTCTGAATGTGTCCCATGCTGGATATCCACCATGTAATGGAATAGAAGCTGTCACAATTGATAATGCTGTGTATACATTTTTCTTCTTCATTCAAAGTGGATATCTTACTTTGTATGACATTTGTAAAATATATATATTTTCTTGTAGGCGGAAGGTGGAGAAGAGGATGAGGAGGCAGATAATGAAGATCACGGAGGTAACGGTTAATGAGGACATATAATTATGAGAGAGACAGAGAGATAGCGATAGAAAGTGAGAAAGAGAGTGACATCCAGACAGAAACCAAAGAGAGAAAGACAGATACGCAGACAGACAGATAAACATGCTAAAGCTCTTATGTTGGGTACATCCAGGTTTCAGCATGCCAGATCTGCACTGTGGCCTATGGACCACTGTGCAATTTGTTCACCTAGGCAACAGTGGATGTTGGGATGCTGGCTGACTCAACATGGGCTTCAACCAATAATCTATGGCTAAATCCCACGTAGTATTAAATTATAATACTAGAAAAATTCTTGCACTCCAATGCAAAAAGACAGAAAAGCCCAATTCTTAAAACAACAAAATTTATTCAAATCATGTAATCTCCGATTCGGAGATCATGAGTAAGTGCTCCTTGCGCGAAACGCGTGGATCTGTTTGAGATGTTGATATTCATCTAGCTGAAGTGCCTAGGATGTATTAGTCTCTCCTTGTTTTATTACACGGCCAGAAGAGTGAAGGTACTTTTTACATGATTTGAATAAATTTTGATGTTTTAAGAATTGGGCTGTTGGAATTATGACTATCTGACAGTGACCGGACATAGAAGACAGAGCCGTTGCATCGTTCTTGTGTATATATATTAAATCCCACATAGGTCAGCCTTGAGACACACCTCCACCACACCCTTCATAAGAAGGTATCATTGGAAGAACATGGAAATGGGAGGCATGAAAGCACCAATGGCTTGACAGGAGCTTAGAAGGATTGCAATCAAGTGACCAATGTAAAGATAACCTTAAAGAGATAGCAATGTCTGAATATTAAGTCGTTGATTATTCATTATAATTTTTTCTGATGACATATATCTTTCTAAGTGTCCTTAATGTTGAATTCTTCATTCTTTATATTATTTTATAATGTCCCCTTCTCGCCCCTTTTCCAAACGTCCTTCTGACTTCCTTCAGAGCAGCAAGTCGGTCGGGACGGATAGTGACGAGGGACAGTCTTGTGTCAACATAAGGAAAACCCTGTCCCGCTTCATCAAGTCTTATACTGCTAGACACAAGATTGTCCCTCGTTGCGATTTGTCCAGTTAAGAGACCGGCTTTCAGATCTGAGGGAAGGCAGCATGACGTAGGGAAAAGGTGTGGCAGGGGGACACTTTAAATTAAAATAAAACAAAGTATACAACATGAAAGAAACTTAGAAAGGTACTTTTCGTTTTGACCCTTTGAGTGCCAGAGGTGTACGCAGCACATTGCTTTGCAATGTGTTGCATACCCCTCTGGCACTCAGAGTTTTAAAAAGCATGATGAATAATCGACGATGACTTGATATTCAGACATTACTCTCTCTTTAATATGGGGGGGGGGGTCATGTGTAGTTACTACTTAAGGCCTTGGAAACTAGCAATGTCCTCAATGCATTGCAGCCAAGGGGTTAAGTGCACCCAATACTTTTACTTTGCACATCTCTGAACACTGGATTAAAGAGATAGTAATGTTTCATAAAAAAATCAGCTCTGATGAATGTTCATAGTATCTGGGCCATGGAGAGTGTTATTTCAATACAGTCAGAGTTGTAGTTCAAGAGTAATTGAATGATAAAGTATCCCCCTCCCACCCCTTTTACCTAGTGTAAGCCACCTATCCTCAGATGTGGAATCTGGTCACTTGGCCGGACAGCTCACAGCTAGAGACAATCTCCTTACTGTGATCATAAGGTTTTTCAGTTTTTTCCTTATGCTCACTGAAGATTGTCCGTCTCTGCGATCCATCCGGACAGTCTTGCTGTTCTTAGGTGAGCAGTGTTACACCAGTAAAAGGGTCGGGAGGGGGATACTTTATCATTCAATTACTCTTGAACTACAACTCTGACAGTATTAAACTAACACTGTCCATGGCCCAAATATTATAAAGATTAATCAGAACTGCTTTTTCTTTGAAACATTACTGTCTCTTTAAAATAGCACTCAATCTCAAACTCAAAGCCTAATGTATGATTTCTGACTTGCAGATGGAGGACAAATGAATGTGGCCGTATTGGACTTCGAAGGTGAAGAGGATGTTGTTATGGAGGTGGAGATAGTGAAGCCAAAAAGAAAAGCGATAGCTACTCTAACGGTACTGCTATTTTTCTCTGAACTACCCTACATCTCCAGTCTAAGGGAATTTAATAAGTTCCTGCTCAGTAAAACAAGGGGATTCCGACTGCTGGAAATTGCTTATTTCAAAATGTATTGCAGCTGTTAATCTCACATTCTATAGTACAGGGCTTAAAATGTGAAGTCCTTTGCTACTAGCCAGACCTGAAAAGTTACTCGCCACTGCAAGCCATAACATACCCACCAGGGCTGAATGTTCACTCGCCATTGGCTAGTGGCGAGTGGAACTTTTGAGCCCTGCTGTAGTATCTCACCTCACCCATAGAATGCAACAGAATAACTTTCTGGACACCAGTTTAATATAAGAAAACCCCTAACAGTTTGAAATGCAATAGCTTTGGATTTAAAGGGATAGTAATACTTAAAATGTAAAAAAAATATGTTGTAGCATTTATCCCCTTGAGTAAAACAAGAGTACTCCCACTGCTGAAAGGTGTTTTATTCAAAAGTTATTAATTTTCACAGTTGAATTTTTAGGTGCAATATCACAGTGGCCTGAAATTGTACAGTGGCGCTGATGCTACACAATCCTATGGACAGCCCTGGCCCCGGGACCATAAATTTCCATAGGATGGTGTAGCAACAGTGCCACTGTACAATTTCAGGCCATTGTGATATTGCACCTAAAAAATTCAACTTTGAAAATTAATAACTTTTGAATGAAACACCTCTCAGCAGTGGGAGTACTCTTGTTTTACTAAGGGGGATAAACCCTACAACATATTTTTTTTTTATATTTTAAGTATTACTATCCCTTTAAGCAGCCCCCAGCAGTACCTTTGTTTTACTCAGCAGAAAAAACCTTCAATATGCATTTTTCTTAATAAAAAGTTTACCGATAATGTGACATCAATCCCTATACCTGGCATTAGTAAAAGGAACAATACTGTACTGATTTCTAAAACTAATCCTAATATAAATCCAAACCTAGATTCTAATCCAAATAAACAACTCTTTATCCAAATCTAAAACTACATCATAATCCTAAAACTAATCCAAATATAAATCCAAACCCACACCCTAATCCTAAACCTACTTAATCCAAACTCTCACCATAATCCTAAAACTAACCTTATTTCTTATCCAGTGCCACACCTTCATCATAAACTTAATTTGAATCCAAACCCAGATCCTAAACTAACTCTAATCTGAACCCGAATCTTAATCTAAACCCCACTGCCTAATAGAAAACCTAATTCTATTCCAAATCCACACCCTAATCTTAATCTATACCCAAATCCACAATTAATCCTTATCCTAATTGTAATCCAAACCAACACTCCAAACCTAAAATAACCCTAATACAGACTAAAACCCTGGTCCTAAAAATATCCCTACTTCAAACCCCCACAAAAATAATCCTAATTCATACCCACATACTAATCTGAAGACTAATGATAATCCAATAACGCATCCTAATCCAAACCCACATCCTAATTCTAAAATTTATCTTAATTCCAATCTAAAATTTAACCCAAATTCTAATGCCAGTTACAACTAGCCAAACCAAAACCCCTGATATTATCTATAAATGTAAGTCTACACAATCTTTGGACTTCTTGCTTTTGGGGACCAAAACTCCCAACATCCACAACCAGCCATTGCCTGGTAGGGGATAATGGAAGTTGTAGCCCCAACAGTTAGCTATACAAAGGGGATTATGCACTAAGTGATGATAAAGAGGAGATGACTTCTCAAGTGATATCACTTCTCCAGTTCCTATGTTATACTATAAACACTATGCACTAAGATCTCCAAAGTTGAGGACATCTTAGTGCCTAGGCTCCATAGAATAACATAGGAACTGGAGAAGTGATATCACTGGAGAAATCATCTCTGCTTTATAACCTCTTTATCACCCTTTAGTGCATCTCCCCAAAGAGTCACTAGACCTGCTCTACACTATCAACATTCCATTTGTACAGGATGATGCTGATACTATGTTGATACCATCCACACTTCTCACACCAACCATGTAATATATACACGTTATTACAATCCTAGGCATCTCTTGCAGGTGTTCAACTCCGAACTAGAAAAAGAGTTTGATAACTTTGAAGACTGGCTGCATGTATTCCCCTTGTATCGGGGAAAAGCCTTGGACGATGACGACACAAACGATGATGACAACTTTATGGGAAAGTACAAGGTATGATTACTGATGAACATTGACAAAATGGGGCATAGGTTTTAAAACAGGGGTAGTCAACCCTGATCCTCAAGAGATACCAGCAGTATGTGTGTTCAGGACATCCTAGCTGGAGCACAGGGGGGCTAATTAGTGGCTTAGTCACTTAAATTAGTCCATCTACATGCCTGCTGGGATATCCTGACATGCACTGTAGGTAGCTCTTGAGGATCAGGGTGGGCTATAGTTGTTTTAAGGCAAAGTGGAACAGTTCTGTACTGTAGATATATATATAAATATATATATATATATATATATATAGAGAGAGAGAGAGAGAGAGAGAGAGAGAGAAATGGATGGTCAGAAATACTCACTGTGTAGTATGGTTATGGCCCAGGTGTACAATCCTCGATATTAGTTGATAATATCACGTATACCATCGATTGCGTTGGCTTTTCTGTGGAGAATGAGGGTGCTTTACACACCAGCGCTCTCCCAGTTTCCATCTGCACAACCCAACAGGTAATAGCACTATAATCTTTCATTGTAACTCCTTGCAGTGTATTTCGGTAGGAAGCTATCTTTACTGGTTCCTGTATTTAGTTGACGAAAGAAAAATAGAGGAAGGGGCGCCTCATATAGTAGTATGTTGATACTATAAACATGACAGTGTGCCCGCTTGTTTTAACCCTTGCCAAGTGGGTACTCACATTTAGAGATGGTCTAACAAGCACATACGTGCAAGTTAGACTTAAAGGAGCAGTAAACTTTTATTTATGAAAACACATATTTTATAGAGATTTTCCTGCTGAGTAAAACAAGGTTACTCCCATTGCTGTCAGATGTTTTATTCAAAATGTATAACAGTTTAAATAATCAGGAAGTGAATTTTCTGTTTACTTCCTGATAGTTCTAACTGACAGGAAATTAATTTTCTGTGTTTACTTCCTGATAACTCTAACTGACAGGAAGTGAATTTACTGTGTTTACTTCCTGATAGCTCTAACTGACAGGAAGTGAATTTACTGTGTTTACTTCCTGATAGTTCTAACTGACAGGAAGTGACAGGCCGTTTCTATCACATTCTATGGAGAACTATATGTCTCTGACTTTCCTTTCCATTAGAATCTAACAGGAAATCTAATTAGCATTTGACCACTAGAGGGCACTACTAATGTATAAAACACGGGTTTAAACTGTAATAACTCTGGAAGTATAAATCACTCTGTAGTGGGAGTACCCTTATTTTACTCAATAGTAAAATCCCTAACAAAAAATAAACTAAAAGATACCAGTCCCATCTATCAAACCTTTATGATTTGAGAGATAGAACATTTTAAAGTTCCCCTGTCACTGATGTCAGCTGTAAAGCTGTCAGCAGGAGATGCGTGTTGGCTGACTGGAGGCAGCTCTTCAGTAGAGCCGAGATAACGATATCTAAAAACAAATGCTTCATTGGAATGGTCTACAAAGTGTGCCTGATATGCAGGCACACTTTGTAGACTGTTCCAGTGAAGTATTTCTTTATAGATTTTGGTATCTCAGCTCTGCTGAGAATCTGCCTGTCGGTCCCCGGGCCAGGATCTCCTGCTGTCAGCTTACAACTGACGTCAGGGAAAGGGGCGGGGGAAACTTTAAAACGTTCCATCTGTCAGACCATAAAGGTTTGAGAGATGGGACTGGGATCATTTAGTTTATTTTTTTAATAGCTTCAATATTTTGTTATATTTTAAAACAACATTACTAACCCTTTAAGCAGATCATTCTATTGTACAAATTAAGAAGCACTTATTTAAAGGTTAAAGGGATAGTAATACTTCGTTTTAACTTTATTTTATTTTGTAGGCATTAAAAAAACATGAAGAATGACATACGTCTTATTTGTCAAACCTTTATGGTTTATGAGATATTCACAAGCAAAGTGTCCCCCTCCCGCCCCTTTTACTGATGTCACACTCTTCAGCCTGAGCAGAAGTGAGGTGGCCAGGTAGACTGCAGAGAGGGACAATCTTCAATTAAGATAAGGGAAAAACCTGAAAAGCTTGTCAAGGGGGGCAGGGATTTAATTGTTTTCATAGGAATAAGAGTGTCCCCTTCTGTTATCTGTCTGGTCTATGGACTGGATTCCACATCTGAGAAGAGATTGTTTACAGTAGGTAAAAGGGGCGGGAGGGGGAAACTTTGCTTGTGAATATCTCATAAACCATAAAGGTTTGAGAGATAAGACTTATATCGTTCTTCATGTTTTTTTAATGCCTACAAAATAAAATAAAGTTAAAACGAAGTATTACTATCCCTTTAAAGGGATAGTAATGTTTCATAATAAAAGCAGCTCCAATTAATCTTCATAGTATTTGGGCCATGGAAAGTGATATTTCAGTACTGTCAGAGTTGTAGTTCAAGAGTAATTGAATGACAAAGTATCCCCCTCCCACCCCTTTTACTGATGTAACACTGTTCAACCAGAGCAGCAGGGATGTGCCCAGGTAGATTGCAGAGAGGGACAATCTTCAATTAAGATAAGGGAAAAACCTGAAAAACTTTTCAAGGGGGGGCAGGGCTTTCATTGTTCTCATAGGAAGAAGATTGTCCCCTACTGTTATCTGTCTGGTCTATGGACTGGATTCCACATCTGAGAAGAGATGGCTTACACTAGGTAAAAGGGGTGGGAGGGCAAACTTTATCATTCAATTACTCTTGAACCACAACTCTGACAGTATTGAAATAACACTCTCCATGTCCCAAATACTATGATGATTAATTAGAGCTGCTTTCTTGTGAAACATTACTATCCCTTCAAATCTCCCCTTCATGCATCAAAATGCACTAATGAACCCAGCCTTTACTGCGCCTTTAAAATCTCTGAGCTTTGTCAAGGAAAGGTTTAAGCCAGGCGGTTTCCAGCCTGTGACTCTCCAGCTGCTACTGGACTGCAAGTCATCATCCCGGTTGAGGATTATGTGAGTTCAGTCCAAGGACACCAGGGAAACCACAGTTTTGAGACCTATGGGCCTAGCCTTCAGTATTCTTGGCTATTAACCTTTTGAGTGTCAGAGGGGTGTATAACACATTGTTTCAAAGGGTTAAGAGAAGATCAGCGAAAACTCTAGCAGCGAAACCCCAAAACTTACCCATATCATTTATCTCACAATCATTTTCTTCCCCAGGGCTCCTTCTATATCTACCCTGCAGAAGAAGCCACTTCTGATTTTCAGATAATGAAGGGTGTGCCACGAAACCGACCGGTGAAAGTGCTTGTCAGGATTTACATAGTTAAAGTGAGTATCTGGAGCGGAGTGTTAGAACTGAGGACAATGTATTCCTGCCATAGGATGTATTTAACTCTTTGGATGCTGTGGAGCTCTGCAAGGCATTTGCGAAGCAATGTGTTACAGATCTTTATAGAATCTAAGGTGTTGTTATTATTATTATTGGATTATATGTACAGATCCACTAGCACGGCTCCACTTGTATTAACTCCAGTAACAGGGATTGCAGTACGTTGTATGGTCACTATAGTGCAAACCAGCAGACAGGGCTGGATTTACATCTCAGGAGCCTGTGGGCACAGAAATTTGAAGCGCCCCCCCCCCCCCGTGGGCCATCTGCACTGGACACCTCCACAATGCTCCTAATCTCCACGTTGCCCCCCCATCATCTCCATATTGTCCTCACATTGCCCCCATCATCGCCACATTGACCCCCATTAGCTCCAGATTGCCACCATCATCTCATATATCGCCCTCACATTGCCCCCATCATCTCCATACTGCCCCCATCATCTCCATATACCATACTGCCCTCACAATGCCCCCAATCAGCTCCATATTGCCCCATCAGCTCCACATTGCCCTCACAATGCCCCATCAGCTCCATATTGCCCCCAACAGCTTCACATTACCCTCACAATGCCCCCCACCCCATCAGCTCCAACTTTCCCCACCATCTCCACATTGCCCCCCATTGGCTCCAACTTGCCCCCCATTAGCTCCACATTGCCCCTATTAGCTCCACATTGCCCTCACATTGCCTCCCCCCGTTGTCCGTTTCCTACCTCCCTGGTAGGAGATCTGTATGTGCCTCCTTTGGCACAGTCTTGTACCTGACGGAGCTCCCGCACGGTCTCCTATTCAGGAATACAGAGCGCTGGGAGATGATGTCATCTCCCAGCGCTCTGCATTCCTACAAAATCGACGAGGGAGCTCCATCAGGTACAAGTCTGGGGGGGCGGGCAATGTGAGTGGGTGCTGCCGGCGCAGTCAGCGAGGTGGCTAGGTGTTTTTTTTTTTGTTTTTTTTTAAAAAAAGAATATTTAAAAAAAAAATCCAAATGGCAGGCGCCCCTCGTTGGCGTGCACCTGTAGGCAGGTGCCTACTTTGCCTAATGGCAAATCCGGCCCTGCCAGCAGACACACGCTCCTGTTGTTAAGACTTTAGTGCCAGAAAGCTCATTAACCCTGCCCCATAGCATGCACAGGAAGACTGTGTAAAGTTACACCATTTCCTCAGTGCCATGTCTAATTCATGCCATTAAAAAAGATGTAGAGGACAGGAACACCCCAAAACACCCTCTGACAAATTAACAGACTTGTACTCAAATAAGTAAGAACGTACTATAGACCCTAAGAGTCTCTTCTGTCTCATAAGACCTCGAGGGACCTGATTTCTAGAGATTCCCTTTACATCTAATGAACCAGTAAATCAACTGATTGAAACTGTTGAGTTAAACAATGCGTTGGGCAGACACAACCAATTCCCCAATTAACATCAAATAGTGCCTGCCCTACGCGTTTCGCCGAGAGATCAGCTTTATCAAGGGATAGTAGGTGAATGGGGAATATAGCCTGCTACCTCCAGTTTATGTTGCTGAGATCACACCCAGGGGCGTCCACAGTAATTTCTTCAGGGTGGCAAAGACATAATTTGACCCCTAGGACAGTCCTCTCCCAGCTCCTATGTTTATATGGAGGGGGCAAGTGACCCCCCCTTGCCCACCCTCCAGACGCGCATGACCACACCCTTGTTTCATGATTGGTTGCTTCATTACCCGCCAACCTCTTGAGTGTCTTTTAAAGCGGAAGGGATCTGAGCGACTATCAACACTTACTGCCCTATGTTCAAAAGAACATTTCTACTTATTTGAATGACATTCTTAACCCCTTGAATGCTAGAGAGGTCTGCAGTGCATTGCTCTGCCATGCATTGGAAACCTCTCTAGCGTTCAAGGTGTTAAAATCCTCATTTTGACCAATAAAATGTGTATTTCACCCCTACTGTCAAATTGACTTTTTCCAGAATGACTTCAGTTGTCTTTTGATCATAGGGAGCTTACTAACTGTTTAGTAAGAATTCATATTTTATTATTGTCTTGCAGGCCACTAATCTGTCCCCAACAGACCCTAATGGGAAAGCGGATCCATTCGTGGTGGTAAAAGTGGGAGAACAGCAGAACGACAGCAAGGACAGATACATTCCCAAGCAACTCAACCCGGTGTTTGGAGAGTAGGTGTCATTAGATGATCGAAGACATATCCAACATGTAATATTCAGGCAATGATACACATACCTGGGAACTCTAAGGGGTTTAACCCAAATCTCAGGGTGAAAGGGCTAAGTTCTCGGGGTGAGAGATTTCAGTGTTACCTACTGTATGATTTGCTCCAATTAAATGTTTTAGTCTCTAAATTGGGTCCATTTGCACCAGAAAGACAGGGGGAGATGTCCTGCTTGTCTTGTTTGTGTTTAGGCAGTGAGATCTCTAAGATGTATTTTTATTATTGTTATTTGTCATTTAAATAGCGCCAACTGATTCCGCAGCGCAATACAATAGGGAATAGACATACAGAGATAATAAAGTGGAACTACCACCTATTTTAAAGTTTATGGCAAATAATTACCCATCTGGCAACTAGCTGCTCAGTAGTGCTAGTCAACAGAATAATTACCTGGTTAAATAGAATAATACCCTGCTCTGGGGCTGACAGGCAGTAGAGAGCGCAGACATCGTTCCATAGTGACGTCTGTGCATCTGCACTGTCAGTCCCTTTTGGAGCCGAATGGCTCCTAGCAAAGCCTCCTAGAGCCGGCTGGGACTGACATTGCAGGCACGCAGATGTCACTATGGAAAGATGTCTGCGCGCTCAACTGCCTGTCAGCCCCGGAGCACGGTATAATTCTCAGTAACCAGGTAATTATTCTGGCCAATAGCACTACTGAGCAGCTAGTCGTCAGATGAGTAATTATTTGCCATAAATTTTAAACTAGGTGGTAGTTCCGCCTTAAATAGTACAAATCAGATGTGGAGAACAGAAGGATCAGAGGGTCCTGCTCTTGAGAGCTCACAATCTGGAGGAATGTAGGTGGGACACAGAAGGAGTAAGTGCTATTGGTTGTGAGAGACTCCTGCCACATGAACTGCAGGTCAGTGGGTGGGAGAGAGTAGTGCTGTTGAGTGCTGTGGTCCAGGGAAGGGGTGGTTCCTCGTGATAATGATTTTATGAGTAGTTGATAGGCTTCCATGAAGACGTGAGTTTTCAGGGAGCGCCTGAAGATCTGAAGGCTGGGGGAGAGTCTGATGGGATGGGAGGTTGTAACATGTCAAAATTTCCTTGCAGACCGACTGCAGCACCTCTGGGTTAGAACAAGCAGATATATATTGCATAAAATCTACATTATGGGAAACTTTAAGGGTTAATATTCCAAACATCTCAGGGTCAGAGCACTTTTAAACTTCTCAGGTATGATGACATACATTGATACCCGAGAACCTTCTTATTCATGGAACCTGGAAAAACACACAGGGCTGGGGATAACAGTGTACAATTTACACTATTTGCATCATAATGTGGAGGGTCGAGAGGCGGGGTTTGCATGTAAATGAGCAGGGAAGTGGGAGGAACAGGTGAAAGTGGTCAGAATGGGTGGAAATGTGGGTGAAAAGGTGGTAAAGTGCGTGAGGGTACCACAGAGCTCCCCAAGACAGAGAATCAACCATTATCTCAAAGACTTGGTAATTCAGTCTGAAAACTGGAGTCTCTGGATATGAGCATCTGCAGTGAGGGGGCCGCTTGCCCCCTCCATAAATAAACATAGGCACTGGGTGGGCTGACCTGGTGGCAAATTATGTCTTTGCCCACCCCACCTGGGAAATGTTCTGCGGACATCCATGTCTCTGAGGCATATCTGGAAAGTTCCAAGGTATATATACATCTACATGCAGGTTTCTCATAAATTCCATGTGCAGTTCTCTAACCTACCATGTATGGGGAAGTAAACACCAATCACGTCCTGGTAATGTGGGGATTGTCTATTCTCTGTCCACCATGGAATGATTGGTGAGAGCTACATACATTCAACAAGTCTCTTCTCTTGTGGACAATTATAATCTAAGGGCCCTATGTGTCTTTTTTGCAAGACATAGCAAGCAATTTTGGGGCACACCAACTGCATCACAGTATACAGATACAAATTCCCCAAATTCCCATCGGTTTAAAGGGATAATAACACTTAATACGAATAAAATATATGTTGCAGGGTTTATCCTGTTGCGTAAAACAAGTGTACTAAAAAATGATCTCAGCTCAGATCACGATAATTGTTTATTGCTAGGAGATGTTAGTTTCCTCTTTTACATTATTGTAACTTTTTTCAATTTCAAAAAAAGCAACTACCCTCTGTGATTTGACTGTTTTTCTCCCAGTTGGCCAGAAGATGGCAGTGATATCCCGGTGTTTGATATTTGGAACACTTTGACATAGGCAGTGGATATTGGACACATTCTCTTTATCTACCTACCCATGGAATATAGAGTAGCAAGACATTCCCATACCTCCCAGCATTTCAAATGGCAAAAGAGGGACACCTGTTTTAGGTGGCGTTTCTGGGGGCGTGGCTGGTAGACGGGGCATTTCCGAGAATTTTTAGGTTATTTCTTGACCCATCTGCACCTCTCTGTGTAACTGATAAATGATTTAGATCAGCACCAAAGTATTTTAATTACCCATATTAATGTATAAACACATATACTGACAATTAACAACACATTTATGTATGCTTTATTGCTGTGGAGCAATGTAAGACACACCACTCATTCTGATGTCCTAAAAAGAGGGACAAAAGGGTAGAAACGAGGGACAGAGGGATTTGGGTCTCAAAGAGGGACTGTCCCTCCTAAAGAGGGACAATTGGGAGGTATGCATTCCTCTTCTTCAGGAATACATACATAATCCTCACTCTGTGTCTCCTAGCATTCTGATCCTTTGGATAAGAGATTAACACTGTGGGGGAGATTCATTAAGCAGTGCTAAAGAGGTGATAAAGTGGAGATGACTTCTCCTTTTATCAATTCTCCAAGTCCTGTGTTATTCTGTTGAGCCTATTCACTAAGATTTCTCCAGCTTTATAGAATAACATAGGAATCGGAGAACTGATAAACCGGAGAAGTCACGTCCAATTTATCACCTCTTTATCAATGCTTAGTGAATCTCCCCCTTTGAGTGCCATATAGGTACCCAAAGCATTGCATTATATATCTGGGAATGTCTAAACAAATTATTTCATATAAGAACAAGTTATATTTTGGAATTAGTTTGAATTTGGTGAAGGGTTAGTGGATATTTCTGCTTTTAACCAGGATCTTCTACATTGTGTAACTACATATCCTGCTTTTTGTCTGGTATGCAGGGTGTTTGAAATGACAATCTCTTTCCCCATTGAGTCGGAACTCATTATACAAGTGTTTGATCATGACTTGGTGGGTTCTAATGACCTGATTGGAGAGACCAAACTGGACCTGGAAAATCGTTTCTACAGCAATCACCGGCCAAACTGTGGGATATCGTCTCAGTATGATGTGTAAGTGTAGACTACAAAGACTGCCTTAGCTTTATAACCTAGCACCTAGAGCCCAGGGGCCGGATTTACATCTCAGGAGCCTGTAGGAACAGAAACCTGAAGTGCCCCCCCCCCCGATGGCCATCTCCACAATGTTCCGAATTTCCATATTACCCCCCCATCTCCATATTGCCCTCACATTGCCCCCATCAACTCCACATTGTCCCCATCATCTCCACATTGCCCCATCAGCTCCACATTGCGCCCATCAGCTCCAACTTGCCCCATCATCTCCACATTGCCCCCATCATCTCTATATTGCCCTCACATTGCCCCCATCATCTCCACATAACATATTGCCCTCACATTGCCATCCATCAGCCACATATTGCCCCTATCATATACACATTGCCCTCAACAGCTACATATTGCACTCACATTGCCCCCCATCAGCTCCATATTGGCCCTATCATCTTCACATTGTCCCCATCAGCTCCATATTGCCCTCACATTGCCCCCCATCACCTCCATATTGCCCTCACATTGCCCCCATCATCTCCATATTACCCTCACATTGCACCATCATATGGACCCAGTGTCCGTTTCCTACCTCTTTCCTGGTGGTCCAGCGGCAGCATCCATCTCTAGATGCTGGAGCTCCCGCACTGTCTTCTCTTTAGTAATGCAGAGCACTGGGAGATGATGTCATCTCCAAGCGCTCTGTATTACTAAAGAGATGACGAAGGAGCTCAGCAGCTTCAGGTCTGTGCAGAAGAAGGCACAGACCTGTC
This sequence comes from Rhinophrynus dorsalis, assembly GCA_037306005.1. Classification (NCBI taxonomy): domain Eukaryota; kingdom Metazoa; phylum Chordata; class Amphibia; order Anura; family Rhinophrynidae; genus Rhinophrynus; species Rhinophrynus dorsalis. The sequence continues at coordinate 27,857,228 of CM074727.1, read as the reverse complement.
TTCACGGTGCCGGCGGGGGAGGTGACTAAACACACACAACATGATCCCAGTGAAGGCACCCCTCCGTTGGGTGAGCCTGTAGGCAGATGTCTACTCTGCCTAATTATAAATCCGGCCCTGCCAGAGCCACATCTACATTCCAGGCACCTGAAGCCAAGGAACTAGAGGTGCCCTTAACTCCACCCATGGCCACACCCCTATCCCTCACATGACCACACCCCCAGTCCCATCCACAAGCTTTTAACCTCTCTATTGCTAGAGAAATCTCTATCATATCGATCTGCAATGCACTGGAGATTTCTGTAGCATCCAAGGGGTTTAAATAATAGCCGTACAGCAGAATGAAACTGGTGCAGGAACATTGAGATTACACTGGCCTCACCCACAATTCAGAATGTAGGCATGGCCCACACAGCTGAGGCACCACCCCTCAAAACATGACACCCTAGGCAGTTGTCTACTCTGCCTACAACCACACAAAGAAAGATGGATTAACTGGTGCTGAACCTCCTGTTATATAAAATTTAACACTTGTGACTGTGCCTTTAAAATCTGGTACTATTCCCATGGATGGGGGAAATCTATATGAACTAAAAAGGAAGCAGACTAAAGGGAAGGGTGCTATAATTTATATAACATAATTTCACATATACACACGTATACATATCTCTCTCTCTCTCTCTCTCTCTCTCTCTATATATATATATATATATATATATATATATATATATATATATACTAGTTGAACAGCCCGTTACACGGGCCACAGTGCCTCTGGCAGCCGGTCGCGGGGCAGTCACGCGCAGCAGAGACTGCCCGCACCACTGCTGATACAGAGCTGGACGCTCCTTCGGAGCGCCCAGCTCTGTATCAGCCGCGGCGCCGGCAGTCTGTACTGCGCATGACTGCCACACGCACAGCAGTGTGTACTGCGCATGTTGGGCGTTACACACAACTTAGCAAATTATTATATAGGATATATATATATACACATATGTATATATAATATACCAGAAAGGGCGGTCCCCCTGAAAAATATGGATGGGAGTACCGCACCTTCCATGTTTAAAATAAACTGACCAATAGAAGGCAATGAGGTAAGAAACCCAAACACAGAAGCTATAAATAAAAACCTATGTACTTTAATATAAAAATGCACACTAAAAGCTCACAAATCTATGCCTAAAAACCACATTATAAACAATGCTCAAAAAAGACTCAAGTTAACAAGTCCATCAAATATTATAAACTTATTCCGATGTAAATCCACTCCAGAAAAAGATGGGTATACAACTTGGAAACAATGTTCCTTTCCCGTCAGTAAATCCACTTATGATGTAACAAAATATGTTCCACAAACCTTCTCGTTACTTACGGCCTACTAGGAAATCCAGCCCTGTGCACTACCGAGGAAAAAATAATTATCACATGCGGTTTTCTGTTTACGGTGACCTGATTATTTTACCTTTTCCATGTTGTTACATTTCTGGGTGCCTACTTAAAGGGATAATAATGTTTAAATTTAAAGGGATAGTAATGTTTCATAATAAAACAGCTCTAATTAATTATCATATTATTTGGAATTTGGAGAGTGTTATTTCAATTCTGTCAGAGTTGTAGTTCAAGAGTAATTCAATGACAAAGTATCCCCCTCCCGCCCCTTCTACTGATGTAACACTGCTCAGCCAGATCAGAAGGGAGGTGCCCAGGTAGACTGCAGAGAGGGACAATCTTCAATTAAGATAAGGGAAAAACTTGTCAAGGGGGGCAGGGATTTCATTGTTCTCATAGGAAGAAGATTGTCTCCTTCTGTTATCTGTCTGGTCTATGGACTGCATTCCACATCTGAGAAGAGATGGCTTACACTAGGTAAAAGGGTCGGGACGGGGAACTTTGCTTATGAATATCTCTCAAACCATAAAGGTTTGAGAGATAAGACTTATATCATTCTTCATATTTTTTAATGCCTACAAAATAAGATAAAGTTAAAACAAAGTATTACTATCCCTTTAAGTTTATTTAATGTTGTAGGCGTTAAAAAAATAAGTACAACGATGTAAGTCTTTTTGAGAGATATAACTTGCTAAAGTTCCCCACTCCAGGCTGTTTTAGAGAAGTCAACACTCTATGGGACAGCAGCAGATTCGGGTCATTTGACCGGACAGCGGCTCTTCTGCAGAGCCGAAACAGCGCTATTTCGAAATAAATACTTCATTGGAACGGTCTACAAAGTGTGCTTGCAAACCAGGCACACTTTGTAGACCATTCCAGTGAAATATTTATTTCTAAATAGCGTGATTTCGGCTCTACTGAAGAGCTGTCGGACAGTCCTGGGACCGGAATCTCCTGCTGTCAGCTAGATGGCAGGCTTGTCAGAAACAGCCAGGAGAGGGGATCTTTAGCCAGTTATATCTCTCAAACCATAAAGGTTTGAGAGATAAGACTTAAATCATTCTACTTATTTTTTTTAAATGCCTACAATGTTAAAGAAACTTAAATTTAAACATTACTATCCCTTTAACAACCGTATTTGGTTTTCTTTATAGAGATGGGTACAATAAATGGAGGGATGCGTTTAAACCTACGCAGATCCTAAGTTCTTTGTGTAAGAAGCACTCCCTGCCTGCCCCCGAGTACCGGAGAGAGGAGGTCAAGGTCAACAACAAGCTCTTTAAGATACCCCATGAAGCCTTTCCTGAAGGTAAGACCCCACTTTGAGTCTTTAAGTACCTTTGTACCTGAGCTGTAAATTCAGGTCTTAAAGGGATAAGAATGGTAATTTTAAGTTGATTTAATATTGTAGACATTAAAAAAAGATTAACATCAATGTAAGTCTTATCTCTCAAACCTTTATGGTTTGGAGATATAACTTGCTAAAGTTACCTTTTCCTTGCTGTTTTACTCAAGTCTGCCATCTAGCTGACAGCTGCAGATTCCAGTCATTTGACCAGACAGAGGCTCTTCAGCAGAGCTGAAATCACGCTATTTAGAAATAAATACTTAATTGGAACGGTCTACAAAGTGTGTTTACAAGCCAGACGCATTTTGTAGACCGTTCCAAACTAAGTATTTATCTTTAGATACCGTTATATCAGCGCTGCTGAAGAACCACATCTGATCAAGCGACCAGAATCTGCTTCTGACAGCTTTACAGCTCGTCAAGCAGAAAGGGGAGGGACCAGAGAACTTTATTTTCCTATATCTCTCAAACCATTCTCTTTTAATTGTATATAGCATATAGTTAGTACTTTTTTTCTGACATTACTATGCCTGTAATTACTTCAATTTCAGAGGCATTCATAAAAGACAGGAATAAAGAGGAGGAGGACGAGAATTTGTCTGGATATGATGAACACAAGGCCCTGTACGTTCTGCAACACTGGGATGAGATGCCGGAATATGGGTGCCGGCTGGTGCCGGAACATGTGGAAGTGAGAACACTCTACAACGAAGACAACCCAGGCCTTTCACAGGTATCATCCTTGTCCCATACAATTGTAGTAATAAAACCTGCCTTGAGTATACACAGGTCTGAATTTAAATCCCAGGCTTCCCCTAGGCAAGGCTTTCTTGGTGTCCTTAGCTCCACCCATGCCACCACCCCAGACCCATACACTGTTTAGTGGCATTAAAAATTCCCATGGCCTATAACAAGGATAGAAAAAAAAATGGCTTTAACCCCCTTGACAACTGCTGTCCTGGGGAGTGCATTCCCCTTAAAGGAATAGTAATACTTCATTTTTTCTTTATTTTATTTTGTAGGCATTAAAAAAACATGAAGAACGATATAAGTCTTATCTCTCAGACCTTTTTGGTTTGAGAGATATTCACAAGCAAAGTTTCCCCTGCCGCCCCTTTTACCTAGTGTAAGCCATCTCTTCTCAGATGTGGAATGCAGTCCATAGACCAGACAGATAACAGAAGGGGACAATCTTCTTCCTATGAGAACAATGAAAGCCCTGCCCCTCTTGACAAGTTCTTCAGGTTTTTCCTTTATCTTAATTGAAGATTGTCCCTCTCTGCAGTCTACCTGGGCACCTCCCTTCTGATCTGGCTGAGCAGTGTTACATCAGTAAAAGGGGCGGGAGGGGGATATTTTGTCATTGAATTACTCTTGAACTACAACTCTGACAGAATTGAAATAACACTCTCCAAAGTTCAAATACTATGATGATTAATTAGAGCTGCTTTTATTATGAAACATTACTATCCCTTTAAGGACTGCTTTCATCTTATTCGTTGAGCCGGCACACGTAACTGATCTGATAGTGACCACCCTGGTCTTGGAGTGGTCAGTTTCAGACCCTGGTTGTGCCCACAGTGCTCCCGCATGAGTGCTGTGGGCGAGAAATACGTGACGTGCTTGAATCATCATCGGTCCTTTAGTGAAATTTACCGATGACAGTCCTAACTAATCACCGGTTACTAAGGGGTTTAAAATAACGACCCAATGTGTTTCATATCAAAAAAGATACTTTCTCAAGGGTAAAAATAGTAAATATAAGTTTGGCCCAAAATCTATAAAGAATAATTGTAGCGGCATTTATTTTGAAGCATTACTATCCCTTCAAGCAAGTGATACCCATTTCTGTATTTATAAAGAAAAGTATTGGTATTGAGTAAAAAGCACTGTCCCTTTAATACTTTGGAAACACTGTAAAATTGGGCTTTATTCCCATGAATGCTTTGCAAGTCATCAGAGACATCTCTAGAGCCCCCAAATATACATTGTGGTTGTGAACATGATAAAAAAATTGGTCTTTGTTTGCAGGGTGCACTTCACATGTGGATTGATATGTTCCCAAATGATGTACCTGCACCTCCCCCTGTAAACATTAAACCACGGGAACCAGTAAGGTAAGCGTCACATTATGTGCAGGTGAAACGCTTTCTTATTGTAGGAAAATGCATTCTACTGGAAAACGTCCATTCTGACCAGTTTCATATCTACTCTCAGACCCACTGTACTGTCTGGAAGTAAAATGAGCACTGAGAAAACTTTCTGGTGAGGAAAAGCTCTATGAATCCTAATCTGTTCCATGGAGACCCTTTGATAAAGCAGTAAACTTTTTTCCATGAAAAAATGCATATTGTAGGGCTTTTTCTGTTGAGTAAAATAAGAGTACATCCACTGCTGAGAGATGCATAATTCCAGAGTTATTACAGGTTGAAAACCTGTTTTTTTTTGGGGGGGGGGGGGTTACATTAGCAGTGCCCTTTAGTGGTTAAATGCCAGTTCGTTTTTCTGTTACATTCTAATGGACAGTAAAGTCATTGACATACAGTTCTCCATAGAATGTGATCGAAACTGCTGAGTCACTTCCTGTCAGTTAGAACTATCAGGAAGTAAACACACAGTAAATTCACTTCCTGATTATTGAACCGTTATAACTTTTGAATGAAACAACTGACAACACTGGGAGTGACCTTGTTTTAGTCAGAAGGAAAAGCCTTATAACATACAGATTTTCATTAAAAAAAGTTTACGGTTCCTTTAAAGTGCCTGAAACACACCTCTCATTAGGGTGACCACGGGTCCCGGAACGTCCGGGACTGTCCCTTATTTCAGGGCTATGTCCCGCGTCCCGGGTCCCCTTCAACCGGGACAATGAAGTGTCCCGGAATGAAGCCAAGCCGCCCTGGATGTCAGCCTGCAAGCGGTGTGTCACATCATGGACGCTGCTCGCGGCGTCCATGATATGACACACCGCTTGCAGGCTGACATCCAGGGCGGCAATGCAACTTACCTGGAGGCAAGCGCTCTAGTAATACAGAGCGCTGGGAGATGACATCATCTCCCAGCGCTCTGCATTACTGAGCACAGCGCGCGGGAGCTTCAGCTCTGTGCCGGAGGAGGCACAGAGCACTTTCCACACCGCTAGACCACCAGGGACTCAAGGTATGAAGGGGCAACTAGGGTGACCACGTCCCGGAATGGCAGAAGGGAAATGTGGTCACCCTACCTCTCATTTGATATAAGGGGTGTGTGTGTGTGTGTGTGTGTGTGTGTGTGTGTGTGTGTGTGCTCATTCCATTGAATGTGATGTCATGGGTGTCACTTTACAACCATATTCCTTCTTATTTGGGTAACTTACCTGTGTTTATGTCTCTGTAGCTATGAATTGCGTGTCATCATTTGGAATACTGATGACGTTATTCTAGACGATGTAAACCCATTTACCGGAGAGCCATCCAGTGACATCTACGTCAAGGGGTATGTATACATTTTTTAAACGTGCATTTTTCCTGACCTTTGACACAATCTATGAGAATCTGAGTAGGGAATACAAGTTATTGGCCCTTGACTGAATTTATAAGCCTAGGATAAACAAAATGTATATGACAGAACTCTCCTGTTGAGTCAGAAAAATAGATTTCCAGATGCATCATTTAAAATGTATCTCAGCATAAAAAAGGCATATTTGTGAAGGAATTTTTTTTTAAAGTGAAAGCTTCACCTTAAGTCAAGTTTGTGTATTTGAAGACTGCATGAAAAACTGTCTATTTGTCATGTTAGCCAAAGACTAGCAAATGTACCGTTAAGAAGATATCCACACTTGTTACCATATACTAATGCAGAGGCGAAGGGACGTACACAGACATTTTGGGGGGCAGGGGCTCAAATGACAAAAAGGGCGTAAGAGGAGAGGATCCGACACGCTAGAGAGGTATGGACTCCTAATATATCCTAAAGAGGGACACTTGGGAGGTATGGACCCCTACTATCTCCTAAAGTGGGACACTTGGGAGGTTTGGACCCCTACTATCTCCTAAAGAGGGACACTTGGGAGGTATGGACCCCTACTATCTCCTAAAGTGGGACAGTTGGGAGGTATGGACCCTAATATCTCCTAAAGAGGGATACTTGGTAGGTATGGAGCCCTACTATCTCCTAAATTGGGATGCTTGGGAGGTACAGACCACTAATATCTCCTAAAGAGGGACACTTGGGAGGTATGTATCCCTAATATCTCCTAAAGAGGGACACTTGGGAGGTATGGACCCCTAATATCTCCTAAAGAGGGACACTTGGGAGGTAATTACCCCTAATATCTCCTAAAGAGGGACACTTGGGAGGTATGGACCCCTAATATCTCCTAAAGAGGGACACTTGTGAGGTATGGACCACTAATATCTCCAAAAGAGGGACACTTCGGAGGGATGGAGCCCCAATATCTCCTAAAGAGGGACACTTTGTAGGTATGGAGGCCTAATAGCTCCTAAATTGGGATTCTTGTGAGGTATGGACCCCTACTATCTCCTAAAGAGGGACACTTGGGAGGTATGGACCCCTACTATCTCCTAAAGAGGGACACTTGGGAGGAATGGATTCCTTCTATCTCCTAAAGAGGGACACTTGGTAGGTATGGAGTTCCTAAATTGGGATTCTTGGGTGGTACAGACCACTAATATCTCCTAAAGAGGGACAATTGGAAGGTATGGACCCCTAATATCTCCTAAAGAGGGGCACTTGGGAGGTATGGACCCCTAATATCTCCTAAAGAGGGACACTTTGGATGTATGTATCAAGTGAAGTAGCTGAAATTTATGGACCTCAAGTGTCACTGTAAATGTAAAACTACAACAGATTAAGCCTTTGAGTGCCATTGGGGTACCATCTGCATCTCCTAACAGTAGGATTACCCTTTTACTTCATAATAAAGATTTACTACTCCTTTAAGGAGATATGGGAAAGTAACTTATTGTTTATTATACATGTAACCAAATATGTTACTTATAAAAAATATCCCATTTACAGCTGGATCAGGGGTTTAGATGGAGAAAAGCAGGAGACTGATGTCCACTTTAACTCCCTGACTGGAGAAGGAAACTTCAACTGGCGGTTTGTGTTTCACTTTGACTACCTCCCCACTGAGAAAGAGATCACCTACAAGAAGAAGGAATCCATATTTTCCTTGGAGGAGTCAGAGTTTAGAGAACCCGCTGTGCTCGCCCTCCAAGTCTGGGATTATGACAGAATATCCGCAAATGACTTTTTAGGTAAATAATATTGTTTTCTTAAATGAACAGTATTAGCTCCTATTGGTAAGTCTCCATTTAATTAAAGTGATAGTAATGTTTCACACTAAAAGAGCTTCAATTAATCTTCATAGTATTTGGGCCGTGGAGAGTGTTATTTCAATACTTTCAGAGTTGTTGAATGATAAAGTATCCCCCCTCCCTCCCCTTCTACTGATGTAACACTGCTCACCTCAGAGCAGCAAGACTGTCCAGATGGATTGCAGAGAGGGACAATCTTCAGTGAGTATAAGGAAAAACCTCAAAAACCTGTGAAGGGGGCAGGGTTTTCCTTATGCTCACAGTAAGAAGATTGTCCCTTTTTGTGATCTGTCCAGTCCCAGGACCATATTCCAGATCTGAGGGGAGGTGGCTTACACTAGGTAAAAGGGGAGGGAGGGGGATACTTTATCATTCAATTACTCTTGAACTACAACTCTGACAGTATTGAAATAACACTCTCCATGGCCTAAATACTATGAAGATTAACTGAAGCTGCCTTTTTTGTGAAACATTACTATCCCTTTAAAGGGGAGGCAATGCCCCCTTATAGGAACTCTTCACTTAATGTACTGTGGTCAGAAAAAATCCTAATTGCCCTTCAAATTTTGCTTTTGTCAATTTGTTCAAGAGATAACATCTTCAATCAGCCCTGGATGTCATGTCCATGGAGGAAGACATAACAATTTGTGGCAGTTTTTCAAACTACATAACATTACCATGTGTAGAGGGCGGAGTTTGTGTTCTGTGGTCCTGTTAGAAACTGTCATGTCCGCCTCCACAGACATGACATCCAGGCGTGATTAAAGATGTTATCTCTTGAACAATGTCTCAAGGGCAAAATTCATAGAGGCCATTAGGATTTTCTGGCCTTGAAAAGTTAAATGGCAGGTCATTATTAGGTGGGGTTACTTGTCCATTAACAACGTAAATCTCATTGCTTCTAAAGGGTCAATAGAGCTGAAGTTAAGCGACATGGTGCGGGGAGCCAAGACCTCCCAGCAATGTACCATTAAAATGGCCAAGGACAAGGCCACGCCGCGTTTCTCCATCTTCAGGAATAAGCGCATGAAGGGCTGGTGGCCCTTCATCAAAATCAAGGGTGAAGAAGATGAGGAGAGGGAGGAACGGGAGGAAAAAGACAAGAAGAAAAAGAAAAAGAAGAAGAAGAAGAATGTGAAGATAGAAGACGTGCAATTTACCGATCCCAGCGGGAACACCTACATATTGGCGGTCAGTATTATCTGCCTGTGTCTATGATGTTGGGTCAGTATTATCTGCCTGTGTCTATGATGTTGGGTCCGTATTATCTGCCTGTGTCTATAAGGCTGGGTCAGTATTATCTGCCTGTGTCTATGATGTTGGGTCAGTATTATATGCCTGTGTCTATAAGGCTGGGTCAGTATTATCTGCCTGTGTCTATAAGGCTGGGTCAGTATTATCTGCCTGTGTCTATGATGTTGGGTCAGTATTATATGCCTGTGTCTATGAGGATTGGTCAGTATTATCTGCCTGTGTCTATGAGGATTGGTCAGTATTATCTACCTGTGTCTATGAGGATTGGTCAGTATTATATGCCTGTGTCTATGAGGATTGGTCAGTATTATCTGCCTGTGTCTATGAGGATTGGTCAGTATTATCTGCCTGTGTCTATAAGGCTGGGTCAGTATTATCTACCTGTGTCTATGAGGATGGATCAGTATTATCTACCTGTGTCTATAAGGATTGGTCAGTATTATCTGCCTGTGTCTATGAGGATTGGTCAGTATTATCTGCCTGTGTCTATGAGTATTGGTCAGTATTATCTGCCTGTGTCTATGAGGATTGGTCAGTATTATCTACCTGTGTCTATAAGGATTGGTCAGTATTATCTACCTGTGTCTATGAGGATTGGTCAGTATTATCTACCTGTGTCTGAGGATTGGTCAGTATTATCTACCTGTGTCTATGAGGATGGATCAGTATTATCTACCTGTGTCTATGAGGATCGGTCAGTATTATCTGCCTGTGTCTATGAGGATTGGTCAGAATTATCTACCTGTGTCTATGAGGCTGGGTCAGTATTATCTACCTGTGTCTATAAGGCTGGGTCAGTATTATCTACCTGTGTCTATGACGCTGACACACAAAGAAGAACTGGAGTAATTCTGAGCAAACCAAATGCAATGTAATAGACAAAACCAAAAAAACACACATCTCCATTGATTTAAATAAGGTTCTTTATCTCTTGAATGCTGAGATGTATCCAATGTATTTGCAATACGTTGCAGACTACTTTATCATTCAAGGGGTTAACAGCCATTTAAATCAATGGGAATTTTAGGAATTTGTATTTGTCCCTTATGGAGAAGTTAGTATGCTCTAGAATGTCTCCATTACTTCTTAGTGCATCAACACATTCGCCTCTCTCTCTCTCTCTCTCTCTCTCTCTCTCTCTCTCTCTCTATATATATATATATATATATATATATACACATAAAGTGCTAGCCTGCAAAGCTCCCTGTGTGCTTAACCGCACATGTACAGTAGAGACTGCTGGAGCTATGCAGTCATGCGCAGTAGAGACTGGCCAAACGTGCTGATCCGGAGCAGGGAGCTCCGAACGGCTCACCTCCTGTCAGTGCTTCCTGATTCAGCCCGGCTGCTGGGTGCACTTTAGCTCGTGTATATGGGCTTTCCTACTAATATATATATATATATATATATATATATATATATATATATATATGTTTCTGTTTAGCTTCTAGAGTTTCTATTTTGCTAGACCTAAAAGTGTCCCCCTATCTACATATCTGAGAACCTGCTTATCTTGAGCATCTGGAGAGGGCCCCATGTGCTACCGACAAGAGGATGTCATTGACGTGATTAGTGTCATAAAAGGGTGTGGCTTAACCGGGTGGAGCTTATGCATATTTTACTATAAAGTGGGCGGGAAGTGGGCAGAACAGGGAGGGAAGGAGGAGAAGTGGGAGGAACAGGATGGGAAGGAGGAGAAGTGGGAGGAACAGGGAGGGAAGGGGAAGAAGTGGGAGGAACAGGATGGAAAGGAGGAGATGTGGGAGGAACAGGATGGGAAGGAGGAGAAGTGGGAGAAACAGGGTGGGAAGGAGGAGAAGTGGGAGGAACAGGATGGGAAGGAGGAGAAGTGGGAGGAACAGGGTGGGAAGGAGGAGAAGTGGGAGGAACAGGATGGGAAGGAGGAGAAGTGGGAGGAACAGGGTGGGAAGGAGGAGATGTGGGAGGAACAGGATGGGAAGGAGGAGAAACTCACTACCAGAGAATCAACCTCTGTCCCAGGAGACCCAGTAACTCAGTCTGAAAACCGGAGGCTGCGGGGCAGATCCGGAGGCTTCCCAGGTATACCTGTCTAGACAGTGCTCCTAAGGGATGAGTGAGTAGGATCTTTTACTAAAGGGTGTATTGAAACATACTAGAATATAGACAGTGGAAAGGGGTACATCCAGGGATCTTGCTAGATACTGTCTGGGAGGGCTAAATCCCCAATTCCTATTATCTTCAGCTGGACAATGACTACAAACTGCTCAACCGGTATCTGACCCGTCACAAGCAGAAGAGGAACCCAGAATAAAAACAATTTTGTCTTTCATAATATAAAGATGGACATTAATTGTCAGTTGATGAGGTTGGAAACAAAACGAGTCCATCAGGTCCAGCCGTTGCCAGATCTCATTTGTTGAACCAGGAGAATGAAAACAAAATAATTGAATCCATTTCCAATTATGCACCAAATGTTTAAAAAAATCTTCCTGGCTCCAAAAAGCAATGATCATTGTTTATAACGATCCAGAATCAGACCCATGGGCATTGTCTTCCTGCCAAATTTGGAAACAGATGGGACACAGAGGACCTTTAACACTTTGGTTCCTAAAGACATCTCCAATGCATTGGTTTGTATTGTGATGACCAAGGGTTATGGAAAGTCTTCTTTCTAGGAACCCACACTAAGGGCCGTATGTTCAGAGGGATAACGACATAAAATTGTCGTATGAAAGACAAAAATATGTAATTGTAGGCATGAACAACATATTTTCTATAGAGTATACGACAAAAAACAAGTAATGTCCGTTGTGTACGACACAACTCCAGAATTGATGGGCAAATGGGGTGTGGCTAGGGCGTGGCTAAACTATTCTCCAGTGTCGTGTAGAGGAAAAGAAAATTTGTCGTAACTAACGACAAAAGAAATGTCTTGCATAAGACAAATTTTGTACGTTAAGAAAAAAGTAGAGGGAATGTGTTCTGAATGTGAACATTTTTGTCTTTAGTTAAGACATTTTTGTCATTAAGACATTTTTTAAGACATTTTTGTCTTTAGTTAAGACATTTTTTTGTCGTTCCATACGACAATTTCAGTCAGGACAAACAACATATGTCCAATCACAACCGACACTGTCTGAAAATATTAATGATCCCAACGACACTGTACTTTGAAAAGTCGTCACAAACGACAAAAGCTATTTCGCTACTTTTTTGAACATATGGCCCTAAGAGTAGTCCTAATTAAGCTCTGCAAGCTTTTAGTAGGCTAACCTGAGCAACTTAGAATGCTACTTTAGGCCAAGCCTTTTCCATACGTACATGTCCGTGTTTAGGCCCAGGTGAAACTTATGTAAATTGTGAGTCAGAGACACTCAGCTAGGAACGAGCCTGCAATAGAAATTTTCAAACTTTCTAGGAGTGGTGCCCTACCCAGGGTGAAGTCTCTTTTAGCCCATTAGTACCTTTCACAGAGAGGCAAATCATACTGGTCCTTCCAGAATCGCAGTCCAGCCACGAAGTGCCAGGCTGTTCCTCTCTGAACAAGAGAAGCAGCCAAAGCCAGACCTACGTTTTGGCCCTTGTTGTGCCTCATCAGTGAGGTGTAGCTGATCTCTCTAGGCACTGTGAGCAAGGGGTCCACTGCTGGATTCCCCTAATACCCTTGGAATAACCAATTCCAAAGTCCTTCAGTAAATGTCTGGGCACAGACAAATCCTGGACTGGGCCTTTGTGGCATGTTTGGGTGCTGGTGAAGCTTCAAAAAGGTATTGTTAGATCGTAATCCCAGACATAACATCTATTATTAATAATCCACCCACTTATGTTACTATAGCCGCAAAGCCTCTGTGTATTTTGCTTTAAACCTTTGATCTCTGGCACTCAAATGGTTAATGTCTTTGTTCAAGAAACAACATCTTCAGTGATGGAGACGGACATGACAGTTGTTGCCATTTCTCTTTTCAAACAGAAGCAGGCAGAGGGAAAAAGCCTACTTAATAGTAATATCTAGTTTAAACTTTATTTATTATTATAGATTTAAAAAAAAATATTAAGAACTATGTAAGTCTTATCTCTCAAACCTTTATGGTTTGAGAGATATTCAAAAAAGTTCCCCCTTTCTGTCTATTTTAGGCAAGTGTGCCATCTAGCTGACAGATTTGGATTCTGGTCCGCAGACCGGCTGGCAGCTCTTCAGCAGAGCCGAGATCACGATCTTTAAAAAGAATTTCTTCACTGGAACGGTCTACAAAGTGTGCCTGCAAACTAGGCACACTTTGTAGACAGAGTCTGATGTCATCTTGCTACCAACTGTCATGTCTGCCTTTGGGCATGACCTCCAGGACTGATTGAAGAGGTTATCTCTAGAACCAATAAGAGAACAAGAAATAGAGCCGGGACATTAAGATTTGCTGCCTAATGTAAGAAAGTGGGAAATTACTAGGAGGTGTTACTTCTCTTTTAAGCTTAATGTAGTCCTTTTGGCCAATTGTGGGCTCAGAAAAACTGGAATGTTCTTTTCAGCCAAGTGTGGGCCCATATACATCTTATAGGCTCAGACTTAAATGAAGTGATTCCTTTGGGCAAATTATGTCTCAGGCAAAAACACAAGTTCTTCTATTGATCATGTCTGGGCCAGCTGAAGCTTTTGATTGGTTTTCTGAACCATGACCTAGATTATACTGCAGTTGTTATGTGATGTCATTGGTTTAATCTTACAAATTCCCACGGAAGTCAACTGAGAAATTTGTAGATCAACCCTTAATAAAACTTACCAAATAAAATTGAATACAGGCCTTTGTTTGGCGCCATGAAACTTGATGGGTCATATACACACTCTGTGGAAAAATAATTCTCTGTCTTTTGGAGAAAATATACCTTTACCAGGTGCGATGGTAGATAACACTGCGGGGTGAGGGGGTTGTCAATGTAATACATAGATAACAGAGTGTATCATTTTATTAATGTTGTTTCGTATAGGGAAAAGTACATAGGTAATAGAATATACTTTTTTATTAATCACCAGTTGAAGAGCACGTGTACACGGGCGACAGTGCTGGCCGGTCACGGTGCAGTCACAGGCAGGCTCTACTGCGCATGACTGCGTCGTTACAAACTTTTAGCAAATTATTATATAGGATGTTTCATATAGGGGAAAAGGAAGCAGATAACAGAATATACTCCTATATTAATGATGTTTCATATAGGTGAAGGTACATATACAACAGAATATACTCTTTTATTAATCATGTTTCATTTATAGGAAAAAGAAGCAGATAACAGGATATACTACTATATTAATTATGTTTCATTTAGGGGAAGGTACATAGATAACAGAATATACTCCGATATATTAATGATGTTTCATATAGGGGGAAGGTACATAGATAACAGAATATACACTTTTATTAATGACTAGTATAAAAGCCTGTGAACACGGGCCAAGGTCCGGGTGATGTTAACCCTTTGAGTGCTTTGCAATGCGTTGCGTACTCCTCTGGCACTCAAAGGGTTAAGAGGCCGGTCCTGCTCTGCATCCTGCTGCCGACACAGTCATGCACTGTAGAGACTGCAGAGAGCACAGAATGCTCCCAGCACAGAACTCCCAGCATTCCTATACCTCCCAGCATTCTGTGAGTTCAGGCAGTCTCTACCGCACATGACGGCTTCTGACAAACATCCTTGTAAATTATTATATAGGATGTTTTATACAGGGAAAGGTACATAGATAACAATATACTCTTTTATTTATTACATTTCATACAGGGGGAAGGTACATAGATAAGAGAATATAATATTTTATTAATGACGTTTCATATAGGGGAAAGGTACATAGATGACAGAAAATACACTTTTATTAATGATGTTTCATACAGGGGAAAGGTATATATATAACAATATACTCTTTTATTTATTACGTTTCATATAGTGATAAGGTACATAGATAACAGAATATATGATATTTCATATAGGGGAAAGGTACATAGATAACAGAATATACTCTTTTATTAATGGCGTTTCATATAGGAAAGGATACATAGATAACAATATACTCTTTTATTAATGATGTTTCATATAGGGAAAGGTGGAAGCCGAATTTCAGCTGCTGACAATAGAAGAGGCTGAGAAGAGCCCAGTGGGATTGGCACGTAAGGAACCGGAGCCTTTGGACAAACCAAAGTAAGTGCTTTAGAGATTTATCCATATGAGTTTAGAAACCTATGATCCATGCAAAGTCACTGAATTAAAGGAGCAGTACACTTTTTTTATGAAAAAATATATATTGTAGAGATTTTCCTATTGAGTAAAATAAGGGTACTCTCACTGCCGAGAGATTTATATTTCCAGAGTTATTACAGTTTAAACCCATGTTTTTTTACATTAGCAGTGCCCTCTAGTGGTCAAATTCTAATTAGATTTCCTGTTACATTCTAATGGAGAGGAAAGTCAGAGACATACAGTTCTCCGTAGAATGTGAAGGAAACAGCCTGTCACTTCCTGTCAGTTAGAACTATCAGGAAGTAAACAGTAAATTCACTTCCTGATTATTTAAACTGCTATAAATGTTGAATAAAACATCTGACAGCAGTGGGAGTGACCTTGTTTTAGTCAGTCGGAAAAGATCTATAAAATATGTGTATTCATTAAAAAAAAGTTTACTGCTCCTTTAATGTACTGAGAGGGACTGGAGCAAACCAAATGCACCATAGGGGAGATTAAAAAAAAAAATCCAAAAGAGTTTATCCCCATTTAAATCAGTGGTACTTTTTTTACATTTCTCCACTACTATAAAGTTCTTGGCCATGCATTTTGAATTCCTTGTTGATTGGAGTGTGGTGATTTTTAAAACTAATTATGGGGATCTAAATACCCCTCCTCCCCCCGTTCTTCACCCCACTCCCCATGGGGAGGCTCAATAAATAAATATAGGGGAGTTAGAATCCCTCTATCCCACCATCTTGTCTGGAATAATATACTGAGAAGGGTCAATGACCTGTTTTTTTTTACCATCCTCTCCACTGAGCTTCGGAGTCTATGGACATATGTACCTCCATCGCTCCCTAGGTACTGAGATGAGGGGGTGAGACATTAGCACCAATGCCTAGTATTTGGAATAGGGCTCTGTGCAAGAATAATTTAAAATAAATGTGAATCGACTCTTTCCTAGATCCAATCCTGGATCCCCACCTTCAGTAATCTAAAATGGTTCTCCGAAAAAATAATTTGTGAAAACGTGGCTGCTTGCCTGGATTTTCCTCCTTTTAGCTTATTTAAATGTATTGAGTAAAAAGGTCTCAATGAGGCAGCTTTGGAGAGTGGGTAAGGTGTGGTACCATATTAGCCACAGAAAATACAAGAGACGGGTAGAGTCAAAGTGATACCTTTATTGGCTTTGGATGCAAGCTTTCAAGACAACTAGGCCTCTTCTGCAGCCATAATAAGAATGAAGGCTGGATGCACAATACATGACTTTAAAATTCATGCACATACTTTTACCCTCTAACTCCTTCACTTCCAGAGAGGCATCCGCTACACTATAACACAATGCATTGGATACCTCTGTGGCCTCCAAAGGGTCACATTCCACTTGCAGAATGTTGTTTATCAGTGTAGGCCATAAATTATACTCTAGGCTCTGTTACAGCTCTTTGTACTGAAGTAGAAAATGCAAACCAGATGAATTACCTGTTTCATGCCCTAATGAAATTGACCGGACATTATCCAATAAATGTATAATTTTTACTCTACTAGTTTTGAAGAGCAGACAGCATAGCACATAGGCACAAGCTGACTTTTGAACTAAAAAGTAGTCATTTGTCAGTCATATTTATAACTGTACATAGGCCCCTCTGTGTTTATGTTCCTCGCTGATGGTAGCATTTTTTGAAAGACAATTTGTTTCTCTTACAGCCGTCCCAAAACGTCCTTCAACTGGTTTGTGAATCCCCTGAAAACGTTCGTCTTCTTCATATGGAAGAGATACAAGAAGTACATCATTGCCCTGCTCATCATAGCCATCCTGACCGTATTTCTGGTCCTCATTCTGTACACCATGCCAGGATATATCAGTGAGAAGATTATCAATGGATAGCACTGGACACTTTTGGACACAAAAACAACAGAAAAACTGTTTATTTCTCAGGAACTCATTTACTTATATTTTATCTCAGTTTCATGTTTACAGGCTTTGTCTATCCGATGCACAAACTGTACCAGATCCAGTGACAGTGTATGGGATTAGTCCCTCCAAGGACTAAAGTGTGATAATGACATTGTTTTTTTTTTAAGGGCTCAATCCCTCCTAGGATCATATTGTACTAATGTCAATGACAGGTATAAAGAATAATTTCCATCTAGGACCACAATATAATAATGATAGTGACGTGTTTAAGGGCTCAGATCCTCCTACGACAGGGGTGTACTACTGTCACTCCCATTCCTAAATGGTAAGTCAGCTCTATGAGCAATGTATACTAATGGCAGCGGCCTATCTGAGGAGTTAAAGGGATAGTAATTGTTCCTTTTAAAGAGATAGTAATACTTAAAATGTAAAAAAAATATGTTGTAGGGTTTATCCCCCTGAGTAAAACAAGAGTACTCCCACTGCTGAAAGGTGTTTCATTCAAAAGTTATTAATTATAAAAGTTGAATTTTATAGGTGCAATATCACAGTGGCCTGAAATTGTACAGTGGCGCTGTTGCTACACGATCCTATGGAAAGCTCTGGTCCCGGGACCATAAGTCTCCATAGGATGGTGTAGCAACAGCGCCACTGTACAGTTCCAGGCCACTGTGATATTGCACCTAAAAAATTCAACTTTGAAAATTAATAACTTTTGAATGAAACACATTTCATCAGTGGGAGTACTCTTGTTTTACTCAGGGGGATAAACCCTACAACATATTTTTTTTTACATTTTAAGTATTACTATCCCTTTAACAAAGGCTAATATTGCAGATATTAAAATAAAAATACAATAACATACCTCCCGTTTCCCACATATGTATGTTTCATGAGATATAATCTTCTAAAGTTCCCCCCTACTGCCCCTTTCAGAGACAGATGGAGATTATAGTCATTTGAACAGCCGGCAGCTCTTCAGCAGAGCCGAGATAGCGATATGCAGAAAGAAATACTTAATTGGAACGGTCTACAAAGTGTGCCAGGTTTGCAAGTACACTTTGTAGACCATTCCAGTGAAGTATTTCTTTCTACATAGAGCTATTTCGGCCCTACTGAAGAGCCACCGGCTGGTCAAATGACCAGAATCTCCATCTGTCAGCTAGAGCGCTGGTATCTCTGAAAGGGGCGGAAGGGGCAACTGTAGAAGATTATATCTCGCAAAATATACATGTTTGAGAGACGGGAGGTAGGTTATTGTATTTTTTTTTTTAATATCTACAATATTAGCCTTTGTTAAAAGGAACGATCGCTATCCCATTAAAAGGATAGTGATACTTAATATGTTAAAAAATATATATATTGTAGGGTTTATCCCCCAGAGAAAAACAAGGGAACTCCAACTGCTGAGAGGTGTTTTAGTCAAAAGTTATTACAGCTCAAACATTAACTTTTTTAATTTTAACCCCTTCGTTGTTAGAGAAATCTCCAACACGTGCTTTGTAATTCACTGGAGACCACTTAAAGCGGAACTATCATTCACATTATATTGAGCCCCAAATACTACTAATAATAGCGATATGCATCTACGTTCTTGTAATTTCAATAATAATTGCGGCATTAGCGAAAAACAGACCTTTATAGGCAGACAGGCATCGGCAAACAGCGCAGACATCTTCCACTATTGTCACAATTATTATTGAAATTACAAGAATGTAGATGCATATTGCTATTATTTTTAGTATTTGGGACTCAATATAATGTGGATGATAGTTCCCCTTTAACACCCAATGGGTTAAATAATAGCCAGTAAAGGGGTATTTAAAATGGTGCAGGGACACTACGATTACAGTGGCCACACCCACTACTCTGAATGTGGGTATGGTCAGCACAGCTGAGGGGCACCTCAAACCATGCCACTCTACGCAATTCCCTATTCTGTCTAATGGGAAATCCAGCCCAGACTACAGCATGCCTCGCTCATTAGTATTGTTTTGAATGGAATTCCAGAATGTCTTTTGGCCTAGATGTATTGTTCTGTATGATATGAGATAGCATACTATAACAAGGGACAACATAGACAGTAACGATGCAGTACTCTCCGCTGTATGTAAAACAGTTTAGCCCGCAGTGATACACATTATTATGGAGCCCTGCAGAAATATTGCACATTTATAATTTAAGATTTTAATATAATAAACATTTTACTGAATTTAAGGAAAACAGAATGTGTTGATTCTGAATAAAAATGTAAATTATTAATATGTATTCAATGTCTTAAAGGAAAGCTAATATTAAAGTAAATTTTGTAATATAAATGAATATCCTGCATATATATATATATATATATATATATATATATATATATATATATATATATATATATATATGTAAAATTGCCAAAAATTATTAGACCTTAAAGTGGGTTTGTTACCTACATTGATTTGGTCTCATTAAATATATCTATTTAAACAGCTCGTACTTAGTCCTTTTTATTTTCCAAACAGGCTAATGGTTATAGAGATTTTTTGTTTAGTAGTTGGGGAATCTGTTCTTAGCAGAGCTATCTTCAGATAAATCTGATAAAGCAGAAAACCTCTTCTCTTTGCCTTCTTAGGCTGCTAAAAACCTATGAGGTTGCACCAGATGATTGAAATAAATCATAAAGGGGGAAATGTTATCATTCAATTACTCTTGAACTACAATCCTGACTATTGAAATAACATTCTCCACGTCCCAAATACTATGAAGATTAATTGGAGCTGCAGTTTTTGTGAAACATTACTATCCCTTTAAATAAATGAGTCATTTAGATAATTATTTAATTTAGGTGTGTTGTTCTTTGTATTATACATATAAAAATTTTCTATGAATTCCTGTATACAATGCACAATCAACACTGGATATTGATATATAAAAATAAAGCTATATTGATTGTGATCAATAAAAGCAACTTATTTTAGTGCTTTCCCAGCACACTTATATAACATAGGTGATTATTCAGGAATGAAAGATGAGAAATACTGGAAAGAAAAAACCTGCAGGTTTTTTTTTTTTTTTTTAACATTATACTGCATTTCTCTGTTGCAGTCACCAAGTTACTATAGAGAGCTGTAGTCAATGACTCAAGCTCTGGAGTACAGTGTATTATTAAAGAAAATAAAAAATGCCTCATGGACAGCAGATGGCGATGTTGCTTAAAAAAAAAAAAACTTTGAATTAAAAATCTTCCAGCAGTGGGCATACCCTTGTTTTACATAACAGAAAAAAACACACTATATAATGTATGTTTTTTAATAAAGAAAAAATAGTGGACTGCTCCATTAAATGATGGTTTAACCCCTTGAGTGCTAGAGAGGTGTCTAACATTGCTTTTATCCCCCTGCCACACACAAGCCCCCTGGGCTCTATGTTGACAGCCCTCCCCTGTGGGGGAGTGATATCACTGAAGAAGTTATCTCTACTTTATCACCTCTTTAAAGGGATAGTAATACTTACACTGTAAAAAAATATAATACGTAGGGTTTACTCCCCTGAGTAAAACGAGGATACACTCTTTGCTGAAATGTGTTTTATTCAAAAGTTATTATAGTTCAAACGTTAATTGTCTTAGGTGCAGTATCACAGTGGCCTGAAATTACATAGTGGCGCTGTTACTACACCATCCTATGGAGATTTATGGTCAACTGGCAAGAGTTGGTGTAGCAACAGCGCCACTGTGCAATTTCAGACCACTGTGATATTGCAGCTATAAAATTCAAGTTTCAGCTGTAATAACTTTTGAAAAAAACACCTTTCACCAGTGGGAGTACCCTTGTTTCTCTCAGGAGGATAAACACTACAATTATATATATATATATATTTTTTTTACGTATTATCCCTTTTAACATGCCTTAGTACGTCTCCCCCCCCCCCCAGGAGTTAAAAGCATCATTTAATAACACTTTGAGTGCCAGAGGGGTTCGCAAAGCATTGGTGTACCCCTCTGGCACTCAAAGGGTTAAGTTAATGGGTATCTAGCAAATGGTCTGTCGGTTTGCTGTAGAATTCTTCTACTTCCTTAGTGTATCGGCCACAGTGACTGTATATTTCATATTCCAATAGAATTACAGGACAGCGCGGCGCTGGCGAAAAGCTAAACCAGTCCTGTTTTTTGCCCACATGTAAAACCATTTAATACGACCCTGGGACCTACTCATGTGTATTACTGCTATGTTGGGGTATTCCTATTGGAAGACAGTGTCATGTAAAAGGACCATTAATAAACATTAAGTCTCTCTGCTATAAACCGAAGCACCCTGAACACACATCCTTGCTCTGTCCTACACGAACGATCATTGATTTTATCTCTAGGCCTAATGAGCCGTTCACTCAATTGCTTTTATTTACTTGCACACCAATAGACAATTCGATTTTCCTGTATCCATTTATCCTGGCCTATCTCCTTTCTTCTCTCCCTCTTTATCACTTTCTCTCCCTTCCTTCCTTGCTCTCCGTTGCACGAACCATTTTTCCTTGCTCTGTTTCCCTACTCATCCCTTCCTTTATCACCTTCACATTCCAGAAGCCATTCTATGGCAAACCGACTCACTGCTTTGTAGAAATTAAATCAAAAATATAATCATTATCTTTATAGAACTTAAAGGGATAGTATTCAGGGGAGGGCTGGCTGGGGGGCAGAGGGGCAATTGCCCCCTGGGCCAGTCATAGGTCTGCGCTGGTGGGCCACTGTCTCACTCAATCTCCTTCTTGCTGCTGTAATTGGAGCTACACTAGTGATACCACAGAGCTTACAATTGAAATGGAGCTACATTAGTGATACCACAGAGCTTGGAACTGAAATGGAGTTACATTAGTGATACCACAGAGCTTAGAACTGAAATGGAGCTGCACTAGTGATACCTCTAGTAGCATAACCCATTGCCATTGTGAGCTCTATGGTATCACTAGTGTAGCTTTAAATTTTTAAGCTCTGTGGTATCACTGGTCTAGCTTCCATTCAGTTGTAAGCTCTATGTTATCTCTAGTGTAACTCCATTTGAACTGCATGCTCTGTATTATCACTAGTGTAGCACAATTCCAGTTGTAAGCTCTGTGGTATCATTTGTCTTACTTCACAGCATTAATAACAAGTTTAAAATGAACAAAACGGGACGGGCTGGGACAGTGGGCTTGAACGACAGTTGAAATGGACCACTTGATTGTAATTTCCCCCCAGGCCAGAAGTTGCCAGCCCTCTCCTGATAGTATTGTCAGAAAAAAAGTATTAACTATATGGTAGATACAATTAAAAGAGAGTACTTGCACGTATTTGTATCTCTCAAACCGTTATGGTTTGAGAGATATACAAAAATAAAGTTCTCTGGTCCCTCCCCTTTCTGCTTGACGAGCTGTAAAGCTGTCAGAAGCAGATTCTGGTCGCTTGACCAGATGTGGCTCTTCAGCAGCACCGATATAATGATATCTAAAGATAAATACTTAATTTGGAACGGTCTACAAAGTGTGCTGGCTTGCAAGCACACTTTGTAGACCGTTCCAATGAAGTATTTATTTCTAAATAGTGTGATTTTCAGCTCTGCTGAACAGCCTGTCTGGTCAAATGACTGGAATCTGCACCTATCAGCTAGATGGCAGACTTGGGTAAAACAGCCAGGAAAAGGAAACTTTAGCAAGTTATGGGCTCGATTTAAAGGCAGCCGTTAACCAAAAAAATCACTAACGGGTGCGTTAAGTGTCATGTTGCAATTCAAAGATCCGTCTAAACAACAGCTAACGGCAGTTGCACAATTCCTACGGCCGATACACTTACGTGCATTCAGACGCATGGAACAACATACCCCAGAGCTATTCAAAGGCTTGCGGTACTGATAACGGCTGAAAAAAAGACACACCTAACGGCTAAAAGTTAAGACCCACTTCTCACACACGTTAGACACTTAACGGCCAAAACTAAACACCCGTTACAGAGGAAAACACACAAAAGGCTTACCGCACAACCATGTAAATGGGAAAATTAACCCGTGCAATGCCAAAACAACACAAAAACATGCACACACAACACAAATCACTACACACAAAACAACAACCAACACCACAGGAACAATGACACACAAAAAAACAACAACACAACATGGCACGGAACAATGGGGGTCATCACACAAAGCGGACCCTGCAAATACAAGCTCACCTGGGAAACATCAACACGCGACCTGCACCCCACAACTGCACGGCCGCAAATGGCACACACAGAACAAGCACAACACACCACATCTTATAACACACACACCTGCAAACACTTACCTGGACACAAACAACTCACCATTGGTCAGCACTCACCTCATCACCACACCTACACAACGCCCTAGCAAGTACTTAAAGGGACAACTCAACACACTCACTTGTGGCTTGTTTTCCACTCAGGGAGGGAGAGAGAGAGATAGACAGAGAGAGAGAGAGAGAGAGAGAGAGAGAGACAGATAGATAGATACAGATAGATAGAGACAGATAGAGAGAGCAAACAGTATGTTGGGTTACATATTGTTGCGAAGACTGCGTAGAAGGCGTGCAAGGGAGAGAGCTAGGGAACATCAGCAAACCCCAAGCACGCCTCATCAACAGCCTTCACCTGTTGCAAGTGAGGAGGCTCTGGCTCACCAGCCACACAGGAGTCCATCCCCACCTGGAGGGCACAGGATGTATAGACGACCACCAAGGCCCAGGGTATACCGCCCAAGGGTCACACTCTTTGGAATGGCTGATGACGAGGTCATTGATCGCTACAGGTTGAGGCCTGACAGCATCATTGCCTTGTATGAGGTCATCAAGGAGCAGGTGGATCCCATCTACATCCACAACCATGCCCTAACTGGCCTGCAGAAACTACTCTGTGCCATACACTTCATGGCAAGCGGGGCCTTCCAGTCCACTGAGGGTTACGCATCTGGCATGTCACAGGCCACATTCTCCAGAGTGCTGGCCCAGGTCCTGCCAGCCCTCAAAATCAAGGCCAGTACCCATATACATTTTCCCACCACCGACATGGACTGGATACACGTCAAGCAGGCCTTTTACGCAAAGGGAGGCATGCCCAGGGTCATGGGTGCTATAGATTGCACCCATGTCCGGATTAAGGCCCCAGCACGTGACGCACAGATATTCATCAACAGGAAGAACTTCCACTCCATCAACGTGCAGATGGTGTGTGACAGCAACATGAGGATCATGAATGTCTGTGCAAAATATCCTGGCAGCACACATGATGCATACATTCTACAAAACTCCTCAGTCCACAGAGATTTTGAGAATGGAACCTTTACAGGGGGATGGCTACTGGGTGAGTTCACAAAACAAAATCACACCACATACACAGGCGTACGCACCACTCAGCTCAGCATGCACCTGACCCACACCTACTACGTCCACCACACAAAACATCATTCACACAACATGTGCTCCCTGTTTCACCATGTCACTCACATTACACAGGTGATGCTGGCTATGGATGCAAGTCCTGGCTACTGACCCCTCTGGCCAATCCCCAAACACATGCCCAGGAAAGCTACAACCAGGCTCATGCCAGAACCAGGAATGCTATTGAGCGGACATTTGGGCTCCTCAATAGTGATGAGCGAGCGTGCTCGGCCGATGCTCGGATCGGCTCGAGCATCGCTCTGCTCGGCACATGGCGGTACTCGTCGAGTACCGCCATGTGCTCTCCCGCCATGTTCGGGTGGCGGGGATCTGTGCCGGAAGAGGCACAGATCCGAAGACGCTCCGCTGGACCACCAGGGACTGGAGGTACGGGGGCATTGCGGAGATGAAGGGGGCATTGCGGAGATGAAGGGGGACATTGTGGAAGAGGGGCATAGACTCTATGCCCCTCTTCCACAATGTCCCCCTTCATCTCCGCTATGCCCGTCTTCCACAATGTCCCCCTTCATCTCCGCTATGCCCCTCTTCCACAATGTGCCCTTTCATCTCCGCTATGCCCCTCTTCCACAATGTCCCCCTTCATCTCGTCTATGCCATAGAGGAGATGAAGGGGGACATTGTGGAAGAGGGGCATAGCGGAGATGAAGGGGCACATTGTGGAAGAGGGGCATAGCGGAGATGAAGGGGCACATTGTGGAAGAGGGGCATAGCGGAGATGAAGGGGGACATTGCGGAGATGAAGGGGGCATTCGGAGATGAAGGGGGCATAGCGGAGATGAAGGGGGCATTGACCAGGCACCCTCCCCTCATCAGAGCAGGGGGTGCCTGGTGTCGCCCCATTGACTTGAATGGGGCTCGGGTGCTCGGCCGAGCACTCGAGCCTCAGGGGGTGCTCGGTCAGAGCACCCGAGCACCCGAGCATCGGGGTGCTCGCTCAACACTACTCCTCAAGTCAAGATTCCGATGTCTGGACCACTCTG
This sequence comes from Rhinophrynus dorsalis, assembly GCA_037306005.1. Lineage (NCBI taxonomy): Eukaryota > Metazoa > Chordata > Amphibia > Anura > Rhinophrynidae > Rhinophrynus > Rhinophrynus dorsalis. The sequence continues at coordinate 27,831,398 of CM074727.1, read as the reverse complement.
GGGGAGCACTGCAGTATGCACCGGCTAAGGTGTGTGACATCATTGTGGCGTGCGCAATACTGCACAATATCGCAGTGGACACCAGGCTGCTGGAGCACATCCCGGACCCCCCCATACAGGAAGTGCCCATGGACATCGGGCATGTGGAGGAGACCATGAGAGGGGCACAGATCAGAGACAGGCTCATCACGGAATACTTCACCTGTGAGTATAACACAGGCATGCAAACAATCCATGCAAGTCCCCCAGCAGTCCTGTGACACTAACCACACTGCACATTTTGTTCTGTCTCACCCCACAGGAACAGTGACACAGCACTGCACTGGCAGTAGACGTGGAAAATTGTGTGTGTGGACTCAACAACCATCCTCCATTCCACTCTCCACGTTGACATACAGACCCCAAGGATATCACGCACACCCCCAGGAGAAACAAGGTACAACATATTACCCATGTTCATCACCTTACACGGCTTGATTGACAGCAACTAACTGGATATGCCATGATTAGAGCCTGAACAACCATGCTAGCCCAGTAGTGAAAGAGTATTATCTAATGATTTGCATGAGAAGGGACATCAGACTCAATATGGGACCTGTACTGTGCTACAGCTGAGAAGAGCAGCACAGGGGTGGATGTACAGTGGTATGGGCACACAATGTAGAGGTCATGAGACGTAGATCAGATTACCACGGACTCCATGCAGACCTGTGAGTGTGCAGACGTATGTGCCCCTGACATGAATACACACATCAACAAATGTGTCCTAACAGTTCCATGGAACAAATGACATTGGGCTGCCACTGTCACTTTCACAGTGGCAGCACAATGTCATTACTTCCATGGAGCTCTCAGAACACTTGTTAATGTGTGTATACATGTCAGGGGCACATATCCCTAGGACTGATGCACATGTCCTTAGTTCCCCACAGAATTGGTTACAGATGAGTACACAACACATTGTCAAGCAATGGTTTGTGCACTCACCTGTAACTGTGAAAACTGAGGGGATGAAAAAGACTAAATTGTTGTTGCTTGATGATCAGTTCAGGTCTACTGCTCCAAATCCTGTCCTCTTGTCCCGCAGGCATCCGTAACATGATCCATCCTTGAACTGAAGATCTTCCATGTGACTGGATTGATGTCTTGACAACACCTTCATGAAGATCACCCCTTGCTGTTTATGGTGATGTTGTTGGTGATGCAAAGTTTGACCTGAGGTTCACACAAACCTCTACTGGAACATTCTCATAGAGACACAGAGAACACAAATTCTTGAGTGTTGTAACCTGTACAGTCAGGATGCTCAGCTACAGAGTTGTCAAACCTCATGGACAACACATGAGCAGGGCAGCAGTGTTACTGAAGTATTACAATTTAGTTTCAAAGTACATTTAGTGTTCTCATACAGGTGTTCAATGCATATAGGCAATACACACACAAAACACATGTACATTCTAATGTACTTTGAGACACAATAAAGATGAACCATCACCATTCTATCTGTGTCTGTAGGAGGATATATTTGAGAACACATATGTCAATGTGTTACCACACCCAGGGTAGAGTATGCCCCATACATGGAAAGGCAACACCCACATCACAGGAGTCCACCACTTGTTTGTCAGTGACTGGACTCTGTGATGTATCCATGCAAACAGATGATGGTGGCAGTGATGCACCAATGTGTTGTGGGAGTGATGAAGAGGTGATACAGGGGACATACTTCCACAGTGAATACCTGTCCACAGTATCTGTATTGCTCAGTATAATCCATGTTCGGAGATTTTGCTCCACTTTGACATATCTCAGTACATGGGCTAACGAACAACCAGACTAAGTGGACATGTGTTATCACTGGTGAAGTCTGTTACACCCTTAGGGAAACAGCAACTCAACTTACAGGAGACCCCAATGCTCAGCCCAGGATATCAATGTGTGTGCTACACGTTGAAATCCTAGGTTAAAAACATTGGCTTCTTCAGTAAGTCAGTTGCACAATGAGTGTGTGAATCCAAGACAACATGGATACATGTCCCATTTATCTATCCTGCTTATAATGTCCCTGCTAAATCACAGAGCTGTTTGTCTGGTTATCCCATTAACCCACTGAGTGCAAGAGTGGTCCCCAACGCATTTCTTGACAATGCGTTGTCTACCACTCTGGCACTCAAAGGGTTAAACACAGCACATGATGTAGACAAATGTTCAGTGTTGTACAATTTGTTGTGCTAAGGGGTATGTTTTGTTGTTCAAATTCAACACACAACACCGCCATATAACACAGTGGTGTAATATGGCTCCAGGGATGTATTACAAGTTGAATTTGTACAACGGTGTGTGTGTGAACCCATGTTGTAGCATCCCACTAACATTTCACATAGGCAGAGGTTGTGTTCACTGCATTGTATGGCAATGCATTGGAGACAACCCTGCCACCCAATCCATAACTGAAGACACAACAGATCAGACTGGAATTAAAAAAAAAATGTTTTCTTTATTGAGGGGAAACTTAACAGGTTGGGCCTTTCATTTTTTCTTCTTTGGGTGGGGGGCCTTAGCCTGGGTGCCAGAGGTGGATGCCCTTGTGGATCTCCTGGTAACCCTCTGCCCCCTAGGTGTTGCTTCAGGGGTAACACTAGAGGGGGTGGTGGTTGCAGTAGACCCCTCAGTGGAACACAAGTTCTCCCTCTCCATCCTCAGGTTCTCCCTGCGGTTTATCTCCCTCAGCTCCACAAGGACCTGTGTTAACATGTCCATCACACCAGTCCTGAGCTGCTGGAGTAGTGTATTCCCCCTGGACACCTCCGACTCCAAACCTTGGATCCTGCTCTCCAATTGGACAATGTTCCTCCTGGATTGCCTCCTGCTCCTGGTGATATTGCTGTCAGTACTCCTGCTCGACCGGAGTAGTCTCCTCTGAAGGGCCATACACTCCGCCTCCATCCCTGTGAGGCGTGCGGTGCTGGAGGTGGATGTGCCCGGTGTCCCTGGTGCTGCTGTTTCTTCCTCTGCTGCTGAGGGTGCTGTTTCTTCCTCTGCTGCTGAGGGTGCTGTTTCCTCCTCTGCTGCTGAGGGTGCTGTTTCCTCCTCTGCTGGAGGTGCTGTTTCCTCCTCTGCTGGAGGTGCTGTTTCCTCTGCTGCTGGAGGTGCTGTTTCCTCTGCTGCTGGAGGTGCTGTATCCTCTGCTGCTGCTGAGGGTGCTGTGGCTGCTGTTGGAGTGGCTGGTGCAGATGATGGGCATATGCCCACCACATCAAGTGATGCAGAGCTGCCCAGAGATGTGTGTGCTGGTGGAGGTGTGAATATGTCCCTGGGTAGGGGGCGCTGGGGCTCACCAATCAGGCCCAGGTGTGTGTAGTCCAGTGGCCAAGGGTCATATGGTGGCCACTGATAGGTGGTGGGACCCCACCTTGGATCATACCTTGGGGCATGCTGTGGAGCCATCCAGGAGGGTGGGTTGATCTGGGAGGCATATGGCCCATATTGGGTGTTGGCCACTGTCCCTGGCAGCCATTGCCTCCCTGGCGGTGGTGGTGCTGCTGATGGAGGGTAGTAGCTGGTGGAGGTGGATGGATGTGTCCACCTCTCCTCCTGTGGCATCCAGCCACTGTACTGGGGAGGTGCAGCTGGAAAGGGTGGTGCAGCCTGTGGTGGTGCAGCTGGAAGGGGTGGTGCAGCCTGTGGTGGTGCAGCTGGAAGGGGTGGTGCAGCCTGTGGTGGTGCAGCTGGAAGGGGTGGTGCAGCCTGTGGTGGTGCAGCTGGAAGGGGTGGTGCAGCCTGTGGTGGTGCAGTAGGTGGTGATGCAGCCTGTGTTGGAGGGGATGGTGATGGTGGGTAAGGTGACCACCGGCTGGTCCCCTCCTCTGTGTCCTCCTCACTGGGGGGTGACATAGCCTCCTCCACTGTCTCCTGCTGGGCTTGACGGCCGTAAGCTGTGTGGAGGAAGAAGATGTTGTGATTAGTGACCTTAGCCATATGTTTGTGGAGACAATTCTACTTTGATATGTGTTGAAGAAAAATATATGTGTTTGTGTTAATCCCCCTGGGTAAACAAGGGTACTCCCACTGCTGAAAGGTGTTTGAGTTATTATGGGTGAAGGTTTCATTTTGAGGTGCAATATCACAGTGGCCAGAAATAGTACAGTGGGGCTGTTGCTACACCCTCCCATGTAGATATCTGGTCCCTGTACCAGAGCTGTCCATATGATTGTGTAGTAACAGCACCACTGTACAATATCAGGCCACTAGGATATTGCCCCTGACATATCCATGTCTGAGCTGTGATACCTTTTGCATCAACACACCTTTCAGCAGTACGAATACCATTGTTTAACTCGGGGGGGGGGGGGAATCCAACAACATATATTTGTCTTCACAACTTGTAGGGATGGCTATCCCTCCAGGGGGGTGGCAAAGGTTAAGTCCACCTTGATGTCAGATTGTAGACATTGTGGGAACAGATGTTGTTCTCTGTTAGTCCTATCCCTCCTACCCTCATGGTTGTTCAGATAATGCTCTATGTGACGGATGTAGATTTCAGTCATTTGTCTACACGAGGGATTTTCAGCAGAGACAAAATCAACCCATTTAGAGAACAATACTTAATTGGAATGGTGTACAGGGTGTGCATGATTTACAAGCACACTCTGTGGACCATTCCAAAGAGGTATTTCTCTCTATATGTTGTGACTTTGGCTCTGCTGAAGAGCCTCCGTGTGGTCAAATGATGGATATCTTCACCTGTCACATGGAGCAATATCTGTATAACCATGAGTGTTGGAGGGATGGGACTTAGATCAAGACACATCTGTTAACGATGGCAATGATATGACATCATGATGACATTACCCATTGCTATCCCATTACAGTGACACACAAGTAGAAATGGTCATATATGTATGTGGATATGTACCCTTCATATGGATGGAGTAATATCCTTCCAAGATGTGATGCCAGAGAGCATTTCATTAGGTGTGATTGCCTTACTGGCTATATATGTGCACCCATCCAACAAGACATTGTATTGATATGATGGATATGAACATACCTCGTATATCCCATCTACGTAGGGTGTGATATACTATGTATGTGTATTTGGATGGTAGCAATGTAGGTTGATATGTGATGGGTGCACATATCTGGCCAGTAAGGCAATCACATCCAGTGAAGTGATCTCTGTGTTCACATCATGTTGGAACATATTTAGTAACATTTGAATCCTAAGGGCAACAATCCAGCCAGTAGTGAGGGATATCTTTGATTGAGGCCTGTTTTTTTGTCTGTGTATGAGCCCATCCATCCTTCTGTGTGAGGCAACCGTACTCAGTCCTAGATATCCATCAGTCATGGCCTGTTGGTGACCAAGGTACAATGTTTGCTATTTGTTTCCCATATGTATCCTGCATAGAGATGCTGGTGTACCATCGATCCATGGCATCAGCACCCCTGTGGATCCATGTGGGAATCAGATATGGGATATGTCATTTCAAGTCAGAGTAAATGATTGCAGCCACAACACCAATGCCTACTTTTTCCAGCTTGAATTCTGTAAAATAGTTTTCGGCCTGTGTGTTGCACCTACAAGCATTTATTCTGTGTGACACTGTGATGTGTGATCTGATGCCCCCTTTTGTGATTCAGTAAGCGGTGATGTTGAACCGATGACATGAACATGATGGTGACTTCTCCAGTGATCTCCTTTCCCCATTTCCAGTGTTTTCCATGGAGTCTGTACAATGGGACCCTATGAACTTGATTCTTGTTTTGGCATATTCTCCATGGACTAACACTGGTACTGGTGAAGTGAGGGTGTGTGAGGGTTACTTTGTGTCCACCATGTGTTTGTCACCGCTTAGTGAATGTCCCCTGTGTAGCATGTGATCGTTGTCCTATTGACTTGTTTGTTGTCAGGTTAACCCCTTGAGTCCCAGAGGGGTTGCCAATGCATTGTTGATCGATGCATTGATGATCCCTCTAGCACTCAAGGGGTTAGGGTGGGGGAGGGGACATGGGTGACATTGTGTGTGAACAGTGATGATCTATGACAGTCGACAATTTGAAAATGAAGGTTTGTGTATTGTGTGTAATGAGCACAGCGACAGGAGGGTTGAAGTAGGACTTTGACAGGTTTGTCCCAAGTTGGACGTTGCCATTTGTCCAGGTGTTGTGTCCTTTTTTTAACCCTCATGGTGCTGTGTTGGTGCAGTTGTATGGCTGAGTGATGGCCATGTGTTGAGGTGTGAGTGTGTGTGCAGCTGGTGTTGGTTGCTGTAGTGTGTTGTTCTGTAGTGTTGCACTTACCGGTAGTGTGGAGGCTCCTCTCATCCCCAGTGTCAGTTCCTCCCACGACCCCCTCGATCATGGTCGGGGACATGTTCTGCCGCACCATCTCCTCTCAGCCGCAGAATGTGATGGGCACAGATGGGCCACCTCCGGTGCCTCGGGCTTGCTTGGCCATGTCAGACATCTTGTTCTTGACCACCCTCCGGCAGTCGCCCCATCTCTTCTTCACAGACTCCACGTCCCGCCTGCATGTTGCCACCGCGTTCACCCGGCTGCAGATCTGGTTCCAGGCTGCCTTCCTCCGCGCTGCCAGGCCAGGGACCTTTGCCGTCGGGTGGAGAACACTCTGCCTCTCCAGGACAGCTTCCACAAGAGCCGTGTTCTCCTCCTCACTATATCTGGGATCCCTGATCCTGCCCTCATCAGCTCCGGCATGGGAGGATTCAGAGCCGGAGTGCCCTGCCTGGTCTGACCCTGCCTGTGTGGGGTGCTCCCCAGGAACTACCCCTCGTCCCACTGCAGGTTCTGTCCCTGTCCTGCGTGTTCCTGCTCTGGTGGGCCTGGTCCCCCTCCGCCCTGCGGATCTCCCTCTCCCACCCCTGCTCTGCTGAGGGATCCCCTCCTGACCTTCCTCCTCCTCCACTACTCTCCCCATCCCTCTCTCCTGTCCTCCTCTCCTTGACATCACTCACCCAGTCACACCCAGGCACTCCCACAGGCCCTCACAGACACACTCGATCCAGTCACTCTCTGTCACACACTTTCACTCCCAGATTCACACTGTCAAAATAAAAAGTAAAATGTGTAAGGTGTTATGAAATAAAAGGACTATGTGTATGTATGTGTATGTGTTTGTGTTTGTATGTGTGTATGTAATATGTGCAAAAGTGTGATATGTGTATATATAGTGCACCTCTCTCCTCTCTCCAAACTGCAAAACTCCTCTACCTCCAATGAACGCGCCTCTCTCCCTCTCTCTAATGACTATCCTCCGCTCCTGGGTCCTGATATCTGGCTCTGAAGAACTCGATAACAGACAGTGTGTGGCGGTTATTTTTGGGTATATATAGGTGTATTTGAAGTTATTTGATACATTGGGCCTTTGGGATTGGATGTGTGTTTGAATTTGTTTTGGCATCAATCATGGTTGCTTGACAACGGCAGCCGTTATGTTAGATGTTGTTTGGAGCTCAGTTATCGTGTGATTTGTCCGCCCGTTGTGCATTAACATGAGCGACAACGGGTTTTGTGTTACGTGTTTTTTGTGTGCCTACGCTCGATAGCTATTCTCGTAGAGTAGCTATTGAATCTGCCGTAACTCCTGTATTATTTGCGAGCGATGTGCCTTTTTCACTTAGCGGCTGGTTTAACGGTTGCCTTTAAATCGAGCCCTATATCTCTCAAGCCATAAAGGTTTGAGAGATAAGACTTACATTGATGTTAATCTTTTTTTAATGTCTACAATATTAAATCAACTTAAAAGTAACCAATACTATCCCTTGAAGATATACTAAATTGCAGCAGGTTGGGGGGGACAGTGTTAACCCTTAGAGTGCCAGAGAGGCATCCAATATATTGCGTTGGATACCTCTCTGGTACTCAAACGATTAAAGGAAAAACCAACATCTAAAAAGTATCTGGGGTTATATGCTTAAATAGCATGAAGGGAGATTCACTAAGAGGTATTAAAGTGGTGATGACTTATCCAGTTTACCACTTCTCTAGTTCTTGTGTTATTATATGGAGTGAATGCACTAAGATTTATTCAGCTCTGGAGATCTTACTGCATTGGCTCTATAAAATAACATAGGCAATGGAGAAGGGATATCACTGGAGAAGTCATTGGGGGAGATTCACTAAGTGGTGATATAGAGGTGATAAAGTGGAGATGACTTCTCCAGTGATAGAGCCAATGCTCTAAGATTTCCACAGCTGAAGAAATCTTAGTGTATTGGCTCCACAGAATGACATAGGAACTGGAGAAGTGATATCACTGGAGACCTCATCTCCTCTTTATCACCTCTTTTTCATGCCTTAGTACATCTCCTCCCTTGCACTCTAGCCTCTTAAAGGGATAGTAATACTTGCAAATTACTAATCCCCATATTGTAGCTTTGTTAAGAAGAAACGTATTGTTCCCAGTGTCATCTCTCAAACCCTTGTGGTTTGAGAGATAATAGCTCGCAAAGTTCCCCCCTCCCTCCCCCTTCCCTGACTGAACGCTGACTGCAGGGGAAGCTGTCATATGACAGTCTTATGTGCATCAGGTGGCTCTGCAGCATTGCCAAGATCGCGTTTATAAAAAAGAAATCTTTCACTAAAATGGTCTTCTACATGTGCTTGCAAACCAAGCACAAACCAAGCACACGTAGAAGCAGGGGAGGGCTGGCCTGGGGGGCAGGGGGGCAATTGCCCCCTGGGCCAGTCATATGTCTGGGCCAGTTGGCCACTACCTCACACAGTCTTCCATTTGCTGATGTAAATGGAGCTATATTAGTGATACCACAAAGCTTACAACTGAAATGAAACTACAGAAATGATACCACAAAGCCACAATCCAAATGGAGATACACTAGTAGCATAACCCATTTCCTTTGTAAGCTCTATGATCAGGGCTCAAAATTTCCACTCGCCACTAGCCAATGGCGAGTGAACATTCAGCCCTGGCGAGTAGAAATTCAGCCCTGGTGGGTATGCTATGGCTTGCAGTGGCGAGTAACTTTTCAGGTCTGGCTAGTAGCAAAGGACTTTAAATTATAAGCCCTGCTCTATGGTATCACTAGTGTAGCTTTACTTAAATTGTAAGTTTTGTAGTAGCACTAGTGTAGCTCCACTTCACTTTCTTCACAACATTAATGACAATTTAAAAATTAACTAAAGCGGGTGGGCTGGGACAGTGGGCTCAGACTATAGTAGAAAAGGGCCACTTGATTTTGTTTGCCCCCTGGGCTCTATGTTGCCAGCCCTCCCCTGCGTAGAAGACTGTTTCAGTGAAAGAATTATTTTTTATAAACACGATCTCAGCTCAGCTGCAGAGCCGCCTGATGCTTGGTTTGCAAGCACACGTAGAAGATCATTTCAGTTAAATAATTCTTTTTCACTAACGTGATCGCGGCTCTGCTGCAGAGCCGCCTGATGGAAGTCAGACCGGATATCCCTGCAGTCAGTACAACGCTGACTTCAAGGAGGGGGGAACTTTGCGTTCGGTTATCTCTCAAACCATAAAGGTTTGAGAGATGAACCTGGGGGCTATTAAATTCTTTTGCAAATACCTACAATATGGGGAATAGTAATAATAAAGTATTACTATCCCTTTAAGGGTATGAGTGCTGTAGTGTAAACTAGCAGAGAACTTATGCCAGAAAGCCTCTTATGCCTACCCCATGGCATGTGAAAGAAAAGTCACAATTATGGCAACATTGTTGTCTACTCCATGTTAAAGGGATAGTAATGTTTCACAAAAAAGCAGCTCTTTTTGGGCCATAGAGAGTATTATTTCAATAATGTCAGAGTTGTAGATCAAGAGTAATTGAATGATAAAGTATCCCCCTCCCGCCCCTTTTACTGATGTAATACTGCTCACCTCAGAGCAGCAAGACTGTCCCGATGGATCGCAGAGAGGGACAATCTTCAGTGAGCATAAGGGAAAACCTGAAAAATCTGTCTGGGGGGGCAGGGTTTTCCTTATACTCACAGTTAGAAGATTGTCCCTTGCTGTAACCTGTCCAATCAAGTGACCAGATTCCACATCTGAGGGGAGGCGGCCTACACTAGGTAAAAGGAGTGGGAGAGGGATACTGTATCATTCAGTTACTCTTGAACTACAACTCTGACAGTATTGAAATAACACTCTCCATGGCCCAGATACTATGAAGATTAATTGGAGCTGCAGTTTTTGTGAACCATTACTATCCCTTTAATAAATGCTGTAGAATTTGGAACAGGAGAAAGGAATTCTCACAAACGCCTGCAGATTGCCCCGCTGTTGTTTCCTTGGTGCAAGCAGCATAAACCTTTTGAGTGCCAGAGAGGTATCCAACCTCATATCATAGCGTTGGATACCTCTCTGGTACTCAAAGGGTTAAAGGGAATTTTTTTTTTTTTTTTGTACACAGCTTACTAAATTGATGTTACACCTGATTCAGTTTGTAATTTCCATCATACATTCACTGCATTCTTTTCTCTTCCAACAGCAGGCCATGGTTGATCTTTAACCCTTCATGAGGTATGCAGCCTCTGCCACTCACAGGGTTAATTCCGGTATTATTTCCTGCCCGTGGATGAAATACAAACCTCCCATAGAAAATAGATATCCTCTCCAATAGCAAAGGCATCTATCTTTTCTATCTCCAGGGAAATCAGTGTCTCACAATTGGCTTTATCCTAAAAGATCTATTGAATTTTATGACTGATACAGAATTGTTTTACAACACTGTGACCACAGCCCCTGGGTTTCATGACAGTGATTAAGTGAGATTTTCAGAGAACATTGTATTATTTGATTGTGTTTTTCCCCCCTGTGCTTGCTATAATAATTCTTCAAATATAAATCTCACCATAGAGCTTAAAGGAATAGTAATAGTTCATATTACACATAGCTCATAACGTCGAGCACATGTAATAGTTGTCCTCCGCGATGTACATTTGCCGCATAACTTGCTAGTTACTGTGTAATATAATGTTAAAGGGTTCACTTTTGAAATGTCGCAATTGAAATATTGTGTGGCTACATGCCGCATTAAGGAAGTCGATGCAGGCCGGGATTCTCATGTCACCCATTTAATCACAGAGACTTCCTTAATACGGCATGTAGCCGCACGATATTTCAATGTTTTAAAAGGATACCATGTTAAAGATGATCCCTCCCACCCGTTTCCTTGATATCATGGTTTTTGTCCCAGATCCAATGGCGGATCACAACGAGGAACAATCTTCATGAAGTATTAGGAAAACCTGCCCTCCTTGAAGGAGGGTAGGCTTTTCCTTATACTGAACAAGGAAAGATTGTCCTTCGTTGTGATCTGTCTGGTCAAGCGACCGAACTTCAGAATTAAGGTGAGGTTGTCGGGCTATTTATATGAAGGTATCCAAAGGGTTAAACAGAGAACCACTCAGGTTGGATTTCTTCACTTAAATAGGCAATTGACAATAAATATAATTCGAGAACTTTATCTTTAATATGTATTGACACGCTACTTCACAGCAACGAATTGATCACAAGAATCAATCCTTCATATTTGTGCAAAAATATATCTATTTTATTAAAATACAATATACAATGTATATATAAATATCAGCAACAATGAAATATATAAGTGACTAGCAATTATAATAGGTACATAGAAAATCAAACCACACTATTTATCATAAAGATTACCAGCGGTGCAAGGGTTAACCACCTATAGGTATATTCAGAGGTATAATGACAATAATTGCATTCAGCAGCATAGAATAAGTTAATTGATTGTTACAATTAATATAATACAGTTGGCTGCAGGGTCTCTTAATACCTCTGCCCCAGAAACTGTATAGACTATGCCAATTATGATGTAAGGGGTATTGTGAGATGAATTAAATAATTCCTCTAACAATTCCTTGTATCATATATCAATAATAATTAAATTTACGGAATAACTGGAATAAAATCCCAGATTTAAATCACTATAATTTAATTATCTACTGAATTCAATATTGAATACCTCTGAATAAAATATATAAATTGCATTTAATATAGTCAAACAAAGATTATATAAATAATCTACCAGAATTAATCCAGTAACATATGTCTATAAAGCAACCAACTTCAGGCAACATATATCATAATTATGACAATAGCAACCTATATAAAACCTATAGGCACTCCAAGGGTTAATACAGACGTTTAAAACAGATGCCACACCCAGCAATTATTTTGTCTATTAAAAGTGAATACCTTCAATTACAAAATATAAGCCTGGCACATATACAGAGAATTCCCAAAGAAAACACCACTAACAGCAGACAAATAGCGGTTAAAGGGTTAATAACTGGATTCAAAGAATATCCTATATCAAATATTAACTATTATAATCTTCCCAGAACCACAAAATATTACTCTAGGAATACCAAGATTAATATTAGCTAATATAAATAACCCACGCTATATACTGTATTACACTGATTGGCAGAATATAATAAATAAGTTTATATATATATATATAGATTCTATTCCTTCCAGAATTTAATAGCTAAATCTAGCTTATTATAAATTATCCCAAATGGTTGGCCAGTCCACTTAAGACAATTATAAAACTATATAAGACTAAGTTTCTTCAAACAGAAGAAAAATTGTGAAATTCTGGATTAAATGAATCAAAATGAATAAATGATATAGCTACCAATCAAAGTTTCTTTGTATTTCTCTGTGAGATGGCAGGATTAGGAATTTTATCAGCAAAGCCTTCTTTTGTCAGGAATCACCCAGGAGTTCTTATTCAGGAAGTCAAAAAGAGACCCTTTAACTAAGAGTATTTGCATTATATTGACAAATTTTTCCTTATCAGTTATCCCCACCTTTTTCCAATGATTGGACAAAGATCCATCTCATTATACCGTGACATCACCGGTCTGCCCTGATTGGATATTAATATATCCCTAATTATTCAAGGAATGTGGATAATCCCAGTCATGATGCTCTCAAGACTCTAGATGGCGCTCTTACTCTATATTAAAGTTTTACATCTGGCAGATAATATGGCTTTCGTCAAGACTGAGAAAGGTCAGGAGGTTAATCAGAAACCTCATAAACCAGTCATTTTGCTATGTCTTTCACATAAGGGAGTCCGTCTCTCTCAGCCACATTGTCTCCAACTGACTATCAATCTGCCATTCAGTTATCTTTTACTCCCTACCTTGGACCAATAGTCCATTATTCCAACATGAGGTCATTTGAACACATTTTAAACAGAATTTCAGCTAATTTCTACAATTAGAATTAACCCTGTATGCTCCCCCAGGACAAAGTCTCTGACAAGGTGGCTTCACATCAGGGAAAGGGGCGGGAGGGATCATCTTTAACATTATATTACACTGCAACTAGCAAAATGCACACCGCGGAGCACAACTATTACACAATCTCAACGTTCTGAGCTATCTGTAATATGAACCATTACTATCCCTTTAACCTTTTAAGGACCATAAGATAGAAAAGAGGAAATATACCATAAAAAGTCAATCTTAAATGGATAGTAATGTTTCAAAATAAAAGCATTTCCAATTAACCTTCATAGTATTTGGGCCATGGAGAGTGTTATTTAAATACTGTCAGAGTTGTAGTTCAAGAATAATTGAATGATAAAATATCCCCCTCCCGCCCCTTTTACTTATGTAACACTTCTCACCTCAGAGTAGCAAGACTGTCCGGATGGATCGCAGAGAGGGACAATCTTCAGTGAGCATAAAGAAAAACCTGAAAAACCTGTCAAGGGGGGCAGGGTTTTCATTGTTCTCACAGTAAGAAGATTGTCCCTTGTTGAGACCTGTCCGGTCAAGTGACCAGATTCCACATCTGACTGGAGGTGGCTTACACTAGGTAAAACGGGCGGGAGGGGGATACTTTATCATTCAGTATTGAAATAACACTCTCCATGGTCCCAATACTTTGTAGATTAATTGGAGTTTCTTTTATTTTGAAACATTACTATCCCTTTAATTTGTTTTTCAGAAGAACTTATCAAGGTAGATGTAGCTGATTTATGTTATAGTCTACTGCCTCGCTGCGGTACAGCTCAGTACCGCAGGATGTCATTCATCTCCTCCCCGTTGTGTTTCATTCCCTCCTCCTTGTCTGAAGCTTAAATCCACCATGTGACCTGGCACATTTGATTACATGGAGGATTCGAGCATCAGACAAGGAGGAAGGAATGAGACACAATGGGAGGAGAAGAAGATTGGCAGCCTGTGGTACTGAGCTTTACAAAAAAAAAAAAAAATGGGATTCATCCCATATTGGTGACACACAATAAAATAATGATTACATTATAGAAAGTGACAGTTCCCCTTTAATTTCTTGGTTGCTAGACATAGTTCCACCTTATTGTTTCACAATGCGCTGGCGAACTGTCTAGGGCAGTGGTTCTCAACCTGTGGGTCAGGACCCCCTTGGGGGTCGATTGACGATTTGCCAGGGGTCACCTAAAACCATCAGATATTTATATTTTGATTAATAACAGTAGCAAAATTACAGTGAAGGAGCAACAAAAATAATTTTACTGTTAGGGGTCTCCACAACTTGGGAAATTTTATCAAAGGGTCGCGGCACTAGAAAGGTTGAGAACCGCTGGTCTAGGGGTTTAATAATAGCCTGTAAAGGGGTATAGAAAACAGGTGCAGAGATACTGAGAGTGCGCTGGCCCTACCCAAAATTCAAAATGTGGGTCTGGCCAGCAAAGCTGTGGAGCCCCTCAAAATTTGAAGCTCTAGGCAGTTGTGTAGTCTGCCTACTGGGAAATCCGTCCTTGTGGAAGGCATAGTGGAGGACCACATTGGATGGACAAAGGACAGGTGGATTTTGGACTATTTGAATGAAGGGGAGTGTAACAGGAGAGATCCAGTGATTGCTTTTCTACCTACAGGTTGTGCACTACTCTTTAAAGGGATAGTAATGATTCACAAAAAAGCAGCTCTAATTAATCATCATAGTATTTGGGCCATGGAGAGTGTTATTTCAATACTGTCAGAATTGTAGTTCGAGTAATTGAACGATAAAGTATCCCCCTCCCACCCCTTTACCTAGTGTAAGCCGCCTCCCCTCAAATGTGGAATCTGGTCTTAAGACCGGACAGGTCACAGCAAGGGACAATCTTCTTACTGTGATCAAAAGGAAAACCCTGCCCCCACTGACAGGTTTTTCAGGCTTTTCCTTATGGTCATTGAAGATTGTCCCTCTCTGCGATCCATCCGGACAGTCTTGTTGCTCTGAGGGGAGATGGCTTACACTAGGTAAAAGGGGCAGGAGGGGGATACTTAATCATTCAATTACTCTTAAACTACAATTCTGACAGTATTGAATTAACACTTTCCATGGCCCAAATACTATGATGATTAATTAGAGTTGTTTTTATTGTGAAACATTACTATCCTTTTAAAAGGATAGTAATGTGTGCATTTGACGTTAAGTTTGATTATTCATTATACTTTTTTATATCGTATTGTAGTTTTCAAAGTGTCCATAATGCTGTATTCTTCATGTTATTTTATTTTAAAGTGTCCCCGTCCCGCCCCTTTTCCATACGTCACGCTGGCTTCCCACAGAGCAGAAAGCCAGTGTGGATGAATCACACTGAGGGACAATCTTGTGTCAGCATAAGGAAAAACCTGACCTCCTTCATCGAGGGGGACATGGCTTTCCTTATACCCCCTTAGTGACAGCCTTGTGCGTACGCAGCTGTCACCTTAACTCCTGTCTAAGAAAATTTTTTTTACTATATGATTCCGGAGTCCCCGAATGGCGTGCAGCTGCACGGGGACCCGGACTTCCGGTACTACTTCCGGGACTTACCAGGTACGTCCTCTGTCACTAAGTGACAGTTTTTGCAGGACGTACCTGGTAAGTCCTTTGTCAATAAAGGGATAGTAATACTTCATTTTATCTTTATTTTATTTTGTAGGCATTAAAAAAACACGAAGAACGAAATAAGTCTTATCTCTCAAACCGTTATGGTTTGAGAGATATTCACGAGCAAAGTTTCCCCTCCCGCCGCTTTTACCTAGTGTAATCCATCTCTTCTCAGATGTGGAATCCAGTCCATAGACCAGACAGATAACAGCAGGGGACAATCTTCTTCTTATGAAAACAATGAAAGCCCTGCACCCCTTGATAAGTTTTTCAGGTTTTTCCCTTATCTTAATTGAAGATTGTCCCTCTCTGCAGTCTACCTGGGCACCTCCCTTCTGCTCTGGCTGAGCAGTGTTACATCAGTAAAAGGGGCGGGAGGGAGATACTTTGTCATTGAATTACTCTTGAACCACAACTCCGTCAGAATTGAAATAACACTCTCCAAAGTCCAAATACTATGATGATTAATTAGAGCTGCTTTTATTATGAAACATTACTATCCCTTTAAGGGGATACTGATGGACACAATTTTGTCCCTCGTTACCATCTGTCCGGTCAAGCGGCAGGCTTTCATATCTGAGGGAAGTCAGAGTGAAGTAGGGGAAAAAGGGGCGGGAGGGGGACATTTTAAAATAAAATTACACTAATAACACAATGTTATGGACACTTAGAAAGGTACAGTACATTATAAAAAAAAGTATAATAAATAATCTAACTTAACGTCACATGCACACATTACTACCTCTTTAAAATGTGAGTACCATTTAGGATGACCACATGTCCCTGATTGCCCAGGACAGTCCCGTATTTTAAGTGTGTGTCCCTTGTCCCAGGCAGCCCCCTTCTGGGACAATACAAAGTCCCGGAATGAAGACTCCAGAGCACAGAGTTCTAAATACTAGAAAGAAAACTGTCCAATCCATTGCCTACTGTGACAGGAAGTGATGCCTCTGCTGGGCTACAAGAAAATGGCCTCCAGACAGAGCTCTAAACACTAGAAGGAGAACTGCCCATTGCCTGCTGTGGCAGAAAGTGATGCCTCTGTTGGACTACAAGGAAATGGCCCCCAGACAGAGCTCAAGACACTAGAGAAATAACTGAGCCTTGTTCTGGAGCTGCAGTGCAAATGTGTTGTAGTGTAATGTAGGGTGACCACACGTCCTGGAATGCCCGGGACTGTCCCTTATTGTAGGTCTGTGTCCCGCGTCCCGGGTCACCCCCACCGGGACAACAAAGAGTCCCGGAATGGACCAACAAAGCCGGCACCCACAGCCTACCTACATAGCACAGCAAGCACCAGGCCAGCCAGCCAATGAAATGTATTTGCTATATGGTCCTCACTGGCTCAGCCAGCCAATGAGGACCATATAGCAAATACATTTCATTGGCTGGCTGGACTGGTGCATGCGAGACAGCTGGGCAGGTATGCTGGTGCTGTGAGTGAGTCTCGTTGCTGAGACTCTATCCGGTGCTGACCATCTTTCTGAGGCTTCCCAGTGGGAACTCTTACTGTGTCAGCCTCAGAAAGATGGTCAGCACCGGACGGAGCCTCAGCCACGGGACTCACTAGGGTGACCACATGTCCCGGAATGGCAGATTGGAAATGTGGTCACCCTAGTGCAATGGTAGTCTAGGGCCTTAGATGTGACGTACATTATCTTGTAGCCCACCACAGTCATCACTTTTTGTCACTGCAGCCAGTGAGTAATTCTCCCTCTATTGATTAGAACTCTGTGGTGGCTCTTCTGTCCGCAGTGTCCCTGACTGGCACAATTGAAATGTGGTTACCCTAGTACCATTCCTACCAATGCACTTGACAGGGGAGGGCTGGCAGCTTGTTGTGGCCCAGGGGGGCAAATACATTCAAGTGGCCTATTTCTATTATCTTTCGAGCCCACTGTTCCAGCCCACCCCCTTTTGTTAATTTGAAAATTGCCATTAATGCTATGACTTAAGTCAAGTGATACCACAAAGCTTACAGATTAAATGGGGCTACACTAGTGCGCTACTACAAAGCTTACAGATGAAATGGGGCTACACTAGTGCGCTACTACAAAGCTTACAGATTAAATGGGGCTACACTAGTGCGCTACTACAAAGCTTACAGATGAAATGGGGCTACACTAGTACGCTACTACAAAGCTTACAGATGAAATGGGGCTACACTAGTGCGCTACTACAAAGCTTACAGTTGAAATGGGGCTACACTAGTGCGCTACTACAAAGCTTACAGTTGAAATGGGGCTACACTAGTGCGCTACTACAAAGCTTACAGTTGAAATGGGGCTACATTAGTGCACTACTGCAAAGCTTACAGTTGAAATGGGGCTACATTAGTGCACTACTACAAAGCTTACAGATGAAATGGGGCTACACTAGTGCGCTACTACAAAGCTTACAGTTGAAATGGGGCTACACTAGTGCGCTACTACAAAGCTTACAGTTGAAATGGGGCTACAATAGTGCGCTACTACAAAGCTTACAGATGAAATAGGGTTACACTAGTGCGCTGCTACAAAGCTTACAGATGAAATGGGGCTACACTAGTGCGCTACTACAAAGCTTACAGTTGAAATGGGGCTACACTAGTGCGCTACTACAAAGCTTACAGTTGAAATGGGGTTACACTAGTGCACTACTACAAAGCTTACAGTTGAAATGGGGCTACACTAGTGCGCTACTACAAAGCTTACAGATGAAATGGGGCTACACTAGTGCGCTACTACAAAGCTTACAGTTGAAATGGGGCTACATTAGTGCACTACTACAAAGCTTACAGATGAAATGGGGGCTACGCTAGTGTGCTACTACAAAGCTTACAAAGTAAAGCTACACTACTGATACTATAGAGCTTACAAGGGAAATGGTTTATGCTACTAGTTTAGCTCCATTTGGATTGTACCTCTGTGGTATCATTTATGTAGATCCATTTCAATTGTAAGCTCTATGGTATCACTAGTGTATCTCCATTTACAGCAGCAGTCAGGAGATTTAGTGAGGTGCAGTGGCCTGCCAGCCCAGACATATGACCAGCCCAGGAGTTGCCCCCCTGCCCCCCAGGCCAGCCCTCCCCTGGCACTTGAGTATTGCTAATGCCAAACAAGAAGTTTGTCTCCACTTAAAGACACATGCACTGTTCAACTTCTCTATCGTTATGGCAACACACTTCTTTTAGCAGAATTGTACAGGAAGTTGTGTCTAACTGAACCCAGAACTCATTTCCCCCACAGGCTCATTACACAATGTGACAATGTCAAGTCTGTAGTTCACCCGAGAAAAAACAAGAGGTTAATTCAGTCATTTGTATCCAGAAAGTCATTACTTCAATGTACAATGTAACCTTTCAGTTATAAAAGGAGAAATGCCAGTTAACCCTTCGAGTGCCACTCAAGGGTTAAGAACATTTAAGAACCGGAGGCACGTACAATGTATTACTTCAGAATGTGCTGCACAACCCTGTGGTCTTTAAAGGGTTAAACAACACTAACAAATAATCAAAATGAATATGCTTGGTTATTCCAATACACCCCTGCATAAACAGTTCTCTTTAACTCTTTCAGGGCTGAGATGCTCACTGGTGGCGTAATTAGAAGCCACAGGGAGCAGGTGCAGAAATTGCCATGGGCCCCCCCCCGACCACATTGCCACTAAACTCCACATGACCCCCTCATTGCCCCCAAACTACACATAACATCTCCCATTGCCCCAATCTCTACATTGCTTCCCCCATTGCCCCCAATCTCCACATTTCTCCACATTACTTCTCCCATTGCCCCCAATCTCTACGTTGCTTCCCCCATTGCCCCAATCTCCATGTTACTCCCCCATTGCCCCCAATATCCACATTGCTTCCCCCATTGCCCCCAATCTCCACATTTCTCCACATTACTTCCCCCATTGCCCCCAATCTCTACATTGCTTCCCCCATTGCCCCCAAACTCCACATTACTCCCCATTGCCCCCAAACTCCACATTACTTCCTCCATTGCCTTCGTCAAGGGGAGCAGGGTTTTCCGTATACAGACACACACAATATTGCACCTTACTGCCATCCCTCTGGTCAAGTGTCCGGCTTTGAGATCTCTGTGAACTCTGAATGATGTGATGGAAAGGGGCAGGAGGAGGAGAATTTTGAATCAATTTTTAAGAACAAGATAAAGGTACAAGACAGCATGAAAGATACTGTAGATTCAGTGGCATAACAATAGGGATCCAGGGGCAGCCCCCTGTGATCCCCCCTCCCGGACCCGCGACAAACTAAGGTCTGTGCCTTCTTTGGCACAGACCTCTAGTAGCAGCTGAGCTCCCTCGTCAGCACTCTAGTAATGCAGAGAGCTGGAAGATTACATCATCTCCCAACACTCTGCATTACTGAAGAGAAGACCATGCGGGAGCTCCAGCTGCTAATAGAGGTCTGTGCAGAAGGAGGCACAGACCTCTCCATCCATGCCGCTGGACCACCAGGGAAGTAGGAGTTGGACACTGGGGGTTCAATAGGGCCAATGTGGAGGTGTAGATTGGGAGGAATGTGGAGATTGTGGGGCAATGTGGAGATTTGGGACAATGGGGGGCAAAGTGGAGGTGGCCAATGGGGGTAACGTGGAGATGGCCAGTGGGGGGTTGCAATGTGGTCGGGAGGGGGGGCATGGCAATTTTTGCACCAGGGCCCGGTAGCTTCTAGTTATGCCTCTATAGTCTATATAAAAGTACAATGAATAATCCCATGTATTTTTATATTATGACATTACTACCTCTGTAATGCTAGTAAACCCTGAGGTTCCGCTCACCAATGCAGGATCACAAGGTCTTTGCATGTATGGAAAGTTGGTAAAAGCAATTCATCTGTAGCATCAGGGAACCGCTGCTTCAAAATTCAAAACCCACATACTGACAATTAACCTTTTCATGGGGTTAATGAAGAAAAAGGAAGGGTCTGCCTGAGATACTATTCTGTTATTACTCTCTAGCAGAAGCTGTGTGTGATGATGTCAGTTGACGCCAGATAAGATAGTATACTGTATGGTCATGGGATTCTGCAACATAAATTCAACCAATGTAAAAAAAATATTGCAAACAGAGCATTCGGTGCCGCAGAGAGAACATACAACTCTATTACATCACACAGATCATTCAGTGCTGCAGGGAGAATGTAACATTGTATTGCATAACACAGAGCATTCGGTGCCGCAGAGAGAACATAACACTATTACATCACACAGATCATTCAGTGCTGCAGGGAGAATGTAACATTGTATTGCATAACACAGAGCATTCGGTGCTGCAGGCACAGTGTAACATTGTATTACATTACACAGAGCATTCGGTGCTGCAGGTAGACTGTAACACTGTATTACAACACACAGAGCATTCAGTGCTGCAGAGAGAATGTAACATTGTATTACATCACACAAAGATTTGGGTGCTGCAGGTAGACTGTAGCATTGCATTACATCACACAGAGCATTCTGTGCTGCAGAGAGAATGTAAAATTGTATTACATCACACAGAACATTCAGTGCTGCAGGCACAGTGTAACATTGTTTTACATTACACAGAGCATTCAGTCCTGCAGTGAGACTGTAACATTGTATTACATCACACAGGGAATTCAGTGCTGCAGAGGGAATGTAATGAAATGTTACACTCTGCCTGCAGCATGGAACACTGTGATATTATACAATTCTACAGTCTTCCTGCAGCGCTGAGTGCTCTCTGTGATGTAGTACAACATTACATTCTCTCTGCAGCAGTGAATACCCTGTGTGATGTAATACAATGTTACAGTCTCCCTGCAGCACTGAATTCTCTGTGTGATGTAATACAATGTTACAGTCTCTCTGCAGCACTGAATTCTCTGTGTGATGTAATACAATGTTACACTCTGCCTGCAGCATGGAACACTCTGTGATGTAATACAACATTACATCACACAGAGCATTCAGTGCTGCAGGGAGACTGTAGCATTGTATTACATCACAGAGTGTTCCATGCTGCAGGCAGAGTGTAACATTGTATTACATCACACAGAGCATTCAGTGCTGCAGGATGAATAAAAGGTTACTATTCCTTTAAACTGTTCTGCATAACAGAGTAGCTGGCCCCTTCCCGTACTGGGCTCTGGTTAGCTGTCTATTTTGTCTTATCGTTAAAATGTTCCTGCCACTTATAACGCCATACCCAGGTTTACTTTTTGATTGCACATCTCTGCCTGACAATAACATTGCATTGCGTATATTCCTCCATCTTATTAACTAATAGAATGGATTTTTCTCTGTACTTGTGCGAGGTTTGCTAGACTGCTAACTGCTCTCTCCTATCTGTAATCTTGTCATACTTCCAGTACCATCTGCAGCCCTTTGATAAGGATAGCAATAGTCTCTAAGCATCCACCCCAGCACTCCGATCTAGCGTGACACCCATGCCAGCCTCACACATCCGACAAAGAGACAATATTAACCCTTTAAGAACACGAGGGATAATGCAACGTGTTGTAAAAGCAATGTGCTGCGCAGCACTCTGGTCCTTGAAGGGTTATCCTCTGGTCCTTAATGAGTTAAAGAACAGCTAATGCTTAAAGGGGAACTGTATCTGTATGAATAAGTGCTTATCATTTAATAGAATGATGTACCTAGGTAGGTGATTTCCATACAGCAGTCAGGTATATCAATGTATTTTTTTATTTATTGGAACTTGGTTGCAAGCTATAGCTGGTCACTTTCATTTTAGAATCTGATCCTGTTGAACCCTTTGGATGATAGTGACAGCTCCAACACCTTCCTTTGTTCTGAAGACGTCTGCAGCATCCAGGTATTTAAAGGGATAATAATGTTTCACAAAAAAGCAGCTCCAATTAATCTTCATAGTATTTGGGTCATGTAGACTGTCATTTCAATACTGTCCGAGTTGTAGCTGAAGAGTAATTGAATGATAAAATATCCTCCTCCCGCCCCTTTTACCTAGTGTAAGATGCCTCCCCTCAGATGTGGAATCTTGTCCGGGTACCAGACAGATCACAGCAAGGGACAATCTTATTACTGTGATCATAAGGAAAACCCTGCCCCCTTGAAAGGTTTTACAGGTTTTTCCTTATGATCATTGAAGAGTGTCCCTTTCTGTAATCCACCCGGACAGTCTTGCTGCTCTGAGGTGTGCAGTGTTACATCAGTAAAAGGGGTGGGAGGGTTACAGTATTGAAATAACACTTTCCATTGTTCAAATACTATGAAGATTTGCTGGAGTTGCTTTTATTGTCAAACATTACTATCCCCTTTATAGTGGGTGGGGTTTATCTCATTAAAAAGTCTCATTATGGGAGAAATTCAGACAGATTCAAGATGGATAATTCAATAGAAGTCTATGAGAGTAGACACATGTTCACAAACTCTGCACAGTATATAACCACCCCCACACCCATTCCTACATTAGACCTGGGGGGGTTATGTAATAAGGTGTGATAAAGAGGTGATAAAGCAGAGATAACTTCTCCGGTGATATCACTTCTCCAGTTCCTATGTTATTCTGTGGAGCCAATGCACTAAGATTTGTGCCACATTGGAGTTCTTGGTGAATAGGCTTTATAGAATAACATAGGAACTGGAGACGTGACATCACTGGAGAAGTCATCTCCACTTTGTCACCTCTTTATCACACTATAGTGCATAGCCTCCAGGTCTTCTTCTAACTGTTGGGATGCATCCGGCAAAAAAGATGATTAAAGTTGCATTTATCACTTCTGAGTAACGTTACTGCCCTGACAGCTGCAATACCACAATGTCCTCAGATCAGGCACCTCGCTGAACATGTAAACTTCCCTCCCTGCTATGTGAATTCCATGGTCACTGTAGAATCAAGAGCTGCTTGTGTACCACATTGTGATGCATCCTAAGTCCACTCACCCATCGTTTCAATGTGACTTATCAATGGGAGAGTGAATTTAGCTTCCTAGTATACATCATATCACAGGAGATCTGAACAGTCTTAAAGGGTTATTAATGTTTCAAAATAAAAGCAGCTCCAGTTAATCTTCATCGTATTTGGGCCATGAAGAGTGTTATTTCAATACTGTCAGAGTTGTAGTACAGGAGTAATTGAATGATAAAGTATCCCCCTCCCTCCCCTTTTACCTAGTTTAAGCCGCCTCCCCTCAGATGTGGAATCTGGTCTCAAAGTGATCGTAATACTTAGTTTTATATTTATTTTATTTTGTAGGCATTAAAAAATAATTAAGAACGATATAAGTCTTTATGGTTTGAGAGATATTCTCAAGCAAAGTTTCCCCCTCAGTAACGTTAGCACTCTAGCTGACAGACTTGGAATCCGGTCCACAGACCGGTGGCAGCTCTTCACCAGAACCGAGATCACAAAATATAAAAATAACTACTGCACTGGAATTGTGTACAAAGTGTGCCTGGTTTGCAAGCACACTTTGTACACCATTCCAGTAAAGTCGTTATTTTTATACCTGGCGATCTCGGCTCTGCTGAAGAGCTTTTTTTTCTGAGGTGAGCAATGTTACATCAGTAAAAGGGGCGGAGGGAGATACTTTATCATTCAGTTACACTTGAACTACAACTCTCCATGAAATAACACTCTCCATGGCCCAAACCAAGGACGTGCACAGACATTTTGGGGGGCAGGGGCTCAAATGGAAAAAAAAAGGGCACTTCTTGATAAAATCTAATTTTTTTTTTGTTAAAAGGGCACGAGGGCACTTTAAACAAAAAGGGCAGGTGCTCAAGCCCCCCTTAGAGTCTATGTGTGCATGTGCCTGGCCCAAACACTATAAAGATTAATTGGGGCTGCTTTTATTTTGAAACATAACTATCACTTTAAAGGGAGAGTAACACTTAGTATGCAAATAAAATATATTGTAGGGTTTATCCTCCTGATAAAACAAGTGTATCCCCACTGCTGGCAGTTCCTGTATTCAAACATTATAATCATTCAAACTGTCACAAAGGCAATGAGTTGTTACTGTCATATGGATAATTGCAGTCCGTGACTCGCCTCTCCCACAGAATGCAATAGAATAACTGTATGAACGCCAGGTGAACTATCTGAACACTAGAGGGCACTGTTAATGTAAAAATAACTCAGACAATTTAAACTGTATCAACTTGGGAACTGTACAATACCAGGAGTGGAGATAACATATTTTTTAACTGTAGAAAGTTTAACCCTTAGAGTGCCAGTGGGGTATCCAATACATTGCAAAGCAATGATTTGGATACCCCTCTGACACTCAAAGGGTTAATATTCTTTAACCCAACCCCTTAACCCATTAAGTATCGGTCTTACTCGCACAAGGCCACGGAGCCCTATCTGATTCAGGACTCCCAGAACAGCGTGCTGCCATGACAGTCCTGGCACGTCCTGGGTCCTTATCGCACATCCAACCCATGATGTTCCAGGACTGTCATGGGTCCTTAAGGGGTTAAGGACTGGGGTGGGGGCATGAGAGGGTCTAAAGCCAATTTTGATATAAATTTGGCCCTCACCAGACACCCAGACACCAAGTGCATTGCTTTGTGATGTGATGGAGAAGTTTCTAGCATCCAAAGGATCAAAAGGGCCATATAGATTTACAATATGATCTTTAAATGAATTCATGCCTGTCTCCAGTATGTGTTACACCCTTAAAGGGACTGTAATGCCCCATAAAAACTTTTTATAATTTTATAGAGCCTTAGAAAATAAGCAGAATGGTGCAAACCCTATCTCTCAAGCCGCTATGGTTTGAGAGATATAGGCATTGAAAGTTCACCCCTCTCTCTCCCCTTCTCCTGATGTCAGCGTCTAGCTGACAGCAGGAGATTCCAGTCCGGGGAACAGCAGGCGGCTCTGCAGCAGAGCTGAGATCACGTTATCTGTAAAGAATTCATTAATTGGAAATGCCTACAAAGGGTGCTTGCAAACCAGGCACACTTTGTAGATCTTTCCAATGAATGAATTCTTTATGGAGAACTCGATCTTGGCTCTGCTGCAGAGCCTCCATGAGTTGTATGACTCGATTTTCCTGCTGTCAGCTTTACAGCTGACATCAGGAGAAGGGGAGGGAGGGGGGAACTTTGAATCCCTATATATCTCAAACCATAGCAGTTTGAGAGATAGGGTTTGCACCATTCTGCTTATTTTCTAAGGCTCTATAAAACTATAAAAAGTTTTTATGGGACATTACTGTCCCTTTAACAACCATCTATTTATCCTCCTTAAAAAAAACCTACAAGAGGCCAGCAGGGCCGGATTTGCCATAAGGCAAAGTAGGTACCTGCCTACAGGCGCATGCCACTGAGGGGCGCCTGCCAATGGGATACTTTTTTTTTTTTTCTTTGAAAAGATAAAAAAAAAAAAAAATGGCCACCGCGCTGGCTGCACCGGCGCCCACTCCATGTCGCCCTCACATTGCACCTCCCTGGCAGGAGATCTGTTGTCTGCGCCTCCTTTGGTACAGTCAGTCCTGTAGTTGCTGAAGCTCCCTCGTCAGCTCTGTAGGAATGCAGAGCGCTGGGAGATGACATCATCTCCCAGCGCTCTGCATTCCTGAATAGGAGACCGCGTGGGAGCTTCAGCAACTACAGGACTGACTGTACCAAAGGAGCACTGACAACAGATCTCCTACGAGGGAGGTAGGAAACGGACAATGGGAGGGAGGCAGGCAATGTGAGGGTAGCATGGAGCTGATGGGGGGAAAGTTAGAGCTGATGGGGGGGCAATTTGGAGATGGTGGGGGCAATGTGGAGCTGATGGAGGGCAATGTGAGGTAGTATGGAGCTGATGGGGGGCAAGTTGGAGCTGATGGGGGGGCAATTTGGAGATGGTGGGGGCAATGGGGAGCTGATGGAGGGCAATGTGAGGTAGTATGGAGCAGACGGGGGGCAAGTTGGAGCTGATGGGGGGGCAATTTGGAGATGGTGGGGGCAATGGGGAGCTGATGGAGGGCAATGTGAGGTAGTATGGAGCTGACGGGGGGCAAGTTGGAGCTGATGGGGGGCAATGTGAGGACAATATGGAGATGGTGGGGGAAATGTGGAGCTGATGGGGGCAAGTTGGAGCTGATGGGGCAATGTGAGGGCAATAAAGAGATGATGGGGGCAATGTGGACATTAGGAGCATTGTTGAGGTGTCCAGTGGAGATGGCCAATGGGGGGGTGCGCTTTAGATTTCTGTGCCTACAGGCTCCTGAGATGTAAATCCGGCCCTGGAGGCCAGCACTTTCAACACAATAACACTCTTTGTGTCAGTTTTAAAGGATAGTCCTATTTAAGGAACCATCTGCATTTTCTTTTTTCGCTTCTTTTAGTTTCCAGTCAATGGGACAATTTGGTTTAAGCCTTTTCAAGTCCCAGTATCGTTCTGTAGTACAAACGAGCAATTCTGATGATGGTGCATGTCTTCACGATTATTTATAAATTGACCTTAGTTCTTTTTAATGTGGGGAGCACAGTGTTCTTAAAGGAGCAGTAAACATTTTTATTAAAAAAACCCTAACATATATTGTAGGGCTTTTTCTAAAAAACAATGGTACTCCCCACAGCTGAGAGATGCATATTTCCAGAGTTACTACAGTTTAAACACTTTTTTAGTTACATTAACAGTGCCCATATCTCAATTAGTTAATCTGTTGCATTCTATATTAGAGGTGAGTCACCGACAAACAGTTCTCTATAGAATGTGATAGAAACTGCTCAGTCACTTCCTGTCCATTTGATTCTTTAACCCCTTAAGGATCAGCGGTCCAGGGAAGTTACCTTCCCTTAAGGACTACTTTGATCCTTGCTGGCGCGCTGGTACAACTGACCTGTTACATGTACTGGTGTGCAGAGTTGGGGTCTGAAAGAGACCCCAATTTCAGACTCCGTTTTTACTTACAGCACTACCGCAGGAGCGCTGTAAGTAAAAAGTACATGACGTGTTATGACCGTCACCTGGTAAAAACTGCATGATGGTCATAGCATGACACGTGGTCCTTAAGGGTTTAACCCCTTAAGGACCCTTGACGTACCAGGACCGTCACGGTCCTTGAAACACTCAAGGACCGATGACGGTCATTGTACGTCACGTACTTTTTACTTACAGCGCTCTACCGGGAGCGCTGTAAGTAAAAATAGGGACTGAAATTGACCGCTCCAAGATCGGAGCGATCTCTACCAGGCCCCATAATGACGCGCCGATACACGTGACAGGTCACGTGTACCGGCGCGTCCAAGTGCGCCTATGCGGTCATTATGGGACGGAAATGTCCCATGACCGCCGGTCCTTAAGGGGTTAAATAATGTTCCCTGTGATGCAGCTGGTTTGGCCCAAGATTACATCCATATTCTTTGTACAGATTACTTGGCTAATATTTTAAAGACATCTATAGATATGGGCTACATTGCATTTTAACAGTACAGATTGCCTGATAGGACAGGACGTCAATCCAACACGAACGGAGTTCACTGCAGCAGACATTCATTTCTCATTATCTCAGTAATTTGGTCATTAAGCCAGGGAAAGTAATGGCTGTTCATGATTTAGTTTCTCTAATTTAGCAGTGCTTAGTTAGCACCTCTACCTTCTCCATGACCTTCAAATCATGATCCTTGGTCCTTCTTCCCATGAATGATATTTTGTGTCTGGAGACATCGAGGTGAATGTAGGATTTCATCAGTACAGATCCAATAACGTTAGGCTCTAATTTCAGAGGTTTCCATAGGGGGTATGCAGTACCATGAAAGGCCAGATTTACTTCCCAGGCTCCACTAGGAAAGGCATTTTAGGCGCCCAAGGACGCACTCCTACTCCTCATAAGACCCCATCCGAGTCCCACCCACCTTTACCTGGCACAGAAAATAAAAAAAACTTTAACCTTTTGGTTGCTAGAGAGATATCCAATGCATTGCTCTGACATGCACTGCAGATATCTCTAGCACCCAAGATGTTAAATAATAGCCGGTAAAGGGTTAATTGAACTGGTGCAGGGACATTGAGATTAATCTGGCCACTCCCATATTTATGAATGTGGGTGTGGCCAGCACAGCTCGAGCACCGTCCCTCAAAAGTTGGCTCTCTAGGCAGTTGCCTACTCTGTATATTGGGAAATCTGTTTGGAAAGTAGACTGCGTATACCCAAAAAACAGAAATGCACCTACCCTCACCACAAATTAGCTTTTGAGCCTGAGACGGTAAACTAACCTCACAGCTAACAGCATTGGCGTAACAATAGGGGTCGCACCTGCGACCGGGCCCGTCACTCCAGGGGCCCGACTGCCCCCCTCGCCTGTAGCATCTCCCACTACGGCCGCCGGTTCTAGTAATACAGAGCGCTGGGAGATGACATCATCTCTCAGCCTCTGCATTACTAGAGCGGCGCGCGGGAGCTTCAGTTGTAGAGATCTGTGCCGAGGGAGGCACGGATCTGTCAAGCCACGCCGCTAGACCACCAGGGACTGGAGGTAGGGGCATTGTGGAGATGAAGGGGGCATTGTGGAAGAGGTAATGTGGAGACGAAGGGGCATTGTGGAAGGGGCAATGTGGAGATGAAGGGGGCATTGTGGAAGGGGCAATTTGGAGATTGGGGGGCATTGTGGAGATGGAAGGGGCATTGTAGAAGGGGCACTGTGCAGATGAAGGGGACATTGTGGAGTTGAAGGGGGCATTGTGGAAGGGGCAATTTGGAGATATGGGGGCATTGTGGAGAAGGGGGCATTGTGGAGATGGAAGGGGCATTGTAGAAGGGGCACAGTGGAGATGAAGGAGACATTGTGGAGTTGAAGGGGGCATTGTGGAAGGGGCAATTTGGAGATATGGGGGCATTGTGGAGAAGGGGGCATTGTGGAGTTGAAGGGGGCATTGTGGAAGGGGCAATTTGGAGATATGGGGGCATTGTGGAGAAGGGGGCATTGTGGAGATGAAGGGGCATTGTGGAAGGGGCACAGTGGAGATGAAGGGGACATTGTGGAGTTGAAGGGGGCATTGTGGAAGGGGCAATTTGGAGATATGGGGGAATTGTGGAGAAGGGGGCATTGTGGAGTTGAAGGGGGCATTGTGGAAGGGGCAATTTGGAGATATGGGGGCATTGTGGAGAAGGAGGCATTGTGGAGATGAAGGGGCAATTTGGTCCAAATTACTCTCCCATTGCCCCCAATGTCCACATTGTCCCCAATCTCCACATTGCTCCCAATCTCCACCTGCACATTGCCCCTATTGAACCCCCTAGTGTCCATCTCCTACTTCCCTGGAGGTCCAGCTGTGTGGCAGGAGAAGCACAGACCTCTATACAGCTGGAGCTCCCGCGCGGTCCTTTCTTTAGTAATGCAGATTGCTGGGAGATGATGTCATCTCCCACAGATCTGCATTACTAGAGTGCCGAAGAAGAAGCTCAACTACTAGAGGTCTGTGCCGAAGAAGGCACAGACCTCAGCTTGTAGCTTGTTGCTTGCGCCGGGCAGAGAGCCCGGTTGCAACTGTGAAGAGAGTTCACCCCATGCTTCCTGAAGCACCTCCCACAATTTGGATTGGCTTGATGGGCACTTCTTATGTACCATACGGTCAAGCTGCTCCCATAAGAGAAACAAGGAAATTTCTAAGTGACCCCAAACTTTTGAACGGTAATGTATGTGATTGAGAGATATGTACAGCAAACAAAAAAATGTAATGTAAATTATACAGCAATGATTCTTTACAAACAATTACCTTAAATATGATGTTAGCGTTATTAAAAACTCATCAGCCTGTGTCTACTAAACAGTGATAAAGGGCTCTTGTGGTCCATGTGATTTGTGTGACATTTCAAGATTCGTAATGTGTATGGCAAGAAACAAACATGAATCATCCTCATTAATCCTCAGAGACATGTCGCCAGTTAGTCTCCCTCTGCAGAAAAAAGTACCCAGCAACATTAATTTATTTTATACTGTATGGAGGCTTGCTCCTCTCCAACGAATCACCCTTCAACTCAGGAGAGACATCTTGGTCCCCTTCTGTGATATTTTGTCACTGTTGTAAATTGATATTTAAGCTATTCTGGCTTACAGCAAGGCGTTGCGTACCACTCTGGCAGTCAAAGGGCTAAAGGGATAGTAACACCTCATTTAAACTTTAGCTCCGAGTATTAGTTATGATTTTTTTAACAAGTTGCACGATATATAGTTACTTACAGATCTGTAGTTCAAACTCTCATCAAGCTGAAAGCATCCCCCCATCTCTCCCCTTTCCCTGTGTCACTTGATCCTCTCTTTCTGGTCCGGATGGAGAGCATCAAGGGACAATCTTCAGTAAGCAAAAGGAAAATCCTGCCCGGGTTTGCCTTATACTTATTGAATGAAGATTGTTCCTTGCTACATCCATCAGGTCCCACAACTGGATTCCAGATCTAAGAGGAGGTGGGCAGAAGAGGTGGGAGGGGGATACTTCATTTTATCTTTATTTTATTTTGTAGGCATTAAAAAACATTAAGAACAATATAAGTCTTATCTCTCAAACCTTTATGGTTTGAGAGATATTCACAAGCAAAGTTTCCCCTCACTAACCAAAACGGTTAAGTCTGCCATCTAGCTGTCAAGTTTGGAATCTGGTCCATGGAGCGGCCGTGGCTCTGCAGCAGAGCCGAGATTGAGAGATATAAGAAGAACTACTTCATTCAACTAGTCTACAAAACGTGCCTGGTTTGCAAGCACACTTTTTAGACTCTTCCAATGAAATAGTTATTTTTATATCTTGCGATCTTGGCTCTGCTGAAGAGCCACCGGTTGATCTGCAGATCGGATTCCAAATCTGACAGCTAGATGGCAGACTTGACCGTTTTGGTCAGTGAGGGGAACTTTGCTTGTGAATATCTCTCAAACCATAAAGGTTTGAGAAATAAGACCTATATCGTCCTCTATGTTTTTTAAATGCCTACAAAATACAATAAAGATAAAACGAAGTATTACTATCCCTTTAAAAAAACCCTCAAGTTTGAGCAGTAATCACTTTTGAATGAAACGCCTTTCAGCATTGTGAGTTCCCATGTTTTACTCAGAGGATAAACACTATAACCTGCTCCTTTGTAAACACACAAACTATAATGTAAACGTGTGCAGTTATTGTGATGAACGGAACTAAGAACTGGATAAACTGATATTTTTTAGATCTATTCTCAAAGTCTCTCCATATGTTTGGTAAAAATATCTCTGAAAGAAATCTGTCACTAAACGGGAGAGATCACACCATTTATAAATACCGCGACCTGGAACAATCAGAAAACATGTCATTTTTTTGTAACAGCAGCTGCTTTTTGGTTTGGATTTACATATAATTTACATAAAAGGAAAAACAACTTTATTCATCGTCTCTCCTCGTTATTTATAGGAAAGCTTTACTTACTGGAATCTGCGGGTCTTAATCTGTTTAACAGAAGAATTTACCTATGGCAGGTAGGTGTTCTTCACATCACTGGTAGCAATCTATCTATTGATATCTATCTATCTATTTATCTATTGATATCTATCTATTGATCTATCTATCTATCTATCTATCTATCTATCTATCTATCTATCTCATAGCTATCTATCGATATATATCTATCTATCTATTTATCTATTTCATATCTATCTATCTATCTATCTATCTATCTATCTATCTATCTATATGTATCTATCTCTATGTATCTCTATCTATCTGTCTATCTATCTATCTGTCTATCTATCTCTACGTATATCTATCTATCTATCTATCTATCTATCTATCTATCTATCTATCGATATATATCTATCTATTTATCTATTTCATATCTACCTATCTATCTATATGTATCTATCTCTATGTATATCTATCTATCTTTACGTATTTATATCTATCTATCTATCTATCTATCTATCTATCTATCTATCTATCTCATAGCTATTTATCTCATAGTTATCTATCTATCGATATATATCTATCTATCTATTTCATATCTATCTATCTATCTATATGTATCTATCTCTATGTATCTCTATCTATCTATCTATCTATCTATCTATCTATCTATCGCTACGTATATCTATCTATCTATCTATCTATCTATCGCTACGTATTTATCTCTATGTATCTTTCTATCTCTATGGGGGAGATTCACTAAACGGTGATAAAGAGGTGATAGAGGGAGATAACTTCTCCAGTTTATCACTTCTCCAATTCCTATGTTATTCTATGGAACCTATGCACTATCACTTCTTCAGCTTTGGAGATATTAGTGCAGAGGGTCTATAAAATAACATAGGAACTGGAGAAGTGATATCACCGGAGAAGTCATCTCTGCTTTATCACCTCTTTATCACTGCTTAGTGAATCTCCCGCAATGTATTTTTCAGAGGAGTAACTTGAAGCCAGCGGGCCCTGGTGCAAGAATTGCCATGGCCCCCCCGACCACATTGGCCCCCTCAACCACATTGGCCACCTCCACATTGCCCCCCAATCTCCAAATTGCCCCTTCCACATTGCCCCTCAATCTCCACATTGCCCCTTCACCTCTGCAATGCCCCCTTCATCTCCACATTGCCCCTTCATCTCCACAATACCCCTTCATCTCCACGTTGCCCCCTTCATCTCCACAATGTCCCTTCATCTCCACATTGCCCCTTCATCTCCACATTGCCCCTTCCACAATGCCCCCATCTCCACATTGCCACTTCATATCCACATTTGCCCTTCCAACATGCCCCCATCTCCACATTGCCCCTTCATCTCCACAATGCCCCCTTCATCTCCACAATGCCCCTTCATCTCCACATTGCCCCTTCATATCCACATTTGTCCATCCAACATGTCCCCATCTCCACATTTCCCCTTCCACAATGCCCCTTCATCTCCACATTGCCCCTTCCACAAAGCCCCTTCATTTCCA
Organism: Rhinophrynus dorsalis; assembly: GCA_037306005.1. NCBI lineage: Eukaryota > Metazoa > Chordata > Amphibia > Anura > Rhinophrynidae > Rhinophrynus > Rhinophrynus dorsalis. The sequence continues at coordinate 27,797,673 of CM074727.1, read as the reverse complement.
CATTGCCCTTTCCACAATGCCCCTTAATCTCCACAATGCCCCCTCCACAATGCCCCCATCTCCACATCGCCCCTTCATCTCCACATTTCCCCTTCCACAATGCCCCCATCTCCACATTGCCCTTTCCACAATACCCCTACCTCCAGTCCCTGGTGGTCTAGCGGCATGGCTTGACAGATCTGTGTCTCCTGCTGCACAGATCTCTAGAACTGAAGCTCCCGTGCGCCGCTCTAGTAATGCAGAGGCTGGGAGATTATGTCATCTCCCAGCGCTCTGTATTACTAGAATGGCGCACCGGCGGCCAGAGTGGGAGATCCACTAAACTACAGATGGAGTTGCTGCAGGCGAGGGGGTCGCAGGGGGAGGCCGGGCCCCTGGAGTGACGGACCCAATCACAAGTACGATCCCTATTGTTATGCCACTGATATCTTTATCTATCTATCGATTTATCTACATGTACCTTTCTCTATCTATCTATCTATCTATCTATCTATCTATCTATCTATCTCTATTCATCTTTCTATCAAACTATCTATATCTATGTATCTTTCTCTATCTATCGGTATCTATCTGTCTCTATGTATGTATGTTACTATGGTAGCAATCTATCTATCTATCTATCTATCTATCTATCTATCTATCTATCTCTATGCATCTTTCTATCAAACTATCTATCTCTATGCATCTTTCTATCAAACTATCTATATCTATGTATCTTTCTCTATCTATCGGTATCTATCTGTCTCTATGTATGTATGTTACTATGGTAGCAATCTATCTATCTATCTATCTATCTATCTATCTATCTATCTATCTATCTATCTTTCTATCTATCTATCTATCTATCTATCTATCTATCTATCTATCTATATCAATTTGTCTTTATCTGTCTATCTATCTATCTATCTATCTATCTATCTATCTATCTATCACTTTTGTTTTGGAACTGTTGAATTATATAAAAGTAGAATTCCATTTTTATAACCTGATATTCTTTTTACGTTGTTATAGATTAATTATAGTAATAAAATGTAATAATAAAATGGTCATTCTATGTCTATAAACATTGAATAACTATGGGATTATATTTTCAGAGTGTTGATATGTGTTGTAAAGAGGTGCAAGCTTAATTCATCCTGTAAATGCCTCAATTTACAGACACAGTAAAATATGAAATATATAGGGGAAGATTTATATAACTGGAGTTAAGAGAATAATGTTCTGATCTGCTAAATCTTAAATTCAGCATTTATAAAAGTCATACCGATCTCTAGTCGAGTTTTTGTAGAACTGAAGTTAGAAAGGGCAAAAAAATGGTGTAGCGAATTTATCGAGAAATGTCGCACATGGTGACCATTTTGCAACTGAATATTCACCAGGTATAATCTGTTCTTAAAAAAAAAAGTGGAGGAAATGTATTGATAGAATAGCGATTTAGGTATTTAAAGGGGAACTTTCACCCCGCAATAACTTAAGGCTAACTTATTGCACACCTGGCGACTACGGTGCACCGTACGGTGCAAAAGAGACTGACAGCGCAGGTGCACGGACGTCACTGTGAAGAGATGTCCGTGCTTCCTGCTCCTGTAAAACGCCGATATCTGAAGAACCGGGTAATATTGCTGGCGACTAGCGCTACTAAGCAGCTAGTCGCCAGGTGTGCATTAAGTTAGCCTTAAGTTATTGCGGGGTGAAAGTTCCCCTTTAAATAAGCTGCAGTTGTTCATTTATGAACAGTGCCTTCCTTTACATGCATTAGCGACATTTTAATGACCAACATGCAGTTGGCGTTAAGAATACTTTATAGAAATCTCCCCTATAGAGTTATACTTCACTGCTGTGTGAAGGATTCCTACCCAACTTAATTAATTAATGAAAAAAATTAAGTGGCAACTATAACATTTTACTAAATCGGTTCCTATGGGAACAGTCGTAATAAAAAATCAAAGGCTATATTGAAATCTGAGATCCTCATTTGCCAGGACGCAGGGCAAAACCAGGAAGTCTAATCGCAGGCTTGACTGTTTGCATGCGCAAACCCCATAGACTGCTAAGGTTTGGTTGGAAACCCCATCCCTAGAAGTCTATAGGACAGTGGCTTAACTAGTAACTGGAGGGCTCCAGTGCAAATATTTTTGGGTCCCCAATATAAAAAGTATTTTCACAGATGTATAGCTAGAATCTCTAGCAGATGGGCCGTGACACAACTGCAAGCTCTATTAAAGTGAAACTTTCACACAATATACAGTTGTCCTCCAATAATTACATCTATTACCTCTCAGAAGTGCCAGATTCTAAAGAAATCCTTAAAGGAGCAGTAAACTTTTTTTAATGAAAAAATATATCATAGGGATTTTCCTACTTAGTAAAATAAGGGCACTCCCACTGCTGAGATATCTATATTTCCAGAGTTATTACAGTTTAAACCCATGTTTTTTTACATTAGCAGTGCCCTCTAGCGGTCAAATTCTAATTAGATTTCCTGTTAGATTCTAATGGAGAGGAAATGTCAGGAAAGTCAGTGACATACAGTTCTCCATAGAATGTGACAGAAACTGCCTGTCACTTCCTGTCAGTTAGAACTATCAGGAAGTAAACACAGTAAATTCACTTCCTGTCAGTTAGAACTAACAGGAAGTAAACACAGTAAATTCACTTCCTGTCAGTTAGAACTATCAGGAAGTAAAGCACAGTAAATTCACTTCCTGGTTATTTGAACGGTTATACATTTTGAATAAAAAAATCTGACAGCAGTGGGAGTGCCCTTGTTTTATTCAGCAGGAAATGCTCTATACAATATGTGTTTTCATAAAAAAACGTTTATTGCTCCTTTAATCTCCGGAGACCGGAAGCCAGGCTTTGTCAGTCCCGATCTCCTCTAAGAAGCATTGCAGTGTGCCACAAGGTAACAGGAAGGGACTGATGGGGCAAGTGCGCAGACTGCACTAACCTGGTCGTCAGTCTCCAAAGATTAAGCATTTTTTTAGAATCTGGCACTTTTGAGAGGGTGCCTCAAGGCTCTGTTCTGGGTCTGTTGCTTTTTTTCACTGTACATCCTTTCATTGTGTGAACTTAATTCATTTGGCTTGAAGCACCATCTATATGCTGATGATACCCAAATTTACATCTCCACTCCTGATCTTTCACCTCAAATCCAGCTACAAATTTCAGACTGCCTCTTGGCCATTTCCTCCTGGATGGCACACCGTCAGCTGAAGATAAACGCCCAAAACTGAACTGCTCATTTTTCCTCCAAAACCTTGCCCAACACCTAGCTTCACCATTACAGTTGATGGAATTGACATTGATCCGGTCAGCTCAGCACGCTGCCTTGGGGCCATATTTGATTCCCCTCTTTCCTTCTCCCCTCACATTAACTCTGTTGCTAGAACATCTCGCTTCTTTCTCCGCAAAATTGCTAACATCCGCCCGTTTCTCTCCCAACAAATTACGAAAACTTTTGTATTTGCCCTCATTCTGTCCTGCTTAGACTATTGCAATGTTCTACTAACTGGCCTCCCTGCTACTCATCTTTCATCTTTGCAATCTGTTTTAAACTCTGCTGCATGAATAACCACACTCTCCCCCAAAACTGAACCTGCTCACATAATTCTTAGACATCTGTAATGGCGCCCTATTCAGCAATGCATTACAAAGTCCTTCTTCTCACCTTTAATGCCCTCCACACTGCTACCCCTCCTTATATCTCTTCCCTTATCTCCTATGTTCCACCTTCTTCGCTCAGCACACAACGCCCTTCTTGTTACACCATCCACACCCTCTGCCCTATCCAGTCTCAAACCTTTCTCGTTTTCTGCCCCCTACCTATGGAACTCCATACCCTTCTCCCTACATCTACAACAATCCCCACCATCTTTAAGTCTACACTGAAATCTTATCTTCTGGAGCACTAGGACCATGCAATACATTTCGCCAAAGCCAGCACTTTTAAACTCAGCACTTGATACCCTCATACCCTGCTGTCTCCTTTTACCCATTTAGACTGTAAGCTCCTTGGGGCAGGGACCTCTCTCCTAATGTTTCTGTGAATGTAGCACTTATTTTAGCCCCTCTTATTTAATGTAACTTCTATTGCAAGGCGCTGTGTACATTGTGTGGCGCCATATAAATAAAGATATACATACATATACATACATAAATGTATTATGAATCTAGTTGCCATATACTTAATTATTGGAGGGTGAAAGTTCAGCTTTATTCCCCTTTATAGGACCTGAAAGGGATAGTAATACTTAAAATGCAAAAAAAATGTATATGTTATTGGGTTTATCTCCCTGAGTAAAACAAGGACATTCTCACTGCTGAAATGTGTTTTATACAAAAGTTATGACAGTTCAAACTTGAATGTTTTTAAGTGTAGTAACACAGTGGCCAGAAATTGTACCGTGGCGCTATTGCTACACTATCCTATGGAACTTTATCGCCAACTGACCAGAGCTGTCCGTAGGATGGTGTAGCAACAGCGCCACTGTACAATTTCAAGCTGATCCTGTACCTAAAAAAAAATTAAAGATTGAGCTGCAATAACCTTTTAATAAAACACCTTTCAGCCATGGGAGTTCCTTTGTTTTACTCAGGGGATAAACCTTACATTTTTTTTACATTTTAAGTACTAATATTTCTTGAAGTAATGACTCTTGTGTCTGAATACTGAGACACGGTCACTCAGGGGAGGGCTGGCTTGGGGGGCAATTGCCCCCTGGGCTGGTCATATGTCTGGGCTGGTAGGCCACTGCATCTCGCTAAATCTCCCGATTGCTGCTGTAAATGGAGCTACACTAGTGATACCACAGAGGTACAATCCAAATGGAGCTACACTAGTAGCATAAACAATTTCCCTTGTAAGCTCTACAGTATCACTAGGTAAGCTTTACTTAAATTCTAAGCTTTGTAGTGGCGCACTAGTGTAGCGCCATTTCAGCTGTAAGCTATGTGGTATCACGTGACGTACATCACAACATTAATGCCAATTTTAAAATTAACAAAAGGGGATAGGCTGGAACAGTGGCCTGGAACGATAATAGAAATGGTCTCCTTGAATGTATTTGCCCCCTGGGCCACAAATTGCCATCCCTCCCCTGCGGTCACTTGTAAGTCAGTCACTTTTGTGGGATCAGTGAGATAGCACTGAGAGCCTGTTATTTTACTCCTGTTTGGTTCTCCAGCTGATCAGCCAAAGCAGCCCTGGTTTTATTGCCAGGTCTGCCCTCAGAGGAAAGGCTCTGCCAAGAGTGAACCTGTCACATTATAGTTGCCCTCTAAAGTTCAAATAATCAGGAAGTGAATTTACTGTGCGTTTACTTCCTGATAGTTCTGACAGGAAGTGACTCAGCAGTTTCTACTACATTTTATGGAGAACAGTAAGTCACTGACTTTCCTCTCCATTAGAATGTAACAGAAAAACGAATTGGAATTTGACCAGTAGAGGGCACTGCTAATGTAAAAAAACACGGGTTTAAACTGTAATACCACTGGAAGTATGCATCTCTCATCAGTGGGAGTCCCCTTATTTTACTCAATGGAAAAGCCCTACAATCTATATTTTTCATTAAAAAGTTTACTGCTCCTTTATTAACGATTTATCCCAATAGGTATGGTTTCCATTTAGTTCTCCAGTGGACCACATTCACCAAGTGACCTTCTGACACTAAATACATTTCCAGAGATGGCAAACAACTTAGATCAGCAGTAGGCAAGACGCGGCATCTGGCTGTTGTTAGACTACAATTTCCATCATTCCTCACCAGCCGTTGTCTGTCAGGGAATTATGGGAGTTGCAGTCTGACAGCAGCTGAAGCACCTCACATTGTCCATCCCTGACTGAGATCCTTACTCAAGCCAACACCAGCAAATTGATTAGTAATCACTTTATTGATCTGTGACCGTCTGACGTCTCCAGTATTTTATTGCTTTAGTTACAAATGTTATTCAAATAATTACAATGAGAAGTAACAGCCTTCTCTTGAGAAGTGAAACAAGATTTGGGGTTTCTGGGATTTTTTTGGGGGGAGGATGGGGTTATTTATGGTCAAAAATTACATTTTACTCTCTCATGAGGTCTGAACGCATTTCTTTTTGGCTCACTGGGCATTTTAAAACCCATGCAGGACCAGATTTCCCAATAGGCAGAGTAGGCAGCTACTTAGAGCTCCAAGTTTTGAGGGGTGGTGCTTAGGTTGTGCTGGCCACACCCCCAATCTAAATTGTGGGTGTGGCCAGAGCAATCTCAATGTCTCTGGTTTTGGCTGGCATTTTTAGTGCAGTGGGGACTTTGCAGCCATTTTGGACCTGGTAAGCCATTTTGGGAGGGATTAGTCTAATATGTACCTGGAAATGTCTCCTCTGTATGGTACTAGAGAGCTAAAATGTGATGCTATTGAGCCGTGACTCATCGAGAAACAGGCAACACTGCTTTTCTTCCTGCTCAGAGCCTCTCACATCCTTTGGCTTATTTTTTAAACACTCTTAGGGTCTCTCCCAAAGAGTAAAGGGAAATTCAGTCGTGGACCCCTTGCTCTCAGTGACTAGGGATACCAGCTGCACCTCACTGATGAGGCCCAAACAAAGTAGAAACATACATCTGGGGTTAGCCGGTATTTCCCATGCAGAGAGGACTTGCCCATCATTTTGGAACTGGACTGACCTTTTCTGTTAGTCTAACACATATTTGGACATCTCTCCTCTGTAATGGCACTAGAGAGATAAACCGTGTTTCTCTTGTGCCACGACAGGCAACATTGCTTGTGTTCATGCACAGAGCCTCTGACATCCTTTGGCTCACTTTCATCGTCTGCCTAGCAATAAGGAAGCAAGTGTTATCAAAATGGCTGACAGTCTTGCTCCCTGTCACAATGACTGCCCTCAGGGGATGGCCATGTGCTGCGTCCAGAACACTTGAGTCATGTATTTTGTTTTACTTTATTTTGGAGCTGAAGATCTAGCCAGAGCTGGACTAAGGTCCACATTTTCTTTCTTCTCTCCTAACCTTTAACAATCTGATATATTTTATTTAAATAAGTAAAATACAGTATCTAGGGCTAATTTCCACCCAGACCCTCAGACCTCCTTCATGTATCCTCTTCTCACACAATTAGATTCCCCTCTTTCACCCTGAGGCGGATGTAATAAGAAAAGTGAAGGAATTATGGGGCAACCCAACAGCACTATAGAGAAAAAGAACATTCAAATTTATTTCAATTGGTCATTTAACCCCTTGACTGCCAGTGAGCCCACCTTTGAACTCTCCCGATCTGTCCTGGAGACTCCAATTTTATACTTACCTCCCCCAATCATCTCACCTCTCTCACCCCACAACCCCAGACTTACCTCTCCCAATCATCTCACCTCTCTCACCTCACAACCCCAGACTTACGTCTCCCAATCATCTCCCCTCTCTCACCTCACAACCCCAGACTTACCTCTCCCATTCATCTTGCCTCTCACCCCATAACTCCAGACTTACCTCTCCCAATCATCTCACCTCTCTCACCTCACAACCCCAGACTTACCTCTCCCAATCATCTCCCCTCTCTCACCCCAGACTTACCTCTCCCAATCATCTCTCCTCTCTCACCCCACAACCCCAGGCTTACCTCTCCCAATCATCTCCCCTCTCTCACCTCACAACCCCAGACTTACCTCTCCCAATCATCTCCCCTCTCTCACCTCACAACCTCAGACTTATCTCTCCCAATCATCTCCCCTCTATCACCCCATAACTGCAGACTTACCTCTCCCAATCATCTCCCCTCTCTCACCTCACAACCCCAGACTTACCTCTCCCAATCATCTCACCTCTCTCACCCCATAACTCCAGACTTACCTCTCCCAATCATCTTGCTTCTCTCACCCAATAACCTGAGATGTTCCTCTCCCAATCATCTCGCCTCTCTCACCCCCATAACCCTCACTTTTCCTTATTCCGGTTCTGTGATCTCACCCTCTCCCATAACCCCAGCCTTCTCTCTCCCAGTTCTATGATTTTGCCCTCCCCATAACTCCATACTAAACCCTTACAATTGTCTCACCTCTCCCCCCCCAATAACAACCACATGTCCCTCTTCCCCATAAACCCAGGCTCCCCTCTCCCAGTTCTTACTTTACCTCTCTTCCTAATAACCACAAATTTGCCTCTTCCAATTCTGTGACAACCCCCTTCCCCCATCAATCCTACTTCTCTCTCTCTCTAACACTTCCTACAGCTTCTCCCCACACATAAGTATATTCCCCTACTCCCTCCCCCTGGAAAACCCTTCAGTCTTCATTCTTCCCTCTAACACACCACCCAACATCTCCCCCCTTATCTCTATTTCTTCCAATCCCTCCCCCACACCCCCTTTCTTTTCTATCCATCCCCACTCTGCCTCTCCAGCCCTCTCCTCTCACATCCCAGACCTCTCACCAGCCCTGTTCCACCCCCTCCGTTATCCCCACTCGTGCACTGTGCGCATGCGCAGCGCAGTTCCCTTTTCATTCAGTGGCACAGAGAGAAGCAGCGGCAGTAGCACACATCCTGGATAGTACAGCTGATCTGTATACACCGCCTGGAAAATATATATATACAGACACACAGCCTGGAATATACTGCATATGCAGAGACACACAGCACGGAATACACCCACTTACAGACCCACAACCTGGTATATACCGCATATACAGACGGATCAGTACAGATCTTGGACTGGCTGCACCTGATACACATGCACAGTTTGGGATACACACAGATATACACACACTGCAGTATATAAACAAAGGTACCAACAGTGCATCACACAGCGCAGCCAGAAAACCCCTCCTAGCACAGCACTGTCACACACACAGACCCAGTGCCAGTACCCTCTGCTGGGTGCCCCTGCCACCCCCGGATCATGCCAGAGCTCATCAGTGTCAATGAATTTATCTCGGAGACCCTGGAGGACCACAGCTCTCCCACGACCTCCTCCTTCACCACCAAAATGGGGAGCTGCAGGCATACAGTTGGCATACTTGAGGAGGTAAGTGTGTATTTAACACGTTGAGTGCCCGATTGGTACCTCTTTGGCACTCAAAGGGTTACGGCACTTCTTCCATTTAGCGTTGCACACACCTTTGGTCCTTAAACCACTGAGAGCTATTTAACGTATTGTGTTGCAGTGCTTTGGATACCTTGGCACTTAAGCGGTTAAATCCCTACCCCCATTTTAATTTCACAGGCATTAGACCTGTATGTGCAGTAGTGATCACTCCTACGTTGCCCGTCATTGATAGTTAAGAGATTAAGGGTTAAATTTGTACGTGGAGGGCTCATTGCTTCCAAGGTAGGGGTTAAAACTGCGTGTTCTGAAGTGATGGATACAAAGGTACCTGCCGTTGGCACCTAAAAGTTAAATGTGTGCTGAATCGATTGCTTTTAAACTGCTTGTCATTAGCATACAAGTGTCAAAGTGTTAATCTGTATGTGCTGAAGTGATTGCTTCTAAAATGCCTGCCATGGGCATCCAGGATTACAGATAAAGGGTTAACTCTTTGAGTCCAAAGTATTAATGCAAAACTATATCTGCATGGTTGATGCCTGCCATTGACACCCAAGGGTTAAATTTGTGCTGAAATTATTGTTTCTAATATTCTTGTCACTGGCTTCTAAGTGTTAAATCCAGTGGTTAATTATATGCTGGTGTGGTTGCTTTTATAATGCCTGTCATTGGAATTTAGAGAGTTAAGAATTGAATTAACAGGTTACATGTCAATACACAGGAGTGATTACCTTTAGGATGAACACTAATGGGTTAATGCAGATGGGAATCCTTTTTGGTTGAACATCACCACCACTCTTTATTTTGGTAGTTCAAGAGTTATTTTTTATGTTTGCTAGGCATAATTACTGTTTGGATTGTACCCTTTTGTCATTACAAGGGGTTAAATCTGGGTGCAGGAGTGATGCGATATGCATGGATCAGGCATCTATTTAGTGGGTTCACATAATACCCCTTTATTACCTCTATCTCTCTCGTACATTTTGATAGTCATTTCAAGTGGGCCCTATTGTGGTTGCACTTCAGTTGGTGCAAAAGTGATAACTTCTTAGATTCCTATAGCTAGCCCAGTGATTCTCACCATTAATAGTCTGAACACACAACAGATTACTTTTCCATACATCCCTTCTCGTTCACTGGGGGTAATCAGTGTCCCAGACATTTTGAGTGCATTACCTGTGCTTGATTAGTGATCTGCTTAACCCTTTCAGTGCCAGAGGGGTATGCAATGCATTGCACACCCCTCTGGCACTGTAAGGGTTAAAACCAGACCTGTTGGTGTGTCCCAAGGACT